>JADKYO010000004.1:1383679-2767358 GCA_016758845.1 Nigrospora oryzae | reverse complement strand
TCCTCCCCGAGTGGCTGGACCTGGTCGTCTGGGGCCACGAACATGAATGCCTCATTGACCCCACCCACAATCCCGAGACGGGGTTCCATGTCATGCAGCCCGGGTCCTCGGTTGCCACGTCGCTAGTTCCTGGCGAGGCCGTGGCCAAGCACGTGGCCATTGTCACCGTAACGGGCAAAGACTTCAAGGTGGAAAAGCGACGACTCAAGACCGTCCGGCCGTTCGTGACCCGGGAGATTGTCCTGGCCAAAAATGACCAATTCAGGGGTCTGGAGAAGAAGAAAGACAACCAGCAAGAACTCACACGAAAGCTCATGGCCGTGGTGGAGGACATGATCCTCGAGGCCAACAAGGACTGGGAGTCGATACACGGTGGGAACATGACCGAGCAGGAGCGTCCGCTGCCGCTGATCCGCCTCAAGGTCGATTACACACCGTCCGAGGGCGGCCACTACGAATGCGAGAATCCCCAACGGTTCTCGAACCGGTTTCTCGGCAAGGTGGCCAATACCAACGACGTAGTCTACTTCCATCGGAAGAAGCCGACGTCGAGTAAGTCCTTGGCTATGGGGCGAAAAGCCGCGATTGGCTATGGTGCTAACAGTGCGGCTCGGCAGAGAAGAACAAGATAGAAGACATGCCCGACGAAGTCTTGCAGGCCATGGGCTTGGGTGCCGTTGAGGTTGAACGGCTGGTCAACGAATATCTGGAAAATCAAACACTCAAGATCCTGCCACAGGCTCCCTTTGGCGATGCCGTCACGCAGTTTGTGTCCAAGCAGGACAAGCACGCCATGGAGGAATTTGTCAAGGACTCCTTGTCGAGCCAAATGAAGCAAATGATGTCGCTGGGCGATGACGAGGACGGGGACGAGGACGAGAATCTCGACAGCGTCATGGAACAATGCAAGAAAAGGCTGGAGGATCAATTCAAGGCCGGTTTGGTCAAGCAGTCGAGGAGGAGATACAAGCCCAAGCCGAGCAACTGGGATTCCGACATGGACGGCCATTGGCTGGATCAGGAAGACGCCGTCTTGTACGAGCCCGAGGCCGCAGCTCCACCGCAGCCCACCCACTTCGGGAGCCGCGGGAGCACCCCGGTAGCCTCAGACGAGGACGAGGAGATGGAGGACGCAGAGCCCGAGGAAGTCGTGCCCAAGAAACGGGGACGGCCGAAAGCGGCGGCGGCCAAGCCGGGGCCCGCCAAGAAGACACCCGCGAAGAAAGCGCCAGCCAAGAAGGAAGCCGCAAAGAAAGCACCAGCCAAGGGGCGTGGACGCAAGACTGGGCCGTTTCTGGAGGATAGCGACGAGGAAGATGATGTTTTCTTGGACGAGGATGACGACGTCGAAGAAGCGGCAGCGCCGCCCAAGCGCGCCGCGGCCACGCGATCGCAACCATCAAGATCGCAGCCGACCCGCGGTGCGCCCATGACGCAGACCAAGCTCAACTTCTCGCAGAAAGGGTCCCAAAACCAGCCCTTGGAGGTAAGTGATGACATGATTTCGGACGACGAGGACGATCCCTTCGAGCCCATGCCTGCGAAGAATACAGGTCGGAGGCGTTGAGGCGGTGGAGGCAGCCCGGCGTGGACTGCATATATATTGAGAACAAGACAAAAACAGAAGACGACTCACGCTGAATCGGTCAGAGAGGCTGGGCGGCTCGGATCTGCTCCCACTTGCCAGGCGCCTATCATGGGGGTGTGCCGTTCGCGGCTGGAACAAAATGCTTTCCCATGGGGAGATACCGGGCGAAAGAGAATACAGCCCGGTTGCTTTACCACTGCCTCAGCTAGGTGACTACCTTTGTAAGCTGTGAGCGGAGCGTTCGTTTCCCCACGAGCATCCCAGGGACGACGAGCATGGCATGAATGGCCCGGACTCTGCGTGCTTATGTCCTAAGGGCATGGATGCCGAGGCTTGCTACAGGACTTATTGAGGCGGGTAGAGACTAGATTGGGAGGCAAGGTCCTCTCCCGTCTACCGGTATCGCCGAGACAGCACGTCTCGTAAAGCGGGTGGTTTGGTGTGGTGGAGAGGTGAGAGGATGATGCCTTTCCCGTACTTGCTTGGTTTCACGTTACCCCCACCCAACCAGTTCCCTCGCAGAAGCTGGACGGAGCTCATGGCCGAGAATTATCCGGCGCGCGCACCTACTTGAGCAAATCGCGGCCGTGGCCACTTTTGCTCGCTTTTTCTTTCCTTTCTCTCCCATAAATTGTACACGGGCACACTTTATTGTAGGTGAGCTTGGGCGGGCCGAGTCCCCTCCCCCGGGGGGGGACTCGCCCGCTGCAGTCGAGTCTTCCTCTATCTTGTGCCCAAGAGCATTCACCTATTGACGCCGATTATGGAAGCACGTGAGGGTTCCCTCCGGGGGGCGCGAGGATCGATGCCTCTTACCGCCGGTCGTTACATTCTTGGGAGAGCTGACGCCGTGTTCGCGTCGTCGGGGTGTGGCGCGCGTGCGCGCGCTACGTGAGCCGGGGCTCTCGGGGCCCCCACGTGGATGTGGGAAGTGAGACTCGTAGTAAATGCTCTCTCTCCCTGCCGCTGAGCTGGCCTTGGTACCACGGGTGCCTTCGGGGCCACCGTCTCACCGCCACATCCCCGTTCCGCCGTCCGGGCGGTCGGCATGGGGTCACCCAGTAGCCCCGGCCCTGGCCCCGATGGAACCCACGCAGATTGGCCCGGCCGCCCTGCTTTGGGTCGGGAGCGGTGCGGGAACACGGAGCGAAGAGCCGGGAACCATTGGGCGCGGGGCCAACTCCGTGTCTGTAACCATGCCGATTCAAGGCGGGCAAGAATACTCCCGACGGGGACCACGTAGGAACACCACCACGAGGTGGAGCGGTTGCCATTCCGATGGACAGAAGAAAGCCGAGGCATCTTCATCCTGCATCTTCTGCTCTCATCACGCTGACGTGCATCCGACTGCCATGTACTATTGCTACTACTTCGACTATGTTACGAAACCCCCCATACACCAAGTGCGTTCCGCTTGTGACCCTCGACCTGGCCGGTAGAGCTTTGCGCCTCCAACCTTTTGACCCGCCGGACCAAGAGGCCCACGCACAAGGGGCCGAGTATCGTGCAGAGCACAATGGCCCAGGTGACAATGAGGAATATCTCGGAGACGGCCCCGGGGGCGGCGGGGCCTTGGCGGAAGACGCCCTTGGTCTCCGCCACAGATGATATCAAAAACCCGATTTCTCCTCGCGCCGCCATGGCACACGAGATAATGCCCGCTGGGTAGAGCGACAGGGGCGCCGGGGACTCGTGCTGTTGCTCCCGCACCGGGCTCGGCTGGGGAGCTGTCACCTGGTTGGGCTGCCGGCGGCTGTCCTCGGGACGTGGTGTCGGCGACCCCTTGGCAGAGGCATTCTTGGACTTGTGCATCAAGCGTCCAGCTCTGACACGATACGCCAAAGACCGGACAGCGGAGACCAAAGCAACAGAGGCACCCGTGCCTATCCTTCTCGCCGCTGGAACCCGTACAAGCCTGCAGTGCCATTCGAGTTAGCCGCTACCATGGACAAGACTGCACAAACGAAGGAAGGGCAGCAGAGGGCCCCGAGGAGACTGCCTACCAAGCACCACAAAGGGCCTTCCCAAGCATCATGAGAACAGTGTAGATAATACCCCGCCACACCACGGGCCCGGCGAACATCTGGCTGATGGGAATGGAGAACCCAACCGAGGCCTGCGTTGTCAGCCAGTCGTTCAACGTAAAGGCAAAGAAGGGGGGGCTCACGAAGAAAAAAGGTTTCAGCACTCGTTCGACTGCCTGTTGGTGATACTTTTCGTACACATCCACGTTCCCCTCCGATGATGAACCCGGCTCTGGCTGATCGATAGGGGGGGCAGGCCTGTCAGCTCCGGCAGCCGCAGGCGTCGACGTGCTTGCGGGATCCTGGCTGGTTTCTGCTCCCGGCGCTGGCTGTTTCTGGACCGGTCGCTCGAGACGGGCACGTTCGTCGCGCCACCAGCTCCCCGTGAGGCCGGCGAGGTAGGCAGCCAAGAGGACCGATGCCCCGGCGTAGGCCGCGCCCACGACGTAGGCCAGGAGGACGGCGGTGTGGACCGCAAAGGCCGCCGGCGCCTTGTCCCCCAGGCGAAAGAAGGCCGCCTGGGGCCGGTCGGCGCGCAGCTCCCAAGCGCGGCCCAGTAGCGGACGCAGGACGAAGCGGCAGGCCAGCGGTATGACAGTGGCGAAAGCAACCGAGACCAGGACGGGCCGGACGACCAGGACGGGCGAGAAGCCGTCGGCACCCCCGCCCAAGCTCGACACGACCTGAACCATGACCAGCCCGACGACGTCGTCCATCATTGCGGCCGTGCTCAGGACGCTACCGAGCCGCGTCTTGACAAGGCCGCTCGTGCTCAGCACCGCAAAGGTCGTGCCCAGGCTGGTGGCGCACAGCGCAGCGCCGGCCGCGAAGCACTGTAGCGGCGACGCGCCCACCATGGGGCCCAGGACAAAGGAGAGGCCCATGGGGACGCCGATGCCCGTGAGCGCCACGCAGGTCGACAGGGCCATGTTGGTCGTGATGCCCGAGATGGTGGCCGAGAGCCCGCCTGGGACCGCCGTTAGCTATGGAGGGCGCCGCGCGGGCGGGGGGATGGAACGTGTCGGCTTGCCTTCAAAGACCATCATGATCAGACCCAGGTAGCCCAGCTGGACGGCTGCGTGCTCCAGGTCCTGGGAGAGCCATTTCCCGCCGGGCGTGCCCCAGGCGATGCCCACAAGCACCTGGCCGACGAGGCCGCAGTAGAGCGTACGGTCCAGCAACGCATTGATGGCGTTGAGTGCGAGCAGGAACGAGCTCAGGATGAGGATATCCTCGATGCCTGGTTCGTGATACGGCAGCGACGGTGCCATCTCTTGCCCCTCCATTTTCGTCGTTCCTGTTGCCTGGTAGCTCCTACCTTGGCTTTTGGTGCACCTGTCGAGGCGGCAAGAGCGAGTGAAGGTGCAGGAACGCCGCCAGTCCCTTTCAAAAACGGGGGGGGGGGGGGGGGGGGGGTCTTGGCAATCCTTGCCGATCGGCATACGGCAGATCCGTCGCCAGTCGCGGGCATATGACGTGATGCAGGATCGCGCACCTTTTTGTGTATGGATCTTGCATTAACCAGCCCCTCTCCTTTCTATATAGTACGAATATACGCGTTCCTCGGGTATCGCTCTCCTACAGCCCCGTGTCTATTCTCTAGGGATGCAAGACGCCAAAGCAACCCATAGCCAACATAAGTCCCACTATTCGCCTATGGCACCCGGCACCGAACTAGAGGGAATCATGGCATCGCCACGACCGGTCGCTTGGTTCCGTCCCTTTCCGTCTTGCTGGTTGCAGGTACGTCTCAGTCGTTCTCCGGCTCCTTCGGGAACATAATATCGCGGTCCCAGAGACCCTTGATCATACGGACGAAAACCCCGAGCCACACAAGTATCAGGATCCCCGTCTTGACGCAGCCAACAATCCGAAGGGCTTCGTTGTCGAAGGCCTTGGCCAATGCAAACGTGGCCGACACCATTGCCGTGTTGGGGAAGACGAAGCTCCACCAGTTCATCTGGAAGGGCATGGCGTAGCCCTTGCGCACATACTTGTGCAGAGAACCGACCGACACCATAAAGAACCAGAGGGTCAAGCCCCAGAACCAAAGCCCCATCACAATGGACATGAACTTCAGGCTGTATTGGGCATAGACACGGCCCTCCATATCATCTGGGAGAATCTGGTTCACGCTTGAGCCGAGCATGACGACACCGCCACACGTGAAGCCGGGCGGTCCGATGGAGATGAAAACACCCGGGCGCTGTGTGTCGCGAGGGAGCTTTTGTGTCATCAGCCGGTACATGAACGCGGCACTGATCAGACTACACGGACAGCTGTTAGCAACCTAACGACCCTGAGCGCCCGATTCCGGAGCCGCAAAACGCCGATACTGTGCTGAAAGCATGGTTTGGGGAAAGGGACCTCATGAGATCAAACTTTGGGAAAGCGAACGGGCAGGAAGTGGGTGGCGGAAACCTGGAAACCTTACAGACTGATGAGGAACCCGGTTCCCTGCGCTGTCAGTCCAGCGAGAGCGATGGAAAGTCTACGGGCGATGACAGGCGATGATGGGTCGAGACCGGAAATTAAATTACCGGCGAACGTGGCCCCCAGCAGGAGAGGGTATGCCGGGAATACCCAAGCAGGTGTCATGGTGTGGATCGGGAATATCCTGATTAGATTAGCGGGCAAACTGGCGGTGCAACCAGGGGAGGCATACTGTGTTGACCAAAGGATCAAGTACATGCCGCAACTGGCAATGACACTGAAGGGGATGTAGATCCAATAGAGCACCTCGATAGCACGTTGTAGCCAGGGGCCAGTCTCAGGAAAGCCGTATTGGCAGAAATTGATCAGGATGATGGCGGTGCTGCGCCTGTCAGAACACGAGACTTGTTCCCTCCGACGTGCCTTGCAACTTACGATACGACCTGGAACGGGTGAGCCGGGGCTGGCTGGCAGCAATGGACGGACACGACTTACTATGGAGGGGATGAACAGGCACTCCATTTGGTCGGTGAAGGAATGGATGAAGCTTCCCGGGGGCGAAAGAGCAAAACGCAGGGTAAGCAAGCCGCAGTTGGTGACAAACAGAAACACATTGAACAGCGTGAAGACGACGCCGATGTAGTAGAGCCATTGCGATTTGTACGGGACTGGTTTGGTGTCAGACAGAAGAACAGAGGGCGCTTCTCCGTGTTGGGGGGTACGAGCCTGTATGCAGCACATTGGCTATGCCGCCCGTCGCCTGTCCAAGTTAGGAGGGGGAGAGGAGGCGGAGTGGGATCTCGGCTTGCTCACCATTGTCTGCAGCGGGGCATTAGCACACGACGTCGTCAAGGAGACGGGAGGGCAGGGGAGCTACGGTACCATCGTGAACCAGTTCCATTGGTGGCAGCATATGCGATCCCGCAGGCCGACCTTCTTGCCAGCGCGGTGCTTTTTGGCGTTGGACAGCATGCGCGCAAGACTCGTGGGACTCGGCGTCTGGTGCATGTTATTATGGAAGCGCCTCTCGGGGCGCTGGCCGGACTCCAAGGGCGAGGCGCCGGACATGAAATTGTCTTCGCGCGGCGTTATGTAGCCATTGACGGCGTCCTCGAACCTGTCGGTGCTCACGGGCCGAGGCATCCTGCCAGGCAAAAGTCGTCGGGGGTGCGGGCGAGCAGCTTGGAGAATATATAGAGGCCGATGAGGGCTATGGGCTCGACATGCAAAAGCGCCGTGTTAAAGTTCACCAGCGTGGTCACAAAGACGACCGACTGGAGGACGAGAGAGCCAATGTTGGCAATCGACATGATCCCGGTTACGCCGCGGCTTCGGCGATGTCGTCTTAAGGCGGGATGAGCGTAGGTGCGCAAGTACCAGGGGGGTGCGACTTAGTGGGTCGCCGGCGGTTAGACAGCCTAGGCCCAAACAGTCGGCGCGGCCCACGGCTTGTACGTACGGTACAGAGAGAGCCCTGTAGGTAGCAGCTGCTCTGGTCGTGATGGATGGTGTGGCGGGTGTGTGTCGGGTTTGCCTGAGTGTGTGTGTGTGTGTGGGTGTTAGTGTAGGTGGGTGGACGGACGGAGATGCCGCATGTCGCCGGTGACGAGGGTGCGCACAAAGTCACCAGGGCTCTTTTGTTGCCGTGATCCGCCTGCCGGATCGGCAGCTGAACCTCGCAACCGCCCAGCCGGAGAAAAACGACTTGGGCTTTATGGCTGGCAATGGCTGGCCACCTATACCAAGTACGGCCGCTTGACTGGCCGTCTGCCCGTCATCAAGTCCGGACGCTAGTCATGCAACTTGAAGTTGGGTTGGTTGACAGCGTAGCTGTCACACGCGTGGCCGAGTAATGCGCTTCTTCCAGCGCACACTGTTCCCGTTCCGAACGAATCGCCGGAGCATTGGGGGTTGCACGAAAAGGCAGCCAGTACCGACCTGGCACTCGGTTGCTGGCTCCTCTGGGGAAAGCAATGCAGGGTTCGATTATAGGGGGAAAGCTAGACCCAATACCTCCTGGACTCGTTCAAGTCCCGCTCTGATATTGTGCTGGCAATGGCCACCACCTATTGTCCGACTGCGAACTCACAGTGCCACGACATTGCGTACCTACATGGCTACTTCAGGTAGGCAAAAGGACTTCGTTCCAGGCTCGAGCGCTGGTGTTGTGCTTGGCGTCTGGCGTCAGGGCTGGCTGGGCGACTGAGCCTGCCTTTGCGGAGCAAACCCCGCGGTACAGGGTTGCTCGGGGGCCCATTCAATCCATGTCATCTCGGGCAGGGCTGCTTCCTTGGATTGATCCCTTGGAGATGCTGTCATCGATCCCTCCAGTCCGGCTGTGACGGCAGGCCCCCCGCTATGGATGCAATTGCCTCCCGTCCTCGACTTCCGGCCAATTGCCGCATCTTCCCTAACAGTACCGGCCCGCCTGCTTCAGGAAAACTGTACATGAGCAATGTAACCAAGACAACCTACTAATTGGACCTCCGCTGCGACTCGGGGGCCAACGGTCTGGTCATCCCGATATTCGCAACATCCGTACGTAACAAGTCGTTGACCTGCACGTGATTAGCTGGCCCTTTGCCATTTTTGTCATCCTACCCAGGCCCTTCAAGTGCGGGCGCTCCTCTTCTCTTCGGGCTCACCCCATGCCCTCAGGTGGCACCAGCCCAGTGCTTGCCCCGACCCCGGGTGTTGCACCGGACCAGAGGTCTTTGCTGGTACGAAAGTCTCTACGCGAACCGGCAGGCTACATACTTTGGGGCCGGAAGACGGCCAGTTGGCCGTTGTCGATACCAGTCCCCGCAAAACCCTCCAGAGTTTTTTTTTTTTTTTTGGGGGGGGGTTGGTTGGTTGGTTGGTTGATGAACACTTTGGCGGACGCTCTGCTGTCAATGTCTAAGTCACGATGTTCAGCGCCTGACAACAACGACGACGAGGACCAAATAAAAGGAGACATGCAAGCCCCCTCTGCTGCGGGATGGATATGCGGATGCAAGCCTCGGTACCTGTCCAACTACCTGAGAACACACCGCCAAGAGAAACACGGCGCTCACGTACATGCGTGGACGGTGGCCCGCCTATGCAGCGGGTGGGTTATCTCATAATAAGGTAGTACCTCCAGCTTAAGTAAGACATATGTACCAAAGAACGGAAAGAGGTAGGCAGGCGGACAGCGCGCCCACTCGCTACCTATGCACTTTTACTTCTCCGTGCGTGGGGATGCCCGTTGTCGCTGGTTGCCCTTGCATCTATCGTTACACGGCCTCCCGTGGCTCCGGAATTGACGGTCCCCCGGTTTACATCCCCCTGCCCGCGTTCCCGCCGCTTGAGCGAAGACGTCGGAATCTCGTCCCAACGTCCCGCCAATTGCCATCCTACCTGACCTGGCCAACCTCCAGCCATCTCCCGTTCATGGCCCGTCGCACATTCCCTGTTCCTCCGCTCAAGTCACACTCTGCCTCTCCGCTCCCCGACTGCAAATGTCTCTGCGTACGCGGCCGCCGGGACAGTGGTCCCTGAAGGATACCTATGGTGAGGCGCTCGCTGCTCTTTGCCCCCCGCCCTCCTCGCCGGGAGCGGCTGCGCCACGGCTGCTGACCAGAATGCCGTGAAGGCTTCATTGCCAGCTACGTCGAGGCCCACGCGCAACTGCCCGCCTACGCACAGAAGAGGCCTGTCATACGTCCCACGCAACCGTCATCCTCTCAGGGTCTCCCTGCGGCGAGGCCGATAGTGACCAACCGAAAGACAAGGGCCGCCGCCGTCGTTAGCTCCCCAGAACACCAGCGGGCGCCGCACAACGGCCCTTCGTCTGTACCGGCGTCGCACACTGCTCGACGCGACTTCCACAACTACTTTGTCACCCACCTGCCCTCCTCGTCGATGCATCCGGATTCGCGCATGTCCGTGGGCTCGCACCACAAACTGCCGCGGTCGGCTGCGACGCGCCATGTGCCCAGGCCCGGTTCCTTGCCTGCGGCCGCTCCTCCCAACCTGTCTTCGGGCCGTGACATGACAGTTGTGCGGATCCCGTTACGCAGTGCCAAGCACCACTTCGGCGTCGGCGAGTCCCGGGGGCAGCGTCCCTACAATGAGGACACATACCAGGCCGGCACCATAGACATGCCCGCATTCGCGAAACGACCCCCTATCAGTCTGGTGCGGAGTGCTATGAAAAGGAGCGGGGAGGGTACGTCGGCAGACAGCGTCTTCGGGGACCCTCAAGTCTTCTACTATGCTGTCTTCGACGGGCATGGTGGCACGCAGTGCAGCGACTTCCTCCGAGAGGAGCTTCATGGCTACATCGAAGAAGCCGCCAATGAATTCGAGCTGAAGAGCAGCGTGAAGCCACTGAAACGGAGGCCGGCTTCTGCCATGGGTCAAGACTCGGAACGCGCTAAGGCGCCTGCTTCACCCAATGGCCAGGGCGGTACGGCCGAGGGCATGGTTCAACCAGACATCAAAGACCCAGATCAAGTGCCGAAGGACGGTATACCCCGGGCCAATGAGGACGGTATGATCCAGGAAGTTGAGAAAGCTGACGCGGTTCCCGGATCGCTGCCCAAGCCGATGAACGCGAATGTGTCAAAGGCCGTCCGGCTTCAGGAGGAGCTCGTCAAGGAATACAAGGCGACGGTGGGGGGCTACTTCCGTCGCTTCAACCCCCCGCACTTTACCCTAGGCCGAGAGGACCAAGCGCCCAAGCCCATGGTTTCTATCGAGACCGTCCTCACTTACGCCTTCTTGCGCGCCGATCTGGACTTCATCACGGCACAAGCACGGAAGCGAGACCCGGACGACCCATACGTCTCGGATTCGGCTCTTAACAACAATGAAATTCTTGGATCGCCGAGCCACATGCCGCCTTTGGGCCATGGCCTTGGTGATGGCGAGCGCTTCAAGGGCGGTTCGACGGCATCCGTGGCGCTGATCTCCACGCCCACTCCCTCCCCGTACTGGCATCCGGCAGCAACCAGTACGCTGCTGGTCGGACATGTGGGAGATTCGCGCGTTCTTCTGTGCGAAACGTCGACGGGCCTGGCGGTACCCCTGACCAGCGACCACCACCCCAGTTCCCCCGGCGAAGCCCAACGCCTGCGCCGCTACGCCGCCTCGTTCGTCACGGATTCCTTCGGCGAGGAACGTATTCAAGGGCTGGCCAACTCCCGAGCGTTTGGCGACATGGGCTCGAAGCGGTTGGGCGTGTCCGCCGAGCCCGAAATCACGCGGACCGAAATGGGTCCTGCACAGTACAGCTTCCTCGTGCTCATGTCGGACGGTGTCTCGGGCACTCTCAGTGACCAGGAGATTGTCGACGTCGTCAAGGAGGCCAAGACGCCCGAGCAGGGTAGCCGGGATGTTGTGAGCTACGCCACTGAGGTCACCAGCAATGGTGACAATGCGACATGTCTGGTTGTTAGGCTCGGTGGCTGGGAGCGACGCAGTGAGGGCGGCCTGGGCAGCTTGGGCACTAAGGAGATCCGGGATTTCCGGCGAAACGAAGCCAACGACCCCCGGAGGGGACGTCGATGAAGCCCATGGCGGATTGGCTCCCGCACACCGTCTTGGGGGGAGACTGGTTTACCCCGAGTACAGACGGACGTATTGGACTGTCTGCAGCATGAGCCAGCATGAGCCAAACCACCCACGGCCATGACCATCCAAAGCCACACGCCCTGTATTCTCAGAACCAACATTTTACCTCGAGGGGAGATGCCGCACAAAGATTGCCAAGGCCTGCGAAAAGGGGTACCAGCGGGACGTGCGATTAAGTATATAAAAACTCGAGGGTAGGTCCATGTCATACCTCGATAGACGACGTACATAAAAGATGCGTACTGGCTGAAAAGGCGTGGCCACCAAGCCTGCCATCAGAAGCTTGCCGTGCACAAGAGAGTAACGCCTTCTCCCTGCGCCCCTCTCCCCCCCTTCCTCAGCAGCGACGCGGCGTCCTGCATGCTTGCCTGATTGTCTCCATTGACTTCCACCTCCCAGCGGCTGTCCTCGTCCAGTAACGTAAAGGGAAAGGTCCCGCAGCCTGTCGCTCTCGCCCCCAGCATTGCATCGGGCCCGTCACCTAAAGTTCTTCACGTTCAGCTTTTCCAAGCGTTTACAGCTGGGCATCTCGTAATTCCGGGCAGCCTGCAGCTTCTCGGGGTCGGGGAAGAACCAGCCCTGGGCCTTGTCGACCATGTCCTGGCGCGTGCGCATCTCAGCCTCGCACTGACTCCGCATCAGGTTGACAAACTTGACGTCGGCCTGCCGGTCCAGCTGGCCGAGGCTGTGGTCGGACCAGCCCGCCACCTCGTGCGGGTTCACGTAGTAGGGCACGTCTAATTTGGACGAGGAGCGGCGCAGGACGTGGTGCGGCGGCTTCTCCTGGTCGAAGACGACGCTGGGCATCGAGGGCTGCGACTCGCCCGACGAGAAGATGGACGTGAGCAGGGGGAAAAGGAAGAGGAAGATGATAGGCAGCAGCGACACCAGCGTGTCCCAGCCGCTCGCCTCCCGCCGCTGGGCGTTGGCGGCGCCGGCGCCGGCCGCCGCGTCGCGTGGCCGCCTCCGCGGGCCCGCACCGCCCATCTGGTGTACCCGGAAGCCGCGGTTGCCGCCGAGGTTGAAGACAAACTGAGGCCCTGTGTCGAAACCTGTCACGCACATCAGCATCTCGGGCCATGTCATAAACCCGGGGGGCCGAGACAAAACAACCGCCCCGTCTTGCGCAGGGCGGGCGGGTGTACGCATATGGGGGGGTGGGGGGGATATGCGACATACCTCCAAAGGGCCCTCCAAAGCCGCCGCCGAAAAAACGCTGGAACATCTCCTCAGGACTCATCTCGCCCTCCCACATGTTGCCGCCTCCGAAGCCGGCTGGTCCGCCGCCGGGCGCCCGGCCGCCGAAGCCGCTGAAGGGGCTGGACTGGGCGCGTGCGCTCTCGAACCTCGAGTCAGGGTCGGTGCCGAAGCGGTCGAACTTGTCCCTCTTCTCCTTGTCGCCCAGCACGCCGAAGGCGCGGCTGACCATCTTGAAGGCCTCGTCGGCGTGCTCATGACCGTTCTTGTCCGGGTGGGTCAATAGGGATTGCTTCCGGTAGGCTTTTTTGATCTCGGCGTCGGAGCATGACGTCTTGACGGCCTCGAGGCCCAGGATGTCGTAGAAGGCGGTGGGCGAGCAGCGGCGGATGCGCAGGACGGCGGCCTTCTGCTCGACGGTGTACTTGCGGTCCTGGTTCCCTTGCTTGTGGTCCCGGTTGCGCGCCGAGTCGTTGCCGCCCGTATCGGCTCCCGAGGCGGTTGCGCTGGGCATAGCCGCGGTAGGTGATGTGTGGGCGTGCGTGGGCGGGGGAGGTGGTGATGGTGAAAGGTGCGATGTGCGGTAGATGACTCGTGGTCGCGAACGGGGGGGCGGGCGTGCGGTGACGAGAAGGCGGCTAGAAAGGATCACACATATCCCGGTGTCGTCGTAGGTGAGGCTAGATACTACCCAAGTACCCTGGATATGCAGGTGGCAACTAACTGCTTTGGGTCTGCGATAACTTGGCGTGGCCCAGGTTGCACTGGACTTTTTCCAGTCCAAGTGCCAGACAGGCCGAAAATGAGGGCGGCAGAGAGTCGGTGGTGCTGGACGGGATACGTAAGGAGAGCGGCACGACGGTCGATTCGAGCACCTGCACCGATAACGAACGGGCGAGGGCGAGGCGGATGGGGGGCTGGTGGCGGTTTGCTTGCAGCACGATGGGATGGAGGTCAGTCCGTAATGTAGGTAAAAGGTATGTATCTAGGTGTGCGCTAAGGAAAATACCTAGGTAGGTATGCAGTTCTGTACTAGGTGTACCTACACGGGACACGGCGCAGCCACGGGTCGTAGGGACTCAATGCTGCCACCTATCATGTACACAGAATGGTGGGAGGTTTGCAGCATCGTCTGACATCGCCCACAGTCCCGTCGGTTCCAGCCCCCCCCCTCAGTTGGACAGCTGCCCGGGTTCGGGCCCGTCAAATCCGCCCGTCTACCAGGGCCTCCTCGCGCCCCGATGGACACCGATGCAGATACAGACACACAGTTGTTAGTTGTTGTTGTTGTTGTTGGGGGGGGGGGGGGGGGGCACAGCCAGTAATCGCAATCGTAGATTAGTCACGTAGTCCATCCATCTATCCCGTCTGTTACCACTGCACTGGTCCATCTGCGATCTCAACAGTCTGTTCGACTCTCGGCGACCTCTATCATCCAGCTGGCAGCTGTCCTGCAGCTGCACCGATTGTATCCTTTATCATCTCCTGCTGTCCGATGGGTTTTGTTCCGTGGTGGACGCCGATTACCTAATACGCAGCATGTGCAGGGATCACCCCCCCCCCCCCCCCACAGCTTGCAAAGCTATGACGGCTGGCCCAGGGGAGCGGGAAAGTAGCAGAAAGAAATATGGAATGACGATGTAATGGCTGGCACGCACCCATTTGGGCGACGACTTCACCCATCGCCGGCCGTACTGCTGCTGCTTGTGTATCGCCCCCCCGTGCAAGTACCGTCGTCTTATTCGCCGGCATATACCCCTTGCCTCTTCCTTGGTTTGCCCGCATCCGCCGGCTGTGGCTGACGACACCCGCGTAACTGCCCGTCGTCCCCCTTCATCGCCCACCATGGCGTCGCCCGAGCCCGAGAAAACGTCCTCGCTGGCCGTCCTGTCGGCCTGGGGAAGTGCGTATCGCCCGGCCAGGCCCCCTTGCGTGTAACCTGAGGCTGACCCGCGCCCCCTAGGACACTCCATGGCCCCCACGGGCCTGGCCACCATGATCACAGCACTGCACATGCGGCCTCTCCAGGTCCGTCCCATGCTCTTCGTGCCCGTCCTGATGTTCTCCAGCTACATCAACTTGCAAGGCTTCAAGAAGGACAGTGCCGGCATCTCGGCCGCCGCGAGCGGCACCTACGCTCTGCTGGCTCTGCGACGCAGCCCGGGCGCCTTTCTCAAGAGGTTCACCGTCCGTGGCGCGGTGCGCGGTGTCGCAGTGGGCCTGGCCTTGATGAACGCGGCCGGCTGTGGATGGGTCTATGCCACAACCGACCGCAAGGCCGAGGCCGAGGAGAGACGGGACAACCCCAAATGGGTCGAGTGAAGTTGATTGACGCCCTCGAAAGACCGGGTTGATACTACGGGCGAGACCATGGCATGGGATTCCAACTGCCGAAGCCTGCACGCTAGAAGTAGGGGTTTGGCCTCTACATATATACCTATGTCAAATGTCCGCCGCCGTCCTGCTCGTCACAGAGATGGTCAGCCCCGACCGGCGAACCGCGCGGCGGGCGCAGTCTAGTAGTATACAGCTATCTGTCTGCTCCGTGTTCTTGCATACTAGCAGCGTAATCACAATGCCTGCCGAAACGCCAAGGAGACTCTTCAGCACTTGAGTGGCCTCCATGTTAGGTGGTCCCTGAATATGACAAAGGAAATGGAGTAAGGAAGAAAAAGAAGAAAAGAAGAAGAAAAAAACGCCGAAACACGCAATAACCCAAACAGGAAATCGTTGCTTAGCCCAAGGATGTCCTGCCATCGGCCCAATGGCCCAGTTGATGAATTTGGCAAGGTATTTCCGTGTGATGGGCAGCCAGCTTCTATCGTCGCCTTCCTGTGGCGCGAGAGGCTGTTCCGCTTCATGCCGCCTATAGTTGCTGCTCGCTCGCGGATTGCTTAGGCGGCAGGGGCGGGAAAGCAGCCTGCGGGCTGGCTATAGTTTTCGCCGTGACAAGCCAGACAAAGAGGCACACGGCTGCGACAACGGTAAAATAGAAAAACTGCCCAGCAGCGAAAGACGGGGCCGGCAGCTTCTTCTCGAGTATGTGTCGCACGTGGGCAAGCTGGAAGTTGCTGAGATACTGAATGTCGGTCGGGCGGGCCTTCGGTTCGGCAAATCTGTTGTACTCGGCCAGGATGGAGGGCGAGTCCCAGCCTTTCCATTTCCGGTAGACACCCACCACACAGCCTGTTCTGTGCTTGCCGTGGTTGCAGTGGATGAGGAGCGGGTGGTTGCTCTCGTCAGCAACAAGCCCAATGATGGATTGCATCAGGTCCAGAGGGATTTCGGCCTTCTTGGTGCCTGCCATGTCGAAAACGTAGTGACGGATTCCATTACCGTCAATGAAGTCCTGGAATTCGCGCGGTATGTCTTTCTGGACGAGTGTGATGATGGTCTTCAGCTTTAGGCTGCTGAGGTAGTTGAAGTCGGCGACCTGTGGGTAGCTGCTGCGGTAGACACCGGGCGCCACACAGCCAAAGTTCTCGGGCTGCGCGACGGAGAAGGGCAGAGAGCGTGGGTGGCCCACGACGTCCTTGGCCGACTGGTAGACTAGAGCAAAAGGTTAGCGCAAGCGACGGTGGACTGCGTGGGGACAAAGGCAGACGGACCATCTTGAAGAGCATTCTCGGGCGTTGCTGTCATTCGAGCTGCGTGCTCGAGGGGGACGAGGGGGACGAGGGGGACGAGGGGGACGAGGGGGACGAGGGCGGCCCGGCAGCTTCGACAGCTTCCGGGCATACCCGAGTGACACGGGGCAACGTCGTCCCTGGGGACGGGCAGGCTGGTTTCGGCGCGCGAGCCCACGGGGACCTCCATCTCGAAGGCGGAGGCGTCGGAGTCACGATGGGACTTTGGATGCGTCGCGGTCAGGAAGTATTGCTTTTGGTGGTAGGCCGATGCGGCTGGGTCTGGCTTAGGCGAGCCGGTGGAGAGGAAGCGACGTCGCGGTAGCAACACAAACGTGGATGCAGTCTACAGACCACGAAAGGGACGGATGAACTTGAAATTGAGAAGATCCATCTTGCCAAAGATACAGGTGTGATGGGTGTGTAGAAGCACGGTCGGTGATCAAAGGAGGATGGATGGCATTTTTTGTGTTCAAGTCCGGGGCAAAGAGGTTATAGTTGAGAGGCTGACCGTCGTGGGTCGGAGTTAAGTGACTTTATGTACGCATAGCGAGCGAGCGCGAGCATGGGCGAGGCGGAGAGTGAGTGGAGAGGGTACCTGGAGGAGGTATTCAAGTACTCATGTGCTTGCAGCTGGGCATGGGTGAATGAATGGAAAGCAATAGTCGCGGTGCGCGAATGCTGGGGGCCCTAAGCCGACCAGGTACACGGACGACGAGGGCGGCCTCGCTTAAGGGCAGCAGTACTATCCATGTAAAGGTACCTATTCGTATGTAGTGTTCGCAGGCGCTGCAAGCTCGGCGGCACTCCGTACAGGGCCTACCGTGCCTAGTAGGGTTTTAGGGGACCTCGTCGAAAGGTTCCGAGTGGTTTTGCGCAGGCCAGGCGGGCGTGGGGGGCGGATCGTCGTCAATCTCCCCCAATCTCCGGCGCGCAGCGCAGCACTGCGCTGGTATATGTGGGCCCGCCGCTGTGCGTGCCTCGGCGGGCGATGATGGTACTGGACAGGGTGACAGACAGACAGGCCCCCGACGCGGGCTGTCACGCGAGAGCTCTGGAGAGGGTTGGCACGGCTTTTCTGTTTCGTTCCTGTTGGCCAGGTTGCAGCGGCGTATAGTACATATGGGTTGTTGATGGGCTAACGGCCCATCCAATGGGGCCCCCAACCACGTAAAGGTCCTACGAGAAGCGGACCAACAAGTGGCCGGTCCCGTGCCACTCCCTGGGAGCCGGGCAGCGTCCGCCCGCCTCCCCGTCGGTGCCTGCCTGCCTGCTTGGTCTGCCACGATTCCTGATGTTCGCGCTGCCGCCGCTTCTGGGGTGGAGCCGAGATATGTCATGACCGCGAGACGCTTGTGACACCGCGCGTCTCTGGGCGCTCGCCCAGCGTCACCGGCGGCAGCCCGGCCTGCGCTGACGTTGAACCCTCTTCTGCGCCGCGCCGCGCCTAGAAATGATGGCGCGGCTCGAGACTTTCCCTGCTGTGGCCGCGCCCGCCTGAGACCGTGCCGGCCCCGTCCGGTTGCTTTTGGCATACGCGACATGCCGGCCTTGCCCAGGAGAAATCCGGATTTGCTTTACATAAAAGCCCTGGTGCCTTTACGTCCGACGTAGATATGCGTGCATCCCCCTGATGCTCTCCCGGGGCCCCGGTTTATGAAAGCCTCCACCCCTGTCACAGCTGCTTGTATGGACGTCCATTTGTACTTCCAACATGTGCGCACACAGCCATATGACACGCCGCCGCACATCCGGGAAATGGAACCCCCCCCCCCCCCCAAAGCTGTGTAACCCTGAGCCCATCTTGGTGCTTCCCCAAATGCTCCAGATGCGATGCGCACTATGCCGGAACCACCCGGTTTGCACGCCCGAGATGCATTCATCTCCACGGCCTGCTCGTTTCTCCCTCCCTGGGCACTCCGCATCCTTCCGACCAGGGCCTCACCACCTCACACCACCTGGTGAAACCGACTCTGTTGGAATATGGGAGGCTGCTGATCATAGCAACCCCCCTCTGGGGACGGTCGTGTTTGCCGCCGTCAGCTGCACCCTTGGCCCGGCCTTGTAAAGCCACCGACACGCCGCCTTCTCCCGTGCTGGAAGCCCGAGAGCAGAAACCATAGGGCCCCCCCGTCCTTGACCTGGTCCCAGCACAAGCCTCAAAATGCCGGCGAAGCTCCGGCCCTTTGCCTTCGCTTTGGCAGCAGCCCCAGCCCATAGCGGCGCGCGCACACCATGACGAAGCGTCCGCCAAGAAAGCCCTCCATCAAGGTTGCCTTCCGTAGAGCGTTTCCCGATCTCCTGAACTGGAAGCATGTCCGTACCCTCCCAATTTACGGGGGACGGCCTGGACAGTGCCTAATAATAACCTTGTGTGCAGCTGGCTGGTTAGGTGTCACGTGTTGCGTCTGACCCTCTCTTTTCCTTCTTCTCGCGTCGTGAGTGCGACATTCTGGTAGGGGGTCGGGTTGTGCTGCCACGCCCATTAGTACAGTGCTCTGTTTTGCTACACACGAACAGTTCTTGGCCCACCCCGGCCCGGGAGACACGGAAATGTCCATTGGTATTATTACAAAGCACACCCAAACCACAACGGTATGCGGTCTAGCATCCATCGCTAGGCCCAAAGAGCGCGGGTTTAATAGACTTCCCTTGAACCCGCTCCAGATCAGCTGCCGTGCCGGGTCCCCCGGGCAGAACTACTGAGCACAGGGGTGGCCCAACCTCTTCTCGCCCGGCCCGTCGACAGTCCCGTCGTCCCCGTCGGCCAAGTGTCCGCCACGAAGCCCTGTGTCCAGCTCCCCTGGTCATACCATGCCGTCCACCGGCAGCCCTATGCCGCCAAGGCTGTCGGAAAGGGCGAGATACAAAGTCGGCGCTGGCAGGGCAGGCAGGTTGAGAGTTTCCGGCCAGGCAGTTCGGCTCCAATGGCCGAGGGTGGTCAGCATGGACGATTACTATCGCACCTGACCAACGTGAGTGCGTGTGTGTGCGCCAAGTCTGCCGCCCGGCAGCTGGCACACGCACTGCGTTCGGTTCTGGGGATACTGAAGCGACCTCCTGTACGCAGGATGCCAATGGGCATTGGTCGACCTGGTTGTCTCGAGTTACCTACACTTCATGTAGTAAGCAAGTACCTAGGCATCTATGACTGGGCCATGTCACATCCATCCGCGTCTGCGCACGCGGGCTCGGCCACACGAACATGCCACCCTTCCACCAGGCACACCTCTCGGGATCCATGCTTTGCAACCGATCGATCCCACCACATGGACCCATGGGATCATGGCAAGCACCCAATGCGCGGCTAGAGCGTCGCTCGCAGCCCGGCCATGTGCGTCGGTTCCGCCGCTCGCCTCTCGCTGACCATGTCCTTCATGGACCGCGCTGGCCGACCGGCCAACACCTCGTCCACCAACTGGGCGACGTCTTGCGCGCAGCCGAACGACAGGGACCAGCCCGCTCCACCATGGCCGTACGAGTGCACGATGTGACTGTCGCGGCCGCGGAGCTCGCGCTCGACTCGCACATTCCTGCCGCGGAACGGACGCAGGCCCTGGGCGAGCGGGTACTCGGGATCGACGCGGGCCTGACAAAGGCCCGGCAGAAACGACTCGCATCTCTGACGCATCCGCCGTATTATAGGGCTGTCCAACGTGAGATCGAGGTCCCATTCATGCGGCTCCGCGATGCCGCCTATGAGAAGAATCTCGTCGTTCCTGGGCACCAGGAATACGATCTCGTTGGAGCTGTGCGCCGCGCCGGCCGTGATTGTCAGCGCCGCCTCGACCTTCGGAAAGTCCGACCCGTCGTTGATGACCCGAATCAGACCTCCACGGATTGGGTACGCGCTGTCGTCTCCCGCCAGGACTTGCCCTTGCAAGCCAGTGCAGTTGACAATGACGTCGGCGTCGAAGCGCTCCCGCAGCGTCGCCTCGACACTCAGTAGGTCGGATGTGATGGTCTCGGTGACGAAGACGGCGCCCTTCCGCTCCACGAGCTGCATCAGCCAACCCATGGCCTTGTCCGTGTCGATGATGGGTGCCAGCAGCTCGTACGCGTCCACAGCACCGTAGGACTTGTTCACGCGCCGCTCGTCGAGCAGCGCTGCCCCCCGGCGGAAGCCACGCACACCACTGGCCATGATTTCGGCCATCTTGGAGCGCTCGTGCTTGTCCTTTTCCACTGGCTCGAGGAAGAAGAAATCTGAGGGCATCATGCGAACGCCCGATGCCTCACTCAATGCTGGGATCGAGGCAATTCCGTCCCAGACGTGGTATGCCGTCATGCACCATCGCTTTGAGTGAGCAAGCGAGATTTTGTCGGTATGGCTGCCACACACGGCGGGGGGGAACTCCCACAGAGCTCCGGCAATTTGAGACGTCAAACGGTTGTCCTCGCTCGCCCAAGCGCTGGTTCATTATTAGCCCGGCCTTCACAAAACACACGCACGCACGCACACACACACACACTCTCTCTCTCTCTCTTTCTCCTCGGATGGTGGCTTCCATAACTCACGCGCTCAGTATTGTGACGTGGTATCCACGATCCAGAAGCACCCAGGCGTTCACGAGCCCCGTGACGCCGCCACCAACGATAAGGATATGAGGGCCGCCGGCATTCGGCTTCCTCAAGGGCTGCCCCAACGGCGACAGGTCCCGCCACAGTGTCAGAGGCATAGCGTATGCTGGGTCTGTATAGCGTTTACTGGTGTGAGGTTGTTTGGTAAGAAAGATATGAGAAATACCAAAAGAAAACTTCCGTCGTTGTGCTTAGGGATGGTCGGTTCTAGCAATGGTATGTTTCCCTGGGGCCAAGTGTACGTTCCCAGCCTCCTTTATACCCAACTGGCGGCTGAAGCTCGCATGCCATACTTGCGGGCTCTACCCTGCCGACGGGAAGAGGGATGGAGGGGGGGAGGGGGGTAAATCGAAGAGGGGGTGGCGTTGACCAGTACGTAACAGCACCGAAAAACCAAAACCAATATCCAGAAGCCCTCCCCAGTCCCTCGAGAGGAAGGGAGCGAGCAGCACGATGTGACCTCGTCCTCCTCCGGGTGTTGGGGTAAGCAAGACTGGGTATCTCACACCGTTACTTGCAAGCAGGCCCGGAGCAGCCAGGGGTCTGGGGGTGGTGGGGAGTCGGCATGCTCGTGTTATAGTTGCTAAGCCTGGCCCAAGCCACTCGGCAGAGTAACAACGGGAGATCTCTTCGGCTTCGGGTTTCAGCAAGTATCCAGAGCAGATGACCTTCTCGGACTGGATACGGCCAACCAATGACTACTCGGCAGGCAGGTGCTGCGGTGGACTACACTGATCTGGGCCTGGACTACCCGCGGAAGTGCTTCGATTCCAGTTCAGGTGACAGCGCAGCGTCGCCTCCACGCAGGCGAATCCAGACCAGCCAGTCACGATAGGGCCCGCGGGACTTACTAACTCCGACACACGCAGTCCAGCGCGTCTTGGTTCTCTACTAGAATATGACCGAGAGAAAGGCCCTCCATCGCCCCTCGGCGAGCTACTGTACGCCTCCCGAGCTATACAGGGGCGCCATACTAATCAAACCTGGCAGGTGATCAGCCGTGTTTACTTTTTTGGCCTTGTGCATGGCGGTTGACTGCTTGGGAAGGCTCGGTTGAATTGTTTGATGAGCGTGACGGGCTATTTGGTCGCCTTATTCCCACCATTGGCTTGGCCCGTCGGGAAAGGTCCGTGGTGGTGTTGACATCCGCCCCAAGATCGGCCCGCCACAGTGCCACTCATGGTTGGTTGCCCTGCCCCTCGAAGCAAGCTCTATGTGAAGTGTAAGTAAGTAGTTACGATTGGTCATGCTCGCCCCCGGGCTGGCACTCCTGACATTTTGATTGGTAGCCCCGACTTGCCGCGGTCACTTTGTTATTCAGGAGGCTGTTGAACGCCCCAAAGGGGCAATGGGAACGCCCATCAAGCCAGAACCAAGAGTGCTCGGGATACCACAGCTCGATTTTAGGCCAAGGAGCCACAGGGCCGCAGCTATATGGGACACCAACAATGAGTGCTCACCGGCTGCTAACGAAAACCAGGCTGTGGATGGTTTGCGAGCGCCTGGCTTCTCGATGCTGGAGTCCCGGCTCTGTACAGGTCCTTTGCCGACAGCGTGGCCACGCTGCAAGCGCGTAACGTCTGTAGGCGCCAACAAAGACGGGTTCCGACGTGAAGAGCTACGCGATGGCAATCCACGGAGCATGACCGAGGCGGCTACGGGCAGGTGTGCTGCCCCCCCCCCCCCCCCTGCGGGCAAAAGGAAGCTCGGAGTGATAGAGAAGTGATGGGTGTCTTAGCTATACGACCAACTGGAGGAAGCCGTTTCCTGAGACGGTACGAAGGGTACCATCGCCGCAGCGCCACCGAACCAGAGATGGACGACAAGACCCCGCCAGGAACGGTTCTTCCGCCTTCCCGATGACCTTCCAGAGCTAGAATTGATAGACCGGGGAGGCAAAATGGGGGTGAGATGGCATTGCCGGGCTCGACGTGCTTCCTGTTGGTCGAGCCGGCTCATTGGGCCCGGGTCCCCGAGGCTGGCATCGCGGGGTCATCCCGTCGAAGGGGTTGCAGTGAGAACGGCGTTGCCGCTGCATGCACACACACAAACATGGAGAGGGAGGGAGAGAGAGAGATGCACATACGATACGCACCACGCAGTCGGTGAGCAATGGGGAGACACTGGGTGCAGGGTGAGACAGAACAGCGCTTCCACTGGGCTGAAAGTCCTCGACCTCGGGCCACGGGATCAGGAATGGACACGGCTCCCTAACGCAGGACCGCCACGAGTTTTGCGTGGCCATGGGGATTTGTTCAAGCTGCGGCAGCGAATCGGGCCACGGAGGCCAGGGGGGTGGCGCCCCGGTACGGCATCCCAACCCCACGGATAGGACGAGAGGCGCCTCCCAGCTCCGTCACCAGCTGCATCGGGTGGCACCGTAGGCAAGAAGTGGTGTCGACGCTCCTGGGAAAGGAGGGTGCGACGCAGGGCCCGAGAATTCCATGGAAGCAAAAGGTAGGCCCGTATTGATGCCTCCCGTCCGGCTGGAACCCTCTTCCATTGGCCGGGCCGAGCAGACAACCACCTCCCTCCCCCCCGGCGCCTTGGCCGGTCGGTCTGGGGTTTCCCGGGCCACCTCGCCTGACGGCGGGAACTCTTGGGTCGGTATCCCGAAGAAGCGGCCTGCATCTATCCATCTGCGCTGTCTCCGCCCCCTCTCCCTCGGCGATATCGACCCGCCCCCCCTCGCTACTCATTGAGCCGCCCCGACGAGCGTCGGCCTGCTTCACCGGTCTTACAAAGCTTACCCGCGCCTGTCGACTATTCCTGCGCCACGTATTGCGTGTCTCCCTCGACCGTCCTCCCCCCCCCCTCTTTCGGCCCTGCTCCTCGACGGCCGGCGGCGAAGCCGTGACCCTGCGACCGATCCGGGGGGGGGCGAAGAGCGGTGTACCCTCCGTCGCCTGACCCCACATCCTCTCATAGGCCGCGAGGAGATGGCACCATCCCGTTCGAGGCTGATACATGCACATAAGGCTGACTGGGACGTGCTGATGGTGCAGCCGCAACAAATGCCACAAGCGGCACCTGCGGCCTGTCACCACGCGTGGCCGGGGCGACCAAATGGGGCATCGCGGGTGATAAGCACTGCAGTATGCCATGCCCCTGGCCGCGGCTGCCTGCCTGAGGTCCATCGTACGCCCTGACGGCTACGTGCCCTCGAGGTATCCCCCGCGTACCCTGCCCCACGGCGCCCGCAAAGTCCTCTGCAGCACCCGCGAATCCCGGCCCTGGCTGTGCCTCCTGTTCGGCCGGGCAGGGCGGAGCTTGGGGTGGTGCACATGGCAGCGTTGCTGAACGGCGCCGGCTTACCTCAGGGGAAAGGCCGCCTGGACGCCACATATCGGCGCAGGTGAAGATCTGTCAGACGTTTTACGGAATGCCGTCTTCGGTCCAGCAAGCATCCGCTCATACGCAGTGCCCATTTCACCCAAGACATGGTGCGCGCCCTTGGTCAGCCCACTTGCATGACCGGCCTTGTCGTGCTGAATATAGCTCTTGGTTGAGTCGGGGCATGCTGAGCTGAGGGGCACTGTCATCGGCTTGCGTCGTTTCCCCCCTCCAAGTCTCTGTGGGCGGTCGGCTATGGCGATTTGGGGCTACCGCCGAGTCCTTTAAGGAGCTCGTGCCATCGCATTCGAGGACTCCCCCTCCCCCGCAGTTCTCGCCTTGAAAGGTTCGCTCGTATGGACTACCAACCGAGGCGGGTCCTCTGGCCTATAAGGGTATGTAGTGTGCCTGTCGCTGAGCATACTCATTATCACTCATCGTTTCTCACGCCTATCTGCGATCAGGTCCACAAGAACCCGAACCAGGATGGGCTATCCCCAGGTATGAACGACTTGTGAAAAGTTGGAACATTTGATCCACAACAATGGTCTTTGCCAAAAGTGCAACGCCGAGTTCTAGTTCTGGGCCAATGCGCCACACGCAAGGGAACCAGGGCCAGTCCTCTCCTACGAAAACCTCACCGTCCCGGAGGCATAGAGGCATCAAAATGCCAGGCAAGCGCGTGCATTTTGCGAGAACTACTATTCTTTTGCCTACTGAGGAACTACTGCCGGCCGGGGCAAATCCGACAAGCACACAGCTTGCCAACCCACCGCGGGTCCGGAAAGCCGAGCCAGAACATGGACCAGACAGTCGTTCTCGTCCTGCCAAAAATCCTTCGTCCTCTACAAGCCACGCCTCTTCGTCCTGTTCGAGCACGCGTTCGTTACGCAAGGACGAGCCCGTGCCGCTTACTCAGGGAAGCCACCATGATGATGCGTTGGTTCGGTCCAACTGCTGAAGACTTGGCACTACGCTGGACGATATATCCCCTTCTCCATCGCACCGGCCTCTTGGCAGGGCTAATGTTTTAGAGCAGTCTGCTGGCTCGGTTCTCTGCTCTGGTTCCCGGTAGACGGGAAGCTCAACCGTGTTGCTCTTCGAGGTGGTACACAAGAGACACCATCGAGCAGCCACCAAAGTCCATTGGCCTGATCTACATGAAGATGCCCACAAACATGACACTCCCCGAAACGCTCCCTCCCGAATACTCGCCATGGTAACCCCCGGACGAGGTATGCATCTTGGGTTTCAAGGCTCGCAGACTCGCAAACTTCCACATGGACTAGTGCAACTCTCCCCTGGTCGCTTGGATGGGTTGACGGGCGTTCCGGCAGGGATGAGGGTATGACATGCATGAACTCTATTTGATATCGCAACGATCCGATTGATAGGCTCGTCTTTCGTGGCCCGATGGGCAAGGGATTTTCTTTGTTTCGCCTCTTTTTCGTCCGAGTCTGGGCAAGTCGGCAACGTCGTCCCAGGAGGGTGGCAAAGCGTGTCCGTCACTAGGGATTGCCGCCCGTCACGGGTCGCTCTCAAGTTGGTACCTGTCCCCATATGGCAGGTAGAGGATCCTGCCGCCGCCTGATGTGGCGCTCAAGATGGAGTGCGAGGGTGCGGCTCGGGATGGCGCATGGCCCGTAGTGGGAAACGTTACATCGCCGCGCCGGGAGAGAAACAGCACCTGGAGCTTCTGGTGCTGCTGGGCAGCTAGAGCCATGAGGCTTGTTTCCCTTAAGATGAAAAGAAAAGGAACAACCTCGCGCACGGATTTCCGCCAGAAGCCGCACCGCACATGTCAACGAGGCTGGCCGAGCTGCCAAGGGATGCTTATGTTACAGCCGCCAAGACGAGCCCACTTACGCCGGTTCCTAATCAAATCTTCCTGGCCGAAGAGCAGGGACATGCTGATAAGAGTCGCGTGCTTCCCAGGACGACCCAGAGGCTCTCGACCGGTCCATTGGCCAGCGGTTGGGCCCCCTGCCTCCGGGTCTGTGGTCTGGGTCGTCGGCCGATGGCAACATCGAGGCAAAAGTCGCGATATGTGGCTAGCGGGGCCCCCTTGGCAGTCCCGCAAGCACCACTTTGCCCAGGCTCGGCACTTCTCGGCACTTCTGGGCAATCCCGTTTCTGTGTGCCAGCCGGGGCTCGGCACCGGGGCCGAGAGATTGCACGGCCATTCAGAGGACAGCACGCTTCCGCGTCGCCGTCTGATAGCCCACCCCCAAGGCCCCAAGAGCTTGATATCAACGGCCCAAGAGTCTAAGATTCGGCGACCTGCTCTTCGCGGTATGGCTCGGGACCTCGGAGGCGCAGAGACGGTGGTACGGCCAACCCGACGGATGGGAAAAAGTCTTGGACCTGCTGGAAACGAACCATATCTCCTGCCACTTACGCTCTTTGGTGATCACGCCGCCCGGCCCGGGATGCCCCCCTTCTTACGAGAAGAAGATGACCAGGACCAGCCTGCGCGACAGTCCCCAGTGCTTGCCACTCTGCGTAGGGTCGGTACCAGAGTGATGGGACCTCGACCGAGGCTCCCGCTTTGCATATAATACCCACCTGGATCGCCCTTGTCCCTCGGGCGACTCGGTCAGCCATCATTCCTTCTCATCGCTTCTTTGCGCCCCCCCCCCCCCCCCCCGCAGCCAAGATGAGCGGCGCACCCGGCTACCAAGACGACCTCCTGGCGAAGGCCCATGTGACCGAAGGCCAGCTGGACGGCACTACCAAGGAGGCAGCTGTCGCGGCTACCTCCGCCCGGGTGTCGTCGGACGATGAGTACCCCGACAAGCCTACCGACGAGGAGTTGCACTCGCTCCGTCGCGTTGCTGGCAGTATCAACTGGAGCATCTACACCATCGCCTTTGTCGAGCTGTGCGAGCGCTTTGGCTACTATGGCTCCTATGTGCTGTATGCCAACTTCGTGAGAAACCGGCTGCCAGAGGGAAGCACGACCGGAGCCCTGGGACCGGGTTACAAGGGCAAGGAGCTGCCTGGGGCTCTGGGCATGGGAATCAAAACGGCGCAGGCCATCAGTCTGATCAATCAGTTTTGGGCTTACCTGGTCCCTCTGTTCGGGTACGTTGATCTGGCCCGGCCCGGAAAAGGGTGCAAGGATACTGACACGAACCCCCCACCGCAGAGCCTGGCTGGCCGATGCCAAGTACGGAAGATACAAGGTCATCCACATCGCCATCGTGGTGGCTGTTGTAGCCCACGTGCTGCTCACCATCAGCGCTATCCCGTCGGTCCTGGCCAAGGGGTCGACGGCGTTTGCCCCTTTCTTCCTCGGGCTCTTCACTCTGTGCTGCGGCACTGGCCTGTTCAAGGCCAACATCTCGCCGCTTCTGGCTGAGCAGAACCCCGATACCCACATGCGAGTAGAGGTGCAGAAGGGGGAACGAGTCATCGTCGACCCGGCTGCGACCAACTCCCGAGTCTTCCTGTGGTTCTACTTTGCCATCAACATCGGTGCTGTTACAGGCCAGATCTCCATGGTGTTCGTGGAGAAGTACCACAGCTTCTGGTTGGCCTTCCTCCTCCCCACCGTGCTCTTCTTGATGGCCCCTCTGGTGAGTCTACTGCCCCTCGCACCAAGCCGCTGCCTGCTTACGACCTGTTCTCCCAGGTCCTCGCTACCAACCGGAAGAAGTACCACCTGACGCCCCCCACCGGCTCGGTGCTGGAGAAATTCATCAAGATGACGAGGTTTGCCATGAAGCGCTCGCCTTCCATGTTCAAGATCGACTGGGATCAGGCTAAGCCCTCCAATGTCGCGCCGGGGGACCGACCTGACTGGATGACGTACGACGATGCGTGGGTCGACGAGGTGCGCCGTGGACTTCTGGCCTGCCGTGTGTTCCTCTTCCTGCCCATCTTCTTCCTGGCGTACAACCAGATGAGCAACAACCTCACGGCGCAGGCCGGAAGCCTCCAGCTTCACGGGGCTCCCAACGACCTGATCCAGAACCTCAACCCCCTGAGCATCATCATCATGGTGCCCATGCTGGACCATGGCCTGTACCCGCTGCTGCGAATGATGGGCTTCAACTTCACGCCCATCAAAAGAATGACGGCCGGCTTTTTCCTCGCCATGGCCTCCATGATCGCGGCCGCCGTGATGCAGCACTACATCTACACGATGCACGAGTGCGGTGATCACGCGACCGAGTGCGGAGGCCCCGTCGACATCAACGTGTGGGCGCAGTCGTTGCCGTACGTGCTCGTGGGTCTTGCCGAGATCTTCACCAACGTCACGTCGATGGAGTACGCCTTCACCAAGGCGCCCGAAAACATGAAGTCGCTGGTGATGTCGGTGAATCTGTTCATGTCGGCCATCTCGGCGGCCATCGGACAGGCCTTCCTGCCGCTGTCCGAGGACCCGCTGCTGGTCTGGAACTACGTGACGGTGGCCATCATCTCGCTGGTGGGCGGCGTCGCCTTCTGGTTCTGCTTCAAGCACCTGGACGCCGAGGAGGACAAGCTCAACATGCTCAAGAAGACGCAGTTCCTTGGCCAGTCGCAGCCCAATGCGCACCCCAACAGCAAGGTGGTCGAGGAGCCGCAGCCTTGAGCCTGGCGTACAGGGACCAGCTGCAGCGGGCGGGCTGGGCCTTGGCGAACGAGTGCGCCAGGCCAAAGCCTTGGTAGCAGCGACCGGGGCTTGGGATCCAGCCAGTAGAGTGGGTTCCAGGAGAGCGGACGGGCTGATCGTCGCCGGGCTGCTGCATGGCCGAGATACAGCATAGGTAGCCTTAATATCCTTTCAGCCATTCCTCCTGCTGGGCCGCTTGACCGGCCAAGGGCGGGTTGATGTTGGCGGCGTGCAACGTGGGCCTGGCGAGAGCCGCAGACTACCTACCTAGTAAGAACAGCCCGCTATTGGGTAGGACGCGGAATGCACTTGGACGCGCAAATGGCCCGCGTCGGGCGCTCCGGGTGTGGGCCCACGTGCCTCGTACGAGAGACGCCCAGGTATACGTATGCATGTACATGACATAGCTTATACGGCTCTTGCGTCATTCCAGCTCCGCTCCCTGCAACCGGGGCTGGTAGCACCGATAATCTGACGTCCGTACGAGGTACCTGGGCCGTTTCATCGCCGTGCGTAGGTACCTACGCAGCCAGGCAGGGCCTTGCCGCCCCAGCGGGCCAGATCGAGAATCCGATAGGGTTCCTGGGCACATGTTCAGCTCAAGCACTGGGGCGGAGTTCCGGTTGCCTCCATCGCATCCCACCTGCCTGCAAGTGCGACGACGTACCGGCACCCATCGTGACAAGCCGCCGCCACCCCCGCCGCCTGCAGTGTCGCCCCGCGGGGAGGTGGTCTCTACAGGGACAGGACGTGTTTGTACCGTGGCTTCGTGCCCCGGGAACGGGCAGGTCATCGCTCGCCCGGCCCCCCTCCAGGGCTCCCTTCCTGCCCCTCATCCAGCCCTATTTTGTTTTAGGCCGTTCGACCCCGCCAAACCCCCCCCCCCAACGACGTCCCGCCACCATGACATCTCCCACTCCTCCGCCACTTGGGCACAGATATTCGTAGATACATGTACAGCGGCAGCCCCTCCCCCCCACCTGCCAGTATTACCCTCGACTTGCTCGCCATCTTTTCAAAGCACGCCCAGAACGCACCATACACACCCCCGACTGCCCGCGCGCGCGCATACCCGACCGCTACAGAACCATGGCCTCGTTCCGACCGGGCTTCGGCAGCCTGCTGCTGGTCCTGGGCCTCGTCTTGGTTGTGATGCCCGGCCAGGCGGCCGCCTTTGGCGCCGGCAACATCCCCTCGATTGCCCAGATCGAGGGCCACAACTGGCGCCACGGCGATATCGAGGACATGCTCAAGACGCTGGTCTTTCTGCGCGGCAAGAAATGGACCACTCTGATGGTGCAGCGCACCTACTTCGGCAACTGGCTCCGCGATTACTCGCAGGCCGTCGACGTCGGCAGCCTCAAGGGCGTCAACGCCGCTACCATCCGCATCCTCGTCTGGGTCCTCTCCTTCCTGGCCAACGGCTACGCAACCGAGGAGTTTGAGGTCACCGAGGAGCGGCTCGGCGTCTACCGCCCGGAAGAGCACATCGACAATCCCCTGGGCTACGCCGACGGCAAGGACGCCCGCGACTTCGACCCCCGCCTGCGTGGGCCTGTGCTGCCCGAAGAGACCGAGATTGACCCGCGCACCGGCATGAAGAACTACATCGCCAACGAGTCGGGCGGCTGGGCCACCAGCACCGGCTACCTCCGCTACAGCATTAAGCGCAGCGTGCACTACGGCCGCCTGTACACCAGCGGCAGTTCCCGCAAAGGCAACGAAGAAGACCTGTGCGAGGCCTTGCGATGCCTCGGCCAGGCCCTGCATTGCATGGAGGACTTCAGCGCCCACAGCAACTACTGCGAGCTGGCCCTGCGTGAGCTCGGCTATCACGACGTCTTCCCCCATTGTGGCAGCGCGACACAGATCAATCTCAACGGAAAACACGTCTATCCGATCGTCACGGGTACCTTTGGAGGTGTCGACTTCCTGCACTCGGTCCTGGGCGAAGCAAACGACCACTTCACCCAGTCCGAAGTGGACGAGATGAACGTGGCGCTTCTGAACGCCCAGCAGGCAACCAAAAGCGGCGGCAGCGGTACGCGCGGCTTCGGCAAGAACACGACGCTGGATTTCGTATCGCTTGTGAGCAAGCTGCCGGGCATCGGCGGCGGCTTCGCGTCAGAAGCCCGTGACCTCCGGGCCAGGTCCGAACAGCAGGAACGCCAGAACGAGTCGTACTCTGCGACCAGAGGGAGCAATGCTAATATCGTCCCCGGCATGAGCGAGTCCTTTGACCCCGTCAAGGTCGCCGGTCAAATCTACCCCATCCTCCAGTTCCGCGACAAAATTGTCAAGTCTATCAACCGAGGAATCGCCAAGATCCCGGGCCTGGAGAGCTTGCTGGAGCACATCAGCGAGACCCTGACGGCCTTTGTCCTCGGCCTGCTTGCGCCCTTCATTCGGCCCATTATCGACCAAGTCACCAAAGCCCTCAAGACCGGCTCCTCGGGCGTCATCGCTTCCAGTGCCAATGCCCAACTTGAGCCGTGGAGGAATCCCAATTGCTCCGACCCCACCCATTCCATGCTTTCCAAGGACCACTTCACCAACATCCTGAACTCATGCGCTGGCCGAATCGCCGCCACGATTCTGCAGTACGCCGTGCCGTAAGTATCATGCGCCCGCCGCGCCCGCTGCTTGACTGACCAAGGTGCACCGTAGTCGTATTCTGTATGCCTGGGAAAACCCGGGTGTCCCGGTAGACGAGGTCGTCGACGATGTGATTCGCGCATTCCACCACCCAGCCATTCGAGATGAGCGGATCGAGATCCACCGCGACATGTTCAGTACGGTCCGCAAGTGGGCCGACGAGTACCCCCGCCGCCACGAGCTGAATCACATTCTCGGGTCCGAGGCCGTCAAGTGCGGCAAAAACCATGTGCAGTCGGGGCAGAACGCCAAAGGCCACTCGCACGGCGGCGGCATTTTTGACGGGGGCATCGGGAACTTGATGGGCGGCGCGGGGCACGGAAAACCCACCGGATCGCTTTGGAAGCAAGTTGCTACGCGAGACCTTGACGCCATGGGCGCCGGCCATGGAGGCGGGGTAGGCTACATGGGAGCCAGCGCGGCCGAGAGCTCCGCAGGCCCGAGCGGCCAGACGGAGTCACGGCCACCTCCCTCTGGCGGCGAAGCCGACAGCTATTACGGGGGAGGGTCGGCATCGGGGTACAGCGGGGCCCCGCCGCCCGCCCCGTACGGCCAGCAGCCCGTGTACGGCGGCTACCCGCCCCAAGGACCGCCTCCGGGTGCTTACGGCGGTCCTCCGGGCTACGGGGCGCCCCCGCCAGGAAACTGGGGCCAACCCCCACCCCCGGGATATCCGGGTTACGGAGCACCCCCGCCCCAAGGTTACCCTCCCTACGGGCCCGGACCATATGGGGGTGGATATCGATACTGATGAATGTGTGCGGCTGTTTTCGGATACCCAGATGGCAGTGACTGAATGGCGTTCCGGCGGGGGAGGGGGGATCTGGCGTCAGCAGGTAACGGGACTTGGGATGAACGCGTCCTGGATGGAGAAGGGTACAAAATTGGGCAGAGAATAGGAAGAGAAGCCGGCGCAGCCCCACGAAACACCCTCCCAGAGAGTGTCGTCTGGCTCCTACTAGGCAGCGTGTCGCCAAGTCGCCCATATTAAAACGGTCCCGTGCGTAGCGCGCTGGTGTTGAATACTACCTCAAGTCATGCGTTTGATGGTTCCATACAGCGCCTGCTCGCTTCCGGAGCCGGAAACCCCGGCTATACAAAATCTAAAAGGTGTACGTGCACCCACTCACGTCCTATCCAGGGCAGGCCCCACACGTCTCGAGGAACTGAAGCTAGAGCATCGCCTTGGCTGCAGACTTTCTGGGAGGGTTCGTGGCCTCCTGGTTGAGCAGGACCTCGCCCGTTTTCTGGCCGTTGCCGAAGAAGACGACTTGCACCGTCAGGTCGTCCCTGGGAGAACGACGCGTAAGCACAGAGAATCATGATGCAAGAGGGAAAGAGAACCTACCGGTACCGGCGAGACATGGGCGAAACCAGAGTGAGGAGGGCGCAGACCTGCTCCTCGTTCTTGCCGCCGAGGGCATTGCGGATCAGGTGCGTCGCGACGTTGCTGTCCTTGACGACGAACCTCTCCTTCTCGTCGGGGGAAACGCCCCACTGGCGCAACCGGATGGGTGTCTTCTGGCCGTCATCGCCGTGGCCGCCGTTGGTGCCCTCGACAGGAAGGCCCTGCTTAGAGCCAAACACCTTGGACCAGACGGCATTGAATTGCGAGTTGGACTTGTCAGCGGCCTGGGTCTCGATCCATTTTCCAACCAGGCCCACGACCTCCTCGTTTGTCAGCATCTCCCAGAGGCCGTCGGTAGCCATGACCATGAAATCCCCCTTTTCGGGCTGGATCTTGGTGGTAGTCACGACGGGTTCGGCCGTCACGTAAGGGGGCGTCTTGAGGTGCGGTGAGTAGCTGCGTCCGAAGAAGCCCTGCCGGAGACGGTCGGATATATCCCGCGTCCACTTGTAGCTCGCGTCGCCGAAGGCCCGGGTAGGCTCCAAACCGCCGAGCACGCGGCCATTGTGCACGACGCGGTCCTCGCCGGGGTGGGCCTTGCGCATGCGGGCCACTTCGTTGGGGTTGCTGCCAGTCTGGTCTTCGGACAGGGCCGTGGCAACCCACTTGCCGGAATCGCTCCGGCGGCCGAGAACGGCTCGCGAGTCGCCGGTGCAGGCCACGCGCAGCATCTGGGAGCGGCTGTCGTAGAAGGAGAGCAGTGCGCAGGATCCCGACAGGGCTGGACCCAGGAGCTCGGCGGCTACGCGTTTGGAGTTGGACTTCAGGACCCTGTCTACGCTCTCGTGGACGATCTCGTGATCTAGGCGGGTGAAGCCCGTCTTGATGGCAGTGTCGATGGCATCGGGCGACGGCGAAGTGCCCAGGGTAGCAGCAGCCTTGTAGGTCGTGTTCAGCTCGCGAGCTACGAAGCTTATCAAGGTCTGGCGAAGCTTTGCCGACGTGGTCCACCCAGCGTGGCCATCGAACACGCCCCAGAACATCCAGTCGTCAGTTTCCTGTCCCGTCTTGTCGGCGCCGGGAGGCGTGACCTCGACAATCTTCTCGGCGTGATCATCCTCGATGGGGTTGTTGCTCGCCAGCTGCACGAGGTCGTAGCGCAGCACGCCCCGCCCCCTGTTGACGAGGAAGGAGGCTTCGCTGTCGCGCAGCTTCTCGGTAGCCTGGTCGGGCGTGAGCATTTCCAATACGTTGCGTCCGGTGCCGTCGGCCGACTTGGCTATGGGCCCCTCGCCGACAAAGGTTCCGGTGTGCAGCTCGTCGGCGCCAACCACTAGCACGTTCCGCGTCGGGGCGGCAGTGGCTGGCGGGTCGGTAGTAGAGGTCGAGTAGGGCCGGACAGCGGCGGCAGGATCAGTGGGGACGTCCTGGTACGAGTACCAAGCACCATAGCCGACGAGGGCCGAGGCTACGGCCACGCCTATCCTTCGGTAATACATGGAGGATTGCAGAGGCACGCTGCCATCGCGGGGGGGCGCAGGTTCGTGGGCTCGCGGGTGCTGGTGCGAGCTCGAGGATCGCACGCCGCCGAGTCGGGCTAGGGCGCTCTCCGTGTTGGTGCCGTGCGAGTAGTGACCGCCAAGACGTCGCGCGCGCAGGTTTCGAGGCACTCCCCGGGCGGAGCTTGGGCACGTCCGAAAGACTCTCACGACGGCACGACGCATCGGGTCTTGGTCGAGGACGGCGTCTTCGGCCTATCCTGGGAGGTTGGAAGAACGACGAAGGGGGGGGGGGGGGGGGGGGGCCAATGGGAAACAGGCCTGGTTGGTTCTCGAGCAGAGAACCTTGCATTGCACGAGGCAAGTACTGCGTGCTATCGGATGGATGGGCTGGGCATCTCGGGTGGGTAGGTTTGGACGGCAGTACGGCCTGGGACTGGCGGTGGTGCTGGTGAATGGAGAACCTTCGCCTCCATCCATTCAACGGGGGAGCGCCTGAGAGTGGGGCAGAAGTGTACAAGTACCTCCCTGCACAGGTACCTAGCCCTGCAGGTTCCAGACAGACAGCCTGGCGGCTGGGAGAAGCCCGGATGGTCCTGGCAATAGAATCATCATGGCTCCTTATGGATCTCCTGTAGTGACCCGCGCTGTAGCCACGTGTATCCACGTCTGGCCGTGTATGTCCCGAGTGAGATACCTCGACGAAACCGTACTGTGCGGAGCCAAGGAAGGGTTGGTTGGGTTCTCTCGGCCACGGCCGGCCATCCGCCTTGGTGGTAAGAACGTTGATCCGCTTTCGGAACGAGCGCGGGGAAGAAACGGCCTGGGGGGCGGCATCATTGGGAACATCAGCAGGTCCACACTGTCTAGATCCATGCTACTCTTTGATGAGAGTCCGTATTGAATCCGGGATTCGGCCGTTGCAAATTCCTGGCCTTCTTCTATTTACTTGGTTATTGGGTGCGAAGAGCGGACCGGCGCCTCCGTATTAAGTTAGAGCGGGGTGCCGGCTTGGACCCCTCCACTAATCGCCGACTGCCCTACCGAGTATCTCGATTCCCTCACAGACAGACGGCCTGGTCGTTGCTGCAAGTTCATACCTCGCCCACCTGAACTCAGCAGGTACATTCTCGGGCGGTAACTCTCCCGGCCTCGCCATGGACAACAACAACAACAACCCCGCGGCACCCCCGAGCAAGGACGCCGTCTTCCGTGCCTTTGATAGCTACCCCTGGACCAAGGACCGAGCCTTCCAGGAGCTGCTGTCTAGGGGGCTGTTTGCCCAGCAGGACGCCGCACCCACCGAGGTGGCCCTCACCTGCCGACTCCAGAGATTCGAGGAAAAGGTCGGTGTGAGGATCGATCCCGACGCCTATCATGCCTACCGCGCCGCCGGCGAGAGACCGAAGGTGGACCTGGTGCCGCCCTTCATCATGGAGCAGGAACGCCTTGAGGAAGTATGCCGGGCCGCGTCCGACCGATCCCCTTGCCTTGCCGCGTTTGTGCTTACACCAGACCGCAGCCTGTCGTAGCCCGGAGGAAATATGCCCTCCTGGCCGGCGACTTGGACCACGTGCCATCCGAGCAGAGGCCCGAGGGCGAGGCCAGCGGCCACACGCCAGCCGGGAGCCAGCCGGGCACCGCGAGTCTGACGGCACCGCTGTGGCAGCTCGCCGCTCCCAAGGCTGACCTCTACATCAGCAAGGATGACGCCGCCACGGGAGAGGCCGGCAAGGAGCCCTACCCCAAAAAGTTCGAGGAAATCATCGAGTTCCTCCACAGTGGCAAGGAAATCCCGGGAATCCAGAAGATCCCCGATACTGTCATCAGTGACCCTGTGAGTAGCCAGCACCCTCTGCTGGTGCAAAGCCTTGCCCGTCATGGCCCGCGGCCCCGGGAAGCTGACAAGCACAAGTCGATTTCCACAACTTCAGGCCGGCCGGTGCCCCTCAAGCCGTGGGAGAAGCGCACCGCCGCAGCCGCGCCCGGCTCTACCGAATGAACGGCCATGTCTTTGCATTCAAAGCCGTGCTCGTTGCGTCTCTCATACCCAGGTCAAAAATAAGTGTCTGTTGTAGTTAGGTAGCATTCCAAACCGCCGCGTAATGCCCCCCCCCCCCCCCCCCCCCCCCCCCCCCCCCCCCCCCCCCCCCCTCCCCTTTTATTGAACCAAATTTCTGGCCCTATGTAGGAGAGCGGTTGTCGTAAAAGGATCCTAAAGACCTGCAGCGGCTCATGCAGCCGTCATCAAGCCTACTACGTGCAGACCGTCTTTCAGTCCGCAACGGTTCCACATAGAAGCAGCGTCATAGAATGACTGCCCAACGTACGCCCGGGGCATTCATCGAGGCTTTTCTCCCCCAGATCACCCCATTTCAGGCACATCTGACCGGGTACCCTGATTCTAGCATAGTTGATTCCCAGCCATTGTCTAACTATCATTACTGTGGCTGACCGCCGTGCCCACATCAAACCAGCATTGGCGATATGTAACACTTCATGCCACGTCAAAAACAAGAAGAAGAAACACAAAACAGGGCTAAATATTCTCGGGACTTTTCTTCTTCGGTCCGTGTCGGTGGTACCTGGCGCTCATCGTCCGTGACACCCACCCCCAAGACGACTCTTCGACCAACCCCGGCGAGGACCACCATAGGAAGGCGAGGCGGAGAAAATTGAGGCTTGGTTGGTCCGCCCCTCATCCAAATATGCAGGCGGACGCACCATATGCTTGGCCTCAGACGGCAAGATCCATAACTATGATGTGTCCAAGGCACCCAGGCGGAGAAGTTGCCCGCCGCGGTGTAGGATGGGCGTATGATGCCGTAACAGATTTGCTCGAGATGATCAAATGTCGACGGTTCCGCCATGGAATTGATATGAGACGATGGACCATCAGGCTTCCGGACAGCGTGTCGAGGGAAGGAAGGACGAACAGGAGACTAACGCGGTCCTCATTCTTGCATATCATACATCAGTGAGGTGAAGCACCCGGTAAAGCTGCTGCTGCTGGTGCCTTCATGGTGAGTAGTCAGCGAAAACCTCCTAGATGCATCGGTGTAGGCCATTCCATCACTCACTCACAAACATCGACCAAGTAAGGGTCACGTGTGGGCTTGGATAGTCCATTCCATTACTGGTAAGAACGTCCCCATCGAGCACCACTCGGAGGCACCCGTCCCATATTGATACCCACGCCAGGGCCGGGACGTGTAGCGACAGCTGGGTTGGTGCAGAGCATGCCGACGCGGGATCCAAACTTGGATCCACGAAGCGACACCATATGCTTGCGGATGTGAGCCGCCACAACGTCACGCTGCTGCGGGCTGGCGTTGGTTAGGATGTACTGGATCAGGTAGTTTCCGTACTGGTCGCTGGCGATGTCGATCAGAGGGATTCGGGGACGATCGACACGGCCTTCGCACACGCGGTCGAGGTACCGGGACAGGAAATCGACGCCACCGATCTTGAGACATTTTTCCACAACCTTGGAGGCGTACTGATCCATGCTATACTCGGCTGCAAATCGGATGACATGATCAATCGCACGGCTTCGGTCCTGTGGGGCACCATGCTCGCATATGTGCTGGATGCACCAGTTACCAAACTGGCCATGGGCAACAATGTCGATGCTGGCAAGGACTTCTTCGATGCAGGGTCGCTGTGGTAATTCCATTAAATGAGGAACAACGAAAAAAGATGAATTTTCTTACCTTGTCCTCTTCGAGACAGTTCTCGAAGATATTCTGAACCACCAGGCTGCCTGTCTCGCCCAAAGCAACCTCATGCCACATACCCTGCAGAGCCTTGTTCACGTGCGTCATGATTTGGGGTGGAGACTCGGACCAACGCAGCTCGAATAGCTTTTGCCAGACATGGCACGCGTAGCGGTGAATGACAGTGTCGGGAATTCTTCGAAGTAGCTCGTGGACCATGATGGCCTTATAGTCTTCCGGGACAGAGTCAAAGGCCTTCTGGATGACATGGCAACCAAACGGGTCCATCGACAGGCTGAGTGTATGACCGCGAATGGCCTCAGCAATCTTGACTACCTGCTCGGGAGTACCATGCTCAAAGCACCGCTGAACCAGGAAGTTGCCGAAACGGTTGACCATCAGGGCATGAGCCTGGACAATAATGGCGTCAACGATCTCGTACTTCTGCTCGGGCGTTCCGACCTTGAGCTTTTGCTGCAGGAATATAGAGGCTTGCTGGTCGTTGATGCATACGATCTTGTCCACAATGTACTTCCAATTGCAAGTAGCGTTGCGATCGAGAAGGCGGCGGTAGTTCAAGGGCTCGGTCGTGGCCAGATACGTAGGGCCCTCAGTGGTCGCGGACTGCTGTTGTCGTGGCAACAAAGTTAGCACAACTTCACGGATACGCATTTTCATAACAGGGGATCACATACCTCTGCTCTCCACAGACCGGGAGCAGATGTGGATGTGAACTCAGTCGCAAGTGGGGATAGTTGTGTGCTGCCAGTCGAGCCGACACCAAGACCTATAGGGTATTGATTCCCAGAAGTGCTCATCGATCCGTCAAATTGAGGCTGTCCGTAGCCGTTATAGGTGGCACCGTACGGAACCTGGTTGCCATCCGAAGGGGGGCCAAACCGCCCGTCGAATCGACCACTCCGTCGGTTGCTAGGGGCCCGAATAGTCATGTCGCCATCGGGAACCGCACGATTGTGATGGTAGTTGTCGCCTGGATGTCCAAACATGTTCATTTGAGAATCCATGTATGCTTGGTTCTGGCTACCACCGCGGCCAATCCAAGGACCCTGCTGAGGCATCTCGGGACCGGTGAAGCCGGTAGGGAATGTGGGCTGCGACGATCGGTTTCCGCTTCCCCAAATACTGCGGGCACGATTGAACCCATTCGCTGAGTAGGCTTCACTGATATCGGAGCGAGCGTCATCGCTGAATCCCCAGCCAGTGGACGTTTCACGGCTGAGTGAAGGGTAGCCTCCAGTGCCTGGGCCGCCTAGGTGACCAAGGCGTGCAGCACCTTCTGAACCTGCAGACATAGGGAGAGGGTATTCATGCCCTAGAGGCGGAGGACTGACTCCGAGGTCGGATGAGATCTGGCGGTCCTGCCCACTCTCCTTGACGCGGTGGAGCTCGTTGCGTACCCGTGCCAACTCCAACTTGAGGCGCAAGACCTCGTCTTGTCCCGACTGGCCATCATCCGTCGTGGCACTAGCCGGGCGCGTTGAGGCAGCAGCCGTGCCGAAGCTCTCGGTTGCAGGAGTGATAGGGACTGATGCGCTCGATGACTGTTGCTCTTGAGGAACTGAAAAAGAGCTTCTGTTGACAGAAACGAACACCTCGCCTTGCTTGGTCAAACGAGCCTCGTGCTCCGAGAGCTTGGCGAGAAGCTGGTCCATGGCACTGGCGTCTGAGGTACCCGAAGCACCAACCGTCTCATGGTCCAGCTTCATCTTCTGGTTTTGCCGTATGTCAGTGATGATCGGGTCTGTCTTGGCTGGAGAGCGCAGGTAAGGTAGCGTAGTCCCTACCTTAGGATAGCCTTGATGATCCAGAGAAGTTGTGGAGAGGGCTGTCAGGGATTTCTTGAGGGCAGGGTTGGCCTTGGCCTGGTCCTGCGGGTATGAGGAGTGAGTTTGATGCTAAAGAAACGGCGTCCAAGTAAAGACAATAATGAGTGGTGGTAAACATCCAGCCAGGCACACAGGTTGGATTAGTTTCCTAGGAAACTAACTACCATAAGCGACCCGGTCTAGGTACCTAGGTATACCTTGGTAGCCTGGTGGTGCCAGTGATATCGTGGCCAAGCGAGGGCTCCGCGAAGAAATATGGAATGCAAGAGCAACCGCCCTGTGACAAGCATACCTCAATAGCCGCTGAATCGACAGTGTTCATCCTGATATTGTCCTCCGTCGAAGCACTCTTGGCTGTAAGTGGACGCCGAATTACTGGAGAGCCGGTAGCGGTTCCCGCCATGCTGTCTAATGGCTGAGGAGGCCCAGGTAGTGTATTTGGCTTTCCTTGCGACGAGTTCTATTTGTCAAAACAAAAAAGGAGGAGATGGCATAGATGCCCCGGAATGGCAGGTAGGAAGAATAGATCAAATATGACGGAGCGGATGGAGGGCCGAGGGGCAGAGCGTTGTTGGTGTTGGCCAGGTTGGGATGCAGATGTAAAAGAATGGACGGATGGATGCACTTTAATAAGGCACGGAGGTAGGCAGGCAGGCAGAAGGAGAGGGTGGGGAGAAGCTGAGGAGAGCGTTTGGGGAGGGGCTCGAGCCGAGGCCTAGCAAACCGCCTGCTTCTTCATAGAAAGCAGGAACGCTCGGCCAGTTATCCTGCGAAGAGGGAAGGAGTGAAAGGCTTTGATCGAGTGCGAGGCACAGAGACCTGATTATGGCTTGTCGTTGGACCTCGAAGGTGCTTATGTGCTAAGTTGTGAGCATCCCGCGATACTTCCCTTTACCAATGCTGGCTGTCACCTTCCGGCCTGCTAGGTGTTTATCTGTACGCAATTTGCCTGTTGGTAATGACAAAAACAGTCCCTGCCTCATGAATCAGTTCAAGTCGAGAGGTTGTGAACAAAAGTGCAAGTAGGAGGCATCAACCGGTTTGAAATTGGGAGCGGAATGCCTGCCAGACAGCCATGCCAGGACGCCACGATAGTCGTCTTCACTAAACACGTATGTTCGGCACGAGTTTCCGACAAGATCAACGCATGGGCTTGCTTTCGCGAGAATATGTAGCGACTTCCAACGGTACTTTTGTAGACACTACCTCGTCCTGGAGATGCCTGACTTGCCGCCTGGGATTGTCATGTGCCCCAAAAAAGGGGGAGCAGAACATTGACTCCTGCCAACAGGGAAACCTGCTATACTGTGGCTTAGAGCGGCCATGGCACTGCCGGTTACTGGTGGGCAGTTGTATTCTGAGCGGCATTTACCCCCCAAATCCCAGAATGGGGGCTGCGATATTTACACGGGTTTATATACGCGAGCAAACTGACCAGTTGCCATGGGCTCACTACCCCCGCCCATGGGCCACCGGTTGGAAATGCACACTTGGATTGAGCATCAATCATGTTAGCGAGCACCCAGTCCCTGCAGGTTAGCAATAGCCAACGGCTTAACGGTGAGGCCGGGGGTTGACTTCTTGCCCATGACTATTCATATGCTGCTGCCAAATAGGCTGCCACGATGTCCACACCCAATGGCACGCAGCGCTCTCATAAACAGTGGGCTGGAAGTTTTTGCCGACCTAGCAAAATACGTGCCTTTTCCTAGCATTGCAGCGAACGCCGAAGGTGGAAGCGTGGGGGAGAATTTATTGTCGCTCTCCCTATATTTGACGAATGCCATTGCAGCTGTAGCTGGCTTGCTTCTCCCATGAACGTGTTGGTATATTGGCACTGGTGATCTACATTCTCGAAACGCCGTGGCTGTTGTACATTTGGTTGGAGCAGTACGCATACATGGCTTATTTCTTCCCGGGCACTGTTGTTCTGGTCAGTGTGCTGGGACACCATGTGGTCCAAGGCGGATAACTTACCAGCTGGTGGCGTTCTTTTCTTCTTGGGCGGACCCTTTCCGCGAGTCCGCACACTGGGTTATCTGTCAGAATCACGGTGGAAGGGAGGCGAACATCAATGCCGCGAGCATCACTTACGCTGCAATGTGCTCTTCGCGGTCCTCCGCTGGCTCGTTGACACCCTCCACTTCGAGGTGCTCAAACTCTTTGAACAGCTGGTTGAGGCTGGGTCCCCGGGGGGGATAGTATTTCACCAGGGAGGGACCGCGCAGCCGTTGGCGCAGGACTTTGTTGCCCATACGGATGCCATCGGGGTTGTATGTCGTCGAGAAGATCTGACACTGGGCCTGCGAAGGTCTCAGCAAGGATCGCGGTGCTGGGCGGCGAGGGAAACGGGGGACTGACCTTCATCAGGTCCAGCAATCTTGCCCGCGGCACTGCCATATTGACGGCGTGTTGCGTGTGGGCGCAGTTGTGTGTGTACGGACTTGCACTCTGGCGATGCCACTCGATTGCGCGCCCGTAGGTCTTGGTGGTTAAACGGTGGTCAGGTTTTCCCGATGGGCGCGCGCAGGCGGGCCATTTCCGCAGGCATGTACCTCGAAGTACCTGCATTGGGGGCCTGTGTCTTATCCGTTACCGAGTGTAGGCCCCACCACAAGAACGGAGTACAAACTACATCCGTATACCTAACCTTGGGATAGCATCCATCCACATGCGTCGAAGGTACGCCCGCCTCTCATGGATTGAATCAATCAATGCAAGAGCCATGGGTACCTACCTAAGTACTTGCCTTACACCCCCGGGAGCTCCCCCAAGCTGGAGGACAAATCCGAAAACATGAACTGCGCTTTCTGCAACGCCGTGTTACTTATTGTTTGGCACTAATCACATAGCCGCATTCCCCGAAGACATCAGGGGTGCTTTCCCTTGCTGAGCGTGCCAACAGATCGACACCACATTTGTATACCAGCGGAATCCCAATCGAAGCATTACTGGACCGGAAGGTACGTTGCTCGTCCTTTGCCCACCGCCCAGCCGGACCAGTCGCTGAATTTTACCAGAGCATACCATGTCTAAACGCTCGTTCGCCTCTTTTGCCAGCAGCGAAGATTCTCAGGCCGTATCGCAAATCCTGCAATATGCCGAGGACTTGAAGAGAGCTGCTTTGGCCCACCAAAAGGAGTTGGAAGCAGGCAGGCAGCCCGAGGAAACATCGCTGTCAGACCTCAGCGCCAAAATATTGCCAGCGGTCCTTTACTTCAGCCGCAGCTCTCCCAAAGCACCATCCTCCAAGGCGCCCAAAGTCGATGGCGATGTCCCGCCAAAAGCTGGACCGGACTCGATCATCATGCCGTCGCCTGTCTCCCTTACGCCGTGGCGTATTGAGGACATTCCCTCTTCCCTTCCACCTCTTCCCCCCATCGTGGACTCCTCCCTGGAACAGGCAGCTCTGACGCACGCCGGCTCGACCACGAAGCCAGGCGAACAAAGCTACGAGAGACTGGAGTGGCTTGGCGATGCTTACCTGTACCTTATGGCTTCTGCTATGATCTATCAAACATTTCCAGACCTGCCGGCCGGCAGGTGCTCCCAGCTTCGCGAAATACTCGTCAAGAACACCACTCTGTCCAGCTACACGGTGGACTACGGATTGAACAAGCGGACGAGGTTTCCGGCTGTGTTCGACTTGCGCAATCGTACTAATGGAGCCTCGGCCACGGAGAAGACGAAAAGGAAAGTCATGGGCGATGTATTCGAGTCGTACGTCGCTGGCGTGATTTTAGGGACTCCCAACGGCCTCGCACTCGTTTCCTCTTGGATGAAGGCTTTGTGGAGTAAGGAGCTGGCCGAGGAGATCCAAAAGGAGCACAGCAAGAGAGTCAAGGCAGCACCAAACGGCAGTAGCACTGCCCGGGCGGAAGATTCAACCTCTTTGCCGGTGGTGACTGACCCCAAGGTTCGTCTCATCCAAGCCATCGGCGCCAAGGGTGTGCAGATCGCGTACCGCGATGAAGGTCCACCTAGAAAGGACAAGAAATCGGGCTTGCCGTGGTATACTGTGGGAGCCTACCTTGACGGGTGGGGTGAGACGAATTTCCGGCTTGGCATAGGCAGCGCCTTGTCGAAGAAGGAAGCCGGAGCGAAGGCGGCCCAAGCTGCATTGGACAACAAGAAAATGATGAAAGTGTACGAGCAAAAGAAGAGGGATTTCGTGTCGACACTGGAGACACGCCGGCCGAAATAGCGATGTCGCACAGGGTGCAGTTGGCACGAACTTGCCGAGGGGATCGATCTTCGACAGTCGGGCTCGCAGGGTTGACGTACGACGGGGTCAAGGGTCTCCCTCGTTGGTAGGCACATGCAGGTATACATGCATGCGTGTGAGATGTAGTTACGCACATATTGTGCCTGCTACTGACGAAGACCATGACCGTGTACTAGGAGATACGGCTGAACCAGGGACATTAATAAGGGACCAGAAAATCATAATTCCCGGCGACCAGGGCGTGCAGGGCTCGTTTTGCGACGCATGAGCGATGCTGGCCTGGGGCTTATTTCACGTGTCGGGATCCGCGGGCCAGCAGCGCGCGCCCCGCCAGCCAGACGGTAGGTGGCATTAGATCCCATTCCCTTTTCAGTGACAGGAGACGGTGGACAGGCTGCCCGTTAGCCGATCCGCTATTGCTGTGCTGTTCCCGCCCTGCCAAGACCAGCTTGCGCCGAGGTCCGTAGGTGCGCAGGGCAAAAAGGTGTGCTGGCAGCTCGGCTGGCACTGCCCAGGCGAGCCAGGCGAGCCAGGCCATCATGTGTGTGGGATATGGGCATCCATTTCTTTGTATGTGCACGGAGAACCCGCGAGATCATGCTAGCCAAGTTACATCGATACCTGCCGCTGCAAGTTGCCTAGTAGTGAAGGTTTCCCCGGATTTTGACCAACGCTTAATGTTGCCCCATCAAGATACATACCTTACTTACCTCCATCGTCCACTGACTACTCCAGGGCTCGTCGGATAGGGGATGTACGGATACCATCCTGACTCCCTTCCCAGCGCCGGCTCCGTCATCATCGCCTCACGCGTCTCTGGCTGCGTTACGTCCTTGTGATCCGTCTGGCGCACAGCGAGGAGGGAGGGCTCCCATCTGGCCACGCCGTTCCTGAGCGTGTGCGACCCAACTTCTTCGCTCTCGGCCTGTCCGACAGCTCTCCCTGCTCCCGTACCTCTCCTCTCGTCCTTCTCCTCCAGCTTCCTCGGCTCCACTACGACAACCCCCCAAGACGAGCCGCGCGATAAGGATCGTGGACCCTGTAGCGCCCCGGAGGCCCGGCCCAAGCTGGTTGAGCGTGACGGCCTCGGACTGAGTGCATTTCTGATCCCACGGCCGGCTGCACCACCCGCGGTCCTCTCCGCTTAGACAAGCGCATGCCACTGCGCAGGCGAGGTCGCCATGGCCGACTCGGTTGGTGAGTACATACCTGTCCATCCTGTCTTCTAGTGCCGGCCGGCACAACGACGGGGCTTTCCCACCACCTGCAGGGGCCCGGCTCCAGCGTCGGTCACAACCTCGGGAAGGCTGCAGTGCTTGGTGAAAGGGAGCTGACCAGAGGCAATGCGCCGCCAGACCGCGTCTTCGTCCATGCCCTCAACACCGTCAAAAAGATACCCAAAACGGGCGCGTCGCGGCCGCCGCCTAGCGACCGACTCCGGCTCTATGGCCTCTACAAGCAGGCAATGGAGGGGGATGTGGACGGCGTCATGGAGCGGCCATCGTCGACCACACAGGGCGGACTGAGCAACGATGAGCTCCAGCGCGAAAAGGACAAGTGGGATGCGTGGAACGCACAGCGCAGCCTCAGCCGAACCGAAGCCAAGCGGAGGTACATTGAGGCCTTGATCGAGACCATGCATCATTATGCTACCACCCCGTAAGCTCGCCTGGCCCAGCCCTTGCACAAGCATTCACATTCTAACGCAAACCTAGCGATGCACGGGAGCTGGTTGCCGAGCTCGAGTTCGTCTGGAACCAGATCAAAAATAACAGCCCCTCCACATCCGACTCGTCCCCCAAAGGCAACGCAGCGGTCGAGCCGCGGCGATTTGCCCAACCCACGGCTGGCACGGAGGGCCCGATGAAGATGCTGAGCCCGATGAGCGAGGACGACGCAGCGGAACAAGAGGACAGGGCCGGGGAGAACCAGGAGGAGGATGAAGAAGAAGAAGAAGAAGAGGCAGAAGACGAAGGCGAATACGTCAAGAAAGGCGACAAATGGTCGCGCAAAGTGGAGCGCGCGCTGGTGAGGCTATCAACCGAGATCGCGGCGCTGCGTGAACAGATTACCGCGGGACGAGAATGGAGGACCAAGAAAGAGAAGAGCCCCGGGGCTTGGATCCGGTGGGCCCTTTGGATCTTCCTGAAGCACCTCATTGCCAACTCGGTTATACTGGCCCTCGTGCTGTTGTGGATGAGGAGGCGGAAGGATCGACGGCTCGAGGACCTGGTGCGTTCTGCGCTGAAACTGGCCCGCGAGTATGCGAGAAAGGTGCTGCCTTCAAGATGACGGGGCTTTCTCTTACTCCTCCCAGAACAGGCACGAGCGCCGCGCCGAGATGCACATCGACATGGCCGACCCTGGAACGGCGCGGCCTCCGCGAAACGGTCTGGTCCATGGCGCAATCTTCGGGAGCCCAGCTCCTCGCCACACCGGTGTTATGACCCGTGCTCCGGTTGGTCGCGTAGTCCCTCCCAAGAGTACCTCTGTCTGTCCACTCTTTCTCGCCGGCTGCCTCAGCGACTCCAGTCGATGCGGTCGCCGGGCTCTGACAGGCACTCGGGCCTTATTTTGCATGTGGCTCGTTTGGCAAACGGCACTTGATGGCGCCGCATTCATAATGGCGGACAATGGGAAACTTGGTGCAACCGGCGTGTTTTCAACCGCCCAGATCTTAGCAGCTTATATATACTTACTGCATGTACCTATATCAATATACCCCGCCACTGTTTTTCTCGAGACGTTGGCATTATTACGGCCCGTGGAAGCATCCGCGACGGGCTGCGAAAGCTTCCGTGCTGGCGCAGCTGCTGAAATGGCGCAGGCGAGAGCTGAAGTGCCGGGCGGGATCCTGCAGCATGCAGGTTTTGTCTCGCACGGCAAGGCAAGCCGATCGTTGAATGCATGGACGGGCAGGTGAGGTAACGTAGAGCTCATCAGACGTTGCAGAGGGGATGCAGGCATGTAATCGAGTCAGCAGCGGCGTATATACAATACATCCCATGCCGTAAAGTGCCCAGCGTCCATCCAATATCAACCCCACGCCTTGACATCTTCATCAGCCCGCCTTTCTGCCTCTTTCTTCGATGTTCAATACCAGCCATGTAGATGGTGCTTGGCAACCTAAGTAAAGAGCAGCTGGCAAGTCGCTTGTAACCATACACTCGCTATGGGCAGCTTCCCCCCACGGGAGGGCTGTCATTCGAATAACGCCTGTACCACACCATGCAGCCTATTTAGACCCCCTCCCGCCAGCTAACCATTTCCCAGGACGCCTACCAACAAATTGGTACCAAGCCACTGAACCTACCGGTCGTCAACAAACTTGTGTGGGTAGCTCCCATCCTCGCTTCGTCACGAGCTTGCCGCCAGAACCCCATTGGCAGTGTTGGTCCGATGCCTCGGGGCAGACCCCCGCCGTTCCTTGGGAAGCCTAGCCGAGACCTGCTTTGCCTCTAGTCACCAGCAATCACTTGACCTTCCCATCTACCGAGGAAACCGGACACAATGAGAGGGCGGGCGCCTTCGCCTTTTCCCGAAGCGGCCCGGGCCCTCGCAGGCTCCCCCGCGGAACCGGCCCAGGACCTGCCCCGCCCTGCCACCGAGGCCGAGGAGTTCGTCGACGAGGATGAGGACGAACAGGACGTCATCCCGCCGCTGGCGAGCATGGCGCCCGCCATCTTCGCGCCGGCCGTGGGCGACTACACGGAGCCGCCGCCATGGGAGGCGGACACGGGGCAGCGGCTGCAGAGCGTGCTGGGCGAGCTGGACGCGCACGCAGCCGCGGTGCGGGCCAACATCCAGGCCATGGTGCTGCGCGAGGCGGCGCGGCTGCAGGGCGAGTGCGCGCGCAGCGAGGCCGCCCTGCGCGCGAGCATGGGCCCGGCCTGGTCGTCGTCGTCGTCGTCGTCGTCGTCGCCGTCGTCGCCCTCATCACCCTCCGCCGCTGCGGGGCCGCCGCCCCCCGACGCCGAGCGCGCGCTCTTGCTCAACATGGAGGCCGAAGCCCTGGACCCGGGCACCGCCGCCGTCCTGCCGCCCTTCTCCCACCACGATGTCCCCGAGTGCGTGCCCGACCCGCGCGACGCCCCGCGCGACCGCGCGCTCACCCAGCTCCTCAACCTCGTCCACCGCGGCATGACCGAAGTCGACGGCTACGCCGCCCACGCCCAGGGCATCAAGAATGCCACCGTGCAGGCCTACGCGGCCGAGATGGTAAAGCAGCAGAAGAGCCAGGCCGCTACTGGTGGGCACGCAACCACTACGCCTATGGATTTGAGCTGAGCTGCGGGTTCGATAAGAGTCATCCCGGGGCCCAAGCACATGGTCATCAGCCCCCCCAACGCACGTACACCATTGTCGAGTGGCACGCATCGTGCAATTTGTCTGAAAGAGACGTCGGTGGAAGCTGTGGTATCATTGGCAAAACGGCACATGTATATGTAGTACGTTCGGCTGCCGCTTGTAGATACATGGCAGACCGAGTGGCGTAAGGGGAACATCCAATGCGCTCTATGCATGCCCTGTTACCTGGATACCGAGACACTGCCCGTCCCACTACTCGATCTCCTCTATCTTTGGCTTTGCCCGTGATCCCTGCTCCTCCAGCTTGGGCATGCTGACGCTGCCGAGTCCCGCAATTTTGGTGAAAGCCGGTGCCGTATCACGGGCTTGGGGCAGCATCGACGTCATCTGCCAGTTCTCGAGGCTTTCCAGGACGTCGCGAGCATGTTGCTGCACGAGGCCGTCGTTGTCCGTCTGCGACACGTAGCGCAGGATCCGCGCGATCTCTTCGCGGCTCGGGTCGGTAAGACCGAAACCCAGGCGCCGGCCGTGTTCCCGGGCATCGGCCAGCGCCTTGACAAACGTCAGGATCACGATGATGGCGGCGCGGCGGGTGATGGCCTTCTCCATCTCGGGCTCCATGGTCAAAATGTTGACGCAGAGGTCCACCGACGCCTCGACCAGCGTGGCGCCCAGGCCCGCCATGTTTGTCTCCATGCCGACGGAGAAGATGGACAACGCCGAGGCCCGCATGCGCACATCTTCACTCCCGCGTTTGCTCTCCCAGCCCCGGAGGATCTGGGCCAGTGTCTCATCCCGCGCCTTCTCCTCCTCGGTCCGCTCGACGTCGTCGCCGAGATCCGGCACTTCACCACCCCAAGCCGTTTTCGCTGCTCTGTTCTGGCGCCGCCGTAGCCTCTCCTCCCGCTCCTGCTTGGCCTCCGTCTTGGGCCGATGGCCGCGTCGCCCGCCGATGGAAAGAAGGTTCTCGCCCACGCGCGTCGCCAGGTCCCCCGAGAATGTGTCGCCAAGCCTCTGAATCACCTGCAAGATGGCTTCTCCGAAACGGAGACGGGTATCCACGTTGGCTTTCTCGTGGGCGTCGACGTAATGCTCGAGAAGCTCCGTCGTCGTAGACATGGGGTGCTTCTCCGCAACCTGGACAAACATCTTCATAATGCGTAAGTTGATATAATCCTCGTCCTCAGTCAGCAAAGACGACAGCAGAACCAACACGCCCTGGACGTCCAGCACGGGACTTTCTGCCTGGATTAGGCTGGACACGAGGCTCAAGCCCTCGGACCGCACGGGGGGTGGTGAGTCAGCCTGGGTGATGTAGGATAGGGCCAGGTTGTATGTCTTTCGATCCTCAATCTGGCGGTCCGTAGCAGCGGTCAAGCGTTCCTCTGGGTCATCTACCTCGTCCCTATATCTCAGCAGGAGCGATAGGTTCCGTGCTGTCTGGGAGACACCTGGCTTGCCCATCTTCTCCATCATTTCGAGGGATGTTTCGATGGAGTTCAGAACTTGTTGCTCAAAGTCTGACTTCTGGAAAGTCGGCGCAGTAACCACAAGGTTGAGAAGACTCAGCGCCACGGCGGCTCCTTCGATGTTGTCAGGGGTAGTGCAGAAATCGGCGAGGATTCGGCATGCCATCTCGAACATGCCCTTGGAGTCCGCGATGAGCTTATGAGGTATCCTGTCCAGCATGATTTGCAGGATTTTGGACTCAATGAGCTGCTCCGTCGGATTCTCGGCCTCTTCCTCTTTGATGAGAAGCTGGATTCCTGCATTCTTGTTCTGGCGCCCAAAAGAGTGCTGGAGCAGGGCCAAGAAGAGCTTCGATACGTCGGCCGTGACAGCTGCATCGTCCAGGAGCTCTACGAAAGCGTTGGCTTTGAACTCCAGCTCGCTCCAATCTAACTCGGATATCATCTCGGTCTGCTGCAACCGCAAAAGTCTTATTTCAATACCCGAATCATCCTTCGACTCAAACTTCCAGCGGTTCTGGCACGGAGTTTGCCCTCCAGTGAAGAGCAGGCCCCTCATCAGTCGCGCATACTTTTCGAAGGACCCTGAAATCTTCATATGTATCTTGAGCAAGGTGTTCGCCGGGACACAGAACCGCCCAAAGCATTTTTCAGGGTTCGGCCAGGACGAGAGGGCCCATATGGGCAAGATTAGCGGCGCAAGAAGCCTGCCTGCCAATCCGGGATTGGGATGGGCGTTCAAAAGGGCCGTCAGACGCCGAAGTGCGCGCTCTAAATCTTCGGGGCGCACAATGATTGTCTCTGTTTGAAGATCAACCACTTGCTCGGCCTCAGCACCGACTGCTTCAGTATCGTCGGCAGTGCTCTGAGAAGCGAGCGAAGGGTTGATGGCGGCCAGCATGGGCTCGGCCAGTAGCTTCCATCCAGGCGAACCTGTCGTCACTCATGTGAGCAACCAAGCACTGTGAGAGAGTTCCGGATGCCATACCTGGCGCACCGAATTGCTTCCTGCCGAGAATGCCGTAGCCCATCACGTAAGCAGCGGCTTTAACAAGATCTGGCCCCTGGTTGCCGTCAAGCAGATCAAACAGTTGGGGCGCTATGCCAGAAAACCACTTCTCCGGGGAGACGGAAGCCGGGGGGGTAGCAAGAAGACCAGTTGCCATTTTCAGTGCCTCCAATGTAATGTTTGCGCCCTGCTTTTGGGGGTCGGCAGCCTCGGACGTTCGGACTGTGCTCGAGGGGTGAGAAGCAAAGACGAATTCAAGCGTGGCTCGAACACCGTCGGGCCGCTGCGGCATGAGGGTCAGTATATCCATTAAGCTGAGGCGCAGCCATCGCGGGACCCGGTCCGGCTTAATGAGGGCGTTGAGAGCCGGTATCAAAGACGGCGTTCCTGTTCTGGGGACCGTTCAGACATTGCACACTCGCCTGTGGCCTGTTTACTTGCCTACCTTGATATGAGCTGGCCGAACTCTCGCTGGCCTTCGGCGCGGGTCACATCGTCGCCTGCAGGGTCGAAAGCTCTTCTGCCTGCAGCCTCGAGGGTTGCCACCAGGGAACTTCGTGTCCCTCCTTGCGTGCTCATGACGGGCTCAACTGAGAGACGAGCTTGGAGATTGGTTTCTGCCACCGCCGGGCTTCATACGGAATTTCGATGTCCAATGGCTGTTCGCTTCGTCCAGGCCCTTGTTTGATGAGAGATAGGGACAACTGTACGGGGTTCTGCACAGAGAAAGCATTGGGGATGCATAATCCTGGCTTCCATCCCTCTGGGTAGGTGTACTACCAACAGCCCCCACCACCCATGGAACCTTCCTTAGTTTATCTCCCGTCAGGTGGGGCCGTGCGTTGACCTGGGTACCGGTTGGTTTATTCACTAAACGGGAACGCGCCCCAGACGCGTCTCCCTCCCTCCCATCACCATCATCATTGCCACCAGCATCTTCGATCCTGCACTGGTATCCGCCAGCGACTTTCCGGACCAGCACTTAGGACGAGACCCAGACGATATTCACGCGAGATTACAGGCATCTTCTCGGCGGCTCACACCCACCTACCCACTGGAAGCTCTTTCGCCTCTCTTGTCAGTGATGAGAGAGCACCACAGAACTCGCATCGCCGCCTACCCCACAGTTCTCCGACTCTCGTTTTCCGCAAGGAATGTCCTCGGACCCCACAGGTAGTCTTGAACTCCGCGCCGCACGTCGCAGCTCGGAGTCGGAACGGACTTGATGTGCTCGCCGCGGATGGGCCCGTGGCGCGAGGGGAACCAGCTAGCCTGGCACAACAAGACCGTCTGCTGGGAACGATGTTTTGGAACTTAACCCTAAGCTGCCAATTGGTTCAAGTTTTGCCCGCCGCAGTCGTCCAGATTCTCCCTCTACGCTGCGAGGAGGCGCGCGACGCTGCGCCCTGCTGAAAAGTAGTGCCGGCCGAGCAAGCTCCCACCAGCCGACGGGTGATGGGACATTCCAGACGCCATGTGCGAGTGAGGGCGGGTGCTATGGGTCGCGTGGTAAGAGCTCCTGGGAGACGCCCGTCAGCACTTGCCGCTGGAAGAGCACTCTGGCCCTGATGAATCGCTTCGGGGATGGTAGGCATCTTGGCCCGGCGGAAGATGCGTGCCTGAGGCTGCTCTTGCCTGCCGCTGCGGTCATCGATCGCCCGGGGCATGGGAGAGAGCGCAGTGCCGGTTACATGCAGTCAGAATGACGACCCTTCCCTTGCGATCCATTGCCTCGTATCGCCGGAGTCACCAAGTCTCAAGTAACAGCTTGTGTGAGTGATGGGTACTTGGCTACCACAGAAGGGTCGCCAAGTTCTGACCCCCTTGAATACCGCGCTGTATGCTCTGAGTACTCTCGTGCCCTGTCTCGCGGCTAGCAAACCTCGACGTCTCTTGCTAGAGCATCCAATCCGCGGCGTTTTGATCCAACCTCCCGAGGCCGCGTGATGGCGTTTGCCAGACGTGTCACTCATGTGTGATTCGGCCAGCCGCATTAACCGTCAGTGATGGGTCATACTCCCACACCTGGACGGGCGCCAAAGCCTTCACCGGTTGTCCTGACAGACGACTGGTGAAACTCCCTCCCCTTGGTTCGAGCAGAGCAGAGGAGAGACGACAGCATGGTTTTTATGGACGTCTTTTGGCCGTGCGAAATGCCCCCCGTGTTGGTCATGCACCCCGCGGGGAGGAATCGAAAAACGAATCCTTGTGGGCAGTGCGTTCAACAGAAAGAGCTTCCTTGGAGCCGGTAACGTGAACAAAGCGTCGGTGCCTGCCGACATCGAATGGGACTCGTCGGCGATGGTGCTGGTTAGATACGAAAGTCGAGACGTATGTCTGGGGTCGGATGCGTGGCGTTGGCCGCTGGGTTCGGTGTTGAAGACATGAAGTGAGGCCGGGACCCATCCCCTGATGGTGTCAAAGCCTAGTGCTTGTCCGGCCTCGTTGATTGACTTGATACTGGCTCGGCACAATCGACACAATTTTTGGTTCTCCATCTACGGATGTGCTGCATGGCTTGGCAGGCAAGAACGGGCTGTTCTCCCGCGTCTCAACGTGGTCGAGAATAGCCCGCGCACCCCCTTTTTTCGATAAGTCTAGAGTGCTTCCATGGGATTCCAGCAGATACGCTAACGCGCAGCAGGGTCCCATTAAGACGATGGCATCTATAGGGCCTCGCGCTCTGTCAGGTGTGACAACTTGTCATGCCGGGTTGTCGAGCTGCGCCCATGGATATGGCGGGGACTGCTCTCGACCAAGACCGATTCCTGAGCGTTGCTCACTGATGTTGGCAGATGCTTCTCGAGAGGGGTGTGAGGTTGTCCACAATAAAAATTTTCCCCATTGTGCCGACGCGCGCTTTGCCATGATGCCGAGTTGCCACTGGTTTGCCAGGTTTGACACCGGGGGGGGGGGGGGGGGGGGGGGGGGGGGGTGTTGCAACCGATTCAGATTGCAAACAAGTATACACGACCAATCCTATTACGACGATTGGTTGATACCTCATTTGCGGCTGTACAAAGTGCCGTGCATCCCCTCCCAAAAGCCGACTTGACTTCCCAGCTGCACCAGCTGCCCTAGACATATAGTACAACCGCCGGGCCCCGTAAGGGAAGCACTTGGCTGATCCCCAACCCGGGCCAGAATTTCATCCTCTTTTTGTTTGCAGAATCAGGCGCTTTTTCTTCGCCGTGGTGGCGTCTTTTGCTGCGAGTAAGGCTGCGGGCCATGCCATCTTCCAGTAACCATGTGTGGATGCATGGTGTTGACAAGATAACCCTACGCGGTGCGAATCCTATTCTGGGCCATCGGGGCCGACGGGGACCCGCACGGGTCCCAGTGCACCCGGATGCCCCAGTCCAATAGCCCGGTGACCAACATGGCCGGCCCCGACATGCGGTGCAACGCCGGGGGCGCGCGCGGGGTCGCCGGCAACTGTGCTGCGTCGCCGGGCTTGACCGGGACGGTCGAGATGCACGAGCGGCCGAACGAACGCAACTGCAAGAACGAGGCCATCGGAGGAGCGCGCTACGGGCCGGCCAACGTCTACCTGAGCAAGGTGACTGACAAGGGGGACGACCGACGGGTCGGCCCCGTGGTACAAGATCTTCTCCAACGCGTGGGCGGCCAAGGCAGGCGCCGGCATCCTGGTCAACACCCACGCCAAGATGCCCTCGCCCGCCGCTCATGACGCCTCCGGGGGTGCCGCGGCGTGTTTCGTTGGCGGCGAGCCGAGCATGCGCACACTCTTACTTCCATGCTCATCTTGGGTTGAGGAAGTGGATGGCGTCAGGTCAACCATAGTATCCTGTACAGCCCCAGCACTTTTCTTCTTTCTCTCCCTCTCCCTCTTCTCATTCGGGCCACCCCGAGTTTCCATGATTGGGAAAGCTTCGCTAAACACATTCGGAAGAATTCAGAAATCGAATCGCGATGCTTCCTTGCAATTCCATTCTGTATGGGCTTCCCATGCGCACCATGGAAACCTACGCTTTCGAGCACTGTGCGTCCCATTGGTCTATTCCAGAAAGCCAGAAATCCCAGGGGTTTGAAAGCGTTCAGAACGCGTCACGAGGTCTACGCCGTGTACTATATACGTATGGGGGATACGGTATAAGCCACAAGGGTGTGGCGTAGAAGGGAAGGGATGGGAAGGGGAGTAGAGGGCCTGGCGGAAGATGCTGAATTCGAAGGCGAAGCCTTCGAGTTTCTATACATTAATTGAGGGGTAGGCCTTAACACAGCCTTCCCAGTTTCAGAACAGTGTCGCGGGTACTACTTAAGACGGGCAGCCACGAGTTTTTATGAAATACGGGTGATATGAGCTAAGATTCCCGGGGGCCACGAGGTTGGGGGGGGGGGGGGGGGGGGGGCGAGACGATCGTCATGCGGCAGGGCCGTTCCCTGGCCCACAGCCAGAGCATCTTTGGTAATGCTGATTTGGCGCCCGTGATCTAAAAACCCAACTATATACGAACACTTTGTCTGTTGTCCGCCGTCGCGGTCGTAGCTGTGTGCTTTCCTGGGGGCCTCCATGGATGGCAGCAGCTCTTCACCTGCCAAACGCTATCCCAAGGGGTCCACCATCGATCAAGTCTGTTTCATCTTGCACTGTTAGGTAGAGTCCGTTTAGGGGTGGTTGCCCAGCCTGGAGCAGATTCGCGCTACTCTCGGGAATCGCACCGGTACAGGTCCCTTGCGCGGTCCGTATTGGTCGAGGGAGCGGCGGAGATAATCTAAATGCCTCGGCATGCGCCTCGAGGCCCCCACCGCTACACGAATCCCGTGGCCTCCAGTTTCAGCGCACTCTGCAACGTCCTGCCTGTCCATGTTCTTGGTGCGTGATCTGTCCAGCCCCGTCGGGTCTGGTCGATCCCCCTCGGGGGCGGGCGGGGCCGCATGATCGCTGCCTGGATCCCTCTCCTACTACTAAGTACATGTGTACCTATTTAGGTATCCACTACTCTGTACGGAGTACTAATACATGGATCGTAGATTCATCGGATCGCATCCCGTTAGGTAACCCTTTTCCCCTAGTCTTCTACCCTGGATGATGGTCTGTCTAGATGTGTAATGTAGACCTTGGTGTCTCGGCGACAGCCCAGGATTGCCGCGGGAGCTTCTCCCATGGTCAGAGTTCAACGGGACTCAGCCCATCAGACTAACGAGTCTGATGGGCTGGCGTCGATGGCGACCTTTGCTCTTCAATGCAAGAGGGGAAAACGAACCAAAGACGTGGCGCGCCATCTTGATGGCCTCGTCCCATCATCTCCATAACCCCATCTCCACCCACTGAACCACCTAAATTATGTCACCGCAACCGAACGCCGTTTTCTCCGGTATATCGTCCTGCCTGCCCAGTCTGTTGGCGCCGGAAACCATGTATAGGCTCGTGCTCAAGGGGTGGGCCAGCCCCGATCCCTAGCCGAGCTACGCAGCTAGAACACGGCTTCCTGTTACCAGAGAAGGATAGGTTCGGAGGGTCCCGGATATATGGCCTGGTGGAACTCGGTCCTTCGTTGGCCACCGGTGCCTGTTCAGTGAATAGCTTCAAGTTTCGTGGCGTCTGCTTGTCGCCGTCTGTGCACCGGCCTCGCTCTCGCTCGGAAAGGGTGCCGCCACTGGAAGGCACGGAGCGATGGGCACCTCCCCTCTCCCCGCTCGCGCTGCTACCGCAGTATCTATTTCTTTCTTATGTCTCTGCTCTCCCTCAGCCCGCCTCTCCCGCCTGCCCCTAGCTCTCGTTTCGTGATGCGTCTGATATGCTGGCCAAGACAGCTTCCTTCTACTTCTTCGCTGTCCTGGTGGCGGTATGCAGTGCCGACTTACTGCGCTATGCCGACCAGCTCCCAACATGCGGTGTTCGTCTCTTTGATATGACTCTTATACAATACAGGAAAGAAACATGATCATGATGGCTGACGCCTAATCGCAGTTGTCTTGCGTTCTGCAGACCATACCCGCCTCGGCCTGTCACTCTGTTCAGAATTCGACGTGTATCTGCAACGACCCCGACCTTACCGCCGCCTCCACGAGGTGTGTATTGAACGCATGCTCTGTCGAGGATGCCTTGAGTAAGCCGAGACCGGCTCCCGGCCACAGTCAGCGTTGCTCATGCCGGTCCCAGAAGTCATGCAGGTGCAGGACAAAGCATGCCACCGACCGCGACGCTCTCGCCGGGCCGCTCTGTTTGGCCTCGTCTCCGTGGAGGTTCTCACGCTCGGGTGTATCCTGACCCGAATGTACTCGAGGTGGAAGACGGCGCCGGGGCGTCAGGTGGACGACTACCTCGTCTTCATCGTTTTTGTGAGTCTTTCCCACCTGCACTGCCGCTTCCGGACCGCTAGCTCATGGTTCAAATGACAGCTTCTTTTCCTCGTCTTCACCGCCCTTGGTCAATACGGTATGACCCAGCAGCGCGCATTCGGCGTGGACGAGAACTGACGGGGCCCAGCGCGTTTCACCGCTTTTGGGGTTGATATCTGGACACTTGACAGCGATACTATTTCGACGGCACTTATGGTATGCCCCGCCCCGCCCCTTCTGCGGACGGTCGCTCATGTGGTGTAGGTCTTCTACATCGACGAGTCACTCTATATCGTCACCCTATCCCTCTGCAAGTTCGTTATGCTTTGCTTCTTCCTGCGCATTTTCCCCGACAGGTGGTTTCAACGCACCGTCAAAGCCTTCATGGTGTTTGTGGGCCTGTCAGCTTTTGCATTGGTGATCCTCCAGATCTTCCAGTGCATTCCGTTCGAGTTCAACTGGGAGGGGTGGAAAGGGACAATGCAGGCCAAGTGCCTCGACGTCAACAGGCTGACGTACGCGGCGGCGTCGATTGCTATTGCGCAGGACTTCATCATCATCTTACTACCGCTCCCACAGCTGATGAAGTTGCGACTCGGGTGGCGCAAGCAGACAGGCATCATCCTTATGTTCAGCTTGGGAGCCTTGGTCTTCCTCACCGCCTGCATCCGCCTTCGCTCCTTGGTCGTTTTCGCCAAGTCCACCAATCCTACATGGTGAGCGGCCCGCCAGGCCTATGGACGTGGCATTTTCCAGTACGGCGACTGACGATAGGGGGGTAGGGATTACACCGACACCCTTATCTGGACGGCACTCGAGATGGACGTGTCCATCATCGTGATCTCCTTGCCCGCGATCCGCCTTCTGCTATCACAGATGTGGCCCGGCATGCTTTCAACCCAGAATACGCAACACCCGTCGGCGGCTTTTGGCCGATCAACACCGAAAAGCCCTGCGAGCATACTCGGAGCCACGAAGAGCCAGCATGCAATGTCGGGCCTGTATTCCATGCGGTCTGTGGCCGGGGCCCATGAAAACGAGCGTCAGTTGGAACTCGGCGGTAGAAGGAATGGCATGACCGAAACGGCCGTCGGTATCGGCCATGGTCATGTTGGTCGCGTTTCGGCCGGGTCGGGCGCCTATGTCATGAGAGATACAGTTACGCAGCCGACCCGACCATGGGGCACCATGCCGCAGTAGACAGACACAATGCAGAGACTGGTGTGAAAGCCACCCAAACACGCTGCCGTTGTTGTTGTTGTTTTTGTCGTCGTTGGTGTTGTTAGTGTTCTTGTTCGTAGGCTTTTTGGTCTTCGGCTGCCGTTTCCGTGAGCCGAAAGCCGGGGAAGTGCTCTTTATACACGATTCACGCACGGGTGAGCGACGGGGGTGACTGAACGGGTAAAAGAGCGAGGGAGCGCTAGAACCCGGAAGCAGATGAGGGCCCGTGCGCCACCTAGGTTCGCGTTGTCTTGTCGTATCGCCTCGCCTCGCCTCGCCTCGCATCGTACATACTCAAGTACCTCCTGCTTAAGGAGGTATTGAGCCACATTTCGCTTGTGATCCGTCGGCCCCAGGAGCAGATCGGTTCGTGATATAATAAGCGGCCGCCCAGCAAGCCAACGTGCGCTTGTTCCTGGCCATCGCCTGCCTGCGCCCACCCGCTCCCACCCACTGGCCATCGCCATCTGTCACTGTGCAGTCGCACCGCCGCCTCCCACGCACTTCACCAACCATGGCAAGCCCGGCAGCTCCGGCGGCCCCCGGCCCCGAGGCCGTCAAGACCCGCATCGTCTCGCACATGAACAAGGACCACGCGGCCGAGCTGGAGCTCTACCTCCGCGCGTTCAACGGCCTCTCGGCGGCGGCGGCGGCGCGTCCGCAGCTCGTGGACATGACGCTCGCCAGCATGACGGTGCGGTCGGCGTCGGGGACGACGCACACGGTGGCCATCGAGCCGCCGCTCGCCACTCTCGGCGACGCGCGCGGCCGGCTTGTCGACATGGCACAGACGGCGCGGCGGCGGCTCGGGCTTAGCGACATCCGCGTGGACCGGTTCGCGCGGCCGGCGGGCTTTGACTGCGTTGTCTTCTTCGGCGTTGCCTTCTACTTCTTCGCCTTTGCCACGCGCGGCCTCGTGTGCCCCGGCAGCGCCGCCTGGGCCCTGCTCGACGCCGTCTTCCCCTACGGCGCCGCCGGTTACCTCTGGCTCGTCCGCGCCATCTTTGTGCCTGTCCTCGCCATCCACGTGACGGAGAGCTGGTGGATGGCTACCTCGCGGCTCGCCAAGCACCAAGTGCCCGCCGGCGGCCGCGTTTGGTGGCTCTGGGTCGGCAGCGTCTTCTTCGAGGGCTACACGGCCTTTCAGCGGTTCGATGGCCTCGTCGCGGCGGAGCGCAAACGCAGGGAGGGTTTGAAGCACTGAGCCCCGGCGCGGTTCGCTGGATTCCACCATGCCGTCCATGCTCCTCGGTTGATTTGGCATGAGAGGTTGCACAAGTGGCGGGCCTCCCACAGAGCAAACCATCAGCCCTTAAATCACCACACATGCCACCCTCTTTCAATCCACGGGGATGTATATGTTACAGACGCGGGGCATTGGCTGAGTTCGTCTGCCGTTACCAGGCAGAAGGCGTATTGACCGCCCAGCAGCGGCCGACTTTTGGTTCATCCGATTCCCTCCCCCTCACACCTCTCTTTCCTGCTCTTCTAAGGCTCCCGCCGTGCACTTGTGATCTGTAGAACAACCCCAATGCCCACGCCCCTGCCGACGAATACGTCTGCATTGAATATATTGTGCCCTCAGGTCCGCCAACGCCCCCCCCCCCCCCCCCCCCCCCCCCCCGACGTCTCAGAGAGGCATCATGTCGAGCCTGGTGTTCCCACCGTCTTTGGTAAGCACTGCTCGGAAAAAAAAAAAAAACTCGCGCACAAGCGGCTGGTTGGTCTGCCAAGCAGTCTCTACCGCCGCTTGTGCTCCGAGTCCTCGGGAAAGCGGCCAGAGCCGTAACGGCTATGGTGTTGGGGAGCAGCCGTCGGCGCACCGCGTTGAACCGCCCGGCCTTCTCGAGGGCAGGCCCGATTGGGAAAGTTAGGCCATGGGAGCTGTCGCAGCGGCACGGTCGGTGCTGGACGGAGTGTGTGGGACAGATGCATGGACAGCCAGGGGCCTGGGTGCTCAGCTACCTACCTATCCAGGATCCAATCGGTCATCTGAGAAACGAGACCAGCCGTGGCATCCCGTGGGCATAGCTGTCGTGCCGAGTCTTGCGTCTGGTTTAATGCCGCCACTTCTCAGGGGTCGGTAGCTGGTCTTGGCAGGCACGGGAACCTTCCCGATACAGCAGGACGGGCCCGGTGTGTGCAGCTCATGCCTCCATCCGCGATGGCGACACGGCCGCCGAGCCGGCATGGATGGAGGACCCGTAGGCCTTCATGCTCCCACATTCCTCTTTGGGCCGGCCGCCACGCCCACCCGCCGCGGCCATTGGCCCCGCGCCTTTGCCGCCCCGACGAGCGATCGTCACGACCCGCCCCTGCCTGCTGTCCGGTCGACCCCATGCCCGCGTCTCCCTCCGGGCGCCCTTCCACGCGCGTATGCCGCCCATTGGCAGGATCCAGGACGCCCTGTGCGGTGTCCAAGCACAACATGCGCGGCCCGGATGCCCTGCCAGGTGTGGATGGGACCTCACGCCCAACTACATCCACCCGGCTCGCCGTCTGCCTTCCCGTCTAAGGGCAACTTCCCCATCGAGGAGCTGCGTGCCTCGCGACCGCCTCCCCCAACGCAACGGCCCCCGACCGAGCCGCGTTGCATTGGACCGCACCTGCGCCACCTTGCCCAGAGCTTTCCCGGCGCTCCCTCCCGATCGCCTCGCCCGCCCCGTCCTCGACCCCTGCCGATGCCCGCCGTGCCGTCGCTATAAAGACGCCATGCGCCCCGCGGTGTCCCTGCCGTGCTGCCCTTTCGTCTGTCCCCATCCTGCTTCCCGGCACGTCGTCTCGCTTGCCCCTCTTGTCCGCTTCTTGCCTGCTGCCGTCTCGCCTTGTTCATCATGGTCCGCTGCGCCCTGCTCGCTGCCGCTCTGGCGGCTACGGCCACCACGGCCCTGCATCTGGGTCGACGCGAGGCTACCGGCGAGCTCTTCACCATTGAGACGGCCCCCGGCGAGACGCAGCGTGTCGATGAGGCCACCAAGTGGGCTCTGAAGGCGGTAGGTCCCGCGCCCGGCCCCCCTCGTCTTCCCCGCCGCCCCTACTGACAGGTCGCTGTGCAGGAGGGCAAGCACTTCTTCGACACGACCGAGTTCCCCGAGCTCGCCGCGCTCGCCTCGTCCCAGTCCCAGTCTCTGGTCGAGGCCGCTGCCGGGACTTTCCCTGCAACCATGGCGAAGACCTCGGCTGTCGAAGCCCTGCTTCCCAAGCTGAGCAAGACCACAATGCGGTCCAACCTCAAGACGTTCTCCGATTTCTACAACCGCTATTACAAGTCCTCGTACGGCAAGCAGTCCTCCGAATGGCTGCTCGCCCAGGTCAAGGCCGTCATCGAGGAAAGCGGCGCCAAGACCACGACGGCCCGCGCTTTCACCCACTCCTGGGGCCAGTCCAGCATCATTGCTACCATCCCCGGCAAGAGTGCCAAGACCCTCGTTGTCGGTGCCCATCAGGACTCGATCAACCAGCGCAGCCCGACCACAGGCCGCGCCCCCGGCGCCGACGACGACGGCTCGGGTTGCATTACCATTCTTGAGGCCTTCCGCGTTCTGCTGACGGACCCCCAAATCGCCGCCGGCGAGGCTGCCAACACACTGGAGTTCCATTTCTACTCGGCCGAGGAGGCCGGCCTGCTCGGCAGCCAGGCCATCTTTCAGCAGTACGCCAGGGACAAGCGCGACGTCAAGGCCATGTTCCAGCAGGACATGACGGGCTACGTTAAGCCGGGCACTGACGCGGCCGTTGGCGTCATTACCGACTTTGTCGACACGGGCTTGACTAACTTCATCAAGAAGATCATCGTGGCCGTGAGCAAACCCTCCCCGGAATCCGTCGACGTGTGACCGACCACTAACCGCGCCCTCCCCAGTACTGTGACATTCCCTACGTCGAGACCAAGTGTGGCTATGCGTGCTCTGATCATGCCTCGGCATCGCGCGCCGGCTACCCTTCGGCCTTTGTAATCGAGGCCGCCTTTGAGAACACGAGCCCCTACATCCACTCTGATGCCGACACGCTTGACAAAGTCGACTTCGACCACGTCTTGGAGCACGCCAAGATGACGGTGGGTTTCGCCTACGAGCTCGCTTTCGCAACCTCTTTGTAGTGCGGTGGCGGGGTATGGGGGAGGAGGGCGCTTGGAAGTGATAATGGAAAAGAACCAAGCGTGGAAGAGTCGACATGAGTTTGGGCAGCGATTCTGCCCGTCGAAAGGTACCGCGCGTGGCATACCACTACAGGTGTGTTTTGCACCATTGGAAGCAATAAACTGAATCCTCATCACTGGCCGACCTGCTGAAACCATATGCCATGCCCGGATGCGAGACCCTCTTGACTCCTCATCTCTCCCAAGACATGCGCGTTCCAGGTGCACCCGTCCCCAATACGCTAACTAGCGGCCTTCACCGAGCCTCTCCCACGTGCTCCTACGCTAGCACGAGACCGACGTGCTCACATCCCATGCAAGCCTCACAACAATCCATCGGAAGCGAGTTCCGCACAAGGGTGGGTAGCAAGTGCATTGGTACTATTCTACAGGAAAACCCCAGTGGTGTGGGCGGTATCTTGTGCAAAAACAGAAGACGAAGAAGGTAAGACCAAAATAAAGGCCGGCCGCATCAATCAACGCAGCCAACCCCTATTGCCACGTACTGGCACGCAACTAAACTTATTACCCGCGGCCGATACGGACGTGCCACATCAAAGAGACTCGACGTGGCTTTCCCCCTTTACTCCGGTCGTTGTCACTTCCGAGTCGCGTCGCAGGACCAGGATATGTGCAACCAATGGAGGATGTTCCCTCTTCCAGTGACGGCCGTCGCGACGCTTCGTTCCCCGTAAACGGATCAGGAAATGTAAAGAAACGGGCAATGACCCTCGGCCCTCTTAACACCAGAGAATGCGATGAGCCATATGGGTATACCGAACCGAGAAGCTGTCATGTCCATCCCGTCGTGAATCCTCGTGAACCTCGTGGCACAAATACACGCCGACGGGTTTTACGCCGTACAAGTTACACCCAAACGGATTAGATGGGGCGGAAAAGAAGGCAGCCCCGAGAGGCTGCGGCGCACAGGTACAGCGTTGAGACAAGACCTGAAGATCAGTAGCCACCCAGGTTTAGGTCTGGCTTGCGGGCCGCATCGATGATCCGATTGGCCATGCCTATCATCTGGGAAAGATGTCTGAGGATGGGCTCTCGGGGCGAGATGGCGTTGATGCGTGCGAACAAGTTCTCAATCTGCGTGATACAACCACCGAGGATGTTGGGCACAACCTCGCGGACTTGGGGCTCCTGTGGGAAGGGGGCATTTGTTAGCCAGCCGCCGATGATGACCGATGCCTGTGGGAGGGGGGGGGGCTTGACTTACAATGTGAGGCAGCAAATTGTGCATGCTGCGGATGATTATTTCCATCCAGGCGACCTTCTCACGGAGGACACCACCATCCAAGTCTCGGGCGAGCTCGGCGATGGCCGCAAGAGACACCAACGGCGTCAGATCCGTGAGAGCCGTGGCATCGAGCTTGACTAGGTAGTTCTTGTAGATATCTTCCTTGCGGTCTGATTGCAACCACTTGACGAGCGCTGCTTCCAACTCACCCCGGTCGATTTGGGCTGCGATGTCGGCAATCCTACGCTCCAGTTCGTAGTCTTTGTTGCTCCCATTGCCACTTCCGCTTGTCGGGAAAGGCATGAGCTGGTTGCCAGGGTGCGCCGAGGGACTGGTGAATGCCTGCGAGGCCTGGCCCGAGTATGGCCGGCCCTGAGGCATCTGCGAGTACTGAGACTGCGAGTGCGATGTTTCCCGCGAGGCGCGCTCTCGCGGTGCCTGCTGCTGCTGCTGCAGCGGCTGCTGTGTCTTGAGAAAGGCGTCTTGGAACTGGGACTGCGTCTTTGCCATAGCAGACACAGTGTCGGAGAGCCTACTGACCAACGCCGTAAGCTGGTCGATCTTCTGACTGTCCGCGTGGATCCTTTGTTCCATCTCCTCCATTTGGTCCGCTGCCTGTCGGCGGACGTCATTTGCGACCTGACCCGCCGCCGTAGTTGCCATGCGCGTGAAGGTAGGAGCAATGTTCTTGTGCAGAGCATCCGTGAATGTCTTCTCGATATTCACCGACAAATTCGACACAATTTTATCCGATACGGCCTTGGCCAGCTCGGGCTTTTGAAGAGCCTGGCTGACAGCAGCCGGAAGCAGCTTCTGCATCTGGTTCTGGATGGCATGCGAAATGCGGCCGCTGACTTTGGAGTCGAGCTGTTCCGACACAGTACGGGCAAGCTGTTCCGAAACTGCTCGGTTGACAATCTCGCCGAGCGCAGGGACAACATGGTCCTCGACTTTGTCACTGATGGTCCTGGTAAGAAGTCGCGAAACATTGTCATCCAGTGTAGCAGACACGCTGTCCAATAGTTCGGCCTGGCTCTTGTTGAAGGCCAAGTCACGGCTCCGCAGCTCATTGTCCATTTTCTGACGGTTCTCGACCAGTGCAGCCTCCACGACACCGCTAAGGGTTGATTCGATTTGCTTCACAGCTGATTGGAGCGAGTCGGAGGAGAATGAAGACGGCTGAGGTAGAGGCGACTGCTTCGGCTCCATGTTCTTCGCTGCATGGCCGACGCGTGGAGACTGCACGCTGCTGTTGGTCTGGGCGATATCCTGTGCAGGAGTCTGCTTCTCAGCAGCGGCGGCGGCGGCCGCGGCGGCCGCCGCCTTGTCACGCTTCTTGCGCGTCTTCCGCTCCGACTTCTCTGCCGGGTTAACGGAAGTCACAGGGGCATCGGCAGCCCGGCGCTCAGGCTGTTGCCGAGGCACGAAATCATCCACTGTCTTCCGCGGTGCGTCCTCGTGGCCCGCGCCTTGCTGCGCAAGAGGCGATGCGTTTTCCTTCAGGTTAGACCGGGCCGCAATGCGAATAGGCAAGGAAGCGGGGTCTTCCAGGGCAGGTTGCTCCATGGACTGAACGCTCGGCAGTTCCTTGAGCTTGTTAATCTTCACCACACCAGCCTCCACGGCGTCAACAGGCTCGATGACCTTGTTGTCCCTTGTCCAGCCAAGCTCGCCCTGCTTGACGTAGATGTTCGAGACGCCCTTGGAATGCATCACGTAGAGCTCGAACAGAGTTTGCTCCTCGCCGTCCGAGACGGTCGTCGGCACGCCAAGCATGTCTAGGCTGCGGATGACGCCCTTGTTGGCGAACGAGTACTCGCGAACACCACTAATGACCGCGGTACTATCGGGTTCGGGGATCGACGCGTCCTTCGCCACCAGCTTCTGTACGTAGTCCACCTGCGAGAGGCCCTTGATCGTGTACTTGGGCGCCGACAGGTGGAGGAAGTAGATGGAATTGCGAGTGGGGTGTCCAACCACGATCATACCGGTGGGCGGGTGGTACATTACACTGCAGACGGCATCCGACTCCTTGGAGTGAGGGAGGTTGAACTCCTGCACAGGCTTGCCGAGGGCCAGGTCCCAGAGCTGGAGCGTGTGGTTCTGCTTCATGCCTACAATCATGTAGCGCAGGGCGCAACGCTTCTGGTACGGCCGTTGCTTATCCAGCAGTAGGACAGAGGTTGGCCAGGCCTTCTCGCCCTCGGGTGTGGTTGTGAGCGTCATCAGGGGCTCGCGCACCTCCAGTGAGGTCTGCGCAGGCATTGGGAATCGAGGATCGGAACTTTCATCGACGGCCGTGAGGTCTCGCACGTCCCAAAATTTGACACGGCCAGACTTGTCCAACGACACGATTGTCGTGTCGTCTTGGCTGAAGGTAAAATCCTTGCCGGCCTTACCAGTGTTGATTCGCAAATAGCACTGCTTGGAGAGCCTCTCGGTGTCGACAACCCGATCATGCCCCGGCTTGAACAAGTTGTGCTTCATGATGTATGAAGGCCAAATGATACTGATGGTCTTGCCACGGCCAACAGCAAAGTAGTCGGGGTGCGCAGATGAGGTTCTGGCACGCGTCTTGAGCACCCCACCGGGGGCATCACCCTCCTGCGTGCTAATGGGAGGCAAGGCAAAGCCGTACTGCTCCGGATGGGCATCGTCGATGTAGTCCTTGTCTCCGTTTCGGAGCAAGACGTGATACACAGTGCCACTGATGCCGGTGCCGATGATAGCTTCCTTCTGGGTCGCATGCAGATCAGAAGGCGTCGAGGACACGGCGATATTGAAGACGCGATCTTTGGTGTCAGTGAATAACTTGGCGTCGCGACCGTCGTCTTGTCGAATTACTCGAATACCACCAGCCTTGGACATCCCATAGACGATGAACGACTTGGTGCTAGAGACGAGGTTCCGGTCGATTTGATCGAACTCCTTCTTGACTCTAGCGATATCGAGAATGGCCTCGTCGCGGAACTGCGGACGCGCTTCTTCCGTCTCCTGCAACGAGATAGATATCCATGGTTTCATAGGGAAATTGTACACCTTGATCGGGGTTGATTCTTCTTCGATGACGACGATTTCGTCATCAGCTTCGGCGCTTTCCCAGCTGTCGGCTATCGGACCGTGGCCATGGGCAGCTTCATCAACAATCTCGCGGACAGCCTGAGCGGTAGCAGGCGACATGGCGTCCTCGAGGACATGGACGTTCTCCTGTTTTTCCAACTCTCGTTGGATGTCCCGCGCCGCAAGCTCTGACCTCTCTTCGAATTCGGCCTCTGTCTTGGCCCGCATCATATCCTCAATATCATGGGCAATCCGGGCTTGGGCTTCCTCGTGCTCTGCACGAGCCAATGCCTCTTGTGCTTCCTTACTAGCGGTTTCAGCCAGGTCGTTCATCGCTTCGGAAACTGTCTCCTTATTGTGGTCAAAGGGGGAGCCGTTTGTCCGGTGCTCATGCTGAAAAGCAGAGGGCGATTTCATGGCATGTCGGCCATGTTCCGGGCTGGTCACGTGGCTTCGCTGGAAGCTATGGCGTTTGGCATCGGTCAATCCGGGAGAGGAAGCAGCACTGGGGACCTTCTTGAGGATCTGGATGCCCGGCGCGGCCACAGAGGCTGCCTGCTGACCCGGCGTCGTGGACTTGTGAGTTTTGTCCTGGGGCGAATACGTAGCCAAATCGTCAAAGGGGTTCTTGTAGTCGAACATGCTTGGCTTGCGGGCCGCACCGTTCTGGGCAGGTGAAGCATATTCAGTCTTAGCCGGCGGGGAGGAAACCTGAGCTTGCTGCTGAAGGTTCACTGAGAGGTCTTGGTTTGCGCCGTCCTGCCCGCTGGTGTCAAATTGTTCCTGCTTCAAGAAGTCCGCCATGTGACCCGCAGGCGCGTCTCGAGCGGCTTGCGACTGGGGTGTCAGAGTCGTCGGCAGCGAAGACTCGTGAGGAGAGGATGGCTGGTCGGTCTGGGCCGGCTTCTTGCGTTGCAGGAGATTGAGCAGGTACGTCTGCGTGTCCTCGGGCGGGGCAGCCGCATTCCACTTCGGTGCCGCGGTCGGGTTGGGCTGGGCTTGAGGATCCGATCGCGAAGCCTCCGTGTTGGAATCACCCTTCATAAGAGAAGCCAAGAAGCCTTGAGGGTCTGCAGGCATGGGGACCGGGGCGTGAAGAGTCGGCGGAACGCTGGCGTGGGGCATCGACATCGAGGCGTCCTGAGACGACTGGTGGTGCTGGCCCAGAGGCGACGGCTGAGAGTTGGCCTGGGAGTGAGTAGCTGTGTTCCCGCCGCCACTACCATTGTACTTCAGCAGGTTCAGCAGATTGGCCGTCTGGTCGGGCTTGTTGTTGGCGACTGGCACAGAACCAATGGGACCCAGGTTGATACCACTAATGCCGGGAGGCCCGTGGGAATGAGAGAAGTGGCTCATGGGTGGCGTGGGCGCGGGCGGAGGGTAGCCATCTGAAGCTGTCGGCATCATGGACGGATCTTGAGCTTCGGGGTTGTGGCCACCGTAGGGGCTCTGCGACTGCGTGCCCTGGCCGAGGGAGAAGCGTGAGAGCAGGTGGCGCTGCTGCTGCGAGGCCGGATCGTCGGTCGCGTTGCCACGGCCCGCTTGCAGGCGGGCTAGCATGGCATTGAGTTGACTATTGGGGTCGTTCCCACCCGGTTGATTGTAGCTCGCCATGTTTTTCGCAGCGAGCTGCACGGCTGCCGCGTGCAGAGGTCACAGCCAAAAGCTGCTCTGCCGGCAGAGGGGGCGACGATGGATAGCAGGCGTCGTCGGGCGAGGGTTGGAGCGGGCGGGGAGATGTGGTACGGTGATGAATCAAGGGTGGAATTCGAATATTATGGGTAGAAGAAGCGACGTGGTGTTGTGGTGGTGGTGGTGGTGGTGGAGGAGGAGGAGGAGGAGTAGAATGGACGCTTGCCCGACGGGCGCTGGAGGTACGCGATAAGGTGGATGGATGGGATGGCTGAAAAGTTTCTGGACTGGTGTGCAGGCCTGAGCTGCTGAGGTGCGACTTGGAGGAGTAGCGGCGGCCCAAGGGTCGGGTTCTCGTGCAAGTGTCAGCCAAGGACTGGGTCCAAGCTCCTTGCTCGGGCTTTTGCTTCTTCTGCTCGTTTATTGCTTGTTGCCGGGCGGGCCCCAGCGGATCTGGAGTTGAACTGACGTTGCTCGTTACCTCAACCGCCCGAGATGAGACAAGATGGGACGTGGGTTCCGTGCCGAGCAAGCAGGAAGGGAGGTGGAGGTGCCTATGTAAACCTCAGCCAGCCCGACCAGAGTGTTGTACCCCCTAGGTGTGCCTGCTGGCCAAGAAAGCCTACGAGGAAAGGTCGTCCGTTGGGCGGCTATACGGATGCGCGGTACTCCGTACGCACTGTAGCAATATCACCTCGTGCCTTGTTGGAACCTGGCGCACGTGGCACCGTCTACGAAGCCGGGAGACTATGTCCCATCCATACGGGGTCCCTTCGCCTCTCCGATGAGCCGCCGTAGTGGTGATGCATCCATCCATCCATCCATGCAGGTAAGTAAGCAAAGGGTTCCATCTCGGTTTGGCAGGACCCATCGGGCTTGGGAGCACACGGAGCAGCTAAGACGGGCCCATCGACGGCGGTACGACCCATTGAATCGGGAGCAGCTCTGGCGATAGAGCTGCGAGACCCTTCGAGGGTTGATGTGTACTACTACATCGTCTACTGTTATGATAGACATTCGTGGCATCAGGCATGGATGGACGGATGATGGCAACACCCTTTTGACCCCTCTCCCACACACAGCAACAGGAGCACGTGCCAGGGAGGGCTCCCAAGATTCGGGTGGGAAAGCCATCAAGCCAAGGTGGTGGGCATTGGCAACCGCAAGAGACCTAGGGAAAGAGATGAAGAAAAAAAAAACCCCCGGCCCAGTCTTTTCGCATCCCATGCTGGCAGGCGGGTGTCCATGATGGGTGAGAACAAACGGGGGGCTTCGTGGACCTTGCTCGTTTCTTACAAGCCCACCAGCCCGCGTCCCATATGCGAACCTCGGTGCTTTTTCTTCCATTGCCACCAAATGGGGAAAGAGCCCGCTCATCATTGACTCGGCGGGATGGGAAGCAGCGCTGAGAGGCAGCAGATAGACGAGCAAGGCAAGACAGCCCCGCGCATCACACCAACTACCTCTATGGGAGCCGGGCTGGTAGCACGTACACGTACCTGTGTTTTAGTGGGGGCTTGGTGGTGATGCTGGCAGTAGGACAGGTAGCGCAGCGGGCGAACCTCCAGATCCATCTATGGATCCCAAGGGACGACCAACGCTTTGCAGCTCCTCACCTGCTGAGTGACTTGCATTGCAACGCCGAGCAGCAGCTCGTTCATCGTCCGTTTTCCAACCCCCGCGCTCCTCCTGCACACCGCCGCCTTCGCAGACGCCAGTCGTGATCGCGGTCCCCGGTCCCCGGTCCCCGGGCCCTTGTCCTGCCCTCGCCTGCCCTCGCCTGCCCTCGCCTGCCCTCGCCTGCCCTCGCCTGCCCTTGTCGTGTGCGGCAGCCCCAAGCCGCTCAGCCTCGTCGCATCCTGACACGCCCGACGCATTTTGTCTTCTGTTCGCCGCCGTGCCGTCTGCGCAGGGACCACTCGCCGTGCCGCCGCACCCTCGACCAGGCAGGGCTGTCGAAGGCTCCCTGCTTTTGTCCGCCGGTCCGCTTGCTGGTCCACTTACCGTTCCATCCCCCATCTGCCCTTTTCGCGCCTGCGCGCAACCCAAAGGCAACGACGTCACTCGGACGCACCTCGCACCTCCGCCTCGCCCGGTTTCCCTTGGACGCCGTCTGCTCCCCGAGGCTACACACACCGCTCCTCTCATACTCCAAGCAGTTTGACGCCGACGCCGCTGCCGCCATGTTCTGCCTACGGAGGTGAGTGGCGACCACGTTCCGTCCGACGCGGCATCGCAACGCTAACCGCCGACTCACAGCTGGCTCCCGCTCCTTTTCATCCCGACCAACGCCTCTCCCGCTTTCATCTTCCTCTTCTTTGTTTGTACATACTTCCTCAACCGGCCGTGCGTGTACTGCTCGGTGCTGCTCCTCATCCTCTTCGTGACCTCGTGCCACTGGTCCGACCGCTGCTTCTTCGACTTCAGCAGCAACTGGTTTGCGCCGCGTCCCTCCTCGACCTACTACTACCCGAACAATGCCTCGGACGCGACTGTCGACAGTCTCAACGCCACCGCCGCCGAGATGTTGAACACCACGGCTGGTGCTCTCGCTGGGGCTGCCGCGGATGAGCTGGCGCGAAGCAAGGCCGAGTGGACCGGTTTGGGCATCGAGTGGTTGAGGAGTCTCCTGGGCCGAAGGGAGTGGAGGATCGATTGCATGGATCTGTATATCCGTCTCTGATCTGTGTCGGGTATATGCCGCCGTACTCATCCACGCCATCCTTTGTGACTACTTCGTACATCACACAAGATACAGTCGCTCATGGCCCCCCGACGGAGACATGTAGCTTGGCTCTAGGATCAGGCCAGGACAGAAGGGTCATCTTTTCTGTGGCGCGTCGTTTCCCTCGGTTTCTGTGGCATGGCCGGGGCGTTTGTTTGCATTTCATAGAGCAAGTCTGAGCAACGCATCCCCGCCTCGCCGAGCTTGGGTGGTCGTCTTCCAGATGAATACAACCAGGAGTTGACGAGGAAACTCGATCTGCGGCCCAGCATAGGCCACGGCTCGAGCTGCCAGGCCTCAGGAGCCCCAAGAGCCCCCCCCCCCCCCTCACTCGCTTATCCGTGATGGCCTTAATGCGATTGCAACCTTGCAGTCCGCCCCGGCTCCTTACTACAGGCTTCCCGGGGAAGATGGCAGGATAAAATCCATACATGATGTGCATCTGCCGGCTACGCCAATGTCCGTATACTTTATTCAGATCGATATTTCGTGGCTAGGCCTGCTCACCGCCCACGGCCGCCTCAGTCCTTGGTCGTGGCGTTCATAGACTTGACCCAAGGCTTCCAATAGTTCTCGATACTCTCAGGGTCATTCCAGCCTGTCCAATCAAAGTTGGTGAGGCCCCACGTGTCCTCCATCCCCTGAACACCACTGCGGATTCGGTAACTTCCAGCGAGAGCCCACACCATCCAGCCGATGTTGTGCTTCTGCGTGTAGTCCTTCAAGCAGTTCTGCAGCGTGGCATTGTAGATGCTGGCGTCCTGAGCGTGTCCAAACTCGGTAAGGAGCACGGGCGTGAGGCGCTGCGCCGGCGGGCAGTCGCCCGTGATGTTACAGCCGGACGGCGGCTCCATGCCCAGGGCGTTGAAACCATTGCGGTACAGGGCGGCCTCGATCATCTCGCACGTGCCCGTATCGACGTCTTCGCTGCCCTCATAGAGATGCAGCTCCCAGAAGACCTTGTCACCCCAGGGGTGGCTGTCGAGATCGAAGTACACGGGATCGCGGCGGGCCACGTCGCGGATGGCGGTGCACTTGTAACACGGCGCCTCCAGGATGTTCTTTTTGGTCGTCAGAGCTGACAGGTCCTGGTCGTACTGCATGCCCGACCAGCTGATGAGAAGGTCAGGGTTGGCCTCGTGGATGGCGTCGCTACCGGCCGTCATGTTGCCGACGAGGGTTTGCCAGTTGTAATACAGGTCCGTCTTGTTCCAGGACTCGCGCAACTCGTTGTGCAGCGACATGGACACGATGTTGGGGTGCTGCTTGGCCCATGTGGCCACGTACGCCAGGCCGCGCTCCCAGTTCGAAATGTTGAAGTGGACATCGCCGAACCAGGCGTTGCCGTCAATGTGGCTACAGCACCATTTGGCCTTGCTGGTGTGGACGTCGGGGTGGACGAAGATGCCCCTTTCATGTGCCAGGGCCACAATGTCAGACCAGATCTCGAAGCGCGTGGTTTTGGCGGTCCAGCCAGGGTTCTTTTGGACGATCTCGTTGGTGACCTTGGTTCCGTTTTCGTAGCCGAGGGCCATTATCATGGCGACGTCGAGGGGAACGTCCTCTCCGCCGCGGTCGTAGATTTCGTCGATCATCTCGATGGCGTAGCCCCTTGCGGCCGGGTCAGCATCCCTGACAGCACATCTGGCGAGGTGGGAAGGGCGCTCACATGCGAAGCACATTGAAGCCTACCGATTTGACATCGTCAAGAATCTGCTCCGCCGACGCCCACTCCAGGCCTTCGGGCAACATGGTCTCGCCTATCCGCACGCATCAGCTCGGGGCTCGTCTCGCCTACCCTGTGTGAAGGACCGGGACTGACCGCTCATGGGCCAATTGATACCAGCCCAGGACAAAACATCGCCCCGGCTGTTGACGATGTCTCGGCCCTGTGTCTTGAAGGGCCCGTAGGGCCATTGGGACGTGTTGCCGGCGGCGCGCACTTCAAATTCGCTCTGCCACTTGGGCGCATTGTTGCGTGCCAGTCCCGGCGGCACCGGGACCCATGACGACTGGGCCCAGGCCGCGAACAACGGCGCAAGCGCCAGGAAGGCGAGCGGTGCCATTCCGATGTCTGGATTGAGAGGTTTGGGCTCGGCAGCAAGATAGGTTCCAATCCTATTGGAGACGAGAGCACTACACGAACAAACCCCGTCGCATGTCCCCTTTCATGGAGCGTCGTCGGCTCGACCACGCTTTTATGCCCTCGCCGGCTCCGTCCTCCCCGTCCAACTCCTTCTCCCCGCGGAAAGCCAAGTTTTCCCAGCCATTGGGGTTGCGGCCAAGCGCGTACGCTCCCCGTGTTAGATGCGGTGTCTGGCCCCAAATAGGGCAAGCATGACGTTGCGGCAGTGAGGGCGGCTTGGTATTATGGGGATATACTCCACCCCTTATGCGGGGTACCCGGTAACTTGGCCGGACGGCGAAGACCTCGGAACACTAGCTCACGATGAACCGGCGAAAGCCCCGCGAACTCGACGCTTTCACCGCCATCGTACCAGCGTATGGCTGGAATGTTCAAGTGACGTTGCTCCACAGGAACGCCCCCCTCCCCTCCTCCCCCAAGCAGTATTCCAGCCGAATACCACCCAAGAAAACCAGTCTTTACCACGGGCCCCCTACTCGCGTTAGTTATACCTTGCACATATGAGCAGTTACCTGCGCGGCATTGGCCGGTTCCAGGCTGGCCTGTTAGATGCCGGGGACTAGGTACCTGGGACGATGTCGTTTACCTATGATTGAGAACGACACATCTTCGCAAAGACCGTCCACGTGTAGGAAAACAGGGTCGCTTCTCAAGGCATTAAGGCTCACGACGCAAGGATGACCGAGGAACTTACACAGGCTGCTGTTGGTGTTCATCAAGAGCAGCCTGTCATAAGATAGTATTCCGTGAACTGATCCGAGGCAAGACGGCGATTGACAAGCGCACCAACCAATCCATTACCACTGATGTCGGCCCCACCACGCCTAGATTGATTTCATTGCCAGCGGTTGTTGTGTTATTGCCCAGGACGCCGAGATCGCAACCGGGTTTCTTGGCTTCGGGCTGTCTGGCAGGTCCACAGGGTTGTGGCGATTATACTCCCTTTTTCTCTCCCTGCTATGCTCAGTTCGACGCCGGGCGTAGCCGTAGCCAGAACAGTGACCAATTCCACCGGGTTGTTTAAGTACTTCGATGGTCGCCTATATCCCAAGCAGGAGATACTGTACGGTTGAGCAACGTGGGCGATGCGAATCACCTTATGGCACTCTCAAGGTTGGTACCGCGACTGCGCTATGGACCTGTCACACTACTAACGACGATACGAGTTCCACTGCGTGTCTGCTTTCGACATAGGTCCTCCGTGGTTCCCAAATACAGCCCGCAGAGATCGCTTGTGATGGTTCCGGCCGTATCGGCGGTAGTGTAGGGTGCCGAAGCGGATCAGAAAAGCCATGCTTCGTCCGTCATCGCCCCGGCCTCAAAACGATCGGACAGACCAGCCGCGGCAGACGCCAGGTCCCAAGGCCCGATGGTTCCGCGCCCGAGGCCGGAGGCACACCGTCGGTGCCGCGCGGCCGCGTCGCCGTGCTCGAGGGTGCTCGGGTTGCCAGTCGGCGGCTTCGGGCTCGACCGGCTCGCCCGCGCCCCCATGGCGGTGCGATGCGGTGCAGGCCCACCAGGATGGGATGAGAAAGGACGGTCACGGCCCAGCTGTTCTTCGGCGGCTCCGCGTTCCCACTCAGCACGGCATCCAATAACCGAAGCACGGAGATATCGGCGTGGGCCAGTATTGGATGGAAGCGTTGAAACGAATCAGCGGGGCAGGGGTCGGGTTGCAGGGGCCAGACGTTTGAGAAGGTTGGGCCGAGCGCCGCGACAGGGACAGGCAGCTTCAGCTACTGGGAGCTCGTCTCAGCCAGCACGTGGCATCCCACAGCACGGGACTATCCTCTCGTTGCGACCACCAATTTCTCGCCCTTTTCTCCTCCCTACAAAGCCACAGAGCCACCAGGTTTGCCGCTTTCGCGCCGCGTTCTCTTCCCCTTCCTTCTTGTCGTTGTCTTCTTGTCGTTGTCTTCTTGTCGTTGTCTTCTTGTCGTTGTCTTCTTGTCGTTGTCTTCTTGCTGCTTGCTGGCGGGCATTTTCTCCTCCCCTTGTTCCTGCCTCTCCCGCTCCTCTTCGTCGTCGAACGCCCCTCGCCCGCCATGGACCGCCCGAGGCCCCCGATGCGCGACTCGTGGTTCGCGCCCGTCTCGATCGACCTGCTCCTCAAAGTACTCAACGTCACCATCTTCCACCCCTTCATTGCCTGGCTGATCCCGCTCTGCTTCCGCGCCGAGCACATGGACTACGATGCCACGCCCATGCGCGTCACCATCGCCTGGGCCTTCGCCGTCACCATGCTGTGGATGAGCAACATGCTGAGCCACAAGATCGCCTACGGCATGCCGCGCGAGGTCGACCTGGGTGAGGAGGTCATTGTCGTGACGGGCGGCGCCAGCGGCCTGGGCCTGCTTCTGGCCGAGGTCTACGGCATGCGCGGCGCCACCGTGGCCGTGCTTGACAAGGCCGATCTGGAGAGCACCGACGCCCGCGGCATCACCCACTACAAGTGCGACGTATCGGACCGCGCCCAGATTGCCAGCGTCGCCGCTGAGATCGAGCGCGACCTGGGCACCCCTACCATCTTGATCAACAACGCCGCCGTGGTGACGGGCAAGAAGCTGCTGGATATGGACATGGCCGAGGTTGAGCGCAGCCTCTCGGCCAACCTGCTGAGTCACTTCTACACCATCAAGCAGTTCCTGCCTGGCATGCTGCGCAAGGACACGGGCGGCACCATCGTGACCGTCTCGAGCGTTCTCGGCCAGCTTGGGGCCGCCCAGCTCAGCGACTACGCCGCGGCCAAGGCCGGCGTCACGGCCCTCCACAAGTCCCTGGCGGCGGAGCTGCAGGAATTCCCCGAGATCAAGACGATCTTGGTGACACCCGGTCAGCTCAGCACGCCTCTGTTCGCTGGCGTCCAGTCCCCCAGCTCCTTCATTGCCCCCGTGGTGGAACCCGTCGACGTGGCCAAGGAGATCATCTCCGCCATCGACTTGGGCCTGAGCGACCATATCGCCATGCCGCTGTACGCGCGCTGGATTGATTGGTACAACGTCCTTCCCGTGGGGCTGCAAAAGATCGCTCGGAAGATCTCGGGCGTCGACAAAGGGATGCAGACCTTTGTGGGAAGAACCGGCAGTGCGTCCAGCGAGGAGAAGCCGTCCTTGATATGACGCGGCCAGCTCGCGTGTGTGGCTCTTGTACAATAATTCTGCATCGCAGACGGTGGCGCGGGCCGTTGGCTTGTCTGCAGGGCAGCCGCAAACAGGGGAGCATAGCATCTTGAAGGGCTCATAGACCAAAGGCCCGGTGGTATAAAATCTATCTCTGGGGTTCATTCAAAACACCCCACCACCAAACACGCATCATCTTTTCCTGGACCTCTCCAAGCGCAGCCCATGCCAAACCATGGCCTGTTTTCTGTTGGAAAGCTGCATGTTGTCGGTTCTTCTTCGCTCCAGAACTTACCCAAGGGTGGAAATCATGCTGTTGGGCGATGGTGGGCGGGGTCATCTCTCGTCCTCAGTTTGGAAGGGAAGGGGGTTCTTTTTTTTTTTTTTTGATCTGCGCTTGATAGTAATTGCAGGCAGGCCTACTCGGATCACGGACCAGACACCGTCGCGTAGCGGTCGACAAGCAAGCAAATGGTCCGCGACTTCGGGGCGAGTCGGCTCTTTCCCAAGAGATACCGAGAATCGACTGAGCGCTTCGGCAAACCGACGTGTTGGCCGCGGGTGAGCAACCGGCCTCATGGAAAGTGCGGGCTAAGGAAGCACCTCTTATTGCGTTTGTATGGATGCCGGGTGCCTCTTCCGGGGCTGTGGGGCGAACGGCTCCTCCTTGCTCCGTCTCGGCCGCCGGGCAGAGGTAGGTGCTTGGGGTATTGTGCTGGATAGGAAGTGACGTACCGGCTGCTCGGGCTATACGGAACCCTTATGCTTCCCACGGCGTGTTGTTCGTGCCCCCATCCCCCGCGTGCAGGCTTCCGTCGGCGTGGCCCTGGAGGGGAAGCCTATTGGGGAGAGAGTCTTATCTTTCCAGCTAGCGCTGACCAATCACGTGCGTGACTATCGGATGAGACGGAGCTGATATACTTCACAGGGGCGAGAGCACCGAGGGTGGTTGATATATGGGAGCACAGCCGAAGGCTCAGCAGGTGCTTCGATTCTTTTCAAACACCATGAAACCAGAGCGACGTCGTTTGTTTGCTCCTTTCCTTTGCCCGGTGCTGGCCCGGCCCAGCCTGCTCGTCTGTCTGGGCCGGTTCGGTCGCTAATGAGAGCTCGAACTCAGCGTCAGGCACGGATGTGGCTGCACCGCCGGCATCACCTCAGCCTGTGCGTTGAATCGTATTCCGCCGCTCCATAAAACCATGTAGGCGATCCCTGCCCCCTCCCCTCACGCGTCGGCATCTTATCTGGCCACCACCCCGGACCCTTCTCCCATCTGGCTTCCCCCCTCTCTTCTCATTTTACCCCCCCCCCCCCCCCCCCCCCCCGCCTGGGGCATGCTATTCGTATGACGAAGTTGCTTGAGCGCAAGCATCGGAGCGATGTGGTGGGACAAGGCCCGGATCGATGCGACTGTTACTAGGCAGTTCGTAAACGACCAACTACAGCCCCAGGAGGCCGAGGTTCTGGACCAAGCTTTGAGGCTCGGCGACGGTTCCGCGGAGAGCACATACTGGGAATGGATCCGGGACAAAGCGAAGCGCATATTTTTGATCCTCGTCGATCTAGGGCTGCCAGGCGGAATCTTTGGCCTGGTCGACGGCTGCTGGGATGAGTACGAGTCACCCTCGACCCCCATCCAAACCCTCCTCCCTTCATGAACCCCCCCTTGTGGGATTGTTCGATCAAAACGCTAGACACACGGTCAATTCTGTCCGTCTGGTGGCCAACTTGCTGTCACAAATGAGAGAGAGCACGCGCTGACCCCTGTGGTGCAGTGGTGATTTACCAATCACCCTCGAACAAGCCGAACACCTTGCTCTTACGGCGGCAGGAAAGAACAGCAGATTCGACAGAAAGCTCTTCTACTACCGGCAGTTCCATTACCTAGTGAGGAACATTGAGAAGGGCGGGCATCTGGTGTATGATCATGACGAGGTGATTCCTCTCAACGACGTGGACAGGCGGCCTGTGGTCAGCCCTGCTGTTGACAAGGTCGAGCTCCCAAACTACCCTGGCGTAGTGCTTTCGCGGCGCCGCGTCGCCGTAGGGGGGGCATCTGGTGTTTGGTCCTACTCGGATTTCTTGTACGAAATCAACCGAGTCAGGCACGTCCAGAATGGCCACATTGCCTCTTGCTTCGCGTCGTACATGCACCAGGGCTTTGGCTATGTACTCTTCACCCCAGCAGGCGAATACAATCTCAAGACGGTACTCGCCAACATGCCGGCGCCGCTGAAGGTCCTGACCAAGGAGCAGAGGAGGGAGCACATCATGAACTGGATTCACTGCCTTGTCGACGCCCTGTGTTACCTTCACAATCGGGGCTACTCCCACGGCAACATCAAGCCGTCAACTGTGTTGTTCAATACGCAGCATCATGTCTTTTTCGCGGCCCTGTCGCGGCTCGGCACGGAGGCCCTGGCCGCGCCCTCGGACAAGGCTGCTTTTGATAAGGAGGCCTACGACTACGCCGCGCCCGAGCAGTGGTTCCGGCCACATAAGATCACGCTGAACTCGCAACCGATGAGTCTTCCAGACCAGCATGCGAGTTCTCGCTACGCATCGGAGACGGGGGCCCCAGGCTCCGTGTCGACATCCCATATGCCGACGCCGCAGCTCAATCCTCAGGCGGCCGACATCTTTTCGCTAGGCTGTGTGATCCTCGAACTGCTCGGCCTGCTCATGAAGCGTTCTACGCGCTCGTTTGCCTCACACCGGGCCGCAAGGAACAAGCAGGCGGGCCGCGGCGGCGCCGTTCCGGACGCGTCCTTCCACATGAACCTCGGCCAGCTCGATTCGTGGATGACTGGGTTGGTCAAGGATGCCGGGAGGAAGAAAGGGAAGGGGGTGCCGGTGTTCGCGGGCGTGGTACCGCTTCTGGCGGTGGCGGCGCGCATGATCTCGGCGGCGCCGCAAAACCGGCCCACGGCCAAGGAGGTCGAGCAGGCGACCTACAGGATCCTGCGAGGGGACTGCCAGATTGCCGAGCCGCACTGCGTACACCAGTACGGTGGGTGGGATTTCGGCATGGACCACCTTGCGGGCGCCGGCGAAGGCGATTGCCCCGTGCTCGTCGGGCAACGGCCCAGCGACCATTCCTTGCCTTCTTTCACAAACAACCGTGGCTTCAGTGTCGACGAGGGCCGGGGCGGAAGCAGTCCCGCCATGAGTGGTTTCAAGGCGATCCGAAAAATTCGCACAGGCAGGGTGAGAACACTTTTCCCGGGCCCGGCAGGAGCGCTCGTCGGTTCTAACGAGAAAGAACAGAGTAGTGGCAGTGGAAGCTCACAAGCACCCAACTAAAACCCTCGAGGTACCCGGGAATCTACAGGGGTGGTGGGTGTGTATTGGATAGAGTGTCCGAGATCATGCTCCGGGGCAACCGGTCAGGCATTACGGAATGGGAGCCCCATGGGAACTGCGCACGAGATTATGATAGGCAGGCTGGGTGTGTAGTATATTTATCGTTGACCTGGGCGAACTGGGGCGCAAAGAAACTCAAGAAGAGGTACCACCTAGGTTATGTATCCAGTACTCACATACCTAGTTAATAGCTGAAGGTTAGCCACCGCGCATTGATTCTCTCCACATTTTGCCGGTGTTTCTTTCTATGCGGCGCGCCTCTGGCCGTCTCCATTCACCGGCTTGTTTCGCGGTCTGAAACACGGACAAGATTGGCTGGTGCAATCTATAATCTCTTCTTGCTCTCTCTCCTGTCCAGGTACACACAAACTGACGGCCAGCTGCGCTTGGCGGCTTGCGTCGAAGAGCCAATGAGAAGAGGCAATGGCAACACAACTACAACGCAAGGAGGGCAAGGTACTTACTTATGTAAGTGGTACTTAGCATGGGAGGCACAGGTCCTTGCGGTGTGAGTGTATAGCATACACCAAACGGTACATTGGTGCATGCATGCGCGTGCATCCGCCGACACGGCTTCAGCAACGCCTACCACCCCAGGCTGGAAGAAAAGAGCCTCACTGGCCAGGCCACGGACAGCATGCCGGTGACCCTGGCGGGGGGCAGAGGAAATGCCCCAGTTGCTCTACGATGCCCTGGGCAGGCTGAGCTGTTTTTTTGTGTCCCCTTCCTCGCCTGGGCGATCCGAAAAGGACGGGATCTCTGCACCGTTGCGCGGTTGGCCGTCGAGTCACGAAAGTTGAACGGGCCTCCTTCCGGTTGCGAGCCAAAGGCTGTCTCTTTCTCGACTGCTCGTCTGTCTCCGCCCCGAGCCCTCTTCGACCGATTCAGTAGGTTGTCAGCGTTTGTTCCCCACTTCCAGCCCAAAGGGCGAAAGGGAGCAGGCGAGGGGAGATATAAAAAAAAAGTGACTCGGCAGCTCTGCCAGAGCCACGCTAGAAGATGTCCTAGCTGAGTCGCTTATTTTGTCACCCCTCTCGGCAGGAACAAGGATGCGGCCTGATAGCTTGTACTTGCGGCTGGGAGCCGGAGCAAAGTGACAGGGTGGCCCCACGAGCGTATTGGGACGTACGACGGAGATAACCCGTCTTCTTGTTCGTCTTCTTCTCTTGTTCGTCTTCTTCTCTGCACGGGGCTTGCCGGAGGTGGGTAAGGAAGGTACGAAGTTTGAACGCAGCCCGCAGTCAAGTCTTATTAGCCCCGGCGCGGTCAAGTAGCTTATGCTGGATGCAGCAGGTGGAAGCCGTTGGCAGCGTTTGTCTTATCTTGACAGCTCGGCGAAGCGAAGCGAACGGTCCGGGCGATCGACAAGACTGGGCGCGAGCGGAAGCGCTATCTAAGATGTATCCATCTAATTGCGGGCAGAGCTTGTCCCACTAGTCGGACGCAATGCCGCTCTAGTGCCATCGCGTCGCTGTTACTTGTCACCGCCGCTTGCCCAAGGTTCAGCCGCCACCCGACGCAACAGTGAAAGCATCAGCCTCCTAACACACGCGATGTTGTACCACATCGCCGACAGGTGGCTGCGCCGGCTATCATCGCCATGGTGTCCATAGCTGCACCTCTTGTCCCCGCGCAAGCGCACCATGGCTGCACAAACAGGCAGCCGGCATGACACGGTCAATCCCCGTGGTTGCCGCCGTCCCCGGCCGTGACAACGAACGACCACAAGGCGGACCAGGGCGCCGAGGATGCCCCGCCTGTCGCACGAGGGCTGTTCACATGCGCACCGGAGACAGGCTCAGACAGTACCTGCCTACCCAGGTAGTAACAACCTTCCATACGTGCCGGCGAACGGCAGAACTCGGGCGAGCAGAGGCAGCGAGCGAGCGAGCGAGCGAGAGAGAGAGAGAGAGACTGGCCGAAGATTTCCAGCACCCGTCATCCCATCGTGACAGCACTGGTGCGCTACCAAGTATATGTGTATTGATACATCTCATACCTACCCGCCTCGGGCCAGTAAAGCGGCCTGAGTAGCTCGCCCCGGGACCCGCCCGGCACGCGTGCAGGTTGGGCTGGGTCGGTGCATTCCCCCGGCGCAGATACCGCTTTCTGGCTTCGCCCGGGCCGACTGCTGAACAACCCATCCAACTAGGCACTACTTCTTTCCCTTCGTACATGGCCTCGCTGCTTAGCCCGGCTCGGACATGTATCTGCTACAGGCTACTCAGCGTATCCAGAGCATAGGGTGCCTGGCCAGTAGCCGACCTGCGTGCTTGCTGCCTTGCCTCGCCGCGGCGACTGGTTGCTGCTTCAACGGGTCGTGCAACACTACCACAGCATGGGCAGCCGTGATGGGAACCAGGCGTGATCCATCGTCCATGGAATCCCCTGGTCAGTCCGTCATAAGATCCGAGCCTCCCTCGCCTCCCTCGCCTCGCACGTCTGAGTTCTCGTCTCCTCGCTCCACCCGCCCCCGTTTGCTCTCCCCGCCGGCCCAACCCCGTATCCTGGATCAAGAAACCTGTGCGGAGAAGGAAACCAGCCAGCCGGTGCCCGGACCAGGAAGGGACCGGGCCTTCGCTGTTTAAGCGTCCGCCGTCCTCTGTCTTTGTTGTTCTTGCCGCCGTTGCTGCTGCTGCTGCTGCTGCTGTTGCTCGCTCGTTCGTTCCGACGCCCGCTCTCACCTTCCAAGGTAGGATTCCACACACCATCCGTCTTGTCGCCCTCGCCCACTTACACAAATGCAGGCAGAACCCAACCCACCTGCCTCGTGTCGTCCCGTCCAATATCCACGGCACCAGCAGGAAAGCGTTGGCAAGCTTTTGCCGAGCCTTGGACCCAACGCCTCCCCTGTGCGCCAACCGTCTTAGCATTTGGAAGTCTGCCTCTCCTCGCCTTGGTCGCCCGTCCCACAAACGCGCGCGCTCTCAAGTACGCGGCATCCCATGCGAGAGCGCGACGGGCCTGGCTGCGTCTACGGCATAGCAAACGCCTCGTAACCACCTGCGAGGCACTGGTACCCATTGCCTGCGTCGGTCGTCCAGTCTTGGCCATTCAATTCCATCGCCCCAGATGCGTCTTCCGCCCTCCCTTGCTGCCCTGGCGGCTGCTGGCGGCGTTGCCGAGGCGGCCCTGCCCACCATCGAGGCCGTGGGCAACAAGTTCTTCACCAAGGATGGCAGCCAGTTCTTCATGAAGGGTGGAGTCCTCCCTCAACATTACCTACGCCAGGGTCTAATGGCTGACGATGATCACAGGGATTGCCTACCAGCTAGTTCCCGGTCAGTGCCCTGTGGCAGAGCGCTTCTTGACGCCGTTGCCAAACTCTAACCTTGCGACGCGTAGATGACCCCCTCGTCGATACCGAGCAATGCACCCGCGATGCAAAGCTCATGAAGACTCTGGGAGCCAACACGATTCGGGTGTATCATGTCGATGCCGACGCCGACCACGATGGCTGCATGGCGGCTTTCGACGATGCCGGCATCTACGCCCTGGTCGACATGGATACCTTCAGCACCTACATCCTCCCCGTAAGTCGCCGTCCTGCTTCAAAGATGGAGGGGCGTTCTGGGGCTGACGGACCGCGTGGCAGGAATCGCCCGGGTGGAGTGAGACCCAATTGACGGCCTACACGCGTGTTATGGATAACTTTTCCAAGTACGACAACCTACTTGGCCTCTTCGTGGGTAACGAGATCATAAGCCAGGAAACTCATTCCCGGGCGGCCCCGTACATCAAGGCCGCTGTGCGTGACACCAAGGCACACATCAAGGCTCGCGGTTACCGCGACATCCCCGTGGGCTACTCGGCTGCCGATATCGCGGAGCTGCGGCCTATGCTGCAGGACTACCTCACCTGCGGCGGGAACGCCTCGGAGAACATTGACTTCTTCGCTCTCAACTCGTACGAGTGGTGCGACCCTTCGACGTACGCCACGTCGGGCTATACCACACTGAACGAGCAGGCAAAGGACTTTCCCGTGCCCATATTCTTCTCCGAGACTGGCTGCAACGTGCCCGGACCGCGCCTTTTCGAAGACCAGGCCGCCATCTTAGGCCCTGACATGGCATCCGACTGGTCTGGCGCCATGATCTACGAGTGGGTTGAGGAAGCGAATCACTACGGGCTCATCTCTTACGGCCCCAGGGTGGATCCCACAGTGACAGGCGCCAACATTGATGGAGGCTTTACGCGTAAGGGGGAGCCGACACCGGTCACGCCCGACTTTGGCAACCTGAAGAAGCAGTGGGCCAAAATCACGCCAACCGGCATAGCCCGGTCCGACTACGACCCCAAGCACGTGTCGACGCGGGCGTGCCCGTCGGCCACGGGGGGTGGCTGGCTGGTTGACGGTAACGTTCCACTGCCGACCCTGGGTGCTAAGCTGGACGCCGGACCCAGCCGCTCGTCCTCGCCCAACCCGTCCGGCTCCGGCTCCGGCTCCAGCTCCAGCTCCGGTTCCAACACGGGCACTCCGGCCAGTGGGGCTGCCGAGCCCACCACTTCCCCCGACAATGCCGTCTCGGGCTCTAGAGAGTTCACGGGCATGACGGCAGGCCTTTTGAGTGTCATGCTCATCTTCACTTGTGAGTTTTGCCGGCGATTTCCTGTTTTGTACCCCCCCCCCCCCCCCCTTGGGGTTCGGAAGCACTCGAGCCGGTGGTTCTTGGTTGACCCACGCTTATCACAGTCTGGTTATAAACGTCTTGGAACGTGGGACCGCGGCTGCTCCTGCTGCTGGTTTTGCCATGGCCATCTCGGGATAAGATTATGGTCGACTCGTAGCCTGTCACTGGAAAGACTTTACTTGGCTTGGGTCCTTTCATTTCTTGATAGCCTCCCTGGGCCGTGGGACGGTAGGGCGCTGTTTGGCGACGGCCTGGCCCCATACGCTGGGTGAACGGTGACATTCCATGGGTGATGTCAGGATAGGAGGAATCGGGGGATGACGGATATACCACATAGCCCACGACGGGCAGACGACCGGACGACGTATACGCAGTACCAAAGTCCTCTGCGCAGATGTACGCAAGCCGGCGTGACAAGAAAGAGGATGGAAGCAAGGCGCAGGGGAGGATAACGACCGTAGTGGAATGCCGTGAAGCATAATACATAGTGTTATCGGATCCTGTCGCCACTAGGCAATATATGAATGAACCCCGAAGGACACCAGTTGATCACGGCGTTGCTGATCCACACAACGTGTGGTCCTTGCCAAGGCCTTCAGGACCGACAAAAAAAGGTGAAGGATCTGTGCAAATCACTTACACCAATTCATTGCCCTGCACGGGGGGGGGGGGGGGGGGGGGGGGGGGGGGGGGGGGGGGGGGGGGGGGGGGGAGGGTACACGGTCCCGTCTAGCAGGGTCAGCACTACAAACTACCCGGTTGGGCTCACGATGACGTTGCTACCATAGGGGGCAAGGCGCAGAGAGGCCGGCGGAGAGCTTGTACAAGACTTATGCGGGCGCCCGGGCTTTCATTCACCACCTGGTGTATGCAGACAGCCCTCGTGACGTGGAATAGGAGCACGAGTTAGCTGGCCCCAGAGGAAAAAAGGCGATGAGGCCATCGGAGCGAGGGCCGGCCTGCCCCGTCCGGCCTGCCCGACCTTGCCGCCTAATTACCCGGGCCCTGTCTCGTGTTTCGCGAATCCCTATACGGTGAGCTCGGTATCCGCTGTGGCAGGCCGAGGAGCCGAGACCCGTCGATCCGGTCTCAAGAGTGGGGGCTGAGCTTGGGGGTCAGGCCATCGTCGTGCGGGCGGCGCCGGCGGCGCCAGGGTGATGGTTGCGAACCAGACATGACTCGCGGTAAGGGGGCTTTACCGGAACGCCATCCTGGCCATGGCGGCTCGACAGTTTGGGGGATGGCTCTCGGGCTCCCCACCGGTCCGCTCTTATGGACACGGCGTCATGATGGGTAGTGAGGATGGGCTTGCGGCTGTCCCTCCATCCCCGCCCGGCCGGGCTGGGAGGAGCGGAATGCCTGTCTCGCGCCGGAACAGCCAACCGCCAGCCACAACGACAGCCTACGCGTGCAGAATGACAAAGTGGAAGGCGAAGAGGGACGGCGGCGTGGCAGAAGAGCATGCTAAGCGAAAGTTTTCCCGCCCAGGGGGAGAAGGGGGAAGCACAGGGGAAGGGGGCCCGGAACACTGGCTGCGGAGGTGGTGTGTAGCCAAAACGACTCGTAGTATAAGCAGTCCACACCAGCGCTTGCTTTCACCAAACAACCAACCAACCCACCTTTCCTCGTCAGGGAGGGGATTATGGTGCTTACATGTCATACCTCTGTCTCAGGCGCCATCTGGTTGGACAGCAGACTGCATCCCGGAAAGCCACATCCAGGTTGATCTGGACCAGGAGGCGCAGGCTGTACTTGCCCACTGAACTCATTTTTCCGATGGTGCGTCGGCGGAGGGCATTTTGGATCGAATGATCTGCACACCCTTCCCAGGGGTGGCCGCCTGGTCGCTCGAAACCGAAGGACATCCCCCAAGCCGAGGCCCGAGGAGCCGAGTGCTACAGGATATAATGCATGGCCCCCAAGCGGACAACGGCAGACAAGCCCGAGTGGCACCGGCTGCTCTGGGGCCGGGTGGTCTGGTGGAAGACTGACCGTGGGCGAAGTTACGGCGTAGGATCCTCCTTCGTCGGTGTAGAAAATGCATGCACTTGAGCAAAGCGCAGGTGAGCTGTCACGGCCCAACCCCGAAGGGCCGTTTTCCGCCTTGGATTTGGAGCTGCAAGGTGGCGGCACAGGCACACGGGCAATGAGGTGCACGGGATGCTGTGTGTCATTTGCGACAGGAAATAGGAATCATAATGGCGCGCCGGGAGAAAACAAAAAAAAAAAACCAACATCAACCGACCAGGGATTGTCTCTCACCATACAGCCAGGGCGGTCCCGATGCCAAGCAGATTCGCGAAGCCAACGTTGCCGTCGATACGGTGCAGCACGCCCCCCCATCCACCATACCATTTGGGAAGGCGTGTATGCAGCCGTCGGCCATTGCTGCAGCAAAAAGTCGTGCGGCGGGCGGCCGGGTTAGGGGGCTCGCGGAGTGATCCAACGCCGCCCTGGGCTTGTCTGGCAGCTGCGGTTTTCTGAACAAAATCCCAACCACCGGGGGCGCGGCTCTGCTCCCAGTGGCACGGGTGCATCGAAGGCTCGAAGCGGATAGGGCTGGAGGCTCGACAGGCTGGCCTCAGGCCCATGGTGGATGATAGGTAGCTTGGACTGAGCACGTAGCGAGGGGTGGGCGAGAGGCTGCGTGGCGGCTTGGCCCAAGTCCCGGGCAACGGCCAAATCGGACAGGCACCCGAGGGGCTTGTCTTCTTTCTGGCTCTGGCGAGCGGCGCAGCCTCCGGAACGCAGTCCATGGATGCCACATATCTGCATGTCAACCTGGACCCCCGGCGGTGGGGACAAGACTGGAGTAGCGGCGCTGCAAGGTAAGCAATAGCGCCAGAGGGCGAGGGCCTGCATGTCAGTATAGACGAGCAAGTGCATACAGAGGCCCGCAAGCCCAGATCAACCCAACGCTGTGAACTAGTCTGCAAGACATGGCGCGTTGGGTACGCACGTGGATGCTAGGAGCACGCGTGTCTACTTGCCTAGGTAAGAGGCAGGTGGGCAAGTAGGCACTTGGTGTATGATGATGTGGGTTGTTCCGTATGTAGTCTGGCAGGCTTGAGTTCTTCCGATGAGGGGCATGCAATCGTCCCGTACATGCCATCTTTGCCCAGGAACAAACGGCTGCTCGATCGTCCTTGCTGGGGGGAAGGAGGGCGGCCCGGCTGACACGAGGGGCTCGGCGCCAAGCGCTTGGAAAGAACATGCATCGGCTCCAAAGCGCGCCCGTCTACATGTCGTCTGTGCACGTAGGCGGTAGCCTTCAAGCGAGCGGGCTGGAGGGAGGCGAGAGCGTGCGCACGATGTGGATGGGGGCGTACAGTATGGGTGCGGCCGGATGGCCACCCGAATGGCTCCAAGGCGGCCTTTTCGCAACGACGCATGTCCACACCGAAGGATGCCGTCAACCCAACGTCATCTGCCGAGAGATGCAACGCAGCGCCCCGCGGCTCGAGGGCCTGCCTGGCGGTGCCGCGTACGCCGTGCATTGGAGAAAAAAGATTCGGCGCCCACCGGAGGGCGGGCGTGTGGTGGTGGAATTGGATCGGGGGCGTGGACGATTGGAGGCCAAGCCCATGGGTCCTGGCTTGGATGTGGTCAATGAATGCGGGCGGGATAGGCGGGCTCCATGTTTGCTTGGGGTGGGTGGGCTTGCTGCAATCCGCAAGTACGTACCTGCGAGGCCTGCTACATACCTCTTCTGGATAGGGAGGTTTCCTTCCACATCCCCAGCCGCGCCATCCATGCATCGGCCGTGCATTAGTGGGCGCACGCTCGCTCTGCTCCCCACAATTACCCAGAACGTGCCATGTAGGTACATGCTTACCTACGGAGGCGCAACGGCTCGAGATCACGCACCTTCACGACCACCACACCCGACCGCCGCCGTGGGCACGAGAGCACCGACGTCGCCGCCCATCCTTTCGACGCCCCAACTCCCTACGGCCCTGTCCACTGCCGCCACCGGCACCACCGGCGCCGCATCGTACGGGTCCCCTGTCTTGGGAGGGGTGTGTCTGTTCTGGCCGAATCTATCGCGGCGGTTGCCGCTCCTCGCCTCGGCAAAACGAGCCTGTCCTGTCCCTTGCCTACTACCTCACACCTACCCCTTCACCTCCCGCCTACCCCAGGACCGGCCTACTTACGTACCTCCTAACGTGCTTGGGGACCTGCCGACGCCCAATCTACTTATTTGGACACGGCCATGGCCACGAGTCACCACCACCACCACCACCACCATGCCGCCGGCTTCCCTCCGTACCACACCACCATGATGAGCGCAGCCGGAGGGGCCAACAGCAACAGCAGCAGTGCCGCCGCCGCCGCCGCCGCCGCCATCGGGGGCCCGAACTACCGGAACCCCAGCCCCTACCAACAGCAGCAACAGCAGCAGTCCGCCGACTTCTTCACTGCCGAAATGCGGGATCGGCAAGCGCGGGGCAAGGACCCCTACCGAGACTCCGACTCCGACTCCGACGACAGGACCAGCGTCGACTACGCCGTCCGCAGCCGCGCTACCAGGTAAGTCGTCCCGCCGGGTCCGCGCCCGGCCTCGCCCTGTTTTTCGACGGCAACCCTCCGGCACCCTCTACTCCGCTACCGCCGCCCGCCCCATGAGCCGGGCTGCTTAGAGGGCCGGCGAGTGTCGTGCTGTATCGTGTCTGACCCGGAAGCCGTGGACAGCGCCCGGGCCGACACCTTCGCCTATGCTGAACGGCGTCGTCAAGCCACCCAAATCCTGGACACGCCCGAGCTCCTCATGACCAACGCTCAGCGAGATGGCATCGTGAGTGCTCCCTTCTGTCCCCTGCGGCGATCCTTCGTCCCATGATCCTCTCACCGTGCCAGTTCATGCACACTTCTTTGCTGGCTCGTCCCGATCCGGGTTCCCGTCCCAGTCGATTACGTTCATACATGCCGTAGCCCAAACCCTCGCATCCTTCAGTAGCGTGCCCTGTCATCCCCCAGGTGCTCATGGCGCCCTCCCCTCCCCCGGAGCCCGACACGTCGCTGACGTGCACGCAGAGCATACCCGCTACTCGTCTCCGCTACACCCGAATGCTCTGCGGCGTGGAGGACGATACGGCAGGGGCGTCTGCTTCGAATAGGCAAAGCGGCGGCGGAAGCAGTAGCAGCAAGAACGCCTCGCGCCACGGCAGCAGCGGGCGCAAGAGCGCGGGAAACACGCCCAAAAAGCGCAACCGCACCTCGCAGGCTCACTGAGCCCGACGCGCAAAGTGTTGAGAAGCGCTCGATTTGGCTGCGCCTGGCCCACCCAGCCGTCCGCTCATCCCCACCGGGTTCGAATCGTTACGTCGAGGAATCCGAGACGCTGCATCCCCAGGGCGAACGAGACGGATCGGGGCCCCGGGGCGCTTGGGAAGTAGGGAGCGGCAACGACGGCGAACGCGTGCAAGTTCTCCCCATTCCTGTACGGCCGGCCAGACTGCCAGATTGCCGGCTTTGCCGTGTGCGCGCATGCGTTCTTTTTCGTATCTCCTCGGCTCTTTTCCTCTTTCTTCTCGCTGTGTTTTTTGCCTGGCGTGGCGATACCCCCAAAGTACAAGGCGGGCTGCCCCTGCTTTCTGCATGCAAGGTCAGCGACGATGTCAGGGCCGGCAGGGGAGCACCACAGCCCTCGTCGTCGTCGTGTTTACCTATGCGTAGGAGCCCCCCCCACAGACGTTTGAATTAGTCGTAGGCGGCAGCAGACAGCACGCCTTAAATGGGCATGGAGGGCCCGCCAAGGACATCTCATTTGAACGAGTAATGAAGCAATGAAACCCTTAGGAGGGCGTTGATCCCCCATCATGTTCGCGGCGGCCAAAGTGTGTGCAAGTAGGTATATCTATCTCCAAACGTGTCTTTTGTACCGTGGAAGCCCCGGCTTCCGTCGAGGCCATATACAAAATCTATATAAGCGGCAAGCACTGTATGCTCCTTCACTGTAGTGTGTGGTGTGCCAGGCCAAACGCCAAAACTCCTAAGATGGGATGCATGCGGGGTTTCGTATCGTCGTGTTCCGCGACCTCCACTCATGGGGGTCGTGGCCAAGGGGGGGGGGGGGGAAATGAACAAAAATATGGCCCAATCAAAGCAAGTTGACAATAAGATTCACAAGACGCCGCCTTTCCCATTCCGTACCCGTTTGCCTCCAGGTTCTCCCGAGAGAAACCGGGGCCCCTAACCAAGTCACCCGCTCCCATGCTCGGACCACCCCGGACATTACCGACCAGAGTTTACGCGTACCGCCGTGGTGCCCACGACGATTGCTGCTGCTGTCCTTGGTACGGCCCCGTACCAGGGTGGTACATGGGCGGAGGGTCGCCCATATTCCGGGCCGCGCGGGGAGGCATGGCGACGTTGGCCGCTTGCCACGCCGAGCCTCCGCCGTAGCCGTTCTGCCAGCTGGGGTTGGGCTGCATGGGCTTGATGTTGCTCCGGCGGCGTTGTCTGCGACAGCAGTTCAGGAGGCAGCTGAATAGCGCCAGCAGGACCAGGCCGCCCACGACGCACACCACGGGAATAAAGATGGCCTTGTTGTCCTTGATCCATGCCTCGGCCTGGTTGAGGAATGTGGCGCCCCGGCACACGCCGTTGCTGCACTTGCCTCCGCCATCGCAAGGGGTGCCGTCCATAAAGTACTGTTGCAACCGGTAGCACGAGTTGGGCCCCAGCCGCGAAGAGGCGCACGAGAGCACGCAACCGCCCTCGCCGCAGGCCTTCGTGTCGTTGTCCGTCGTCAGAGTCCCAATGATGGTCTTGCACTGCAAATCACGAGAGGTGCACTGGCCCGAGGCGCAGGTCAGTCCCGCGCCGCTCTGACCGCAGGAATCCCCGTCGGGGGACTTGATGTCTTTGGGGCAGATGGGCGAGTCGCCGGTGCACGTTTCGTCGGGGTCGCAAGCGCCGGTGCTGGCCCGACAGATGGTACCGCCCGAAGAGAACTTGCATTGCCGAGTGCAGCAGTCTTCGTTGGACGGGTCGCACTGGGCGTTGTCCTTGAATTTGCAGGTTGTGGCGTCGCAGCACGGGTTGTTTTGACAGCCAGCTTCTCCACCGCAGTCGCAATCTTCCCCACTTTCGACGATGCCGTTGCCACACTGCTGACGTGATATGGTAACCACGTTTCTGTTGTTACTCAGGCATTGCGACTTGACGGTGTTGCGCTGGAGGCCGGAGCAGATGTTGCCGATGCTGCAGGGCGAGAAGGTGTCGATGTTATCGCCCGTAGAGGGGTTCATAATGTACTGTTTTCTGGCATCACACGTCGAGGAGCCCAAGGGGCAACACTGGTTTCTCGTATCCTGGCCCTCGGCACAGGTCTTGTCCATGCAGTCGTGGACCGCGCCAAAGGTGTGGCCCGTTTCGTGCGCAAACACCTGCCACTCCGTCGAGGTCCGGACGACAACGTTGGCGCCAGCGGTGGTTTCGTTGCCGCCCGAACCGCTCGACTGGGCGCCCTCGGCGCAGAGCTGGCCTAGCCAGGCCAATCCCACGGCGGGGCCCGTGTTGCAAGTGCTGAGCAAGGTCCAGTACGCGTTGTTGTCCTTGAACTGCCCTCGCCAGGCCGAAAAGAGGTTTAGGCGGTCTGTGATGGTTGTGCTGTCGCTGCAATCAATGTTCCACGGGGCGCTGGACGGGGCGGTGCCCGGGCAGTTAGCGTCGCTGATTGTTAGATTCTGGATGCCGATAGAGATATTGAACGTCTGCTCATAAAGCTGCGAGGCTGTGTTGACCTGGGCGATGATGTTCTCCCGGGCCGCGGCAGTCGAGTTGAATTCGCGCGTGTACGTACAGTCGGTAGCGATACCAATGAGGGCGACCTTGCGGGTCGTGGGACAGCCCGCCGTGGAGCCGATGGTACTCGCGAGATTGACACTGGCGCCGTTGCCGCCCATGGTGTCCTGGCGCCCGAAGAGATGGCGGGTGTCGACCGCTGCTGACGTGTCACGCAGGTCGGCGCGCACCAGTACTGGGTGGTTAGGCTCGTTGTTAAAGTCGAGGCTGTCCGAGGAGCACGTTGAGGCGTCGAGCCCACGCTTCAGCTCCTCATGCCCCTCGCCCACGGGGGGGTTACGGAGGACGTCCGAGTCCCGCCACACGACCATGTACTCGTCCTCGGCTACATCAATGGTGGGATCCTCGTGGTGCTGCGTCTTCCGGTAGTTGGTGCTGGTCTGCACGTGGTGGGTGTCGCCACGCAGGCGGAAAGCACCCTCGAAGATGGGGGCATCTCCGTCGCGGTAGACCGAAATACGAGCCCAGCCCGAGTTGATCCATTCCCGGTGGCCCAGGTGCTGAACAAAGGCGCTGCCTTTGTAGACGCGGTGATCGGCGCGCTCGATGAATTCCTCGCGGTGTACTGAGCCGTCGGGCGCCAGGTACTTGACTGTTGTGTCTCCAGCCAGCACATCGTGATTCGGTTCCAAGGTGAGGCGGACTTTCTCTTGCTTGTCGTGCAAGAGAAAGGTGACCTCGAAATTCGAGTGTGCGTGCACGCGGTGCGACGGGGTGTGTAGTATCGGCTCGTCGACCTGGGTCACGTAATTGAGAGCGTTGCGCTTTGTCGAGTGCGCATCGGCGGTATGTGCCAGCGCGGCGAGGGCGGCAACGGCCGTCCTGAGAAAGCCACGCATGGTCGCGACAGTAGCAATCCCGCTACAAGGGTAGGTGCTGTCGGGGTATTTTCAAAATCCCATTCAACGCTACGCTGGTGTCGAGGCGGATCTACTTTGGGTGGAAATTCCAGCAGACAACGAGACCCGACCGCAGTTTTTGTTTCGCCTCGGGGACGTGGAGGACGCAAAACGCTGGGCGGATAGCCAACAAGGTCGCCAAGGGACTGGGGACTCGTAAGCTAATCCCGGAGGATGAGGCGGAGTGTCCGGCGAGACAAATCGACGGCCTCTTGCACTGGAGAACGACGGGCGGCGGCGGCGGCGGCGCCCGAGGGGCGGCTCAGTTAGCCTCGCTGCCAAAAGGCTGGGGGGACCTGGGGGTGTAGGTGGGAATCCGACGACGATGGAGCGGCGGCAGGTCGTGTGGGTGCACCGAGGCGTGTTTCCTCACAGCAGCGTCGACGGAGAATAGGCGCAGTGGGAATCAACAACAAACAGCCGAGGGAAGGAAGAACAGCCGGGAGAAGAGAGAGACAATGATGACGGGAGATGTGTGTGTGTGATGGTTACAACCGCGGCGCAGGAGGGAGGCGAGACAGACGGCGAGCTGGAATGGGTGGCTGCGCAAGCCGAGTCCACTGCTGCTGACCTCGACGACACGGGCTAGGCTGGGCTGTCCGGTTTGCAGGGATGTCGGTGGAGGTCCAAGTCTTGGACAGCCCGGCTGTCACGGCGGGCGGCGGCCACCCGGGTTTTCATTGCGCGTCGTGCCTCCGAAGGAAGACCGTTCCCGCTCGTCTGGCTGTGCTGGTCGTGTTGGCTGTCTGCCAGGCTGTGCCCGGCAAACGTGGCGATGGCGCCGTCCGCCCTCTCAGCCCACCCACCGTCGCCAGCGTGCTGCATTCACGGCGTGACGGACTGACGAACTGCATGGCATGGAACAGATGAGGGTCGGACAGGCCCAGGCGACACGCCTAAAGACTGGAGCAAGCAGCCGAAACGCCCTGCTGGTTGGCGGGCGGCTCGTCCGTCGTACTACTGGAGGTACCCCCGTGTGAGTGGCCAGGGACCCGCCTGGTTATTTCTGGCCATGGCCTGCCGGCCCAATCCCCGTTTCAGGATGTCCCAATGTCCCTCTACATGTGGACAATAGCCAGGTTGTGTATCCGTTACCACCTAACCCTTATTGCAGCTTATTCATCGTCTATTTCGTGCAGGTTGCCTGTCCGCTGCCCGCCACCGTCCGCGCTGCTACATCTCTGTGACTTCTAGCCGGTTCTTGCCTTGCATCCACTGCACCCATTTCCCCGGTCGGTTTTTTAAAGCGAGATGATGAACAAGGGGAGTGGGGTTATAGGCGGTATTACTGTGTAATGGATGCCTAGGTATGTACCTACAGCCCACCGGGTCGCTTGCCAGGATCAACCGGCAGTGTGGGATACCAGCCTCGCCCCCCCCTCAAACAGTGAAGCCGTGGCAGCCGGTGTAAAGTGCGGCGGCGGCAGCAGCACCGACCCAGGCGGGCTGGGCGGGGGTTGGCGTGTCAAATGCGCAGGCCCTTCTCTCCCTAGCCAAGCGCCAAGTGCGTGGGCGTGGGCCGGTCTTAGGATGAGATGGCAGCCAAGGGTGCGAGGACAGCCTGGGCGTTCGCCCTCGTGCCTCGAGTCGAGGGGTCCTTCGGGGCGGGCCTCTTCGGCGACGAGCACCCCAGGAGCCAGGGAGCATCGCCTCAGGAGTCGACTCGAGTTTAACAAATCCCCATGCGGCCGCTTTTGCGCCCGTCCATGCCCGGCCCCCTCGCTATAGACTTTCCCAACCTGGCCCCCGTGGGATGCCACATAAACCAACCGTATGTGCTACATGCGTGTGTTTGTCTTTCTCCGCCGCCGCCTCGGCTTTTAGGGTGTTCTGTCCCGCCCGCCGCAACCTCGACGACTTCGACCCCAACGCTTAACCCCGACCCGCCAAGCGGCCGGCGTCCACAACCGATCTTGTCGTGACGCGTCGTGTGTGTGCCGTGGCCTCCCGTGCCATCGGTCAGCATTCCCGAGAAAGTAGGGTGACGGCCGCGGGTGCCGGTGGCGCAGACTCCCCCCAAGGCGCCGATAGCGTGCATCTCGACCGCCATGAATGGCAATTTTCCATCGTGACGACTGCCTGCCCCTCTGCTGCGCCCACTGAGCGGGAAGCTCTAGCCCGGGGGTCGCATCCATGGCGCATGCACCAGGCCAGGAAATAGACGCACAGTTGCCTGTACGTCCTCTGCCACGGCCTTTTGGCCTGCCGACATGCCAGGGCTGGGGGCCAGGTTCGAAGGCGCAGCCGCACACCCGTTGCGACCGCACTGCTGCCTAGGCCAAGACCGAGGCACATGGACTTCACACTTTGAGCGGCAAGGCCTTCATCTGTTCTCAAGCCCAGCCACGTAAACTATCAGGAGCCGCAAGGCCTTCATCTGTTCTCAAGCCCGGCCACGTAACTACCAGAAAGGCAACAAAGTGTACGCAGGCAGGCGCAATCATTCATTCGTCCGTTCGCAGCGCGGAGCTCCGCCAGGAATACATTGGTACGGGGCCATCTTCAGCCCCGCTTGGTATCAACCGCTCCTTTAGAAAGAACACCCCGTCCATCGCCCATCTATTTCTTCCTGGCTTCATGGACCACGTGAATTATCTTATTAACCACGGTAGGATCCGAAAGCTGCGCGGGTTCTTCGTTAGCCGAGCCCCCGAGGACAGTCGATTGTCAGGCTTACCGTCGTTACATCGCCGAGCTGGTCTTCCTCTCCTGCCAGAATCTTTCTCAAGATACGACGCATGATCTTGCCGCTGCGCGTCTTGGGAAGGTCTGGTACGACGTAGACGGCTTTGGGCGCCGCGAACGGGCCGATGCTCTTGCGCACCTGGAGAATGAACTCCTTCCGGAGCGCGTCCGAAACCTCGTTGCCATCCTTGATGGCGACAAAGGCATTGACCGCCTGGCCCGTCAGCTCGTCGGCGACGCCGACCACGGCGGCCTCGGCAATGGCGTGGTGCTCAATCAGGGCAGCCTCGATCTCGGCAGTGGATAAACGATGGCCACTGACGTTGACCACGTCGTCCACGCGACCCCGGATCCAGTAGAAGCCCTCGTGATCGCGGCCGGCACCGTCGCCCGTGAACTGTCGACTTGGGTCAGCAAGCCCCTCCCTCTCCTACGATCGCCCCGACGGCCATGTGCACTCACGTAATAGCCCTTGTGCACATTAAGGTACGTGTCCATATACCGCTTGTGCGCGCCATAAACCGTTCGCGCCATGCTGGGCCACGCTTGTTTGAAGGCCAAGACACCTTCGACGTCGTTGCCGTGGATCTCGTCGCCTGAGACCGGGTCGATGATGGCAGGCTCAATGCCAAAGAAGGGGAGCGAGGCACTGCCGGGCTTCGTCGGCGTCACGCCGGCGAGCGGGGCGATGACGTTGGAGCCCGTCTCGGTTTGCCAGTATGTCTGCTCTTATCAGTACCAGGCTGGCGAGTAGTATGGCCACCCTGAAAAACTTACGTCGACGATGTGCGCCTCTTCTTTGCCCACAACCTCAAAGTACCACTTCCAAATCTCGGCGGCAATGGGCTCGCCTACGGATCCCAACACTCTCAGCTTGGGCATCTTGGCCTTGACAAAGTCGTCGCCTGCGCGCTTCAGCAGCCGCAGAGCTGTGGGTGCCACGTAAAACTGCGTGACCTCGTGCTTTTCGCAGATGTCCCAGTAGCGTGAGAAGTTGGGGTATGCCGGAGTGCCCTCGAACACTACGGTGGAAACGCCGAGAAGCAAGGGGGCGTAGACGACGTAGGTGTGGCCCGTGATCCAGCCCACATCGCCGCCGCAGAAGTACCGGTCGCCATCGTGGATATCAAACACGTACTTGCCCGTCATGGCCGCGCCGAGAAGGTAGCCGGCGGTGGTGTGCATGACGCCCTTGGGCTTACCCGTGGAGCCTGAGGTGTACAAAAGGAACAAGGGATCCTCCGAGTTCATGGGTTCGGGCGCAATGTAGGAAGGCCACTTCTCGACCTCCTCGTGCCACCAGAGGTCGCGGCCCTCGGTCCAGGGGATATCGGCACCGGTCCGCTTGTAGACGAGGACGTGGGCCACATCGGGGCACTGCCTCAGGGCCTCGTCAACAATCTTCTTGGTGCCGATCAGCTTTCCGCCTCGCTTGCCCTCGTCCGTAGTGATGACGACCTTGGAGCCGCCATCGATGACTCTGTCCCGGAGGGAGTCGGCCGAGAATCCAGCGAAGACGACCGAGTGAACGGCACCAATGCGGGAGATGGCCAGGAAGGCGATGACGGCCTCGGGGATCATGGGCAGGTAGATGGCCACCGTGTCGCCCTTCTTCACGCCCATCTGCTTGAGGGCCCAGGCCGTCTTGGAGACCTCGCGCAGGAGCTCGCCGTAGGTCAAGTTGCGCCCTTCGTGGACCTCGTCAGCTTCGTAAATGATGGCGACCTTGTTGGGGTCCTTGATGGCGTGCCGATCCACGCAGTTGTACGAGGCGTTCAGTTGGCCCTCGAGGAACCAGGCACTGTCACCGTTCTCGAGGGAGCCAGTTTTGACGGTCTGGAAGTCGCGCTGCCACGAGAGCAGATCCCGGCCCATCTGGCCCCAGAACTTGGCGGGTTCCGTGATGGACTCCTTGTACATTTGCTGGTACTCCTCAATGCCTGGAACCAAGTCAATAACGGCGTGGAGGCGACGGCGACGGGGCCACAGGACTCACTGCTGATGTGCGGCTTGCTGGGGTGCTCTGGCGGCACGTTAGTTTTCGTTGACGTTCGCCGGCGCTCGCCGGCGCACAACACAGCGCGCAGGCAAGGCGGACGCCTCGGACGGGTGAAAAGGGGCACGTACTGTCCAGCATCTTCTGCGGGGGGTCTAGGGGCATACGCATCAGCATCCAGGCCGGGATACGGGGAACGGGAGGAAAGCCCGGGCACGGCGGCGCCGGCAACGGGGACAGGGGCTCTCACGGAAGGTGTCGACCTGATGGGCCTCCGCGACCACGGGGGTCCTGCCGTCAGCCATGGCGAATGGGGGTGTGGCCGTCAGCGGGGGTGTGGCGATGGCGAGAGGCAGCCCGAAATGGTGGGGTAGCAGAGAGCTCGGCAACAGGTCCTGTCGCGACACGGATGCTGGAGGGAAGTCTTTCCGCCCACGTGGTGGTGATGGCAGAAGAAGTCCGAGGCGGCAGGGGAGTCAGGCTGGAGAGGAAGGGTGGGGAGGGAGAGGGGGGAGAGGGGGAGAGAGGGCTGGAGGAACAGCGTTGCGAAGCCGGAAGGCGGCGTTATGTAGTAGGTACGGTATTACGAACAGCTGTGAGTCCCGTTAGGGTGAATGAACGACTGAGTGGTGACCCTGCATGGATGGAGCCGCGGGGAACCCGTACGTCCATTCGCCCATTCATCCGTCCATCCACCCACCACCCCTCCATTGATCCCAACGGCCAGGGCGCCTTGGCCGGCCGGAGAGTGGAGGGCATACTGCCAAATTCCTTCCGCCTGCCCGAGACGCCCTACGCCCGAGGGAAGGGAGCCTACTTACTGAGCTGCAGAAGCGCACTAGTGAAACCGGGGCCCAGTCCCAATCGCTGGAGCCGGCTAACTGGATGGACGCTTTAAGCGAGCCGGCCTGCTCCCCTTCGCTGGGGCGGGGGGAGGGGCGAGGGCGCGCGTGAAGGCAAACGACGTCCCGCCGAGGACCTCTCGTTCCCACGCCTCGCCTCCTGTCGCGAAGCCGAGCCTTTCTTCCTCCCTGCCCGCCGGGCCTCGTGTGCCCCCTCCATGTCGGCCGGGGCATGCGAGTGGCCGGCAATGGGACCCCTCGTCTCGGGCTTTTTTTTTTTTTTTTCCCTTTTGGAAGGGGGGCGGGGCGGGTCGGTTTGGGGTTGACGGCCACGCCCGGCAGCTGTCACCGACCACGTCTTCGTGCCTCACGGTCCATCCCGGGTCACTATTTGGAGGTACCTGGCTGAGGTCCCCAACCCAGCCTCGGGCCCGCACTCAACACATTACCACGCCCGACTGTCGTCCGGTGGGCAGGGATGGGCGAGCTCGAGTGGGCACATATCGGGGCTGCGGGTGGAAGCAGCTCATAGGTACATATTGCTGGCCAAGGGACGCTAGCCGGATGGGGGCTGAGGAATGGATTGCCCGCCGGTCCGGAGTGCATGCAAAATAGGTTGGTCAGCAGCGGTCGGTCCCCTTTGGCCGCCCTGCCGAGAGGACGTCCCGTCCGACTTCCGTGTCACCTGGCTGCTGCTCCTGGGGCTCACCACAGCGCGATCTACACGACGAGCTTCTCGGGCTTGAGGCCAGCCGTGTGCGCGGGCGCGGGCGCGTGGGCATGGGACCAGCGCCGGCGGGACGTCGCGCAACGAGACGTCGGCAAGCGATACGGTCGGACGTTCCGAGCCATCCACCCGTCCACGGGGGAATCAAGCCCGCCTGTGCCAATATCCGTCCCGCAATTCGGACGGGTGCTTGTGTCTACAAGGAGGTGGTATCCGTTTACCCCGTCAACCCTCTCCCCTCCTTCCCCATGGCGTCCACTTCTTGCCTGCATTTGTTCCTCCCCTCAACCCCGCATCCCGGACGGGCTGGGCCTCTGTCATTTCTCCAGCCCCAGAAAGGCTTGGCCTCGTCCTAGTGCTCTGAACGGTCTTGGGGGCGGCAAACTTGGAAGGGAACAGGGTCGGATGGCAGTACCTGGAGCACGGACGAGAAGAGAGAAAGAGAGGGGGGCACGAAAGAGAGCCCCCCGTCGAAAGGAGATGCCAGGTCCTCAAGAGGTGCATGCAATGCCGGCCACTACCTACACCGAGACATCATCCCGTCATGGCGGCTATACCACCATTCCACCCATACTCCCCACACCACGCCGGGGTTGGCTGCTCTGATACATATATACATACATACATACATACATACATACATACATACATACATACATACATACATACATACATACATACATACATACATACATACATACATACATACATACATACATACATACATACATACATACATACATACATACATACATACCCTACAGAGGGCCTGTCCGGCCCGACAAAAGCGAGTTGCATGTAAGCGAGGTAGCAACGGGACCAGGTGGCTCTCCGCCCAACCATTTCCCCCGACCCCGTCCGGTTCGGCGGTGCAGATGCAATACTACCTACCACTTTGGCCGGTTGCGTCCCCATCTAGGAGATAGGCGCGTACGCACACCCGCCTGGCCAGGCCCGCGATGGCTCATTCCAATGGAGGATTAATTTCAGTTGGGCCAACTCAGACCGGCTGCGTAGGGAGGTACTCAACGAATAGTTGTCGGTACGGGGGCTCCGTCAACGGCTCCGTGCCCCGGCCTTTCTACCCATGTGATAACGCCGCCCGTCTATGCGGCCGGTCCCTCTCCCCAGAGCGCGTGCGCGCCGGCCATCGCCCTGCCTCTGATGCACCATGTAGAACAAGCAGTATCTCCCGTGCGGGGAAATCTCGAACTCTAAGCGCAACTGACCGTCCCCTAGCCGGGTGCCAGTCTGCCCAACTCACTGCCCACCTAGCGCCCGTGCCGTCCCCGTGACAAGATTGCCGCCCTGCCGCCCGCCCGGCAGCCGGATCCCTTCCGATCGTCCGAGGTAGCCAAGTACCTAGGGTACGTAGGCAGTCGAGTCCTCCCACCATTCGCCCAAGGCCCACCCATCCCCATCCCTACTCGTGCTACGCATGGGTTCCTCGGTATGCCTATCGCCGCAGTCCCGCGGCTTTGCTAATGTCCGGGGTTCGCGGCGGAGCGTCCATGGCTTGGCGTGATCCCAGCCTGAGAACCACGTGACGATCAATAGAAGGGAAATCGAAGGGAGGGGGGGGGGGGGGGGGGGGGGTTCTCGGCCCGGGTCATACGGGTGCGCAAGCCGTTTGCTGGAGACAGCTACACCCCTTATCTTGCATCGACGTGCAACTGAGCAATCATTGCAATCCGGCACTGCAAGCAACCCAGCCCTGCCCAACTCCAGAATGCGCAAACCCTACCAAAAAAAAAAAAAAAAAAAAAAAAAACGCCTTTCCCTTGCCCGCGTGGTCGCTACATGTCCATCTGCATCAGGTACATCTCGAATATACGCATGAACTTGGCAACAAACGCCTCCAGGTGGAAAATGACCTTGGTGCCGGTTCGGATTCGGTGCTCGTAGAATGCCGACCACTTGATGACCTCGTACTTCAGGTCGTCGTCAATCAGAGCCACGAGCTTGAAGGTGAGGGTCTTGAGAATGGTAGAGGGCGGTATGCAGTGCGTGAGCAGGTCATAGAGCTTGGCGCGCACCTGGAGGATGCGGGCCGGCGTGTGCTCCTCCATGATCTCCTTGGCGATCTGGCTAATGAGGGCTTCCCAGTCGGGGGGCGGGATCGGCGTGTCGTCCGTGACTTTCTCACTGTCGCCTCCGCGTTAGCCAGTAGATGACGGCACGCGCCCGTGCTGCTGCCCAACTTACTTCTGTGCGTGCACCGCCTCGTACATCAGGAGCGCTCTTCGCAGGTTGCGACCGCTTTCCTGGGCGATCCTCACGTGCAGGCCCTTGGCAACGGGCCAGCCCTCTCGCTTGGCCGAGTTGGCAAGCGCGGTCGAGATCTCCTCCACCGTTGGTGCAGCTACCCGGACGAGTAGAGTTCGACTCCGGATGGGGGCTATGATGTTGGCCGTGCTGTTCGCCAACAAGATGAGGCGGAGGTTGGGGCTGTATTTCTCCATTGTTCGTCTCAGGGCGGCTTGCGCATCGCGTGTCAGGTGGTCTGCTTCGTTGATGACCACCACCTTGAACCGCTGTTTGGCCGACTGATCAACCTGCTGTGTTTGGGCCACCTCTTTGAGCAGGTCTTGCACGACCACGCGGTCGTAGTTTCCGACATCTGAGGGTGTTATCTCGAGATGGTACACCGAAGTGACAATGTTGAACTCGAGTTTGCGGTTGCTGGTCGTTTGGAAGACGCGCGCATCGATCTTGATTTTCTCGACGCCGGGGCCGAACAGCTCCTTCAACGTCGCCACAATACGGGTCTTCTTGCCGGCGCCAGAGGGGCCGTAGACGAGAAGATGGGGAAAGTCGCCGCTCTGGGCCTATATGGGAGTCAGAAGCGGGTTGGCCGAAGAGGCCATCGTGGCGGCTGTCCAGGCTGCTTACCAAAGAGCGTAAGCGGTCCGAGAGCTCCTCATGGTATGTGAGTTGGTCCAGGGAACGTGGCCGGTGTTTATCCACGATGAGGGCCATTTCGACGGCAGTTGGGGCTTGTGGGGAGGCGTGGTTGAGGGCGACGGGTGTGTACAGATTCGAGGCTGTACCTGCTTCCGTGATAACGCGTCGCGTCAAGGTGCACTTTAGATGGATTTCCAAAGCGCGACCGGTTGGCCCCACCAATTCCATTGCCTTGTATACAAGCTCCCATTCCCATTCCCATACCTGAGCTCAGCTCTAAGCTGCCCGTTACCAAGCCCTCCATTGGGCACCAATTATGCATGTAGTGGGGTATTTTAGGCAAGCCCCACTCTCCCACTTCGCTGGCTCTGAGTGATCCCGTGCCTCCCTCGTGTTAGTGCTCGCTCCGGATTGATGTGAAGTAGACACGGGAGACAGCATACCTTACACCAGGTATTCTCTGTGTCCTTCAGCAATGTCGGGACTTGTTCGAATGGCTGCGTCGCCAATTTGATACGGTGGGTCCGCAAGCACCTAGTTGGCACAGTCGTGAACTCCGAATGGAGGCAAGACCGTAAACGACGAGCGCTTATACCTTTCACTTTATACCCTGGGACCGATGGGGTCTCTAAGTGAACCACCGTGAAGCTATACGAATTCCAGGCTGCTGCCTTTCGTGTGCCCTATTCTAGCGTATTGGGTTCCAGCCGAGACCATGATCTCGGTCAGTTTCCTCGCGGCTCTCGGCCACTGCGGTGAAGAGGGGGGGGGGGGGGGGGGGGGGGTAAGATACTTGAACCAAAAGGTACTGGGGTATGACGACTTTAAACCATCTAAGCCTGCAAGTGTTTCAGTTCGCAAGTTGCGAGCGACAGGTGATGGCATTCACAGTCTTGCGCAACGTAAATTGAGGCGGGAACCCCCCCCTTGATATTTTTCTACCTGGCTTGTTCAATTTCTAGGCAGTGGACCACCGCAACATGGTAATGGAGTGCTTAGGGAAGTTGAACTTGCCCTGGCCATCCCATTTGTCCTCACGGAGGGAGACCTTTTCGCTTCCTTCGGTGTTGATGACGTCGGTGCTCTCTCCGGTCACCCGGTAAACCGTGACGTCCTGGCCCAGGCCCTTGAGTTCCGATTCAAAGTCGTCGGTGCCGCTGATGTTCACGACCACCATGCTGGCTCCACCCTTGTCGTCGACCGTGGCACTGACATCCAGCCAGGGGGCGCCGTGCTCCAGCGTGCCCTGGAGCCAGGCCGGGTTCGTCGCGCCCTCGTAGGCGCCGGAAGACACGTGGCAGGCCACGGTCCAACCGCGCATGTACTTGCTGAAGAGCAGCAGCGGCCACCAGGTCGACTGCTTCATGATACCGTCCTTGGAGGTCATGAGGGGGCTGATGACGTTGACCGTCTGGGCAATGTTGGCCATGCCGATGTAGCGGCTCTGGCGCACAAAGACATTGAGCCACACGGCGACGGCCAGGGCGTCGGACAGGGTGTATTTCTCCTCGGCGCCCTTGTCGCCCGGCGCGCGCTCCGGGTCCCAGACGTTCCACTCGTCGAAGCAGATCTTGGTCGGCGGCTTGGTCGGGCTGATCTTGTTCTCGATGCGAGCCAAGTCTATGAGGGCGCCCGTGATGCCGATGGCGCGTTCGGCGCTCAGGGGTGCCGTCACGTTGCGCAGGTGGTCGCCATCGGCGGCCGTGTAGATGTGGATCGAGTGCATATCCACCCAGGAGATGCACTCGTGCAGGACGTAATGATCCCACGAGGCGCCGCCGTCCTGGCCGCACAGGATCAGGACCAGGTCCGGGTCGAGCAGGCGGAGGGCCTTGGCCCACTGCACCGCCTTCTTGGCGTAGTCCTCCTTGGTCATCTGCTCGATCTGCCAGGGGCCCCAGACCTCGTTGCCCAGGGCCCAGTACTTGACCTTGTAAGGCTCCGGGTGGCCGTTCTCCCGACGCTTGTTGGCCCAGTACGTGTCGCGGGTTCCGTTGCAGTACTCGACCCAGGCCAGGGCCTCGTCCAGCGTGCCTGTGCCGAAGTTGAGGCACATGTAGGGCTCGACGCGGCGCTCCTTGCCCTCAGACAGCACGTCCAGCCAGGCCATGAACTCGTCGGTGCCAAACTCGTTGCTCTCGACGCCTAGCCATGCCAGTTCGGGCCGCCGCGGCCGCTTCTCCCGCGGGCCAACACCTTCGGCCCAGTGGTACGTGGCACAGAAGTTGCCGCCCGGATAACGGATCACCGGGACATCAAGCTCCCGCAGCGCCTCGATCACATCCTTGCGGAACCCCTGGCCGTCCGAGAGCGGATTGCCCGGGTCGTAAATGCCGCCGTAGATACAGCGACCCATGTGTCTGGGGGAGGGGGCGGCGTCAGCGCGGGTCGACAAGCTGTGGCCAGGCCAGGCCAGACTTACTCTGTGAAGCCACCATAGGTGTTATCGTCGATCTTGGACAACTTCTTGCGCGCGTCGACCTCGACCAGCGGGGGCTCCCCAGCGCTCAACTTGGTGAAGGTTGTCATGGTGCCTCGGCTCCCACGGTCTCGGTGCAGGTCGAAGGGAAGGACGGGGCGGCAAGCAAGGGGAAATGCAGGACAGGTTGACGACTTGTCCTCACGGGCAGCCGGGACCAAGACGGAAACACTTTAAGTACCTGGCTGCCCATAACGGCCGGCGGGCAAGGTCGGGGCTTTCACCGGAGGACTAGCCCATCTCGTGAAGTCTCGTGAGCCTGGGCAGGTGTTTGCTTGGCTGGTTGACGGGGAGCTTCGCCCACCCCGCCCCTGGTCGGGATTGGTGCGCATAGCGACGAGCGGAGCGCCTCCTCTTTTACTTGGCAGCCCGTCCATGGTTGCGCAGGACCAGCATTTCTGCTTCACGGGTTTGCAGGCCAGCCAGGCCCTCCGCCCGGCCGCTGCAGAAACATGTGCTGCTGCTGTGGGCGATGGAAGCGGTTCCTGTCGTCAGCCCCCCCGCGCGCCAAGCCCGCTCACATGCGCTCAGCCGCCTGCAGGCAGTCCGAGATACGCAACAGCCCGCGGGGGTGGCGGCCTGCCCTTTTCGGTCGAGGCGCCGGGCAACGGGCCACCCGGATCATGGAAAGAATGGGTGCATGCAGCGCAAAGCCGACCAACCGACGGTTGTGCCGCCCCGGTGGTACATTGCAGTAGATACTCCAGTTGCCTGCGACCAATGTACACAGAAAATACGGCCGAATGAGAAACACCACTCTGCTACTACCCCCTCGGACACCACCGACACCGACACCGACACCGACACCGACACACGCACACACACACACACACACACATGGGGCAGGCATGTCACGCTGCAGCTGGTTTGTTGGAGAAAACATGTCTTGAAAAAGGGAAAGTCGTCAGTGTCGTCTCGCATGGCTATGCAGATCTAATCGTATCCCCCCGCCAAGCCGCTTCTCCCTCTCCCCCGGGCGAACCCTGTCGACCGAGAACGGTGGACACATTAGGCCCTTCGGTACCTGCAAAAGCCTGTCAGATATCCGCCGCGCGGATGCGCTGTCGCTCAAAGGATGAGGAGTCGACTTACTTCATGACGACGCGCTCGATGCCATCGCAACCCAGCTTCAGTGTCTCCATCCTGGGACCGTACGAGAATCGAACGACTGCAGCCCTGTCAGTGTCTCTGTCACCGCCACAAGGGCAACATCGTCCAGGGCCATTGCTTACAGTGGTGGCAGGGACTGTCAAACAGGTCTCGGCGCCTGGCCGGGTTCAGATCGAAGAAGATACCGGGCACGACGATGACCTTCTCCTCCAAACAGGCCTGGAAGAAATTCAATCCGTCCGAGATGGGCCCGGGCAGACCCTCGAGGTTGAGCCACAAGTAGAAGGTACTATCCGGGACATACTTGATGACGAAGCCCATGTCACGCAAGCGCTTCACGACGTAGTCTCGCTTGTCCTGCGCAGGGCGGTCAGTTATGATCCAGCGACAGGTCCGATAGGTCTTACACGGAAGTGTCTCTGCAGCGCCTTCATCTCCGTCTCGACCAAGCTCGGCTCAAGCATGGGGACAGCAGCCTCCTGGAAGGGCGCGTTCGCACCACCGTCAAGGTACGAACCGCACGAGCCGATACTGCGGCAAAGTCAGTGTCAGGACGCCCCATGGCCTCCGAGCGGGGGCACCTACGCCTTGATGAATTCCTTGGGGCCCAGGATCCACGCAATGCGCCAGCCGGGCAGGCGGAAGCGCTTGGTCAGGCCATCGATGATGAGGACATCGTCCTCGTCCACATCCTCGACGTTCTCGGCAGCCGAGATGGTGGTTCCGTCACAGTTGCTCGTGTAGTTGTACCCCGAGTAGAACTCGTCGCTGATGAGCGTGGCCCGGCCACGGCAGATGTCCTGGATCTCGGCCAGCTCGGGGTTGGCGACGACGCGCCCGGTAGGGTTGCGGGGGTTGGACGTCAGGATGACCGACGTGCCTCGCGCGATCTCGGTGGCAATCTTGTCCGGGTGGATGTGGTAGCCGTCCTCCTCATCCAGCGGGGTGGGGATGGCGGCGAAGTTCTTGAAGAGCGAGAGCATCTCATTGTAGGCCGTGTAGTCGGGGATGAAGAAGCCGACATAGGCGTTGTTCAGGACGGCGGCGATGCGGATCAGGCCGGCACGGCCGCCGGGCACAATGGCGACGTTCTCCCAGGTGTACAGACTCTCCTTGCCCTTGCGGTGCATCTCGTTGTACATGTGAGCGACGGCCTCACGCAGGGGCTTGATGCCGGCCGTCGGGCCGTACTCGCGAGCGGCAGCTGAGACGTCGATAGTCGAGGGGCGCTGGAAGCAGCCCTCGATGTCGTCCTCGACCTCGGGGGCGCCTTGGCCCAGGTTGGCCCAGCTGTTGGGGTCTTCGAGGAAGCCATACTCGGCAGCACGCTCGGTACACCAGACGACACCAGTCGAGGCGCGGGTGGCATCGAGACCGGCGTGGGGGAGATGGCCCTCGTGGGCGGCACGGAACTGGCGGTGAATCTTGGACGTCGTCTCTGCCGGAACATTAATTATGTCAGATGGAGGCTATGACGACGGGCGTGGCACGCAGCGCATGCCAAGATGCTGGGGCGGGAGAGTTCGCGACACGATGCCACCGCCAAGAGATAGCATCCACGTACCGCTGTTGTTAGGTTCGCCGACACTGAACCTTCGCGAGACCCGGGGCACGCCCGTGTTTCGGTTCATGGAAAACTTGCGGTTATTGTACATCTTGGGCGCTGGCAGGCAATGCGGCTAGATTCCGGCTTGGGTGCGCGAGAACGGGACCGGCCGGTTTAAGGCAGAGGCAGGGCCTGGAAACGATGGGACGGGAGGCGATGGCGAGATGGCCGTGCTTGCTTTGCTGCTGATGGCAGGCTTTGAATGACGACTTGTTCGCTCGGGGGGGGGGGGGGAAGAGCAGAAACGAGTTCTCCAAAGCAAGGAGAGAGGGCCAATGGACCTTGGAAATCCATGTCAAGCAAGCTTCTACTACTTGGGGGTGCTGGAGTCGACGCCTGGTGGGGTCCCAATCTGCCTCTGCTGGCCCAGCGAACGCCCGCTCCTCTCCTCGAATGGTCTTCGTCATTCGTCTGTTTGTACGTAGGTGACGACTAAGTTGGGTGGCTTGTGGGACGCTTGACTAAATGCGAGTTCGGTCGTGCTCGTAAATAGGCACGGGACCTCGCTCGTCCGACTCTTTTCACTCTTCTACGCACGTCGAGATATGGGGGGGGGGAGGGGTGAAAGAGGGGCGTGACACCAGGGCGGGAAACCTCCCACGTACCTAAGCCACACATGCCACCATCTATCTGCGTTGTGTGGTGCGTGCGGGAGCGGTGGGCGATGAGATGGCTCCCATCGCATCTATTCCCGGATGGATCTAGGTGACACTGCGCGCAAATCGCTAGAAACATTACCAGACGCCCACGGCCCTGCCCCCTCCTCCGACCCGGTGCTTGCCTCTCCTGACCATCCTGCCGGCGCAGTGCAGAAAATTGCGTCCAGTCCCTCCCTACCGAGTGTCGGACGAGGGGCCGTGTCTGCCCCGCAAACTGCGCCCAACTGTACATCCAAAGGGGGGGGGGGGGGGGGGGGGGGGGGGGGGGCTCGGAATGCGCGTTGCCGAAAGGGGCGAGAAGGGGATCCCTTGAGACAGTCTCGGAGTGGGCGCCCGTGGGGGCTAGGGCGGTCAACCAGGCCCGCCACGACAATCCATTCCTGATACTTCCGTACGGGGTACATGCAGGCGGTAGTGCTGACTCGATTTGTCCACATCCCTTGCTCATCGTGCCCTACCAGTCCGGTAGCAAGTGTAGCTCCCCGCTCTGCATCCGGGCTGGCCATTCTGTAGCGGGCACCGAATACGACCCCTACCTCCTCGCCTCCCACACTATAGGAGTCGACGATTCCCAGTTCCATAATGGACAGCTGCCCTCATTCTGCCTACCTCTAGATCATCCAGGACTTGCAGCCCCCCGCTGCTGACTAGCCCGTCGACGACCTGACCGTCGAGTCCAGGGAGCAGCTATGCGAGACTACCAACGACAGTCGGAACCTGGACGTTGTCTTCATTCTTTCCTCCCGGCCACTGACTCGGCGGCTCTATTGGCTGGTGAACACCCAGTTTTGGGCCCCCAGGTATAGTCTGATAGAGGAGGCAAGTAGATGCCTCCTGGCTTAATTACCTCCCCAACCTACTGTTTACATGGGTACATAAGTGGGCGCTCACTTGACATGCTGGTAGGTAGGCAGGTAGGTACGGATTCGCCTTGGATATCATCAGCATCGAGCGAGCCACCCCAAGTCCAAGTATTGCATATGGACATGTATGGATGCTGTTACTCTGTATGAACCGCTTGTTCGCCACATGTATCCGTGGACTCCTCATGGCCTTTTCGTGGTACAAGAACGTACGCTTGTCCCCTCCACCCCTCGGAAATATCCAACACCCGCCCACGGTATAACGCTTCTAGCCGTACACCGTATTGCCGGCTGTGGCCGAGCTTGTAAAAGGCCGAGGCCTGACGTGAACCGGCGCCCTGCTGCCGAATCAAACGTCCCAGGCCATCTTTTACCCCTTCCTCCAAGACGCGATAATGCAGTCGGGCGTCTTGCGAGAGCCTTTGGCTGTGGTGACCATCTGGCGACTGTACAGGCCCGCAGCACCAACAAGCCTCGCCTCATATAAGAAACCCGTTGCAACTCTCTGGTAGGATGCCGATTCCTGATCGCCAGACAAAATATGGTTCAGTGGCACCCTTAGGGATACGGATGGCAGCACCCGGTCTCCGTCTGCCGGTTAACAATAACAAGAAATGGGGGTTGACAGGCATAGTCTGCTCTGCTCTAGATGAAAGCCGCTGTCAATGCTCGCATCCGCCAAACTAGAGAGACCAAATCGGTCACCGAAAATTGATGACGGCAAGCTGTGACACGTAGTTAGCATGCGAGCTCTCAGCAGGCCCAGTGGAGAGGCAGGACGTACTCGGCTATTAGCACCGTAAGCCAGTTTCTGGCCTGTAGCATCCCAGCAGAGGCAGTGCTCGTACTGGTCCTTTTCGTTATTCACCTGCGGACTGAGCCAGCCGGGATGCGGGCGTCGGCTCCAGCTTGCTCGAGGAATGTTGTGTTCTCCGACCTTCCAAATCAATATCTTCTCACACGTTGCACCGGCAATGAATGCACCGTCGGGCGTGAAAGCCAGCGCCACGATGGGCGAGTCCATAGTCATTGAGCACCTGGGTTTCCCGTCCGTGGAGCGGGCGTTCCAGATGAAAATGGCGCCATCCACACCACCCGACGCAAGAAGGGCCACGTCGTCGGCCGCGCGGCCGGCACTGGGCTGCCACGCCAACGTGGTGACTTGGCCGTCGTGGGCTTTTATCTCACGAGATTTTCCGCCCGCGTCCCAAATCTAACGAGGATCAGCACGCTTAGTTTCATTCAAGACCCAAGAAGTGGCTCACATCGACGAAGCCCTTTCGACCACAGGTGGCAGCAAGCTGCGCTCTCTCGTTATACCGGACATGACTAATAATGTCACCTCTCCTGGTTTCGAACTTCTTGACAACGGTGATGTTGGTCTCGGAGCACTGCAGTAATGATAAGAGCTCGCCGCCGGCGAGCAGGAACTCATTGTCGCTGGTCCATGCGACATCCAGCGCCTCACCATCCGAGGCGTACCCGGACACCGGGAATGAGACCGTAGTAGAGGTCTCGGCAGGGTAGACGGTAACGAGCATGTCGTTTTTGTCGGGGTTGATGCTGAGAATGGCCGCATTATTGGGGCTCCAGCGCAATTTATAGACGGGCGATTCTGGCACCTCAAAATGGGTGATGTGAGTGCCATCGGCATTCCACAGGCTGATGCGGCCCTTCAGGTCACCGTCGGTGGCAACGGCGAGAGCCGTACCGTCGCCGTTCCAGGCCATGGCCGTCACGGTGGCTTTGGGGCTGACATCGCCCTCGACCAGGCTATGGAAGGGCGGCGAGACATCCCCGTCGGGCACGTGACCGTGGGATGCAGGGTCTTGACCAGCCAGAGCGGCGGTCGCACGCGAGACAGTCCAAACTCGCGCTAGCGCCTCGCTTCCAGCGCCCGCCAAGATTGACGGATCTCGGGGGTTCCACTGGCAATGCAGCAAAACAGACACATTTTCGCTGGCGACTTTGGGCGACGTGGTAGGCGGTGACAAGACCGAGGCGTCTCCGGAGCCCAGAGGGATGAAGACCGTCTTGGACGCCAGTTCCTCGACCTTTTCGATCTGTGTGGCCTGGTCCGGGCCGTCAGTGCGGAGGGTTGGCGTCGGCGCCTGCTCGCCCTCCAGGGGGGACGGGTAGGCGTGGTTGTTCTCAGTACCGTGGTTGTGGTTCTGGCTGTCCAGGTCCATGGGGTCCGCGGTGGCTGCATGGGCACCATTTTCGTACCCGTTGCTCAGGCGCGGGCGCTTGGCCGGGGAGCCGCCATTGAGCTGAGGCTGTTGGGGTCGGTCACTTGGGCGTTTCCGTGCGTTTTCAGCGTCCACCGCTGGCGGCAGTGGCTCCTCGTCCTCGTCGCCGGGCGCGTCCTCGTCCTGCGACTGCTCATGTTCCTCCGCATCTTGCTGAGGCGGCACGTCGTGGCCGACAGGGCCAAACACGCCCAGCTGCATTGCCTCGGCCTCAGCCGCCGCATTTTGGGCCACCTGCACAACAAGCTGTCAGTGGCCTTTCCCCTGGGCCAGGACCCGCGCAACTTTCGGTCTTTGCACCGGCCGCCCGCCTCCCCTGCGCGCGACCTCGCATTTCCGCTAGGGAGGAGTCGCATCTCGAATCAATGCCGCGCAACGCAAAACACCACGTACCTGGGACTGTGCAAAATCGCGCTCCAGCGAGTCGAACTTCAGGCCTTTATTAATCACATTGACCAAGGCATGGCTTTTGACGTAGCGCGCAAATTCAAGCTGCCGGTGAGGTGCCTCGATGTGCCACTCTTTTTGAAACTTGAGTGCTGTTTCTCGGTAGTCTGTTTTCACGTTAGTTGCCAGGGCGGCGCGAAAAGCAGCAGCTCCGAACAGGGGAGCATCTCGAGGCTACCTACTCCCTTCTATGAGATAGCGCCATCTGTCGCCGTCGCAGTCAGTGCATGGGTCCAAGGGGCAAGGGCAAGGCAGAGGTAGAGGTAGAGGTAGAGGTAGAGGTAGAGGTAGAGACAGAGGCAGGGGCAGAGGCAGAGGCGGTCCTCGAGGCACAAGACATACATTAGGTAATTCAGCCTCTCCGAATCCAGCTTCTCCTTCATGCTGGCAACGCTGCGGGTGGCCGCCGGGGACTCAATCGTGCACGAGGAATGGGGGAGAGGTCGGTAGGTAGCGTAGGCCCGATATCAAACCTGGCCGCCTGCCAGTGGGAAGGGCAGAAACCTTGGGAGAGTATCCAGGTGCGAGGACGGGAGCGGGCCCCGCGTGCTGAGAAGCACTCCGGTCGGACGCTGTGTATCTGGGAGACAGTCGGTAGCGCTAGGCAGTGCCGGCTCCGATTTAACAGCTGTCGACGTGGTGAGTCTGGTCAACGCCCCTTCGCAGATTTCGATGTTGTGAAAATGGTTCAAATTGGAGATGGAAAGGCACGAGACGGAAAGCGGGCTCCCAGGTTCGACCTTAGCAACTTGGCAAGGTGTGGGTCTCCTTTGGTTGGGAGTCGTCAAAACGGTAGGCAGGTCAATCGGTACGAGTCTAAAGTACCGGGGAAGACGGAGACCGCAGGTACACCCACCCACCAGGCCTGGTACCCGGCTTGGGTATTCGCTCGCGCCCTTCCCGAGGCCTCTCTCCAGTCCTGGTCTGGGCGGGCTGGACGACAGCCACCCAGCGGCGTCGGTCGAGTACCGACCGGACTGGGGTGCTTCAGAGGGGAGAGGGCTTGTCAGGTAGCGAGCGTCGACAGCCGTGTGTTTACAGGCGCGCTGGGGTGACAGCCCGTCAAGGACGAGTGGGACGATGGTGTCGGCCTGGGTCGTCCTCACTATGAAGGGCAGGGTTACCTCCCACCTCTTGGGCTCGGGGGAGGACTGTTCGGGGAGGGGGGGGGGGGGATAAAAATGGTGACGATGTCGGGCGAGGGGGACCAGACGAAAGGAGGTGCATCCGAGGCGCTCATCGATGAATCTGCGAAAAGCTCGACCGACCGATTCCCCATCCGACGCATCCTCGCTCCAGGGTCTGCTAATCCCCAAGCGGAGGACGGCTGGTCTGTTACCTACAGGGTACTTACCACTAGACGGCGGGTATCCAGAGCCAGCCTGGCGCCGCCTGGGTATGTGACCGTGCCGTACCCCCAACCCGCCCGACTGGCCATCCCCTTCCGCCACAGCCCGTGCCTTACCACCACCTGCACCATCACCACGGCATCCTGGAGAGAGAGAACCTTGCCCAATCAAGGACGCATCGCGCGCATTGGGTGAATGGCCATCACATCCCATGCCACGGCTTGGCCCACTGGGGTTCCCGCTACCTTAGATAGGTGCAGGCGTTCATGTGGAGGTGACGACGATGTGCCAACTCAGCAGGACGGAGGGCTATTTGTTTCCGCATTTTTATGGTTCTCTCCCCCGAGTCCGCGTGCCTTGAACGGTATCGTGCCGCCGCCGGCTGACTAGGGGCGATTGCTCCTGTTGCACAAACAGAGTCGCAGGGGTATCGGCGCCGAAGGGACCTGACTGACTACCAGCACCGTGAGTAGGTAGGTGCCTAGTTCCTCCCGCGAGGCGTGGCTGGACGACAAGGCCGTCGGCCTGGGTTCTGCTTGGGCGGTGCACCCGCGGGCCTCGACGGGTACGCAGTCATGCCTGGCCGTGAAGTGTGGTTTTCCCTGATGCAACATCGCATCCCAATGGCCAGCCCAGCTCATGCTTGATTCAGTCAGTCTCTTGCCGAAGCAGGCTGGCCCCAGACGGACTAGGCTCGTTAGCATGCGGCGCCAAGGCTGAGCAGCCCTAGAGCCTACCCATAATCCAATCCGAAGAACATTCAAATCCATCCGTCCCCACCCCGGAGCCTGGCTGTTTGCTGGCTGACGGGAAGATTCAAGGACGGTGCGCTGGGCGGGCTACATCGCGGTTCGACACGGGAGGCCATGCAGCTAAAGGGGCGACAGCATGGCGGGCACATGGCGGCGTCGTGGTCTAGCGACACGGAGGCGAGCAACAGAGGGGACGGGCACAAGGCGGAGACGAAGACGGAGTCGGGTGAGGCATCCACGCGTTCTGGTCTGGTGGGTGGTCTCTTGGCGCGCACATACATTCAGCTAGCCGGGCGTACAGGCATGGGCAGCCTTCCCCAGCGCCGAACCGGGGGCGGCGGCGTTGGACGTGGCAAAGGCACGAACAAAAACAGAAACATTCCAGGTGGATGATCGGCAGAGACAATCGCTTGGTCAGAGATGATCGTTGCGTCCGTCCCGACTATTCCGACTAGGCTTAGCGCGCCCCTTCGTCACACACAGTCCGCGCGCATGATGCAATCTTAGATGCCACATATGTAGCCTGGATTGTCGTGGACGCCAAATGCCTCCTCTCTGGAGCCGCGCCGTGGTGCCGGTTACCGGCCAGGAGGACGCTGTGTATCAATGGGCGGAGACGAGATCCTACAGCTGGCGAGAACGGCCACCAGTCAAGGTGGTCGCGGTGGTTTCCAGCAAATTTCCACGTCAACCCATACCACCAGCCATGAGTACGTAGTATCCGCCCGCGCAAGCCAGGGGTATTTACTTCAGTGAACCTATAGTAAGGTTCTGTGGAATTGAGGCGCATACAAGGTGCATGGGCAGGTACTGTAGGTACCTAACTAACAAGAGGGATGTAGGGACCTACCCGTGAGGAACAAGGAGGGAACCCGTGAAGCAGGCAAACACCCGCGACTGATATTGCTTCGGATCCATCCATTACGAAGAGCTTGGACGAACCCACAGGCGCAGGCTCTTATGTGGAAACGAGCTTGTTGAGGCCTTCGCTGTGGATTGACGGCGTGTGCATGCGGTACACCGGCGCATCTGCCAAAGCAACCTACGGGCTGTTAGTTGCTTCTGCACGCCGTGTCTCTCTGTGTGTATGTGCGTGTGCGCGCGCGCGCGCGTGTGTGTGTGTGTGTGGTCCGTTCTGCCCGTTGTCCTTGTTCCCGATCAGTTCCCCACCCTACACCCAGGGAAAGGCCGGTGGGCTCCCAGAGGAACAGGTGACTCGAGGGGAAGAAGAGAAAGGGGGCCAGCCATTCCCCCATGACATGCAGCTCGACTGGGCCAGGGGAACGTCACTCGACTTCGAAACAGCACCAAGACAGCTTTTTAATCATGGGCGTTGGCTGGCCTGGGCCCGCATCGAGACGCGGTAATCAGACGGTTCTCGAGTCGCCCGTCAGGTACTTCACCCCGGCCTCGGCAGTCAGGCAGACGGGCGGGCAGGCAGACAATCAATCAATCAGCCGGCCACCTCACGGACACGTTCACCAGAAGGACGGGTGGTACCTATGCGCAAAGATGTGGATGAATGGATAATGGGTGTGGATGGGTGGGTAGGTTCCCAGTAAAGATGGATCACCGGCCGGGGGGGGGAGCCCTCGTTGCTGCCGGTACGTACTGCCAGCCAGCGCCGATACGGCCCCGGTACGCAGATGCAGTTGGAACCTTGGTACCTATCCAGGCGAACCCGCTACGGATTATTACCATCTCCACACATTTGGCACTCGGTGACGGCAATGGATCTCACCTTGACAGCCCGCTTGAGCCCCGAGGCTCCCCTGGCCTCCGTGGGCTCGGCCTGGCTGGGTGAGGGGCTTCCAATTGCCCGAGACAAGGGCTCCCCGTTCGAGGCAGGTCCCTTCTCTTTTCTCCCTTTCTTAGCTCGATACCCCCCCCCCTCCCAAGCCCCGCGAGCCAGCGTGCCAGCCCAACGAGTCGACGACGGCTATGCTCAGGAGCTCGGGCCACCCAAACCCTCGTCGGCGCCTGGAAACTCCTGAACCCCGTTGGAGCCTGCGAAAACTTCCCGTGATACGGACTTGTCACATACCACACAGTGCAACGAGTATCCGTACCGGGCGAACCACTACAACGGCGACGACGCACCCAAAAGCGGCACATATCGTCCATTCGCCCATGTCTTGCTATCCGCGGTAGAACTTCCCGCCCTCCGCCCTCCGCCTCCCCTCCCCCGAGGATCCTGTCCCGTCGTGCCAACGCGCGTCGCATCGCATCGCATCGCATCGCATCGCCATGCCGCCCCGTTTAAATATTCCACCCGTCACGCGGATTCTGCTGGTCGCGCTGCTTCTGCAGTCGGTTCTCAACGCAGCGGTTCGGTACCGGCAATGGACCGACCAGTCAGAAATCGTGGTCGAGTGGCTCACCCTCGTGCCACAGTTATCCCTGTTCTACCCGTGGACATTCGTGACAACCTCGTTGGTAGAGAACAATGTGTTCACGCTGGCCGCAGCCGGCTTTACACTGTTCCATGGCGGCCGTTACCTGGAGAGAGCATGGTCATCGAGAGAATTCGCCAAGTTCCTCTTGGTGGTGTCTTTGATCCCCAACCTGCTCTGCTTCCTGCTGCTGGTTATGCTGTTTACCCTGACCCGGAATGAAAGGTGGACGTAAGGGCCCCCGAACCATCCGCACCACACACTTGGATCGATTGCGCAGCGCTAACGAGGACCGCATTGAACAGGTTGATGACTGTTGCCGGAACTGTTTCCCTCCAGATGTCGTTTCTGGTGGCCTTCAGCCAGCTGGTACCTGCGCATACTGTCACGCTGTTCCGAGGCATCGTCTCCTTGCGCGTCCCCAAGTTTCCTCTGATGTACCTCGGGCTCGTGGCAGTGCTGTCGCTCACGCCATTCTTGACCAGTGCCTCGTTGTTTCTGGCCTTCTTTGCCTTAATCACGAGCTGGACATATCTTCGCTTCTACAAGATCGTATTTCCCGATCTCGACTCGTCACAGCCGACATCGATGCGCGGCGATGCAAGCGAGACGTTTGCATTTGCCGAATTCTTTCCCGGTCCAGCCAAGCCGCTTGTTGCCGCTTTTTCTGAACAGGTGTTCAACGTACTAGTCGCCATGCGTGTCTGCACCCCCTTCTCGCCCTCAGACGTTTCTGCCGCCTCGGGAAATGCCTACTTGCATAGGGGGGCACCTGGCGGCGTCAGGGCGGAGGCGGAGAGGAGGAGGGCATTGGCCTTGAAGGCCTTGGATCAGAGACTGCACGCAGCCACAACCGGACCTCGGGGCTCACCGCAGCCCCCGAGCAACGCCCCAACCATCAGCACTCAACCACAGCCCAGCACGCAGACGGCCATGACGTCTCAGCCGTCGGCCATGCTGGGCGAGACCAGCTACGTCCCCGACCAGGACCACCACGAGAAAGAGGGCGCGTAGATATGCATCGGGTTTGGGGGTTGTGCTGGAGCATAGGTTCTTCCTGGCCTGTACTGTAGGCAACCATATTGGCGTGGAGTAAGTTTTAGAGGGACATGGGTTTGTTGTGTCTTGAGCTGGCCGGCACGCAGTCTTGGTTCGGCCTCGTGATGGCCCTGCACGCAAATACTGCTGTCTCGTGACTCTTACTCACAATTGAATTCACGACTTGATACTGGCGGGGCCAAGTAGGTGGCTAATACTGCTGTTAATATACAGCCCCCAAGTACCTCCTTACCCAGTGGGTGGAAGGAGTCCTCTACACAATAGTTTATACTTGGCCCACCGCCTGCTGAGCTAAGCGGATGGGTCTTGATATTTAATTATTGCCTCAAGCCCCCGTGCCCTATGGTTGGTCAGCTGGTCGTTATTTATCCAAGTAGGTAGGTATGAGGTAGGTTCCTCGAAGCCGTAGGTGTCCGCCCGTTCAAGATGCTGATGGTGGACTCATGTGTGCCACAGCTACACACGGCTTGAGGGCTTGACACTGTGTGGCGCGGAGGCGCGGCAAGGGCGGACGGGCGGGCATCGGACATCTCGGTTTTGCAGATCAGGCGTGCGTGGAGAAGGCCATTTCGCCAGCCAGCCATCGCCGGGTCGAACCCAGGGCAGGCAGATACGATCCTGACAAGCGGAGCTTGCGGGACTCCAGACAGGCACACGGGCAGTCTCGCCTGGACCCATGCTAAGCGGCCCTGTCCTGTTCCACAGCATCTGCTCGGCTGTGGACGGAGGCAGACGCTGCTCCGTATGCAGTACGGATCTATCGTTGCTCGAGTGCGGAGGTTTCACCATTTGACTATCGGCACGCAAACAACCCTGAGCCCTGGGTTCCATTGCACACAGGCTCTGGTGGGCCCGCCCCGGTGTTCCTGTTCGCCTTTGGTGGTTCGCCCGACGTTGCGCGGACCCTCGTTGTCTGCTTGTGTGTGCCCGAACAAGCAGCTCGGGGACAACTGTCGGGGCTGGATGTTTCGGATGCCATCGGTTCATCCTCGCCCTCTGATTATGAACGGTTCCGTTTTGGCGCACTCGGGGCAGATCTAACCTACCTCCTCCAGCCAACTTGGATGGAGGGTACCTGCTTTCAGTATCCACCAACCGACCCGGCTTCCTTGTCCACTGGATTGGAACCCGTCGCATCGCTGCCCACCCCAGCCAGCCCGCGGGCCGGCCCAATCTGTTCGTACGGCGACGGCGACGGCCGGTACAGAATTGTTTAGCACGCCTGCCTAAATACGCTCGAGGTGTTTCAACTGCACCCTCCATCTCTGCCCGTCGCACTGGTATGCATAAGCGAGAAGATGCGGCCGACCAATCCGGGATGGCAGGACGACTCGCAGACACCCAGCACTGCTGGATAGAAATGTGGGCGGGCGGTTTGCCAGTACGTACCCTCACCCGGACCACACCTCTGCCATCAACTCCGTTCTGCATCCTGGAAGGGACACCCGTAAGCAGGGAGCTGCGGAGTACATGGACGTTCAGGCACGATACCCGCCTTTGCCAGCCGACCGACGTTCAGAGAGAAAGGCTGACTGGGGCAGCGGGGACGGTGTGAGGCCCCCGGCTCCTGGTTCCTTGTACCGGAAGCGGCGCAGCACCAGGAAGCACGATACGTACTGTACTGGGTCACTACTACGGATATGCAATGGGCAGATGACGGGGAGGGGGGGGGTTCGGGAGGGGGTCAAACCCCATTCATCCATCCCTCCATCGGTCCCAGCTGGCGCCCAGGGCATGGCGCCCTGGCGCCCACGGACTGGTCGGGCTGGTCGGCTGTGCCAGGGCTGCGGGAAACAGCCCGCAAAAGTGACCTGTGTACTCGGCCGCCCTGGCTACGTTTCGTACAGCATACATTTATGGAACCCATATTATCACGGAAAGGCGGGCTACCCCCCAAAGCGGGCCGGCTCCAGCTTGGACGATTGATTCGTGGACTGTCAGTCCGGGACACTACCGAAGGGGCCAGCTCATCTGACGCACAGTCCAGCCCAGCGCGAGTCTCAGCTGGCGCGTTCAGTGGCCGGCTCGTTGCTGTGGCTGGGGCCGCTGGGAAAGCGCCGCAAACAGCGCCTACCATCCATGAACGCTTGACGTGCACGCCGGGCTTTTCTACTGTCTAGGATGGAGGGTTGAGCATGTGGGTGTGGGCACGCACTGACCGTTCGGCTGACTGCATGACCGACGGACGAGGACAACGACGTCGGGCGATCGATGTTGGCAGCGTGGGTGGCCAAGGTACGTCTACCCAAGGTAGAAAAAGTAAGAGAAAGAGGGAGTGCGAGAGAGTGCGAGAGACGAAGGAGAAGGGAGGGGGGAGGGTGATTGGCAGGATACTCGGGGCGAGAGGGGGGGGGGTCGACGTTTTGGGTACCGCCTTACAATCGAGGTATACACGGCACCATCACGGCTCCTTGGGGCTACCCATGACTGCGACTACAACCGCCCCAGGAGCAGCAAGGTCAGCAAGGTCCTGCCGGCCAAGTCGTACAGACGGGCAATCTGTATCTGTCTGGAGTATGTGAACACCTACGGGAGGTATGCAAGTGTGAGTGGGGCGAGCTGCCGACTGCGTGCTTCTCCTTCCGTTGACGCCATGTACTAGGTATCAACGTATGGAGGGAGGGGACATGTACGGATGCCTGCATCTGCGACTTGTAGAGTCGTACCGCGCAGCAGTCGTGGTACGACGGTTGCTTGCCGGCCTTGGCGAATGAGACAACCTTGATCCATGGGCCTGCATATGCGTGCGATGGCACCAGGGCTACCACACGACAGGATCCTACGTGTCCCGGGGCTCTCGACCGGGATTACTTGTTAAGGCTTGGGGTTGAACCTAAGCCCGAAAGTGGCTGTCCTTGGCGCTGGGGAGAAAGGCCCAATGCAGGCCCGGCCGTTCCGCCTGCTTGCGGGCATACTGGCCCAGCATACATCGTCGAGGACAGGATGAGATATTTGTTAACTGGAACCTCCTCTTTTCGACTGGGGTGTCTTTAGCTCAGCACCTTTCCGGCTGGGTAACTACCTGCCTGATACCCAGGTGGTATGGGACACTAGAGATAGATGGCCAGCCGAAGCGCTTTATAAGCTCCCTCCCAAGCAGAGGTTAACAGGAGAAGGCCAGGACTGGTGCCGATCATCCAGCACGTCGATTCCTACATGGGACGCTTGTAACTATCTATGCCTCTCAGTCCCGGTCATTTCCACATATTCGTCTCTTCTTCTTGCTTGCACGGCCTGCCTAACCTTGCCCGGGCTATAGCCTCTTAATATTGCTTGCTTTACCTTGGCTCTCCTTGCGGAGCCCACGCAACACGGTCGCTTGCCGTGCAGGAAGCATGCAAGGCATGCAACTATCTCAAACGGGTGGGCAGAAACTCTTCCGCTAACTCCTGGGCGCAACCCCTTGCCCTCCAGCTGCCCCCACCTCTCTCTATCAGACTAGTTCGTTGCTTCTCACTAGTTGGCTGGGGTGCAGGTAATCACATACCGCAGCATACAGCACAAGTAGGAGGTGGGAGGTAGGTATCGAACTACTCACCACCCTTGCTTACTCCCTGGGTACTAGCTTCCTGACAGGTAAGGGAGGGGTCGGTATGCGGATAGGCTGACACCCACATCATCTAGCGATAACCCGGCAAGCCCTAACCTCGCATCTGTGATGAGTGGCAGCCACATGCAAAGACTCGGCTTGGTCGCTGCGTGGCCCGAATGCCGTCATGGTTTTGATTGCTTCGCGGCCAACCCAGCCGGTGCCACTTACCACCCTTGTACCGTATTCTCCCCTCCCTGCCCGAGCTATCATGTTGACAGATGAAGGACCGGCTGCTTTGTGTCCACGTGCATCGTCGTTCGTGGAGGACGGGGCTGATTCCGAGGTGACGGCATCGCCTGACAGAGCGCCTTGATACATCTTAACCTCTTAAAGGATGTATCGGGGCAGGCAGGCAGGCAGATCCATATCCATCTCTCTCCAGTCCCCTCCTAGTCTACGCGACCCCGGCCGAATTTGCGGCCGGCGATACGTCGTAGCCGCATCAACCCGAACACACGGGGGAGCCCTATGGTAACCCCGGTTAGTTTGGGGCTGGGGGTCGCCAGCCGCAAAGAATTGCTGAAACCCAAGCGATCTTGGGGGGGGGTCAAACTAGATCTCCCGTGCGATAAAAAAAAAAAAAAAAAAAAAAAACTCACGTTGAACAAAAAAGTCCACTTCGACACGTGGGCGGCTATGAGAAACAGAGCCAGCTAGCGGGCAGGCGGGCGGCCACACCACCCCTTACCTTGCAAGGTACACATACAGGGCTCCTTGGATGGAACCTACTGCCAGCCTGCGGGCAGGGTATGGCGGTGCTGGGACAGGCACAGGACCAAAGCCGGTACGGCACGTACAAAGCCGGGACTCGCGTAGAGGTAAGTAACTACCTATGTGCAATGACTCAGTAGCGGTCTCTGATTCCAAGTTTCACAGACCAGACAAGGGACCGTCCATCTCAGCCCATGCGCGCTCATAGAACGAACGCCGCTTTCCAAACCTCCTGTACCGAGGGAGATGGACGATGGGACGACTGGAGACCTTTTCGTCTGTATTATGCCGGTTTGGCGATGGTTATTGACGCATCCCGGAAAGCTTAGCTGGTGGAGAGGCACGCATCCGAGCAGCGGTGCTCGTGCAGACCTAGGACAAGCAAGCGGGTCAAGTCGGAGGCTTTAGTTCCTGTCTAAACGCTACGACGAGCTTCGCCGGATGGGAGAGAGGGCGCCGCCCATCCCGCTCGCCCGACTGTGGCGGCGGCGGCGGCGGCGGCGGCGGCGGGCGCTTTGGACGAGCTTGAAACGCAAACCATAAGCAACGTGCAAAAGACAGTTCTTATTACATACTAGGTATGGCTAAACCCTCAGGGTAGGTACCTACATAATGTCAACCCAGCATATGGATGGATGAATGCGACTAGCGCTGGGTCCGTGGCGTCTCCGCAATGTGATGGGACGATCTACAGATTCTGCGCACCATGACAATAGCAGGCCCGGCAATAGCGGCTCACCTGACACGATGCCGGCCCACCAGCGACGGACAGCACGCCCGGCTTCTCGAATGCGAGGCGCTTTAGGGCATGCGATCCTCCAGCTCTCTCGACCCTTCTTCGGCGCTCGTTCGCCTCTCGCTTCCCTCCCCTTGGCGCCCAGCCTGAATCTCGTTCGCTTTCCTCCCCCTCTCCCCACACCCTGGAGGCTGCTCCGGCCGGGTGTATGGGATGGGGGCGAACGCGGCCCAACGTTCCAACGTCACTGGGCAGGCAGAGTCCATCGCTCACCCTGTTGGTAGAGCCTCGCCACGCGCCTTGTCTGTCCAAAAAGGCAGGGCGGCAGGCAGCACGCGGGGGCGGGGCGAGGGGAGAGCGCAATGTGGCTGAGGAGTTAATGCGACCGTACACCTGTAGAGAGGACGACGACCGACCAGGCAAGGACATGCCCATAATCTAGTTATATACTCGGTGCTGTGCACCATGCATAGACGGGGAGGGGGCTCTTTACCACGACCTGGACGTCATCAGCCGAGACCTGACAGCCATTCGATGCACCGACCGACAGATGCGCCAGGGTGGCTTGCTGGGCTGGGGCTGGGGCTGGGGCTGGGCTGGGCTGGGCTGGGGGGGGGGGGGGGGGGGGGGGGGGGCCCCGAGGGGCGTGTGCGTGGTAAAGCGAGGGCAGCGCGAGGGCGGGTAACATGTTAGCCGTCTTGAGTAATGCGCGCTGCCCTGGTGTGTGGGAGTGTGATTCGGTGTGTCGACGCCTACGGGGGGCAGCTCGACGAGGGTAAATCCTCCGAACTGCGATAAGCGTTCCTCAGCTTATTAAAAGGTCTCCTCTTGCATCTTGGCGCCATGACGGGTGGAGTGGGTGGGCGGCTGGACGGAGCAGGGTGTAGCGTCGTCATATGGGTGGCACCGGTACCAAACATGACCCCCCCCTGGTCTGCACTTGTGGGAGGGGTGGCCACGCCCCCAATCTGGAGCCTGTCTCGGGAACAGGGTGGCAGCCGAGTACCCGCCCGTAGCTCCCAGGTAGCCCGCGCTGAGTTCGAGCCGCGGCCATTTCCGCTGGTACCTCCAACGGTCCTACCGCCGACTGGGCTGCTTAGAGTTGCAGGAAGCGCGGACCGGACACAGGCGCCCGGGGGGTGGGCGAGCAGCAAGCACACGCAGCACGAGGGGCCGTCTGCTGGGCGTCCGAACTGGCGCTGGCGGCCCCGTCTGTCCGTCCTGCTCTCCAGGTTCCATGCCCAGGGCCCAGCTGCGCCGTCCCGCCGGCTGCCCCCGTCATCCCCGTCTTGCCTGCTGGCTGCTGTTGTCTGCTGCTCTTGGGGAGGGCTCCCGTGGTCGCTCTCTCCCGGCTCCCCCATCGCTGGCGCTGGCCAGCCCCGTCCCGAGAGCGGTCCCGTGCCCCGTCGTCTGCCCCGTCGCCCTCGCTGAGGTCCCGTCGCTGTCGCGCCCGCCGCGTTGCCGGCAGCTCGTACCGCACGCAGCCCGTCTCAATAGCCGGCTGAGAGGCTGACGCTTGGGAGTGGGTCCTGCTTCAGGGGTACTGGCTCCCCACACCTCCAGGTCTTGGGCCCAGAGTACTTGCGCAGTACCTCCGAGTACAGCCCGATCTTCCCACCGCGGCCCTGCTCCATAACAAGAGGAATCAGCTTGAGGGAGCTGTCGCTTGTGAGTAGGTTACCTTACCCAGCACTCAAAGTCTCTCTCCGAAGAATTTCGCTTGATCCCCTTCCAGCCCGTTCTCTCCAAAACTCCTCACACCTCCTCCCCGGACCTGCTCAACCCGTCGCCGCCCAACCCTCACTTCCCTATCCGAGGCTGGAGCTTTTGAAGATCCAGCCTTGTCATCGCGACACCATCCATTCCTCCCTAGCTTCTCACCTGTAGCTACTTGGTCGGGTCTGGGCGGGCTATCGCATCCGAGTCGCGCTGCGTCACTTGGTGGTATACCCTGCTGCCACCGCGGCCCCGTCGTGACCATTCGGCCCCGAGTGGTCCCTTCACCAACCGCCAACCTCTCCACACGCACTCATCAGCTCTTGCATCAATCCCTTCGGCGGCTTGTGAATTGTGCGACGCTTCGAGCTTACGCGACGCATCTTGATATACCGTCTGGACGCCGCTTCTCGCCCTCAGGCAGGCATCATTCATTGCGTGTAAGACCGCTTCACCACAGTCATGGCCGCGAACCATCACCACCCATCCCCTTCGATGGCGGTGCAGATGCACCATGGCCCCCAGGGCCCGCCGCCGCCCGGGTCGGTCCATTACGGCGCAGTGGCGCCCTCTCGCAACATCAGCACTGTTAACGAAGCCCTTTGGATGCAAATTGGTAAGCATAGACGCGCCGCGCTCCTCGTCACCGGTCTTGGGCTCGCCCTGCTAATCCGAGGACCTATAGGGAGTTTCTCTGAGCTTCTCGGCAGTCTCGACGACGCGATGGCCGCCTACGAGCGCGCGTTGCACGCGAACCAGAACTCCATCCCCGCCATGAACGCCATCAGCCTCATCCTCCGCACCCGCGAGGAGTTTCACAAGGCTGTGGAATTCTTGCAGGCCATTCTCAAGATTGATGACAGGAATGGCGAAGTATGGGGCAGCCTTGGTGAGCCCCCATGTTCCTTGTCCTTCCCGGCTGCCATCGCAACTGCTAACATTCTTCCGTCCAGGCCACTGTTACCTCATGATGGACGATCTGCAGCAGGCGTACGCCGCATATCAGTCAGCGCTGGTGAACCTGCCAAACCCCAAGGTTTGCAATGCCCCCCTCGGATGACATCGCACCGGCTTATAATTTCTCAGGAGCCCAAACTCTGGTACGGCATTGGCATCCTATACGATCGATACGGCTCCTTGGAGCATGCCGAGGAGGCTTTCTCGCAGGTGATGCAAATGCAGCCCGACTTTGAGAAGGCCAACGAGATCTACTTCCGCCTTGGCATAATCTACAAACAGCAGGGCAAATACCAGCAAAGTCTGGAGGTAAGCAATGCCTACTGGGCCAAGCCAAGACGCAAAAGACTTAACACCCTACAGTGCTTCAAATACATCGTGTCTTCGCCACCACCGCCCCTGACTGAGGAGGATATTTGGTTCCAGATCGGCCATGTCCACGAACAGCAGAAGGACGTAAGTAACCTGCCGGCACCCCACAAGGAAGCGCTCTGCTAACGTGCCGATGATGCCAGTACGACAACGCCAAGGCTGCGTATGGAAGAGTACTGGACCGTGATCCCAACCATGCCAAGGTCCTGCAACAGCTCGGTTGGCTGCATCATAACCAGAGTAGCAGCTTCCAGAGCCAAGAGCGCGCCATCGAATACCTCGAGAAATCGGTTGCCGCGGGTAAGATCTGACCCAACCCAACAGCACGTCATGGACAGCCCGATTAATGCCCCGTGTAGACAACAGCGACGCTCAGAGCTGGTACTTGCTGGGTCGTTGCTACATGTCGCAGCAGAAGTATCCCAAGGCATACGAAGCCTACCAACAGGCAGTCTACCGCGACGGCCGTAACCCAACCTTCTGGTGCTCCATTGGTGTCCTTTATTATCAGATCAACCAGTACCGCGATGCACTCGACGCCTATTCGCGCGCGATAAGACTGAATCCTTACATCTCCGAAGTGTGGTACGACTTGGGCACACTGGTAAGTCGTCTCTTTGCTTATAGTACTGCGCCAGCCGGCCTAACCAAATCGCAGTACGAGTCTTGCAACAACCAGATTAATGATGCTCTTGATGCCTACCAAAGAGCCGCCGAGCTGGACCCCCAGAACCCGCACATCAAGGCCCGGTTGCAGCTCTTGCGGGCTGGCCAAAGCAGTGGTGTGGTGCCTGGCGGTCCGGCTCCTGTGCCCACCGATGTCAACCCCCAGTCTTACCAGGCGTCGGGCCCGCAGGCTCCTCAGTGGACCGGTGCCGCAACAGCTCCCCAGCAGCCTCAACCTGGCAGACCTTCTTTGGGGCCCGCCGGCGCAAATGGATGGACGCGGCTTTCTGAGATCAACCCGCCGCAGCCGCCGAACCCCTACGAGGCGCGGGAGCCATTCAGGGGTCCTGTGCCCCCCATGCCCCGTCAGCCCAGCCCCCGTCAAGAGCAGATGAGACCCTACGGTGAGCAGCTGGGCAGCCGCGGTGGTCCTGCCATGACCCCGGGCCCCCCGGGACCGGTTCCGGGCCCGACTCCTGGGCCGGCACAGGGACTCGGGCAGGCGCCAGGGCCTGGCGGTCCTGCAACAGCCCCTACCCCCATCAGACGAGGCCCTTCGCCTGGTCCTCACTACCCCCCTCCTGGGCAAGGCCAGCAGCCTCCGCCTCCGGCGGCGCAGCAGCCCCCAGGCCGAGTGACGAACACGCCCTACACACCGGGGCCTACCACGATGCCTCCGATTAACGGTCCTCCCAATGGTGCCCCCGCCCATGCCCTCATGAGCTACTCGACCAGGTCGCCGCGTGCCGAGCCCCGGCCGCTGATGCATGACAACCGCATGCCGTCTCCCAAGTCGGCGTACCCCCAACACCAAGCGCCACCCTACGCCCATCACCCCCCTGAGCCCAGCCAGGCCGGTCCCAGCAGCAGCATGGAAAACGGCGTGCCTCCCCCCCCAAAAGGATCGATGGGCCCGGAGGGGCCCATGCATCGCGATGACCGGCCCGCTTCGGTGGGACCCAAGCGTATGCGCGAGTGGGAGGATGAGACGTCGATCAAGAAGCCTGCTTCCGAGGAGAACCGGGCTCTAATTCACGACATGAGACACCGTCGTCCCTCTACTCCCCTGCGTGGTGGGCCCGAGCCGTACCGCCGCAACTCGCCGGAGACCCACCGGTTCGCTGATGAGCAACGCCGCATGGACGAACAACGCCGCGTCGACGAACAGCGCCGTGTAGAAGATATGCGCCGCGCTGATGAACAGCAACGCCATGCCAACGACCAGTACAACCCCTCTGAAGCGGCCCACCACCAACCAGCGCACTCGATGCCCTCCAACCATCTCCCGCCGATGCAGTCAGGCCCCTCGCCGATGCAAGGCATCATTCACGACACACCGTCCCAGCCCGGCTCGGCGACCAAGGAGTACCCGCCGCAGGATGAGCGCAGCCGGGCGGAACATGGCCCTGCCTCGGGTCCTCCCCCGTCCACGGAACCTGAGCGTGCTGCTCGCAAAATGGAAGTCGACGAGGACTATGATGATAGTGGCGAGGAGGAGAAGAAGGTGCCTGTCGGTGCACCAGCTTCGGGACCCCCCTCGATTGCCGGCGAGATGAGGACCACGACTCCGACCAGCGCTACCATAAACGGTATGGCGCCTCCTGCCAAAGCAGAGGGCGCGGCGTAATTCAATTGTCATGATGATACCGAAAGGAGGTGGTGTTGGATTCTAGGCGCTGTTTGCTGTGCTGAGACTCTCATGACATACCCTTTTTCTTGGATGCTTGTCGACACTTCGGTGTTTTCTTATTCGCCCCGTGTATATCTGGCGAAATCTCAAGATGATAACTTTTTTTACGGAGCGCCAGCTTGGTGTTCTCGGGGGCTGGGGAGAGGGCATGACAAGTTCTATCGCTAGTCGTTTTTTCTACTTTACAGGATTGCCATTGCGCAGCTTGTCTAGGCGCATCATAGCTCTTGCCGCATCCTTCGAACCACTTACTGTTGCTGTTGTTTTGCACTAGAAGAGAACCGCCGTCACTTGTTGCCGACAGCACGGGTCCACACCGTCATATCATTGTTCACTAGACGTAGATGCATGCCATTGATCGTGGTAATGCCATCTCTCCCCCCGTGATTCCGTCTCAAAAGCATGAGCATCAGCACTTGTCCTGTGCCCTGTGCCCTAACCCCCGGCTGCCCGGTCTGTTTCACTCAACGACCTGGTGCCTGGGACCCATATTGAGTGCCTGCTTGAACAGATGTTGTTGCTCGGAACAGTGGCAGCAGGAAATGAATGTGCCATCCCACTGGCCAGTCCACGTCAAGGAGGTCATAAGTAAGCAGAAGAGGTGGTAGGCATCCAGCGTTGCACATAGGATCAGCCTATAGGCCATGGGTGCCTGGACTAGCACCATGGGGATACGGAGGGCGACCCTGGCATCCACCCTCAGGTCTGGTCTCCAGTATGGACCAAAAATGGATGGATGGGCATTTGTCAACGAAGTGGGGCCCAGGCCACTCGAGAACCTTACCCTAAGTTAGGTAAGCAAACAGCCCGCGGGTTTAACCGCGGTTCTGCCGGGCGCGCCCACCGCCGGGGTTTTTTTCGACACCCACCACCCATTGATTGCGCCTACCCGCTCGCGGAAATTTCGATGCTTTTCCCTTGAAGAGCTGGGTCTCGCAAAAAATACTCCTCTCTCTCAACCATCCAACGTCTATCGACCCGGGCTGCACTCCTTGACGCCAGGAACAGTCTACAAGATGTCTCACCGAAAGTACGAGGCTCCCCGCCACGGCTCTCTGGCCTACCTGCCCAGAAAGCGAGCCGCCCGTCACCGGGGTAAGGTCAAGTCGTGAGTACCCTCCCCCATATGGTTTCCGATCCGACGGGCGACGAACGCCCGGGTGGCCATGGATTGCGCCGCCCAGTGGCTTTGGGCTGCCCCGTCGGCCAATGCTTCGCCCACGCCGGCCACGGTTTCACCTACCGGCACAAGGAGAGCTGCTGACTGATTTCGTTCGATGCTCAGGTTCCCCAAGGATGACCCCAAGAAGCCCGTCCACCTGACGGCCACCATGGGCTACAAGGCCGGTATGACGACCATCGTTCGCGACCTCGACCGCCCCGGCGCCAAGGCCCACAAGAAGGAGGTTGTTGAGGCCGTCAGCATCATTGACACCCCACCTGTACGAACAACGCAGCCCGCTTGGCTTTGTGCCTATGGCTAACATCTTTGATTCAGATGATCGTTGTTGGTCTTGTGGGCTACATCGAGACCCCCCGCGGTCTCCGCTCGCTCAACACCGTCTGGGCTGAGCACTTGAGCGACGAGATCAAGCGTCGCTTCTACAAGAACTGGTACAAGTCGAAGAAGAAGGCTTTCACCAAGTACGCCAAGAAGCACTCCGAGAGCAAGGGCGCCTCCATCACCCGCGAGCTCGAGCGCATGAAGAAGTACTGCAGCGTCATCCGTGTTCTCGCCCACACCCAGATCCGCAAGACTCCTCTCAAGCAGAAGAAGGCCCACCTCATGGAGATCCAGGTCAACGGTGGCTCTGTTGCCGACAAGGTCGAGTTCGGCCACGGCCTGTTCGAGAAGCCCGTCGAGGTTGGTTCCGTTTTCGAGCAGGACGAGGTGATCGACGTTATTGCCGTCACCAAGGGTCACGGTTTCAGCGGTGTCACCTCTCGTTGGGGCACCAAGAAGCTCCCGCGCAAGACCCACAAGGGTCTCCGCAAGGTTGCTTGTATCGGTGCCTGGCACCCGTCCCACGTTCAGTGGACTGTTGCCCGTGCTGGTCAGGACGGTTACCACCACCGAACCTCGGTCAACCACAAGATCTACCGCATTGGAAAGGGTGACAGCGACTCCAACGCCTCGACTGATCAGGACCCCACCAAGAAGACCATCACTCCGTAAGTATCTTGGCAGAACCATTGTCACATTGCTCATGCTAACCACGAAATAGTCTGGGTGGCTTCGTCCGCTACGGTGAGATCAAGAACGACTTCGTCATGGTCAAGGGCTCTATCCCCGGTACCAAGAAGCGCGTCATGACTCTCCGCAAGTCCATGTTCACTCACACCTCAAGAAAGGCTCTTGAGAAGGTTGAGCTGAAGTGGATCGACACCTCGTCTGAGTTCGGCCACGGTGCCTTCCAGACGCCGGCAGAGAAGAAGCAGTTCCAGGGTACCCTCAAGAAGGATCTCGTCCAGAGCTCGTAGAGAGTTCGTGTCTTTCCTTGTTCGGGTTCTGGTCCATGCATCGGAGTTTCTGGGTCGCTTTTCAATGGCTTTTTGTGACAGGCGTGGAGGTCTGAAAATAGGCATCTGATACCGCAGCTAATGAGAGAAGTTGCACATGAACAAAACAAAAGCCAGAGATTCCCCAGTATTTTCCCGCGTTTCTAATGAGCCCACTGTGACAATTGCGGCGAGCCGGTGTTCATCGCTCAATAGGCAGGCGCAAGGTGTTGGAACATTGCCCAGCTGTGGCAAGGGATTCCTGATCTGTGTAGATGGCCAGATGGAAACTCGGGTCGTCTGTGACTCGGCCCTGCGGACCTTACGTACGAGTACTTCGCTTAAGCGATGTTTGAAGCCGGGTGAACAGCCTTGATCTGGTTCTCGTCTAGCATGATGTCGGGGTGGCTTGAAAGAGATATTGGATGTTTCCTAGGGATGTACCTATTTTGATGTACCGAACCTTATGCCCCAGCCCGGCTGGCTCCTTCCTAGGGATGTGCCTATCAGTACATACATACCTGCATCGCTGCCCAGTTGTATTGCCTTGCGTCATACCCGCCAGCCCACCTTGAGACACCCAATAGCACCTTCTGGCAGCCCCCGTTGACATGCTGAGCATCTTCTACCGCCGCCCATACGCCCGACATCTTCGCCGGTCGCTTGTGTCGAATCCCACCCGCGCCCATCCTTTCCAGCCCTCCCGGTTCAGCGCCCAGTGTCACGCAACTGAAACAAAACCGACGACGATTACTCCTCGCCCCCCCTCGTACCTCAACCCAGCGACGACCACGCACGTTTGTGGCCGGCGAGGCTACACCTCGACCAGATCGTTCAGGATGGCGTCCGATGAGGATTACATGGCCTTTCTGGACAAGGCAAACAAGGATCCTAATGAGGGGCATGCGAGACCTGCGAGCGAGGGTGCGAAGAAGGAGCTCAAGACCACAGACGCCGGCGTTCGAGTCCCCGCCGTATTGACCGAAGCGGCCAAGGATGCATTCTACGTCAGCGACGCCGATGAGCCCTTCGTGCCTGTATGTCTGCAGTGGGATGAGGACGGCAAAGGGCTTCCCGACGAAGGTGCGTTTCCATATCTGTTCATCTGGTCCCTGCTTCATTTCCCCGCAGGCCGTATCGGCCTGCGGGCAGCGTGCGACATGCATACGGGGACAGGCGTCTGTATAATGTGATGTTTCCATGTCGGGCTACGCCCAGTGGTGATCTATTGCCGGCACGTGTAAGCAAGTTCGTGAGAAGGCATGACTAATATTCGGTTTCTGCACGGTCAGTCGAGTTTGGGACTCTCGTCGGCCACCCTGACCCCTCCTCAGCAAGCATCGAGCTGCAGGACCCAGCCGATTGGGACCCCAAGGGCCAGTACAATGACCTCCTCGAGGCGGTGCGCAAGGCGGGCAAGGGCAATGATGTCAAGGTCTACCGTGTCCCGCGTGACGGGACGCGGACCGAGTTCTGGATTGTCACCACGGAGGGCAAGGGCAAGGGCGCGAAGCTGGTGGGTGTCAAGGCTTTGGCCGTGGAAAGTTAAGTGAGTGTCCGGTGACGAGGACGTGCTTTTCAAGTCGGCTCAGATCCTCGACTTCTTGATTTACGGAATGTGACAAGGGCGCAAGACGAGCAGGGGCGTGGCGTGATACCGGCAGCGAACATATAGGGGATGCCGGTTCACGTGCGGGCAACAACTACAGGAATGTTGTGCGAAATGGGCCTTGACAATCAGCGATTCCCACCCGTATCTTCTTTCCCCCCCCCCCTCATACAGATACGTAAGAAGTTACGATTCCCTGTTCGGCGTCGTCGAATGCGTCCATCCATGCATGGTACAAGTTTGAAATGGACGGATGCGAGCTCGGGCAGGGCGGCAGTTGGTCTGCCCCGCGCTCCCGATAACAGGAACCACCAAAAAATCGTGGATCTACTTGCATAGCTCCAGGGTCGCCCACGAGAGCCGACTGCGCATCTTTCCCTCACCAGCCTGCCGGCATTTGCTCTTTCGCCGCTGGCCTCCGCAACCCGCGCAAACAGAACCTGTCCGAAGTTCTATTGTATATTCCCGGCTGTCCTGATCCTGCCAAACAACTCCCTACGCACTATGGACCAAGCTGTGAGGCCCCCTCCCCGGAGAGTGTGACTCAGCCCCGCCACCCCTTCCCCCCGCGAGCCTTCCGACTGACACGCCTATTGCGCCTCTGTAGGATGTGATATCACCGTCGCTGGAGACGGTGAAGGACCTCCTTTCGAAGCCCCAGCCTGGCCCTAAGAAGGCCAACCTGATCCCTCTGTATGGCCAGATCACTGCCGACATCATCACGCCCTCGGCCGCCTACCTCAAAGTCGCCGCCCACTCCCAGTCCGACTACTCGTTCCTATTCGAAAGTGCGGCGACCGAGCGGGTTGGCCGGTACAGCTTCGTGGCGGCGAATCCGCGCAAGGTCTTGAAAACGGGCGAAGGGCATGGAGCAGCCTGCGATCCGCTGCCCGCCCTCGAGGCTGAGCTGAGCGAGTATGTCGTAATGGACGTGCCAGATCTCAAGCTGCCGCCGCTGACTGGGGGTGCCGTGGGCTATGTGGGCTACGACTGCGTCCGGTATTTCGAGCCCAAGACGGCGCGGCCCATGCAGGATGTGCTCCAGATTCCCGAGTCGCTCTTCATGCTCTTCGACACCATTGTAGCCTTTGACCGCTTCTACGGCATCATCAAGGTGGTGACCTACCTTGCAGTACCCGAGGACCTGAGCAAGCTGGACGCCGAGTACGAAAAAGCTACCGAGACCATCCGAAAACTCATCGATGTGCTCAACGCGCCGGAAATCCCGCTTCCGGAACAGCAGCCCATCACCCTCGGTCACGAATACACATCCAACATCGGGCGGGAGGGCTATGAGGGCCACGTAACCGGTCTGAAGAAGCACATTGTGGCCGGAGACATCATCCAGGCTGTGCCGTCACAGCGGTTCGCGCGCCCCACGTCGCTGCACCCCTTCAACGTCTACCGGCACCTCCGCACCGTCAATCCTTCACCCTACCTGTTCTACATCAACTGCAAGGATTTCCAGATTGTGGGCGCGTCGCCCGAGCTGCTCGTGAAGAACGAGGCCGGCCGCGTCATCACGCACCCCATCGCCGGCACGGTGAAGCGCGGCAAGACGCCCGAGGAGGACGAGCGCCTCGCATCGGAACTGCGCAACTCGCTCAAAGACCGCGCCGAGCACGTCATGCTCGTCGATCTGGCCCGCAACGATGTGAATCGGGTGTGCGACCCTCTGACGACCCGGGTGGACCGCCTGATGGTGGTGGAGAAGTTCAGCCACGTCCAGCACCTCGTGTCGCAGGTCTCGGGCGTGTTGCGGCCTGGCTGTACGCGCTTCGATGCTTTCCGGTCTATTTTCCCGGCCGGCACCGTCTCTGGAGCTCCCAAAGTCAAGGCCATGGAGCTGATCGCAGAGCTCGAGAAGGAGAAGAGAGGCATCTACGCCGGCGCCGTGGGCTATTTTGGTTATTCGAGCGTCGACCCCCAGGGCAACGTGCGGGACGGCGAAATGGACACGTGCATTGCCCTGCGGACCATGCTGGTCAAGGACGGGATAACGTATCTGCAGGCTGGTAAGTTGTCCTCGTAGCGCGGCAGGTGGCGGATGTCTTGGGGGTGGCGAAGAGCTAACATGGCAAACAGGCGGCGGCATCGTGTTCGATTCGGACGAGTACGATGAGTGGATGGAGACAATGAACAAGCTGGGTGCCAATATGCACTGTATCACCTCGGCCGAGAACCTTTACGCCAAGCGGCAGGAATCGTGATTAGGGTGAGCTCAAGACAGCCCGCCGCCATTCGGTGGCCTATGACCAACCCAGCTCACGTCCGAATAGAAACCACAGATGAGCCAAGGCATCGAGCTTCGGGTGGGCTAGCCAGAGTATCCGCATCCCTCCATCATTTCATCCGTCCCGTTTCCTCATCCCAGTAGTGACCCGACAGGTCTCCAGCGGGCGGGACCCGGTTCATACCGTCGCCCTTCTTGTACTTGAGCTCATCCAGGTTGATATGGTATATGGAGCGCACCTGTTCTGCAGATTAGCCACGGAAGGAGGAGGCGGACGTATTTCCCTGGTTTTTCTTTCTCTTCGTCCAGCCGCCGCGTGCCTTGAAGCTTCCGGTTCCCCCAGGTACCAGCCAGCGCAACGTAGGAAACCGAAAAAAAAAAAAAAAAAAAAAGTAGGAGAGTAAGAGAGCGTCACTTTTCCGATTAAGCAAAGTTGAAAAGGGAAGAGGAAGAAGAGGAAGCAGCAGCGGTAAAGGCAAAGGCAAGAAGAACTCACGCTGACGCCGTACTCGTGTGACTTGAACACGTCCCGGAAGTCGATAGCCAGACTGGCGCCACATTTGGGGCAGAAGAGCTGGTCCTTCTCCTTGGTGTTGAAGCGGTAGACGGCACAGCGCTCACGCCCGTCGTTGTGCCACTGGATCTGTGATGCCCGCGGGTCTGGGTAACACGAGGCGTTAACCCACCAAACATGGGAGTCCTGGATGTGACAATCTCTCTCTCTCTCTCTCTCTCCCTTCTTCTCCCCAGACACACCACAGGAGGGGCGAGCGGAGAGGGGAAATCCCCTCCCCTTCTTCTTCCCCATGGGGCACGAGAAAGGCAACTGGGAAAGGACGGGACGTACAAACGAGGAGGTAGCCAAAGCGTGTGCACGCCGAGCAATTGCACTGCATCACCTCGTACTCGGGCAGCGGCGGGGACAGCGTCATGGCGAACTTGATGAAGCCGCAGTGGCATCCGCACTCGTAAGTACCGCTGGTTGGCGACCCCGGGCCGGCCTCCGCGCCCGCCTTCTCTTTCTCTTCGCCCGGCCGCTGGTCCTGGGTCGACGACATGTCTGGGGCGCGGGTGAGGATGCCTGGTGAACCAGAGCGGGAGATGGAGTGTGAGTCCACGTACCGGGAAGAGTTGGAACCAGAAAATAGCTTGCCTGGCCGCCTTTCGGGTCACACGAGCGGTGTGAGGGAGGGAGGGGTGAAGGAAGAAGATGGGAATGTCAACAACAAACGCAGGTGGGGGGCCAGCTGAACATCCGGAGATAAACCTCTGTCGGCTTGGCAAAGTTACGTCCTCGTGTGAGGCACGGCAAGATGGTTGATTCGTACGACGTCCTCCCAACTTGCGAACAGCGCCTCAGGCCAGGACCCAAGGGGGGGGGGACTTCCCAACCAGTGGACTGCATATACGCATGGCTCGGTCAATCCCTGCAGGGCAGCCTCTTCGTCCTGCTGCGAAGGGGCCTCGCCATCAGGTAAGCACTTGGGGCAACCGAGGCAAGATTCCACCAGCCAGGTCCACACCACCCAGCAGGGCTGTTTCCATTTCACCCAAAGACAGACGAGCAAAAGGTAGAAGTTATCTCACCCGCTTTCCTTCTCATTAGAGTCTGCTCATGGATACGAAGCCACTATCAAAACTAGGCCAGCGCTCATGTCTAACTTGTTCCCCTGGGCGCGCTCCTCATGCCCCCCCCACCCCCGGGCGCCTTGGAGCGAACCGCCGGCGCCGAGCCCGGTTCCAAACATTCAACATCGACTTGGTATCATAGAACTTTTGGGTAATCGCTGCACATAAGGCAATCAAAGCAATAAGCAAGAAAGGTAGTGTGCAAAACCTGCACCACGCTCGCCCACGCTAGACGGGCTGCTGCTCGTTTCGCTGCTGGCTGCGCGGCACGTTCGAGAGAGCCGCATGGTCCTCCCTCTCTCTCTCCTTCTCCTGCTCTCGTTCCTTTTCGTCGTGGTTGTCCACCGAGCCTTCGGCACCCGAATCGTGGCTTGGCGTGTGGTCTCCCTCCTCGACCGGCGCGGACGGAGCAAACCGGCTCTTGGCGCGGATCCTATGGCCGTACAGGTAGAAAATGACGGGGATAGGGACCAAGGCCGCCGCCACGCACCCCAGCAAAGTGGCAGCCCAGTTGATGCCCATGCCGTTGAACATGTATTGCGAGAACAGCGGGAAGCCAGCGCCACAGAGCGAACGCAGGAACGTGTTTCCCGCGATGGCCGAGGCGGCGAACATGAGGTACGCATCGACCAGGTAGTTCAGAGCCTGGAGGAAGATAGCCATCAGGCCATATCCCGTCAGGAGACCCGAGAGGACAGGGACGATCCAGTGAACGGTGCCACTGTAGCCTGACCAGCCAAACCAGAAAATACCACCTGTAAAGGCGACACCGCCAGCAATCACCACGGGGAGACGCCACTCGGGCACAGGGACACCATTGTTCGCCGCCAGCTTCCTCTGGTAGCGGGGTTGGAGCAGCAGGACCGTCGTGCCGGCCAGCAGCTGACCCACAATCATACCGAAGAAAGCGAGGCCGGACTGGCCCGCGCTAAATCCGTAGACGCCCTGGAAGACAAAGGGGTAGGCCGTCAGGAACAGGTAGAGAAGACCGTAGATGAAGGCCATGTAGATGGAGAGGAGCGTGACGATGGGCTCGAAAAAGAGGAGTCGCATAGGACGCAAGAAGTTCTTCTGGAGTAACTCCTTGAAATCAACTTCGATTTCCTCCTGCTTCGCATGTATGCCCCAGTTCTTCGTCCGGCGCCGCAGCTCCGACGCCTTGGCGACCAGGATGACGGGCGGGTATGTTTCGTCCAGGAAGAGCACGTCCAACACAAAGCCAGTGAAGCCCATGATGGCCGCGAGGTACATGGTCCACCGCCAACCGAGATAGGACTCCACGATGTACCCACCGACAAAGGGAGCCAGAAGCGGCCCGGTGAAGACGGCCATGGAGAAGATGGTGATAGCAACGCCACGGGTCGCGTTGTCGTACATGTCGGAGAAGACGGCGGCGACCACGGCCAGCGGGCAGGCGCCACAGAAGCCGGCGAAGAAGCGACAAATCAGTAGCGTCTGCAAGTCGTTGGCCGTGGCACACGCAATGGAGAAAAGCGAGAATCCGAACATGGAGACGCAGATAGGGAGACGTCGGCCCTTTAGCTCCGACAGGGGCGCCCAGAACGTTGGTCCAGTGGCGAATCCGAGAACGAACAGCGAGACGCCGAGAATCCCGACTTCGGCGCTGACACCAAAGGCCTCGGCGACCGGCCGAGTGGCGGCCGAAAAGATGCTCGAAGCAAACGAAGCCGTCATGGTGGTGAACCCAAGCATGGCGGAGGTGAGCAGCCTGTGGGCGTGCCATGGTCAGTACTGGCAGCCGACCCCGGGGGGGCGGGGCGGGGATATCACCTACTTCTTGTTGCTCGGCCAATTCTGCGCATGGTATGGGTCGTCGGGGCCGTCGAACTCGACGACGTACTCCTCCCGGTCCGGGAGCGGCGGCGGGAAGGGCTTCCCGGCGCCGAAGTTAGGCAGGGGCTTGGACTGACGGCTCCGGCTCCGCAGGCTCCGGCCTATAGTTTCGCTGTGCTGGCTGCGGGCCGTATGGATCCGGCTCAGCGCGGTAGGGTGTCGCTCCAGGTCACCTTGGGTCGAGACACGGCTCATGCCCCCGGCCGTGCGCTGTCGAGCCACGCTCCGTTCGCTTGAGGACGTGGTGGACACGGATGACGCCGTTGACACCACGCGCTCGATCTCGTTGCTCGCCCTACGAGGCTGCCCCGTCTGGTGATTCTGCCATCGCGCATCCTCCTCCGCCGCCAGGACCTGGCGGTCGACGTCGTTCATGTTGCTGGTATCGGCTCGGATCGTGTGTCGGCTATCGTGGGCGGCGGTGTCCTGGCGTGACAACACAAGAGGGTCTGCGTCACTCACACGCCGGGGCGAGGTCCCTAGGCCAAGATGAAGACGGAAGACAAGAGAGGGGGGTCGTTCCGGGCGGTATGGGATGCCGGCTGTATTTGTCCCTCCTTCTGCGTCGGTTGCCGTCCCATCACCGTAGCGGCCCCGGCCAGGGTGCGTATTTGTACCTACATAGGCACTCGCCCCCCAAGGCCCAGAAGGACGGGGACGGAGTGTCGCTCAGGTGGATTCCCTCCAGCGGATGGGTCGATGGGTAATGAGCGACCCAGAATCCGGCAAGGGTGTCGCTTCCCGCGAGAGGGCAGTGGCGGGCCGAGGCAGGCGCTACTTCCCACACGATTGTGACTCCCTCTCCTCCGTGTTCCGCAGACGCATGAGCAATACGGAGCCAAAGTACCTCCCTGCCCACCTTTCGGAGCTGTCGCCAGCTCCCACCTCCGGCTTCTCGCGCCCCTAAAAAGCAGGCGCCTGCCTATGTACTTAGTAAGAACCGGGTGCGGCCAGGACAGCACGAATCATGGCCTCCATGGCCACGTCCTTCTTCGCCTTTTCCCACTTCCCTGACAGTGGCAGGCCTGGATCTTGGTCTTGCCGGGCGGTGGCGGCCCCGATCATCAGTCAGACGCCATAATGCCGAACGCGTGGGCGGACAAGCCGCCCGCCCGCCCGAAAGGTTAAGATTGCCTGCATGGGGTGGGAGCCGCTGCCGCTGCCCAGACCACCCGCACTACTAACTAGCATAGAGTGCAGGGCTGCCATCTCCAGCTACCCTTCACCGACAAGGGCCCGTCATCGCTGTCTGTCTGGCTCTTTACGGGAGCGGGCCTCGATACGGAGTACGGCGTCCAGCCAGCCAGCCAGCCAGCCCGGGCGGCCTGATGCCCTCCTGCCAGGAGACCCATAAACAAACGCATTCCGCCGACTGCGTCCAAATACCGGGGCCGGCCCACGCAGGCGACGCGGAGAGCCATGCAACGAGCGTTCGAGAAGGGAGCGGCTCGCCGCGGCCGACGTGGGGCCCCATGTGTCAGAAGCGACGACAGGATTCGAGAGAAGTCGTTGGCCGCGTGGAAAATTTTTCCCTTAGCTGCCAAGTCGGCTGCGCTCTCGCCGCACGAAGTACATCGAGGTTCAACAGACATGACCGCAGGGCGCGCCCCGAAGCGGGGCGGCACGAAACGACCAGGCTCGTTGGGCATCGGCTCCCTGACTGCTGGCCTGAGCGATCTGCAGTGACGATGTATCTCCGTTACCAAGCGCGACGTAATATCGAGCAGTACTGTCAGATCCACTAGCCACTGCACTACTACCAGCCCTGGCTCTATCTCCCGACGAACCCCTGTCAAAAGGGGCGAGCGCGGGAAGAGAGGAAGGAAATAGAGGCGACTAGACCCAGGCGACCGGCTAGCCACGGACCGCGGAACACTGGTCAAGGCGTGCTGCATGCCCTGGAATTGGGCCGATTGTTGCTATCTTCCGATTCGCCGCTCCGTGCTTCTCAGCTTCCGGGCAATGCTGACTATCGGCTGCGTTGACCCGCCCCAACCATCAAATACTGCTTCTTTCAGAGCGGTCTAGGTACTCGTAGCCTACAGTCCGCTCTGTCAGCATGACCACCGCAGTAGCGATGGTCCCCATTTGGCGCGCGGATACTCCATACGGCCGAAAGCGCGAGGTCTCCTGTTGGTCTCGACTTGGCGGCTTGCCATGCTGCTTCTAGACAGGGCTAGCACGGTGCACCTTGCAGCCGGGCTTCTAGCGCTGCTTCTACTGTGCACCTCGCCATCGCCGGGCTTACCAATCGCCCGCGGCAATATCGATCTATCCTCGCAACCTCGGAACAACCCGAGGGAGCGGCAGTTGTGCCGAGCCAGGACGACAGGCTTGGCCCGCAAGGGCAGCGGGCGGCCCAGCTACGCTTCTTCGACGGAGAACAATGTCAAGGAACATGGATGGTAAGGCTGATTGAGACGGTGGAACTGATGCTCTTCATGGGGCGAGGGGTATCACGGCCTCAGGCATGCTCGTCTGTTGGTAGGCATCTGTCTACTTAACACCCCAGCCGTGCTCCAACAACCCTGTCGCCTCTTCGAGGCTAAGACCGCTGGTCTCGGGGTATATCAGCCAGATGGCGCCCCAGCCGAGGGCACAGACAAGGCCGTACAGCACAAAAGTCCACGTCGGCGTCATTGCATCCATCATGGCCAAGAAGGTCAAGCCGATGACGAAGTTGGCGAACCAGTTTGTTGCTGTCGCCACCCCGCTGCCGAGCGAACGCATGTTGAGGGGGAAGAGCTCACTCTGCATCCAGGGCACGTTACCGAGACCCAGGGCATAGGCGGCCACGTAAATCATCATGCTCATCAGGACCACCGTCGCGGCCGTAGCTTCGGAGAACGAGCCCGCCGGTGCGGGCACGCCGGCGGATGGTGGTAGCTGGATGGACTTGAAACCAAAGGCAGACAGGAACAAGCCCACCGCCATGAAAGGGATCGAGTACAGAAGGATGCGGCGCCGCCCGATGCGGTCAATGAGCAGCAGTGCTGCGACCGTAAAGACAAAGTTGGTTGCCGCCACGCTCAGCGAGACCAGGGTGGGGATAGCAAACCCCAGGAGGGTGAAGATGGTAGCAGAAAAATACATCAGCGAGTTGAAGCCGCAGAGTTGTTGCAGCCCCTGAAGCAGGCAGGCAATTGTCAGCGCGCGCCGGTTCTTGGGCACCGCTACCAGCTCATGCCATCCTTCCCACCATTTCCGTGCCGCTTGGGTGCCCCGGCCGGTCAAGGGGCTGCTCTCTTCCTCTTCGCGGACTTCAACTTCGATATCTCTGAGAATGCCATCTACGGTGCGCCGCACGGCCGCCTCGGACCCCAACGTCTTTCGGATCACTCGTCGGGCGGCGTGCGACTTGCCTGCTCTGACCAGCCATCGCGGGGTGTCGGGCATGAAGAGGAGCAGCACGCACTGGAGGACAGCCGGGACAGCACCCAGGCCGACCATGTACCGCCAGCCCGTCGCGGGGTCGCCGTGTTCGGCAAAGGCCCAACCGATGATGTAAGCCACCACCTGGCCCATGGTGATGGACAGGACGTTCATCGTGACCAGTCGGCCGCGGTAGGCCGCCGGGGCCAGCTCAGCGATGTATAAAGGGGTGACAAAGCTCGCCGCGCCCACGGCGGCGCCGACGACGGACCGGCCGACGACCATCCAGAAGACGGAGAAGCTGCCGGCCTGCACGAGGGCGCCAACGATGAAGAGCACGTCGGCGAGGAGAATCACGGGCTTGCGACCGAAGCGATCGGCGAGAACTGAGGACAAGGGCGAGGCGACCAGGGCGAAGAGGGCGGTGCACGACGTGACGACCGACTTGTCAACAAGCGAGAGTTCGTGCCCGGAGAGGGACGTGCCTACCGAGACGAGCGTGGCCGAGATGACACCCGTGTCGTAGCCGAAAAGCAGGCCACTGATGCCGGCAGAGAAGGCCAGCAGCCACATGAAGAGGCCGATGCCGCCGCCGGTCCCATGCCGGGCCCCCTGTCGCGCCGTCTCTTCCCCTTCGGCGTCCGAGACGTCGTCCTCGCGGCGCAAGCCGGTTTCGTGGGGCGCGTCTTCCTGATGCGACATCAGCGGTGCCTCGGCAGACGTCGCCATGCTTGGAGGAGGGGCAGGCGACAGTCAAGAGAGCCAGTCGAATGTCGCCCTAACTAGGGGGCGGATGGAAGTGGAAGATGATGGACGTCGGTTGCCCGCACCACCGGGCAAGACCAGCAGATAACAGGGGTCCGTGCGGGATCAGGCGCGGTACTTAGGTACTTCCTCAGGTACGTCTGGATCACTTGCATCCCTACCGCCTTCCCGCAGGTCCCGGCCCTTGGCCAGGAAGCTTACAGATACTTGGATACCACCACACTACCAAGCAAGACCGTCCACAACAGCACAGGACGTGTACACGAGACGGGAACGGCGATAGGTAGCAATTATTCCCCTACGGAATGTTACCGGCATCCCCAGATGAGAATCGCTTTTGGGGATACGGAGGAAAAGAAGAAAAGCTTGCCAATTCGTTTCCCCTCTCCGCGTCCCACCCGTCCCGAACCCGGCGCCCCGGCCGGTCGTCCGGCTCAGAGGCTTATATCAAAAGTAACCCGGAGAAGGCACAAAAACCGACGCAACCGCCAAGACCGACGCCCCGAAGCACCCTGCAAGCACAGCTCGCAGGACTATACAGTCCTGAAGCATCCGCAGCTCCTCATTCTGCGTCGTGATGGAAACCTCCAGGACGCGGGCCCAGACTGGCTTCCGGTGGTACATGCCGACCCACGGCTCCGAATCAAACGTGTTCGCCGCGCCCAGGCTCTGCAGGCTCGGTTTGTGCATGGGGTCGACGGCGGCCAGGGTCGCGCGCGAACTCTTGCTCCTGTATCCGACGAGCTTCCACGCCCAGGGCGCGGCATGCGCGTCCACGGCGGGGCTGCAGGGCCGGGCAGCGAAGTCCTCGTCGGCAAACTGTTCCCACGGCCGCAGATTGCGCTTGTAGCTCCAGTGCAGGATTACGCAGATACCGTGTCGCGCGGCGATGAGGAGCGTAAGGCCGAGGCACCAAAGCGGTGCTAGGACCAGTCTCAGGGACGGGGGTAGCTTCGACAGGACCAGCAAGGCGTCGAGTGCGAACCCGAGCACCATTAGGGCGGCCGAGAAGCCTCGAACAAAGACTACGCGCGCCCGGCTGCTGTTGGAAATGCTCCAACGGACAAAGTTGGGGTGACACTGCCCCTTCAGTACGGCTTCGGTGGCCGCGAAGGCTGGGAAGAGGGCCGACGGGTGCGTGGTGTACTCGGCTGCCTCGGTACAAGACACGCGATCGGCGTGCGTCAAGTTCAGTTGCCGGGGCCCGCTGTTGGAGATGTAGTGGAGCACAATACGTTGCAACTCATCGCGAAATGGTTGGAGAGAAACGGTTGCTTTCGAACTCGGTGAGCAAGTGATGGAAGAGCGAGAAAGGTGTATGTACTGCACTCACATGCTTCCTCGTCGGTGGTGGCAGAGCCCCCAGGCACCGTCTGGGGCCAGGAGAAGTTGGCCAACGAGGTATCAACCCTCGGGGAATTTGCCTCTCCTTCAAGAGTCCGGGACACGCCGTTGACTCGGCTCGTCTTCTGCCCCCAGTTGCTTGTCCTCGAATATGCCGAAGCCGGTCGCCTGACCTTCCAACTCATATCCCACACAGGTGACAGTTCCCTCTGGTCCTGTGGCAGACAGCTCCATCGTTCAACGTAATCGCGGTACCAAAGGAAGAACTGAAGACACTCGGCATTGTGCTCGATATACAGCAAGTAATCCATAAAATCATTGAGTGAGCATGGCTGCCAAAATGTCAGCGCCGCCAAGCCGGTCAGTTGACACAAGGTCTTACCGGCAGCGTCCGGTTTTGGACGATCTCTAGGAAAGAAAGCCCCGGCGGGGTCTTTCTGGACTCGGCCTGCTTTCGGTATGAGGCGCAGGCCGCGTTGGTCAGGAGAGGACCTCCACGAGCGAGGTAATCCGGTCGACGATAGAAGAGCAAAGACATAGTCTGCACATGGTATCCGTCCAGCACATGAAGTTTCCGTGGAGAGGGACCAAAAGGCAACGACAGGTTTGGGAGACTAAGCCCGGGGGCTTAGCCAGGGCCTTCTTCTGCCCAAAAGTGCAGGAAGCAGCGCCATGTGAAGTCGACCGCCTTTGTGGCCGCCAGAGAATCTATTGGCACAGGGCAATATGCAGGGGGCAATCTCCTAGTGTAGAGCAGCGGGTGGTGCCATTCGCGACACTCGCGACACACAACACAGTTACCAGCGGGGGGGGAGGGGGGTTTCTTTCACCGTTTCCGGGCGTTAATTGAGGGCGGTAGGGGGCAGGCAGATCAGACAGCCCAGCCACCACCTGTCCTGTCTCCTGATTGGGCCGTGTTGAGGTCGCCCAGCCTGTCGGTATCAGTGGCCAGGGCCGGCGAGGCGAAGATGCCCGTAACCGTGTTTCAATATCGACGCCATTAACATGGCAACCCTCCTCCCTGGGCGCCTTTTCTCGAGCAGACAAATGGACAGCTGCTGCTTTCATTCCTCCCGAACCCTTGGCCCCTAAGGGATGGCGACAATCATACCATCATGGCCTTCTGCATGAATAGAGGCCACAACTGCGCGTACGGGACCGCCGGAGATGCGCATACGGCAATGATTCCATGTGGGCGACCAGGGGCGACCAGGTTGGATGGCGTTGCTGACAGGTTGGTGCCCCTGCTTCCACTTCTCTTCTGCGGGCTATCTTGCGGGCGACGGTCGTGCCAAGGACAACTGGGCAAAAGCGGCGAGCAGTGGGCATCTGAGACCTGTTATGAGCAGGCACGAGAAAGGGATCTCCGTCTATCACCAACAACGACCAACGGTTGATCCCGTGAGCTCGTTTGGGGAAGCACCTATGTGCTCGTCTTTGCATTGACATGGATTTCGTTCACCCTTGCGGCAACGTATTCGGCGCGTGGGCTGCATCCCGGGTGTTTAATGACGTGTCATTTGAATACGTATGTGCTCTCCTATTCCAGACCTGGTATGTGTAGAGTTCGGGGAGACAAGGTAAGAAAGTCCATGCATCAACAGCTCCACCACTTGGGTCGCGGATGAGGCTATCCGGATTGACTGACGTATTGAATTATTCAACCTGTACCTACGTCGTAGCGGATGGCATCGAAGGCCAGACTTGAGCCAGCCAGCTGGATGCAGGTGAACCTTGACGTCCAGATCATTGCCGAAAAAAAAGGGGGAAGGGGGGGGGGGGGGGATACAGGCTGACAGACGCGGGTACCGCATGTGAAGGGCATCACTGATAAGGTTGGTTTGATGATGAAGAGCCTTGGATGGCGCAAACAGCTCGAGGCCAAGCGAAACCGCCATTTCACAGCCACGGGTGGAGTGCTGCAGTGTCGTGTAAGAAAGCTGTTTCAGAAGTAGGCAGTCGTGGCAATGAAGTATGCCGTCGGGGTTGAGTTTACAGCAATCTGCCTTCCCGCTACCTGGGCCCTTCGGCATTCAATCTGGTTGGTGGCTGACAACCAAGAAAATATTGTCGACGAATCCTCCCCAACGCTCACAAAAGGACGACCGCTGCCCAAGCTGCTCCCAACATAACAGTCATGGCGCAAGGCGGCATGTTCATCCAGCGAACACCGCTGTTTGGAGGAGCCACTTCGCCGAGTTTGTACGTCAAAGTGCCGGTCGCTTCTGATGTCACGGTGTCCTCTGGCATCGATGAGTCGTCTGTCACTGAAGGCTGGGGCTGGTCTACCCGGCAGCCGTCGCGCGAGCAATCCATGCCGTTGGTACAGCAACCTCCCCCCTGCTCCGAACCGCATTGCGTGGTCCCAAGCAGACAGACGGCCGCTTGGGGGGGCCCAGCTGCACAGTCCGACGAGTTCCCACAGCAGTAGATACCAGACGCGCTGAGGTCTGTTGGGTAGCAGATTGTGCCGGCAGGACAGCAGATACTCTGATCCGCACCATGAGCACAAATGGGCCTGCATATGGAGGGCACAGGAGGTGGGGAAAGGGGAAGCAACTTACCGGTCGGTTGAACTCTGCGCAACTCTCCAGATACCCATCGCAAGTCCCCGAGATGCTGTGCCGCGTGAGGACAGGGACACTGGAATTTCTCTGTGCCGCCGTTTTGTTGTTGGCTTTGGAGATGATCCAGGCGCCAGTGGCGTAGTATGCTGTGTAGTACTCCGCGGTGAAGACGATGCCAAGGACCATGACGGTGAGAACAACAATGACGAGCCCGCCAAGGGCAGCGCAGCGGAGTCCCGGCCGGTCCGCGAAACAGTAGCGGTGCCAATCAAATCGGGACCGGTCAATGCTCCACAGCTTGCGCTTGTGGGAAGCACACTGCGGCTCGGCGGTCTTGTTTTCCATTCCGGTCGGCTTGGGGGGTGGGGGGGGGGGGGGGGGGTGCCTGGGTATTCCGGCCTGGCACTTCGTCCAGAGCAAGGCGATACGAACAGAGGACGGGATGGGCGTATGGTATTGGACGCGCAGAGGAGAGAGCAAGGCGGGAAAGAGGGATGAAAGGCCTGTCTAAGTACGTAGGTATGATAGGGTATGACCGGACTAGGGTTGGCAGATGACCTGCGATGATGGTCATGGCCTGACCTGTTTGGCCAGTTCAAGTAGAATGGGATGGCTGTTGAGCGGCTTGATTCGGTGCGACGCAGTTGCCAATGTCGTTGGTTCTGCGGCGCTTATTTTCGAGACCCGGAAAGCGCGGCGGATCAGGCCTCAAGCAAACGGCAAAGGAACCTACATCTCTGTCTTCTGCCCTCTTTCCTAAACTTGCATAGGCACTGAACCTACATGAGCGGTACTGTAGGTTCCAACCCGTCAGAGCCACCAACGCCTTCCAAAAAGCTGTACGCCCCTGGTCTGCTGCTACTCATGTTGAGAAACCACCTACTCCGGACGGACGGCATCCATCGTTTGGAAATCGCGTAGTCGCCCGAGGGGCAGACTTGCATGTGCTAGGTAGATTGCTTCTCTTACACAGGGCAGCCAGGGGCCCTGGTGGCCTATATTATGCTGCCCCTCCGCTGCTCAGGCATAATACCTCGAGGGCTGCGGGGGGTGATGCCCACCCCCAGGGACCCCCACGACTCGCTCGTGACAATCTGAACCGAATCGTCCGCTGAAGAGGCACTCCATAAACCGCTCTCTATCTGATCTACCGTAATGGGCCCCTTCCCCAGCTTGGTTTGATTGCTGCCACCTGGCCCGACTGCGACCAGTCCGTACCCTTAACGCCTCGTAAATATGTTGGTCCGTGTTTGTGACAGTCTGTGCAACCGGAACAATGCAACGCCGACCAGAAGAACGGAAGGCGAGGCCTGCAACCAACTCATAGCCAGCCAAGTCAGTTTTCGACCGTCCCCCTCCCCAGGTTGTCTCGTCCACATCACTGGAATACCCCGCGTTTACTAGGAGCACGTTAGTCGACGTCATTCACCCATTTACCGCCAGGGCTGGAGGATGATGCATACCAGAATCTCGTCGTCCATGGGTGCGTCACCGTTGGCGGCAGCAGCAGCAGCCGCGCCACCCGTGTTCTCGTTGTTTTGAGTGCCGGACTCGAAATAGTCGGCCATCTCCGAGTCGAGCTCCTCAGCTGTCTTCTTGGCAGGGCGCGCGTTGCGGGTCTTGCGGCCCTTGCCCTTGCCGCGGGCTCCAGCGGCACCTGAGGCATCCTTTGAAGCCGTCTCCTTCCTGGAAGCGGCCGACTTGGGCTGGGCCTTGAGCTGCGACTTGGGCTGGCTGATGCGCTCCGTGAGCGTCTTGGGGGCGGGAAGCAGCGCAGCATTGGCGGCGCTAACCACAATCTCGATCTTGATGGGCTTGCCATCCACGAGGAGACCGTTCAGTGCCTTGAAAGCCTTCTGGGCGCCATCAGAAGAGCCAAAGGTGACAGTGGCGATACCACGGCTCATGCTGTTGGGTCCATACGAAAGCTCGACTCTCTTGACATGGCCAACTGAGGTGAGGAAGTACTCCTATCGAGGGAATGAACGTTAGTCATCAGAAGAGATATCGGTAGTGACAAGTGGATCGCGTCGGGTCGCGTCGAACGTCCGGGTCTCGTCCAATCGGAACCGTCGGGTGAGGTGCGGATCCAGCAAGGCCGTCAAAGTCACGAGCAGCAGCAGTGAGCACGCAGTGAGGCCCCGCTCCCCCCAAAAGCGGTCCTCCTTCCCGGAGCGAACCGACTGGGCTCTCGGATCTGAGTCTGTCCTACCGCCGACCCAGAACTCCCAATGTCCGCCGTTCGACGCTGCGTTGCTTCGTTCTCGAGTGTGCCCGCGCATGTCATGCCACCAGAGCCATGCTGGGTTCCTCGGACTAGACGGTACCACCCGACAAGTCGTATCGTATAGCAAGGCCGCTGAGCGATACGTGTCCCACATAGAGCATCCCGGCAGACCAAGTTGCCGCTATATCGGGAGGAAATGCCAGGGCCATTCATTGATGGAGCCGAGACGAGGGACAAAGAGACCCCTCCCAATAAGCTATTGGCTTGCTAGTGCTCACTGCTGTGCTCGTTGCGGATCGGAGTCGGGACGAACGGCTTTACCGCGGTCAAGATGTCCGAAGCAACACCCGAAGATGCCACCTCGTTTCGCAAGCCATAGGATATGCATGCCATGTTTAGCGCCAATGTCAATTGTCAACACCCGTGATACTCGTGACGAAAGGGTGCCAAGCTTTCTCAAGATATCTTGTGTTCGACGCGGGGTGACAAGGACCTGCTCGACTTCCAACGGTCATGCGGTCGCAAACTGGGCGCCAACTCGACCGAGGAAGGAGACGGGGCAACGGACAGCTCCACAACTGACTGCAGCCATCTGGGATCCTCGAGGAGGACGAACCGGACCATGTAGAATGGCAACGGCTGGCCGTTGGTTCGGATGGGTTTCACGCGCGCGCGATGGAATAGAGCATGTCGATAAAAATTCCACAGGCTTGAAAGGCCTTAGTGGAAACATACCTTGATTTGAGCCTCGTTCACATCCTTGGGCTGCGAGGGAATTCATCAGCACAGCACAGCAAGGCAGGAATAAAGGGGTCGAGGTGCTTACCAGGTTGCTCACAACGACTTTGCTGTCTCCAGAAAGAGCGGCTTTGGCAGGGGCTTGCTTGGAGGCGTGCGCTCCCTTCTGCTTAGAGCTCTTCTGCACACCGCCGACAGGGGCGGCGGTAGCAGCCGGTCGGCCAGTGGAGCGGCGGGGGCCCCTGGCGGCACCACGGCGAGCGCCCGAGGAGCGCTGCGTCGACAAGATCTCGTCGAGAGACTGGTCCAACTTGCCAGACATGGTGGTGGCGTGGAGCGGTGGTCAAAAGACGTTAACGGGATTGTGTTGTAGAGCGTTGACGATGGCGTGAAAGACGCGCTTGTCAAAGCGACCGAGGCGGAGATGCGCGAGCGTCGGGATTAGAGATTATCTGTGTGGGTGTGTGTGTATCGTACCGGGCGACGATATGCGACGCGATGCGGCGGGGTGGCAAGGTGAGTAGGGAAATACGCGTGAAAACTTCGGCTGGGTCGGCGCGCTGCGAGTCGCGGGAGCTGAAGGAGGCTTGAGGAAGGAGAAAACAGGGACGGTCAGACGGGTGGGCGGTTGGCGATGGTCTGGACGTCACTGTGGAGGGATGGATGGCTGGGTGTGGTGTGGCAGTACAAGTTGGATGCTACCGGGAATTGTTGTATGAGGATGAAGAAGTGGAAGAATGCGAGGCGACGGATGATGGTCAGTGACAATGGGGGATGGAGAGATGGTAACTGAGCTGGGCCGGGATGAGATCAAATGGGATGGGGACAGACAAACAGAGAAAGCTTGGGGGAGCGCGCGCACAAGGGGCGACAAGCAAAAGTGGGCCATGGAGCACTTTACCTACGCACCAGACGAATGGCGGGCAGGTATGGATTGACTCAGGCACCAGCTGACTAGTGGGAATTGCGGTTGGCCGGGCTGGGCCGGGCTGCCTCTTGGGCGTGCAGTCCAGTACATGCATCCTCAGGATGGGGATGGATTGTGCTCAATACATCCATCCATACTCCTCATCATCCACTGGACTGCCTATGTTTCTTTGCTTTCCAAACCTGCGTCGCCTAGGTACCTTACTTCCCGGCCGTGACACACTGTAGGACCCCCCTGACCGACTGGGTCGCACCATGGGATCCCTCCCAACTTCGCATGCGGAACGTCCCATCTTCACCCTTCCGCGTATGCCACCGGAGCATTTTCACCTCGCCCGATGCATGGGTATTGACTACCGACTTGGGGTATTATTGGCCCACGACACCAACCCACGCAGTGGTCAGCAGGCTCCTCTCCGCCGAGGCTACTCTCTACGTGGCTGATACGTCTATCCGGAAGACCACGCTGCGCGTAATCAAGGCATACTTGAGTAGGTGCGTGTATGGTAGGTATTATCTACCTTGCGTTGGCTTCAAGGACCGGAAGGACATGTCCAAAGGACCGCAACACATCTGCGCAATCTACCTATGCTCTTGTGTGTTGGTGCTGTGATCCCCAAATGATACGCAGCCCCCAGATACCGATCACTGGATTCCAATGCTTCCTTGAGCATCAGTATGCACAAGCACCACCACTGCGGAGGGCCGTCTGGCTTCGTCCATGGATAGGCGGCTGTGTTATCCAGCTGCTGTCGCTTGCGTCCTAGTGCGCATGAGCTGTCGGGCCGGCGTCCTCAACCACTTGCCGCGTCGAGTTTTGCCATGACTTGCGCCCCATTACTTTCCCATGGCCTGGGGCTGTTGCGCCGGCTGGGCCCTGGCGGCTTTCTCGGCGAGCGCGCTGGGCTCGCGGGAATTGACCTCGAAGAAGTGGTAGAGAACAATCAGCACCATGGCAGCCGAGCCAAGGACTATGGCCAGGCGGTAGAGCTCGTCGTCGCTGATCATGATGAAGAGATGTGGTTGAACGTGTGGTTGAGAGACGCGCACGGATGGACAGTGGGCAACGAGGGGGTCTGGCACATTTTAAGTCAATTCGACGCCTGGTATTACGATTGTGTTCTGGGCCGCCCACCTACCAGCCGGGTCGCGAGAATGGCCTTCGCGGGGGAGTTGAGCTCTTCAGTAGCTAATGGCTTGTGGTTGCGTCGGCGGTGGTGGAAAGGCCACAATTCCAACTGCCAGCTTGCGGATTGTTGCTGCACTGGCTTACAAAGGGGACATGAGAGCGGGCGTGGAGCCCAGAGCGCACCACAGGCTGGGAAACCTTGTGGAAGTACTCCGTACCTTTCCATGGTCCCCATGCGGATTCCCGCAGGTACGGAGTACATCGTAGATGCGTTTCGACCCCGGCGAGCCCAGGCCCGTGCTGCCGCTATCAATGTGGCGCAGACTCACGCTCTTACGGGACTCGGGCTTCCCTGCTTCAACCCAGTCACCAGCCGCATGTCAGCCACGATGTGGTCATGTGACGTAACTGGTGTCGGTCGCAGCCCACCAACTTCTAAACTTTAACCCTGGGCAGTGACGAAGGACCGGGTGTGGACTTCCCGCGAGCTGCTCTTCAATTTGACTGGAGAGGGCCCCAGCAGTCAAACTTCGCTCCCCTTGCGACCAACCAACCCGCATCTCGGCCTCACCCGCAGCCATCCATCACGCCTTTGGGGGCACTTTCTCTCCGTCAACGCGCCCTCGGCAAGCTGCCACCATGCCTCCCAAGAACAAGAAGGACGATGGCAAGGCCAAGAAGCCTGCGGCCTCCAAGACGGTCCAGGACAAGACCTTCGGCATGAAAAACAAGAAGGGATCTGCGGCGCAGAAGCAGATCAAGCAGATCCAGTCCTCGGTCGGCCACAGTGCCGAGGAAAAGCGTAAGGCGGCCGAGAAGGAGCAGCGCGCCCGTGACAAGGCGGCCGCCGAGGCTGCCCGCAAGGAGACCGAAGAGCTGTTGAACAAGCCGGCTCAGATCCAGAAGGTGCCGTTCGGCGTCGATCCCAAGACGGTGCTCTGCATCTTCTTCAAGAAGGGAAACTGCGAGAAGGGCAAGAAATGCAAGTTCTCGCACGACTTGACCGTCGAGCGCAAGACTGAGAAGAAGAGTCTGTACACCGATGGCAGGACCGAAGAGGATGAAAAGGAGAAGAAGAAGCAAGAGACGTCCGAGGACTGGGACGAAGAGAAGCTGAGAAAGGTCGTCTTGTCCAAGAAGGGCAATCAGCAAACCACGACGGACAAGGTCTGCAAGTACTTCATTGAGGCCATTGAGGATGGCAAGTACGGCTGGTTTTGGACTTGCCCCAATGGAGGCAACCAATGCAAATACAAACATGCTCTGCCGCCAGGGTACGTGCCTCGGCTCCTCGCCGCCCCTGCACTGAACTCTACTAACGCGCTGTTTCCAGGTTCGTCCTCAAGACTAAGGAGCAGCGAGCCGCCGAGAAGGCCTTGCTGGACAAGTCTCCTCTCAAGACGTTAACCCTAGAGGAGTTCTTGGAAACCGAGAGACACAAGCTGACTGGCACACTGACGCCCGTAACGCCCGAATCTTTCGCGAAATGGAAGGAGGACCGCATCTCCAAGAAGGCCGCCGAGGAGCAGGCCAGACAGGCCAAGGAAGCCACCGGCCGAGCCCTGTTTGAGAGTGGCAACTGGCGCTTCGGTGAAGACTCAGATGGCGATGACGATGACGAAGATGCTTGGAACCTCGAGAAGATGCGCAAGGAGACGGAGGCTATCAGGCAGAAGAAGGAGGAAGAGCGGTTAGCTGCAGCCAACGGCTATTCGCTGTCGGATGTAAACGCTCAGCCACCGGAAGCCGTCGCAGAAGCCTCGGGTTCTTGAGTGCCTTCCTGACGCATGCTTCAGCCCGAGGGCCTGAGGCTGCGACAGCCAAATACGATACACGCCAAGAGACGAGCCGAGGGAGATTGGGACTCTTGAGGACACCGCCCGCGAGTGCGTGTCATAGGACTTCAGCAGCAGTATGTATTTGCCAGCGAGCAACCCGCCTTCCGCCCCTCTGGCTTAGAGCTGGGCCAAATGGTTGGCGGTTGCCGCAGCGATGGCTTTACTTGGACGCGATCTACAGAAAAGATATGGGTCAAACGCTATCCGGTTCGCATGGACGAGTAGGATCGAAAACGCATCGTCTATTTGGGACCCGCCGTGTCCAGTGACACATTCCACATGCCCCCAAGGGATATGGTTGAGTGAACAGAGGTTGTAACTGCGTTTCCTGAGCCAGCTTTGATCAAAGGCGCAGTGGTTGAAACCTGGATCTACTTAATTATTACGATTGGATCATCCCGTGTCCTCACATGCAACCACCGCATACCCGGGTGGTAAACCGGCGTGGCTTGTAGTAGCACATCATGCACAGGGCTGTGTGGGTTTTATTCGTTCATCTTTTGGAGCCCTGGGGTATCTTCGATGGGAGCGATACTGTAGGTCCTTAAGGAGGTAAGTTATTAGTCGCGGGGGTGCGTATTTCCCAAGCGACACCCGGAAGACTAGTGGTCAACCGAAACGGTTTTATGGTTGTCAGACAGGTAGCGGAAAGTAAATGGGAGAGACCGGTAAGTACGGAGTTGTGATAGTAGATGCAATAGTGGATACCAGCAACCGGGAGGAGGACTGATAGTATCCCTGCCAATCAGCCCGGGAGTCGCACTCCAAAGCCGTAACGCGTCGTCCTCGAGCTGGTCCGGGCCGGGCCCGTGTCCTTCGCATTCTTGCTTCTGATACGGGCGTGCATCTCCATTCCGCTTTCGCCCCCAAGCCAGCCAGAACAGGTGAGAACCTGGTGGTTGACCACTGTGAAAGTCCGAGTAAGCCCCGGGGGCGCTATCCAGCTTGCCTACCTACCTACAAAAGCCGCACCTTCGAGACGCTTCTTGAGCTTGGCCCGATGGAAGAGCAGGAGACGAAGTTGGGCAGCGCGGCAGATGCGCTCAAGTGCGACCGGGTAGAAAGAGCCCGGGGGGCGTGGAAAAGAACGAGGCACCATAGCAGCAGCATGCCTGCTTCACCCATCGCTGCTGACTTGATGGGACCTTCGCATCAGCTCGATGGAAGGCCAGCTCTTCCGCGCCAACTCTCGCCCTCAACAAGGTTACAGGTCAATCTTAGGCCGGTGTCCACATCTGGCGCGCCTTCGCAGACAACATCACGAAGCACCACAACCGAAAGCCCTTTGGTTTCGTCCAAAGCTTTGCCTGCCAGACCAGCACAGTCCACGACATCCTTTTCCACTTATCAGGCACCATCGCCAGCCACGCCCATGGGCGACACCGGCGATGGCAGCCCGGCTTCCCAGCCGCGGAAACGGGGTCGCCCCAAGGGCTGGAAGGCTGGAATGTCGTATGCTGAGTTGCGAGGCGACCCCCCTCCCCTCAAAGCCAGAAAGTCGGCCCGTCCTGCGAGGTCCTCATCGGCGGCGGCGGCGGCGGCAGCAGCAGCATCAGCAACACCAGAAGGAGGCGCTAGACGCCGCGGTCGGCCGCCCAAACCGCCCCCGCCAACGCCGCGGGAACAGTACTTGAAGTCCGAACCCAGATACCTGGCGTTCGGGTGTGAGTGGCACGGTGGAGACTCCTTGGGCGAGCCAATTCGGTGTCCAGCTGAGTTGCAAAACATGGATACGTTACGTCGACACGTCTTTCTCATCCACGGTGATGCAGAGACGTTGGTGTGTCGCTGGGGCAAATGCAGTCACGCCCAGCCAGTGGAGTTTGCGGACGAGGGAACGTTCCGGGAACACGTGGAGAAGGCACACTTCAGAAGCTACGTATGGCACATGGGCGACGGTGTCCAGAACAAAGGCATCTCGACGCTTAGACAAGACGCAGACAAACTGCCACTTTACCTTTTCGACTGTGACGGGAATTTGGTCACACCGTCGATCAAAGACCAACTACTCGAGGACACCAAGGGCATGCTAGAGAGAAAGAGGAAGCTGAGGGAGATACAAAAACTGGCCCAAGAGAACGCCCCCGATGAGAGTGAGTTTGTACTACCACTGTTGGAATGACGGTATTCGCCAGATTCAGGATTCAGCGGCCGGCTCGTCTGCTGGTTCGCATATGAGATGACAAGTAGGCCCACGAGGCCCGAGGGTAGGGGACTGGCGGTATCGACACCGTCAGCGCGTGCGGTCCTGCAGCATACTGGTGAGTCCTCGAGGACTGAAGATTGCGTGGGTGCAACTGGTGATACATTTATATGATTGGTTGGGTTTGGCCGGCAGGTCTTTACTGGCACTCAATACGAGATGAAGTGAGCGCACTGCCCGCGGCCCGCTGCGGGTGGGAACCCCTATTCTTCGCGTGAGGGCAGAGGAGGTTACGAGAGAGAAGTCAAGCCACGTCCAAAGGATGAATGGGAAATCTCGCACAGTTGTTTTCACAGGACTGCCCTACGTTTTCCTACTGCAGCATTGCTTTCTCTTTCAAGGCAACACCGCCGCGAGAGCCATGCCTCATCCTCCGAGGGTAGGATAGACGGACTCACGGGAGTGCTTGAATTGCCTCCCCCCCTCTCACCTGGAAGAACACGGCGGGAAAACGTGTTATCCTGTCGAAGATAGCTCACTTAGTGCCTTGAGCTAAGTACAAGCACTAGTCGCTGTTGGCGCGAAGGATAACTTGCTCGTTTTCAACGCGGGTGCCCCTGGTGAGGGCCCTGACATGGAGCCAGCTCGCCAGGTAGACGCCTTCATCAGAAACCTTCGCGGGCATGGGTGGGATACAAGGTTTGACGGGGGTGTTAGCAGGCACAGGTACTTGGAGGGCTACGGATGTGCTTGGACGGACGGACAGACTAATGGACGAGCCTCCTATGATGGCGGTGTCTCTGTTCTTTTTGCTTTCTTTCGCTCGGTGAGGCGCCCCGTCGGCGCAGCATTCCTTGTACTTCCAGAAGTGTACTTGCCGGCCGTCCGCGTACATGGTATGTCTTGACGCATCAAGTACCGACAGGCAGAGGTTGAAGAAGGAACTGGGGGGCAGCGATTAGTTCGTACGGAGGTGTGTTGCAGCACCTAACCAATAACTCAATATTCGTAGAAGCTGGACCAGAGCGCATGGTGCTACCCATCGACTGACAGTAGATAAGGTTAGCAACGGCGCCGGATTCGTGGGTGAGTGCGGCACCGAACCATGAACCCGCCAAAAGACTACGCCGACCAGCTAGCCAGCCAGCCAGCCAGCGAGTCAGCAAGTCAGGTGTCCCGGCAGAAAGTTTCCCAGGAACGTTCACAGGTCAAGCAGCCACAAGGCTGGCGGGCGAGCGGCCAGGCTTGTGGCCGGCCAGGCGGTAGAGATTCCATCGCGTCGGGGCCTTTGCATGAATGGGGGCAGTAGTCAGGGTTTCTGGTTCGATCCGGTCAGGTACAAGCTGGAGCAACTTGGGACCCTACTTACGTACAGTGCTTGACCTCCAGGGTGTCCATAGGGCACGGGGACTCTGATGACTTACGCGGCCGGTATCAACGAACCTCAACGTGAGGCGAAAACCGAAAGACCGCCGGTAACCTAGTAACAGTACTGTAGATGGGATTTCCCACTGGGAAACCCGCACTGCAATTCTGATATGGAGGATGGACCAACTCGGAACCAATCCGTAGGTACCTAGGTAAGGTGGAATCTGTTCGTTCGAACTGGAGCATCCAAACAATGTCTCAACGACATCCCTTCATCCAGATTAGAAATCGGGGGGAAGGGATGGGTGATGGATGTCGGGATCCCCACGCACGGGTATCCATTGCCGGAACGGAGCTACAACTCTGCGCTACTGCAGCAGCGTTGCACTTTGCACTTTGATTTCAGGGCAACCAAAAAAAAAAGCGACTCGGCAGCTCTACCAGAGCCACATTGGAAGATGTCCTAGCTGAGTCACTTATTTCGTCACCCCTCTCGGCCCGTTCGACGCCCATTGTAGGTGACCCAATATTCCACACTGGTGCAGTTGTCTGGAATTGGTACATAGCGCCGTGGCCCAGCATGGGTTACTTTCACGACTTGATGCGCAGGTGATATCGTAGGCGCCCAGTCCCGGCGGCCAAACCGGGGGCGTATATCGTAGACACGGGCGGGCGGGTCCGTAGGTGCACTGGAACTTCCATCTATGAAACAATGGGAACCTAGCCAGTCGAGTCAGCGGCCCGGCGAAGACCTGCCTCGCCCTGCCCAGAGGCTGTCGCAGTCATGCGTGGGTTTACCAGGGCCAACCAGTTAGTCGGCCCGGCCCAGGCACCGACTAGCCCGGAGTCATGCAGAGCAATGGGGGAGAACGCCACGTTCTACTACAATTTACTGCTGTTCTGCCGCAATCTGGGGAGCAAGGCACCGGCGCTGTGTAACGCCAATGCAAGAGGATACAACGGCACCGTCCGCTGACGGCCGCCTCCAACATGAGATTCAACACAAACCGAGTCCCGGGTCCCCATATCCATTAGTATCGCCGACGCCCCTACCCAGGTATCAAGTAAATACGGCTACACAAGTAAGTAGGTAGGCATAGATGTCGTCGCGAAGGACCTAAGTCCCACGAGGTGCCGCTAGGTGGGAGAAAAGGAGCCCCTCTGCAGGGCCTGGTCTCACTCCACCCAGATGTAGGCAGTCTTTGCGCGTCCCGTGTCCCCCATCCCCGGCACACCATTGCTCTCGCCCTCTTGTTTTCGTGTTCTCTGCCCCCGGTCCCGCGATTGGTCTTGTGCGTTTCCGGGTCATGCACTACGAGGTACGTCGTGCCGGTTCAAGCCGTATCCCCGTCGGCACAGCAGCACAATGGCCCGCGGATCGCCCTGGCTGTTGATTGCGTCTTTCCTCGTTGATCCTCGCCTGCCTACTACATTGCTGCGCCCTGGTTGGCTAGGCTGATCTGGGCGGCACCCAGACATCCAAACCTCCACCCGCCCCAGTTGCCCGGCCTAGTGGTCAGAGGTACATGGGATCCTCATACGACGCGCCCCCCCCCCCCCCCCCCGGGTACCGGTGTGTACGGCCGCCGGCCCCGACCCCATCGGTACCGCGTTGCCTTTGCCTGATCTCCAGTACCACAAGTTGCATGGGATATCTGCGGCGCTATGGGCCCTGCCCGTGTATCCCTTGCGCGTTTTTTGCTGGGGCACGAGGGCTGGGACGGAGGCCGCACTGCATGTACATCCATCCATACCTGGAGGTCCGTACTGAGGCGGTAGCTCCCATCCCCCATCCACTTGCTTCCGACGAAGCCGCCTCGCCTCCCTAGGTGGTGGCCATACGGATGTGTTGATGGGAAAACCTGGTTCGTACATACCTAGGTACACACGGGCAGTCCTTGCCCCCTATGCAACAACTCCTATGCACTGCGCTGCATGGCAGAGGGGGGAGCGCACTGCATTTCTCAGCATCCATCATCCGCCACCCCGACGCCTAGGATTCGATGCCCATCATCCATCTGCCAGTCTGGCGCCGGGCAGGCCAGGTCCCATCCAACCCGCCTGCATCATCCAGGCCCAGCAGGGGGGGGGGGGGGGGGGCGTGTTGATCCCTGGCCCAGCCCCAGAGTCCTGATGAGAGCCTGGAACATCCATTAGTCATACTACGCCTACATTGATAGGTCACGTCGCTAAGCATGTACCTACATATTTGCAGGCAAATGGAGAAAGAGAGGGCGTGTGCTCTCTTCGTTTGGCTTGTCCGGACCATCTGCCGTCGGTTCCCGCCAAGTAAACACGCCCCGGCCAGAACCCCGCTTGTACCTAGCCCACAGGCTGTTGGTTGGCGGGTGGACAGGGCCGTGAACTGCCTGATGACTGAATACGACGAGGGGAGGGGAGGGCAAGAGGAGTATGGAAGAGCCCGCTGGAGCGCTGACAGAGAAATGGAGAGGAGTTGCCGAACCACACGGATGTGGTGCATGCGAGAGGTGGAAGTACCTTGATTATGTGTAGATCGACTCGCCCATCCCGTCCCATCCTCCAGAGACACTTGCTCCCATTTTCCCGCCCGCCATCCCATCCCGTCCTGCCCAGCCCATCACATCCAACACTCACCAAAGACCTACCTACAACTTTACTTAGCCCCTTCGACACAGCCCGCCCGCCCAGCAACCAAGCCCCAGGACCAGGTGCGAGTGGACACGGAGACGAGGCCTAGCAGCCCCTACCTAGTAGCACCTACAGCTAGGTACCTAAAGCCCTGCCCTCTTCTGCCCATTGTCCACCGCCGTCGTGCAACAGCCTGCTGCTGACTGGCAGCCGGCTTGTCAGGAGGCATTCGCTCGGCCCCCCCCCAAGTCTCAGTACCTCTGGCCGACCAGTCACCAGCCCAGTCCATCGTCACCATGGGGCCCACCTCGACGTCGACCGCCGACGCCGCCAACCCCAATTCCTCTTCACCATCATCGCAGCTCGCCCCCCCCGATTCCCCGAACCTCCAGTCCGACCAGCAGCCGCCGCAGCAGCGTCGCCGCAGCACCTTTCGCATCAAACAACGACTGGCATCATGGCACGCGCCTGACCTACACAGAGTATTCAGTAACAGCCCCGATCCTGATCCGGCCGACGGACCCAGCAACGACGACGCCAAGATGCCTTCCCTGAAGTCGCCCAACGGCAACTTCAACCAGAAGATCAAGAACTTCTTCCGCATCAACAGCGATGCCAAGTCCCACCACGGCGCCGAGAAGGGCTTGGATCTCAAGAACAACGAGAGCCGGTCCAATGGCTTCCGCAACACCAAATTCTTCTCGGTCGGCCGCCTGCGGTCGACTACGAACAATAGCGACGGCAACCCCCTCGACGAGGCCATGAGCCCGACCGCTCATGCGAACCCGTACTACGCGCTCCAGGGCCAGCCTGGTCTCCGCCATCACAACGAAGGTTCCATCCCTCCCAGTCCGCGCGACACCTCCCACTTGAAGATCAATGGGCCTGACGGATTCAAAGCACAACCGACGAGCGCTACCAAGGAGGAGTTGGCCAGGAAACTGCGCAGGGTAGCCAGTGCCCCGAACGCTCACGGCCTCTTCTCCAAGGGTAAGGGTAGCGGTGAGCGGCCTGCGACGGCCGAACTCGGCAAAGAGCCGCTGGTGCAGAACCCCAACTCGACCACGCTAGGCCTAGTCGACAAGACGGGCACCGTCGACCCCGGGGCCATCACCATGCCCGACAAGGACGGACTGGGCGACCTGCCCCCTCCCGGCCGCAGCCCGCTGGCCTTCCGCAGAACTTACAGCTCAAACTCTATCAAAGTGCGCACCGTTGAGGTCGGCCCGTCGAGCTTCGACAAGATCAAGCTCATTGGGAAGGGCGACGTTGGCAAGGTCTATCTGGTTCGCGAGAAGAAGAGCGCCAGACTCTATGCGATGAAGGGTACCGATGCATCCCCATCCCCTCCTCCCCTCCCCTTCTTCTCTGCGCCTCGCCCTCCGGCCTCGGGAGTCCTACTGACGCGACGTCCTCACGGCAGTTCTCAGCAAGAAAGAAATGATCAAGCGGAACAAGATCAAGAGGGCGCTGGCGGAGCAAGAGATTCTCGCGACGAGTAACCACCCGTTCATCGTCACGCTGTATCATTCTTTCCAGTCGGAGGATTACCTCTACCTCTGTATGGAGTACTGCAGCGGCGGCGAATTCTTCCGGGCCCTGCAGACGCGTCCTGGCAAATGCATCCCCGAAGACGAAGCACGCTTCTACGCCGCCGAGGTAACGGCCGCTCTGGAATACCTGCACCTCATGGGCTTCATCTACCGGGATCTCAAGCCCGAAAACATTCTGCTTCACCAGTCAGGGCATATCATGCTCTCGGATTTTGACTTGTCCAAGCAGTCTGGGCCTGGCGGCAAGCCTACCATGATAATGGGCAAGAACGGTGCTAGTACGTCGTCGTTGCCCACGATAGACACCAAGTCTTGTATAGCCGATTTCCGGACCAACTCCTTTGTCGGCACCGAGGAATACATTGCGCCCGAAGTCATCAAAGGGAGTGGCCACACGAGCGCCGTCGACTGGTGGACTTTGGGCATCTTGATCTACGAGATGCTTTACGGCACCACGCCCTTCAAGGGCAAGAACCGTAATGCGACCTTTGCCAACATTCTGCGAGAGGAGATTCCTTTCCCCGAACACTCCGGCGCGCCGCAGATCTCAAAGTAAGTAGTCGTCGTCGCTGCCGCTTGTGGGGGGACTGGCTGACAGAGAGGGGGCAAACAGTCTGTGTAAGTCTCTGATCCGGAAGCTCCTCATCAAGGATGAGACGCGTAGGCTTGGAGCCCGCGCCGGTGCATCCGACATCAAGGCCCACCCCTTCTTCCGAACGACACAATGGGCCTTGATTCGTCATATGAAACCCCCCATCGTACCGCATACAAGCCGCGATATAGACACGGTCAACTTTAGAAACGTCAAGGAGAGCGAGAGCGTTGATCTCAGCGGAACGAGGACAAAGAACCTCAAGGGCGTGCCGCTCGACAGCGGGCTAGCGACACCCGGTGCCGAGACGGTGGATCCATTTGAAGAGTTCAACAGCGTGACGCTGCACCACGAGGGCGACGAACACCACTACGACAGCCAGAGCTCCACAGCATATGACTCTTGAACGACGACACGGTCGGGAAGATCTGCCACCAACTGCCCGCCCGGGGGGATATACATGATCTTGAGCTTTTGTCCAATTTGCCGCACTGTAGCATGCCGGCCTGGACACCTCTGGCAGCAATCAAGCTCTGGCCCACCACGACGAAGGCCCTCGGCGTCTCTCGTGCTTGCCCCCCTTAATTTTGGGATGCCGCTGGTTGGTTTCAGCGTCCCCGCTCTCAGACACCGGGCTGTATTATATGATATCTACCCCAGCAAGAAGTAAGCCGTGGATCTATGGCATTACCCTTCGTACATTCATTTCATCGCCGCATGTGGCAGCAAATCGGGTGTTATAAGGGATGGGTGGCCCTGGCAGAGAGCATCGAAGCGCCGAGGAGATACTCGCAATGTGGCGTTCGAAACGGATAGGAGTTTTGGTTTGTACTTGTTCGGGCATGAGGCGTGCCAGGAAGGCCCTGGGTGTACACGCGTTGTCATGCCACAACCGATGCCGAAATATCCAAAAATCAACTTGCCCTGATGGCGGCCGCCGTCTGACGAAGACGGCAAAGATTGTTCTACGCGAACTCGATAACGGCATTGCTGGGGCCGGAGCTTAGCATGGCGATTCCCGTGCGGCCCATGTCTTGGCTATCTGCTCTATTTCTTGTGTTCTGGGCGAGTCACACTGGAAGACTGCCCAGCCATTGCGATGGCGGGCTTCAAAGTCACCCTTTATTTTATTCTCATCAATCTTCCGCTCGCAGAGTATGGTTATTCGGTCCAAGATGTCAGACTGACCCTCATCGGATGTGTTGTCCTCCAGGCAGCATCGCCGCTTTTCTTCTCTCACGCATCCCATAAGGCCGGCCGTCGACCGGTTTCGTTGGTCGTTTTCTTCACTTACACCGCGATCAACCCTGGTCTCGCTCCGGACTATCGATATTTTGCGATTTTGCTACTCCTCGCGGCATCTCCGAGCCTCGGTGGCTCAGCTACCATAACACCAGCCCACGCGCAGTCATAGCTAGTTTTGCACCTTCGCCCGAGCGCGATAGACATTCAGGACCTTGTCCGTCTTAGAGAAATCACCCTCCCAGTTCAGGGCGGGGGGAAGCATACGACGCAACCTCTCTTTTCTATTCCATCCCACAACAGCAAAACAATAACAGCCTGCCCGTCTTCCAAAGGCTCAAATCTCACCAAAAGGGGGCTGGCTAGCCGCATGCCCAGTCCCAGCCTATGGATCCCACTGGGAATGATGGTCTACCCCGAAACCATTCTAACCCGCCCGGGTGGGGGTTTCACCTTGTTCGGCTTGTTGTGTCCAAGAGGATCTCAATCCCGTGGGTATACGGTGTTGGCTGGCGATTCACTACAGCGAGGACGGGCGTGTGCTTGCTCCGGTGTTGGACCTGGCTTTCCAAGGAGGGGATTGGAAATACAGAAGCAACACCAGGGCCACGGCATCCAAGGTGCAAGACAGGAAGTGCCTGCGTTGCTCAGTTGGTGGGTTCGTCGTTCTACCCGGGACTTCTTGTTTGGCCGCTGTCAACCCGATAAAAATGCGAATCGCCATGTCTATGGACGACTCCGAGTTAGACTCTTCACCGTGTGTCCATCCTGGTATTGCCTGGAAACGGGACGAGACGTCCCTGGATCGTCTGGGCCCTTATTTTACGAGCCTCACCCCACTTAGCAGTGGTGACGGTGCTGGCGTGCCGTCATACTGGTCCTCCAACTAAAGTGGACCATATCTACCGACTTTCAGTTTCAGTACCCAGGCAACCACCGACTACTACATAACATCATGCATGCACCCTCGGGCGTGGCGCTACTCGTATCTGGGCAGAGTGGCAGAAGGAGCCCCGTTGGCCCTCCACCCCTCATTGTTTGCTGCTTCGACCGGCATTGGTTGCAATGCTAAGCGGGGCCGCAGGCGACGGACGACGACGGAACCCTTCGAGCAGCGCAGATGAGTGTTTTCTGTTCGCTGTGCGGAGGGCGCGTCGAGCCGCACGACGGCTCGCCGATCGGGGAAGCGGGCCTGCGCTGGGACGCCGAAGTACGGGCCGTTCGGACCCGGGCCTACATCCACGGCGCCTACGTGACGGGCCTGGGCTTCATGAGCCCCGGGGGGGAACTCATAGCCTCCGTCGAAGAGGGGACGTCGTACCGGAACGCCCGCGAGCAGCTGGAAACGCACCAAGTGCGTCCGCGGCTGGGCCTCTTCTGGTGCTTTCCGGTACATGGCATTTGTTGGGACCTGCTGCGCGTCGCCATCCACCCCGCACGAGACTGGCCCGTCGCCCTCGTGGCGGCTCACCTGTTCGATCTTCTCGTATGCAACGTTCGGTGTTCTCTGCTACCTCTTTCAGCACGAACCCCCCCCTCCTCCCCTCCCCTGTTGCACTCCTCTTACGCTGTACTTCTAGCGTCCTCGCCCGCGGGTGCTCCAGCCCTTGCTCTGCGAACAGCTGTCCGAGGCCGTTGCTGACGCTGGATGTGGTAGTACAGCATCCCCTCGGATGAACCTGGCCATCCGACGCCGGACCATGCGTACGGCGGCGCTCTAGACTTCCATGGCGTCGGATCCTGGCGGCATGTCGTGCGTAATCCCGACCTTTTTTATCTCCTTGCCGACCCGAACGAGGCCGTCGACCCCCCCGATCCCACGCCCCTTTCCACCTCAGCCTCGACGGTCTCACGTCTCTCGGGCGCAGGCGGCGAGACGCAGGACGTATTCCGGAAGTTGCCCAGTGAGCTTCTCGTGCTGATCTTGGAGAACTTGCCCTCGACCGACTGCGGCCATCTACGGCTCGCCTCGCGGTACACGGCGAGTGTCTCGTCGGTCTCACAACTGCCCCCGTCTTTCTGGCGTACCCGCTTCGACCAGCCACACGAGATGGCGTTTACTTTCGCCGGCAGGGAGGACCAAAGACCACCCGAGCCCGCCAACTGGCGGCAAATGTACATGACCGCCAGAGGCAGGCTCAAGAACCCCTCCACCTACCCCGGCTTCCGCCACAGGTGCCACATCTGGCAAATGTTACAGTATCTCGCCCCGGCGCTGTCTCTTCGTCTCCAGAATTCCCAATGCCTTGCAAGCGGGCCCTATGGGGGGAGAGACCCGGGGCTCCCGACGGAAGCCTCACATTGCTGTGGTACAGCCTCTACAGAACTGGTCCTTGAACATGGCGGGGCTTCCGCCCGGTCTGGTGAGTGGGCAGCCATGTCCCCGTTGTATAAAGGCTGCCGGCTGTACGAGGAGCAATGCCTGCGCTGGCCATGCAGCAGTGCCCCCGAGACCATCTGCCTGGCTGTCTCGTCCGTGTCGTTCAATGGCAAGGTGTACATCAGTGGCCTCCGGTATGTTGCCTCGCACCTGCACGTGACCCCCCGTGAATACGCAAGGGCAGGGCTTGTCAATTCGTCCAACGAGCAAAGGGTTGTCCTGAACAAGACGGACATTTTGGAGGCCATGGTGTTCAATATTCCGACAGATGGGATGCGCGGGCTTCGCCTTGATGTGCGGGGCCCCGAAAGGTTGACAACCCATTCCTTCGGCCGGCTGGCCCTTTCAGAGGCCGAGGATGGTTATGCTTGCATCTCCAACAAGGGGCAGCTTCAGCACGCGTGCTTCCTCGTCGGGCTCGATGTAAGTCGTGATGGACCAGCGTCGTCGGTTCACGTGCTGACAAGCGGACATGGACACAGGCGTGCAAAATCGTGGCGCTGAGTTGGTATGCTCGCAAAGGCCCCGAGTAGTCGAAAGCCTCGGGCCATGTCGTGGCAACCGTCCAACGACCAGGTCCCGAGGCCCTGCACAGTAATCTAATAGCTTTAATATTACGCCTGCTTGAAGAACTCCATTCAGTGTATACAGCCCGCTGTGGGCAGAAGGAGAGTTTCACGCCTCTTTGTTGTCTTGTCCTCGCCCATGGTGCGCTTAGCTACCGTTTCAAATCTTGGACGAAGGCAAGCTTGTATCGGCGCGGGTCGACAACCCGAGCGTACTCGAGCAGCAGTCTCCAGGTATACAGCATCATGTCCTCCCTCCTCATGACCTTGGCGGCCCATGTGCTGCTGTCCTCGGCGATCTTCTGTGCCTTGGCGTCGTGGCCGTGGAGAAAGTAGTCCATGACGGCGTAAATGTCCATGTAGGAGCTGTCGAACGGCACAAAATGGACCCAGGGCACCAGGCGGTCGTCGTGCCACTCAGCGTAGATGGTGGACTTGAGGGGGCAGCTGGTCGACCGCAGGAACCCGCGCCAGCGGGCACTGTACGAGTTGCCGTCCACATCGGGCAGGTACTTGTAATTGTACTGCTCCTGCATGGGCACCGTTTTGGCGAGGCCGAAGAACGGGTCCGTGTAGGGACAGGTCGGCACGTGCCCGCCCCCGGGGAGATCCTCGAACGGGAAACACTCGAGGTGGTTGAAGCCGACATCGGCAAACTCCCCGACCCAACGCCCCAGCTCGCCCTTCTGAATGGTCAAGTCGTAGATGTCGGTTGAGGGCCTGTTGAACGTAGGGCCGGCTTCTTTTTCACCGGCTAGCACGCGGCTTACTGTGGTGCCGTTCATCATCTGGGCCCAACGGTGGCGGTGAAAGTGCCACCTGCAAAAGTCCCCCAAGTCAGCGACGTCTCTTTTGCGATGGACAGGGGAAGGCGAAGGGGGGGGGGGGGGGGGGGGGGGGGGTTGTTCAAAATCGTGTCTCGAGCCCCCTCAAGGCAGGTGAGAGAAGGTGTCGGGGCCCGTACCAGCTGTCCTCCTTGTTGCGCCCACCACTCGCGACTCCGCGCCAGATCAGTGCGTCCTTCTTCCTCGACCACTAGAAGGAGAGAGAAAGGGTGTTAGTGGTGGTTGCAAAACGAATGCCCGTGTTTGTCGAAAACAAGGGCGAGGACTGATGGCGCAACAAAGCAAACTCACCGCTCCACCAATTCCCTTGCCCCCCGAGTAAAATTCTCGGTCCGTCAGATACATGCCGGCGGGTATCACGATCTCGTTATTCTGCTCCAGTTTGTACCCGCCAAACATAGGGAAGAGGTCGTGCAGAGTCGACATGCTGATGCTCTCGATGAAGGTCCCGTGCATGCCCCGCAGGTGCGGCTGGAGGCAAGCATCCCGCGAGGCCGTGAAGTTGCTGACGAAACCCTGGTACGTGTAGGCGGCGACGGGCTTCTTGGGATAGAGATGGTCGATGGAAGTGTTGAAAGTTGGCAGGCTGGGAACGTCTCGGGAAGGACTGCCGGGCGGACAGGCCGCTCTGAAGTGGTCCTGATAACCCGTGTCAATGTGCGCTCTTCGGAGCCAAAAGTCTTGCGGTGCAGCTGCTTCTAGCTTGTGCGAGCTCCCGGCGCTGGAAGAAGGGGGGGGAGGGAGGGTTACCCAGTATTTGTTCAGCTCGCCGCGGATCCAGCCTGGGTCATACGGCTCGGGTTTGGCGTCAAGCTCGGTGTAGCCAGTGTATTCGGAAATAGCATCGTCGGCCGACACAAAGTGGCGTTCGGCCTGCTCCTTCTTCACATACGCGTTGATCTTCTCCCAAGGCACCAGGATGCGCGTCTCGTCCATGACATTTACCACCATGTCCAAGTCGGGCAGGCCGGGGATCTCCTTCACCAGGCCATGCCACAGCTGGATGAACTCGGGGCGGTGCGGGTTGTCCGTTTCGAACTTGGCCTGCCCGCCACGGACTCGTATCAGCTGAGGTTGTTGATGGGCCTGGCGACGGAGCTCGAGCGGATCCAGCGCCCAGAAGGGAGCGAGGTCATGGTAGATCCTGTCAAAGAAGTCTTCCACGACAATGGCGTCGTGCTTCTGGGCAGCGGCGAACCAAGCATCGAAGCCCGGCGGCGGGTGGCGCCCGCGACGCTGCCGATAGCGTTGCGCGGCCTCTTCGAGGCTACCGGAGCGCTTGTCCAGCAGCGAGGCAAAGCTGCGCTGCGCGTCCGCAATCAGCTTGGAGATGGGATGGCCGCCGGCTCCTGTCAGCGGGAGCCTCGTCAGCGTCGGCAAGGCGCGCCGGTAGGTGGCGCAATAAGACAGCAAGACGGCCAAGAGACAGGCGCAAGCGAGGTATTTGAGCCAGGCGCGACGGCCAAACCTCATGGGGCTCAGCATGGCGAGGAATGCGACGGCGGGGGCGCAACCGGGGCCACAAACAAACGGGCGGCGCGGCGCGGCGCGGCGGGAGGAGGGCCGGACGAAGCACAGCCGTGGGCGTAGGACCAAAGCGGACGCAAGAGCACACCCGTACACGGGGCACGAGGATGGGAGGGGGAGAGGAGGGCGTTGGCGAGAGGGCAGTCGTGAACAGTCGCGTGGCTGCCGGGTCACGAGATGGGGGTTGGGCATCCCACGCGCGCGGGACGGAACCCATGCCGTCCAGCTCAGAACCTGCGTCCCGCTGTAGCGGCTTACGGGAGGGCAAGCGGCCCATGATGGCCTCCTGCCATGGCCGGCCAAGGGCGCTGCCAATGGGGACAAGAGCGAATTCCAGCCTGCAGGAGGGCAGGGCTGTCCGGGAGGGCCCTCCAGCAGCAAATAGAAGCAAAGAGGCGCCATCCCGGCGGCCTATCAGGGAAGCTTTCCCGGCCAGTACGGAGTACCCCGTACTGCCATCCCCAGGGAGCCCATGCAGAGTGACCCATTCCATCCCATCGTCCCTACGCCGCCCGCCGCGCACGGCTTCGTGGTCTGCGCAGGACGGGCTGGGCCCGTATGAGGCGGCGGCGAGGGCACAGGATAGGTGGTCGGGCCTGCCATCCTCTCCATCCATGGCCGGGGCCCATGTCCTGCATCCAGGGTACTTCTTGCCGAGCTCTACCCGCAAAACCCTTTGCTTATCTAGGTACATGCCCCCCGGGACAGTCGGTACTTTGCCCGATGCTTCCTGTCCCGGTCGGCCTGGCTCAGGAGCCCTCTCGGCGCGCGTTTCTCCCGTGGTACCTCCAGCATGGGATGCCCCGTTGGTATATTGCGTCCCTCCACCCCGCCGACGAATATCTTGGGCGCACAACCTCCCCGCGATGCACGCTACACACGGTCATCTCGGGCTGGCCCCACGTCTTTGACTCGTGTTTGGCACCAAAGCGGACGGCAAGCTTTCCATCCTACTCCCTAGGAACCCCGAAGTACCCTGGACAGGACCGTGGAAGACGAAACCCCCCCCCCCCCCCCGAGGTGGGCCTACCGCCTTTCAGCTCGCTTTACCGCGCTGATGGGCCTCTGGGCACTCCGGACCTTCTGCCTATCTTGGGCACTTACCTAATGCGCGCGCTGGGTAAAAAGAGAGTGGGACGAATCCATCGTGTGTCCCTCCATCCCTTCACCCCGAAACACTCACGCTAGGGTCCGCACCCGCTGCAGTTTTTGATATTGATCCTTCGACCCGGTGCGGCGCCCACGCCTCTAGCCCCAATACCTTCTTCGAGCAGTGCCGGCTCCCTTGGGCCCTGCTTGCCTGTACGGGCCCGGCAGTGCCTCGGCGGTGCTGTGAAAAGACCACATTTGCGCGGATGCCATCTCAATCTTCCATCCAGTGCGTATGTTGCGGATACTCTCACCGCGCGGACCCACCGACTTACATGGATACCTCTTTCCATAGGGGCCTAGCTGGGCGAGAGGTAGCCAGCCATCCACCAAAACTCTCGGGGACTCAACTCGGTTAGTCAGCATCGCCGCTCCCCTTGAGGGTTGCTCGGGGTGTCAATCACCTCGACCTCATTGTTTTCTCCCTCATACAACTTTACGCGGCTCTTTCTACGGACCGCGGCTTCGCGACGGTTTGCAGTATATGGGTTAGTAAGCCGGATGGGCAGGCGTCAGGCTTCGGGCAGCACCCTGATCCATATAGGAATAGAGAGGTACGTAGCATTCTCAGCGCCGGCAAAGGAAAGCGTCCAAGATTTATTACGTCAAGGGAGGGAAGGAGAAGAGGGGTTCTGAACAACGCAAGGGGCGCAACCACCATATCACTGGCCAGAGGAAACCTCCGGGGAAAGTCCAAGGAAGTTTTATCGGGAAACTTTGGTAAAGTAGACCGCATCCGGTATCGATAGCGCAGAGGGAAATCCGAACCCAGGAAAAGAAGCGGTTACAGCAAAGTGGAAGCATTTCACAGCTGGCAGGCAGAGCCAATATCACGCCGTTCTCCGAAGCACAACGCTTTCGCCTCAAGGCTCGGCCTTGCCAGGTATCAGTGCTGCCGATCAGTGGGCCAAGGTCGGTCCCAGTCTCAACTGTATGAATTTTGAGACCTCGTGGCCATCACTCACGTCCCCCTCGTATCCCTAGTACTTCCGTCGACCGAGGGGCGGCTCAGGCACGATCGTCATCCGTCGATTTGCGGCGCTCCGACTAAGCACTGTTTGCGATATACGTACTTGAACAACTATTGATACAAAATCTAAGTGATCAAGTTCTCAATGCGATGCGCTCCGGGCCTCTGTCGCTGTTGGTCGGTAAAATAGGCGTCTATGCCAGCACAGACTTAAAAACATAGAAGCCGGCATAAAGGGATTCCATGCACTACACGCGAGAGAAGAGACACTGCTATGTGAAGTCGATATCAGCTATAAAGAACAGGTAATGTTCATCTTCATTCGGGGCCTTATAAGAGTTTTCTTCTTCTTCTTTTTATGTCGACTTGAGACTTCAACGGGTGGCGGGTTCGAAATATGATTCAAGCCATTGGGTGGTAAATGAGAAAACGAGTAGAACATGGAGTCGACTTTCACCCCAACCACAAATTCCGTGCCAAAAGGCGCCATTTTTCAACACACATGTTTGTACGTACCCTAGCGAGCTGCACGCTACATCGGCAGTATCTGTCAATGGGCAGAGTCCAGCGGCGCTGGCAATGGAGTCGATCTCATAGAGCGCGGTCCAATATTGATCTAGTCCAGACGTATCACGAAGGTACTGTTCCGGGCCGGCCAATGGGATTAATTGTTTCGATCCAGGGCTGTCGGGCTGTAACGACGTGATGCGCGGAATCGCCCAGCCAACCTGCCAGGGTCACCAATGCGATCGAGAGAGGGACCAGAAGGAAGAACCGAAATTCTCCTGTTTCAAGACATCATTCAAGGGTCACTTGTCGCCAGATATCGTGCCTCGCGGCAGCTTACCGTCCGAGCCATACGAAAAGATGTCGCTCCGAGTCACGAACAAATTGGGTTGAGAGGTCCAAGGTCGGAACTTGCCCTTGACACGGTAGCCCCCGACGCTAGACCCAACATCGGAACCGACAGCAGTGTGCACCACAATACATCGCGGGACATAGACAACGATTTCGAGGTCTCTACGGCATGTCTGATCGAACTCGGCGGGGAAGCCCTTCGAGGAGAGTTGTGCGGAGACCAGAAGATTTAAAGGCAGAGGCGCATGCTGCCGGTGCGGCGAAAGCCAGGCGACTATTTGTTATCCCTGGCCTGTCATCGGACTGGAGGGCCACCGGCTACGGGTATCCCGCGCTGGTGAAGAGCCAGGGGTCTTCCCTGCCCCCCCCCCCCCCCCCCCCCCCCCAGAGAGAAGGCCTTCAGCAAAACAGACACAAACCGAACTGCTCGGTGATACGACCAAATGCCCCTCATCCGGGAAGGGGGGCCATGCCATCTTTTGCCGGGGCTTCGGTATGACGGCAGTCAGGAGCTTGCCAGCCTCGGGGGTCAGATTTGGAAAGACCTTCGCAGCCCTGAGATTCCGATAACACAGGGTGTCCTGGCTTCTATCCCTGGAGACGCAGTCCACTCCAAGCCTATGGCTGGCCTAGAGCCCGGAAGCGAAGCTCGCTACTGGCAACAGGTGCTGGACAAGCTTGAACGTAGAGAAAGGCTCAACCCAGCAACTCTGCCCTCTGGTTTTCGAAATGGACGTCCCCGCCCAGGAGCCGGTGCCATCCCCGTTCATCAAGATGGATAGCAGTCCCAGCCAGAGGCGTCCGGCAGAATCTGTCGAGAACCAGCGCAGCCTGGATTGCGTTAAAGCAATGCTATGCATCTACCTTTTGGAGAACATGCAGAAGTTGCCGGCGGGTTAGAGGCATCTTTTCAACACCGCCTGGATTTGCCCAGTCTGGGGCATCGGCCAACCGTGGCGGCGAGTCGCGGCCCTCGTACCAGAAAGGCTCGGGGGTTAGGACGGAGTGGCTTTAATTCTGGCGATCCATGCTTCCAAGTTCCCATGAAACGGACACCCATGCCCGTTACTGGAGCAGCGCGCGAAGCTCGGATACGGCGTAGCGATATAGTTTACTACCTTAAGAGACTCTATGCCCACTGTTCTTCCACCGGTCAGCGCTGGAGCGTTAACCGGATGTGGGGCGGGCGGACGGAGAGGCCCCTCAACGCCAACATCCGCACCCACCGACAGCTGGAAGGCTGATACTAGGACCTTTAAAGTTCCGACCTGGACCGCAACCGTGCGACACGCGTTTCTTTCGGGGCGTACAGCGACTGCATCCTCCGCCGACCCAGCCCGCACGATGGACGCGCTCTCGCCGCCCGAGCTCTCGCCCTTGGAGCAGGAAGTGCTCGACGAGTACGAGCGGCTGGCCGAGAACATGAAGACGGTAAGCAAGGTCCCTTCGCGCCGGCGCGCTCGGACACGCACACAACAGGAGGCTGACCCCCGTCGTCGCAGCTGGCCAGCGCCCTCGACACCATGGCGTCGCAGCCGACCACCGAAATCCTGGACGGGCTGCGCGACCTCGAGCGCAAGACGAGCCTGGTCTTCACCTTGCTCAAGGCGAGCGTGTACAGCATCGTGCTGCAGCAGGAGATCGGCTGGGACGAACAAGGCGGCCAATGCTGAGCGTTTACGCGCGCCCGGAAGACGCTTCCCGCCCGCCTGGCGAGGGGCAACTGCCCGGCATTCCGTCGATGCCCTACTCTTCGGGCCGCCCGGCCGACACCACCGTAACGCCCACCGGCACTGCCGCTCACTAGCGACACGAACAGCCCCGCATCCGCTTGGTTTGGCGGCATGTCGCCCTGTCGGGTACTCGATCCCAGGGCAGCCGCAAGGCACGCAAGATATAGATACGACGCCGCGGCTATGGCATATCCCCCTCCGCTTCCAGAGCGCCGCATGGCTAGACGCTCGACTGCACCGGGCCGATTTCGGGCATCGTTGGTCGAGATAGCACATGGCACAGGATGGCAGTGCACGCGATGACAAGCTCGGGGCCGGCCGTGTAGACCCCGGCCGGATTTGCCCGCAGTCACAGGACCACGTCACAGCAAGTGTCATGAATGGCAACTTATACAAGTACATTTGGTCATTACTATTTTGAGGCACCCTGGATACTGCCATGCCGTTGGCCATTGATACATGGCCATACCGCCCGTCGCTCCGGAGCAAGGCCGTCGTCTGCCTGATGCCGGGCGCCTATGCAATGCCAGGAAATCCGTCGCCTGTCTTCGTAGTCGTGAGGGGAGCATTTTCGTACATCTGGCGTTACCCAGCGCCATCCAGTTCGTCGTCCCCAAACAAGGCTGTCTGCCTAATTCCAGGCGACTGTGCAATATCGGGGGATCCATCGCCCGTTTTCCTCATAGTCGTGAGTGGGGCAATTTTGTACATCCGGCGTTGCCCAGCACCATCCGAACTCGTTTCGTAGTAGTAGTAATAGTAGTAGTAGTAGTACAAGCCATCCGCACAAAGTGGTGACAGCGACAGTCCAGTTTACTCGGGCGCCTTGACAACGCCGACCTTGGCGGGCCGCAGTACACGGCCGTTGAGCTTGAAGCCCTTCTGCTGGACGTGGAAGACAGTGTCCTTTTCCTTGTCGGGCATGGGGACCATGAATGTGGCCTCGTGCTCGTTGGGGTTGAACTTCTCGCCTTGGGGATCGAACCGCTCGATGCCGTGTTTCTTCAACGTAGCAAGCAAGTTCTTCTCAGTCAGCTTCACGCCCTCGTAGAAGCTCGTGAGGTCCTCGTTGGCCGCCGCGCCTTCCTTCAGAGCATCGAGCTTCTCCTTGCCTACGGTCAAGGCGCGGTCCAGGTTGTCGACATCATCGGCCAGGTCCTTGGCGAACTTCTGGATGGCGAATTCACGCGCCGCTTTTACCTCTCTCTGTGTGCGTTCCTGGAGGTTGCTGAAGTCGGCGACGGAGCGAAGGCATTGGTCCTGTGGCATGTGAGCCAAGCGCCGGAGACGTGGGAGAACTATGCGGGATCCCGACAAACCTTCCACTGCCTCACTTCCTTATCCTTGGCCTCCAGCTTCGCCTTCAGCTCGGCTTCCGCGTCCGCAATTCCTTCGGCTTCCTTGGCCTCGGCTTCCGGGGTGGGTTCTTTGTCCTTCTCTTGCTTCTGATCCTCCTTTGCGGCAGACTCGGCCTGGTCGCTATACCATCTTGCACCAGGTATCCGGGTGATGGCGCCTGACGATGCCGGCGCGAGTTGCGGTCTGAAGATGGAGGTTTGCGAGGCGCCTGACCGTGCCGGAGCGAACTGCGCTCTGATGCAAGTCTGGGTGGGTATCCGAGTGCTGGAGCGCAGGGCCCGGGAAGATGTCGAGAGTACCTGTTTAAACATGATGACGGTATGCAACCACACCTGGAAATTGTGGTATACTGTGATGTTGTAGAGGGGAAGAGACAGAGAGGTGGCGTGTGAGGGATTTGGAGGGAAAAGGTCGGCTGGGTAGGCGGGCAAGTTGTCGCGGCAGCAGCTCGAATACTAGTAATGTACAAGCTCCGGTCGGGTTCAAATTTTTGGGGAGCTCCATGAAATTTTTGGGGAGCTCCATCACGCATCGGTTGTAACCGGGGCCCGGCCGGGCAAGTCATCCAGCTCAAGTTTTGCCTCCGAACCCCCCCCCCCCCCCCCTTCGCGATAGTCACTCCAACGCATTTTGGGGCACGGGCGATTTATGTTATTTTCCCAGTTGAACAGCATCCTGGTTAATCAGCCACTACGGGCCTACCATGCTTACAGATGTACAAAGAAAGCATTGGAAAGAGAAAGAGGCAGAGACATATCCGTATAAAACGGGTGTTCATACCTCGTACACGCTACAATTCAGTTTACTACAAGCTGGTGCTCTGGGCTTGGCTTGGCCCCACTGCAGCTTTTACGGAGTAGAGATTCTGATTTGAATGGTATCCATTGCATAGGTATCATGCTTACCTGAACCAAACGGATTATCCAGGCAAAAAGAAAAAAAAGGCGATTTTGGCAGCACCTGGAACGAGACCCCCTGCTTCAAGTGGTCCGATTGTGTTCTGCACCGATGTGTCGGCGCCCAAATTGCCATTTTTGGTGCTTGTCGGGATAGACCCTCACCCACCTACTCGTACGTACCTCAATACTTGTGTGGACTGCCTATGGACCATTGTGCACGAACATGGTGAGCACAACTTCGACTGGCATAAGCACGAAAGAGTGCATCCAGGATGAGATGCGCCTATGTATCGGGAGCTCCTCGGGATCCATAGCCACGGGGCTGCTCCTTAAAACAGGGAGTGCCGTTACTTTCATACCTTATAGGGCGGTATTGCGGGGTGCCTGCTTTTGTCTTTTTCTGTCTGCCTCGCCAATGAGGGAGGTGCGTACCTGGGTAGGTGGCATGAGGCGCTTCGTGATGTTAGGTGCCATGTTTTCATGTTCTCCGGCTGTCTGGCTTCGGGGTTGCGGTGCACGGCATAGTCCCAGAAAATTCACTTCTGACGCGACTACAAAGATGCTGATTGGATTTTCTACCGGGGAAAAGAGCAATCCATCCTCCAGTATCCCCCCCACGGTGAGGTAACCCCCCGGCATCAAGTCATGGAATTTGATTGGCCAGCCTCGCGCCTTCTTTCCCAGCTGGGCCGCCGCGGGCTGAACGCGCTAAACAGGGTACATTTGGTCAGGTAGCTGAACGCGCGACCGGCAAGCGCAACAGACAGGAGCCTTTATTCATTTACTCAGCCTTGAGCTTGGAATTTCCCCCCGGCACTCCCAAGCCCAAGCCATCCCCCTCCTTCTCCCACACAAACGAGGCCAGCGCATCCATCCTCGCCGTCTCGCTCAGCTGTGCCGCCACCGTCGCCGAGACCCCACGCCTGCGTCGATTCTACAGACACCGCGCGCTGGGTAGCGCTGCTCGCCACGATGGAGTACGACACGATGATGATGGACAACGAGGCCATCGGCCCGTCGGTGAAGATCTCCGAGGTAGGCAGGCAGTCGCATAGCCACCGACATGGTGGTTATGGAACCGAACTGAGACCGCGGATGCTTTGCTGACCGTTGGGCCTGCCGTTTCCTTCAGGCCGATGCCGCCCACGTCAATTTCGAGCTCAACAACGTCGATCTCTCCTTTGCCAACTCTCTACGCCGTATCATCCAGGCCGAAGTTGCCACTGTCGCCATTGACCTGGTCAACTTCCACGTCAACTCTTCGGTGCTGGCCGACGAGTTCATCGCCCACCGCCTGGGGTTGATCCCTCTCAACTCCCGCGGTCTCGAGGAGATGTCTTACTCGCGCGATTGTGACTGCGACCAATACTGTGGAAGATGCAGTGTGACCCTCAACCTGCATGCCTCTTGCACGTCGGATGAGATCATGAAAGTCTACGCGCGCGACCTGCTGGTGGGAGCGGACCGACCCAACACCCAGATCGGCAACCCTGTCATTACAGATCCTGACGGACTCGGCCCTCTCATCTGCAAACTGCGCAAGGGGCAGGAACTCAATGTTCAATGCATAGCCAAAAAGGGCATCGCCAAGGAGCACGCCAAGTGGTCGCCTTGTGCTGCTGTGGGCTTTGAGTATGATCCGCACAACAAACTCCACCACATGGACATGTGGTATGAGAGCGATGCTCAGGCGGAATGGTAGACCTCCACCCAATCGGGCCGCCCCGCATGCATCTGCTAATGTGGCAATAGGCCCAAGAGCAAATACGCTGAAGAGGAAGACCCTCCTCAAGAGGGCGAACCTTTTGATTACGATGCGGTCCCTTCACGGTTTTACTTCGAGGTCGAGGGCGTGGGGAGTATCGACCCCGACTCCATTGTCCAAGAAGGTATCAAGGAGCTGCAACGAAAACTGGCCTCGCTGATCCACGGGCTAAGCGACTCGCCCGACTACGATGGCCCCCGAAGTCCAGATGCGAACATGGATGGCGGCGCCGCCTGGCAGGACCAGGGCTTCACCACGCCATACGGCGGCGGAAACCAGAGCGCGTGGGGTGGCGGCGCCGCAACTGCCTACGGCACGACTCCGTATGGAAACTCGGGTCAAAACGGCTGGTGATTGTGAGAGTTGGTGATGTGAAAAAGCGAAGACAACGATACAACCTAAACGGCGGCCGGTGTTGTACCGATGACCTGGTCAGCCGGAACGGTTGCCCCCAAAAGGCCTAGACCTTTACGACCACGCGGTTTCATAGATTTAATAAGCGCGAAAAGAGGGCCGACTACAGGTATCACTATGGATAGCCCCAGCTCAAATTGCCCGAGGCAGTGTGGACGCCGTGGGGGGTCATGGTGCTCGACGCTGAGTGGCCACAAGCACACGCCCGCAAAGGTGTGTCAGAAGGCTCTTACGAGACACTAGACATGCATTCCCAGACGACCTCTTGGGGCATGGGGTGCTGAGGCATAGCTTATAGGAAGGCGGCGCCAGGGATGATTAGGTCAGTACCCACGTACTACAAACCAAAGCTCAACCATCTATGTATACACAACCTATGGACAAGTCATCCTCAAAACGCCTGCAATGCCAGTGTGAATCGAGTAACGCCTTGCAGAAATGCCGCCCAGCCCGTTCTAAGTGTATCATCCAGCCAAAGCCCGTGTACCCTACCAGGCAGGTATGGTTGTGCTCGCCCCAACGAAGTCATGGCCACTTCGCGCCAGTCGCCAACGGAACAGAATACCCCTGGGCGTCAGCGGCTGACGGGAGGTTATTGGGAATCGGGAATGCCCATGAGACGCCTGTAAGTCTTGCGGTGCGCTTCAAGGAACAAGAAGGTGCAGATGGTTTGCCTGTGGTCTTATTAGTTTCCCGGCTCTCCTTCCCCGGCGGTTCGCGAAGCGTGCGTGCATGTCACGTGGAAATGAAGGCAAGAGAGTTAACGTACGGTCCTAGGCGCAGGAAACTGGGTACCCAACCCTTGAACACCCAGCTCACGCCCTCTTTGGCGTAGATCTCGGTCAAGAGGCTGGCGAGCCCCTGGTTGCCAGTGGTGCTCATGACGCGGCTCTTGATGACGTCGACGGGGGAGCACACGGTCGTGGCCACAAAGCCAGCCATGAGACTGGAGGCAAAGTGCGTCACGGTAGTGTCCCCCATGGGCGTGTACTGGAGCAGCAGGCCCTTGCAGGTGTCGTAGCTGGCGAGCTGGCCGGCGTTCATGAGGGCGGCGCGCACCGAGTTGGGCCACACGCCGCGGAACCACGAACGTGGGCCTTCGTCGCGCAGCATGCGAACCATGCCGTCCAGGCCGTGCTTGTACTGCCGGCGCTGCTCGGGCGCCAGGGCCCGGTCTTGCTGCATGCGCACATTGGTCACGTCGGCGGCGTTGCCCGAGATGCCGCCGAGGAAGCCGGAGAAGGTCGACAGGCCGATCAGCAGGGGGAGCGAGGGCTTCTTGTCCTCGGTCGTATACCGCTGCTTCAACTCTTCGTAGACACCGAAGCGCACGGTCGAGTAGGTCATCTGGCGCAGCAACGAGGCCGAGAGGCCGCTGTAGAGCCCCCGGAGACCCTCGTTGCGCACCACGTAGCCAAAGGTGCCGGTCATGTTCTTGGGCGCGTCGCCCGAGCGCAGCTGCAGGCGCACCTTGACTGCTCCGAGCCGCATTAGTCACCGGCCGAGGCACAAGCGGGACTCGGCAACGAGCTGCGCATCCGTGGATGGGTTTCCGTACCTAGGTCGAGCGGGTGCGTCACGCACGCGGCCATGCTACTTGCGCTCCCTCCGAACCAGAAGGGATAGTGGACAGGCACGGGCAGCGGCTTCTTCTGCTTCTTGGGTCGATCCGTAACTACTTCCCTGGCCGACGCCCCTGGGACGGCCACGGCATCGTGTGACGCCATGCTCTGTGGGTCGTACAGGCGGTAGAGTGCCAACGATCAACGCGGCGAGTGGGTTCGAACGGTGTGGCGTTAATGAGAGCTCAATGGGACCATGCTTGAGTCCTGCCACTGCGCGCACCCAAGGGGGGGGGAGGAGGAGGGAGGGAGGAAAAGTAAGAATGCGCAGCCGTGGGCGAGAGCAGGGGAGCCACTGCGGTGCTCGAGGTGCCACGGGGTAGATATAAGAACAAGGAGGGAGAGGAGAGGAGAGGAGGGAGGACAGGGGAGAAGGCCGCAAGTCGAAAAGAGACCGAGGAAGCGCGAGCTCGGCTGCGACCAGACTTGACGATGCCGAAAACACCGGCTGATTGCCGGCCGGTGGTAATTTTGTGAGCGGTTCCCGATCATGCGAGCCACGATAGGAGGGCGGGCCAGCGGCTGAGCGGACTTTGGGATTGCGCTGGGTCTAAAAGTTGGTCTTCCCATGGGCTCGGGAAGGCATCCCTAATGGCCCTGACTGACCTCATCATGCTCCTGGGCCTGGGTACTAGCAGCTAGGGTCAGCAACAAAGCGAGACGATTGCGCCGCCTGCCCACGCTGCCGCCGCCAGCAGAGCGACAGATTGGCAGACTTGCCGACACATGACAGGCCCAAGGCCAACGGCTCGCGACAGCGGGGAGGGAAGACCCTTGCAGGGCCTCGCGGCTTTTGCAGCTTTCTGCGGACTGCTATCGGCCGGTGGTTGACGCTTATCGCGCCACGCCAAGCCGTGGGCCGACGGTGAAGGCATTCTGTGAAAATTGTCGCAGCAGCAGTGCTTTCACCTTCCGGGCGCGCCACGCCATTGCCGTCCCAGTCCACACCTGCACCGCACAACGACGACCGCTACCATGTGGGCAACGCGGTTCCGTCCAGCGTACCGGCGCCTGGCACGGGCAGCGCCGCGCCGCCTGGGCCTGGAGGGGCGCCCGTCGCCCGTCGTGTCCTCCGTCCTCGGCCGTTGTTGGGCTTCTTCGTCGCCGGTGCCGCCGCCGCCAGGTGGGTAATTTGCCGCTTGCCCCTGCTGCTGCTGCTGCTGCTGCTCCCGGGAAGCGCTGGCCATCTCTAATGGACGACAAGGCCCCAGTCCCTCCTCGGTCGCCCGCCCAGCCTTGGGCCGCGACACCGTCGAGATCAACGGTATCCAGTACCCCACCGATTCTTGGTGCAACTTGCCCGCCAACGTGATCGAAAAGACGCCCCGGCGCCTGCACCTGCAGAAGGACCACCCTCTCTACATCACGCGGCAGATCATCGAGTCGGTCTTTCCGGCGCCCACCTACAAATACCACAACAACCTCGACCCCGTCGTCTCAACCCACCAGAACTTCGACTCGCTCGGCTTCTCCCCCGACCACCCGGGCCGCTCCCGGTCCGATACGTACTACGTCAACAAGTCGACGCTGTTGCGCACCCACACCTCGGCCCACGAAGCCGACACCTTTCGCGCCAACCTCTCCCCGGGTTATCTCATCAGTGCCGACGTCTATCGCCGCGATGAGATCGATCAAAGCCACTACCCCGTCTTCCACCAGACCGAAGGAGCCCGCAGCTGGGACCGGGCTAGCGCGCCTAATGGGGACCTGGCCGCCGCCATCTGGTCGGACGTAGAAAAATTGCCGACGCACCATGTCAAGGTCGAGGACCCCAACCCGCCCTTCCACGCCGAGCGCAACCCGCTGCAGGCCGGCCACCACTCGGCCGCCGAGGCCGAAGCCATGGCCGCCCATCTGAAACGCAGTCTCGAGCTCATGGTCGTCGAGATCTTCACCAGGGCCCAACGGGCCGCCAGGACGGCCGATCCGCACTTTGTCGACGAGCCGCTGCGTATGCGTTGGGTCGAGGCCTACTTCCCTTTTACCAGCCCCTCGTGGGAGCTGGAGGTCTTCTACGCCGGCGACTGGCTGGAGGTTCTGGGATGCGGTATCTCTCAGCAGGCCCTCTACATCAACGCGGGCGTGCCGAACCAAATCGGCTGGGCCTTTGGCCTTGGCTTGGAACGCATCGCCATGCTGCTTTTCCATATTCCGGATATCCGCCTCTTCTGGTCACGCGATGCACGCTTCCTGGACCAGTTCGTCGGTGTCTCGGACAATCTAGATTCGCTGAAGCGCTTTGTGCCCTTCTCCAAGCACCCGGCCTGCTACAAGGACATCTCTTTCTGGCTTGGCGCCACGTCAGCCGCGGGTGGAAACACCAAGGCGAATAAGATTGACTTCCACGAGAACGACGTTATGGAGATTGTGCGCGACGTCGCCGGCGATGTCGTCGAGGACGTCAAGCTGATCGACGAGTTCACTCACCCCAAGACGGGGCGCAAGAGCATGTGCTACCGCATCAACTACCGTAGTTTGGAGCGCACGCTCACCAACCCCGAAACCAACCAGTTCCACGCTCAGGTCACGCAGGCCTTGGTGGAGAGATTAGGCGTCGAACCTCGGTAGCAAGGCCGTGCGGTTCTGACGCGAACCTCATCCGTACAATGAATACAAAAGTAACAATATCTCGGACCCGGGCCGGTTTCGGCTTCTTACCACGGAGGCTAGGGGCAGGTCCTCCATGGAGATATGTACCTCCCTACCTACTTGGGTAGTTATCCTCCAAACTTCCGGGCGCGGGGACCCGACTTGGTTAGTCGGCATCGCCGCTCTGGCTCCGGCTCGCCTCACCCGTGCTCAGGGCTGCTCAGGATTTCAATCACCTCGACCACCCTTTGCGACACAACGCTCGCGAGCCGTCTATTCACGATTAGCCCCCTCTGGTTTTTCTATAAAAGAAAATTAAACTTTATGCGACTCCGACTATGGGCCGGGACTTGGCAGCCGCTCCTAGAGAAGGGGTTGCCAGCCAAATGGGCAGGAGCTAAACTTCTAGCAGCTAATGCTATGATGCCCATTTCCTAGCGCCACCACTGTGCCATTTGCAGTTCTGCAACGGGGGCGCTGACGGGCCGCGTTCGCTGCGCGCGGTGCTACCTACACGGCACTGCCTCCCATCCGGCAGCAAACCCTGTGTTTGGCATTACTTCGTTAGTGGTCCTAGGCGTTGCCTCTCACAGTGCGCGATTTCATTGGCTGCGCGGCTCGATTAACACTTTGTTATTGAAAAGAAAAAGAAGCAGAAACACAATATTTTGCCCCATTCTCTCATAGATCAACCAGCCCGGTCAAATCAGCATAGTATCGTCGCCGTACCCGGCCTAGGGGCCGAGGTTGACTGGTTGTGCATCTCTAAAGACGGGCCCGGCGAGGTCCATTGGCTGAGCGATCCCAATATGCTTCCAGCCCGAGTGCCGCAGGCGCGCATCATCGCATGCAAGTGACCACGACTCGAGCTGGCATACCGATGCTGGTCTGATCCCTTTATATCCTTCGTCCTACAAGTTTTCCCGGTCTCTATCCTGGGTCTTGGCGCGTGTCACGAGATAGCTGCTTGGATGCAGGGTTCGAGCTTCAAATATATCAGGCGTGGTGGCCCGTTTTCCCGGTGAGATACGATATGAGAGATCCAAAGAAAAGAAAGCTACATGCTTCACCAGAGCGGGGAACATGTCGGGGAACATGGCTCATTATCCTCGTGTGCAGACGCGGGAGCATCAGGCGCTGGCCATGGGCTTCGCTGTGCAGCCGGGCTGGTCCCAGAAGCTGGCGAGGATCTTTCTTTCTCCCTCCCAAGCCCAACGGGCATGCTGAGCGGCGTAGTTCTGTTCATGATTGTCAGCCCCAAGATGGCTCCATTCAGGTGTGGCGAGTTCACTCACATCAATGACGAGAACATCGCCAACGTCCCACTTGATGTCTGCCGTGAGTTTGTGCTGGTAGAAGTCCATTCTCTCGAGCCACTCCTTGGGAATGACCTCGTCTTTCTCCAGGCCACTGAACTGCAATGGGTGTTAATTCGGAACTCCAGACTTATTCTCCTGAATTCGACTCACATGAGGGGGGATGACGACAGTTTCAGTACCATCGCCATTCTTGACCGTGTGAGGAGGCTCCCAGGTATCATTGACCTTGGCATTCGTGTAGCGCGTCGACATGGCCTGGTGTTTTCTCATTAGGTGGCTGTAGAAGCGAATAAGCGTCATGCAGGAAAAGAAATTACGCACGTTGAAAATGGCCGGCTTGTGCTGCGTGGGGTGCATGCGCACACCTTGTACATCGACGTGGTTAGCGAAGAAACCGAGCTGGGGTATTCTCGACGCCCGGAAGAGCAACTTACCTGGAACACGGTGCACGACTTCGAGGTCTCCGTTCTCCTGCCACGTCCAGTTGAAACCCCGGCGCTGCCAGACAGGGATGCTCTCATCCGTCTTGTCGATGCCGGCGTGCCACCCGCCACGCTCGGCAAGGTCAACGATGCGCGCCTCGACACCCTTTCTCTTCTCCTCCTCGTTGTCGGCAGGAACGGAGCCGTCCGTGGGACCGAAGGCTGAGGCCTTGTATAGACCGTTGCCGCCGACAATGCCACCGACCTGGGTAGCCGTGTGGGGAATATGGTAGACGAGACCCTTGGAGGCACAGCCCTCGACAAAGCTGGGGACCTCTTTCTTCAGACGATCGAACAGGGCGAGTGAGCTGACCACGGAGGTCTGGCCTCCGGACTGCGGTGGGACCTCGCAAAACAGAACCAGATAGGACGGGTGGACGGGCGACACTGCGTACTCATTGTGCCAGCCGATGAAATGGGATGGGGGACCCCTGGGCCATGATTTAGTTTAATCCGTAGGCCTTCGACGGTTATACTTACTCGTTGGTTGTTAGGACGTGCTTAGCACGAGGTCGGCGGAGAACCTCCATCCCTACGTCGGTATGGGGCTTCCAGGCGTGCTCGCCCTGGCCGGCCATGGCAACAAGAAAGTCGGAAAAGTCCTCGGGGGTCTTCAGGGGCAGGCCCTTGATGTGAACGACTCCACCATTGGTGTCGAGCAGCTTGCGTAGATGGCTCTGCTCATTCTTGTCGGTAGGTTGGGCGGCCAGGCGCCCAATTTCACGCAACACCTCGGCCTTCTGCTGGGCTGGCTCGTGAGGCTGGATCACCAGGGGAAATCGGATGACGGGTTCCTCGGGGCCCTCTATGATCTGGAGCACCTGCTGGTAGTCCTCAGAGCAAGGAGCCCAGTACTCATCAATTGCGTGTGGCATGGTGCGTGAGTTGGATGTCAAGGGGAAACCGAATGCTGAAGATTGTGCTAATGGGGCAATTCCTGTACTCTTGAATGGGTAGTGAAGAGCCCGGTAGAGGTAAGATGCTGATGATTTCATGTTCCCCCGAGCATCCTTCTTGGTGACTTAAGTAAACAAATGCAACGCAGTGTTGCCATGCTATCCATGTACGACTTTCACACATGTCCAACACCGCATCAAACCTGGGCTCACTCACTACCTGCACAGCGTCCACCGAGTACAGCGCTCGTAGAAATCATTCTGCGCTGTTTAGTTTCGAACAGTACGTATGCCCTGCTTAGAAGAATTTGTGGGGATGGCTGCTTACAAGGAACATGGATGCCATATGCAGGGAGGACAGCATCGTGCAGTGCCTCCCCCCCCCTGTAATTGGCCGAGGCCACTGTCAGACAGGGGCGACGCTGCAGGAAATATGCATGGAGGCATCCATAACTCCATGGGAATGGACGGAACGAGACCTCTGTGCAGTGTTACTATTAGGTTGGCACGGAATTCAGGACACGCACTGAGAGCGCCGAAAAATCGACACAGCGTACGGCATGACACTGTATCGTCCCTCGACGAGAGCGTGGTCTTGCACTCATCAAAACAACGAGCACGAAAGCGAATTCCGTGGTGTAGCGTCTAGTTGTTCCCTATCCTTAACACCGTTACATTCACGCCCTTACCACTTGCCCAGTGTCTCATCCCAAGCAACTCCAGTCACCATGTTGAACACAAAGGATTACAACGCGCTCGACCTGGCCCAACCGACCAACTTCCGGGCCATGTTGCATTCTGGTGAGCTGCTATGGGGCACATCTTGCCGAATTCCTAGTGAAGAGGCCGCGCGGATTGTTGCCACGCTCCCGCACCACTTTTGCTTTATAGACTCAGTAGGTGTTTTCTATGTCGCCTATGCCATTACCAACGTCTCTAAGGCGAACGTGCGCTAGGAACACTCCCCGCTGAACGCAACGTTACTTGTCGGCCTAGTACGGACCATTCAGCAGTACTCCAGTGGTAACATGGTCCCCTACGTGCGGATCGCTCCGAGCTCGCCTGACCTGATCAACTACGTTCTTAATGCCGGCGCTGGTGGTGTCGTGATACCTCACGTTCAGAACGCCGACCAGGCCGCGACCCTGGTTCGAACAGCCAAGTTCCCGCCTCTGGGGGATCGAAGCTACCCGCCGATGGCACTGCTAGGACGGCAGACGTATACTCCACCCGGGAAAACCGTTTACGACGTATGGAACGAGAACGCCGCACTCTTCGTTCAGATCGAGGACGTGGAGGGCGTGAAGAACATAGATGCGATTGCGAGAGTCCCTGGAAGTAAGTCCAAACCCACGCTGGTCAAACTTTCAGTTTACAGTGATGCTGACAGCCAAATCTTGTAAACCGGCAGTTGATGCTATCATGGTAGGGGCAGGTGACTTGAGAAGCTCCCTAGGTCTTGAGATGGGAAGCCAAGATGGCGACGAGCCCATCTTCCTGGACGCTTTGGATAAAATCCAGCGGGCCGCTGATGCCAATAACCTTGCCGTTTTAGGGTTCGCCATGACGCCGGAGATCCTGCGCCGTCGATTGCAGCAGGGTTGGAGAGCATTCATCGTGCACTCAGACGGCTATGGAATCTCCCGGTCGGGAAATGAGGCCCTTGAAATGGGTGTACAGCTTGCCCAAGAAGTCAAACGAGGAGAGGGGAGCTTGTGTCTAGACAATGCCCGCAATGGCAACTGAGATGTTTACGGAGGAAATGCCCCGAGTGAAAATCTCATGTATTTTCGGAAACAGCCTTTGGAGTTGAACAATTCATTGTCATATTGTCTTTATCATCGAGAATAATCGATACAGGGCGAAAATCAATATGAAAACTACTATGTGAGAGAAAACATTTCAGGACACGACCCAAAGCCCCAGGGCTTCATAAGAAGCAACAGCCAGTGATATGGGAGTTCCGCAGCAGCAGTAGCGGTCTAATCCCCCAGCAGCAGCAACAGAGCAGCATGAGAGCCCAGCGAACAGGCATTCGCTTTAGTATATCTATGCTTATCTAGAAGGAGTAGTTTTGGGGGGTTGAACTGCTTGGGAAAACGCAAATGAAACTATTGAAGGGGTCAGCAGCCAAACCGCCAGTCACGGACAGGATCTGGAGCACAATATCGCTAGCCACAGTAGTATGGCACGCGGATGGATGGCCCTTTGCCGCGCCACATCAAGATTTCTGGTCCAGGAGTTTCATGCCTGGACGACGGCTGAGTTGCACTTTGCAGGGCCTTTCATGCATTGTAGACACGTCAGGACCCCTGGAGGGGCGTGCCTCCAACTACCCATTGCGCATCCCATACAACTGGAGTAAAGTGAGTGGCAACCCTCCCCGAATTGCCGATACCAACCGCCCCCACTGCCAACTGAGTAGAAGCACGTTGATGCGATGAAAGAGACGGCGTGCCCTGATACCATGCATGCTGTTGCGCCCTGCGCCGTTAGGCTGCGTGCTCCACCTGCCTTTCCGCAACCCGACCCGACGACAGGCACTAGCGACGCATAGTGGCATAGTGACCAATGCACAGAAGGTGGGCGCCTTCAGTGCGTCCAACCCCTGGCACCTATTCATCCAATCGGGGTCCAGCCGTTACGTACTCCGTACATACTATAGCCCAGAATCTACTACAGTACCCACATTATAGAGACACTTCTTACATGATCTACCCCACTTACACCATCTCTACGACGACTGTAGCTGGAAGCTCGCTAAGCTCGGCGAGCTCCCCGAAAGCTCAATCCGCAGCATCGCATTATACCCTGGCTAGACGACGGAATCCCGAAGATGCATCTCGGCCGCAGCGTTGGCCGGGACAGCATGTAGTCCGAGGTAGCTTCGCTCCAAGATCTTTGCTTGATCGGGACCAAGTCGTAAACCCACTTGCCGCTCGTGCGGTGCCGGTGGCATTTCATGATTGAGGGGGTTGGTAGGCGAGGCATGGTATGAGGGAGCGATCGAGGTGGCCCCAGAGCACACGCTTGGTTATGGACGGCCGAGCTGGATCCGGAGTGGTTAAGCATTGACAGTGTATTGTAGGCATCCAGCATGCAATCAATCCTTCACCCCATAGGGTAGGTGCATCCCCTAGGGGCGAGCCGCTTTGTTTATACAGTCCATGGATTGACTGGCGCGGGAGACGATTCGGGCCACTTGGATACACTATTTGAAACCCAGACGAGCCTAGTCCACCAACCACGAGGACTGTACCAGATGCCGCCTCCGGCGACAGGGACTAGAAGCATCAAGGCAACTGGCTCGAAGTGCCCATTGGGTCCAGGTGGGGCAGCATCTCGAAGAAATGCTGCTATGGGCGTGTCGCGGTCCAAAACGAGCTTCGGAAGGTGGGATGCGGAAAGATGCATTATGAAAAGATCGACTGTCATGACATGACCGTGTATGCCCAAAGGGGGGTTGGTGCGCCACTGGCAGGGCACGGCACCCCAATCTGGGAGTTGAAGTATGCAAGCGTGCATATCGGGGGGGGGACACAAGACAAGTAGATGTACGCGACTCGGAAGAAAAGTACGGCCAACACGGTTGAGAACACCGAGTTGGCCACCCAACTGGCCATGGCATTATATGCAGAGCGGGAGCCTCCCGACGTGTGCTCTCACTTTGCCGGCAAAGCACGACCGGGGATATCTTCGGTGCATCGCACGTACATAGCTTCTCCCACCTTTTCCACGCGCTGGAGCCGGATGGGGGACCGACCACACAGGCACTTGGGCACCTCGCCATCCCAACCCCTGTATACTTAGGTACTTAGGTAGCTCATAATCAGGCAGCCGTGTGGCGTGCGAGCGAGATGACAAAGTACATGGATGCGGCGTAGGTAGACCACCGCAGTCTCCGTGGTCTCCACCGCCTCCGCATCCCGATCGGGGTGACTACCTTGCATATTGCATGGGACCGTACCCGCGGGGGCGGGAAGGCTGGAAATCACCAATGAGGGCGCTCGAAACCTGGGCGGGCTGCCGCTGCCCATGCCCTCCTCCAGGGGTTCCGCAGCGATTCATCTTATCAGATGGAGAGATTAGCTGGCCGGCTCGGGATCTCGTCAGCCCATGTCCGCCCCCCCCCCCCTCGTCCACGGGCTGACCTGCTCCCTACGAAGCCGACTGGCGTATGTCCCCGTCTCTTTCCCGTCCTCTCGCCCTCTCGCCCTCTCGCCCTCTCGGTTTCCAACACCATCTACGACTTGATTCGGCCCAGACACTGTTCGTGTGGAAGTACACCCACCCCCCACCGTCTTCACCCTCATCTCGAATTTGCTTTCTCGTTTCTGAGCGAACCAGTCGTCCTCGTCCCGTCATGGCTACGAAGGCAGGCCACGATCTCGCTCTTACCGAAGCATGCCCCGACAGGAAAGGCAATGAGATGGTTTCCCTTGCTGCCGTGACACGCGATACGAAAGTTGAAGACCACACGTCCTCACTGGTGGTCACCTTTGCGGAGCCGCACGACCCCCACAACCCCAGACAATGGCCCGACCGTCGCAAGTGGGCTGTCACCAACGTCCTCTCGGCGACTGGTTTCAATCGAATCATGGTATCGACTATCATGGCGCCCGCATTGCCCTTGATAGCCGACGAGCTCAGCATGAACCCGACCGAGGCCGCCATGTCCTTGACTATCTACTTGCTTGCCACCGCTTTTGGACCACTTGTCATTGGGCCCATCTCGGAGCTGTACGGTCGCCGCGTCGTCCTGCATACCTCCAACGTCTGGTTCCTGGTCTGGAATGTTGTCTGTGGCTTCGCTACCACCAAGGGAACCCTCATTGCAGCCCGTCTAAGTACGTTAGCCGAGGCCCTATGTCTTCCCCCCCTCCGAGCGTTGTTCATGGCAGCCAATACTGACCGTGGAATTTCCAGTGGCCGGGTTCGGCGCCAGTTCCATCTATGCCCTTGCCGGGGGCGTTCTCACCGACGTGTGGCCACCCGAGAAGCGCGGTCGGTCGCTAGGCATCTATCTAGCGGTGCCGCTCATCGCCGTCGCTGTGGGACCTATTATCGGCGGCTTCATGACCAACCGGGCCAGCTGGCGTTGGATGTTCTGGTCCACATCCATCTTCCAGGCCCTCATGGTGGTCTTCTGCTTTAGCACCTTCGAAGAAACCTATGCGCCCACCATTCTTAAACGACGAGCGACCAAGTTACGCCACGAGACGGGCCTTGACTATCAAACCATGGATGAGCGACACGATCGGAACCGCTCCCTCTGGGCCATTCTGGGCCGGTCTTTCTCCCGCCCCTTGCGCCTTTTGGCCTGCAACCCGGTGATACAAGCCTCATCGCTCATCTCTGCCTTCAATTACGGCGTTCTCTACATTGTGCTCTCCAGCTTCGCTGAGCTCTACAGCAAGCATTACCACCAGTCTATCGAAATCAGCGGCCTGCACTACATCGCCTGCACACTTGGCGAGATTGCCGGGTCCCAGCTGGGCGGGTCTCTTATGGACCTGCTTTACCGTTATATGCTTAAGCGCACCGACGATGGCGAGCACAGGCCTGAGTTTCGGCTGCCGCTGGTGATCCCTGGCGCTGTCCTGGGCCCGCTCGGGATAATCGTCTATGGCTGGACGTCCCAGTACCGAGTACACTGGGCCGCTGTTGACGCTGGCATCTTCGTCTTCCTGTTTGGTATCCAGATCGCCGGCATGCCTCTGCAGGCATACGTAATGGATACCTACCCAGAGCATGCTAGCAGCGCCCTAGCCGCCTCTCAGTTCCCCCGGAGCTTGGCGGCCTTCCTGTTTCCTCTTTTCGCCCCGAGTCTGTATTCTGCCCTCGGATACGGGTGGGGTAACACCACTGTTGCCTTTGTCGGTCTCTTTCTAGGAATCCTATCTCCGCTACTTCTATGGATATTCGGCGCTCGGCTCAGAAAATCGGCCCGCTCGGCAACGCACTAGCTCTCTGACAGGAGCGATGAAACTGAGCAACCGAACCCCAGCAGCTCCATGCGATATCGTGGCGCAGACACCGGGGAACGGTTACGAGTAAAACCCGGCTACTCGAGATGTGGCTTAAGCCCCGCACCGCTGTTGACCAATAGGATTTCTAGCCTTAGGTCTCTTGACCAATGGGATGTCTAGCCTTTAGAATAGAGTTGCCCTTGGCGGGCTTGGGACGCCCATGTGGAATGGAATCCTGATGACTTATATACCAAGGCATTCCTTCACTGATTCCCGGGTCTTGGCGTCCTTCTTCTACTGTCAGGGTCCTTGTGGCTGGGGATGTTCGTTTGTAACAGTTCAATACGTAGTCACCTGTTTATGCCCAATTCCCAAATTCGGTCAATTTCCGCCACGCATCCGTATCGCCTACGCCAAGGGCGGCCTACCGGCTTTCGCCATCCTCCTGACGCCGTGATGCTGCTGAATTCTCGGATTCACTCACTACACTCTCTCCCCGACGGCCAGGTTCTCATGGGTGGAAGCCCGAGCAGAGAGCCCTGTTTACCACTTATCTCTGGTGTTTGATGAATAAGGCCAATCCTGCATGCGCATAAGCACGGCTCTGGGCCTGTGTCGAACCATAGGCAAGAACACAGAGATGCATGGTCAAGGGTGCTCAATCCACTGGTGGGCCCTCATTGGCACTCCCTGGCCCTCTGTCCCCATTCCTGCAAGGTAGTCAGTATGCCCTCCGCAGGACCGGCCAACCACCTTGGTAGGTAGTCTCTACATTGCATCCGGCAGCCAGATGGGTGTGCGTGCGGCGCCTCGCTGACACGGCCCATGCAATGTCTGGTGCGTGCGTTGAGGCAGTCCTGCGTCGTCCGGTTTCGGCATTTGACCCATCGGTGAACTAGCTAAAGATCCAGCAGGAGGCCGCTGATGTTCGCTTCTACCTCCCCGGACTTTATCTCCGATACAGTTGCAACGAGTTCCCGAACCACCCAGCCCGATCAAGGCCTCACTGTCTACGCGTGCTTGTTCCTCGTTTGCTTAGTTGCGACCACGTACCGCCGTTCATACGTCATGGGCAGCACAGCGGAAGTGACGAAGCACCATTGCCAGGTACTCGTCGACGGTTCTCAAGGTAAGAATTATATGTCATGCCGCAACGATACGGGGCTGACTCGGTGGCCATGTGGTTATAGATGTATTTGAGTGTCGTTGGGGGATACGGTCTTATACGGGAGCCTCCGAAACGGAATACGGCAAGGCTCTTTGTCTATCTCTCGTCAGCTCAGTAACCAGCCCGACGGAACGAGGCGATGGAGAGACCCAGTTGCGACTGAATGAACAAGCTGGGTCTGAGGACCCGAGCTTTGCTACCTTTCTGGCCCGGTGCCTCAAAGACCGTCCACGCGGGTCTACAATCCGTTGCGCCTTCATTCTGCCTGCCGTGGAGGGATACGTCATCCGATCCGATATCTTTCGACGCCGCATGATACTGAGTGACGTATCCGAGCGTGTTCAAGATTTCATGAAGCCTCTGCAGCGTGTGGAAGCGGTGTCGGTGGATGGAAACCCAAAGCTCAGCCAGCTCCTCGAATCCTCGTCTGCTGCCGTTCTATTGAAGGAGACGGCCGGCGGCGATCACGGTTTTGTACACCTGCTACAAAAATTGCGGGATCGCCTGGACTTTCCCTGGTTGTCTCCTGAGCCTATCCCCCGCAAACGTCTCGTTTGGTTTGGTGGCCGAACGTGCCCGAGCGACAGTCATGAGATTTGGTCGACTGCGTTCTGCTTGGGCATCTCCTTGGTTATTGTTGACGAACCCGGCCACTGGCTGGAGGACGACTCGGGGCCTTTCGCGCACTACCGGGAAGCCTTCGTTCCGATGGACATGGCCGCCGACAGCGGCTTTCCCGACCGGCTGCTCAAGACGGTCCAGGAGATCCAGAAGCACAAGCCGGTGGACGGCGTGATCGCTCTCACCGACACACGCGTGGCCAAGGCCGCTCGTGCATGCGAGCGACTCGGTCTCCCCACATCGCCCGAGTCTGCCTATCTCATTTGCACGGACAAAGGAGCGACGCGGAAGCTGGAACCAGGTGCCCAGCCAGCCGCTGTCTTTGCGAACGCCGAAGAGCTGCGTGATACGTTACAGCACGGCGGTCTCCCCGCGGGCCTCGAGTATCCACTCATTGTCAAGCCGTGTATGGGCTGGAGCAGCGACGGCGTGACCAAAGTCTCGAGCCAAGAGGAGCTCCTCGAGGCAGCAAGCAAGGCGTCAGGCATGCATGCCAACGGGCCCCTCCGTCAAACCGCCTTCCTTGTTGAGCGGTACATCGACGGGCCCGAGTTCGACGCCAATTTCATCTTGCTGGACGGCGAAGTTCTCTTCTGTGAGATTGCCGACGATTTCCCGTCCCCCGGCGACCGGCCCGGCGCGGCATACAAGGCCGATTTCGGGGAAACAGAAGACGTGTCCCCGTCGGCCCTGCCCCGGACTGAGCAGGACATGATTCGGGACTCGATCCACCAGAGCATCCTGCGGATGGGCTTCACCTCGGGCGTCTTCCATTGCGAAGGCCGAGTCGTCGACTCGTCGATGCGCCACGACTTCTCGCTGCCGGGCGTGGGCGACTTGCGGCTCGCCGAAGGCAGGCAGGCAGGGCGGAAGCCCTGGGTCTACCTTCACGAGATCAATGCCCGCACGCCCGCCCTTCAGATCGTCGTGTCGACGCACTGCTCCTACGGTGTCGACTACTACGCTGCGTACATGCTCTTCGCCACGGGGGACACCGCCCGAGTCAAGAGCCTGGCTCGGCCGTTTCGGGGGGCGCCGCAGGCACATCTCGGCAACATCACGTTCCCCCAAGAGAAGGCCGGTATTATGAAGACGCCCGACCTTATCCAGCAGCTGAAAGACAACCACCCAGAAATAGGGCAATCCATCGTCTTCAGCCACACCGAGGTGCACGGTGGTCAAGCGGTGCGAGGCCCGATTACCGGCGCGCTGCTGTTCCTGGGCTGGGCTGTGGTCGCTTCGAAGAAGAGCCGTGAAGATTGCTTGCGGCTGACTAACGCGTGTCGCGAAAGTCTCAGCTACGAATTGGAGTGAGACGCTTGGTATGTGCGAGATTATGTAGATGAGCCAACGTCGTAATGTTTTTTTTTTGGGGGGGGGAGGAGGGGAGGGTTCGGTGGCTCTCAGCTCAACTTGGGTTCTCGACACATGCCGCTCTGGCATGGAAAACACATGGTCTAAAACCATGGCGGAGCCGTCCCCTGTCCCCAATCGATAGGCCCTCCAATCTATTGCAACTTGCGTCCAGAGATTTGAGGAGCACTTGACAACTACAGGGGACAGACGATGAAAGTGACGAGATTCATACGGTAGGAAGCAAGTAGGGAGAAATCAAATTAAGGTATCCGCTACCTTAAATAATAAGGAGAATCGTTACATACTTAAGCGAGAGAGTAATATCCGACTGGTAAAAACTAAGCGGCCGAAACGATTCGGTATAAAGAAACCTTTTCTTTTTTTTTAGTCGCTAACTTGAGGGGAACGAATAGGTGAAGTACGAACGGCTTACGATAAGAGCGTATGATAGGCCGATGTAATGACTATGATCTGTTCCTCTATATGTATTAGCGAGTATATTAAGTCTATATGTCGGGCAGGCCCGGGTCGAAGTCGTTATTTTGAGGTAGATGCCAAACACTCAATGATAGCTTTGTTGCGAGGCCAGCTGTTGTATCACATACACTAGGACACGAACGGTGTCGGGGTTCGTATTGGGGCACAAAGTTGTCGGGGATGGCTATTGAGGTAAGTACGCAAGCCAGGTTGTGTGCGGCTTCTGCCGAACAAGTAGGCAGCACTGCTTGGGTGGGCTGGCCGCATTCCACCTGCACTGATGCTTGCTGGAAGGATTCGGGTTCGGAAGGATCCAAGGGGGCAGTGCTGGCTGGCCTGGAGAGAGGCCGGTAGTTTCCAGCTGTGCCCCGCGTATGGGAGCGAGTTGCTCGATTCCCGCACAATGAGAAAAGGCGGCGTGCATGCCAATCAGACTGCATGCCTGTTCTGAGACTTTTCATCTCTCCAACGAGGCGGGCTAATTTCTCGCTCGCCTGCTGACGCGCCACAACCTGCGTGAGGCTATTGCGCATCGCATCGCGTGGCATCTTAACTGCCCCTCCGGCTCCGCCCAGAGCAGATTGCGGCGCATTACATGCTACGCGTCCTGGTCAGCCCGGGGGTCACGGGCCAACCTGTCGTGGTTTTCATAGCATCGCCGCAGCGGAGACGGGCACGGCAAATACAGTGAGGATGCCGAGAGGAGGGTAGGTAGGAAGTAAGTACATAGGAGTTGCGGGGGCGACACAGCCCGAGGTTACGTGCGTGAGAGGCAGGCGGCCTTACCACCACGCGCCACCGCCCACGACTTCGCCAGCGCGGCCGGGCCTCGTGGCCCAGTGCAGGCGGGCACGGGTCAGGAACCATCTGTGACATCGCGAGCAAACAAGCCCGTCTAGGCAAGTCTCGTCTGCCTCGGCGCTGAAGAGGCTGTTCAGCGGGGGGAAGAGGGGGATGCAAGAATTTGCCCGTGGTCGGCCGGCTGCCTCGGAGGGAGGGCGGAGCAGGACTTGGTACCGGCTTCCGGGTAGGGCTATCCATCCCATCCCATCCCATGTCGCACGACTTTTCTCGACCCTGTGCCAGCCCCCTCATGCCGTGCCATCGCCCTTCCGACACGGGCCAAGGGGGGGGGGGAGGGACGCGGGGGCATCTCGCCTCCCGCCGGTCCGAGGCTGAGTCGTCGACGCGGCCAGGATCATGCCCGCGACCGCCGTGGCCGGGCCCGAAGAGGGAACCTACCGACGGGACAGCAGAGGCCCAGCATTGCATCGCGTCTGCTTGGCTTCGTGGCGGTGACGATACGGGACTGTGGCGGGTGCTGGCGTGCCCAGACGGAGGCTGGCCGTGACGACAAGGGCCCGGATCATATCCGATCCCGGCATGCCTAGTATTTGGTAGTAGTAAGGTTGCGAGCTTGGTGAAGCTATAGTATAGCAACCGGCTCGAAGGAGCAGGATCCATGCCGGGCGGTGATTTACACTTGCGGACAAGCTATCGGCGGATTCCGCACCAAGCAGTGACATCTGCACTGTCAAGCCGATAAGCACATTGCAGGCGGATCTAATGCGACCGGTCTTTGGTGCATTGCCTTGGCCGGTGGAGGGGTTTGGCGATGGACAAGTTGCAGGTCGATTGGGTTTGGGCTTCTCCTGCCGGACACCACCATCCATGCACCGAGATACCATAAATTGCCGGATTAGGAAGGCAGACATGACGGTAGTGGCTATGTAGCATTCCAGTTTTCCCCCTGGTGCATTTTCTTTTCCCAAGTGGTTCTCGGTACGTACCTGCGCATATGCTTGACCCTGCGGAAAGCAGATGGGGAGGCAAAGAGGAAGCGAAGCGAGGAGAAGAAAGGCCGACGACGTTCCAGGCTGTGGGTTGGTTTGGCCTCGACCAGCGCCACCTCGAGAACGCTGAACTTCGCCATGACACGGGGCATGGATTCGCCAGGCGGCAAGTAGGCTGTGCCAGGGCACTATCGCCACGGGCCGGGTTCGTATTGACTCTCACGAGAGCAGGCGAGGGTTAGAGCAAGCGGAAATGAGCCCGATCTTGACAGCCACCGTGGGTGGAATTTCTCCAAGCAAACCCAGCAACTACCCCGAATGCAGCGGTTGCCTGTCCGTCTCCATATCTGCTGTGATCGGGGGCGCCCAGCTCGCCCAGGTTGGGATGGAGTGGCATGGCTGGCTGGACGGGAACCTATCCATGCATGTACCTGCCTGCATACGGGATACCCAGAGTCAGCCAGCTCGCCATGCCCCTCCTGCCCCTACATTGGATGACGGCCGCCCGTGCGCCCGTGGTCGTGGACTTTTAGACTCGCTAGTTGGGTGGGGATGGGATTTTTCCTGAGGTCGCCAATCGAGGCTGTGCAAAAGTCTAGCTTGAGTCGCAGGCTCAACGGCTGCGACGTGATTCGCACGCGCATGTTTCTGTTGAGAGTGACGCAGTTGGCAAGTCGCAACACCCACAGTGGATGCGATAAACGTTTCAATGCTCCAGAGCCGCCCGTGCTGTTCCAACGGACGGATCGGCCGCCGTGTCGGTCGAAACGCCATGTTTCGATGCGAGGCTGGCACGCGTACCTCGTGTATGACGCTGGCGGCTTCGCGGGTCCCGGAAGTTAGAGCCTGCCATGCCATGTCTCCAGATGCCCGAGGTGGAAAGACCGCCTGCGTTAGTAAGTGTGCCGGTAGCCCGTCTCATTCATGCGAGAACGCCGTGCCGCGGGTGCTTACAGGCGAGCACTCCTGCGTAAGGACTTAAGCGATAAGCCGTGCACCAACCACGCACGACGGGCGAAGGCGAGATTGTCATGACAACTTGGCGGTGACGGCCAAGAGCCGAGCACTTTCTCAGGGCGCCATAGAGGTCAGAGTCAGACTTTTGCTGCTGCGCCTTCGCTGGTGGCAACCCCGTGGTTTGGGGTTTGGGGCTTTGGACTGAGACTGGGACCAGGGCTTCGCGGTGAGAAGAAAAGCTCACGGAAACGGGAAACGCGGAGATCAGTCTCGAGTGAGCGAGCGCGGGTGCGAAAGGGAACCGGTCGACACCTCCTAGCCTATCCCATAATGCACCGCTGATCAACCAAGGTCAGAGGCCCCCCCCCCGGTTCATACGGTTTCGAATTGGCAGCCCGGGGACAACCTTGTCTCTTTCTTGCTCCTCGGGATCGATGGGGGCGCGAACGGATGAGCGGGAGTGGGATTTGGAAAGCCATGCTGCCCCATCTATCCATCGCCATTCGCCGACGGAAGTAGCCAATGTGTTCTTTGCCGCTCTGTTTAGCGCTGGATTCCGCGCGTCGCAGCAGCGCCTCTTGTCAACCCCCCGCAGACCAACGTGGTCGGTCGGTGTGGTGGTGGGATCAGGGCCCATCTCATTCCCCTCCCTTCCCGTGTTACTCGCTCGCTCACTGACCGCAGGATGGATGCACACACAGCCAAGAACCCACCGCTCGGGCGTTTGCTGCGGCTGTTCGTCCCCGCGGCCGGCGTGAAGAGTGGCGTGCCAGCGTCGTGACATCTCCCGGACAGGCCGCGCGCGCGCAGGGCGGCTGGTCTGATGACGCCTTTCCACGCTGTTGGATCCCCTCCCCCCGGGGGCTGCGCTGGCTGCCCTGCCCGGCTCCTCTCACAGCCTCCCCCTGTAAACAGATCGTGCTGGAGGCAGCTTGGGACCCGTGAGAGCAAAGCCAAGTCACGACAAAGCCAAGCCTCTTGGGCCAAGCATACAGTAGGGAGCGTGGGGTTTACGGGCGGCCCAGCGCCAAGGTGCCGGCCCTGGATGGAATGCAGGCTGATCCTAGCTGCACTGCAAGGTCGTTCTCCATCTTCCTCGTGGATCCATCCTCGCCCGTGGGTGGGCTGGCAGGGTGATGGGGGGCCTACTCACTGACTGACTTCCACCCTGGAGGCTGGATGGCTGATAGGCCCCCCCATAGCGCGGAGGCAGCGCAAGCCCGCTGGCCCGTGAGTTCTGTGGCACCTGTTCTGCCCACACCCCAGCCCGCCAGCGGCGTCTTGAGGTCGTTTCATTTCCTCCATCCGGCTGTGCCACCACCACGCCCAGGTCCCGAATACATATGCGCGACTCCGACCGCTTTCCAACAGCCCTTCTTCTCTCCAGACCACGCAAAACACGCTCATATTCCCGTCACTGGTAGCCTCCCATCTCCCACCTCCACTGCGGCATTATAGTTTCCTGCCCTTACTTATCCCCCCCCCTTCCGGTTTTGGCCTGACCTGACGACCTTCGCCTCGTCGCACTTGCCACTCTACCTCCTACACCACCACTCTCTCACCATGTCGACATCACCGACCATGCTGCCCCTGCGGCCCTCGTCCTCGCGCAAGTCGTCCCGCTCCGCCTCGCTCAAGCTGGATCTCTCCAACCTGCCGCCGTTGACGCAGCCCACACCGCCCACCAACACACTGCTCTTCACCAACCTTCAGGACCTCGATATCTTCCGCCCAGAAAACCTCCAGACCATCCGTGATTTGATCTCGGCCACCGCCCCGATATGTTCGTGGTCGCCCCTGAAATCGTTCCGTCGCATCGTGGTGTCCTTCGCCGACGAGCAGGCCGCCATCAAGGTGCGCTCGGTTTGGGATGGCGAGGCCGTTCTGGGCGAGCGGTGCCGCGTATACTTTGGCCAGCACACGTCTTTGCACATGAACGAAAAGCACCTGGCGCTGCCCGATGCCGGAAAGCTTTTCTTCATCAGCCCGCCGCCCTCGCCTCCCCACGGCTGGCAGCAGACCCTGGAAGACGCCCCCAACAAGATGGTACACGCCGACGACCTGGCTTCAGCCTTGCAGAAACTACACCACCCCACTCCCGCCCAAGCCGAGTCGCCCGTCTCGCCCGTCGACGCTGGCTCGGCCCGGACCCGCAGCCGTAGCAGCACCCTGATCTTCCAGCCCCAGGAGAGCGTCAGCGGCAGCCCCGCTCTGCCGTGCATCGCTGTCGACGACATGACGGACTCTCCCGACGACCTGGCGTCGAGCCCCATGGCCATTGACAAACCCATCATGGCCCACACCGCCCGCCCCCCCGTCGAGCTTATGGACCTGGAGTAGCATCACCAAACAGTGCTTTCATTTTCACGCTAGACTGCATTATTGGAAACTCGTTGAGGCGTTACTAGGCAGGGCGGCGGCGTAGGTTCAGGGTGTCGCCATCGTTTCCCGGGGCACGAGCTGTCTCGTATTTTGGGTTCAAGCATCAGCACCGGCCAGAGGCTACAGCAAGACGACAATGCTGTGCGAGGCCGAGGATTTCGCACCCCCTTTTTTTCAGCACTACTTTTGAGGCGTTACGTCGGATACGGTTGGACGGGCCGAGGGTTAAACTGTAGTGTACGATACCCACGATGGAGAAAACCTCCCATCGAAAAACAGTTAGATAAAAATTTTTCTGAACACAAGCCCCACGCTTTCGATCACCAGCGTGCGAAGGGGGGGAAACACCCGGCTCGAGTATTAATAAAGCGGTAGGAGGGGTTCCCGGGATATTTTCTACAGATAAGTTGCTTTCTCATGGATGCCAAATGTGAACCAGGGCCACCGCGTTTCCAGGATAATGAGACACGATACCGGCTCATGCTAACTCCTGGACGAATGCCGAGCAGCAGAGGCCCTGTAGAAGTAGCCTCAGCCACATAGGATAAATCCATCCCGGCGTACAGGAGACCACACGCGTACATATCCCCGGCCCCTGCCCAAACTTCCATGCCGTGGGAAACCACCATAGCCATCATGACGGGCTTCCCATGGGCGCCAGGAAACCTGCGCCGGTCACGGCGCCGAGGGTGGCCCACCCCGAGAACAAAGCCACGGCGCCGAAGAAAACTAGTACGATTAGGTAAGTGCGCTCAACGCCGCCGTATAGGGCGCCTGACGTCCGAGCGCGATCGGGCACCGACTCCCCTGCCGGGGTGTCCGGGGTCGCCAGGCCCGGGATCCACTTGAAGTGGAAGCGAGATCTGTAGCCCAGAGCGCCCTTGGATTTGTCGTCGACGAGGATTTTGTAGAGCTTGTCGCGGGTGAACTGTCGGGCGGGCGCAATACTTGGTTAGCCATCATGGTCCAAGGCGGTGTAAGTACCTAGGGTAAAAGGGGAAGGAGGCCAAGAAACAAGCAGTAGCAGGGGTGAAGCCGAGAGCACCAGCCGGGGATGGGCAACGTTTTTCTTTTCTCTCTTCGGTCCCAAATACTATCCATGGATGCCTAGCCATCATCCACCTGCCACGTGAGACGGGCGGGCGGATGCTTCAGGTGTGTAGCAAGAAGGCCAAGTTCCAGGCGGCGATCGACAAGCCCGCGACCACGCGCCCAGCGCGTTCCAGCCGGAACACAGTCGGGGTCTGGGAAGACGTGAGGGGCGATCAAACACAGACGCACCTTGATGTTCCGCCGGTCCAGACACGGAATACTGCGGGTGACATACCCGGACATCATGAACACTAAACACTGGCCCAGCACCAGGCTGGTGTGGTACAGGCTGGGCTCGGGTATGTGCATCTCCCGGCAAAGCTGACGGCCGTTCTGCCAGTATGCCTGGGCGCTCAGAAAACCCCGCGAGGCATATGTTGGGCTGTTTCCCTCGAGGCCCAGGATGATGTTGTTGGCGAGCACGCCCGACTTGGGCGAGGGTGCGATCTCCGAGGCCAGAAGCGACTCCATCATGGCCTTGGCCGTCTCGGGGCGGGCGAGCCACCCATGCGGCGTTCCCATCAGATGCGACACCCAGCGCCAGAGCGCCAGGTAGTCCCGAATCTCCTGTCGGCGCAGCCAGACGCCCTGCCGGGGGAGTCCCAGCCATATTAGCGTCGCCGAAAAGGTGTTCATGGTGCCGATGCAGTCGAGGTCGTTGATGGGCACGCCGTTCTTGCCCAGGTCGTAGTACCCGGGGTCGACGGCGGCAAGCTTGGTGATGCGTTGGCGGACCAAGGCGTGTAAGAGCCGGACCCGGACTGAGGCCTCCCATCCGTGGCCCCCGGGTTGTATGGCGTCGATCCCATCGTGTACGCCCAAAATGTGCTGCGTGGTTTCGAGCAGACGTCTCCTCACTACGCTTGCATCGAAGCCTCCGGTGCGATCGAGCGTTTCCACGGGTCGGCTGGCGCCCAAGCCGCCGAGTAATGACGTAAACGTCAACTGAAAAATATTAGGATCGAAAGCGACTGGGAAGATTCCCAGGGCAACCCGAGCATACAGCTGTGATGGAAGCACCCGCGTACCTCCAGAATACATCCTGGCCTCTTGCTATCTGTTCCCAGTCCACCCATTCTGGCACGGATGTAACCTCGTTCCACAGCCTTCCAATCTTCTCGTCGGTCTCGACATTCTGCCGAAGCAGTCGGAACAGGTCCCGGTGTTTCCTCTGTTGCTTCGGCTCGCATGTCTCCTGGGAATCTTTGCGAGCATCGTCTGGAGGAACGTGCGGATGGATGGCATCGAGCCGTGCCACAGCGTCTGAGGCCACCTTATCATAGGTGTAGATCAAGGGATGTAGTTTGTCGGCTGTCTGGTGATCGGGCGTCCACCGAAACCCGTAGCCGTAGACGACGCGGTAGTCGGGAGTCGGCCCGGGTGAAGCCATGAAGAGCTGCCCTTCGAGGACTCGCCACTGCAGGGAAACAGGTCTCGTCTTTACAGCTGGAAGCGCCTGTTTCTTTGCAACATCAGGGGTTGAGGTGGAGGGCCGTGGTCCATGACACAGTGAAAAGCTAGCCAAACATAAACGAGCCGGGGGTATCTTTGATATAAACCGTGCACGTCGAGTATACGGCTGAACATCGCCTATGCTGGCCGCAACCCCCGCATGGACCGTTGAAAGGGGTACAGCGAACCAGTTGCCGGCATGCAGCGAGAGAGCCTCGTGGCGCCGCCTTGCGGGCACACTCATTGGAGGGGTGCCCCCCTCGTAGACAGTTGGTGGCCACGTCCAGATGGCCCAAAACGGCAACCAAATCGTTGGCTAGCGCCTCTTTGGTTCGAGATATATCACGACATACCGAGGTAGGGATTTCGCCTCCCAGCGTGTGAAGAGGGGGGCGGACACCCGGGGGATCTGATCGGGCGGGTGTTTCCTACGGACTCCTCCCATACCCCGTAGATCGAACCCCGCCCCAGCTCCTGGGAATGAATCATCAGGTCGGAACGTAAACCCACGCAGACGGGAAGCATTCATCCGACTGTTCGGATGACACCCGGCCCCGACCGGTCTGACTCCAGTCGGCAGCGCCAGAGTCTGATGTCTGGTGTTCCCCACGGGGAAGGGGGCCAGGGTTAGGGAGCGTCTGCCCGGATGGATAGTACATACATACAAGCGAGAAGCAGCCCCAGGGCAGGTTCTCAGTTTCCATAGCTGGCGGTAGTCTGGGCTTTTTCTTACCCACACCCCACTTTTGTTTCCGCACCGGCATCGCGGAGTATAGGGCTTCAGTGTACCTACACAGTTTGGATGCCGGATGGGTCCATTCAAGAGGGGCTCGATAAGGAGTACGGAGTTGGTAAGTGATAACATATGTATTCAAGGTACTGCGGTACCGCGGTCTCCGCGGTCCCCATCCGCGCGGGGGTGGCGGGGATGGATGGAAATTTTGGGCGCGCGCCACCCTGGAAGCGAACAAAAAACTTCAGCGTTGGCCACTTTCGACAGTCTTATCTGCTATCAAAGCGCATACACCTCTCTTTTTTGACCATCAGCTCCCAGAACCAGTATCCAGACTCAACTGCCTGTCACAGGCCGCCCGACGTTGCCATGCTTTGCACTTGTCGATCTACGTCGCTGCGCATCTTCGTCCAGAGCCTGACGCCGGTAAAACTACCTGCCGCCGCCGCCGCCCGCCCACGGGTCCCGCGTTGCAATGCGACAACACTATTGCCCGCATCCCGCCACGATGGCTTCATGAAGTCATTTGCCTCTGCCTCAGCAGCCTGTCACCCAAGGCAAAGGCCGCAAGCACCGTCCTCATCGCCCGATGGCCAGTCACAGCCCATTTCGGATCCCGTCGAACCCAGCAATGATACATATACCCGCAAGCCTGCCAACGCGGCCGACGACGCCTTCAGCCCTCCGACCGTCAACCTGGACGAAGCGAAAGAATCTGGCTCGATATTCGAGTTATCCCCAGATGCGGTGGAAACATTGGCTGCCACGCTCAGGCAAATGCCCCCTGGGAGTACACCTTTCGATGAAGCAGCCGGCCTCGAGTCTACCGGAGACACCGAATCGCGGTCCAAACCGCCACTGGGCGGTCCTAGCCGACTGAAGAGGAGCAAGATCGTGCCTCCAAATGCGACGAACCCAAGGCAAAACCCCACCCAGCCGAAAAAAGAATACTGGCAGATCCAACGAGAGGCCCTAAAGGCCAAATTTCCCGAGGGATGGGCCCCGCGAAAGCGCTTGTCGCCCGATGCGTTGGAAGGTATACGGGCCTTGCACAAGCAGTATCCCCAGGAGTTTACTACTCCTGTTTTGGCCCAGCAGTTTGCCGTCTCACCAGAGGCGATTCGACGCATATTGAGAGCCAAATGGACGCCAACTGCCGAGGAGGAACAGGATCGCGAGGAACGTTGGTTCAAGCGCGGCAAGACCATTTGGTCCAACCTGGCCGAGCTTGGCATGAAGCCCCCTAAGAAATGGAGACGAGAGGGGGTGGTGCGTGATGCGCGGTGGAATCAGAAGAGAGGCCCACGGGAACATTATCCCTATGTGCCGCGCTGGAGGGATGCCGAGGCACAGGAGGATGACGAGAAGGGACAAGAGGCATCATTGCGGAAGCTTGGCGAGGACCTGCTCTGACCCCACAGCCAATGGTTGCTGGGGTTTCCGTATGTACGGCACGCTGCCTTGGCATGTGTTGTTCGTCGAGGTCGCTCTCTGTACAATCACGTGTAAGCACAGCAGCGCTGTATAAAAATGCCGATGCCACTCGCTGCGGCGGTCACGCGGTCACGATGCCTTTGGGTGCAGCTGGCTCATCGGCACACGGGCTCGCATCGCTGCTCCTGGCCTGTTGGGAAACCTTGTATTCTTGTTTCAGCCAGTCATCGACGGTAAGCCGCATGCCGCGTCGAGGGTGGCGGGGAGCTTTGTCCTTCGCATGGCGGTCGGCCGGCCGGACGAGACAGATGTCGCAGCTGTGGCACGCTCGCCTGTTAAGGGCGCCACCGGTCCGGACCGTGGCAACAAGCCTGGCCTCGCTGTTTCTAATGCAACTCGGCGCGGCCGTTTGATTATTCGTTGCCTCGAAGCAAGGGCGCACGACTCGCTCCCATCAAGGAGGCATCTCGTTAAGATAGGCCTCATGCGCCTGTGAATACCGCGGGCGCGCCCTCCCCCACTTAAGAACAGAGAAAAGTAGAGTCGCCGGTATACTAGATGGCACACTATTGAGTCCTGGGTCCCGGGGTCCCTTGTAAGCTCATTTCAGCGTCCGCGCTCCAAGCCGTTGCTGGCTCGTGGGCGGCCAGCGCCTTCGGATGGGCCTGGAAGGAGGTTCACGGACTGGGGCCGGGGGCGGTGGCTAACATTGAAATCATGCGTCACAGCAGGGCAGAACAGAAGTACAGCGCCCTGCGCCTGGGGCGTCCCCCGAGATGGACGGGCGGGATGCGAGGGGGCGGGGGGGGGCTGGCGGCAGTGCAAGCGGGCGGACTTGACCCATCGCACACAGAAATGCAGCCCGGCGACCGCCATGTAAGTAAGGCCCAAGACACGGGAGCCGGCAAGGTCAGTCCGTGCGATTGCCCCGGGGACGGCGCAGGCGATACGTGGGCGGGTACGGATTGCGATGAACGTGATGGACGCTTTGGGAACTCGAGTGTCGCTACAAGCGGAAGGGATTTCCAGGGTTACCGGTTGCGCCCATTGAGCGCGCGGCGGCGGCTATAGACCGACTCTTCCACCAAGCGGCTTCTGATTCGCCAATGCGCGGCGCAGCTACCCAGCCATTCGGTAGGGACCCCGGCTGCTGCCTCAGCTCCCAGGCCTAGGGCGGGCAAGCAGGGAGCCAGGGGTTGGACGACGCGGGAAAACGGTATATCGAGAGGCCCCATGGAGCTAGTGTGAGGGTGGTGGGCATGCAATGGGATGGATGGGACGGGAGCGTTTCGTGCCGATGCCTGCCTACCAAAGTTGAACAACGTTGGGCTGGGAGGTGGCCATGACCTGCCGAGGACCTGCAGGACTGCACTGCTGTGCCTCGGGGAGAAGGAAGAGGGGGCCGCTTGAGGCTGCCCGGCACAAGAGGCGGGTAGGCCATGTAGTGGAAGAGCTTGGGAGCATTGGTGGATGGGAGGCCGGAAGACCCTTTCTCTCCCCGGGCCATGCATCTCATCCCTCCCGCCATCTCTGCTCCTCCTCTCCCAGAGCCAGAACGAGCGAGCAAGGCGAGCAGGCTCCTGGAGCTGCCACACATACCGTTGGACCTGCCCCGGTGTCGTCCCGACCTAGACGTTTCCGTACTCCCATGCCGCAGCGTACACGACCCGAAGCGGTCACCATCGCTGCCGCCCCTTCATCCTTGTCAGCCAGGCAGCCAGCCCCGGGTGGCAGGCACCTAGCAAAGCTTTCCCTCACCCCGACCAAACTTCCTTGCCGCCGCGTCACTGTGAGTGTGTCATGATTGAAGAACGACACTGCTGCTGCTGCGTGGCGGCCGACAATTGACATCACAAAAGCGTTCTCGGGATACCTAACCCACCGGGGTCCTGCTTGCCTCGATCCATCCGCTCGTCCCAGCCTGCTTCCCTGGCCACCTACATTGCCTCGTACCGAATACTACCTGCTTGACACGGCGCCATCTCGTTACGTTACCACATACGGGCCTCGTTCCAGCGTGCCCGACACTCGTCCTCTTACTCGTCCCACCCTCCGCTTCTGGGTCTGTCTCATCAGCCACCTGATACGGAGCAATAGTTTGCCTCGTGACGGGGGCAGAGTGTGCGCGTGCGGCTGCGTGTGTGCGTTGTACCCTCGTCGAACCCACTCATGCCTAGCTGTACTCGGGCTACGACAGTAACGGCGCCTGCTGCTGCATCCTCGCTGTCCCCATCACCACGAGTATTATTTGAGCCCGAACCCACCCTCCCGGCTGCTTCTCTCCCAGAACGCCTCGTGGTCTGCTCATCCATGGCGACAAGATGTCCTCGACAACCACGAATCGGCTCCGAGTGACGCCGTCGTCCTCGTCCTCGTCGCCATTTCCCCAGCGCCCTGGAAGAACCCCACTTCGCGGCCGAGACGCCTCCCGTCTCTTGTTGAGGAGGGTTGTCGGCACCACCTGCGCCTCTCCGACCGGTTTCGATGCTGCCCAAAATTCGTTTGCCTACATCGCGGGAGGTGCCGTCGTGGTTGCCGATGTCGACGGGCAGGCCTGCACGCAGCGGTTTTTCAGAGCCCGGCCCACCACTGTACCGCTGCTCGCCTCATCTGCTTATTCGCCCTCCACCCCCACTCCCGTTCCGAAAGCCAACGACAGTAGGAACAGAGCCCCCATCCCACGAGACTCCGCCTACGGCGCCAGCGACTGGTCCGACTCGAAAACGACGTGGACCAGCCGTGAGCGCATCAAGGCCGCGACGTGCCTCGCTCTGAACCGTGACGGCAGGTTCCTGGCCGTGGGCGAGACGGGCTACGCCCCTCGCGTCCTCATCTTCAGTCTCGAGGACAGCTCGTCCGACACGCCTCTCGTGTCCATTAGCGAGCATACCTATGGCGTGAATGCCGTGGCTTGGTCGCCTGACACGAAGTTCCTGGCTTCGCTCGGAGCTGCCAATGATGGCTATTTGTACCTATGGCGCATCGACCCGCGGACCGGCGCGGCCAAACTGTTCCAGCAGAACAGATGCACTTCCTTTGTTCGGGGCATGATTTGGATGGGAAACAACGTCATCACGCTGGGTGTGCGCCATGCGAAGGTCTGGAGGATCGAGGAAGCCTCGCCGAGCTCTCCCTTGAAGCAACGGTTCCAGGGAGAGGCGGTCAGCTCTCCTTCTCAGCAGCAGAAATCACTGCCGGGTCGGAACATCCTCCTCGGTGGCCTACTCGACGCCACTTTTACATGCGCTACCTCCGTTGATGATACGCGCGCCATCATCTGCTCGGAAGCAGGCGACGTCTGCCTCTTCGATGACACAGCGAAGCAGATGAAGCTAACCAAAGTCCTCGATATCGGCTTCGTCACCACTTGCATTACAGTTAGGAATCAAGTGGTGTATGTGGGCAGCAAAACGGGCACTTTTGCGACGCTAGACCTGGCTCGCCTATTGGAATGCGACCCAGAGTGCGTCCTCACGGTCACGTCCTCGTCCACAGGCCTGTCGGCGCTGGGCTTCCTTAAGGACAATCTTGTGACGGTCGACGCCCAGCACTCAATCGATATATGGAATGCGTCGTACATACCCGGTCGCCAAGAGACGATTGTGCAGCGCACGCAGCTTCCAGGCCACGAAGATGGAATTTTGGGTGTGAAGGTCATAACACAACCGAATCCAGCCGGTGCCGCCTTTTACACCTGGTCCGGCAACGGCACCGTTGTACTATGGGACATGCACGGCCAGGCAAAAGATACCTTCAGAGTGGCCTTGGACGAGGCTCAGTTAGAGAGCGAGAGTCAACCCATGAACCAGTTGTCTGTCGTACAGGCCACACCGGGAGGTCATTACTTCGTCACCGGCGACAAGCTGGGAGTGCTCCGGGTTATCGAATATGCGACGAAAAATTGTGTATTTGCGACCAAGGCGCACACCTCAAACTGCCAGTCAATTGCGGCATATGTGGACGGGGCCAGATTTCTGATCGCCTCGAGCGCTCGCGACCGCACAACGCAGCTCTTCCACCGCACCTCCGGCGGCAAGTTTGAGCTGTTCCAGACCTTGGAATTTGCCGCCAAGGTCGTGCAGGTCATGATCCCAACTGCCGACAGAGTCATTACCTGCTCGCTCGATAGGTCACTCCAGATCCACGAACTGATCAGCAGAGACGGCGAGCCAGAGGTCATGGCCGCAGTCACAGCCCGGTCCCTTGCCCTCAAGGCCTCGCCAACCTCGTTGGCGGTCGACCCGAGCGGGAAGCATATCTATGTTTCGCTTCTGGACAAGACGCTTTGTGTCTACAACGGCACGACGGGGAAGATATCAAACACATTCAGATGCATTGACGAAGCTGGATGCGAGTTGGTTGTGCTGGACTCGCTGGTACACTGCCCGGCAACCGAACAGGAACCGGCCACTCTTCTGGGTTTATCCAACACGGACAAATCCATCAGGCTCTACGACGCCCAGAATGGGAACTTCTTGGCCCGTGAATGGGGCCACACCGAGGCCATCAACGGGGTTGCACTCGTGCAAGAAGAAGACGGTGGGAGGAAGGTCGTCAGCGTTGGATCCGATGGGGCTATCATGATGTTCTCCCTGGACCTGGGGGAGCAAATGGTTGGATCGATCAGTCGTGACTCGTCACCCATGAAGGAGACTTGCACGTCGGCCCGTCCCCCCTTACGACGCGTTCGCTCCAAGGCCGAGCTCGCTGAATTCCAGCGGCCCTCTTCGTCCTCACAGCGACCGTCGTCGTCGTCGCTCGCTGCAGGCAGGAACTCGCCACCGCGTGTCCTAGCCAAGCGACGTTCCCACAACAATCTTGCTACCACGCCGGCAAGAACGCCGGCCGCCGGGCGTCAGTCGAGCCCATCGTCTGTAGTTGGTGAAGGTGCCCCTTCTCAGAGACCATCACCCGGCAGCCCGCCTTCTAGTCCCAAGTCGCGGGCGTTGGGGCGGCGGACATCCGTGTCGGAACGGCGGACATCTGGGTCGGAACGGCGTGCATCTGGGTCGGAACGGCGTGCATCTGTGTCGGGACGGCGGGCGTCTGTGTCGGGAAGTGTCACGGCCTCCACCAAGAGCCCGCCCAGCACCAGGACCTATGGGTCCCTCAACACGGCTACGGAACAGGCCACACGAACACTGCGAACGTTTCGAAGGAAACTCGCCTCCGCGGACCCCATCAGCAGCGATGTTCTGGCGGAATTGGACCAAGAGCTGCGGCTCACGTCACTTGCTCTGGGGGATAGGGCCAAGCAGAGCAAAGATATGAATGACGTAACGCTAAACGGCATTCTTGACCAATACTCCAACCGCCTGATTTCCATGCTGGACGAAAAACTACGGCTGAGTGGTCACTTAGTCGACAAGCCTGTCGTCAGTGATGAAGACTCGAGCAAACGGCCGAATTCTTCGGGGACCAGCTCGTCATCGGCCACGGAGCTGATCTGAGGGCGGCTATTGTTTTGCACAGCCATACCCCCACAAAAGTTACTCATTTCCCCTTGGTTTTTGGGTGGGTTGGAGAAGCAACGGCGTCCTGGATGCTCTCCTTTTCTTTTGTTGTTCATGGCTGAAGCCAAATAAGATCTGGGGTAGACGCGGGTCGTGCTTGTGGTATGCGGGGTTCTTGGTTCTTATCAGGGGAAAGGGAGGAAAACCCCTATCGCGATACCTTGGAGGGGCCCAATTGAAGAAGTAGAAGAGGAAGTGGAAGAAGGGCCACGGCCAAGAGGAGCGCCAATGTGACGTGAGGCGACAATATCGTCATGCAGGCATTTTTGTTGTTGCAGGGCTGCCTTGAAGTGTCTTGTGCATGCATACAGTGCGTGCGGCTTTACGGTCAGATGGACGCTTGCTTGTATGCTTTTTGCAAGTATGAATCGGGCTGCCGGTCCGACGGGCTTCGGACCCAAGCCGACGGCGAATGCGAATGTCAATGGCCAGCCGTCTGCTTGTGAGAGGGCGGCTGTATCACTGGAGAGAGAGAGAGAGAGAGAGAGAGAGAGAGAGCACTGGCTTCCACTATGGTACGTGGAAGGCAGGTAGTAAGCCAAGTCTGTAGTGACTCCGTAACTGCCTGGCTAGCACGCACTGGCGATCCGTGCAGGGGAGGGATCTCTCTTACACTGGAACGTGCGGCGTGGAGAAGAGAGCACAGCAGGTAGCGCTGGAGCCGATTCCACCAGTGCAGCGTAGCCGGGCTCCCGTGGCGGCATGTTGGATGTGCGAAGTTGGCCTCCAAGGGCTGTCAGTGTCTTGAGCACTTTTACGAGGGGTCAAGGTACGGGCGGAGGGAGCACATGCTGGAGCGGAAGAAGAAAGAAACCGGGGAACATGCACATGGACCGGATGGAGGCGGGCATGGAGGTACAGACTGGTTCTTAGTTGGGAAGCTTGGATCGGGCTGGCTTCCAGCTGGCTCGCTGCTGAGTGGGGCGACGGTTCATCCCTGTTCCTGCCTTGCCTTGCATCACGTCCCTCGCACGCCAGCCGGGGCCCGTCCAACCATCTGTGCCCATCCCATCCCATCCCATGCCCATGCTCAAGCCCATCCATGCCCCATTCCCAGTGCCCGCGGCCGCCATCGCCAGGCCGACGAGACTGACATCCATCGTATAACTTCGTGGCCGGTTCTCCTCCCGCCCTCCCCCATCGCCTGACACCCCTCCATCGAACCCCGAGCCCGGCATCCGACGTTGCCTCTCCGCGCCGCCGGCTGCTTGATTCAGCGGCCCATGCTTCAGCGCCGGCCGCAGCACCCCTAATAAGCCATGCCGCTGCGACGCGTACGACAGGTATATGCGTACGCTCGGGTTGGGTAGCAACCACAACCGCAACCACAACCCTGCATGTGCCCGGTGCTCCTGTCTCTCTCCTGTCCCTCCGACACTGGTAGGTTGGTAGGCCGGTAGGAGCTCAGTACACCCGCTGCCACTTCCAACATGTCTCCCGACGGCGCCAGCAACATCCGCGTCTTCATTCGGTGGGACGACCAGACCGTCTTTGCCGGCGAGGAGATCAAGTGCAGCATCACCTTCAAGAACATCGCGAGGCCCCCCAGCCAGCACCAAACCCCCGTTGATCGTTCGAGACAGCCCTCGCCCTTGCTGGGCTCGCCTCGCAAGCCGACCAATGCCAACAATGGCCTCGCGCCGCCCACCCCGGGCCGCGGACGCGGCCACCGGTCGACCCTCTCGTTGAACGTGCCGGCCACCACCAGCGCCCGCACCACCCAATGGATTCCTCCGCAACCGCCGCCGCCGCCGCCCACCCGCCCGGGCCACACCCATCAGCGCTCCCTCTCCATCGTCTCGATGGGCTCCGCCGCCCCTGCCGATGACATGCCCCAAAGTGACGGCCACGGGCACGGCGCCGCCAATGGCAATGGCAATGGCAGTAGTAACGGCCATCGCCGGCCCGGCCGCGGTCATGGGCGCTCCACGAGCTTGCAGATATCGCCACGGGGCGGCGGCGGCGTCTTGGCTGGCCCGCAATCGGCCGCACTGCCTCTGCGGCCCTTCGGGGGCACACAGGCCTCCCCTCTACTCAACAACACCCAGCCGTTCGCTCCTCCCCGGGGGAACATCTCCCGCTCCTCCACCACGCCCAATACGCCCGTCACAGGATCCCCGTCGCCGAGGAAGGGAACGGGACACATGCCCGACTTCAAGTTCCCCATGGTGAGCTCGCCATTATCCAGCAAGCCTCCCAACGGAGTGGACGACGACTATTTGGTGTCGCCTGTGTCCACTTCCGAGACAGCCGCTCCACTGCCTGTACGTAACAAAGACTCAATACCCACCATTGCAGAGCACGCAGTAGCACCCGCCGCCCGCATATTGTCGACGACGAGCATAGCAGGCGGTACGCCCAGAAGCAGTGGCGAATTTTACTCCATGAGCAACAACTCGAGCGAAACATTGGCCTCAGAGTATGTGACACAGCCCTTGCGCAACGGAATGCGCCCGCCTCACTTTCGACGCAGTTCCAACTTGTCCATACTTGGACAGGTGAAGCCGCCCGAGGCTCTGATGATGGGCTACGCCCAGGTCCAGGGCTCCTTTTCCCTCGATGGCTCGCTGATCAACCTTGGTCCTTTCGAACAAGTGAAGCGAAAGGCCGTCCTCAGTGGCCAAGGCGGAGGCGTCATCGGGCTCGAATCGTCTCGGAGAGATAGTGGCTTGCTGAAGAGCTTCGGTTGGGGCTCATGGGGTAATTCCATAGGCGAGTTACTGGGCGGAGGCGAGCTCAGCAGCATCAGAGAGATGCAAGGCGTGGCCACCAGTTCCAAATCGATACCGCTGCTCTCGACACCGCAGTCAATCCTATTTGTGGACCTCAAGCTGACCCCGGGGGAGAGCAAAACCTATGAATACTCATTCAGGCTTCCCAAGGGGCTCCCCCCGTCACATAAGGGAAAAGCCATGAAAATATCTTACAGTTTGGTGATCGGGACTCAGAGGCCGGGCGGCGCCAAGGAGCAGCAAGTTCGATCTGTCAACATCCCTTTCCGGGTGCTGGGCAGCGTCAATAGCCATGGTGAAATCCTCGGCCACGATCTCATGTCGCCCTACATAATCCTCCGCGACATGGCTCAAGTCCAGGCCCTTGATAAATCGATCAATGGCTTGGAACAGCATAAAAAGGAGAAACCGACGCCACCGGATTCTACCTTGGATGGGTTTCTGAACTACGTGGACGAGCTCCTGGAGCGGCCGCGACATGGCATGGGCCTATTATCTCCCACCGCTGGCGGTCCCTCCTCGAGACGGCATTCCATTTTCGAAGATGCGGCGACAGCCAAAGAAGCAATAGACCTGGCTATCATGCGCTCCAACCTCGCGTCACATACTGGGCAAAGCACCAACCGTTTCGAGATTGCGCGCAATGGCCAACGCGTTGGTGTTGTCATGCTAGCTCGACCAGCATATCGGCTCGGCGAAGCTGTCTGTATGGTCATAGATTTCACAGACGCGGATACTCCCTGTTATGCCGTTCACGCGGCTCTGGAGACGGCCGAACGAGTCGAGCCCACCTTTGCGCTGCGCAGCGAGGCCAGCGTACACCGGGTAACCCGAAAAGTCTACGGCAGCTCGAGTGAGGCCACCTTGTTTTCCAAGCGCATTGTCTTCAGTCCCACCATCCCCATCAACGCCACGCCCGAATTTGTCACCAGCGGACTGAGTCTGGAGTGGAAGATACGGGTCGAGTTCGTTGTGCCCTCCTCGTCGGTCGATGACCCCGAAGGCGAAAGACGGGCGCAGGGGGGCCATCCATTGCTGGAAGAGATCTCGAGAGACGAGCGCGGGGGTCTGGTCTTGGTGGCTGCCGAAAACTTGGAGTGTGAGAGCTTTGAGGTTGCCGTGCCACTCAAGGTATACGGTGCCGTGGGCAACGGCCTTGAGAGGCTGGAGAGAGACGAGGCCGAGGAAGGCTTGGTGGTGTAAGTCTACGCCGCTAACAGCAAAATGGTCTTGGAAACCCGGGACGCTTCTATTATGTATGAATGCCGACCTACCTACTTTTGAAAGACCCGGGATCGAGGCCCCAGGCTACAGGAGTTGGATAGACAGGGGCACCGGACATGCTTCACGCTTCTGTTGGGAGATATGTACGTACATAACGCCAATGGGATGGCAACGAGGGCTGTGTGCAACAGCCTTGTATACATTGACCATAGGGCCACAGCTTGTCCAGCAGAGCCTTGTCATTGGTCCTGGCCGGCGAAGCAGGCTCGAACGCCTCATCGTCCGCTGCAGCATCGAATGACAACCCCTATGGCCCATCTATACAAACTCAGGACATCTACACTATCAAGCCGTCAAGGCACTGTGGCCATGGGCAGTCGCCCACGCCTCTCCCCATTAGCCAACAGACTACCCGAAAAAAGCACACCCACGAGCCTCGCGTTTGTTCACCTCATACCAGCCAAGTTAGCATCCCAGCACCCCAGGGCCGGCATTCGCAATATCTTGTACTGAAGACTACCCGAACAAATCAGGTAAAAGGACCGTGACTCGCACGTGGCACACGTGTGGGTGCAGAGCGGGGCCGCTCGATCAGCCGCTCACTTCATCAGGCGGGCAATGAAAGCTTCGGCCTCTAGCATAACCCGATCCAGCTCATCCTCGCCACAGTCGGTGGCCTCGTCATAGAGCTCAGGGATATCGGGGCTATAAAGGGGTGGAGGCTCATGTTGTCCGTAATGGCCCTGGGGGGGCAGCTTGGCCGGCGGTGTCGGGGCTGCCGGGCTGTCTCGACATTCTTGATTCTGGCTCAACCCCCGGCCGGCACCATCGAGCTTGCACTGTGCCTGGGACTGCAGCTCAAAGCCATTGCCGGGGCAGGCGCCAGCTGGTTTGCCGGCGAGGGCGTGCGGGCTCGTTTCTTGCTCATCCTGCGACCGTCGGTGCATTCTGTGCACGAGCTCGTCAACCGGAAGGGACGCATGAGCGAGCGCTTCAAAAACCTCGAGTGGGTACACCTTACCGACGTCGAAGCAGAGGCGCAATATATCGGATTGGATGCCGGCAATGGCCATTGCGTTTCCCTCTTTCTGCGCCCGCAGCCGCTTGACCGTCATTAGGCTGGCCTGCTGCTTGTAGGCGACGTCGCGCACATGCGTCGTTATATGGTGGCACATGCGGTGCTGCCGCCGCCGCTTCTGGCATGCCGTGCTCGCGTGCTGCTGCTGCTGCTGCTGGGACGCGTGCGCGTGCGCCTCGCGCAGGAGCTCGACGGCTAGTTTCAGCTCCTCCCTTTCCTCCTCTAGTTTGTGGACCTGTGCCAGCTGCTCCCGGAGCTGCGCGTCGAGGGCCTCGTTCTCTTCTTCCGCCTGAGCGATGAGGGCATACTGACCGTCGAGATACGAGGCCATGGCGGCCGTAGAGGGGAAGCCCAAAGCCTCCGGTAGAGCGAATTGTTCGGCCACTTCTTCAACCTCGCGCTGTGGGGGTTATGGTAGACATGCATCAGCTGAGGTTTCTATCAAGAATACATTCTATCGAGGAAGAATACATGCAGGTGGAACCCACGTATGAATATTTCTCGCTCGAGACATTGGGGCTGGCACTCGAGGTGTCGGTATAGTGACCGCACTTGAGCTTGCGTAGGGCTTTGGCGGCAAAGGGGTCCATGCGAGCGTACCGTGTCTCGAAGGCGGGCGCATCGACTCGGTCGGCATCGATGCCCTCGGCTGTGTACAAGATCGAAGGGCTGGTCGGTACGGTGTAGTGTGGTGAGAGCTCACATCCCTCTTCGTCGAACTGACGGAAGCCATGCTGAGGGTATCGGGAGGGTCGGGGCTGCGCCGGCGGCGTCTCGGTGCGCTCAGGGCTTGGCGGGCGCTGCCGCTGCTTGGTGGTGGCCTGTTGGCTTCCAGTTAGGAAACGATACGCAGCTGGGGGTTTGCTATTTGCGCGGAAATACGGCAGCATGAGAAGGAACAACCAGGAAAGGCGCCCAGTGGGGGTAAAGAAAAGATAATGCTCACATCGTCAGGAGCGATGTTTGGTTTATTCCAGCGCCGGCAGCCTTTAGACCAGGCGAGGAAAGTGCAAGGAGAGATACGACCGCTGGGCATGTATGCATTCCCGCCCTCGTCGTCCATTTCAGGTTCAAGGACAAAGTCGCCACAACAGGCGGCGAAAGCGTGCGTGGAGAGGTCATGGCCTGGCGGCGCCCAGAGGTGGTGCGAGGGCGGGCGCTGGAGCTCGAAGAACGAATCGCGTGGGGAGTCATCCGTCGCGTTCCCGGACAATAGGGCCTCGTCGACTTTGGCAAGCATGCTTAAGGGCACGGCTTCAGTATAGGCGTAGGGCTTGTTAAAACGGGAGGGCTATACCTACTGGGTGACGTCCTGCTTGTTGCGCGGTGCCTGGGGGTCGTAGGCGGCCTTCACGTCCCCCCGAAGTTGGATCCATTCGAAGAGGGGGTCCTCACCGCCGTCGACACCGGGGCCCCTCATCTTATTGTAGGCCTGCAGCATCGCGTTGGAAACCGTCACAGGCTGGTTTGTGCCATGTTGGGCAAAGGAGCAGCCGGGCAGATACTGGGTGTAGGGACCTGTGGAGGCTGTGCTCAGTGTTGGATGCGTTCGCCTGCCCGGCAGAAACGAGCCCGTCTACGCGCATATATGGTATGTAGAGGGGGTGCGCTTACCTCTCATCATATATTGCGCGATGGGGCTCGTAGGCGATCCATGTGCGTGCTGCGCCGACATCGCCATCCGCTTCAGTCAGTTGCCAGCACAATAGCCCCTGCGGCGAGGCTGGCCGTACGGCAGTGGCGTGAGGAGAGGACAGGAGAGAAAGAACAGCTGGGCAAGTGTTTCAAGGCCCGAGAAGGTAGCCTGCGCCGAGGAAAGAAGAGAAGGCGAAACAGTCGCGGCCAGCCTTGATCGAGCACATGCTGCTTTCGCCAGCGCGTTGGTTTCCAGTGCTGGTTTGTTTGGCAGACGAAGGCCACGGAGACGCAGGCGAGCGCATACGGTTGCCTGGCAGGTGTACGATAAGATGCATTGCAACCCGCCTTGACAAAAGCACAGGCAACCAAGAATTGCTCCTGGTAGAGCCATCCCAGATCAGCGATGCGTACGCTGCCACCAACTGAGGAGCCAATGTTGTTATCCGGAGCCCATCGCCTTGCCATGCCATTCCAGACATGGATGCCTCGAGTTTCACTGTGGGTGCATTGCAAACCGCACCTCACACAGCGGTTTGGCCTCCAACGACACAGGTAGAGGATACGGCTTCTTACCTGGGTTGTTTCCGGCCGCCCAGGCTTGTTACTATAATCGATCTGACGGGTCTCGCCACCCTCACACTGGCAAAATGGTACGTCTAGTTTATGATACATTGCACTCCTCCCGGGAGGGGGGGCGGAAGGTCAGGAGCCGCCTAGGGCATGTCCAGAGGTTTCTCGGCGCCCTCGGGCGTGGGCGGCATGGGTGCGGGCTGAAGCGTCTCCGCTGGGACCTTTCGACGCGGTCTTTTGAGCTCCTCCAGGGTCACGCCATCAAGCTTGGTGATGCCCACAATCGGAGGCTCGCCTTTCCTCACAAACTCCCACTGGCCTTCGTGTCATGGTTAGCAATCGGGAACTACTTGTTACGGGAGCAGGCGCAGTTCTCACCAGGCAATTTGTTCGCAGCCAGACGGAACGCATCGCGGGCGACCTGTTCGTGGAGCATGCCCTTCAGCTCCAAAACAATCTGGTTGACAGCTACACGTGTAGCCCAGTGATCGAAGGAGCCCTTTCCTTTACCCATACGCATCTAAAAGACGGCATCTCGAATCAGCGGCCTCGTCCAAGCATGGCGCAGCGTGGGGGAGGACTTCATACCTCGTTGCCGCTCACGAAAACGCCAATGTTGCAGTTCTTCCGCTTGTACAGGCGGTACTTTTGCCCACGAAGCCGCGCCTTGATGGTGTCCTCGGCAATCTTCAAGTGCTGCGCACTTATCCGCCTGTGGTGGTCTGTCATGCGGAGCCCGTAGTCGCCCCAAGCCACCTGGGTTCCCTTCGTCGACCCGCCCGTCGGAACCCGGACCCGTCCCTTCATCATCTTCTTCGTTCGCTTAATTGACGGTTCCAGCCAGGTGCCCAGCCGCGTGGCCGTGGCTGAGAACGGCCGGACATTGGGCGGCGCTGCGCATGCTGGCGGCGATCGGGCGGCGATGGAGAAGCAAGGGCCCAGGACCGGTCGCATGGTTGCGGGAGCGGCGATCGACAAGCCTCGGAAGGCGCCCGCGAGGCTCAGTGACGCATTCTGCCTCATGATGGGCGGCGAGAGGGGTTGCGGTGGGATGGCTATCGGGGCCTCGACGTGATATCTGGAAATTTTGAGCCGACAGCGACGTTGGACCGGAAGCTCCCACAGCGGCTGCCGCCGCCAAGCCGAGCATTGAGTACCAAAGTACCGTTTCCCCACTGGAGAGACGTCCCGCCCGTTCCATGCTGGAAGTACCCAAGTACCGCCCGCTAGTGGAATGGATGCCTGCTAGGCAGGCGTCGCCAGTTCATTAAGCTCACCTCTCTCGGCGCGTCATACGCGGTCGCGTCGCCCTCGGTGGAACTTGGGAGCTTTATACCAACGACTTCCGCCCTAAAGCACCATCTCTCCAGCCTACCGTGCAGCACCGCATATGCTAACCCCCCCAGCCTCGAGCACGCTGTTACCGCGCCATCGGATCTCCGGTGTAATCCCGCCATGCCTGCTGACATTCGCTCTTTTTTTGGACCCAAAGGCGGTGCTGCGCCAGCTCCCAAGCCCGCGGCCGAGCCGGCGTCGAAGAAGGCAGAGGATGCTTCTTCGAAACGCAGAGGCAGTATGTTGGAGGATCGAACACGCTTGGATTGATACTAACAGGCATGCAGAAAGCCGAAAAGTTGTGGGCGACGACAGCGACGACGACGTCGTTGCTGTGGAGTGAGCTCATCCGCCCCCGTTTTGTTTCGTCTTGCTTAAGCTAACTCCTTATAGCCCCCAAAAGCCAGTGACGCGATCTACGCCCAAGAAAAAGACTGCGTATGCTTGCTTCCCCGGGGTCTTGTGTTGGACACAGCTGACACGTTGCAGGGAGAAGGAGGTCAAGGGTGCTGAGACGACAGCTAGCGCGTATTTTGCTTCCAGCAAGACCAAGGCCAAGCCTACCGCAAAAGCCGAGTCAAAACCTGCCCCCGGGGCCAAACCGGCTGTACGATCCAGTCCAAGAAAGACTCAGTCTGCCGCAGCTACGAAGAGCACGCCTCAGACTAAGACACGGGGTGCTACTTTCAAGCGATACGATTTGGACGAGGATGAAGATGCATTCATGGAGGATGACGCCGAGGGCGGAGACGACATTTTTGCTGCGGACGCTCGTGGCAGCAACAAACGAAAGAACGATGATTACGTTGAAGAGGAAAGTGATGAGGAGGTGCTGCCTAAGCCCAAGCGCATGGCTTCACGCGCCAAGCCGTCGACAGATGACGATGCTCTCGAACTGGTAGCCCCCAAAACCACCCGATCCAACAAAAAGAGAAAGACACCAGCGTCAGGATCGGAGGAAGAAGAGGACGAACCCGCCTCGAAGAAAAAGCCGGCCCCTAAGAAGCCCAGAGCACCCAGAGCCAAGAAGGAAGAGGAACCGGAGGATGCGTCTATCCAGGCCATCTTTGACGACATCCCTACTGTCCGGCCGCCTACACCTCCTGCCAAAGACCCCAATGCCAAGTTTGACTGGAGAAAGGCCCAGGCCGGTGGAGGCAACTCAGGACCGCCTCCCAATCCCGTTTCTGAGTTGCCGGAAGGGGAAGAGGAATGTCTTGCCGGCCTCACTTTCGTCTTCACCGGGCAGCTAAAAACCATTGCGCGTGAAGACGGTCAAGCTCTCGTCAAACGTTACGGCGGGAAGGTGACTGGCCAACCCAGCAGCAAGACAAGCTATGTGGTTCTTGGCGATGATGCTGGCCCCAGTAAGCTGGCCAAGATCCAGAGTCACGGCCTTAAAACCATTGACGAGCACGGACTGTTCGAGTTGGTTCGACGTCTGCCTGCTGGCGGCGGGGGCGGGAAAGGTGCCGAGAAGGTACGAGAGAAGCGCCAGAAGGAAGAGGAGAAGATCAAGCAGCAGGCGGCCGACATGGAACGGGAGGAGAAGGCCCGGAAAACCGAAGCAGAGAAGGCCCGCAAGCTTGCCGCTGCTCGTGGAGCAGTCGGCGCTGCTGCTGTTACCGCGGCCCCGGCCGCTCAACTTTGGACTGTCAAATATGCACCAACACAGCCCAGCCATATTTGCGGAAACAAGGCCGCGGTCGAGAAGATCCAGAACTGGCTGAGGAATTGGTCCAAGTCGCGCAAGTACGACTTCCAGAAGCGCGGCGCAGACGGTATGGGCGGCTATCGTGCCATTCTTGTGTCGGGACCACCGGGCATCGGCAAGACTACGGCGGCGCACCTTGCTGCCAAACTTGAAGGCTATGACGTCCTGGAGCAAAACGCCAGTGACACACGCAGCAAGAAGATGGTGGAAGCAGGGCTCAGCGAGGTCATGAACAACACCTCGCTGGTCGGGTACTTCGCCGGGGACGGCAAGAAAGTCGACGCAGGCAAAAAGAAAATGGTGCTCATCATGGACGAAGTCGATGGAATGTCGGCCGGCGATCGTGGTGGTGTAGCCGCTCTGGCCAAGTTCTGCCGCAAGACGGATGTGCCCCTGATTCTCATTTGCAACGAGAGACGGCTGCCCAAGATGAAGCCGTTTGACAATCCTGGCGTCGTGGCCGATATTAAGTTCCAGCGGCCGACGGTCGAGCAAATTCGATCGCGGATGATGACGGTCTGTCATCGCGAAGGTCTGAAGCTGACTCCTCAGGTTTTGGATGCTCTTATCGAGGGAAGCAACCGAGACATTCGGCAGATCATCAACATGATGTCGACCGTCAAACTCGACCAGTCGTCGATGAGTTACGACCAGAGCAAAGACATGTCGAAAGCTTGGGAGAAGTCGATTGTGCTCAAGCCGTGGGACATTTGCCAAAAGATGCTGGGTTCCGGTCTCTTCTTGCCAGCCAGTAAAGCCACTCTCAACGACAAGATCGAACTCTACTTCAACGACCACGAATTCAGCTACCTCATGATTCAGGAGAACTACTTGCGGTGCAAGCCGACCGCGACGAGCTCCAATCAATACAACAATCGCGAACAGAACCTCAAAGCCCTGGAGCTCATGGACAAAGCGGCAGAAAGTATCAGCGACGGCGACCTGGTTGACCGCATGATTCACGGCCCACAACAACACTGGAGTCTGATGCCCACGCACGCCGTCTTCAGCACGGTGAGGCCTGCAAGCTTCGTCTCGGGCTCCATGATGGGCTCCAACTTCACCACCTGGCTTGGTATGAACAGCAAATATAACAAGCTGTCCAAATATGTGCGCGAAATACATGCGCACATGCGCATGCGCTCTTCGGGAGACGCCCACGAAATTCGCCAGCAGTACCTGCCCGTGCTCTGGACGCAGCTCATCAAGCGCCTCGAGATCGAAGGCAAGGAGAGTGTCCCAGACATCATCGAGCTTATGGACAGCTACTTCCTCACCAGGGATGACTTTGATTGCATCAAGGAGCTGGGCGTCGGGCCTCAGAACGAGGACTCCGTCACCATTGATTCCCAGGCCAAGGCGACCTTCACGAGGCTGTGGGTATCCCCTGACTGATACGCCCTGCTCCCCTTGCTAATTGCTCTTGGTAGATACAATGGGATGTCGCATCCCGTGCCGTTCATGAAGGCCAGCTCCGTGGCGGCCCCGAAGAAAGCCGCCAAAGAGATGCCGGATCTGGAGGAGGCTATCGAAGAAGAGGATGAAGGCGACGTCCTGGAGCCGGTGGAAGCCGAGGATGACGATCTCAGCAAGGACAAGTATATTAAGCAACCGAAAGCCAAGGCCAAGCGAGCCCCAAAGAAGGCGGCCAAAGCGGCGGCGGAAGACGACGCGGATGAGGATGCGGTCAAGCCTCCGAAAGGGCGAGGCAGGCCCAAGGCGAGTGCCCCGAAGGGCAAGGTGAAGAAATGAAAGCGCAGACGACGGGTGCAGCCGGTCAGGCGTATCAAGAGCCATTGCTCTCCTGTGTTGGCCATTGGGTGGAATCCTAGAGTCGAGGGCGTTTCAGCTCAGTCCTAGGTGAGCATGAGACGACTACTTCTGCAGTTTCCCCCCCAGTTACCCTGGCCAGTGGCGTGCGCCGTAAAAGAGCGTCTGGGACTATGCCCCTTTCCCAAAGTGCATGATTGTCTACCGTGTTCTCAACCAGCTGATGAAGAACCACGAGGGCGACAGTTGGTTCTCGCAACTAATCCTTCTCGGCTGCTCTCGTAGGGTTCCGTTGGAAGTAGATGCGCGCGGGCTGGTACCAGGCTTTCCACCCCGGATTGCTGTGATACAGTGACGGCATTTTCGAAGAGGCTCCTCCCCGCAACCTGGGAACCCACACCCTGCAAGTGCGGAATAGGGAGGCACGGGATCGCGGATTCCATCAGGGCTTTGTGCACTTGCCCAAGTACCGATTGGGGCCAGCGCTTCGGGCCACGTCGAACTGGGTTCCCGCAGAGCCCCCTTGACTTCAAATGGCAGGCACGTTCTGTCCCTCAACGAGGCGAAGAAGCTTGCAGACCCGTCCTTCCATCTCACCCCCAGATCCGGGCGAAGACCGTCGTGTAATATTTTCTCAGGAGCCGGCATGTCCTTCTTCGTCTGCCGATCTACCTAACGATATGGCGGATTGCATTGATCTCGATAACTTCACCCTATCCTCCCCAGATCTAGGCATTTCGCTCTCCGTCTCTTCCCATTTGTACGTAACGCACTATTTCGCCCAAGAGATCACCTATGAGGACATTCGGCATCTTGTCCAGTCGGGTGAGCTCGGATTTCTGCCTTCAACTGCGTGCCACCTCCAACTCATTGTGCTGTTTGCGGGCTCGCCTGCAGACCCAGCCGAGTCGGGAAGTGGTTTTCTGGAGTTTCTCTCCCATGCAATATATTCTTCCGAGGTCGGTTTATTTTACGCCCATTGGGGTATCACTGCTGACCTGGCGAAGCTATGGCAAAGGCTCGGCTTGGCAATACAGTGCACCAGAGTCCAATACGAAGCCCAGACCCTGGATACTCCCAATCTATACTTCGAATTTGAACATCCAGACAAGTCAGAAGCACTGCTATCTCCCGCAGGCATGATCACGCCTTGTGTTGATGGCCTTGTCTGCCGCTTCGACTTCAACTCATACCAGCACCGAGGCGGACGCGGCCGGCAGAGGTCGTGGTCTGGTCCTGCGGGAGGACCAGGGACACGCCGAGCCGGGGCCAACCGCTCCAACTCGCCAACACGACAAGTTCGAGCCGGTCAGAAAGAGCCGGTCAGCAGTCCAAACCAGGCCCAGCATGAATTGGATGAGGTGGGCCAGCGGCGTCGGAAATGCACAGCGCTGCTGGCGATTGCTGCATTGTACAGAATAACAGGCATTGGCGTCAGGTTCCCTGGAGTCCGAGGAATGACTTCTGACTCCACAGCGCTCCTGGATCTGGCACCTGCCGTCTGCAGTGCGCATTACATGAAGGTGAGAGGATCGCTCGAACTTCAAGCCCGGAAGTACATCTATTGACCTGTGATAGTCGCTTACCGCCCATTGCCGGAGTTTTCCACTTATATCAGACGTTCTTCAACAAGCTGCGCTATGGCGACCCTCCCTGCAGGAGAAAGTGTCCGCGCTTGTCGGAAACCACAGGCCGGTGCTCGGTGCTGACAGTAGCCCTGAGGTTGAAAACCCTCGGCCATGTCGGATTCAGAAACGCCTTTGGCTTTTAACACAGTCGACTTTGGACTCTAAGACAAAGACAATAGGCCAGCAAAACATTTTTGCGGCCACAGAAGCCATGATCGACGAACTTGAGATGGGCTTCTTCTCTGACGGTCCATCTGGTGATTGGTTAGAGAATGATGGGGCACAGTCCCCCCACGATGTGTACGACGGCTGGACTTCTACGCAGAGCTGCCCCCAGCAACTTTCCGAGGGCGGTTTGGGTGGTAACCTTGAGATGCTGGAGAGAGAGATGTCACGTTGGGGTGAGGTTGACTACGAGTGGACGCCCTTTGTGAACCATGTTTATACCGACGGACTGCCGCATTCCCAGCTGGGTGAGATCTGGCAGGTAGATCAAGACCGGGGCCGCGAAGACTCAATGAGTACACTGTAGGCTGGGCTGGAGAGACCAACCGAGGATGTTTCGGGTCAAGAACACGACAAAGGCAATTGCAAGGCAACTGTCCAACTTAGCAAGAAGAGTGAGAACAGGGAGAGCATGGCGGGACGAGCTGGGTTATATTGATGCGTATCAAATGTACCAGAAAAAAAGTGTTGATATTAGAAGGACCCCGGGAGAACCGCCATCGGCCCGACATGTCGAGGCATCATAAAGATTTGCCTGCCCACGACGGCAGGTCGGCTGGTAGCTTTCGGAGAAGGTCAAGGCAATAGGCGCAGGACCGGTATTGAGCCACTTCTCGGACTTTCGGCTTGCGAGAGGACCGTTGCCGTTTGTCGCCGTGGGATGATGGGTTTGGAACTGCAAGCAGCGTTGCGGCAGGATTGCTGAGCGGGCTTATTTCTTGGCCGGGCCGCCCTTCTTGGGCTTCTTCTTCTTCTGCTCTGGCTTCATAGTGGCGAAATGGATGTACCACATGAGGCCGATTTCGGCAATGAGGGCAATCAGAACGACGATCAAAATGGTGAAGAGCTCAGGCTGGTCATTCAGGACGGCGACGGCCTGGGGCGTAGCGCCGATGCTGGAGAACCAATCGAACTGGCCGGGGGCCATGATGTCGCGACGAGTATTAGGAGTTGAGGCTGTAAGGTCGAGGGCGGCGACGACGTTCCAGACGTTTCTCTCGACGTTCAAGGGCGGGACGGATGGGGGTGTCTCGCGCAAAAAGAGAAGGACAAGAATAGTAAGGACCGTGTTCAATGATTACCGTGCACCAGTCACGAGCTGCAGGTCGGGAGGGATGGACGGGAGAAGGACGGCGGGAAAACAGCAGGAGAGAGGAAGGAAAGCGACAACGACGACGGACCAGCCACTGAGCCGGGAGAAAGTACGTAAGTAGGTATGTAGGAATGCGTATTTGGTAGTGCCTCTGCTGGGTACACCGTTGCCGGGCCCCGGCTTGTTCATCTCTCGTCTGCTCTCTTTTCGGGGCTGCCAGGTCAGGCAGGGCTGTGAGGTCGCGGCAGCGGCTCCAGGCATTCGAAACCAGCCCTGGGGTCATTACACACGCGCACACACTCGCCGTCCGAGGCTCCACGCAGCCACGAGGCAGAAAGCCAGCCAGGAGACTGGAGGATGGTCTATGCCTGGTTGGGCCCAAGGGGCTGGCGGACTTGCAACCCCCCCCCCCCTGGCGCAACCCGTGTTTCAGAGCTGCGGCAGGATGCCCATAGTCGACCGATGTGGTGGCGGCTCTGCGATGTGCGCCCGGTGACTGGCAGGCGGGTCGCACGCCGCCCCGTGTGCTCAGTCGACGGATGTCAACCCGAGTCGTACAACGAGAATCCTGAATGGGGAGCCGATTGCCCGTCTGCCCGAAGAAGGATGCACGACTTCCGATGCAACCAAAGAGGTAGGGACGGAAGTGAAGAGGTATGTAAACAGGTAAGTACTTGGGTACCTCTGGGGGTGACATGCATTCATCTGTAGATACCCGGATCCCTGCCGGAATCCTAGCGCGCGTCACTGGGGCGGGACCAATGACAGGAAGCCGGGACAAAACGGTCAGACCTACTCCCGTCATGTATGTACCCCCTCGGGTGATTAGTATATCCGCCGGCCCAAAAAATTCCAATCCCGCCCATCGCTTTGGAGGCGTGGGAACTGCCACGAAGCGAGGGAGCAAGCGAAGCTGGGCCCGTCCCGTCATCCGCCATCGCCCTTGGACATAGCTACCTGGACCGACCGACAGACCGACCTTCCGAGGGCGCCAATCTGCATCCCCCCCCCCGGGCGAGGAGATGAGCGTGGCACGCCCCATACAGTGTCTGCTGTCGAGGCGGTTCGCCGCCGCCGTCCGGCCCGCCGTCGCAGCAGCAGCAGCACCCCCGCCGCCGACGGCATCATGCCGCGCCGCCCCCTTCCACAGCTCCGCGCCGCTTGACGCCCGCCGGCGGAAACGCTTCGCGAGCTTGCGCGCCGAAGAGATGGGCCTGGTGACCCCCGAGAAGGTCCAGGAGTTCACCGACGAGACCTTCCAACCCTACACCAAGGAGGAGATCGAGGTCCTGAAGAAACACTACTCGGCCGACCAGATGGAAGCTCTCGAAGCTGGTGAAGCTGCCATCGACCCCAAAGACTTGACCATACAAGGTCGTCTGCGACGCGACGCCTACCAGCACCCTTACCTCGACGATTTCAGCCGCATAGCCCCCGTCATCGACAAAAGGCCCAAAAGCAACATCCCCCCGCCTAACCTGGCCCACCTCCGCTGGATGACCGAAGACGAGTTCGTCGCCGATCTTGCCAAGTTTGCCAACGAGGCCGATCCCTCCGAGGCCAAAGCTTGGCTCGAGAGCAAGCTGGCCGATCCCGCCCTGGCCGAGGGTCACAAGCGATGGGTCGAGCAGGAGCTCATCAGGGTCACCAACCGGATGAACCGCTCCATCGAGGCCGGTGCCGAGTCCGCCGACAGTGCCGAGCTCCTCATGGAGCGCGGCATGCTGAACGACAACGACGCGCCCTCCAACTCGGTCGTGGCGCCGGGCATCGGCAAAGGCGTGCCCGGCGTGGCAGGCATCTACCAAAACCCCATTGATCCCGAGGATGTCGGCTTGGACGACGAGGGCATCTACCAGGACCTCAAGAGGCGTACCGGCATGACGGTGAAGGAGATCCTGTCGCTCAAGGTCAAGGTTCTGGTGGTCCGCATGGTCGCCAACCAGACCCGTCTGGGCAAGATCCAAACCTTCTGGGTCATGGCCATTGCCGGCAACGGCAACGGCCGTCTGGGCATCGGCGAGGCCAAGTCGGTCGAAAACGGCGCTGCGACGCTGAAGGCGAAGCTGCTGGCCATCCGCAACATGAAGCCCATCCGCCGATACGAAGAGCGCACCATATATGGCAACAGCCAGGCCAAGTTCGGAGCGACCGTCGTCCACCTCGAGGCGCGTCCGCCGGGTAAGCCCCCTCCCCCCCGGGTAGCGGAGGCAATGCCTCTCGGTTCTCATGCTGACCCTCTGTTGTCTCGTAGGATTCGGCCTCCGCGCCTCGGCTCGTCTCTTTGAGATGTTCCGCGCCTGCGGCATCCACGACATTGCTGCCAGGATGCCCCGTGCCCGAAGGCCGATGAACTCGGTCAAGGCCTGCTACGAGGCCCTGACCAACCAGCGGGACCCCAACGAGATCGCCATCGGCCGTGGCAAGAAGCTCGTCGATGTGCGCAAGGTATACTTTGGTGGCAAGGTGTACTAAGCCACCATCGGCCGCGATGGATCCAATGCATGTACCAATACTGTAGATACCTAAGTCCCAGCATATCGTCGCGCCTGTGCCCTGGTCCAGCCAGTCGGCAGTAGCTTGGGCCGCTTTTGCCGCCCTCCGTCGGGGTCCGATCGAGGCTCCTGGGCATCCATCCCACGCCACGCTTCCAACTCTGCGGGGGACCTAGTCTTGTGTGTGGCGAGCCCCCCCCCGTACATGCTCCGCTTTGGCTGCAGGTACCGAGGCTTCCTTGGGGCATGATGGCCGTTTGCCAGCCCGCGAAGGCCAAGTTACCGCGTTGGGTAAACGGGCAGCTCGTCCGCTGTTTGTACCAGGCGACCAGCCTGTCGATGCCGCGCCGTAGCGAAGTGCTAGATGACCAAAGCGTGTGTGGACACCCAATCCCACGCCGCTCCCACGCCACCTGCCCGTCTACATGTGCCTTCCGACATCGACAGGTTACGCGGGACGGGTACCCGCCTCCTTCCCGCCTCCTTCCCGCCTCCTTCCCATGCCCGGCTAATCCCCCCCTTCCGAATTTCAGGCCCCGCCTGTATTCCATCCCTCCAGTCCCGGCGGGCTGCCCACGGGTTCGAGCGCGCGACTCTGGCTATGGCACCCGTGGCGGAGTGGATGGTTCCGACTGGCATCCTCAGACCAAAGCCACGACCAGCACCGCCGTGTTGACTGCCGGGGAGCCCCCGGCGGGCCTGCCGATCCACGCCCTGGCCGTCAAGAGTTTGTTCTGTCTACGAGAGGCGAGATGAAATTCACGCTTGTGTTGGAGCCCCCGGGTCCGGGGGCGGGTTATGTCTTCACACGCAACAGCTGTACGATCAAGACAGGCGCGGCCATCGGCCACAAACAGATGGTGGACAGGGCATTCGTCACATTTCCAGCGGGAACAGTGATGGCCCGGCCAACCTGCAAAGTATTGTACACCAACTTAATCAGTAAAAAGTAGCATCGTCACTCGGGCCCTGTAGAGAGAGGCGTCTCACCCACCACTACGATGGTCGAACCTGTGGCCTTTCTTCACGTGCTCATCACGTCTCCCCTGGACCGACGGCTTCGCCCTTGATCACTTGCCATCTTCCTATGTAGAGTACGGCTGGACTCTACATGGGCTTCCTGCTGGTTTGGATCCCTGCCCGAATCCAAACAAGAGATGAATTCTTGTTGTTGTTGTTGGGGGGGGGGGGGGGGGTTCATAGCTCGCGACTTCTTCGGCTTTGCTTTGCGTTCTTTCCTCACGACCCCATCATGCTCTCTCACCGGCTTTATAGTCTGGTTCGTCATAGAACGATCCTTCCCTTTCCTGTCATTCCGGTTTGCCCGGGTCCCTCCCACTAGGGAAGTGCAACACACTCGGGCTCATGCTCTAAATCGCTTCGTCTTCAACGTTCGCCTACACCACACCTCGGGGTGGTCTAGGTCAAGGCATACCACCAGCCGCACTCTACCCTTGCCTTTCTACTCATCCTTACTCACCTCCCACACTTCCTACTTCCCAGAGAGGCTGCGCCTCAGAACGACCATTCTACTTTTCCTCGATCCTCCTCTGACCCATCCACCCTCCCTACTCTTTTCTCCAGCTTCCTCTTTCGCCCAAGAGGCCTTGCGGCCCACAACACAGCGGCGCACATCATCACCTCAGCTGGTCCCAGCCCAGCCGTCGCCATGGCCATCATTGAGGCGTACCACGGCATCAAGGTGAGCATTCGCGACTTGCGGGACCCTGTGCGCGATCTTCCCGAATACCCCGACCCCTCGGCCTCGTCGTCGTCGCTGGCGAGCGGGACACCGGGGTCGACGCGGTACATCGCCTGCCGGGACGCACAAAAGTTCCTCGTCCACCTCAGCGTCAGCAACGCGTACAGCTTCAGCCGACCCCGGCCGCACTCGCTCAACCTGGCCGTCTTCATTGACGGCGCCTGGGCGGCCGGCAAGCTTGCCCGCGCCCCCGACATCCAGGCGCGCCCCTTCCGCGTCAACGTCGACCACCGGCTTCACAAGTATTTCAACGGCACCTTGGTGCGGCAGCCCTTTGTCTTTTCGGGCCTCAAGACGGGTGAGTAACTTGAACTGCGTTGTCTTTTCTCTCGCTCCCATTCCCCTCTTACTGAGCCTGGGGTCCGTTCTGTCCCTGGGCCGGCGATAGGAAAGGGAGCGACAGCGGCAGGCTTTGCTGACCACGTCGTCAAAGTCGACGACACGGACGAGGGCCGCCTGGAGGCAGAGGTACACATGGCCAGCACACTGGGCACCATTGAAGTCCAGGTGTTTCGCGTCGAGGAGCAAGGCATAGGCTCCTTCCAGTCCACCGATGTTGGCCCCCGAGCCTTCGAGCTTGCTGAAGTCTCTCTCAAGGGACGGGCCATCACCCACGGCACCGTATTCGGGGATGGCGTCAAGTGAGTATCTTCCCCCCTTTGCCCCCGCCACCGACACCCTGGATGTGTCGTCTTGCCCGGGCGGTTCTTCCTGTGCTTCTTATGGCTGTTCTCATATCTATCTGAAATGTCGCTCAAGTTCTTCCTGCTAAGTATTCTCCGTGCCTAGCTTGACCAATGAAGGCACCGACGATGATGTGAGAATACTAAATAGGCAATGCAATAACCTCGACGAGCACCCGATGGCCCTTTACCGCTTTAAATATCGCTCTCACGGTATGACGACCGGCCCTAGCCCTCTCGTTTCCCGCCCCTTTTCTTTCTGTTCATCGAGACGCTGCAGCTGACTCGCCTCTTTCCAGAGTTTCTCCAAATGACGGGAGTGATCAGCAAATCAGACCTTCTCGCCGGTGTCGCGCATGGGCAACAGCACACGCCACTGGATGAAGCACACGAGATTGAGAGCTGTCCATCAAGAAGCCGCTGTCATTCTCCTGTAAATCCCCCTTTTGTCGGCCTTCCTTCAGTTGCGTTTAAGCGTCGAGTATTACTGATCATTACTACCTTTAGCAGTCTAGGCGACCCCGGAACACCAAAGCAGACCAGCAAGGAGCTTCCAGAACCGCGGTGGTAGATTTGACTGATGAGCCACCCTCCAAACGAACGCGCCAAAGAAGCGACAGAGCCGAAGGTGCGATCGACCTAACTGACGATTGAGGACATCAAAGGGAATGGAATGTGCTATGGGAGGGCGGGCCGGTGCGGGGGGGGTTTGAAACGGGACGGGCTTCTCTGAGGGCTCCCGCAGCTGGCATCCATGGGCTGGTCCTGCTGCCTCTCAACGCATCATATGAGGGTGTAGGTGCATTGGCACAGCTGCCTAGGTCTCTTCCGAACTGCCCATGTCTGTTCTCCATCCGAAGGGCGGGGGACCTTATCCATGGCGTTTTCCTCTTGTTTTCCTTTTTTCGTTTTTTTTATGTCACGGGAGGTTTCCCGGGCATCCACAGACACACCAGGGGATCCAACATACCCAACAAGGTCTTTTCTAGACGTCCTCCATGAAGTCATCTTCCTGTTGACCCCTATCACCCCCCGCGGCAGTGCCGCAGCTATCCAGGTATGCGAGACCATGCTTCTCGAGAAGCTGGCAGGCGGCATCAGCGGCTTTGGTTTTGACCTCCTCCGTCTTGGACCCATTTTTGACCAGCACAACTAGCTTATCATCCACGCAGACTTGGCACACATAGTTGTTCGTTTCCCGGGTGGGATCCTGCCACGTCTCATAACGGACTTTCCTATGGACTACGAGCTCGCCCAACTTGTTCTTAGGATGGAGGAGGTCGACCTTGTCCTTCAGGAACCGCCGCAGGTAGCGAAGGATGCCGAAGCGTTCGACGACTTCTCGACACGCCGCCATGTCGCCCGTGTCCAGCCAGACGGCACCCAGGACGCTCTCGAACATGTCCGAGAAGAACTTGGGGCTGCCGAGACGCGCCAGAAGCGCCCAGGGGTAGGTCGGCCAGGCCCCCAAAGCCTCGCGAAGGGAATCCGCTTGCTGCGCGAACCGCGCCGCGGTGCTCTGCTGGACCTCGGGGACCATTAGGGAATGGAACCTCATGAAGGCCCAAAACGGACGCTGGACCGTCGTCTTGACGGGGACGGCGTCGAAGACGCCCCCGGCGGCCTGCTCCGCCACCCAGTCCTGGGCGAGGAAGCCGAGGAAGTCGGCGTTGACGCAGGCCGTGCGCAGCAGGTGCATGTCCTGCTCCGACAAGTCATGCTGCCAGAGCTCCATCACGACGACCTGGTCCAGGATGGCGTCGCCCAGGAACTCGAGGCGCTCCATGCACCCGCACGTGCCCGTCTCGTCGTTGAAGGAGCCGTGTGTCACGGCGGTGAGGAGGAACGCCTTCTTCCGGAACGAGTGGCCCAGGAGCTCCTCCAACAGCACGAGGTCGGCTGGTAGCCGCGCCACCTCGGGAATCTGCTCGGCGAGAACGTGGCGGCTCGACTCGAGGTCGAGCCAGCCGATCTCGGGCACGAAAAGACGGATGCAGTCGACGGCTTTGGACAACCCGCCGTCCAGGTAGGCCACCCAGATGACAGCCTCAACCACATCAGCCAGTGTCTTGGTCGACATCATCCGCGTCCCGCACTGCTCTTCCAGCGCTATCACGTCCTCGACGCAAAGCGGTGCCCATTTGGCGGCAGTGAAGGGTTTCACGAGGACGAACCGGTCCAGCCCGGTCTCCACGGCAGAGCGTAAGAGGCGCGCGTTCGATACAATACCATCCTTCTTTTTCGACAGGTAGCCTTCGGGGAAGGTGGGATCTGTGGCCACGGGGGTTAGGTACCGACTGATTCCATTTCACGGTTGGCCCGGGCAGGCACAGAAGAACACTCACAGTGAGCCATGACGTTGACGGTGGCGAGGAACTTGAGCAACGAGTCGCCCATGAACTCGTACTGTTCGTAACGCGTCGCTTCTCGGGCCTCGGGGGAGCTTATGGCTGTGACGACCCGCGAGAGGTTGCTGATTTCAAGAGCATGCAGGACCGTCCTGCACAGCTCGTGCGTGACGAGGTAAATTTCGAGCATGTGCGTGATGGAGGGCACCATGGATCCCAGCAGAACGTTGGACATTGGCGTCGAGTCGACGCGGCAGAGGGATAGTGGCCATGCTTCTCCGGAGGGCTTTTCGGGGATCGTCAGGGGTGTCGGCTGCGGCGCGGCCACGGGGTGGAGGAAGTCCCGGCGCCTCGGCCATCTCTTGAGCGCCAGCCAGGGCTCTTCGCCCGGGTACTCTTCGAAGTTGTCACTATTCAGGTTGCGAAACAGGTCGTACGAGGGCCGCGAGGGGAGCCAGTCCTGGTACAAGAAGGGGCTAGATTTGTCGCTGGTCCGCACGAGAAAGGGCAGTTCGCCACGGCACCCCGCCAGCATTTGCTGGGTGAGCACCTGCCCGCCCAGCTGGTCCATGGAGATGGCATCCTGATTTGACTCGAACGCAACGACGTATTGGCCAACTGCGCGGCGAAGGCGATGGCCATGGGCCAGCGTAATTAGGGCTGCCGTCTGGCTGTGGCTGACCGTCGCCGCTTGCACCATGTCCCCCAATTCTATCGTCCACGGGTTTGCGTCCCAGTATACGTTGAAGTCGCCGATGCGTGGAAAAGGCACGGGCAGGGACACGTTGAAGTCGCTGATGACTTCCTGGCCATGATGCCGCATCCTCAACCGGCGCTGGTACAGCTTCCCTTCTGACCATGCGCGCGCAACACCGGGCCATGGGTTCCATCGTTCGTTGACCTCGATGATGGAAGCTCGCCGGCTGCCCAGGTTCTCAACGAGCTCGTGGTCCTTCAGCGGCATGAAGTGGTGATTGAGGAGCCCTTCGTCGTGAAGAATTCGGCAGGCTTCGAGCGCGGCATCTTCGCAAGCCTTCTTCTCCGCGCACCAGGTTTGGGTGCTTTTGATGCGTCGGACGTGGGCGGGCAGGGATATGGGCAGGACCACCGTCGCCGCGATCCGCGGTGCTTCGTTCTCGTACCCTGGGACCGTCTCGGTAAGATAGTAAGGGCTGGCATCGACATATTGGCGCGAGCTGATGGCGGCGCAGAAGTGATCCAAGTGTGCCCTTGCCTGGTTGGCCTCAAGCTTGGCTCCAGTGACCTTGTCCCGGATGGGCGGGAGCGTGTTCTCCTTGATGCTCTCCAGCTCGCCGATCTCCCGAACCGTTCGAAGTTCGTCGGAATATTGCTGTTTCATGTCCTCCTCGAGCTGGCTCCAAGCGCGGATCAGATCGGGATGATCCCTTTGGAACAGGAAAACCTTCGAGTCTCGCATTCGGGCGCGCCCACGTCTTTGGATGAACGACCTCAGGTCTGTGGGTTGGTCAAAACAAATGACGACGTTGCAGGCCGGAATGTCCACACCCTCCTCCAGCACGCTGGTAGCCACCAGGACGTCCAGCTTGCGTTTCCGGAACTTCTCGAGACCAGAGGAGCCCACGCCGCGGCCGAGTTCGCCAAGATCGCTGCCACGCCCGGCGCTTCGCGAGGTGCCAACCATGGTACCATACCGGAAGCGATAACGGGTCAAGGGGTGAATGGACAGAAGGTGACCAAGCACGTTGACTGTGGCGGTTTGCTTCGCAAAGATGATGCCGAGGGTACCGTCGTCGAGTGTCGCCAGCACCTCTATCAGTGCCTGTGCCTTCGGCGAGACGGCGATGGCTTCAGGTGCCGGTTGTTGGACCCCGAGGTCTCGGAGTTTCGTTGCCAAGTAGTGCTTTTCCATGCATTGCCGAGAATGTGCCAGGGGACCATTCTTTTCTACCTCGGAATCGAATTGGCCTATGGCACTGGCGAGGTAGTAGTCGGCGGCGTATGAACCTAGTTCTCTGCAGATCTCTTCGCTCTTCCCGTAAAGAGACTTGACACCCTGGAGAGTGGAAGTCCTGCGCTTCTTCAGTGCAGTTTCCAGGTCGTGGCGGCTGCGCTCCGTGTTGTCGTCCTTCTTCCAGCGGATATAGGGATCCTGGTGTATGTTCTCGTCCAGGTACCAGTAGAGCCGCCCGAGCTTCTCCATACTCGCTGTCGGGGCAAAACTGGCCACAGCCGCCTCGTTATCCTCGTACTTGACGCATATGAACTCGGGCGGCCTCACAAACGCCAAAAGTTCCTCCCGGTGCCTGGAAGGACTACAGCAAACTGCGTCCAAGGTGCGCTCGAGCTTCTCCAGAGCCCCACCGGACGCAGTCATGATGGGGCTCGCTGTCAAGCCTAGGATAGAGGGAACGCCTAGCCGGGCGGCCTTGCGCTCATGGTATCTCCCCATGATGTTGGCGCCAGGGTGGTTGAGGGTACAGTGATGCGCTGCTCAGGCTCATCAGGCTCTGCTCCGAGACAGACAGAGAAAAGGGGGGCCGACCTTCGTCAAATACCAACAATGATAAGCGGTCCATATTAATGAAAGCATGGCTCAGGGCGTCGTTGAGGATTTGGTAGGTAGATACAACAACCGCAACATTCTCCATGAAGACCTCCCAAACGGAGGGATTCGACCAAGCGTCCACGTTCATCTCACCCGTCAGCATCTTAATCTGGACACTCGGAATCTGCGACTGGAGAACGTGGTATTGCTGATGGCAAAGCGTGACGGTGGGGACCAAGAACCAGACGACCTAGAGAGATCAGCATGGATCCATGCAGGACGTAAGCTGTCGAGAAGGCACACCTTGGCTAGGGATCGCTCAATTTCATGACGGGTCCGGTACACGGCCCTGTTTGGTTGTCAGCAAGCTGACTGGCGGGGGGAGCTCTCGCGGCCGTTATGTCCCGTAGGGGAGTCTACACTTGAGTCTTGCCACTGCCAGTGTCCATCTGCGGAGGCAAGGAGTCAGGTTCATCATGGCCCGGCACAGGAGCAAGCAGGAGACCCAACTTACTGCGACAATAATGTTCCGGTTCAGACTCTTGTCCAGCATCTCGAGTTGATAGGCTCGCGCGTGGATTGTCGACTCACAGGGTGCCTCCGCTTCTGCCGGTTCGTCGGTGGACTTGAGGGCGTTGCCGACCTCGCCTCTCCCCTCGGGTTCGGGTACACGGTGAGTCGTGACCGACGGGTTCCTTTGCAGATCTGCTCCGGGCTTGGAGACCAAGTCGGATAGCAATGAACCATGATGGGTCATGCTGGGCCGGGCGGAAACCGGCGGGCGCCTGGGACGCTGGTAAGAGCTGACAGAGGGAGCTCGAGAGAGCGGGCGAGAGCGATGTCGTACGTGAAACTGCTGGAGACGTCAATGGCGAGGGACATTTGGCGACATTAAGAAATGGGACGCCGACTTGCAGCGCGGCCCCCGTGGACGAGCAAACGAGGTTAGCCGCGACAAGGTCCTGCAGCCAGAGCCAACCGCCGCGTGTAGCCAAAGTGGAAAAAGGACGACAGTCCCGGAGAGAACCGGGCATACAGAGCACAGAGGCACAAGATGGCCAGCTTGGCCGCCCAATCCAACTCACGCGTCGCGGGGACCACAGGCGTCTATGGCATGAAAGCCTTTGCCCGGATTGGATGCCCTGGATGCAATGGAGGGCAGCCGTTGCGAAGCCGTGTTGCCCCACGTTGGCGCAGCATTTGGCTGGTGATCACGACCTTTCACGCAGTGCAGACCCTCCACCGTAACAGGCAAGGAGGCCTCTGCCCGCACTTACTTAAGCAAGGAGGTACGCAGGTAGATAAGTACATGCCTGCTGCTTGACGCTGTGAGCACACGGTGCGGGTGCCATCGACGCCGACACGGGTTAAGGGATGGATGCTTGACGATGCCCACACGACCAGCTGGTGCGACCTAGAAATGGCTTAGCTCGCAAGTATCCGGCCTTCTTGCTTCCACATTGAAGGCCATTTAAGCCGGTTTCATAGAGGGAATATATATATATATATGTATATACCCACGTATTAAATTAAGTCGTTTTTACTTATTATGAACTTCGAAGAACGTACTTGGAACGCTTAGGTAGGTAAAAGGCTGGCGGAAGAGGGAGAATAATAGGAGCTGAGCCATTTCTAGTTCGCACCAGCTGACGACCGACCAACTTTCCATGTTGGTGTGCTTCCCCCCCCCCTCCCCCACGTCCAATCCCCTCATCCCTGCTTCTGTAGCGCCGGCATGAAGCTCTACGCGGCCGGCCTCAACGCGTGGAACCAACTGGCCTTTCACCATGGCCCCGGGGACGAAGAGCCGGAAGATGTTGCCCGCTTCCGCTGTATTCTGGAGAACCGCCTCATAGAGTCGCCTTACGCGTCCCTATCATGCACGGTTGGTACGACCGACTCTCGTGGCAGAAATCGCCCGGGCGGGGCTAAACGAACCCGTGTAGCCAAGACCGCCTCCGGCCTCGTGATGGCGGGAAGCCCTGAAGCCTGGCTACAGAAGCCTTCCCTGCGCGACAGGCTCCTGTCGTCGACGGCGGCTGTAGCCGGCAATGCCACCATAGCAGGTACGTGCGTCCCTGGTGCTGCGCCGTGTTTGGCTGTCCCGGCATCGCAACGAAGCTGACTGGCTCGAATGGCAATTGGCAGTTTATGATGGAGACCAGACCATCGACCAATACCAGTCCATCGCCCAGCTCGAGAAGGGCAGCCCTTGCCAGAGCTTCCGTGGCTTGCACGGCATCATCCAGCTCGTAGCGTACGAAACCGGTTTCGGGGCCTTGTCTAAAGCAGGCCAGGTCTGGACCTGGGGCGACGAGAGATACGGAGCTTGCTTGGGAAGAGAAACCAGCTGGACCCCGGCAACGGAGCCCGGACTCGTAGATGACCTCGATGACCTGCCTACGGGCAAAATCAGAAAGATTGCGGCCGGCGGATACCTGATGATGGCTCTGACTGCCGGGGACGACTTGTATGCCTGGGGAGGCCATCCGGGAGGGCAGTCGACTATTCTCCAAGAGACATCAAGGCACCCGGCGCCTATCGTCATAGGAGAGCACGACATTGCCGACTGTGCGATAGGCCAATCCCACGCCCTACTTCTCACCACCAGCGGAGACATCTTTGCCGCGGGAGACAATGCCCACGGACAGCTGGGGATTTCTGGCGAGGCCGTCACATCGTGGACCCGCGTATCCGCCACTCCCGAGGCGGATGATGCGCCCACGGCGGTGGTAGCTGTCGCCTGTGGACCAAGGAATGCATTCGTCCTATGTAATTCATGAGACCTCGCAGTGCGTCCAAAAACATTTGCTCTCTTGGCCCTCTATGTCCCTCTATAGTACACGCGAGCGTCCCTTGGCGGACGTGGCCACCACCCGCCCTTACAGATTCGTCAGGTAGTCCTCAATCTCTTGAGGCGTCAGCTTCCGGAACCGAGGGCCAGTGGCTCCCTCAACACCCTCGACGCCGAGAAGATGGTCTGCAGGGGGGCCGACAATGCCTAGATTCTGTCAGTGGGCGCCGCCATGGCATCAGGAGGGGGGGGAGGGGTTACCAATTTCAATGGTCTCGCCGTTCATCTCTCCCTCGATAGTCTCCTTCAGGGTGAGCAGGGCGATGTGTACGGCATCCTCCAGCTCCAGACCGTCCGTGTACCTCTTCTCCAAGAAGGTCTTGGCCGACGCTGCGCTCTTGCCGATGGCTGTTGCCTTCCACGGGAAGTAGCTTCCCGAGGGGTCGACCTGGTACAGCATGGGGCCGCCCTTCAGAATGCCGCCGGTCTTGCCGTTCGGCTTCTTCTGGCCCTCTTCCTCCTCGGCCCCGGCCTCAGCTTCGACCTGCTTCTGCTCGTCGGGCATGATGCCCTCGTCCCAGCCCGCAACCAGCAGACTGACACCGTACGGCCGGACACCACCGGACTGGGTGGCAGCCTGCATCTCTCGGGCAACGTCCTGTACTAATATGCGGGTCGGGGGGTACTCGTTGTAGATGCGCTTGTAGTTGGTGTGGGAGACCTTTCGCGCCCTGTCGACGAGGACTCGGTAGTCGGGGCCCATGCCCGAGTAGACCATGCCGATGTTGGGGGTGATGAGGCTGATCTTGGAGAGGGACGATGGGTCGGCCAGCGGAGACGACGACTTCTTCTCGGTCGCCAGGACGATACCGTTCGTGGCTGAGGTGCGTCAGTATGACCGACGGGCTGCTGCGAGTGCTGCCGCCACGGGGCGAGGCTCACCTTTGATGCCGAGAGCCGTCACACCCTGGTTGACGGCATTCAGGGCGTACTCTGCGGAACGAAGCACCGGTCAGCGAGGCCCTCACGGGCGGCGGGGCGGGCGCGAGCAACGGCGTGGCCAAGATGACAACGAGATGGCGGCGACATACCAATCTGCACCAGCTTTCCGCTGTCGGACAGGTCAGTTACCGCATAGTGGAGCTGCTGCTTCACGGAAGGTGAGCTTACCTGGGGGAGAAGGTGGTCAGAGAGAAGGAGTATCGGTCTGCCATGGCTGCTGCTGGTCAAGGATACCGGAGAGAGAATCCTGGGATGCGGGAGCGCGGGGCGGGGAGGGGGGTGTCGATGCAGCGTGGTGGCGTTGTCGTCGTCGTCGTCGATGTTTGGGAGGAGGGCGGTGGTGGGAATTGGGCGGAAGGCGAGGCTGAAGCTGTTCCTACCTGCTTTAGGTAAGTTGGAGCTTTCTGGCGGTGCAGTGCTGGAGTGGTAGGTATGTAGTTAGTGTAGGTGCCCGCCCAGGCACCGTGGGTTTGCGCGTTCGGGGAGCTCCTCCAAGCTGGGCTTCTACCGACGAAGTAGGTAGGTACATACATCATGTACTTGCATCAACGTACAGTAGATAGCTAGAGGCCCGGCCACCAGCTCAGCCCGGCCCGCACAGTGATGGGCATCAATGCCTGAGTATATCGGGGCGGGCTGCTAATACGGTATGTACCTAAGTAAACCTCATTGCTTCCTTGCTTACCTCCAGCAGTATGGGATACATCCATAGCTTCCAGGCGGCCAAGCCCAGCTCCAGTTCCAGCACTCCAGCAGGGGCTGGTGGGGATCCATGGGGGGGGGGTCCCATACATACGGTCAAAGTAGCCGGCGCACGCCGGCTGACTAACGAGCTGCCGGCCATGCTCCTACTAAATTCCGATACTGCCAGGCCAGAAGCGTTGTCTGGTCTAGGTGCCCACCATTCCGCGCGACCGCCAAAGCCCGCACTGATGAAAATGGCATCTCCCCGCTGCCTGTCAATTCCCGTGTCCCTAACCCCGTTGCTACCCATCAACGCAGGCCCAACATCGCCATGTTCGCCCCCGTGGTCGCTTCGGGCGGGAAGCCGGAGCGGAATTCTCTGACGAACCCAGCCGGAGGACGGGCCTATCCAAAGGTAAGCTCTTGGTGCGACGTCCGAGGCTGTCCAATCAGCATTGCGAAAAGTGGACAGCGCGCGACCTGGAGAGCCGTCCAAGCCCGCCGCTTTTTGTCACGGGGCGGTAGCTACTTCTGGTGAAATGTTTCTTTGAGATTCTTGTCATCACACCCCTTCCTTTACCATACCCCCCTCATTCCTTGCGGCCTGCGCTGCTTTCAACGCCCCGTCTTACAAGCACCCGGCACCCCCAGCCATTTCTCGGAGCATGGAAACATCGCCCTCGAAGTCGAGCATCCGCCACGTTGAGGATTGAAACGTGGTCCCCACCTATACGCGGCCTGTCTCAGCAGCCATCCTCTTATTCCCTTCTCGCGGGTCGCATACATCTTTTGCTGCACCTGCTTGTCATATGCAACCCTCCCTCCCTTCAGATCATTCTGTTCTGCCCCTTTGGACACCATGGACCCGGATCTGGACGCTCATGAGAACGCGCCGGGCGCCTTCCCTGCCGAGGAACAGCAGGACACGCACGCGCAAGCGGATGAGGTTGACCCCGAACAAGATCCAAACGCACGCCAGTGTCGGTTCTGTTTGGCCTACGTAGCCCCGAGCTACGAACGAGGCCTGAGCCAACTCATCGGAAACAGCCGGGGGAAGCGGGTGTATTACGACGAGGACTGCGGCTACCTGATTTCCCCTTGCCTCTGCAAGGGCGGCCAAAGATACGTCCACGAGGGATGCCTGCAGCAGTGGCGGTACTCGCAAGTCGGCATGAACAGCCAGTTTCAGTGCCCCACTTGTTCGTATAAGTACAAGCTGGAGAGGATGACATGGGCCAACAGGATCCGGAGCCCCGTATTGGCCTTCCTGCTCGCTATCCTCCTCGTCGTTTTTACCATCTTCCTCCTGGGCTTTGTGGCCGACCCGATCCTCGATTTGTGGCTGAATCGCTTCGGCCCCGTTGTCGAAGGCATAGGCGTTTTCGATACCGATTTGGAAGATGAGCTGCCGCTGCCCAATATTGATGAAGAGGGGTGGCTCTTTCATTTCTTAAAAGGAACCTTCTCCCTCGGCCTATTCGGCGCCGTCAAAGCTATTTTCGCTATGAGCCCCTGGCAATGGTGGAATTACCGTGCGTCGGGCATCCTGGGCGGAAATGGCCGGCGACGGCGTGCCGGGACTGGCCGCGAGAGATTGGAAAATATCAACACGTATCTGATTCTGATCGGGGTGGCGACGGTGTTTTGGGTAAGTGCACAGGCCCCGGATTCCTGGAGGAAAGGACTGGGGGGAGGGGGGCTAACACGTCAAAGGCTGTCTGGAAGGGGACCAGAAAGTGGACGCAACGCACCCTCGACATGGCAAGCCAGAGGGTGTTGAACGTACAGGAAGACGAGGACGACAAAGGCGATGAGGCCGCTGGCCCGGCCGAGAGTCAGAAAGACCAATGACGGCACGTCGATGGAAACAGGCTATTGCCTATGCTGCGACCTGTGGGGGCCTGGCTGGCTGGTTGCGAACCCGCACACTCTTAAGTTGCCGCGAAGCTTCTCTTCCATATCGTGTCAACTAGTCTGTGTGCGGATATGCATCGCCCTGCAACTGTCTTTGGGTCAGAGCGTCTTGCGCTGGCCCTTTTGAGACTCGGTTCTTGGCTGTCAATCCTGAAACCCTGTGCCGGTGGCTTCTTGAAGCTCAACTGTACATATGGCCGCCGCCCGTCCCCCGTGGACCGCGATCGGGCGGTGGTCCGGCATGATTGGCATATACAGTTATATGTACGTAGTTGGATAGGCGCTCGAAGGGGAGACACGAACCCCGCGAAGGGAGGAGGCTTTCTTTGACATCTCGAGGGGGGCCGGGGGCGTTGCTCGTTGGCAGAACGTTCAGGCTAACAGCCGGGGTTCATGATCAAGACAGTAGTACCTCGTCTGCCACTGCTCTGCGCTGATTCTTTTCTCTGTGCCCTCGCCAAAGCCCAAATACGCCGGGAAGGGGGAAACGTGGGTACTCCTGGGCCGTCCTCGTGTCCTATTCTATACTACCTCCTTCCTATTCGTGGCCGGCCCATTAAGGTTGTTTCTGCTGCAGTCCTGTCTGTGTGGGACCGCTGTCGTTCTGCTGGCCGTCTTCAATTGGCCGAGACCAAGGCCAAGCCGACAGATTAATAAATTACACGAACCCAACGGCAGTTTCACGTCCCGTGTCCCATACATATGCATCAATTAGCCCCCGGCGACACCTGCAATGCGCCCGCTGAGCTGAGTGAGCAATTGCTGTCTTTTTCAAGGGAAACCAGAATGCGGCCTGGGCGACATTGAGTCCTGTCGCTGCAAGCAAACCTGCCTCTGAATTCGGCCTCTGCGATAGATGCGACACCGCCTACCTGTCTTTATCTCGCTTTGACCGAGCGCCCCTCCGCCTCTCCGTCCCTCCCCCCTTCTGACCTCGGGGTGGCGTCGAGTCGAGTAGAGTGAGCACTCCCGCCGAGAACTTCCCTCCATCGGATTACCAAGCCTCGCCCTTAGCGACCGCTGTCGTCGGTGCCGACCCTCTTCGACCCTACTATCCCACCACTGCGCCCGGAGCCGACTGGACGTGGGAGCCCTCATCATCCCCCCCGTACGGATCGAAACGTCGCGGGACGTCGCCCGCCGCTTCCATATTTTGCTGGTCGCATCGCGATACGGCGTACTGGTCCAGTACAGTGCGATTCCAGCACACGGCCCTTTGGTCGCCACCGCTTTACCTTGAACCCTCCGAGACTCGGCGCTGTCGGTGCCCCGACTCGACGGCCCACGATGCATTTGCCGTACCCCCCGCGCAAGAGCTCGAACCCCCCACCGTACATGCCACGCTCCTCGAGGCTGCCCACTTACCGCAGGAATCGACTCCGCGTAGCCGGCGTGGCTCTCTTGGTGGTCGTCGCTTTGATATGGCTGTTCTCTGGCAATGGTAAATCCAAGTCGAGCCCGCATCGGTCCATTTCGGGCAAACCCCCGGTGGTGCTCGTCACGGCATTCGAGGAGAAGGGCGTCAGTGCCGATTACATCAAGAGCATTAAAGACAACCGGAAACAATACGCCGAGAAGCACGGTAAGCAGAAGCGCGCCCCCCTACCCCTTATCGGGAACTTTGACAGCTGCTGACACAACCGTACCAGGCTATGGGACGCACCTCGTGCCCGCGACCTTTTACGATGTCCAAGGCTCACCCACGTCCTGGGCCAAGGTGACGGCGATGCGCCACGCCATGGCTCAGTTCCCCAACGCCAAGTTCTTCTGGTACCTGGACCAGAACTCGCTCATCATGAACCCCAACTTGAAGGTCGAGGACTACATTATGGGCGCCAAGCACCTCGAGGCCAACATGATCAAGGACCTTCCCGTTGTGCCGCCGGACAGCATCATCAAGACCTTCTCCCATCTCAAGGGGGACGACGTCGCCTTTGTAGTGACCCAAGACAAGGAGGGCCTGTCTGCCGGCAGCTTCATCATAAGAAACGGGGACTGGGCCGAGTTCTTCCTGGACACGTGGTTTGATCCGCTGTACCGGAGCTACAATTTCCAGAAGGCGGAAACCCATGCTTTGGTACGGCACGCACCAACAGAGCCCCATTGCACGCGGACCCGAACTGACGTAACTTGGCAGGAACACATTGTGCAATGGCACCCCACGATCCTTTCCAAACTCGCCATCGTTCCGCAGCGGTTGATCAACTCGTACAGCAGAGACAAGCACGGCGCCGAGTACCAGGACGGCGATATTGTCGTACGATTCCCTGGCTGCACTTCGGGCTCCACCTCGGCTCCGGGCGAGGTCAAGTGCGACGAAGAAGCGCGCCGGTTCCTGCCAAAACTGAAGCAGGCATTCGACCGGGCGTAACGGCGCTAGCTCTATACGCATACACGGGCGTGGGATAGACGAGCCCAACCCGACTATCCGATGCTAGGGATCGTGCAGGCGATGATGCACGACGAGCCAAGGCGTTATTGGAGGGCCATGCATCTGCCGGGGATTTTTCAGTTGGGACGGTTGAGAGGGCGTCACAGGCCTACCATATCTGGAATGCGGCATGTAGCATTTACAACGGTGTTCTGCGTACCTAGTGAAGACCCTCGGGTTTGAATGCACACGATCAAGGCAATGACACCATGGCATGGGGGGGGGGCTTTGGTGGCATATACGGCCCGGCCGTTGTGACGTAGGAATAGTCGGGCTCTGGGGGCTGTGAAGGCATCTGCGGGTTCCGTTTCGGGATCGAGGATGGATGATCCATCTACGGACCCGGGGGAGCCCAGGCGGTGGGTCCCAGGAGCATGAGTAGGTTAATATGGAGACCTTTTCGGCGCCGGCATCCGCGGGATGAAGGCGCAGGAGTCGGACCAGCCAGCCAGCCCTGGCCATGGATGGCAAAGTGGAAGGGCTTGGGAGCCTTGTGCAGAGCTGCCGGAGGGTGGGCGATGGTGCAGCCTTATTTCTCACGCCGCTTCTTGTGCTCGGGGTGGACAATTCGGGTGCCGGCAACAAAAAGGAAAGGAGGACGGTTTCGGCTCCTCCTACAGATAGAATACCGACGTAGGGCGCTTATTGTAGCGAGAAACCCACCGTCGACTACTGTATATCCATGCCCTAAAGCCGGGCTCTCTGCATCAGTTCTAGAAGTCGCGATCTCAGGGCCCGGAGTGACAGATGTGACCACTCAGGTGCCAGGCAAACGTCAGCTAAGGAAGCGACTCGGATCAGATAAGATGTGGAGAGCTCGCACTCGCGACGGGAACCGCGGGTCGCTAAAAGAAGCAGCTGGGGCCACCCCCCCCAGCCCGCCCATCCGTCATCCGGACATCGTCTCTGTCCTTTCGCAAAGTGGGATGGTACCTGGCACTCCGAATGAGGCGCGCGCGCGCGAGAGAGAGAGAGAGATGTGGGGGGGAGGCGTCCCGCGGGTTTGCCCATTGATGCGAACCCCCCTTGCCCGTCGTCGTTCGCCCTTTACCGGAGAGCAGGGAAGGGATTGCCATGCCGTACACACCCTTCTCTCGCCCTCTCACCTTCGCACACCCTGGGTTTTGATTGCATGCATGCCATCCATTCCTGGATGGGTCGATGCATGTGAAAGTCGATACGAGCCCCCTGTCACTTGGGCGGCGTCCGGCCGGGCACCAGAAACTGGAAACTGGGGGCGGGCAGGGATCCCGCTGGGAACCTTCCTTAGACAAAGCTTCCAGCCAGTGGGACCTAATTAGCGTGCCTCGAGCGGTGCAACACCCGGAGATAAATGTAGAGACATCGCCAGCCGAGGTCGTCCCCAGAAACGCTGCCAGCTGCGACTTATACAGCGCCCACGATACACTGCACATTCCCGCACCAGTATTGAGCGCCAGCCCCCGCGCACGACTCGAGCGACCCATTGCCAGCCGATTGTTGACCCCCGCCTAGGATAGAACTGCACGTGTCCAACGCCCCCCTCCAAATTAGCGACGACCATGCCGGGCTCCTCACGTATGCCCGTAAGCTTGCGGGACAGCTTCAGCGTCGTCGCGCGGCACCGCCCGAACAACGTAGCGGCCCTGGTGAGCCTCGACATGTAAGTGACTTGCGTCCTGTCCCGCTGGCGCGCCCGTCCATTCGACCGTCGTGGCTTATGTCCCCTCCCCTTCTACAGGTTGCGCAATGTCGTCTTCTTCTTCTTCGTGCTCCGCATCCTCCGGCGCACCTTTTGGAAGCTCAAAGGTCGCGGCATCATCGGCGCCGCTGTCGAGCTGTACACCGACGTCCGCCGGGTCCTCTATGGCTATTTCTTGCGGGCCCCCGGCGTCCGGTCGCAGGTGCGCAAGCAGGTCGGCGAGGCCCTGGGCAAGATGGAGAGCAAGATCGTCCCGGCCGGCGCCACGCGCTACCTGGCCCTGCCCAAGGAGCCGTGGACTGACGAAGCCCTGCGCGCTGAGCTCGAGGCTCTGGCCACCATGGACCACACACGCTGGGAGGATGGCTACGTCTCGGGGGCCGTCTACCACGGCGAGGAGGATCTGCTCAAGCTGCAGACCGAGGCGTACGGCAAGTTCACCGTCGCGAACCCTATCCACCCCGACGTTTTCCCCGGCGTGAGGAAGATGGAGGCCGAGGTCGTGGCCATGGTCCTGTCCATGTTCCACGCCCCGCCGAATGCTGCTGGTGTCTCGACCAGCGGAGGCACCGAGAGTATCCTGATGGCCTGCCTGAGCGCAAGGCAGAAGGCGTACGTGGAGCGGGGCGTGACGGAGCCCGAAATGTGCGTGGTCCCTTGACTGGCTCTCGTCCCCCAATTGCATTCACCGTGCTGACCAACCGATAGGATCCTGCCCGACACCGCGCACACGGCCTTCCGGAAGGCGGGCGAGTACTTCAAGATCAAGATCCACCTGGTGCCCTGTCCTGCACCCTCCTACCAGGTTGACGTGCACCGGGTCTCGCGCCTGATCAACAGCAATACTGTCCTCCTCGTCGGCTCGGCGCCCAACTTCCCCCACGGCATCATTGATGACATCGCGGCGCTGTCCAAACTCGCCGTCAAGCGCCGCATCCCACTCCACGTCGACTGCTGCCTGGGCTCCTTCCTGGTCCCGTTCCTGGAGAAGGCCGGCTTCGAGACGGAGCCTTTCGACTTCCGGCTCAAGGGCGTCACGTCCATCAGCTGCGACACCCACAAGTACGGCTTTGCGCCCAAGGGCAACTCGACGGTCCTGTACCGTACCCAGGAGCTGCGCAAGTACCAATACTTTGTCTCGCCCGACTGGAGCGGCGGCGTCTACGCCTCGCCGGGCATTGCCGGCTCGCGGCCCGGCGCCCTGATTGCCGGCTGCTGGACCAGTATGATGCGCGTGGGCGAGTCGGGCTACCTTGACGCCTGCGTCGAGATTGTGGGCTGCGCCAAGAAGATCGCCGAGCACATAGCCGCGTCGCCGCCGCTGGCGGCCGAGCTGCAGATCATCGGCCGGCCCCTCGTGAGCGTCGTGGCCTTTACGGCGCGCAACCTCAACATCTACGACATCGCCGACGCCATGTCGGCCAAGGGCTGGCACCTCAATGCCCTGCAGAACCCGCCCGCCATGCACGTTGCCGTCACGAAGCCCATCGCCAAGGTCTGGGAGCAGCTCATGGCCGACCTCGAGTTCGTTGTCGAGGCTGAGCGCGAGAAGGAGCGCGTCCGCGCCGTCGAGGGCAAAGCCAAGGGCGCTGCCACTGGCGACAGTGCCGCCCTCTACGGCGTTGCCGGCAGCCTTCCCAACAAGAGCGTCGTCGTCGACCTGGCGACCGGCTTCCTGGACCTCCTGTACAAGGCGTAGGCCGACGGGGTGGATCCCCCGGTGCCATGTCCTAGCCGTGCCAGTATCCGGGGCGGCGGGTGGGGTTGTGGCCGTTTTCGCGTTTGGGAAAGGAGTATGGGACATGGGGTGAGGGTCCACTGGGGATGAGGCTATCGTGGGGAAGCCTCTGCGGGCCAACCAGCATTGCGTACACGTCGGAGCAACCGCCGCGGTGGGGGCGCGGTGTCTCATTTGTATACATAGTCAGGGAGTCGCGCGGGGGTCTTTGTTTTTGCGCCGGAGTACGCATATTGGCCATCATGTTGCTGTTTCCAGCGCCGCGGCTTGCTTGGGAGTTTGGGACGGGGGTTTTCCACATGAGGACGCACTTGCCGATAATGAACCATGGAGCGGTTTTCGTTATACATCACCGAGCTGGCCACCTGTCGTGTTTGCGTAAGCTGGCACTACGTAGGCGACCACTTTGTTTTCTGGGCTACCAACTCCCTTTCACCCAGGCCGAGGAGCTATGGCTTGCGTGTGCAGAGCACCCTCTCTTTCTTCAGAACCAACCCGGCTGGCGTACTTACCAAAAACACCACGGATACCTGCTTCCTAGCAAAGGCGCAGTCCCCCCGTTCTAGCCGCCTGTCCCCCCCCCCCCCCCCCTGTGAACGCCGGTTCCGGAAATCATTTCATGTTAAAGGTCACCCGGGCATCCTCCCACCGCAATATTCTCCCATTGGAGTAAGGCTCTCGGCCCGGTCCTCGCCCCCTGGCGGCCCAGCAAATGCACGCCACCCCTCGTCTCGCTTCTTCTAAACATGGTGCAAAGGGCCACTCGCGTTATCCACGTGTCGACGTATGGCACGATTTCTTCGTAGCACTCACAGTCCCAGGAATGGCGGTTTCCTGGACCATCGCTGCTGCGTCCGGGCACTGCCAGCCTTCAAGGGCTGACGGGTTCGCACCAGAAATCCAAGTCTCTTCCTCAAGGCCGAGGGCGTGCGCCGCCCGGGGACCAGGGAACCCGTTCTAGAGCTCACCACCACTCTCATCGCGACTGAACCTGGCGTTGTCATCGTTTACCACAGAGGCTGCGTCGCCGACCTGTTTACGCTCCGATACTTCAAATACTTTGAGCCTCTTCTTGCCCTGCCTCAACGCCAATCCTTGGGAGTGCCACCCCCTCATGACTGCTGGTTGCTATTGCAGAGGCTCCGAGGAACTGGACAGACGGTTCAGATGCAGATAGACGTCGGTTCCATATCTGCCACCGCGTCAGTTTTGGTGCTTTTGCGCGCGCAGGGGGGGGGGGGGGGGGGGGGGGGGGGCATAACGAAGCAAGCGCAGCACTTACCCCTCCATGCTGATTAGCTTGAGATCTCCTCCGAAATACCGAGCGTAAAGTCGCGAGATGGGCAATCCGTAGCCGAACCCTGCCATGGGCGCTTTGAAGTCACTCTTATCGAAGTCGGGGTCCAGGTTGGGGGTGCGGTCGACCGTCGTGTACATGTAAGTCCAGACCAGAGGGATGGCACTGCGGGGTATGCCGCCGCCCTCGTCCGAGATCTTGATAGTAATATCCTCGCGGCCCTCGGCCACGATGACTTTGGTCACGGGGAATTCCTGCTTATCCTGGCCGTGCGTCTCGACGACGGCACGCAGCGAGTTCTTCAAAGTCTCGAAGAGCATATGCGACAAGTGGCCGGGGACGTACATAAAATTGAGGTTCGGGTTGCAGACAAGCTGGATCTTGGGGGCCTCGAAGAGACCGTAATGATCCTCACAGACGAAACGGGCGTTCTCAATGGCCTCTTGCGCCAGGTCCCGCACGTTCGTTTTGGTGCAAATAATACCGACATAGGTGGGGTCCCGGTGGTGACTCTGGTCGGTCAAAGCAATGTGCTGCCCAATCAGCATCCGGATGCCTATGCGGGACATGTAGAAGCGATCGAGGAAGGATTGTATGTTGTTGTCGATTTGCATCCGCTGCCGCTTGCGCTTGTACTCGAGGATGCCCTGGGCCATGGTGGTGACGACGCCGTCGTGCCGCCGCTTGATCTTGTTGAGAGTCTGGGAGAATCTTTGGTTGTAGGCCTGCAGGTCAGGCGGCCAGTCGCCCGAGTCGTCCACCATGGCAAAGTATCTCCTGGCGGCCTGCGGTTTCTTGGTCAGGCCAGCGCCCTCGTGGTGCATGGAGGCGTACTGGCCCTCCTCTATGCTCGGATTCGGCGTGGCCTCGGGCAGCAGGGCCGAGTTCTTGCCGTTGTACTTGCTCGACTTCAGGAGGCGTTGTCTGACGTCCCGGTTCAGGTCGGGGCGTGAAAGAGTCGTGATTTCCTGGTGTCACATGTTAGACGATGAGTCATTTGGCCCGTGGACGAGGAAAGGTGGGGGAGGGGAGGGCGCACCTCGAACGACTGCGCATACCAGTCAGCCACTCGCCTGACTGATGGCATCTCGTTGAGTCCATCGGGGAGCGTGTTGAGTTCCTGGACGCGGTGCGCGAGGCGGATGGGCAGCTCTTCGGCGAGGAATTGCGAGGCGCGGAACAGGGTACCTGGGGCGGGTGCAGGACGAGACAGTCAGCGCCGGCGGCTCCCCAGGAAACGACCGTGGACGGGGGGGGGAGGGGGAGGGGGCAATGTGCATACCAACGGACGGCTTCTCGCCGAATTGGACCATCTGCCTCAAGCTCACACCCGTTGCTGGGAAGTTGGAGTAGTGCTTAATGGTGTCCATCAGCCGAGCCGACGCCTTCCACGACATGGCGGGCAACGGAGCGCTCGGGCGGAGCAGGAGCAATTCACTGGCTGGCTGTCGATCGGGCGGGCGTGGAGGTGGTGACAGATGCTGGGGGAAAGATCAGGAGAAGAGGCGGCGAGACGACGGGCAGCGCGTCTCCATGAGCGGGCAGACTCGGCTGGTCGTGTGAGATGAGGACGCAGCGCCACCTTCGGCAACGCCTCTGAACAATGGGACTGACTACGAGCTATGTATGGATGTACGGAGGGCTGGCTCGCATGGCCATAGCCGACAAGTAGCTGATCCGAGGCCGTTGTGGTTGGGCGATGGGAGAGAGCTAAAAGCGAGACCCTGGTCAGGATGGCTGGCCCCGCGAGCTTATGACGGAATCCGGGCGTCCGCAGTGCCGAGGCTCCTGGGCGAGGGTGCAGACAACATCCCGTTCGTCCAGGTCGAGTCGAGTCTCACGAGGGCAAATGAGGGGCGTCGTGAAAAGGCAGATGTGTATGCCGACCCCGTGCGCCAAGTCCCTTTTTTTTTCCTCTTCCCGTTCGCCCCCTGCAAAGGTGTGCGGTAGAAGCGGCTGCTGTGTCTCCTCGCTCATCTTATCATTACATGGATCCTTTCCTTCCATCCCCATGATGACCTAGTCCCGCACATGTCGGCTTATCGCTCTGCCGGTCAAGCTACTTCCTCGTACATAGGGCCGTTTTGGACGGACGGTATTACCGGTGGCTGCGGGGTTAGCCAAAGGCAATGTGCGCAAGTGCTTGGGGCGTCCTAAGAAAGGGACAGTTCGTACATTGTACTACACCGAGATCTGCTCGATGGGCAACCCGTCCCCAATCCCACCCACAGACGCCTCTGACAAACACGGGATTGGCTGGCTGGCTGGCTGGAGGCCAAACAGGGTTGCATGCGGAGGGACGGGAGCTCCTAAGACAACAGCTACTAATAACCGAGTGTTGGTGTGTTTTTTTGCGGCTGTACCCCACACTCTTTGGCAACGGCCTCTCGCTCATCCCGGTGCAATGGTGGATAGAGCACGAGATAGATCCGGCTGTTCTACCCGTGCCGTGGACCTGCAACAGCATATCTTTCTTTCCCGTACCACCAAGGGCCCTATCCGAGAGCTCGCGGAACAGGAGGGGTGCTTTGAGGGGATCCAGAGAAGGCAACGGCCACCCTCCCTTGTTGCTGCAGCTTTTCCCTTATTTTTCTTGTTGTTTTGTCCATGTACTCCATGGTAGGTAGGGAACAACCGGGGTGCTCTCCCTTGCGGCCGGGCCCCCCGAGTGCTGGAAGGCGAGGTACGCACTAGACCCTACAGATTGCTGCGCTTTGGCATGTACCGCTGCGGCACGTCCCTAATAAGTATCTACCCTCCTGTGTACTTCCTACGAAAGTGCATGCGCCCGTGAACATGGGTGTATGTGTTTCTCTCGACAACGATGCCAGCTAGCTCCATGTCTCTGCCACCCCTTCTCTGTGCGGTGCAAACCCCCATCCGCAAACATCGTGAGGGCCTCGCAGGCCATCGCCCTCCCCGGGTCCTCCGGCCAGGAAAGCTCGCTGGGCTGCGTTATGCCGCGCTGTGCTGCGCTGGCGAGCTGCCACGCCAACATTTTGAGGGCCCATCCCATATTTCCACCTAAAATAGCCCGTGGTTAAACGGGAACCTGGGAGCCCAAGCTTCAACCGCCTTTCACCCACTCCTACATCACGAATAATTAAACGCCGTCCCCGTCTTCGAGACATCGTCGGCCCCCATCGACGGAGCGGCCAGTCTGTCCGCATCGCCTACCGCCATCTTCAGGACTCGCCCCGGATGGAGGACGACTCGGGCGACGACGCGGCGCCGCTTCCGCGCCTTGAAGTCCCGCCGCAGGGATGCCGCGATGAAGCTACCACGCCCCCCATGTCACGCTCGCCTTCACCCGCCCTGAGTCTGTACTCGCTAGGCATGCCCCAGTTTTCACCACTGCGTCTTCACTTTGCCTCTTCGCCCCTGCTGCATTCCGCTGCCTCGCTGGCCCACGAAGGTGCACGCGACCGCACACAAGATAGTCGCGATGTGCTCGTGCAGAGATTGAACGACTTGGTGGAGAAGCTCTCAGGGGACGACGACGTGGCTGAGGCCGGTGTCGACGCCCTGCACGCCACCGTAGACGAGCTTGAGACCATTGTGAAGAAGAACTCGGTCTCGGGCCCCCGCAAGCACACGCGTGGGAAACTGTCCACCGACAGCCACAGCAGCAGACACAGCAGCTTGTCAGCGCGTCCCGCGTCGCCGCCCTGGGCGCGACCACACTCGGCTCACGAGATATTGAGACCCATGACAGCCGGTAGTACCTTTGAGAGCTTCAGGCAAGCTAAGCATGTGCTACCACCGCCCAAGGCGGCGCCTCAACACGCCGAGAAGGTCCTCGCCGAGGCACAACAGCTCCACCGGAGCTTGCAAGCCGTTGTTACGAGTCTGAAAGCCCGGCAGGAAGAACAAGATGTATGCAGCGCTTATCTGCTCCTCGCTCGTGTTCTAACGACGAAGCAGCACATTCACGGTCTTCTAATTAACCGTGCCGAGCTGGCCGCCCAAAGAATCCTGTATCTCGAAGGACGGGTCAAGGAACTGTCAGTCAGGCGCCCATTACCACCGTCCCTCACACCTGCTGACCTGTAGTGGCAAAAGCGAGAATGAGCGGGGCGAGAGCGAAATGGAGATACTCAACCTCCAAATCCAGCTCAAAGCCATCGAGGTGCAGTGTCTCAATCATGTACCTCAGGATGTAGACCCAGATCTCCTGGACAGTATCGAGACCTGGAAGGCCGAATGGTCAACACTCAAGCGCAGGAAGGCCCGCAAAACAGGAGGCCAGCTTGCGGACCACGAGTCTTTCAACAGCGGGAGCGCAATGGGTACAGCCATGATGAAAAGTCAGTCTTCTCCAGGTTAACAATCACCTCATCTGGGGCGCCTCAGCATCACGCCGAGCCTGCCAGACATCCTATGTCTTCGGGCGAAGACGACTGCCACCAATGGTTTGCCACTGAATCCGCCAGCGTAGTATATGTGTGGCCAGGTGTGGCGTTTGGCAACTGATGCCATATTATCCAGGCTGCCAGGGCTGGCCTGCGTCCTCACGGCATCTCCTATCAAAACTCTGCTGGATCCTGTCGGCATGTCAACAACGAACCATGGACCCAGTCGCGGCGATTCCAATCACTCGCATGTAATGAATATCCCCATTCCACGTTATGGCACTTCATTGTACACGAGACTGTACTCGATGGAACAACCCCTCTCAGGTTGGTAGAAAGGAGCTATTGCCTTAACCCACAGAGCGGCAGCGGCAATGAGCTCGGCTGAGACTGTAACGGGGGGGGGGGGGGGGGGGTACATGAGGCCGTGAATGCCACGGGTGTGGCCACGACAAAGGAGAAGGCGCAACGGTTCAGACTGTGGGGGGCCGACTCATTGCACGTGGCCTTTCTCTCCCTAAAGCTTATTTCCGCAAGAAGGCGGCTTCTGAGGTGACATTCGTGGGCAGTGGCTAACAGCATGCTTGCGCTAGATTGCGAGTTTACCAGCCTTGGCTGCGTGACCCGATGCAGTCCTTCAGGAGTGCTCTCTCGCTACTCCAACGTATACTCAATCTGTCCGGTCTGGCTATGGTCGTGTGTCGGTTGAGCAGCAAGGGACTGTGGATGCTTGCCGCTACATTCTGGTCAGCCCACCCCAGGCACGACGAGTGGGCATCTATCGTCGGGTCCCAAGGGCAAGCAAGCAATGCTCGGACAGCTCTCGATGTCGCTGAGCTGACCAGTCGGCAGGCTGCCTGGGTACATACATAGTTCCTCCCTGTCGCGTCTCCGACTGTGCTGCCGATTCCGTCATATTGGGCAATTCGAGTTTCCACAAGGGCATGGCTGGTCAAGCCGCATGCCTACACAGCAGGAGGAGTTGGCATTGGCGACACAAGGCCCCCAAAATTTCATCACGCAGATACTCGCCGTTCACGTGGCCCAGCCAACGCCGAGCCGTTTCGGCCGTCTTGGTCGTGCTGGCCCGCGGGGCCGCCGAAGACGCCGAGGGCTCGGGGCCTGTCAAAGGGCGAGCTTGTCGAGGCTTGGGCCGTCTTGGAACTACTTGGTGGGAGCTTCTTTTCGGCTTGGCAGTGTTGGCAATATCAAAGTTATCCCGACGCCGACCGTCACATCGCCCTACCCACCCATCCGCCCATCTCGGGTGAGTCCAGTTTGGATGCCCTGTGCCTCCAAGCCCCTTCCAAGGCACACACATACAGCTGGATTTGTACCAGGTTGGAGATTCCTCCGTTTCCCATGGGTCCCCGCAATCAGCCATAAACAAAGGCAGTGAGTCGATCGTTGCTGGGACCCAAACCAAGCCCATTTGAAGCGCGGCCTAGGGGTACCCGACTGCCTGGGCGCAGAGCTTGCAGGCGAGCTCCTTCTGAGCCCTGTACAATCGTGATCAACGTCATCCGCTACCCTCCATCTGCTCGGAACTTTGGCATCAAGAGCCAAACCCATTGAGGTAAACCCTTCCCACCATGGCTTCACTGCCTACATACATATATGGCCCTGTCGGCTCGTGTAAGCGTGCCAGACACCTGGCCCGTGGAACTCGTCAACGGTTCGAGAGCTCCCACCCTTGCTTCCCTTACCCCCCGACGGACAAGTCACTGACCTCCCCTCTTTTGTAGCCACACCGTATCTCTTTTGTGCCTTCGCGGGTTGCTGGCTTAGGGAGCCAATGGACAGGCTATTCGGCCGTCGTGGTACCATCTTTGTGTCGTGTCTGATCTCTGGCACCGCCTGTTTTGGCAGGCCTTCACGAACACATGACAAGTGATCCCTCTGGCCTAGTGTAGACCGGTGGCTACCGGTTGGGGTTGTCATACTAACTCTTGGCCTACTGCGCAGGCGGCACATGTTTATCACTCGGTTCTTTCTTGGCTTGGGCATCGGGCCCAAATCAGCAACCAACCGTAAGTTTTCCCCGTTGTGCTCCTGGAACGCCGGCCGCTGACTCTCCCCCCCTCTCGAGCGATCCACGCGGCCGAATGCTCTCCGCCAACGCTCCGCGGCGCCCCGGTCATGTAGTGGCGGATGTGGACGACCTTTGGCGTCGTGATCGGATAGGTGGTCGACGTGGCCTTTTACTTTTTGTACCAGACCGGTCGGACATCGTGGGCCTTAACTACCATCTCATGATGGGCTCAGCCATGATTCCCACCGTTGTCATCTGTGCCATGGTCCAGTTCACGCCTGGGTCGCCACGCTGGTACCTCGCCAAGAACTGCCACCGCGAGGCCTACCTGAGCTCCTGCCAGCTCCGCTACAAAAAAGTCCAGGCCGCCCGCGACCTCTTTCACATGGACACGCTGTTGCAGGCCGAGAAGGAGGCCGTGACTATCGGCCAAAGCAAGATCAAGGAGATCTTGACCATGGGCCGCAACCGCAATGCCATGCTGAACTCCGAAATCGGCATGTTCATGCAGCAGTACAGTTGCTTTCTTACCCTCCCCGAATGCACTTACAGCTGACACATAACAACAGGCTCTGCGGTGTGAATGCCATTGCATGCTACTCGACCGAGATCTTGAAGAATGCCACGGGCAGCAAAATCACCGCCCTCTCGACCTCACTCGGCTTTGGTGCCATCCGCTAGTTGTTTGCCATCCCCGCCCTCTACACCCTCGACACATTTGGCCGGAGGAATCCCCTGTTGATCACATCCCCCCCCCCCCGATGTCGCTGTTTCTGTTCTTCATCGGCTTCAGCTTCTGGATCCCGTCAGATAGCCCGACCTACCTGGCTTGCATTGCGCTTGGCATTTAGCTGTTCGGGGTGGTTGACTATCCCGGTGAAGGGGTCAGTTACCTCGTCCACCAACGCGACGGCCCGCGCTATGTTCAAGACTGGCAATCCGAGATAGCCCGTACCATTCATTTATCCCGCAGAGGCATATCACCTATACATCAAGCCCATAGGCATGTCGCTGGCCACGGCCATGACCTGGTTCTTCAATGCCGTGCTTTCGTTGACCTGGCCCTCCATCGTCCATGCCTGGACCAAGCAGGGCGCCTTCTCGTGGTGCGCGGTCTGGGACCTTATGGGCTGGCTCCTTGTTCTTCTCTTCGTGCCCAAGACCCAATAGAAGGCCCTCGAGGAGCTCGATTCAGTATTGGACGTTCCCCTTCGCTAGGTTGCCGCCTACGACCTTAAGCAGGTTCCCTACTTCTGGGTGCATTACGTCTTGCGCCAGGACCTCGCAAAGCCCAAGCCCCTTCGGCTGCGGCCAACATCGTTTATTTTCGAGCGCCAGTTTCAGAAAGAGCAACAGCATGAGCCCACAGCGAGGTTTTAATATGCTGGCTTCTATGTGGTTGACCACGTCTCAGCCGGGATCCCAACCTTTCCCCGCTCCCGGCCTTGGTTTGCAGCGACTGAAGCAATTTCTACTTCCCAACTCTCGCTACCAATAGCAGGTACCCGAGTGTAACAAGAGGAGGGGAATTAGGCGCAAAATACGATGCCATTCAAGGCCTGGCCTCGCCATTCCAGAGACAGGACGGTTTAAAACAATTTCCCTTTACCCCCCCCCCCCCCCGGGAGGCGCATCCATTCGCCAGCAATCTGAATCACTTGAGTTCGTAACTAAACCAACCCACTAGCAGTGGGTCATATGAGATTACGGAATCACGAGACGGCGCCTTTTGAATCTTGTTATTCCTCGTGTTGGTGTTACCCATAAGGCAGGCACATCTCCGTAATAGACTGCAACCCTCGAATTACACAGCCGCTACACTATGAATAATTAAAGCTCGAACGAAATATGGCATTCATTGGTAGCCATCTACTGTCCGCCATGTCACAGAATGGCGGAATTCATCACAGGCGAGCAAAAAGTATAACGTTGGATTTCAAAACCACCGTCCCCGCACAGAGGCGTAAACGGAATGACAAGCAGAGCTTTCCGACCGTAGCCGAAATTCCATGACCACAATATCCGAATGGGAAGAGCCCCAAGACGGTATGTCCCGAAAGTTGATTCTTTCAGCAGCGGTGGCCGCCATCACATTTCATCCGCGCTGCCAGAATCGTATATATCGACAATGGTGTCGTTCGAGGTGACAAAAGTCTCCTTGTAGTCGAACTGCTTTCTCATGTCGGGACGGGCCCAATTGCCCTTGTCGGGTCGTCGTCGTATGCCGCGGCCAGCAGGGACAGAAGCCGTGGCGGTAGACTTCGCTGGCCAGCGCGTCTGGACCGAGTTGATATCTGCCTCTCTTCTCTGAAGCTGACCGTCAGGTCCATATGCATTGAATTGCTGCGGTGTAGCCCAATGACGTCCAGCGTTACGTGAGGAAGATGCGACGCTACGGGATCCAGTGCCGAAGTCATCCGTCGTGACAGATGGAGTAGTTCTGGCACTGAAAGGATCAATGTAATCGTCATCATCATCTCGCAGGTGAGGAGGTAGGTATGGGACTTTGCCCTCGGGGCGAGTGGTTGTTGCTTTTTGCGATGTCGTCCCGCTTGCCATTGTCGTAGAGGTACCTCCAGTTAAGCCCAGGCCAGCCAAACGAGACACGATGGGCGCGGGCATGCTTTCCGACATCGAAGGAGTCTGGTTATAAGACTGTAAATTAGATCCAGAGCCATGACTGGTTCGGTCGTTATCGAAAGCTAACGACGGTATTTGGGGTGCGATACTGCGCGTGTCTGCGACGGACAAGGGGGCGGCGGAGGAAGTGGTTCCATGCTCCTCTCATGTCAGCATCGAGCGTTTTAATCACTAATATAACCAGTGTTTACTTACAGTTCTAAGGTTGTACGAGCTGTAGCCACCATAGCCAATTATATCGTCGTCGTCATCGCTGTCGTCGTCACTGTCGGCAGGGCCTCGACGGACTGAAGATAGCTGGCAGTCGGTGGTATCGTCTCCCTCATCCGTGTCATCTTCGTCGATTATACTGTGATGCCCAGCGTCTGAAAAGCTCTCGTCCCTTTCGAAGGAACCGAAAGGTGCGTATACGCTCCCAAAGACAGGAGGAGCCATCTCACCCGACGACACTACGCCATTGGGGTGGGCGTTGGGCACAGTATCATGATCCTGCTGGGCGCACCACTTGATGCACTGCTGGCACCACTACAGCAAAGGTCAGTCTGCTCATAGTTGAAGTAGAAGAGTCTTCTTACTCTGAGTTTGTTGTGCCGCTGGTTGTGGCTGAACTTGGTCTTGGCCAACAGTCGATGGCAAGGACCCATACACTTGAGCTGCAAGGCAGGCTCACCCGAGTGGTCTCGACACATCATCTTGAGATTCTTGTCAACGACCTTACCCTGTCGTCTCTTGGCGTTGTGGTACTGAGCGAGCTGATTCTTGGAGAACCGACTCGAAGGGGCATTGTGTCGTCCAAGGTAGCACCAGAGTCTGTGGATAGATTCAGCAGACGGCATCTCCCACGTTGTTGGGGTTATAAGTACTTCTCTGGAAGAGCGCTGCCGTCGCCCTGTCTAACCCAAGCATTCAGGTCAGTCCTTGGTAGCAAACCAGTTGCTAGAACTGTTACTTACCGGCTCGCGCAACCATAACCACCGTTGTTGTAGTTGTTCGCGGGGGGCATCTTGACTATGCAGTGGCTGACTGTGGTGGAATTATCTGGCCTTGGCCAGAGGCTCACGCTATTGAGTAGATCAGTCTTCGCCTGTACACCACTTCAGAAAACCAGACCCCACAAGATGAGGGTTGTGTTGCGGCTTGTAGAAGCAGAAAGAGGGATGGCAGAATTCTGTTACTACTGCGATCGACGGGCTGGACGGAATGGAGGGGGGGGGGGTTGTCTGCCCGGTTGAAGAGGTACAGGGACAGGTACATGCTCCCTGGAATGTAATGACCGAGGTCTGCCAAGGCAAAGGGCCCGGCCGAAGTGTAACCTGGTGGGGGTGTCAATGTTCAAGAAGGATGAGGGTCGAAGGCTAGGGACAGTTTGTTGGTGATGTTGATGGCTGGTATCCGCTTGGGATGCGAGTACCAGGCAGATATGATACCGGCAAGAAAGTCTGATGGGAACAGCCCTGACTGCGGCCCTCTCCACCCGGCGAGGTTGGTTTCGGCAAGAAGAAGAATACTTGCCTGTACGGATGCCTGCCTGTGGGGTTATCTTTTCTGGACGATAATTCAAGGCCCGGGCCTCTGTTGCTGATAACGGATTCTAGGACCGCAGGAAGTTGAAGGAGGAGGCAGAGAGAGGTTGGAAGATGCCCGTTTGTAGATGGCGACGTAGGGTAGTCGATCCAGGCCGGAGGGTGGACCTGGTTAGACAGATGCAAACGGAGGTGGGAACCGGGACCCTGAGCGACTTCCGTCGATATATGTACCTACCTGGTCACGGGTTGCCTCCATGCACCGGAAGGAGTCTGTACCTGAGTATTGTTTGGGGGAAGGCAGGCAGTGGATGTGAATGGTGGGTAGGGGCTTCTCTGCCTTTGTCTTCCCAGTCCGGATTGTGCCAGTGAATGCATCCGTTTCACATAAAGGAATGCCCAAGGGCGATTGGGATCTTCCAGTATTGTGATCAGTAAGATGTGCGGGTGTTGTCAGTAACCTCCAGATACTGACAGGCAGGCATCCATCAATCCACATGTGTGATTAAACCTTTGTTGGTATTCCTAGTGGCCTACTACATGTATTGGAGGTGAATGGATGCCGGCATCATCCAAACCCATCAAGCAACAACCAAGGCGGTTGCGTGTACCTCATCTGGTTTGTAGCACAGCTCAAAGATATCAATCAGCGGCAGATGGGGAGATATTAGTCTTGTCACACCACAAGAAGGATCGTTACCCTGTATGAAGCCATGGGAGTCGTGGAATGATATGCGAATTGGGAAGGGGTAGGTGCCATGTAATAATACATCTACCTGTCTGCTTTTCTTGGGCAGGGTAGAGGCCTTGTAGGTCTGGGAGGTATTCTATGTGTGTTCACATCAATCTTGTGCCTCAAGAGCTTTTTTCTATCAAAAGGGACTTTTTCAGGAATGCCCATGCGGTTTCTAGAATCAACTGCATGGCTCTCATGCAGGCAGGCAAGTGTTCAGCTGTTTGCTCCACGAATGTATCAGCCGGCGGGACAGATTGCGATTCTGGCATCCAACCCACCAGGCATATCGCGGATCCGGTGGGAAACCTGGCTTCCGCACTGCACCACTGGATTTTTAGATTTCGCTCTTGCGATCATAGAGTATATGCATCGGCCTACCGCATCGCTTTTGTGCTACATGGCGCATTGGGGAGGCAATCTGTCACGAAATAGATTTCCATGGATGCCGAGGCCATCATGAAAACCCACATAAGTAAGAATGGTAAGAACCGCAGCAAATTTACCCAGTCGATTCGTAGGATAGGTAAGTACCTATCCACCTCCTAGCTGGTGTCGCTGGTAGGGAAAAGGGAACCCCGTCGTTGTCTTACAACTGGAACATTGATGGATTGTCATGCTCCAAAGAGTGGACTTGCCGTCCCAAACGATAGCTAAATGTGGAAGTTCAGGTGGTGCCCCTATCCGAGCAGCAGGGGCGTCGTTCTCGGCCGATGTCGTACCATACAGCCTTTGTATGGAAGCTTTGCTTGTGCGTCCTATCTTCGGCTTCGTCCCAACATTGCCTTTGTGACCTTGCATGGCTTGCACCTTTCGGTGCATCCGGGCGGGCTCATCGCGATCATCGTCTATAGACCTAGCCCGACTAGCGCAGGTAACGGATACTCCTTCGAACCTAGCTGGAGGCACGTAGCATTGAGATGATTACTTGGCATCTCCAGCCCGTGCGATCAGGCTCCCTTATCCAAGTTGGATACAGTTAGTTAGTTGCCTGGCTACATGGTAGCCAATTCTGCGCCTAGATACGAATAGTTATACCGTGTACTAACGACGTCGGTCTTTTAGTATGTAAGTAAGTTATTAGTAGGGTGTCCATTTGCCCAGCAATCTCTTCGTACATACATACCTCAAAGTAGGGATGCTGTTATGGGCCTCCCCTCCGGCTTTACCATACATTGAGCCACGGGCCTTGATCCCGCCGACCGAAGGGGGCCCTGGAAGACGGGGAGGCACGAGCAACGACGATTGCAGGTCTAGATAACGGCCCTACCGACCTTTCCCTGATCCGACCTCAGCCGTTGTTTAAAGCTTGAACGTCCTCCCCCCCCCCCCAAACCCCCAACTGTCCTGTTGGCAAGGCGCCTGCCAGGCACTGGATCTCCAGGGCCGTCGCAACCGCCTGTCCGACCCACCAAGAGCGCATAAAGCTGCGAAGAAAAGAGCTTCTAGAAGGGTACGTTGCCAGGTTGGCTTGGATCAACTGACTATCTCCCTCACAGGAGCGAGGATGGAGGATGGATGCTCGTCAACTCGTGAACCACACAGTCCGCCAGCCTCCCAGCGCTCGCCAACGGCCAACGAACCCACCGGCTGGGCCGCGGTCGCCACATCGCCTCTCCACACCTGTCGCACAAGTCGCCAATGAGGCGGGTGGTTAATGCATATGCATCGCACATGCTCGTCAGCCCGCCATTCCGCAGAAACAACACGGGACGTCGGCCACCAGTCAAAAGCACAGGTGCTCTGGAACCCTTCCCACTCCAGCTTGCCGATCCCCAGAAGCGCTTCTCCTTCTTGAGCGGAGACGGCCCCCGAAGCGCACTCGGAGTATCCAGCAGTCCATGGGCCAGATCAAGTGCCCTCGGTGGTGGTAGGATGTTGACGAGGAACTGGCGGGCGTGCTGGCAGTCAAAGCCCCTACTAAGCTGCCAACGTGACCGACCGCCGGAGATTCTAGCGCAGGCCACTATGACTACCGGTGTGTACGGACTTGCTTTCCGGGTGGAGGCCCTGTTTTCCTTCTCGGTTCCTAGTACCTCTTTGCCTCTGTTAGAAGCGCCGGCCGAGCTCCCAAGCAACGAGAGTTATAGTATTCGTACATACTCCCCCTGTTCACCCCCTGTCCGTTCCACCCGGATGTACGGGGCTAGGCTACCATATGTGCGAGCCATTGCAAAATCGGCGGCGCCATGAGCAGTGCGGGTGCGGTATTAGGCTCTATCCAAGAAGGCATGGCGGGTCTGCAGCTGTCGGTCGGAGGCGGCAGCTCATTTGGTGCACCACTCTGGTGAGCGCCGCATTTGCCGAAGTGCTCGCATAGGTTTTGTGACGAGACGAGCGAGTCAGGTCCTGGGCGCTTGCCCTCGCTCGCGCTGTGGGAGAGCGCGCGCCCACGACGCGTCTGCTCTGCCCTGTCTCCCTGTCCTGCGACCCGACCGGTGTGCGTGCAGGGGCAGCAGTGGAGCTGGGTGTTCTTACGCGGTCCATGCACTGCGTACCTCGTTCTGGGCGCCCGACACGCCTGTCATCTCGAAGCGACGACGAGACAGTAGGTACCTTTAGGTGGCACTGCGAGCTGGGCCTCGGCAAAGTTTCCAGTACGACAACATGCCGTGCGTCAGGCACCCGTCCCCCCCCCCCCCCCCCGAATCGCCGGAAAATGGCATGTCGCAGATACACATTGCGCTCCTGGGAGTCCCACTCCCACGTCCAGTCTGGGACTCATGATCCAAGTATACCATGCCTCCCGGCGACGCTATGTCCCAGTTCGTGCCTGTCGGGTCTGTGAGCGCGGCCATGTTGCTTGGGGGAGCCTGACCTGAGTAACGTGCGCTTCGTGCACCGTCTAGGCCCGAATTCTTGGCGGGCGTTACTGCTACATATGCATACTGTGTGCCCCGAACACACACTTGTTGTTGCGATCGGTACGTACGCCGGCATGACTTGTTGTGGCCGGCACGGATAGCTCGTAGTGGGATTGGCAAGTAACCAGCAAAAGATTTGATCTTCATCAAATGGTCTGAGAGGCCACTGCGTCCATCCTGGCTGGGCTGCCCCCCCCCTCTTTCCAACCTTGAGACACGGCATTGCGCTTGACTGGCACTTCTTGTTTCTTTTCGACCCGGCAAGGTGTGGTCGAAACGCCCGCACCGCCAGCCAGGGCATTACGTACCATGCTTTTGGGGAAAGGTTCGATGCCATCGTCATCTATAAGTACGCGTGTATATATCCAAGCAGCAGGTGGCGGAACAGGTTCTCGTGGCCAAACCGCCGATGGAACTGGAGGACTGCACAGTGCCTGATAACATCAATTATCACACTGGTTGAATGGCATCCCCATCCACCTAAGCAGAACCAGGTCGGCCGACTTCTTGGAGCATATGGCAAGGATGAGCTGCGGGCCTTAGCTCACCATGGGAAGGCACCAGTTGACCGACTGGCAAGCCATCGGCGTTGCTAGGCCAGCCAGGTCGGAACAGTGCGATGCGGTGACTAAAGCAGTTTGCTGCTTGGTGACGTTCGGGGCTAGTGAGAACCTTTGTTGTTGATGTCGAGGATGGTGACGGGAGCCGGCTCGCAGGCTGACTGGCTGGGCTCGCAGGCAAAAAAGCCAAAAGCTGGCTCACTGGCCTGACTGTCACCGCCGTCTTGTTCCATCCCAGTACAGCAAGAAGCTAGGTATGCGTTGGCATCGAAACAGTCATGCACAACGACGCAGCGGCGTCTGGCTTCCCCGACCAGTCTCGCCAGTCAATCCCACGCCGCCAAGAGGGCAGAGCGCGGTGCTCGTTTGGGATTCGATAGGCCGCCGTGATTCCAAACCGCGTTCCTCGGCACTCCGTACACTGGTTGACTGGCTGGTTGGTCGGGCTGCCCCCCCCCCCCATTGTCATTTATCAATTTCAATCATCCATCAGAATTTCAATCATTAATCAGAATGCCAATCATCAATCAGCACGAGCATGACGGTGATGGTCGTCTCCCAGGTCAGACTCAGCAGGTCCTGGCTCCAGGTTTCGCAGCCCGACCTGATCTTTGCTAGGCACCGCCATGCCGCCCGCCGCGCCCCCCCAGTGAGCGCACGGGGAGAGGGGGGAGGGCTCAGAGGGATGGGAAAGTGGAAGAAGAGAAGGGAGAGAGGTGGGTCTAACCTCATCTGGTTATGCGTCGTCAGGTACTCGCGCACTAAAAGCACGCGGTCCTGTGCGCCGACTCACGCATGCATGGATGGCATGGAAGCAGGGAAGACGGCAAGAGATGGGATACCTACTTTAGGGTACATAGGCAGGCATGGATACAGCAGCGATGGGGCACCAGAATCGGGGGCTTTGGGATCATCGGAACGTGAGGACGGATCTGACAGTGCGAGCTGGGCGAAAACCGGTGCAGCTCTGCCACTTCCGGACCCCACTTGTGGGCTGAGGGACAGAGTTCGATTGGCTGAATCCAGAGCTGTCCTCCCTTTGCTGTCATTCTGCCGTCAACGTGCGCTGCCAGCCCGCGAGCCAGGTTGTCTGCCAGGCCTGCATGCCCGGGCTAGTTATCTCCCATAGGCGCGATGCTAGTATGTAGATGGAAGCCCGCCGGGCAAGGCTCAAGCCTTCGAATACGACTGGCTACAGGAACATACATGCATGGGCTTGATGGGGGGTAGGTACCTGACGGCGTACCTACATCCCTCCTGCACGCATACAGGGTCTGGTGCGGCAGCCCCCAGTTGGCTGATGCGTGGCCGTGGGATCTGATGGACCGCCACGAAAGGACCCCCCCCTTCTCCACGACCCCGTTCGGGACCTCATACACATGGGAAGTCATTGCGGATGATGGCGGGCGACAGAGGCAGGCAGGCCGAGACACTGAGCCACTTGGGACGGCAGACAGAAGAGACTCCTACCCCCGGGTCCAGCTTTCGTCCCGACCTGCCCCTTCGCCGCGTTGTCCCCAGGCCCACGAAATGAGCAAGTCGAGAAAACGAGGTCACGACGATAATTAAACTAATAATAACCGACGCTGGAAGAGAACCCGCTTGCGCGGTGACTGCACTGTACCAAAAATTTCCATCCCTTGTACCCTGCTCGCCGACGCCAAATTGGGCCCCATGAGCATCATTCCCTTCTGGTGTGCCCCCCCCGAGGACCACTAGCGAAATTGATCCCCTAATCCTCTACCCCCCCCCCCTCTCCCCCCCCGGGAACTCTGTTCATGCTAAGGCCCCAAACAGCTCTGAAATCAGCCTAGCAGCGCGGGTGTGCAACGCTCTTTCGCTGCATTGCTCATCTCATCACACACCCTCCTCTCATTACCCTCTCTAGCTCAAACTCGAAACGGAAGAAGAACAAGCACATGGATGGTCACAAAAACACTGGAGCTCGACAAGAGATTAGCATTGTTCTATTGACGTCCCATGCTGTGTCGGCGTCTCCCTGAGGCCTGTTGGTTCTCTCGCCGCTCGCTCCCTCGCCGCCCGCCCTCCCTTCCCCTCTCCTTACTGCCGCCGTTGATCCTGTAACATACGTTCCCCCGGCCCATCCCTCTTTCTTCTACTCCCCGCGTGTCGCGTTTGGTGTCTGTTGCGTGCCTGGCCCGCCCCTCCGTCCAGCCCATCCCCATCCCCATCCAGTTCGATCCGTCACCAGTTGGGCTTGTCGATGCAACTGCGTGCGACCGGGCCTCTGCTCAGAACCGCAACCACCGTTTTGAAAGGATAATCGACCACGACGCGGCCGTCGAATCCTTCTTCTCCCTACCAGTCTTCACTCGCTAACTGCTTATTCGCTCGTCTGGGTTTTTTGTTCCTCTCACTGTTTCCTTGCTCTCCAGGGGTTTTTTCTCCGGAGTCCGTCATTTTGTCACTCACTCATCACCCATTTCGACCAGCATTGCCCGCGCTAGCAAGGACCCGCGAGATTTCGAGAAGCTCTGCCCTGAGCTGTCCTGGCATACTATCACTGACCACCAGACCCGCAACCCGACAATCCGGTCCCAGTCTCTGCCGGTCCCCTATTCACCAAACGTTTTAATCCATAGGTGTGCTCTCCGCCTGCCACCTGCTTCTCTCCCTACTACTGTTGCTATCATTATCTCGGGTTTTCCTTCCTTGTTCATACCCCCCTTCAAAGGCACGTACGTTCGGGAACCCTATCCGCGAACATCGTATCCGATCGCGACCAGCGACCAATACCGCCCTCGTCGCGTCCTTCGGCACCTGCCCGCCTCGAAGCCGACCTTGATGTACCGGTAACTGCTCGTGGCTCTGCAACAGAGCTCGCCTCCCGACACCTCGACGCGTACGGAAGAGCGTGTCCGTCTGCCTTGGCCCCTTGGACGACGCTACACGGTGTTGTCTGTGTTCCAAGCATTGCCTGTCGCCCCGGTTCTTAGCCTCTTGGATTGATTCTCGCCGTACTGCACCATGACGGTGGCGCATGACCTGACCCATCGGGGGTCCTCAACGCCTCAGAGCTCAGCGGGCATGGCGCTCGAGGACAGATTCGAAGTGTTGAAGGAGATTGGAGACGGCAGCTTTGGCAGCGTGGTCTTGGCTAGAGTGCGGAGCGCTGGAGCCAGTGTGGCCCGACGCGGCACCGTGGTACGTATCCTGCATATGACCTCGTCCCGGCCCTGACACTAATTCGGCTGCAGGTGGCCATTAAAACCATGAAGAAGACGTACGAGTCTTTCGCCCCGTGTCTGGAGCTTCGTGAAGTCGTGTTTTTGCGGACGCTACCCGCCCACGTCCACCTGGTCCCGGCTCTGGACATCTTCTTGGATCCATTCAGCAAGAAGCTGCACATTGCCATGGAATACATGGAGGGTAACCTGTACCAGCTGATGAAGGCACGGGACCACAAACCTCTCGATAACGCCAGCGTCAAGAGCGTGCTGTTCCAGATCATGCAGGGTCTGGAGCACATCCACGCCCACCATTTCTTCCACCGTGACATCAAACCTGAGAACATTCTGGTTTCGACCTCGTCACACCAAGACACGGCCAATTCGTTCCGGCGTTACTCGGCGCTGGTCACGCCACCATCGACCCCTCCGACCTACACGGTCAAGATTGCGGATTTCGGCCTCGCTCGGGAAACCCACTCGAAGTTGCCCTATACGACGTACGTATCGACTAGATGGTACCGTGCACCCGAGGTGTTATTGCGTGCCGGTGAGTACTCGGCGCCTGTGGACATATGGGCTGTGGGCGCTATGGCTGTCGAGGTTGCCACATTGAAGCCGCTGTTTCCCGGTGGCAATGAGGTTGACCAGGTTTGGCGAGTGTGTGAGATCATGGGCAGCCCGGGCAACTGGTTCAACAAGGCCGGCAACCGTGTTGGCGGTGGAGATTGGAGGGAAGGAACGAGACTCGCTGGGAAGCTCGGCTTCTCGTTCCCCAAGATGGCGCCGCATTCCATGGACACCATCCTTCAGCAGCCGCAGTGGCCTGCGTCCCTGAGCCATTTCGTCACCTGGTGCCTGATGTGGGACCCCAAGAGCCGACCGACGTCTACGCAGGCTCTCGCCCACGAGTACTTCACCGACGCCGTCGACCCCCTCCGCCCCCGTTCCTCCACCTCCAAGATCCTCGGCCGCAAAGTGTCCAACATCAGCCACGGAGGTAAGGACTCGGCCACTTCTACCCCCACCTCGTCCAAGCCGTCCTGGTTCCGAAAGTCGCTCATCGGTCGCTCTGAAAGCGCCGAGCCGACTCCTGTTCAACCTACCTCCACTCCTGCGGTGGCACCCCGACCGTCGCCCGTGCACCCCCAAACGGTAAGCGAGGTACCGGCGGCCAAGACCAAGGCGCCGAACGGCAAGAGGACGACGTGGTCTAACGGCCCCTCGAACGTTGCCCCGATGCCAATTCTGCCCACCATTCGACCAATTTCGCCCCTTTCCGACGCAGTCACAGCCCAAGCATCGAACCGGAATGCATCGTACGGCCACCAGCAGATAACCTTTGACGACAAGTCCAAGAAGATTGGGCGTCAGCTGTCGGTAGCGTCGAGCACCAACCACTATGCTGAGCTCCACCGCCAACAGGCCGAGAGAGCCCTGAATGGTGGCTCGGGTCTCGCATCGCCCCCGAACGGGCACAAAGAAAGTTTTTTCTCGCACCTCCGGAAGCGTGCCAGACGCTTCTCGGGTAGGCACCAAACACCTGTGTCGCCTGACAACGACGATCTGGAAGCTCAAGCCGGTTGCGGCCCCTGGAGCAGCGCCCGGTCCTCCATGGTGATTGATCAGCAGCCGCCAGCCCCGGCCAAAATTGAAAACTACGATTCCCTCGACAAGGCCCTGCGTGACGCCCAGCACGGGGATGCCCCCCAAGCGCCCATTCCACCAACGCACATGATTACCCCAAACGGGGCCCTGAAAAGGCATCACTCGTTGCCTCACCACCAGCCCCGGTCTGTCGATAACCTGATCGGGGCTGCTCGGGGTACGGGGCCTATATCAAGCCGAACGCGGCGGGCCCAGGCCTCGCACGGGGTCTGCCAGTACGACGCGCCCGACGAGGAGGATGAGCTTCTCGACGAGGCACTGAATTCGACACACCGGGTCATGAAGCGGATGGAGAAGGATGGAAAGCCGGGGCTCCGACAATCAGTCAGCAACGTCGGACTGTCGAATCCCTACCCCACACCCTCCCCATCGGCCAGTGGTAACCAGGTTCTGTTCGGCGACGAGCAAGAAGTCGTCGCACCCAAACCACTGGACCTTAAGAAGACACGAGACCCGCACAAGTGGCCGACGCCCCCGTACGAAGAGAGCGAGTGGGCGGCGTCGGCGGCCGCTAGCATCTGGGCGGCGGGCAACCGCATCTAGCGCGAAGGCGAGCAGTGAACTGCGCGCGTCTGAGAGTATGCGGCTGTCTGTGAGTGGACAGGCGCGGAGAGAGGGGTAGCAATCCGCATGGCACGGCGTTCGGGGCTGTTCTGTTTTCACGAGAATCTACTGGGCTGGCATTGCTGTTTCGCGACACTCGTTCTCATGCATTTACTCTTGCTGTTGGGACGATCTACATGGTGGGTGTGGAGGCCCCTTCGACAGCAAAACGGTTCGGCAGACACATTTCAATACCCCTATAGTTGAGCCAGTTCTTGATATTTCGGTTCTTCTTTCTCGACAATACCCCCATATAGATATTTTTTTCTGGACGGTGTAGAGGAGGGCACGGCACCCCAGATTACCTAAGTGATTTCCCTTTTTTTTTTTTTTCCTTTGTTCACGCGCAGGGTGGCAGCGATCGAGAGATTGTACCTAGGGAGAGAACCGAAGCGAGTGGTGGCAAAGACGTGGTATACGGGCAACCAAACCGGTCGATTAACAAAGGTGTACAAAAAGGAACGAAGAGAAAAAAAAAGCAAGGCGGCAGCTAATGTATTGGTGTGTCTATCGACGGAGTTGGTTGGGCCAGAGGGGAAACCGCGGGTGTTGTTCATATATCAAGCTATAGAAGAAGCCCGTCGACGAGATTTGACGGCACCAGGACAACTTAGCAGGCTATACGCCATTCACTTGCCTCTATCTACTTCCCTTACCTACTCGATCATTACTGCCCCGTGCTTGGTACATAATGCGCAAGGACGTGGGGTTTGCCTAGGTGATATAGCGATATCCCATAGGCCTGGCTAGATGAGAGGCGCTGGGCGGGAATGAATGACGCCCGTTCTCAATGCCGGGATGGATGTCCGTTGCTGCCATGAGCCGGTCGTCTGGTGTCCATCTGGCGAGAGGAGGGGGCGACCCATCGACGGACCCACGGGGCAGGATGTATGGGATTTCCATCCCACGGCCGCCCATTCGATGGCGTTGCTCGAATGACGGCGGCGCGTCGGACCGGCCGAGGACGAGGTACATTTGGTTGCCGGGCGTGGCGGTGGGATGGTGATGCACGGAAAACAAGGGACAGCTCTCTGGTTGGAGGCGCAATGAGGGGGGCTGTGCCGGTACTTGAGTAGGCAGGTAGGGGGTATGGGGTCTCTCCCCCATTAAGCAGGCTGATCCCATGGTGGACGGTGGCTGACCTCCCATCTGCTGCTGTACAGGGTATGCAGACGTGTTCGTGGCTACCCGCCCAGGTCAGTTACCTGATGCATGCATCACAGCACCCGACGTGCACGAGGTGGTGGCATCCCCGCCGATTGGGATCCCTTCTCCGCGGCCCGGCCGCCAGCTGGAAGAAGGGACCCAGTGGCGGCGTTGTTGTCTCGGGCAGGCAGGTGCAGGCAGCAGAATAAGCCAGGGCAAGTGTCGGTCCATGTAAGCAGTAGCGACTTGGCAGGAAGTAGCAGGCGGAGACGGGGAGGGCGGCGGCGGAACGCAACGCCATCCATCGTGCCGTTGTCGGTGCTCCCATTGCAATGGTTCGCGATTCCGCTCGGCTGGAAATGCGGCAGCCTGTTTGTGTGGCCGAGTCGATATCCCCAACCTCCTAAAGCATTGCCTGTGCGCGTGCGAGCCTGTACTCAGCTTTCCCACCCCTTTCCGACCCGTGGCCACGCGATTGATTCCCATCCCCCCCTTCGTTGGCGAAGGCACGTGGTTCGGAGCCACGCCCCAATAAGTACACATACACTCCCATCGAGGTTCCGGTCCGACTGGTCTGGCCTGCTTGCCACACGCCTGCTCGCTCGTCCCTTCACTTGACCTACCCCCCCCCCCCCCCAGGTAAAAAACCGCCCTGCGGCTGTGGGTAGAAACGGGCCTGGATAGCGCCGTCTGCCCGCGCCCCCTCCGCCGCCGCCGCCGCCGGTCCTCGGGCGTCCATCTCATGCTCGTCAGCTGACACGGCCGACCCCAGCGCCCCAGGACGGTACGTTCTTCACGGTTTCTCGCAAGCCGTCTTCGACTGTCGCGCAGCGTGCAGGCTTTGGGCATGCCAGAGACCCTTTTGGCCTCATCCTCGCTTATCAGTCTCGCCCGAGCTCGGTGCAGGGAGGCCCTATCGCCATGAGCTTCAACCTCCCTGTACGGTCCACGCCCAGCCGTCGCAACCAGGAGAGCAGGGCGAACTCGCAGAATTACTTTAGCAGCTACACGCCTCCCTCGTCTACTGAGGCCATCAACGGCCCCGTACGCGAGCTGGCCCCCATCAATGACCGCCTCATAGTCGGTGTCGATTTCGGCACTACCTTTTCAGGGTGCGTACTCGAGTGGTCTTGGTGCGCCCCGGCCGGCCCCGGCTAACTGTGCGCCCCCACAGCGTGGCCGCTGTCTACACATCGACGCCGGATGACGTCGAGATCATCAAGACGTGGCCGGGCGGCAACGGCATCACGTCCGACAAGGTGCCTACCGAGCTCTCATACGATGTGCCCGCCAATGCTCCGGCCGGCACCACGCCCACAGTGAAATGGGGCTTCCAGTTCCGGCCCGAGGAGCCGCGGCTACGCTGCATCAAGCTCTTTCTCGATCGCTCTCAGAAGCTGCCTTTTTATGTGAGCCCGCAGGAAACGGCTACCCAGCTGCGGAAATTCGACAAAAACGTCGTGGACGCTGTCTCGGACTACCTGACCCAGATCTACAAGCACACCATGGATACCTTGACGCGCCGCTACGGCGAGTCGTTCATGGCGTCGACGACGGTCGGCTGGGTGCTTACCTGTCCAGCCGTCTGGTCAGATGCTGCCAAGAACACGACCCTGCTGGCGGCTGAGAGGGCCGGTATGGGCTCCAAAGCCGACATCCAGATGATCAGCGAGCCCGAGGCGGCTGCCGTGTATACACTCAAGGCGATCCAGCCGAACCACCTGAACGCCGGCGACAACTTCATTGTATGCGACGCCGGTGGTGGAACTGTAGAGTGAGTCCGCGGTGCCGCTACCTAATTGGCTGGCACGCCGAAGCTGACCTCTATCGCTAGTTTGATCGCCTACAAGATTGTCTCTTTGAAGCCTCTCAGGGTGGAAGAGTCAGCTGTAGGCACTGGCGGGCTCTGTGGAAGCGCTTTTCTGAACTACCGGTTTGAGGAGCATGTTCGAGGTCGTCTCGGCCACAGCCGCTTCGACGAGATGAAACTGAAAAAGAATAAGACGTGGCAGATGGGGCTCCGGTACTTCGAGGAGTTTGTCAAACGCAACTTCAATGAGGACGAGTATCAGGAAGTCAATGTCCCGTAGGCTTATCCCTCTCTCTCGGCCGCATCTCGCGCATTTCGAACTGACTCGGCTTAGTTTCCCCGGCCTCCCGGATGACGAGGAGGCTGGTCTGGATTCGGGCTTCCTGGTCATGACGGCGGCGCAGATCAAGGAGATATTTGAGCCCGTTGTCAAGGAGGTTTGCGATCTCGTGCAGGGCCAGGTCAACACGGTGCGGAACAAGGGCGGCATCGTCTCGGGGATTGTGCTGGTCGGCGGTTTCGGCCAGAGTGACTACCTCTACCGGCGTCTCAAAACTCATTTCACCAGTGCGGCGCCACCGCCCTACACAGAACGCCCAACCCACGCAAGCGGAAACGCTGTGGCGGAGAGCGGCTCCATCGAGGTGATGCAGCCTGTTTACGCCTGGACGGCTGTGGTACGTGGCGCCGTCTTGCGCGGGCTTGAGGGCAACATGGTTATATCCCGCAAGTCCCGCCACCACTACGGCACGTCCTACGCCACCGTCTACGACGAGGAGAAGCACAGTGTCAGCGAGCGCTACTGGTCCCCGCTATGGGAGCGTTGGATGGTGTCGGACCGGATGCAGTGGCATATTGCCAAGGTGAGTCGTAATCTTGCTGAAGGTCATGCACCTCCCCCTTTCTGCCCCTTTTGCTGACGCGAGCTCGCGCTGGACAGGGCGAGGCCATATCGCCGCAGTCGCCTATCGCGTTTCACTACACGCGAAACTTCCGCCCCGGCCAGTCTCTAGTCGTGACAGATGATCTAATCGCCTGCGAGGCCGACGATCCACCGGCGGCACACAACCGCGAGCTCTCCAATGTCTGCACCCTGACGACGGATCTGAGCGCGGTGCCACGGAGCCTGTTTACAAGGCTGACGACGACACGGGGCGTCGAATTTGATAACCTGGATTTCACGCTGGAGATGATCGTCGGTAGTGCCGGGCTGGGCTTCGAGTTGAAAGTGGATGGGGTACGATATGGCCGCGTCGAGGCCGAGTTCCATTAGACGGGCTCCTCTTCCCGCAAAAGGGATTCTCTAGCCCGTGCGGCCGGAGAGTGATGGCTACCCTATCCCCAAGTTGGCGAGTAAGAAATCTTATTTGAATTGTACTGAGGACATAGCCTCACCACCAAGATACCGAGACAAACACGCGCATGGAGCCAAGCATGACGAGAACTGGGTCTTCGTATCTCACCCGTGACCAGCAGCTGGAGCAGGGCATATGCGCGAGTTCCAGGGAGAACGCTCAATAGGTTCATCTCGGCCCGCCTGCATATATCTCCTCACGCACACGGAGAGCGCGGTATGTGTAGTGGCCGGGTGAAAGGGCCCCGAACGGGCAAGTTCCCAGGCAGACACATCGAGGCGAGCGCATGCCGTGCCGACCCAGCACGCCCCCTCCCCTTCGCACGAGCTGCATGTGGACCCAACAAGGCAACCAACGGGTGTGTCGGGCCACGCGGTTCCGACACGGCCCAGCACAGCCGGGCGAAACGAGGCTGGTGAAGATCGCCCGAGTCGTGGGCGGCCAAACGTCTATATGAGGCGCTCCAGCCAGCTCTCGAGCCCGGGAAGAGCAGGTTTCCTCTCGTCGCCCGCAGCTTGCCAGGGTCACACCGGAAAGCCCGAGGGACGTAACAAAGGACAGTATTGAGCCAACGGGAATGTGGAATGGCACGGACGCCGGACGCCGAGCGAGACGATTGGCTGCGGGTAGCCCTCATAGCCACTTTGGGAGGGGGCTGAGCAAGCAACACAGTCATATTTTCGGCCCTCCGTCCTGTTCAGCGCTGGGGATGCCAACCCTGCCAAGGCCAATGGGCGTTTTGACCGGCCTGGTAGTGAGAAGAGAGAAGAAGAGGGGGGGGGGGGGGGGGGGGGGGGGGGGGGGGGGGGGGGGGGTGAAGAGTATCGCGCGCGTGGAAGGGGCAAGGATATCGTCACGGCAAAGAAACTGCCAGCTGAAACTGTTCCGCCGACCCAGTGGTACACAAAGGGTCGTGCCTTCTCGGCCAGCTCCGGTCGGGCCCGCCGCCGCTACCGCCGCCGCGGCCGCGGCTGCTGCTGTTACTGTGGTTGCCGCATCGTTCCCATCCATCGGCAGAAGGTGGTCTGAGCACGACGGCGGTGGCGAAGAGGGACGAAGAACCGAAGAAAAGCCCTGGAGGTATGTGCCATTTATACGCCTCTACGCCACGAGCAACGTCAGGCGTTCTCCCTCCCCCGTACATGCCATTACCACACCAGTCGGACGACCGACCAACAGCGTTCCGGATGTGTACAAACTACCCTCACGAGCCGCCGCGCCGAACATCACATCTGCCCACAATCTACCCATCCCATCCTGAACGCTCAGGACAAGCCGGTATTTCTCACCCAGCCACTTCGAACAAGCAGGAAAAGGGAGCCCGTGCTGTGCCAATCCATCGACGCGGTTTTCCTCAGGTGCATCGTCCATCCAAGGGAAGTCATGACTCATGAATCCACCTCCCGCAAAGCAGATAAGAAGGGCGGGGAGGAAAACCCACCGTCTCGGGGCCTGACACCGCACTGCCTCACACATGTCTAGTCCCGCGCCCAGTACTGCCCAACGCCGATGGCCCGATGTGAGGGGGGTGTTGCAAAGGTAAGGCAGACTGACCAAGCCCAACATGCCCAGATGAAAAGGCCCAGAACACCCAACCGATCCCATTAGGCCTGCCAAATGAGAGAAGAGCGGACAAAATCACGTACGAGAAACCGGCATCGCTGCAAAGGAGAGGAGCCCGCCAACCACACGACCAGGGCGACTGCCCGTCTGTCTACTTGTATCCCACGACTCCCTTCCGTCGGTGAGCCGTGTCCCAACGTCACTGCCTTCCCGCCAGCAGCGTCAAATCCTTATCACCGCTTCCAAAGCTCATCCCAACACCAGCTTCTTTTGACACCCACGGACAGGCCCTTCGCCTTGACATGAGCGGGCCAAGAAATCCGACGATAGAGAACCGTAGCACGGCTACGGGCGACGCGAGCTTGTCCCATCATGCCGTGCGACTGGTCGGTGACCTCGCCGGCGAGCTATCCGTTCCTCACGTGTCTCCCTCGTTTTCAGCCTCTGGTCACGCCAGGCAGCCTCATGCTGTTCGGGCGGTATGAAGTCATGCGCATAGATGCCTGGGGCTGTCGGACCTTCTTCGTACTGGCGTGCCCATCGGTACACGGTCTCATCGACGAGGTTGTTCCAGTGAAGGTGCTTCAGGATATCAAAATCAGGCCGCATGTGTTCGATGGTGCAGTCACCATCGACGATGTGCCTGTGAATATGTTCCATGCGCTGATAGAAGGTGTTTCGCGGGTCGCCATTGTTCTTCGACGCTCTGAATTTGACTTCATCGCAGAACCAACATCTGCAACTTTCCGGGATCCGTCGTTGAAGATGCTCCTCTACAATATGCTCCACCCAGGGCCAGAATTCATGACGATGGAAAGACGCATCGCATCCGCCCAGCCCTACAAATTCACAGAACAACACCAATTGTCCTTCATCCAGGTTCTGTTCGGCCAGCTCAGGAAGCGGAAGATAGGCGCCTGGGTCTGTCGCTGCTGAAGTTCCAGAGAAGCCAGTCAGGGGGTGTGAAACTTCGGTAAATATGTGGCTTGAAGCGGTCGAGCGCGGCACCGTACTCCGCGTTCCTTGCGTTGTGCAACTCTTAACTGACGCTGAAGGATGGTGACTAGACAGTATGCGCGAGTGTATTTCGGCGAGTGAGTCGGCTCCATGCCCAACATCTGCGAACCGAGACGAAGTATCGAACCCGAGCACCATGCGCTGGTGGCGTTCTTCATCGTGCGAGTATCTTGCAAGGAACCCATTCACACCCAATGGGTCAGAGCTGGATGAAGAGGCCATTGCAGCATAAGACGAGGATAAAGGGTTGATGGTGGACCGTACCGAAATTGTGGCCGGCTGTGTCTCGGAGGTCACGCTGCGTCGTGGTAGCAGTGGTCCAAACAGCAATGCCTCGTCGGCAGACGCGAATGGCGGTACTGCAAAGATGTCGAGGTCTTCCCAATTCCACAAGAACGAATTCCGACGCCAGAAACGGAGCAGCGAGAAAGGGGGGGGGGGGGGGGGGGGTCCAGATAGAAGCACGAGTGGGAAGCTTCACCGACGGGCCGAGCGGGGTAAACCAAACAGCGGGACGAAACGCGGAATGGGTGGATGGACGGAAGGATATGTCGGCTTTCTTCGAGTGCCAGTAATGGTTGACCTACCACCTGGGCAAGACGATGAAACCGACGCTGAAAACCTGAAGAGGCGGAGATGAAAACAGAAGGGACCGACCCAAGAGGAGGCGGGAGGGGAAAGATGCAGATTTGGGGTTTTGAGCGGCCTGTCTGGTTCGGGTCCCGCTGTGCTTGATATCGGTAGGTGGCCAAGATGGATGGTCAGTTGGTTGGGCAACTTCGTATGGGACGGACGCCGCTGGAGATCGACCTACCCCCAATGGAGGAACACCCTATCGATCCGATCCCTGTGGCCCGGGCCCCTACATGGGATGGAACGGATGGACAAGCGACCCATGATGGATCGTACCTACGCGCTCATTCGCCGACGTCCACCGCCATCCCGACCTTTGCCAGCCAAAACCCGCCGCGGCGTGCCGGAGGCAAGACAAGGGGCCAGTGAATGGTTGCGCCCATCTTCCGCAATGCAAGTCATATACTTAGCGCTTGTGTAGGCCGAGTCGACGACAATGGCTGTCCTCCCCGCCCACGGCTGACGCAGTTTGCGTGGAACGCACCCTTGTCTGCCGGCCGGCACGCCGCCTAGCTAGGTGATGTGTGGCCCAGCGGCGTCCTGGTCAGCACCCGGAGGTTGTTGGTGGACTTGACGAGAACCGAGATGGGCGGTCTGGCACATTGTTGTTGGATACCCTGCAACGGCCGACAGGCAAGCCGAAAGGCCCAATGAGGGGTGGCAGCGCCCAGTGGATTTTGCACCTCGTCCTTTCACGAGATGCACGCCGCTGGATGACGGGACACCTGGCCAACATCCACCCCAGGCTGACTCACATTCTATGTTTCCACGATGCGTTTGGCCCACATGCCTCGGTTCGACACGGCATGCGCAGCGAGGGGATGGGGGCCAACAACACCGGATGCCGTCCTCAAGATCCTGCTCCCGTACCCAAGCCTGTGGGCCGCTGACAGGGAAGCCCTCGCCGGTCCATCAAGACTTGCATGCGAAAACGGGACGACGGAGCCCGTCTTACGCAACGGAGCACCGGCTGCTCCTTATGATGTCTCTTTCCAGCATGCGGCGGAGGGCCAAGGCGGGCGCCCAGTAGCTGGAAAGAAGTAGCTGCAGCATCCGAGGCCGCTTTACAGACCAGCAAAACGCGCGTACAGAGAGCGAAAAAGGGCTCATTCATTGGCTGCACGGGGTTTATCGCGTATGGATGGAGCTCCCAGGAAGGGAAGAGTGGCACAGAGCCTCGGTTTCGAGGTTTTCCCACTCCCCTCCCCTCCTTCATGGTTGCGGCTTGGGGTGTCGCCCGTTTCTCACTGTAGCGACAGGCGCTGGATGGCAGCGCAAGGCTGGCGTCGACAAGCGGGACGACACCAACGCTGATCTCGAGCGTCACATCCCCAAACCGCAAGGACCTCGGCTCGGCTCGACTCTCAGGCCGAGCAGTGCCGACAGACAATGCCGACTGGGGGTACAAATGTTCTATACATCACGCGGACGCCGCGGACCAGGGCGGCGCTGCTTTCTAGCCCATTTCCTCGGTCAAACCAAGTTGCTATATCGTTCCCGGCGTTTCATTCGGGGCCGAGGAGAACCCGCGCCTTAGCAATCACGTTTCGAAGTTGGGCATGCCCGCCACGTTCGTCTCCGAACTTGACAATGCTGGGAAACGTCACGCAACATACGCCGCGCCCCGCGAGACCGTCTTCATCCTCACCGCCGATATCTTCCATCTCGGACGTGTCGAAGAGGGTCTTTTGATGCGGCAGGATCTGTGGCATCGTTACCTTGAAGACGGCCTTCTGCACCGACAACAGTCGGGCCAAGGCAACGGCGGCTGTGCAAAGCGTTCGGAGTGCTTGATCCCGCGCGTCCGTTGCACAAACATCGGTGATGGCGTCGAACAGCCGATTGACCCTTGCGATGGCGCCCTCGACAACCGCATCCGTTTCAGCTTGGAGTTTATGGGCCGAGTCTTTTCTGATCATGTTCAGAGTGGTTGCACGCCATTGGTTGGCAGTCTCGTTGGAACCTAATGGGGAATTGAGCCTGGCCTTATGCGTAAAGTAATCTGGTAGGGAGGAACTTACTCAGAGACGCAAGGTATCTCTCCATATCTACCAGTTGCCGCGCTTGTTCTTGGGGCAAGCCTACGAAGTAGACGCTAAAGATGGAACCTACCATGATTTGAGCGGCGATGGATTGCAGGAGATGTACCTTGGCCGTGGAAGCCAGATGCCGGTACATGGGGACCAGCTCGAATATGTCGCTCTTGATAGCTTCGCTGGCTGCGGGCACGTCTATCTCGTTGGTCAGCACCACGTATCCCCTAGGGAGTATATGCATATTTACATATATACGCAGCCACCTACCCAGTTTGGCCTTTCGGAAGTGCATGATGACCCAGTTTTGCAAGCCATTGGCTAGTTTCGACACGTCGTCACCAAACTGGTCATCGCTCGTCTGCTCATAGGTCCTAGTGTTGGTGCTGACCTGTTCCTTGAGTCCGCGGTTCAGCGAGTGCAAGCGGCGGATGTCGCCGTCCCTTTCCCGCAGCTCGCGTTTCAGTATCTCCCAGCCCTCCTTGAGCTCTCGCCGCTCGCCGTCGCGCACGTCCACCTCGGACCGCAGCAGCCGCAGCTCGGTGTCGGTCCGCAGGAACTGCTGGTTCAGGCTGGAGTGCTTGGCCTGCCAGAAGGCGGCCGTCTCGCTCTCATTCTGCGAGAGCACCTCGACCTGGCGCGCGAACTCGGCCTCGAGCGCGACCAGCTCGCGCTGCAGCTCGGCAATCCTGTCGTCCTTGTCCCGGAGCAGCTGCAGCTGCTGCTGGCCCTCGCGATCCCGGGCGGGGGCGGTATCCTTGCTCATGCTGCTGGCGCGGTCCGAGTCGAAGTGGGCGCGGCCAGCGGCGCCCTCGGTCTCGGCGCCGGGGGACGGCGTCGAGGCCCCCAGCTGGACGCGCGGCAGCGGTGCAATCACCCCGCCGCCACCGCCGCCGCCGCCGCCGCCGCCGCCGCCGCTGGTGTTGCTGTGCGAGGAGCGAAGGGCCTGCGACGCGGGCCCGCCGTCTCGGCGCTTGTCAGAACTGCCCATGTTTGTCGGGCTGCTATGTTGCGGGGGGGTGCGGTTCGATGGCTTGCTTGCCGGGGGCCAAGCTTCGGCTGGCTACTTGCGATGGGGGGAGAGGGGGCGACGGTTCGGGGAGTGGGCGTCGGGTCGGGTTCGGAGGGGTCGCGACTTCATGGTCATCCGAGCCGCGAAAAGACGGCGGGGTTCCGGGCGACCACCAAGGGTTCACGGGCTGTGAAGGGGCGGTTGCCTGGTCTGGACGGCTCGACGGGTTGCAATGGCGATCGGATGGCGGGCACCTCCGCTCTTGCCGCTTCGCGTACTGGGTAGTACCCGACCATGATCCTGGTCGCGTCGGGTGGGTCCGTGACACCAATGGGCGCGCGGGGGGCGGGGTCCGAGCGCGCGGGCCTGCGCGCGTCGCTTTGTTACCCTCGCCGCTCGCAACCTGTACTCGGTACGACTAGGCGCACAGCACGGGCCAGGAACCCATGATGCGGGCAACGGGCGCTTGTCCTATTTCCGCCACACGAACTTGCCTACCTGGGCCGACGGCGAACGCATGGCCGGGAGGCCGATAGGGCTGAGACTCGAGCAGTGCCTCAGTCTCCAATCGGTCCGATCCCGCATGCAAGCTACTGTAGATACCCCGGGGCCTACCGAGAATAGGCAGTGCGCACCCCAATGTCTGCCTGGGTCTTATCCGTGTCCCGGCAACCACGACCCGGTTCTCGCCCACGTTGGAACCGGTCGACAGGAACAAGAGCCGGCCGGCGGTGCAGCCGTTATCGGTGCAAAGTTTTCACCGCAGCGGGAAAAGGGGCCGTTTGTGGTCGATACTTTGGCCGAGGCGCCAACCCGGTTGGCAGGCGTGGCAAGCGCCCATCCGCGACGCACTACCTAGATTCCCAGGTCCATCTCGGCCTCGACTTCGTATGCCTGGTCGCCATCCTCTTGTTCCTTGGCGCCCATGCGGCAGATGGCAACCTTTTCCGGGGTTACATCCCGCATGAAGACAAAATCGTCGTAGCGGTCCAAGACCCCCCTTGCATCGACCGTCAGCCTCTCCCGCCGCTTCCCGCGATGGCCCGCCTTGACGTAGAGCGTGTTGAGCATGGTGGCATGCAGCAGCAGGGGCCGGTTCTCGTCCAACATGAGACCCGCCTCCTGAAAGACCGCCTTGATCTGCTCGCAAAGCCGCAGCAGCGTGCCGTCTTCGTCCACGGGCGCACTGTAGAGCACCGAGGCCCGCGCCGCCGGTTGCATGGAGTGCAGCCCCCGGAGCGTGATGGACAAGCCGCCCGGTGCGCCCGCGTCGCCGCCGGAAGGGTTCGCCGGCGCCGCCGGCCGGGCGCTTTGGAGCATCTTCCGCGGCGTCAGCGTCTTCAGCAGCTCGACCGCCCTGTCGAGGCCCTCGTTCCGGGGCAAACTCATGACGCCGAGCGTCAGATGCAGCGTGCCGAGAGGCCGGATGGACTCGGCCGGAAAGCCATAGCTGTCCGGGCTGGTCACATCGGCACTGAACGCGGCGAGGCTGGAAGCGAGCTGGGGTCTTGACAGCTTGGTGACCAAGGGGATGCACAGGAAATGTGTGGGTGATGGTTTAGGTGGCATTTTGGGGACTTTGGTCCGTGGGCAACCGATCCCACCCAGAAGAGACGATAGAGGCGAGGGCGTTTGGTAACCGGGCCCCCGTGCGCTGAAACTGCGGTGCCAAAGGAGAACAAAAAATCGGACAGCAATGGCCTCGAGGCATGTGGCTTGCCGTTAACTGGCTGCTGTTTCCATCGTGAGGAACCCTGGGGTTGGAGGGTAGAGGTAGTTGGGACGCTTGTACTCTTCCAACCGGTTAGGTCAACCGGCAGCACAAGAGTTGAGGCGGGGTACTGGCGCCTAGTACATGCCTAGGTAGGCTGCTTATGCAAGTACATATGTCTGTAGGATACATAGCTAGGTAGGCCCTCCCTGTTTGTCCTGAGTGATTAGTGGATCCCACGTTCAGAGCTGAATGAATGCCATCCGTGTGCTTTCGAAGCCGCGGGCGATGACTGGAAAATGGCCATTGCTCTAAAACCCCCCTACCTACATGAGAGAGTTTCTCAACTTGGGACGCTCTGGCTGCCTCGTGTCAGCCGCTCCTTATTCTCTGTGTGTTTGTGTGTGTGTGTGTGTGTGTGTGTGTGGCACTTTTGTTTGTGGCTCAGCCAAGCATTCCCAATTCCGATGGGGCAGTTCCCATCTTCTTGACCGTCCTGTCTGTCTGCAATGCACCTGTGGGCACTCACAACTTTGCGCTACCTATCGCTTGGTGACGCAAATGCACCGGCGCACCAGCACCAGCGAAACCAGCACACACACACACACACTCACTCACACCCACACCACACACACACCACCCACATCCACACCCACCGGCTCCTCCGACGGAGCAGCGCACCCTGCCAGCGCTTCTGCAAGCAACCCCCCCTCCGGGACCAGCTGTGCGAGGCGGCAGAGCCAACCTAGGCCTACGTCACCTACACGTGCCTGTTCGGGATGACGTAGACTGCGGATGAAGAGGTATGCCGTCACAGGCTGACGGGGACAAAGCTTGCGCCTGCACACAAGGAGCTACGGGCAGGGCCGTGCTCGCCGCGTCATGGCCCGACGGCCTGTGTCTAAGGCTGTTTGCTGCTGGGTGCCATGGCTAGTACCCGCCCCCTCGAGGTCCGGAAGTCGCGAGTGTATTAATTCAATATCGCGTGCTGCTCCGATTCATGACATTCTCTGGGGCTCGGTGGAAATGCTTGCGTGCTGTCATCAAATGCTCTCTCTATATTTAAGGGGTGCGAGAGCCTCCCCCTGCCCGTACCCTCCACGATGTGCATGGGCTCTGGGGTGCTTCCGCCGTGCTGCCACTGCTCCAGCCTCACCAGAAAACAAAGCGTAGTCTATAAGACGACGACAGCGACCATGGCCGAAAAATGCGGCCTGCCTGCTCATGGGTATTGCCAAATGCCACCCTCCCGACGACAAAGACGGCCTACCAGAGGGTCTCCCTGGGCTGCCAGTCTCTGCTGTCGACATCCCATGGGTGTTCACCCGCGGGAAGACAAGGGGCTGCTACACGGCCGTAGCCCCCAGACCAGCCCCGGGAAGCGGTGCAGTGGACTGAGAAGCACAGTCGGTTGTCGTGAGCGAGAAACAACATGCTCAACAAGTGCTAGTTTAGGTTGAGCTAGTGTTGAAGAAATTCTTGAGGATTGTCTCGACCTCGCTGTACTCGGTCTTGACCGTCTTCAGCGTGTCGGTGATGCGCTCGAGACAGAGCTTCTCATCCTTCTCTGGTGTGCCGTCCTCATTCTCCTTCTTTCCGTACCGCTGGATCTTCTCACAGCTGTCCTTGACCTTATTCAGGCCTAATGTGGCTGAAGAGCCTTTCAGAAAGTGGCCAAGCCTGGACAGCTCCTCGAGGTCCTTGGCCTCCCTGGTAGCGAGACAGCAATGGTTAGTAATGCATGCACGGCGCTGCCATCTGAACCGAGGGTGCAGGCGGGAACGGAGGCGAAAACGGCGGCGTAATATGTTGGCGACAGCGATGGTGGCAGCAGGGGCCGCAGGACACAGCGAGTGTGCGTGTGTGTGTGCGCGCGCGCGCGCGCGCAGGGAGGCAGAGGGGAATGGGGACCCTGGCGTTGTCGCCGTATGGGCGGGACTCACAGGGCCTGATCCATCTTCTCGAAGGTGTCCTCGGCCTGCTCGAAAAACCCAAAGACAATAGACTGGCTGAACTCGCGGTCATCCTCACTGTCATCCATCTCCAGGATCTGGCCAAAAGTGACCGTGTCGACAGCATCCCCCAAGTCGGGGAGGTTGGAGTCTCCGTCGTGCTGCGGCAGTGAGAGAGCTACGTCAGTACCCATGCACACTCCTCTCCCAGACGGGCCAGCTAGTCTGACGTGTGACACTCACGTTGTCGGCGGAAGCCATGGCGCTCAGGGTATGGGCGGGTATGCGCAGCAGAGGCTGACCGGCTGGGGGTGGAAAGGGAAGGCGAGGTGCGCGATGTCGCGATGCAACTCGAGTCAGGAATGGGCGCCGGAGGAGAGAGCGCGGGGAGTCAGGCAGGGTGGCAGGTGAACCAGACCTGCGGCGCAAGAGGAAGAGGCGGGAGCGGGATGGTTTCGGCTTAGAGGGGCACGAGTATTCCCAACTGGAAAAAAATAAGCGTCGGAGTAGTACGTTTGGAGGCAGGGAGGCCGGCTTAGGTTGAAAAAGTGATACTCCCCGAGGCTGGCGACCAGTGATATGGGCGTGGGTGACGAGGTAAAAGACGCTGGGGTGGGGCCGGCTGAAGGTGTGCGAGCGATGGATGGGATGGAATGCGCGACGGGTGGGTTGAACAGTAGGCAGATAGGTATGTAGGTTCAGTAGGGCAGGTGAGTAAGGTAGGTAGGTAGTTACTTTCGTCGGTAGGCGGTAGCTAGCAGCAGTGTCGGGTCAGGTAGCACTGTCGAGAGAAGAGGTATGGTGGAGGTGGGAGAGAGGTCGTTGGAGGAGGCTTTAGGAGGTCCCGTCTCTACAGGGCTTCCTGGATTGGGGGGGGGGGGTAAGGTAAGAGTGCCTACAGACTCTCCCCGCCAGTGCCTAGGCCGCCTGCGTAAGCGCACCATCCCCCCCCTCCCCCCCCGGGTACCTCTAGTAGCCAGGCCGTATCCCATAAGATAGGAATAGATGTCTACTACCATTCTATACCGGGTCCCATCCCATCCATCCTTGATCCCATGAGAACCTCCCCCTGGTGGCGGCGAGGTGTGGCCCATGAATCGGGACAAGCAAAGTATGGGACGGGATCCCACAGACAGATGCTCAAAGGGAACACCGTAAGCATTGCCCGTCCAGCCCGCCCATCGGAACTTGGAGGGGGGATGCTGGGCCTGCAACAGTCCCGGGAAAAGATGAATGCTGGCAGGCTTGGGGCCCCAAAAAAACTGGGATGTTCGTAGGGCACCTGGGTGGACCGAATTGGGAGGAGTGGACGGAGACAGACTGGTCCCTGTCTACGAGTAGGCGTCTTGGGATTAGGTGAGGATGGATCGTGGTTCACCGGCGAGGCGGCAAGGTGTCTCTCGCTAATAACGCCCGCCCACTGTCCCGCTCTGCCATAGTGAAATTGATGTTGCCGGGCACCAGCCGGCCGCGGGGATGCCCTCGTTTCGTGCCCACCCCCTGCCACGTAGCGGGGTCGCTCTGGATTGTACCCTGATTCTTCTTCCCATTGTCTACATCATTACACCACCAACTCACACAACGTGACATTTGCATAATGCCTACATGCCTATTTTCTACCTAACTTGAGCACCCCTCGAGCAGCAAGCCCGACTATGTAGGCGCAGGGCTCTCTGCTGGCTTCAACCCATGGTGCATTCCCGTACCGTGTGACCGGCCCTCGTAGATGTACCCATATCCTGGGCAGGGCTACCTCCCTCACAGTATGCACGGTACCCGGTTAGGAGACGCGCTAAGTAGACCTTACCGCCGTCACGTCCCAGGTATGTGTGTATATTAGGTACTTATATATTGATGGACTTGGTGAGCGTGGGCCGATTTCCCAGCGAGCAGGGAAGGGTCGTCTCCGTGTCCTCGCCTCGGTTCACTTGTCTCCAAGAAGCACCGTTCGGATGAGGTGTCTGCGGGCTGACTGGCGCCGTGTCTCCATCTCACGAGGGGTTTGAAAAATCAAAGGACAAAAAAAAAGGATCATCATGGAGGGGCGAGGGGGAAAGGGTGCTGTGGGGTCGCCTGGCTGACCCCCTGCCACTCAAAACTAAGACCGAGCCGGAAGAGGTCTTCAGGTCAAGTGGAAAAGATCCACGCCGGCTGCACCCGGTTCAGTGTGTGCATAAGACCTCACTGTCTCAGTCACCGCGTTGGGCCTTCCTGTGTGAAGCCCGCGCTGGAGAAAAGGCCAGGGCTAGTTGTCGCCACGGCACCGGCCAGGCTTGAGTGCCTGGCCAGCCGGGATCTCGCCTCATGTTCCTCGACCGCTCCACCGCCCGTCTTCAACAACGAATGCTCACGCTGTCTTCCGGCGTCAGTCTCATCGGTTTGGGATAGTGAATCAGCACTTGGCCCTCTCGGCCAGCATCGTCATCGTCACAGTCGCTCACCTTCCAGCCTAGGTGGCACGATCCAGGCCATCGTACACAGGGCCCTAGATCACCGTGGCCACGGCAGCCCGGAAAAGCCTGCCTTGATGCCACGCTCACGCTCCCCACGAGCACCGACGTTAGATACCAGAACCCGCCAGGCCTCGAGGAATCAGCATTATGGCGCATTCGGTCTCGTTCGTGCCCAGCTGCACGCACTGCTGTTTTGTGCCGACAACCAGGTACCGCACAGGCCGACGGGGGGTAGGCAACGTTAGATAGTGATAGCGGATGCCGACGGCCTCGGGAGATGGAGCATCACACCTGCCGGCCAGCATGGTTTTATTGACAAGGCTGCCCAGGGTACCACGCCGGTAGATTCGCCCGTTCTGACGCACGACACTACGGAGCGGCCTTTCAGGCGGGCATCGCTTCGCATCACACAGACTCGCCGAGACCTGATAAGTGGCGACGTGCGACTGTTGACAGGCGCTCGCCCCATGGCCAATGGGGGTGGGCTGGCGGCGGCTAGTTGTACACAGTATGCGTGTGTACGAGCACCCATTCCTCAATCTCGCTGTACCTAAGTACGATAGGTGCCGCTGTGGAGGCCCACGATGATGGCACACTATCACGACGGAGCCTCGGGCGACAGGCTGGTGCCCACGGGCCTTTCGGGGGCCGGATGCAGGGTCCTCGCCAGGCGGGAGGCTGGGAGTTCTCCCTGAACTTCCGAGGGCTGGGGACCCATGCGGGCCATTGAGGAGGTAGCGGTCGTTGGTGGTGGACATGGCATGCATGCGAGCCTGCGAGCCTGCCCGAGGGGTGGAGCGCCGCAAACCGCCTTAGTCCATGAAAGTCGTTAGCACTCATCCGGTTCCCTCTGGACGGCGCCCCGAGCGAGAAAGGCGACGGGACGGCCGTCCACGAAAGCCTGCCCGACTGGCGGCCCATACCGTCTCTCTTGCCCGTCTTGTTGCACCCAGCTGCTGCTGTTCCTCGGCGGTGCGGCCGTTTGCTGCCGCCCTCGCGCGCCATCCAGCAGACTTCTTCTCGAAGGCCCAGATACCCGAAGCTTCCATCAATCTGGATGGGATCTCCAGCGGGGTCCAGCACGCTACGCCACGACGTCATACCGCTTGGGCAGCCATCGTCATAGGTTGCACCACCCGAACCACTCGTTCCGCCGTCTGCGCGGAGCTTCGGGGTCCAGCGCGTCTACATACTATCCCGTACTTGTAGTACCCAACACGGTCAGCCCTCGTCCTATCAGCCCTCGCGCGCTGGCTAGGTTCACAGACACACTCATTCCCTACCTCCTCTTTCCGAGCTCGAGCTCGAGCTCTCTCTCTCTCTATCTCTTCCCACCCTCCCTAACCCCTGGATGGGCTGTGTGTTTGGATCGGCGTGCCCACCAGCACCGTCAGCAAAGGCTTTCCGTCTCGCCAACTCCCTACTAGCTGCTCCGTCGCATGCACACGTGTATACCGACGTCGCGCCCTCGGTGCAAAGCAGCCTCGCCGGCCCCAAGTCTAGACCGTACTGTGGAATCCCTTCTCGGGCGGAAACAGGGAAGATGTGCAGTTGGGCGCGAGTCATGGGATGGGCACCCTCACCCGCGCAGCCCCGGGACATGCAGTCAAGCGCAGCGCCCTCAGCCTGCCCTACCGCCGTAGCGTTCTCTTTCGGCAGCCATTTTCCTGCCGGCCTTCCGGCGGGTGTCCTTGGCGTCCTTGTCCCACAGCGCATCTAGCTCACCTCCAGGGCAATGATGGATGCTACGATGTCCGACCTGGAGCCTGAACTTCTTCAACCGCCCTGCCGCCCTGCCCCTGCCGTCCTCCCAGTCCCAAACTGTGTGGGCTTGGATGTATGAGATGCCCCTCGTGCCTCGGACCCTGGTGCCTGCCTGCCCGCGGGCCAGCCGCCCCGATTCTCGCTGCTCTCGCATAAAGGCCACGTCGTTTGCGAAACCGAGTCCCAGCCCCAAAGACGGCGATGGCGGCCGCGGCCGCTTTGTGTGCATGCGCGCATCCTTTTCTCGGCGCCAGTGGCCGTGGTCACAGACACGCACCCGAGCTTCGCTAATTAAACCGAAATAGTCCAAGGCCCGCTTCTGTAACTACCCTACCGAACTCCTCTAGTCAGGTCAGTGCTGAATAAGAGAGGTAGTCGTACGTTGCCAGCATACCACCAATATATCAGCGCACTGTTGGCTCCCGGAGCGCCCCTGCTAGCCCTTTCACACACCCATCCCGCTTCTCCTCTCACACGCCCATACCTGGTGGCACAATGAAAGGGCGGAGCCGAGCCCATTCCATGTGGACCGTTGATCACAACCCTACACGCCGGGTCGTGGCCACGTCCACTTATGTAGGTTCTTTATGGACCACCATAGTATATACACTATTGCATAATGGGATTTGAGCCACAGACAGCGTCCCGGTCGGTGTATCAGGGGCGGCTGGCCGTCTCCGGCCTCGATGCGGGAAAACAGGTTTTCAATGGCTTTTCAGTGGACAGGAAAATCATGTGTTTGGGCTTGGCCGCCGTGTCGAGCCCATCCCCGCACCGAAACCATGCGATTTTGGTGCGAATTTTCCCTCCTTCTTTTCCACGATTGCCCGCATTGGCTCCTACCGGAAGCGTCACTTCGGTCCCCTGGAGGTTGTTCGGAGCTGGTACGGAGTGCTCACTCACTGTATGACGCCGTTCATCGAGCGCGGGAGGGGGTTTCCTCGATGCGCAGAAAGGCAGCAGCCCTAGGTAGCCTCCACTGACCGGCTAAATACCTACCTATCGTAGGTGGACAGCCCATGCTCAAGATGCCCTCCATGTGTGTCTGAGCACGCGGTGTGCGGTATACCTTGTCCGAGTCACGTGGACGAATGGCTGGGTTTCCCCGAAAGTAATCTACTGGAACATGGCCCTCAGGGGCGCCCCGGCATCCTTGGATGAACTGCCGCTCGCTTTTCGCATTAGCTTTCAAACTTCTATTAAATAAGAATATGGACTCCGTGTTCACCAACTTATGTACAAGGCAAAAGAGCTGGCAACTTGGGCGCAAACTGTGGACTCCTGGGGACAACTGCCTGCAGTGCTTCCGCCAACACGCCGTGATTCCGCGTAAACCTATGCCGTCGCGGATGCCACCAGTTCGGGCTGGCCGTGCTCATCGCGTTTCTGTTTCCCATGCGCTCGTGTGGCGGGCGCTCAAAGCAAGACCCGGGATGCTACACTGAGCAGCCAGGCGGCGTCCTGCCATCCTCCATCGTCAGATTTGGGCGCGGGAAAGCGAGGCTCCGAGGACGCCGATAGGTCTTGGAGGCGTCTCCCGCTGGGACTGCGTTCCAGTTGGTCTTCGTCGCCTTCAGCGTCCGATACGTCGCCGTCGGCAGCGTCTGACTCTTCATCGTTTTCCTCGACCGAGAACAAGGACCACCCAATCAGGTTGCTCACCCACGAGCCCGTGCCGGCATTCTCACGTTTCACTAGCCTCCGCACGGTAGCTTCATCTGCTTGCGTGGTGTCCACTTCGATGGCTTCGAGCTTCTCGTCGAGGCTTACGAAATCCGGGCCCGGTATGTATTCTTCTGGGCCGTGCTCCTGGCCGAAATAGCCTTCGGCGGGGCCCTCCAGAGGTGTCCGTAACAACAGACTCCCACTGCCCACCCTGCTATGTGAGCGACTGCCGAGGCGGCTGTTTGGAGACGCCAGCAGGCCCTCGGCGGCGGTGGCAGCCAAGCTTCCCCTGCGGCTTTCCCGTCGACCGGCGAGCTCCTTCTCTCGGGCCAGTTCCCGCTGGAAACCCTCTTCTTCGGCGTCGCGCAGCCCCCCCAGGCTGGTCGAGCTCGCGCGAGAGACAAGCCAGGCCTGGCCTTTGGACTCGCGGGTCTCGGAGCTGATCAGGGCGCCGGCCCGAAGCAGCCAGTCGCTGTCATTGGGGTGCTGGGAGCCAAGGCCATGCTCGTCTTTGCGACGCCTGGAGACGGGCGAGGCCGTTCCCGAGCCGCCGTGTTTGCCAGCGGCGGGCCCGGCCAGATGGACGGCCGACTTGCTCTTGGGCAGGAGATCAGCTTGGATGGCATGGAGAGAGGAGCGGCGGCTGCGAGAGCCGGTGCGAGCGGGCGAGTGCGACAGAAGACGCGGCGTGGTGGGCGCAGATTTGCCTTGCAGGTAGGACGGATTATACTGGAGCGGCGAGGCCACAAACTCGGGTAAGTCGTCGGGGTCGGTCAGGGGCATTTTGGAGGTGAGGGGGGCGAGGGACAAGTGGTTGAGGTTTGTTGAGGAGCGGTTCTTCCGACGCGCTTGATTCGCGTGTTGCTTGTAGGCGAGATCCATGACGGACTTCAATTGCGTCTATATGTCTGTACTGCACGATAGGGCAGGTGGCGGGAGGACGAGTCGAACGACGGGTGGGAACGATGACATCGAATGATAGAACGACAGATGCGCACTTGAATGGGCCGAGGACGGTTTGGTCGATTGGAGAGTCTGGGGAAAAGGATGGGTCCGGACCGGGCGGGGGCAAGTGCATGCGACTACAGACCAGCGGGGGATACGGAGTACTATATTCCAATAGGGTCGCTGGAAGGGGTTGCAACTTAGTACCACGGCTTTTATGTAGCCTGTGATTGCCAAGCGATCGGAAGCGTACGGATCGGTAATTTGCCTTACGGGCGGAGGCGGGATGCACCCCCTTCTCACGAGAAGCAGCGGGTGGCAGACGGACGGACGGACAGACAACAGGGACAAAAAGGGCGAAGAAGCAAGCTCTGGGCCATGCCGGCACCAGGCACGCCTCAGGGCCGCACGAGAGAACTCCTCTGGCTTGTTGAGGTCGAGTATCTCTCCCATCTCTCTCGGCTGCTGCTGTGCATGGCGGCGCCCGCCCGGCTGTCTTATTACTTACTAGGGTATTCTGGGCCTGCGTGGCCCGCTGCAGGTGCCTCGACACCTGCACGGAAACCCCGCCACATCTCAAGTGCGCACCGGCCGGCCTAGCTGGAAAAAAAACAAGCAGGGAGCCAACGTCCACCCGCAGGCCTTGTCGACCGAGGTTGAGTCGAAGCAGAGTCGTCGCCACAGGATCCGAACGTGACATCCGAGCCCTGCTCAGCTTTTTCAAGCCCGAGGATGCGCAACGTTCGCAATATTGCTTTTGGCGCGTGGGCGGCCCCGCCCGAGTTCGACGGCGAGCTTCTCACCTCGTCGTGCTGGGACCCCGCCAAGGACGAGGTGCTATGTACCTTCGGGCCCTCGTCGAAGGATGGCAGGATCCGGCTATTCCGCGTTGCTCGGTCTGGGAAGGCCGGGGCCTCGGAGTTGTAAGTACCCCTCGACCGAAGGCCGGAACCCCCCCCCCCCCCCCCCCCCCCCCCAAGCCATGCATCACATGCGCTCATGCCCGTCGCCAGCGTCCACACGCAGATTGCATCATGGGATGCCCTCAGTCCCAATCCCGAGCTGCCCGTCGACAAGGTGCTCAGTCTGCACCACTTCAGTGACAGCCTCGGCACCATCCTGGTGCTCGAAGGCGGCGATATCGTGCTTGTGCGCGAGTCCGAGTCGCCCCACGATGGCGTCCACATCGAGATCATGGGCTCCATCGACGAGGGCATTACGGCCGCCAGCTGGTCGCCCGACGAGGAGCTGCTGGCCATCTCGACCAAGGCCCGCACCGTGGTCTTCATGAGTCGCAACTTTGAGGGCATCACTGATGCCACCATGAGCCCCGATGATCTCCGCTTGTCCAAGCAGGTCTCCGTGGGCTGGGGCAAGAAGGAAACGCAGTTCCAGGGGAAAGGTGCCAAAGCTCTCCGGGACCCCACCATCCCCGAGAAGGTTGACCAAGGCGTTCTGAGCGCCCGAGACGATGGACGTGTCACTATCTCGTGGAGGGGTGATGGCGCCTTTGTGGCTGTCAACTCCGTCGAGCCGGGTGTGCGGCGAGTCATTCGTGTCTACTCCCGCGACGGCGTGCTCGACAGCGTAAGTGAAGCCGTTGACGGCATGGAGGGCGCCTTGAGCTGGCGTCCCGCCGGAAATCTCCTGGCCAGCACCCAGCGGAAGGCTACCGGCATCGACGTGATTTTCTTCGAGAGAAATGGGCTGCGGCACGGAGAGTTCTCCCTCCGCCCCCCTGAGGGACGGGATCTTTCTGCGGACCAAGTTGATCTTCACTGGAACACAGACTCGTCTGTCCTCGCCGTCTCTCTGGACGACAGGGTACAGCTGTGGACCATGGGAAACTATCATTGGTATCTCAAACAGGAGATCCGGACGAGTGCGCGCCCTACCTCTTTCACGTGGCACCCGGAAAAGGCCTTGCAGATCGCCATGCTCCTCCCGGGAGGGGCCGCGCCGGCCGGAACAAAGCCTGACACTCTGGTCATGGCTGAGTATATCCTGCACGTTACTCGGGGCACCCTCAATCCGCCCCACGACCATGGCGCTGTCGCCGTTGTTGATGGCCAGACTCTCAAGATTACCCCCTTTAGGACGGCGAACGTCCCGCCCCCTATGGCGTTGTACGAGATTCAGTCCAAATCTGTCATTGCAGATGTGGCCTTCTCTCCCAATAACTCTTACATGGGAGTTCTGCATCAAGATGGTGTCGATCTATACAAATGGCAGGTGAAGGGACAACGCTGCCTTCCTCCCTCTCTCCAGGGTACACTACCACTGTCCGACTCGCCTGGTGACAGCAAGCAGATGGTTCAGCAGGTCTCGGTTGGTAACGACGGGTCCCTGCAGGTCCTGGTGCACGGCGTTGAAGCAGAGAGGCAGTTCTTTCAGTCTGATCCGACCTCGGGACAGCCAAGACGAACTGCCACCACGAAGACCGGTTCGAGCTACACCTTTTCTGGATATAGTCATCCATATGATGGCGGATGTCTAGCCCAGGACGAATCCGGCCGAGTCTTCTGCTTCGATGGCGACTCGGCCGAGCAAACCTCGGTGTACATGGCAGTGCAGCAGCCGTGGTCTGTACCTAGTGGCTCACACCGGGATGGTACACTCTGCGTCTACGGCCTGTCTAGAAACGGGCATCTCTACGCAAATGGGGCGAGGGGCGACTCCCGTCTTCTGGTGAAGAACTGCACCTCGTTTCTGGTTACGCCAGACCACCTGATCCTGACCACAACGAACCATTTGCTCAAGTTTGTTCATCTCACCGGAATCAATGGTAGGTTATAGCCCGCCGTCCGTTCTCCAGCCAGACCATGCTAATGAAGCTAGACCTGGAAGTGCCACCCGATGACCCGGAAAATGACGAGAGATGCCGTAGCGTCGAAAGGGGTGCAAGGCTGGTCACTGCCATGCCAACCAACATGAGCTTGGTCCTGCAGATGCCAAGGGGCAACCTTGAGACTGTCTTCCCGCGGGCGATGGTGGTTGCTGGCATCCGCAGCCTGATCGAAGAGAAAAACTACGCCCGAGCCTTTGCTTATTGCAGAGCCCAGCGAGTGGACATGAACATCCTCTACGATCATAGGCCCCAGCAGTTCCTTGAGAATGTACATCATTTCCTGGAGCAGTTGGCAGATGTGGCTCACATAGATCTTTTTCTGTCCTCCCTACGGTACGCTGATTTCTAATTGCACCTTGGTCCCCTTGGCTAGTGTTGACAAGTTGCAGGGACGAGGACGTCACGAAGAGCATGTACAAGAACACCAAGCCTTCCAAGGCCCAGCCGGAAGTGCCCGGTAGCGCACAGGGAGCCCCAGATGCCGAATCCGCCTCTGCGGCTGGAAAAGCCAACACAGTCTGCGATGCAGTTCTTACTAGTTTGCGGGCTCGGAAAACCAAAGATCACGACACCCTCCAGAACATGATTACAGCCAACCTCTGTAAAAACCCTCCTGCATTTGAGGATGGCCTCTCAGTCGTTGCACAATTGATGCAGGAAGACGAGCAACTTGCGGACAAGGCAGTGGAACACATCTGCTTTCTTGCCGATGTCAACACTCTTTACGACGAAGCTCTCGGTCTGTACAATCTGGACCTCGCGCTGCTAGTAGCACAGCAGTCCCAGCGAGATCCCCGGGAATACTTGCCATTTATGCAAGAGCTTCATCGGTTTCCGGGCCTCCGACGCAAGTTTGCCATTGACGACCATCTGGGCCGCCACGCGAAAGCACTCACTCACCTGCAGGCCCTGGTCGCCCACCAAGAGGCGCACGACTACACAGTGAAGTATGCCCTCTATGCCGACGCGCTCCGGCTTTACCGATACGATGCGGCGAATCTTGCCATCTTGACCCGTCTATACGGCGAGTTTCTCGAGTCGCGGTCACGGTACCGCGAAGCTGGCCTTACCTTCGAGTCTCTCCATGACTATGCGTCAGCCACACGTTGCTACCGTACAGCGGGTGTGACATGCTGGCGGGAGGCTCTCTTCACAGCCTCTCTGCAGCAGCCGCCGATCGCCAAGGAGGCGCTGGCCGACCTGGCGACGGCTCTCTGCGATGCCCTTTACGAGGCGAAGGACTTTGCGGGGGCAGCGACCGTATATGCTGAGCACCTCTCGTCGCTCGATATGGCGGTACGTTGCCTGTGCAAGGGCTATCACTTTGCGGATGCTTTCCGTCTTGTTGCGCTGCACTCCCGGGCGGACCTGCTTGGATCCGCCATTGACACGGGGCTTGCCGATGCCCTGGCGTCATCGACAGAGTTTCTTGCCGATTGCAAAGCGCAACTTCGCGCTCAGGTGCCCCGGATCGGGGAGCTGCGACGCCGCGCGGCCGAAGATCCCTTGGCTTTCTACGAGGGCGAGGTCAATATCGACCTACCCGACGACATCAGCGTGGCAGCCTCGTCCCGCGTCTCCACCAGCGCATCGCTGTTCACGCGCTACACGGGCAAGGCGGGCAGCGTCGGCACGGCGGGCACCGGTGTTAGCCGGGCCACGTCCAAGAACCGCAAGCGCGAGGAGAAGAAGCGGGCGCGCGGCCGCAAAGGCACCGTCTACGAGGAGGAGTACCTCGTCAACTCGGTGCGCCGACTGGTTGAGCGTGTCCAAGCCACCAAGGGCGAGGTGGAGAGGTTGGCCTTTGGGCTGGTGCGGAGAGGCATGTTTGAGCGGGCCCGGACGGTCGAGGCCTTGATGGCCGAAGTCCTCGAGGGCTGCCGGCTCGGCGTCGAGGAGGTGTGGGGAAAACCGGACAAGGCCCAGGTGCTCCCGGGTGAGGGCGGCGAGGGCGAGGACGACGATGGGAAGAAGCATGTCGGCGCCGATGCCGTCCTGGCCGAGACGTTGCAGCAAAACTGGCGGAACCAGGAGCCCCCCGCCGTGACGGCGATGGAGAAGCTGAGTCTTCTCGGTAGCTAGGCTTGTAGGACACCAACCCAATGTGTGGTGCCTGCCCCCCGCATCGGCCCTACCCAGTGGGCGGCCACGGTGAGGCCGGCTCCGGATTCGGGACTCTGGACCTGCCCAGGGGGGTATGTTTGCGGAAACGGGGTGGGTTGGCTGTATGCTTGTCGGCAGCGGGTGGGGCATAGCGGGTATAGGCCACCGCAACCCCAAAGGCCCCCCCCCCCCCCCCACGGGCATACCTTGGCCGTCTGCTTACTGGTCTGCATCGCTATGATGGGAGTGTGGGTAGAGGGGGTTTTCAATGTGGTTTCTTCCTTCTTTTGTTGTAACAAGAATGATGCCACGTGAATGATGTCTGTGTGTCCATGCCCGGCTCCCCTCCCTCCGATACATCCAGGTGCAGACGCCGGCCTCATCCTATATACAGTAATTGTACATACGTCATATACGTCTCGCGCAACTCCCCGTCTCCTGTCGCTCTTCTCTCCGTCGCCCTCGCGCGACAGGCGCCCCGACCTAGGCTGAAGGAGGTGGCGTCGGGGGCTCCGCACTTGACGATAGTGGGGGCGTGACCGACAGGGTCGGCTGTGGTGAACGGAGGTCCTCGGAGACGCCGGCGGCCTGCAGGGTCCTCTCCCGGTTCTTGGCTATTACCTTGCCGATCTCCTCCAGCATCTCGACCGTCAGGCGCGGCTTGCCCTTCTTCTTCTTGCTCGCACGCTCGGCGCGATGAAGCTCCTGCAGAGGGCTGCGCATGCTGTCCATGAGCTTGACGCGATCGGCCTCGGCCTGCTCCTCGGCCTCGAGGCGGGCGATGTACTCGGGCTCGTGACGGGTCCGGAACCTGCTGTACTTGTTGCGTAGCTCGTCGATGATGGCCTCGGGCATGGGCGGCCGCAGCAAGGTAGGCACGAAGGTACGCTCCTCCACGTCGATACGCAGCGTATCCGCCGGGTGGTCCACCTTCTCCTGCGGCTCAACCTTGGGCCACGGGATGATGATGTTCAGGCCCGGCACCAGACGCTGCCACTCGGTCTTCCCGCTGATGCGGTCGTGGTAGAAGTCGCGGTGAACCAGCTGGTTGATGATGACATCACGGGTCACCCCCGTCTTGTGGTCAACAATGGGGTGGACAAGGCGGACGGCGGAGATGGGGATAGGGAGCTCGATGTTGAGGGCGGGCGGAGTCGCATCGGATACGAATGATGCGGGCATCTTGACATTGGACTACGGAGCGGGGCGTTAGTGGTGGCCGTTCAAGAGCCGACAAGATCGAGCGGAACCTACCTTGTTCAGACCCTCGACAAGGACGCAGCCGTCGTCGAGCTGGATATCGGTGACCTTGCCAATCTTGCCCTTGTCGGGCCCCTCGAGAAGCACGACCCTGTCGCCCAGGGAGAGGTTCAGGTTCTTGTAGCCGCCCAGCCAGGCGCAGCGGGCCTCCTTCTGCTTTTCCCGCAGCCTGGTGGCCTGCCGGTACCGGGTCTCGGAAATGGCGCCGTAAGCGGCGGCGGCCTCGCCGTAGTAGATGTTGGGGGCCAAAGGCCCCAGGTTCCAGTCATCCTTGATGGCCTGCTTGGCGCGGTCGATGTCCTGGTTGAGCATGGCGTCCTGGTTGGCCTGCTCCTGCCGGTCCTTCTTGAGGTCCTTTTTCCAGTGCATGCGGTCGTTGGCGGCTTTGCGCTTCGAGACAACGCGCTCGGCCGTGGCCACGCGCCGGAGGATCTTCTGCATCTCGGGCGGCGGGCCGGGGAAACGAGGCGTGCGGACAAGGCGGGGGGAGGGGGGCAGCAGGCTCGCTCACCCTGCCACTGGAGGTGGTGGAGGTGGTGGTAGAGGTGGTGGTGATGTTGCCTTGCTGGTGGTTGCGGCCGTCGTCCCTCGTGCGAGCGGCCGGGCCAAAATTTCGGGGAGCACCCGCCAAGGCAGATTGACCACTGGCAGGCCGGCCTGAACGACAGCGACCAGGAAGAGTGGCCCCACCCAGAAAAGTGCTTGGCGCCCGGGCCTTCTTAGGTAAGTACATAATAGGTCGGTAGGCTATCCATTATTCCGACCTCTCTCCAAGCTGCTTAACTAGGCAGTCAGGCAGAGGGGAACCCAAATCACGAACCCCTCGGGACAGAGGGACAGACGGACGGCGAGACACAGCACTGGCTTGGCAGACCCCCCGCAACGGGACCGCCATGGGGTTTTGCCGCGCTGCCACGTGCCCAGGCGGCGACCGCCAGCTCGGAATGTCCATCCCACCGCCGAGCACCAAGACGGCTTGCCCCGGGTGTCGTTGCCATTGCCGCAGGCCGGTCAGGGCCCGAACATGCAGTTCACGTCCATGGACATGCCATCATCTTATATGAAAGCAGATCGTACGCCCATCCGTTAGGCACCTTGGACAAGATGGAGACTGCAACCTTGGATGTAGCCAGCGCCCGAGTTCCGTCGGCGACGGCCGCCATCACCCAAATCCCAGAGCTCACTGACTACGAGGCCCGTCAAGTGATACGGCATGTACGATGTCTCGGTATGCATACCTTTGTTCCCAGCCATCGACGTCCTCCTACACACGTCAGAGATAGAGGGGGGGAACCCCAGGTATAGATCCTACAACGGACACTATGCCATGGGGGGACGATAGGGACCGACTTTGGGGGGTGCATGCAGGGCCACCCAAGCCTTGCAGTCAATCCCCCATGCGATGGGGAGGGTTGACCAGCTAACAGGACCTGCCCAGGCGTGCGATGGCTGGGATCAGAATGGTGTGCTGTAGCCTACATCCTGACTAAGCCATAGATGGACGTCTTTTGGTATCGTGTGCCTGCTTTGCTGCCTGTCTGTTTACTAGGTAGACGGCCCTGGCATGTTTCAGACAGGCGGATTGACAGATGCTGTAACTAGTAGAGGGCGGTACTTAAAGCGACCTACATCCTGACGAGGACGCGGACGGGAAGGCTAGCGGAAGGGCTGGGCCTCGTAAGTATTTGCTTATGCATGAGGTAGTCTCTCCCCAGTGTGTATAGGCAAAAGTAGCCGACGGGCCAATTTAAGATCGAAGCGGTCGCCATCGGGCGGAAAAGACGGACGTGCAGAGGAGCCTCCTCAGGAAGGTAACGAGCGGCCCCGAACACATGGCATGGAGGTAGGTAGACACAGGGAAAGAGGGTAGGAGGGAGGGGGAGAGAGAAAGAGAGAGAGAGAGCTAGACATACAGAGGGTGAGAGAGAGAGCGTGTGAGCAGCTGATCAGGAGGGAGGGCGAGAGGACTACGAGAGCGAGGTGGGAGAGAGAGCATGTACGAGTACAACCAATCCATCCACCATCCATTCATCAATCCCTTCCGTTACCAGGGCCGCCTGCATGTGGAGGGCGGAGCAATCCTCTAGTCTTGTGGGGCCGTCTGAAGTACATAGGGTAGGATGCAGGCTGGCAGATGAGATGTCGTTGGCAGCGACAAAGAAGAAATCGTCAGAGATGACGCGCGCAGCCACCGTGGCCCCCGTGGCCCGTGGTCCGTGGCCGTGGCCGAGGAGGCCGACACACACACACACACACACACACACACACAGAGAGAGAGAGAGAGAGAGAGACGGGCTCCCTGATCGGCAGACGCTGCAGCCGTATCGGGCTTGCCGGGGTTAGGCCTGAGAGGCAGGAGGTGTTTGCAGATAGGGGACGCTGAAGTCGATATCAGAGGGCTGCCCGTCCGATGACTCGATGGGGGGCAGATGGCGGTGACGGGCAGCGCCGCATGCGAGCTGTCCATTGGCTGCCGGGTCTGGTAGGGACGTCGGTATCTCCAGGACATACTACGTACACGGATGCTCACTAACTAGTCACTAGTCGCGGCCGTGAGAGTTGCTGTGACGGATCGGCCGTTGCCTCGTATCCTTCCCCTACAGATACATCCATAGCCCTGTCATGAGCTAGCACCAGTGTCGGCTTGTTGCACGATAGATGCTACTGCCGCATGTGCTTCGGCCCCCCGATGATATAGGGAGTCCTGGAGGGCTATTCCAGAAACTCCCGCTGCGTAGGGGGGTACCTGTCTACATAAAGTACGTAAGTCCGTAGGTATTCCGTACACGCACACAGTATCCTGGTCCCGGCCCCCCCCAACCCCCAGGGCTTGGACGGGCAAGAGAAGGGGAGGGGGAGAGCAGCATGTGAGCAATGCGAGAGGCGGTTCAACAACGCGCCGCAATCCTATAGGACCGAGCAAGAAACAGGAGGCAAACGAGGCCGGGAGGGCTCAGCAGAGGTCAGCTGATTGGGCCCGTCCGCTCCAGGCCTACCCTCGTTTGTTGGTACACTACCGAAGCCCTGGCTTGGTTGCCGCAAAAGCTCCCCGTCTGCGTATTTGTCCCGTGAGCCGCGAGCCGTGGGCAGTCAGCCAGTCCGTCGTCCCCTTTGTTTTCTCGCTCCGTTCACCAGAGAGGGGGGGAGACAGCAAGCGAGGAAAACCCGAGGCGCAGGGGCCAAGGCAGGCGCGGACGGGGATAGGCCGGTCTTTCGTCGGCAGGCATCTCGTGACGCAACAGAGAGAGGCTATCGGGTCGCGCGTGTTTCCGTTGACCGTTGTGCCCGACCGGGCATTCACGGGCTTGGGACGTACAGAGACGCCTGCCATCTAATAACTAAGTCGGGAAGTGCTGGCACGGATCGGGGTGGAATTGGACTCCTTCTCTCCCTCTCCCGCTCTCTTTCTGTACCTGATAAGTATGGGGACACGGTTGGGGCCAACCGGCTTTGCCTGCACTTTTACTTCTTGGGTAGCCAACCACTGGCCAGGCATGCAGCATAGCCCGTCACGTAGCGTAGGACCTGTTCGCCGGATGGACCAGGGTGAGGACCCGACATTGGCAAGATTGGGTCTTCCAGGCTGGGGCGGGACTGTACCTGGGTTGAGACTTTGGGTGTGGCCTCCACCCAGTGCGAGGTGGCCCTGCCTGTTCGTCGCCTGTGACCCTCCCTCCCCCCCCCCCTCGACAGCGCTGTCGTGGGCAAAGTTGAGGTGATGGTCCGAGACGGGCATCACAGAGTACGCGTACGACGACGGCTCGATCCAGGCCGACGCGCTTGGCCTGGCCCGTGGTTTAGGAAGCACGCTTGCTACGGACAAGGCGAGGCTACCGGCGGCCTGCCTGGCTGGAAAAGGCGTAGAAGCCGGAAGTGAACCCTGGCGAGCGACCTGAGCACGGGCGGAACAGGCTGCTCTAAGCTGACAGGACCACGGACAAGCGGGCTGTCTCCAAAAGTTGGCTTGCGACCATCCACCATTCATCCCATATCGATCGATGGATACCACTGCCGGCTACCGTGGGCCCAGGGATGGATGCCCTTCCGGCTGTGGGAGGCTTGAAGACGAAGGCCAGCATTAGGTCCATCCAGCTGTAGATATGTATGTACATACCTGCGGGCTGCTTCCTGAAATGGATGGATGACACGGGAGGTGATGGTATGTAGCACGCAAATGGATGCTGCTTAGTACGGCCACTAGCAGACCGAGGTAGATTGGCCCCGGTAAGCCCTGTACCGGCTGCCTAGAACTGCACATCCCATCCCGGTAAGCCCTGTACCGGCTCCCTAGGACTGCATATCCCATCCAGCTAGGTATTGCCTCCTGTTAGGTGGTCACGGTTAGGTACTTTATGTGGTAGGCAGGTAGGCAGGTCGGGTAGTGCCTAGTCGCATCCAGATGATGGGATGGGGCTGGATGGGATGAATGGAGATAGGTCGGTACTCCGTAGGTAGGTTTGTTACGGACCACGTACAAATACTGTACGCAGCTTGCTTTGCCTACACTCTCTCCCATATGCCAGCGTATGGCCGGCGGGTGGGCATCCGCCTCCCACTCACTGCCGCTCTCTGGCCTGTGTGTCCTGCGCTTACCCCCCCCCCCCCCCCCCCCCACCCCCCCCACACCCCCCCCCCCCCCCCCCCCCCCCCCCCCCCCACCCCCACCCCCCCCCCCCCCCCCCCCACCCCCCCCCCCCCCCCCCCCCCCCCCACCCCCCCCCCCCCCCCCACCCCCCCCCCCCCCCCCCCCCCCCCCCCCCCCCCCCCCCCCCCCCCCCCCCCCCCGCCCCCCCCCCCCCCCCCCCCCCCCCCCCCCCCCCCCCCCCCCCCCCCCCCCCCCCCCCCCGAATGAGATCCCAGCATGTTCTATAGGTACCTACCTAGGGACCTCTAGAGGCGTCAGGGCTATCATGACCTCCCGGCCTATGTACCTGGCCGTTGGTTGCCTGGCCTCCATGTCTGGCCCGCAGGCTGGTCCTAACTAGGGATCCTACCTGCTGGTAGTAGGTACCTACTGCTGCTGGTGCTGCTGGCGCCCGCTGCTGCTGCTGCCACTGCTGGTGCTGCCACTGCTGCTGCTGGTGCTGCTGCTGCTGCTACTGGTGGTGGTGCTGCTGCTCCCGCCGTTGCTGCCGCTGCTCTGCTACTTGCTGGTACTGCTGCTGCGCGCGGCTGATCCTTGATTGATGGACTGACGGCCGGACGGGACTGAACTGACTGACTGCCTGACTGGACTGATTGACCTTTCCTCCCTCTTTAACCTAAAGCCTTCCTACTCACTCCCTCACCATCAACAAACACCCGACCCAACCCAAGTTGCATCTCCATCCATCGGACATCAGGAGAGAACCCGTCTTGTGACCCGACGATCCAGATTCCCCATCTCGGCCCATCGTCCACTTTCTTCTCTCGTTTCCTCTTGCATAATCCCCTGCCGGAACACGCCCCCTCCCAAAGGAACGAAGCCGCCGAAGCTTTCTTCCTTTCGTTTTCTCTTCCCCTAATCGCACCGAGACACTTTCCCTTCGCCTTCACCTACATCTACAGACACCATGGCTGAGATTCGCCGAAAGTTGGTCATCGTCGGTGACGGTGCCTGCGGTAAAACCTGTTTGTTGATGTTCGTCTCTCCTGCTCCCCCCAGCCCGTCCTGCATCGCTGCCGTCGCCATCGTCATGCTGACTTGACCTCGCAGCGTCTTCTCCAAGGGCACCTTCCCCGAGGTAAGATAATAACTCCCCTGCGCCTCTTGTTCCCGCACCCATCCGTTCGGTCCGCCGCGTCGTATCCTCGTGGAATGCCCGCCCCGACGCCCCGATGCCTGTGCACCGCACTCTTCCGCGTCGCGAACACCACCGTCGTCCTGCTCATGGGACAGCGCCGCACACCCAACGAAACGCAACGCGCCGCGGCCGCCGCATCGCTGGCGCCCGACCTCGATGACACCCTCGAGCCTCGTGGCTCTCCGCCCTGATGCAAGATACAGTCTGCTGACGGATTCTCTCTTCTCCCAGGTCTACGTCCCCACCGTTTTCGAGAACTACGTCGCCGACGTCGAGGTTGACGGCAAGCACGTCGAGTTGGCTCTTTGGGATACGGCTGGTCAGGAAGACTACGATCGTCTCCGACCCCTGTCTTACCCCGATTCCCATGTCATTCTGATCTGCTTTGCTGTCGACTCGCCTGACTCCCTGGACAACGTGCAGGAGAAGGTAAGTTGTTCCTACTACTTATCAGGCGGCCGCTCGCTGACACGTGCCCTCTCCCCCTCAACAGTGGATCTCCGAGGTTCTGCACTTCTGCCAGGGCCTTCCCATCATCCTTGTAGGCTGCAAGAAGGATCTGCGCTACGACAACAAGATCATCGAGGAGCTTCGCAAGACGAGCCAGAAGCCCGTCTCCCCCGAGGAGGTAAGTCTTGACAGCCAACACCACGCCTCTCCTTCCCCTATTTGTCTACCAAACAGAATCGCTGACTGGCATACGAACGCAGGGTGAGGAGATCCGCAAGAAGATTGGTGCCTACAAGTACCTTGAGTGCTCGGCCAAAACCAACGAGGGCGTGCGCGAGGTGTTTGAGCACGCTACGCGCGCTGCTCTGCTATCTCGCAACCGCCCCGGCCGTGGCCACAAGGGCAAGTGCTTGATTCTGTAATCGGCGAAGCAACCCACGCCATGATCCCAAGCCCCCCCTCAACGGCATGAACACGTCACCTTCACTCGGTTGTGTGGCATCGTCCTCGTCCTGGGTCGCTGCTCACGGGGCGGTCGCGAACTGTAGGCATCTCGTTCTTGGATGATAATGGTACTCCACGACGCATGTGAGGGACCTTGACTGGAGCGGGGGAGGGGGGGCAGGGCTGTATAGCCCGCACGTCTCTTGTGCATCATATGGTTTTCGGCTGGAGTTTGTTTCGTCTTGCCGTGTACCCCCTGGTTACTGCTTCCTTCGGCCCGGCGTACCACCTCGGATGGCTTCAGGTACATGTTGTTTTCCTCCTTCTCCTTTCTGTCGATGCTCAGGAAGAAGGGGGCCAGTTGGCGAGCAGGGACACGTGATAACTGCGGCACTTTGATAGTATTACCCCGTAGAAGCGGAGGGGGGCGAGACGAGGTGGAGTTTGCCAGGAGATAGTCGAGCGAAGGCCGTTGGAGGTGGCGACGTTGGCGGTGTGTGTGCACGTTGCATTGTGTCTCTGTGTCTCTTGTGTCAAGATTGGCGAGCTGAGGCAAGCTCGAGAATACGGCTATATCATACATCTTTCTTCTCTTTGCTTGAGCACTCTTCCCAAGGAATCCACGCGTCAGATGCAACGGAGGCGCGGGAGACGGCAGACGTTTTGCTTAGGGGAATGGGGGAACTTGGCTGGCGGTGGTTTCTTGTTGTTTTCCCCCTCGGGTTTCAGATCGTTTGATAATAATGCACTGTATTTTGGCACGTACGTGAGCCGCCGATGCAGGTCGCAAGTGCGAGAGCGTGCCAAGACGGGTAGCACCCAGAGGGAGGCAGCGCAATATGAGACAGACACACGCACAGACGTGACTCGGCTCGAGGAGACAGAAAGGGGGTCTGTACCTGCTGCCCGAGACATGGGCTCTCGCAGTCACTGCCAGCCTTGCGCGGATGATGGCGTCTTCGCAGCCGACGTCGGGCACATCCCAAGCATAGTCGGCCGCGATGCCGCCATAGAGCGAAAAGCGCCAGCGCCAGGGCAGGGAAGGGGAATTCCAAGCGTTGTGCGAAGTCACTTTGGCCCGGCTCACATTGCGCCTCGGGGGGGGGGGGGGTATCACAAGCAGAAGAAAGCTGTCCGGAGGTGCAGATACGAGCCATAGAGCGGAAGGGGGCGCTCTATTCAGCCGCCTCGCCCACATCGCATCATTGCCGCCACGGGGAGACATGTGGTTACGTTTGCGAAGAGCCGTCCTCGCAACCTCGCCGAGGATGGTCACAAAACTGCGGGACAAGTCCTGGGGAGAGCAGCGCGGGGCAGGCGCGTGTCGCGGTTCAGGGCTATCAGGTTTACATCCCCCGTCTCGCTTCCTCCCGCGCACACCCCCACGGGAGAGAAAGAAGAGGTGACCCCATTTCTTCCCTTCCCTTCCCTCCCCTTCTTTGCGACGGGGCGGGCCCCGGACGAGGATTCCGCCCTCTCGAATACCCACGTTTGCCGCCATTCATTCGTTCCCCTCGGCCCTTGATCCGTCCTCGGCCCCGGCCTAGTCGGGCCAGTTTGGGGGGGGGGGGGGGGGGGGGGGGGGGGGCGGTTGCTTCGCGGCCGGAGGCGGGGTGGCCGCGGAAGCGGGCTTACTGCGGGCAGGTCTACGAGAGGCGGCAAGGTCAATGTGAGATGGCGCCGCTTCTTTCATCCCCTCCCCTCTTTTCTTTTTCCTTCTTCCCGTCCGGGGGGGGAGGGGATAGGGGAGCAGAGGGGAACACATACCGCACCGCAGGAGCCACACGTCTTGGTCGAGCCGCTGGCGGCAGCACCGCATTTGGGACACGAGGCGTGCATAGTGGGCGATGAGAGGAGGCGGGGAATACGCGTGCGGCGTGGCTTGGAAGAGCGGCTTTGAGGGGGTTGCTCCTTTCTCTTCTTCTTTCTGGACAAGTCTGTGGCGGCGTGTGGGAAGCAGACGCAGGGAACGGGGGTGGGTATTCTGGAGCAGAATGTCAAGAGGATCCGTATAGGCTTAATATACTACCGGGTAGGTTTCCTGCTTTATGTAGATGCGGGCGGCGAGGGGGGCGGGGTTCCTTCCTCCTCCCGCTGCTCGTCTTTAGGAGCCCACCTACTTAAGCATCGAGGATGGGGAATCAGAAGGGCCCGTCACGCATCTCTGTCCGTCACACAACCCACGCACGCGCACTCTCTCGGGCTCCCTTTGCGCTCCAACTCCACGCGTGGCCTCCCTCCTCCTACTCCCTCTCCGCCTCCCGGCCTGCTTCCCCCCTTCCCTCCCCCTCTCCCTTATCTCTCCGGAGCAGGGCCCCCGTCGCGCGAGCGCACGCCTCTTGCGACCTGATCATGTGCAACCCTCCCCCACCCCGTCTATCGCGAGCGACGCTTGCCGCTGATAGGCGGCACGCCCCCCCCCCCCTCCCCCCCGGTCCTGCTGACCACCCGACCCGCGGGGGGAAGGGTGGAGGAGGCGAGACCCTGAAAACCCTCGGCCACAATCCTCTTACGTGGATTCCCCCCCCCCCTTCCCCCTTCGTCTCTGGTGTAGGGACTTGGCAGGCGCAAAGAAGGCAAAAGAGAAGGTGGGCTGATGGGCACGTATGGGGGGTGCGGTGCCTTCGTTAGGTCGCGCGCAACAACATGGATGGCGCAAGAAGCGATGCGCGTGCTGATCAAAGAGCCTCGGGCAAGTGGGGGAGGCGGATAATCCGAGGTATGTGCAGCCCATACATGCATCCACAGACACCTACTCATCGGCTTGCATACTATACTTGAGTGTGTATGCTGCTTTCGTACAAGCCCGAGTTGACGTGTCTGTGGCCCTGTCCGTGTCCCCCCGCCATCTCGGGCCCGCGCCTTTCCTACATCAACGGCCAAGAGGCAGAGGCGGGCAGGCATGATAGTCGCCCATTTAGCCCAAGGCCGGGCCTACTCCATCCACCCATCCATTCCCAGGTTATCTATGGCGGCCGTCCACGAGCACGGCGTTTCATGCTATGGTACTTGGGGCCCCGTGTAAGACGTGCATGAACTGGGCTAGCATTAGCCCTGCCCGCCGAATGGACGCGGGCCCGGCGGCCTCGAAACACCGCAGACAGATGGGAAGGGGGGGGAAGGAGGCGGGGATCAGCCCGCGAGAAGCGGGAGGCAGGACGGGAGGCGTCAAGGACGCAGCCGTTGTCTAATCTGTGGTGTATATTTTTTCAACGTCGACAATGTGTCGCAACAAGTCCACGCAACGCCAACTACATGCATTGCGCGGGGCCTCCGTCGCCCGAAACCATCTTCCCCGCCGCCTGCAGGACGCTAATGACCATGACGATACACCCAAACCCCACGACGACCCAGGCCAGGTACGTCTTCCAGCTCCGCGAGCTCAGTTTGATGTAGCAGAGGGGCGGCAGGATATAGGCCAGCGCGCACGCGCTCGTTGCCCCGACCAGCTCAAAGACGACGCCCAAGTCGCACGTCAGGAGGCTGAGTGCCATGGCGGACACGACGAGGGCCGAGCTGAAGATCAGGTGCAGGTTCATGTTGAACGGCTCGCCCGGGAAGAAGTAGTTCATCATGACCTCGCGGCACACAAACGCCTCGAGCGGCAGCGTCGTCAGCATGTTCAGCCCAAAGCACAGCCGCGCCACGTTCACCATGGTGTTGTCGCGTGGGAAGTTGTTGAGCACGTTGCCCATGGTCTTGTCGCCGAACGTTAGGAACCCCGTCACGGCCATGGCCAGGCAAGCCAGCATCGAGATGCCCGTCGAGTAGTGCGTCACCCGCGCAAACCGGTCCATCGTGGGGGTGCGGAGGGACCCGTAGATCAGCAGCGAGTTATGGTGGCAGACGAAGGCTACGAAGGCCGAGTTAGCGGCAGGGGTCGCGCAGAGAAAGCGCCGACGGGCAAACTGTACCGAAGGATATCACGCCAATGGCCTGGAAGATGCCCGAATTGATCGTCAGGAGCGGCGTGCTGAACTGGCCCCGGTCGGCCTCGGGAACGAGAGCGCCCTGGACGAGCACCGTCACCACGATGACCGCCATGCTAATAAGCGCCAGCGTGCTCGCCTTGGCCAGCTGCGCGCCAGTCAGTCCGCCGTCGTCCTCACCAGTAGCGGGGGGCCATCATCAACTTGCCTTGGATATGTCGCGGTACAGGGTCAGGGGGTAGCTGACGCCCAGGATGAAGACGGCGATGACGACGCGGCGGTCGGCCAGCAGGCCCAGCACCGGCATGTCGCGAAGCCCCGGCCAGATGGCCTCCAGCACGTGGGGGATGCTATCGCCCACAATGACGCCAAAAGCCACCATGCCGCCAAAGGCGAAGGCCCACTGCGCAACGCTGATGGCGATCAGGCCCGGTTTGCCAAAACAGTGCTCCACTGTGCCCTGGAAGCTGTTGGCGCCGCTCAGCTTGGAGTTGATGACGATGAGGCGGATGGTCCAGTCGACCACGACCGTCAGGCCCACCAGGAGCACCACGCCGGCCAGGAGCCCGGCCTGGCGGAAGGCGTAGGGCTGGCCGATGATGCCGGCGCCAATGATACTGTTGGCCATGTTCATAAAGGCCGACTTGAGGCCCGACTTGGGCCGCGCCCGTTCGGCCTCGGCCCACGAATGCACGTCGTCGGCGGCGCCCCAGGGGCTGCTGGCCAGCGTGACCGAGGGCGCCTCGATGTCGGTGAGGAGCGGGTACCGGGCGTGGCCGTCGCCGTCGGCCGGGTGGTCGGGCTCGGCGTACTGCAGGTCGCCGTCGTCGCTACTGCGGCCGCCGTCATCGTGGAAGCCATTGGCCGGCGGGGGGATCGCCGTCGGGCGCAGGTCGAAGCGCACTCGGTTGGGGGTCCGCGGCGTGCGCGGCGTGCTGACGAGACTGGGCGAGGAGGGCTTGCCGCTGGCGGCGTGGACGGCCAGGCTCTGTCCCTCGACGGCGTCGGCGAAGTAGTCGTCCTGCTCGTCGTCGTCGTCGTCGTCGTCGTGGTCATGGGCCCCGGCGAGCAGGCCGTGCTGCTCCTCGTCGGTGTGGCGCGCGGCGGCGTGTCGGCTCCCAAGGGCGGCCGAGGCCTCCCGATGGGAGCTGTTGGTTGTAGTCGTAGTGGCCTTGGCCATTGTATCACCGCGGCAGCATTTTCGAAGGCCGGCGGCGATGGGGAAGAGTGTCCGGGCCGCGGGAAGGCGACTGACTGCTCACAGGGAAACCCGGCCCGGCCTGCGTGTCCGGGTGGTTGGATGGTAATCTCGCCTCGGTGGCCTTTCGGCGGATGGCCTATTCGTCGTGGGCTGCCAACAGACGGGCCTCGCGCGACGAGACGACTGCGCTTGGGACTGCGCGGATCCACGGCCGGGCACGCGCTCTCTGGCTTGGCCGCAGACGGGGCGGGACGGGGGGGCACGCGTCGAGGTTATGAAGCAGTTGCAAAGGCCGTGAAGTTCACTGCAATCGGCATGCACGTTAGGGTCTCTCGGTGGATGTATTGGACAGCGTGCGTACATTGGAAGTACGGGACCAGGGGCGTGCATGGGCTGCAGTCGCGACCGTCGGGGCCGCAGTAGATTAGATAGCGAGGCATGTACCTGTACCTCTGCAGGCTAGCCCGGGGCGTATCGTATGGGACGGCCATACGCGTAGGCGTTTCCCCGTCGTGCACATGGGCATTTGTCCGGGCGGCGCGCCGTCTAATGATTGGCCGCATGGGACAGGTAGCGCGACACGCTCTTTGCGTCGCCTACTTGGCTTGGTGCCTACCGATGGAGGTGGAATCGCGTGTCGGCGTCGGCCTGTCGGATTCCGTTCAGGGGCGGCGGCGGACCAGCACTCCTGGGTAATCTGCCCAAGCACTTACCTTGCCGAGGCCTCCGACTTGGTTGCGTTGGTGCCCGCCGGAGCCTCGCCTGCTGGCCATGTCGCATCACTCCGTCCCTGTATACGCCATGTGGGCGAGATGCCGCCAGTACACCGGTGAGTCGCATACCTCCTCGGAGCGGTGGATGCCTCATCACCAGGCTGTAGAAGCAGCGCCCGGGCTAAGTCGTGCATCATCCGTCTATTTGTATTTGGTAGAATCGAAGTGGCCGTCTATTACATCTCATATCTGTGTATGTCCTTTTCTCGTCAACTGGCTCCGTTGTGCGGGGGCCCCGCCACCCCTATACACCCTATCTTCGTCCCGCCGTGCTCCGCTGCATGCCTCGCCCCAGCAACGATTCCTTCCCTTTTCCCCTATGATACGTGCATCCGGCACGTGCGTGCGTGCGTGCGTGCGTGCGTGCATGCATGCGTGAGTGCGTCGTGCGCCTGTATGTGTCGGATGGCGAGGGGGGGGGCGGGCTCTCGACCCCGTGGCTGTCTTCCAAGCCAGAACACCCGCCCCTCCTCTATGGAGGCGCCGGAAAGAACGCCAAGGGGGGCCCGACGAGCGTCATGGCCGGCTGCAATCGGGACCTTTGACACAGCTCTCGACGCGTCCAGTCTTCTCCCGTCATCACATCATTAGAGCGAGCGTTGAGAGTATCCAGACGACGGGGGGCCACAACCCCCCCACCTGCACATGTCCGCCAGAAGACTCGGACGACGGGGATTCGGTCGTGTCCGCAGCTGCCGTCACCGTAGCGCCACCCGATTGGTGACCTCCCAGTCCCATCGGAGAACCCGTCCGCGAGGACTCCGGGGAAGTCATGGTCGTAACGACGACGGCGCCCGTGTCGAGGGTAGACGTAGCTACATGGGTGGTGGCCGAGTTGGAGCCTGAAGACGCACGCTTCCCCGTCGGCTTGGAAGCGAAGCCGATACGGGCCTGGTCCATATCAAAGACGGTGTAGACATTCTTCAAGAACAGGTCTCCCAATAGCCAGGCCCCTTTCACCACCTCGAGCCCGTAAATGTTGCCGGTGCACTTCTTGTCCTGGTCCGGGCCTGACATGAAATCCTTTGCCGAGACGGGAAACGCCTTCCCCCCAAAGGACAGGGCAAGGGAGGCCTTTGTGTCGCACGGCAGCGTCCACGTCACGCCTTGATCGTCTGTCTTGGCACCGGGTACCGCCTCGTAAAGCTTTCTCACGTCGGCAGCAGGGGCGAAGGCATACGTGGTGCCAGTGTCGATGTAGGCAAGCTTATCCTTGACACCCACAGGCTTGCCGTTGACTTCGGCGTCGTCCATGGTGATGGCCCAGCTGCCGTGGTGCTTCGGGTCGACGGGTGTGTAGGATATGTCCCCAGTGAACTTGTCTGGGTTCGGGCCCCCGAAGGTGATCTCGCCGTCGTTGAGCCCATCGGCGCTCCGTGACAACGACACGGCAAAAACGTTGGAGTCCACCAGCTTGGCGTTTTTTAGCGCCACCAAGAAGTTCTGCGAACCTCCATTGCCGATGGAGAGACCCAGAATACCCTCAAACGGAAATTGGGTGAATTCATCCGAGGTCACGTTGGTAAGCCCGAAATCCATGGCCACTGAGAGTCCGGCAATCTTGACCGTGTCGGTGACTAGGCTGCCACTGACTGAGCCCGAGCCGTACTCGACAGCGAACGGCTTCGCCTGGTCCTTGAGTGTCTTCGACGAGTCGGCCTTGAACGTGCTGTGCATGTTGCAAGCCTTGGACGTGCAATCCGAGCCCATGACCCACGTAGTACTTGCGCCTGTGTCGATGAGCAGATACAAGGGCGACTGGTCGGATCCGAGCTGGGCCTCGATGAAGTACGAGTAATCCGTCCCATCCTGGTCAACACCGGCACTGTTGCTCTGCTTTGGTTTCTCTGCCTTCGAAACCGAGTAGTTGTTGTCTCTTCCAGCCAGCTGCCCCCCCTCGGTCGTGACAGGACGGGACGGGAGTTCCGAGCCGTGCTTTTTGGCGAGGCTCCGGGCCATTCGTGAGACCATATCAGCTTGAGGCAAGGTATCCTAGGGTCCAGTGGGTCAGTATGAGCCATCGGGAGCATGGCAACGCGGGGAGGCACATACTGAGGAGCTGCTCTGCACCATTTTGAAAGTCACGAAACCCATCATGGGCTCAGCAGATCGGCTCGCCAAGTTACCATAGGCCGCGGTATTTCGCTTTTCTGTGTCGTCGACATGGCCTTCATTGGCCCTGGAGGCCAAGGGGCTAAGAGCATGGATGCCGGAAATCCATAGTGAAGACCGAAGGAGGACATGAGTCCAATGCATCATGTCGTTGTTCAACTACCCACGCCGGCTGTTCAACCCGATGCTGCCGCTTCTGATGCCTGCGGGAAGATAAAAGGACCTGCAACTTCTCGGAAAGGAACCAGACCGAGAGTTCGTTGGCGACGCGGGGTGAGACGCGGGTTTGTCGTATCGCAATCGGACGGCCACGGAGCCGTCAACGCCAGCCGCAAATTAGATATTAGAGGACAGCATTGGTTGCAATCCACTCGGGATGGGGGGGGAAGGCCTCGGCGCGGTCACGGCGTAGGGCGGTAGTAGTTCAGGGGGGAGTGATCGAAGGAGAGAGCGGAGCCGGATCTGATATAAAGGAATGTGTATGTCTAGGTATGCCAGCACGGATGACAAGTATCAGACAGGGGCAGTTCTTAGACAAGAAAACCCACGAGGAAAGACCAGTTAGCAGTAAACAAGACAATACGAGCTGTTCCAAACCGATGGCTAAAAAGGGCCTGAAGGACGCAGACAGAAGCGGGCCGAAACCAGCTATACCAGGCCCAGAGGGGGGGGAGGAGGAGAAGGTGTATAAGTCGTGAAAGTTCAAGCGGCGGCGGGTGGGGAGAGGGGCCGCCAGTGGCCCCGTCCAGGACTGGCCTTGATCCATGACTTGCGGCTGCTAGGCACGGCACGGCATGGCAGCAGCAGCAGCAGCTGCAGCAGTACGGAGACGGGCCAGGCCCGTCTGTATCTGGCTGGCTTGGCTGGCTTGGCCGGCGCTGGTGTCATGCAGTCGAGCGAGATGGGGGCGCCGAGGGACGAGGGGGGGAGGGGCCTCTTGCGCGCCTCTCTCTGTGATGCCCGAGCCGACCAAACCAGACGGGAGCAGGGGAGCAGGGGAGCAGGGGAGCAGGGGGGCCGGGGGGCCGGGGGGCCGGGGAGACGAGATTGGGGGGGAACCGTGGTCGGGCTCATATGACATAAAGGCAATGAATGCTGTTCCCGGCCTCTCTTGCCCGCCTGACCAGTGGCGGAGGAGGGCCCCTTGTCTTGGTCGCCCGCCAGGCACAGGGTGCACCGGGTTGTAGGGGCGGTGGAGAGAGCGGAGGCTACGGCCACAACTGTGCGCGTTTAGCCGGTAGGTGGCGCGCATTTGCCATGTTGGCTGTTCGCGGAGCCGTCGAGGCTGTCGAAGGGAACGGGACCAACTCTAATGTGGCGCGCCGGCTGGCGTCCTGACGCTAGCGACAGGTACAGCGCCGTCGGGCTATTCCTGGGTTAGCGTCGACAGGGCTGCTTGGAGCCGGATGCCGATCACTGGACTGATGGATCCCGACGGCCGTGCCACCGCCTGATTGGCTCGCCCCACCGGCCTGGCGGCGGATAGCGGATGCTGCGTGCCTTGGTACTCCTGGGCGTGGAGTGCCTTGCGCTCCAGCCGGAGGCCCAGCGAGGTCCAGCTTGATTCAGCATCGGCCTACCTACATACACGTTGCAGATCCCATGGCAAGGATGGGGTCAGAGAGGCGACATCGTCGGGCTGTCGTCGTCAGCAGTCGAGTCTGCGAGCCCCTCCGATTGGTTGGCACTTGCCCTGCGGTGGCTTGCGAGGCTTGCCCACCCATGCGCTCGAGACCGTCGTGACCGTCCAACCCGTCGTATTTGGCCTATGTACGTGCCTGGTGCTGGACCGTATCTCCCGTCGTGCGGTTGCGGCCACTCTAGCCCGTTGGTGGCCGTAATTTGGTGCAGCGACCTCGAATGGGCCGATCTGGCTGCGCTTGGTCTGAGCCAACCCGCATCCCGGCTGCTCTGGCTCTCTGCCCCCGCTACATGCATAGCGAGGTACCGAGAGGGGGGGAGCGACCAGTCGAGATTGTCCGTACGCGCATCCACCCAGAGATTCCATTCCGTCCGTGGAGAGGGATGGATGCTGGCAGGGGAGCCAACGGCGACGATCACTCTCCACAGATCGCTTGACTAGGCTTGTCTTCTGCTTGATCCTGCAGCTTTTTAGCGTCGACGTCGGCCTTTGCTGAAGCGAACCAGCCGAAGCTCCGGCATCCTCGGCGCGCACCTCCACCCCTCCTCCTCTTGTCAGACCTGGGGATGCACAAGGGACAATGGAAGGATCCAGAGCAGGGCTGCATCGGCATCCTTGGACACGATTGTGTGTGCGCGTCTCGTACCCACGGTTGACGCCAGGAAGCCATCTGGCCCAGTCTTCTCGCTTATTCACCACTCCCAAATGGGTGGAATGTAACCACAGCGGCGCCTGTCCCATTCGGTACGAATGTGACGGGAGGCACCCCAGTGCGTCCGGTATCCAAGGCCCCTGCATTTCCAATGCAACAACCACCAGCAGATTTAGGTTGCCGTCTCTTCTCGTCTTCGTCCCTTCGCGTGACTTGCCGGCCTTCATGTCGGCTTGTTTGCCAGCTTGGCTTTCCTGCCCAGACCTGCCGTCAGGCGCTGGCTTATTACAACAGAAAAGAAAAACGGGGGGCCTTGAGGCTGACAGTCTGGTTTCAGAACTGCGATCACCCCCCTGGTCGTTGCAGATCTCTCGAGTTGCGCCTCAGTACGCGCACGTTTTACGAGCCACCCTCCACCATACCTCCAAGGCCAAGCAAGACTTGCAGCCCCGAGGAACAAGCGGCGCTCACACCTCGAGACTTGCCCGCTTGCAACGCTACCGGGTGGATGTCTAGGTCTTTTGCCTCGCCTCCGCAGCCCGTAGGCCGATGCCATCTCTCGAATCAAAAGGCGACGGAGTCGGGGGCCGAACGGCATCGTCCTATGCGGGGCTGCTCATTCAGCTAGTTAGGCGCCTTTGCGGTGTTGACTAGCCCACCGCCGAGCCTCGCGCAAGACATTGGCTGCCATAGTGTCGTCTTCAGCAGTACATGTAGAAAGCAGATATCTGTTGACCGAAAGAAATGACTCAAAGGCGTCTTTGGTAATGGATGGGCCTGCCGCCACGGTTCGCAGAAAGACCCAGACCGATTCGTTTGTCCACCGGAACGACCTCGCCAGGCCCAGCGTGTCCTCGAAGATGGCAGAGCTGTCACTTCGCCCTGCCCCCCCTTCATCAGAATGCACGAGAACAAAGCTGAGATAAGACCAGCCAGATATGTCGTCATGGTGCTTGAAGCACCACTGTTTTACGTCGCTGGCGATTGCCGTAAGCAAGTCACCCCCGGGCGGCGGCGTCGAATTGCACAGCAGCCACCGGGCGTGGTGCCAGGAATAGTAATTTCTCGGGTGTCTCTCTGCGGCTACCATGATAACACTCGTCAAGTCCGACCGAATATCAATGGGCACATGGCAGCGGTTGTACCAGTCCATCAACCACCGCCGATGGCTCCAGAGCGTGGGGGATTTGCTGTGGCGATGAAGACGGGACGCGAGCAGGCTGTCGACAAAATGCTTCTCCTGTCGGAGTACGAGTTCGGGCGGGAAATTCTTGGCTTCCAGGCTGGATACGATGGCACGTTTCCTGATGTTGGCCGCCGTCAAGTGCTCCGGGTCCATCAAAAGGGCCACCGCGGTTGACCGTACAGTCGCGGCGTCTGGCGGGCTGAGACGACCTGCCAGGTGATCGGCTATGATGCGACGTGCCACAAAGAAAGCCTGCGCGAGCCTCAACTTGGGGATTGCTATTGCATTCCCATCCTGGAGAAGGTTAATGCCCGGCTCCAAGGGGTGGCTTTTGCCCAGCAGCTCAATCTCGAGAGGGATACTGCTCGGTGACTGTGCCAACACTGCGCTGATATCCCGGTATGCTGCTGTGGGGTCCTCGGCCCGCAGGTTCGATATGACATCTGGATCAAGCGAACGAGACATATCGGAAAGATAAACAAACGCCGGCGCGGGTCCCCGGCTGTCCCTTGGCAGGCGTGCACTGGAGGCTGCCCGCCGCCAGAGGGGGGCAGGACAACGCACGAGGGTTCCGGAAGGCCAGCCAGGGCTGAGGGCAGAGGGCCGGAGCAGGCGCAGTAAGTAGCCCGCTCGTCAGGAAAGCCTCCGTTGGTTATTGACGGAGCCCGGGCGTCGTGCAGACAGAAGCTTTGCCTTTGCGGAGACGGGCGACTGGTAGCAGAGACGGGTAGACAGCCCGGCTGTCCGGTAAGCGCTCGGAGGCAGTTGGGCACGGCTTTTGTTGCCCTGTCGTGATGCTGAGGCTGGGATAGGTCTGCCGCTGGCGGTGCTAAGCAAGAGGGCTGTTGCCGCTGGGCGATGGTGGGGTGAAGGCCGGTCGGCGAAAAAGGTGGGATTTTCTCCGATGCGAATGTCGTAAACGTGCGCTGGCGTGCAGCCCAAGGCAGTTTAAGCTGCCACGAGTTCTGCCCCCGACTATCCTCACTCCCAACCCCAACTCGACGTTTCAAGCACGACGTTTGGCACCTTGGGACGAGATGCCGTCTCTACTGCTCGTAGTGCTGCTGGTCGAGGTCGCCGTCCACCTCGTCAACACCATCGGCGCGGCGACCATCAACAATCTGGTGAGACAAAAGACACGTCACGGCGTCAGCCCGCCCTCCTGGCACGCGAAGACTGATCTGGCCAACCCTACAGCTCTGGACGCTCTACTTGATGCTCCCGACTCCGACCTCGAGGGCCACGACCGAGCGCAAGCAACTGCAGACCGAGTACCTCAAGATCCGGCGCGACCTCAATGCGACGAGCAGCCAGGATGAGTTTGCGAGATGGGCCAAGCTTCGCCGCCAACATGACAAGCTGATGGAACAGCTGGAGAAGATGAGTGCGTTATCCTGCCGAGGGGCTCCCCTACCCGTGTGGTTTGCGCCGATGGTTTTGCATGCTGACAAGCCGCCGCAGAGACATCACAGGATGCCGCCAAGGCCAAATTCGACCGTACCGTGGGCATTGTCCGCTGGACAGCTACGTCAGGCATGAAGATCTTTCTGCCGTTCTGGTATTCGAAGCAGCCCATGTTCTGGCTTCCGAAGGGCTGGTTTCCTTACTACGTCGAGTGGATTCTATCCTTCCCCCGCGCACCGTGTGGGAGCATTAGTATCGTATCGTGGCAGTTGGCCTGCAACGGCGTCATCATGCTCATCAGCGATACCATTACCGCCGTTCTAGGCTTGGTCCTGGGAGCCAGACTACAGGAACGCAAGACGGCGGTCCCGGCCCAGGCCTCACAGCCGAAGTCGGCCGCGGAGGGCAAGAAAGATTCATGAAGGACCCCGACGCGTGAACAGTGCCGTGCACAACGCCAGCACACTGGGATGGGTACACTTCTTGTTGTAGGCATTGTGCCCCGAAAAGAGGCCGTTTCACACGGATGAATGTATCTCATATATCTTGACGCAGAGCACCTCATGGCGCGAAGCTGGAAACTCTGTAACACTGACTGAGATGACTCTTGGCAGAGTACTTTGGGTCGATCTAGGCATCCTTTTGACTTCCATGACCATGGGAGAGAGGGTCGCGAAAGCTTCGAAGGTGCCAGCGGTTGTCTACGAACTTACTGTTGTCTGATCACACGCGGCATCTCAGCCAGTGGCAGCCCATCCGAGGGAAGGAGCACCTGCGGCGGCGTAGACAGACACGAGCGCACGGCGCGCGCTGAACGGTGTGGTAGACATGGGAGAGGCTGTACCGAGCCCGGAGTCGGTTGTGTTTATCGAAACGAAGGAATTTCACGAGCGGTGGGATTCCGAATGGCCTTTAATAAGGGAAGTGTTGAGGTGAGCCGGTTGGGTACGAGACAAGACGGTGTGGCCATCCAATCAAGAGCTGATCGGTTCAGCCACAGACCCATGGGAAACGTGGCTTGTCGGTGGCTGCCGACACCCAGAGACCCGGGCCGCAGGGTAGGTCTCTTGGGTAAGAAGTTAAGATGTACATATGTACATGCTAAAGTACACGTCAGGGTAGAGTCTCCCCAATGCATCCCTAATCTAGATCGCTGGAGATGCCAACTGGCTGACTTGGGAGTACAGCTTCAACAACACCTTCTTTGACCCGGCGCTGTAGTCCCAGGATTTCAAAATGATTCCTTGGGGGACAGTCAAGTCACTTGCCATTTTCTTTGGACCCATCATTCTTCCCAAAGCCATCGCGTACTTTCGCGCGCTCCGAGCCGGTCCCGCGCCGGGCGTCACGATCCGCCCGCTGCCTTTCAAGGTCGCTCGCGCCCTCTGGATCCTCGCCGTGGCCACGATCGTGTACCTGGTCGTGTCTCTTCCGCCCTTTGCGCCCGAGAACTTGTTTTTACGTACGCAGTCGCGCCTCCAGATCCCCACCGATGTGCTCTTCACCCGCCTCACGGCGCTGCGGCCCGGCAACGCCCTGACGGCCACCGACGCCGCCTTGCGCGCCAAGTTCGTCAACCTCGAGAGCCGCCTGCTGTACCTGCAGTTCGGCCCCGAGGTGCTCGCCGACTGCCCCTTCTGCAACGTCGACGATCCGCGCTCCTACTTCTACTACGCGCTGCCGGGCGTCCTGGCGCCGCACCTCTACAACCTGCTCCTCCTGTCGGTCGCCACGTCGACCTGGTTCACCGGCCGCGAGGGCTCCAAGTGGCGCACGCCCGCCGTCATCAGCAGCGCGCTGGCTGCCGCCCTCGACGTCTACCTGGTCAGTAACTACAACCACCAGCAGAACGCGCGGGCGACGCGGCTCGGCGACCTGGACCTCTTCTTCTGGGATCTGCGCGTCTACCGCACTGTCGGCCTGGCGCTGCTCAACGCCGCCTTCGCGGCGCTCCTGTACCTGAGCGCCACGAACCGCGCCTTCGCCTCGCCCCCGAGCCCGGCCGAGCGTGTCGAGGGCGTCACGCGTGCCCTGCTCCTGACCAAGAGCAAGCTCAACGCCGTCGGCATCGTCAAGAACACGGCCATCCGCGACGAGGAGCTGCGCCGCCGCGTCGAGGCCTACTGGACTCACGAGGGGCGCCTGATGCGCGACGTCATGGAGGAGCGCGAGGTCATCGAGGGCGTCAACGACGCCCTGCAGAACCGCATTAACATCGGCGCCATTACGCGCGACGCCGAGTCGTACGCCCTGAACATGCTGCCGCAGGCTCAGGAAGACGCCCGTGCCGCGCAGGAAGCTGTGGATAATGCATAGAATAGACTAGATGCCGTATCGAGAAAACCAATAGACACGGTTAAGAAGCCGCCAGACAGTCGCTCTTTCCTTATGCCCGCTAGAACGGCATCGAATGTGCACACAGCGATTTGGTAGTAGATTCCAGAAAGAGGGGGAGGGGGGCTTGTTAAGAACCGACTTGGGCAAGGCTGAAGACATCTCTGAAATGGCGGCCGTAGCCACGTCTGATTAGGATATAATTATATCGCCACCAGTGAAGGTCAAGAAAGGTTTGATTCCTCTCCTCTTGTTGGACGAAGATGCATGAAACGGATGTGGCAGCAAATCGAATGCTACCCATGCTACTGTAATATCCCTGAACGCCACCTCTCACCAATAATGCTACATCTGGTGTACGTCTTATCATCGTCAGAAAATCCAGTGGTAGGAACCATTGTGTGCCGTCTATGGCCGGGGCGTGCCCGGCGGTCCGCTCGACGTACTGCCTTTTCTCGATGTGCCGCCGCCCACTGAGCCCTCATCTGCACTCCGCTCCAGGAAGCCCTGCCATAAGTCGGCTAGCGACTCCTTTGCCGTTGACGGGTTGGGTTCCGAAAAGAACTCGGTACTCAGCGAAGGCGTACTGGGCGTTCGCTGGAATGGCGAGTTCGGCAATCTCAGGCTGTTGCTGGCAGTGCCGGGACGCGCTAACCCAGCTTGCTCCCTTTGCTCGTCGGTCCAGGTTAGGAGGCCGGCGATGACTTGTAGAATCTGAAACTTCTTGGGGTCGGACCGATCCAGAGCCAGAAACTGGAGGAAATGATTGGTCACGATTTGCCTGCATCAAGTATCAGTAAACCGTTGCGACGGGGTGGCATGGCCGTCGGGACGCAGGAAGGGGATAAGGGGCTGGGCCTACTTGTCGATGCTGTCCTCCGGCTTCGTCTTCTTGAGATAGCGCAGGGCTTTGGTCAAGTGGTCGTTCAGGACGATGGCCTCATGCCTTAGCTTGCCGATGAGCAGGTTCTTCTCTTTGACCTCCTTTTCGTAAGGCGCCGTACGCTCTACTTCTTTTTGCAGGGCCTCCTTCACGGCCTCGGCCTCGGAAGCACGGGCATCCGCCTCTTTTACCAGCTTCTTCATGGCCTGGAGCTGCTCCTCGGACGATTCCACCATTTCGCGGAGCTCCCTCTTCCGCGCTTCTTGGATGTCCTGGAGGGCTCTCTGCAGGCTATCGACGGCTTGGGATTGGATATCTCGTTCTGAGGCGGCCCGCTCGTAGTTCTCGCGCAGCGAGGCGATCTGTTCCTCCAGGGCGACCGTCTTCTCGGCCAGGCTTTCTCGGATAGACCGCTCTTCCATGGCGAGGACCTCCCAGTCTCCCATGGCATCCTTGGCGGCCTCGGCCTCTTCCCTCAGGTGCTGCAGCTGTTTGGTCAGGTCTTCTTTCTCCTTCATCGAGTTGTGCTGCGATAGGTTGTTGCGGCTACGAAGGTTCGAGAGCTCCCTCGTGGCGTCCTGCAGTTCCGTCTTTAGGCCGTCAATCTGTTCCTGATAGTTTTGGGTGCCGTTCTGTAGCTCCTCGTTCTGGGCCTCGAGTTCCTCGACGCGTTCTTTCGCCTCTTCCAGCTCCTCGCGGTCTCGCGCCAGGCGGTTGCCTAGCGTTTCTTTGATCTTCTCGACGCGGCCCAGGAGAGTCTGGTACTGCTCCTCGGCCTGCTCCTTGGCGGCCTCGCTTTCTTCCAGCTCCGACTTGAGCTGCGTCGTCTCGTGGTTGTGCGTCTCCTGTATGCCCTCGAGCTGTTTGCGCAGCTGCTCGACCTCGGCCCGAAGGGCCTCGCGCTCTTGCGACATGGCCTCTAACCGTGCGCCCGTATCGACGGCGGAGGCGGCGGTGCTGTCCATGGAGCTGTGTGCGGTCTGGGGCGAGTGTCCGTTGGCCTTTGGTGGTATCGCGTGGCCATTCGAAGAGGGTGGGTGTTGTGCCTTCTGCGCAGCGCCATGGTCAGTCTTCTCCGCGATCCGTGTGGCATCGGCTGGTCGCATTTACCACTGGGGAGTCTGGGGTATCGGATAGTTCTTCGTCCTCGTCATTGCGCGGCTCAAGGCCATTCGATGGAGCGGCGTCTAGGCCCTTGTCATCGTCGGCAGTCCCGTCCTGGGGCGTCTGCTTGGCCGGGTTGTTGGTCTTCTTCTTCTTGTTGTTCTTCTTCTTGTTCCCGGGCGCTGGATGGGCCGGAAGGTCAGCTACCACTGAGGCTCCCCTGGGGTGGGAGATTGCGACACGGACCTGGGCTCGCTTGCTGCTGTGCTGGCTCAGGTGGAGTCATTGTGACGATGGGGCGAGATCCAATGTAGAACAGTCGAGATGCAGAGGAAGCATTGGGCTGGTTTTGTATGGCGTGCAGGATTGGGCTGGCCAACTTCAATGCCAACCAGGTCCAGATTTGCCCGTTTCGTGATGCGGGTCGAGGCCAGAAGCTCACACGTAAGCCTTTAAGCTCAAGTGACCGGACGTGAACACGGGCAATGGCTTCTGGCCACTTGTAGAGGAGATCGGCCTTCTGTACTTGGCCCTAGGGAAGCCCGCCAGCCCAGGTGGTGTATAGGTAGGTACCTGCCAAGGCTGGGGCAGGGTACCTACTCGTACCTACATATCTCACAGTGAGCGAGCCCTGCGCATTTGTCCACGCGTGCAATCTCCGGCGCCTCTCTCACCCACACATGGATGGGATACCTTCCGAGCGCATCCAGTAATTCCGATACGGCAGTCCCCCATGATGAGAATTCAGAGTAGCCAATCGGGTCTCGCCGCCGTTCCAGACAGGCAGGCACCAATCCGGAAGCTGTTGCTGGGTCTCGGTACCTAGTAGCCTCAAGCTACTGGAAGATGCCACACACAAGAGGGCACAATTGCGGTTGCGCCTCGGCAGCAGAAGATTATTTGGTAGTCCTACAGTCCTCCCTACTTTCTGTTACCAAATGCCGGTAGAATCCCTGCGCACGCACCTTACGTGCTTACCTATGTATGTGACGTTCAAGGTGTGCTAAGAACTCAGCTAGGTGAGTAGTACATCTGGGTGACTTGAACGGTCTTCTTGTTCTACCCAAACGGCCACACAGGCGACCGACCACCTAGACGAAGACCCGAATAAGCACTGACGAAAGACGCACCCAGAGGAGGAAAGACGTGGTACCCAGTGCGATAGGTATATAAACCAGCTTTATCAACCCGCTCCCAATTTTCTTTTTCCCCTTTGGTTCCTCACATATTTCCCCCTCACCAATCTTACATCCCTCATCGCGCGCCACTGCGCGATGGGACCGAGACCGGTGAGGTAGAACAACTGCCTTTATAATCCTGGCTACTCAAAATTTATGGGCAGCCAGGTTCGCTTAGTGCAAACATGTCCTTTCCGTGACCTTTCTGCTTGACGACACGGTAAGCCGGTCTTGCTTCGATAAGCTATACTCATAAGATGGCAATCGCGATTCCTTGTTCAACCATTACATACCACCGAGGCACCGGAGAAGATGGCGGCGAAGTCGAAACTTCCTTATGGTTATACTCTGGTCAGTTTGCCAGGATCAGCATAGAATGATCGTCCGCTGTGCATGCCGTTCTTGCAGGGACGGGGAGCGGCTGTGGGCTGCAGGTTGGGCGACCGGTTGGTTGAATATGAATTCAATACTGTATCCCTAGCTCCCGACGCCAACAATAGTGTGCAGAGGAATCTTAGAAATGAAACAAATACCCGCATGCCTCCTGAATACCATGGCCCGTAAGACCTCCGCCTATGCCTTGGCCTTTTTGGCCTTCGGCTTCTTCGCTTTGCCACCCGTCTTGGCTCCGTTCTGCTTGCCCTCCTTGGCCGGTTTGGTGATGGTTACCTCCGTTTCTGGAGAGGCCTCTTCCTCCTTTGCAGCCTCGATGGCCTTGGGCGCCTCCTCGCTGGCCACGGTACCCGGGACAGCCTTCAGTTCCGGCGCTTCAAACTCGTAGCCCAGTTCTTTCAACTTCTGAGCTTGGTCGGCACGCTTCTTGTTCGCTTGGGTAATCTTCTCGGCCCATTGCGTCTCCGTCTTGGGCTTCTTCAGCCGGTTTGCGGCGATCTTGGTTTGCGGAACAGCCTTGAACCGACGGTTGGCCCCCTTCCAGAGGTTCGGGTGCAGCTGGGACTTGGGGACCAGCTGGCAAAGTAATATACGGCCAAACACTGGGAGCCAGCAGTCAGTATGGCCACTTTCCGTGTGCTCACGGGCGTAGTGGGTAACTTACAAAGGTACTTGTCCATAGCCTTGACGGCGTACTCGGCCGTCGACAGTTCTGCGAACTCGACAAAGGCATAATGCTTGCTTTTGCCTACACGTAGCGTGTTAGCCGTTGGCTCGCAAGGGGCCTAGAGGTACGTCGACACCATACCCGTCTTCTTGTTTCTCGACAGCCGCACGCGGTTGACTTGTCCAAACTGCTCGAAGTAATCGCGCAACTGGTGCTCGTAGAAGCCGTGGGGAAGATGCGATACAAAGATGACCCCCGGCTCGTCTTTGTTGGTCTTGGTCGCCTTTGCGACTTCCTTGGAGACCGAGGGTACCTGGCCGACGTCGTCGCCCTCCTGGAACTCCACGGCACCCTCAGCGGCGGCGTCGTCCTCGACATCGCTGGCGGTCACTCCGGCGAGGGCCAGGATCTGGTCCTCGTCTTCGTCTTCGTCTCCCGAGAACGGGTGCTCGTTGTCTTCGGCTACCTCCTCGGGGGGCTCCACGGCCTCAGGTTTAGACTTGGTCTTCTTGGCCGCCTTCTTCGGTGTGCTATCGGCTTCAGAGGCCTTGGTCTTCTTGGCTCTTGCGGGGCTCGCATCCTCGGTGGCTTGTGTAGAGCGTCAGTACCACGCAGGAAAATGAGGCGCTGAGGGGGGAAGGGCGTGCTCGACCAACCTTTTCGCTTAGGGACCGCAGCAGACTTGGTCTTGGTCGCCGGCGCTTTGGCTGTGGCAGCCGAGGCTTCGCAGAAGTCAGCGCACGATACGAGTTTGGGGGGCGATTCCGAGTAGGCCGTCCGTACCTGGCGCCTTTCTGCTTCTCAACTCAGGTGCCATTGTCGTGATGTCTGTGTTTTGATGAATGCGCCTCTCCAGAATGCAGAAACTTTTTTTTTTGGTTGTCGCGCTCAGCACCCCTGCAACTGAGCTAGTTATCAGCACCAGCAGCCCGCCGACCGGATAACCATCAAGCTGGCGCCCGTGCCCCACCTGGCTTGCTGTGGATGAATGGAAGGGTCCCATTCCACTTTGTAAGTCAGGCACCCCATAATGTACTCCCTACTACAGGCGTGGTCTCCTATAGAACCCCAATGCCGAATGGCAAAGTACCAGAGTTTCTTCAGGTTAATACTTCGTGATGGTTTCGCTTATGAAGAGATCTTCGGGTGGGTTCTCTTGGGGAGTTGGGGTCTCCAAGACACACAGCTTGAAAGGTATTTAGAACCGTAGCCCTTGCTCTAGCATCCCATTGAAGCCTCCTGCCAACTGAAGAACTACCTAGGTGCTTGGACACTCTTCGACAAATCAGGATTCCTCAGGATACAATGAGAATACAGAAGAACTTACTTGGCTGCCCCCCAAGGCAATGGACCTCAGTGTCTGGGGAGTGGTAAGACATCAAGAAACCGCGGCTTCTACTACTGTTAGCCACTGCAAGCTCGACCTTGAACTCCAGCTCGTGCTGCGTGAGGCCTCGGACACTGGCTATGGGCTAGGCGACTTTCCGCGCTAACGCCCGGGAACCGTTCCGAGACCCTGCCAAACCGCCTGCCTGCGCTCCGGGAACAAAAGTGAATATTGGGAGCCGGCTGTCGCGTCCGGCAATCCGACTCGCTCCTCATTACGTTCCATTCCGGATCATAACGTTCCGCTCCTCGGCCACCAGCAACATCATGGCCCCCGTTGAGCAGAACCTTTCCCACGAGGAGATCTGGGACGATAGCGCGCTAGTGCACTCGTGGAACGATGCGCTGGACGAATACAAAGTGCGTTGAACATCGACCATCCATCCGAGAATGTTACTATTTCGCTGACCGGGACCCAGAAATACCACAGCATCTACAGACACGGAGGCAACGTCGACGACCTCGACGGAGGGCGACAGAGGTTGGTGGTGGTCCAATAGGCTTCCCTCCCCCGGCTGTTGGTGGATTACTTACGGCCAACTCCTGTAGGGACGCGCCCACACCCGACGTGAAGATCGAAGATGATGCCCCTGGCTTGCCGCGTTCCCGTTTAGCGGAGGGGTCAGAGCAGGAGCAGGCCACAACCGATGCGCCGGTAGGTTCAACTCCGCGATTCTCATTGCTGCGCGGAGCTCGGGACGGGTCTTGGGAGATCCAGAAAGCTTGGCACGTTTGTTCCAAACAATCGGTTGACGAAACATAGGGCGGTCGCCAGGATGATGGACCGCCGGCAGCACAGGCCGACTCATCGACGGCTGGTCAGCCTGTTTCGATCCCGGCGCCCTTACTCAGTTCAGGTGAGTCGAATCAGACGTGGTGTAATGCCACGGCCCAGGGCTCGAAGCCAAGAACGAGGCCCCAGGCAACGGCCAGGGTCTTTCTCGGCTGACAGGAATCCAGTGCGTGATGAAGGCCTCAAGAAGCTCTTGATGTCTTGGTACTATGCCGGTTATTACACGGGACTCTATGAAGGCCAGAAACAACAGCCGCAGCAGGAGTGAATATGGGTGGGGGCTGGGTACCGGATGTGAAGAGGACATCCTCGCTGATCGGTCGGCACACAGGAGGGGTGGGCTGGGGGCTCTAACACTGCACGTTGCAAAGTCGGATGGTTTTTACGGCATCTGCCACGATCCTTGCAGAATGTGTCATCCCGCATCTCCAACTGAGATAATATCTACAGGGCTGATCGACCTGCATCACTGCCCCGTGAGACTACAGCTCTTTCCCCTCTGCCACGAGGGAAAAGGTTGGACCAGAGGGGTCATGGCTGCTTTCGCAACCGTGTAATGCCAGTCCAACCCAGGGAGTTGGGATTTCTAAAAAGCGAGTGAGCACCGGGTGATTCTATAGGAGCCGCGCGGTGAACGGCCTTGGTTTGGCTGCGGCGTGCCACCAGCTGGGAGGCCTCCAGAGGCCTAGTGATAGGACCGCCGGCGGCTGCTACCAGGTTCCCAAGCGGCGGGGTTGATGCCGATTGACGTTGAGGGGTGGCATGAAATATGAATGGCGGTCCCGGTCGGGTATGAGGATCAAGGGATCCGGAGTTCCGTCATATGGGGCGCCGCACAAAACGCACAACTGAAAAAGGCAAGCGCATTGGGGTGTCTGGAAGGACCGCTCTTCGGGGAATGAAAACACTAGCCACTGCTGGTCTGCAACAGATGGAGACTAGATGCCGGGGGGGGGGGGGGGGGGGGGGGGGCTCGTTGATGTTGGTATTGAAACATGAGACGGGAGGGGATCAAGGGTGTGGCGAGCAGTTGAGGAAACTTCGGCGCCATACGACCACGCCTACGACACAGGGCGGAATATACACCCATGCACCTGCATAAGAGGACTCGACAGCGGCTATACGATACGTAATGTAGGTGAGTAGGCAGGGAGGTATCGCTCATGGCAATGTTTCCGGGAGAGCTTGGCACCGAAACAGGAGACGACGTGCCCGACCAAGGCGGCTTGCTCGGGCGAGGCAAGCGGTAAGGACGGCAAAGACGGCATGGACGTCGGGCATGGCGTTCGCACTGAGGTTAGGTAGCCCCATCGTAGTCGTCCGTTGTAACGTGGAGGAGCGCGGGCCGGGGCTGTAGCAAGTGGACGGCGCTGGGTAACTCCTTACGCAAAGGACTTGCGTGTATCCGCTTGCTTGGCTGTCCATCTACTAACCTACCTATGTCCTCCCCCCTGCGTACAGGGGATACGAAGTACATAGGATAGGCCCCTACTTCCAGACATGACATGATGGCCCCGGAAGCCCGTGCCTGGCAGCGCCAGGGGTTCCCAGGAGTTCCGGCTGGGGCAGCTTGTCCGCCCGCAAAACGGACATGGATGGCGCTGGTAGTCGGAGGCGGAAGCGGTTGGTATGGATGGATACGTATAATGGTAAGCTTAAGTGCGGCGGAGAAGAAGCCGCCCTAATTTCTGCGGGAACCACGCCCGCTGCTACTCCGCCATTTGTCGCGCGCGGTCTATGCGGGCGAGGTACATGCGTGCCATACGGAGGAGGTGCAGCGTCCGGGACGAGTGCCCAGGGCTGGCCGGTGTCAGGGCGCCCACCCGGGCGGGCACTTGTCACGGAGTTGCACCGTACACTCCAGAGCCTCCAATGCATCCAGTTGACTCACGGGTAGGCACGGCAGCCGCCCGTCGTCCGAAGGCGCGTACCCTCGATAGCCACAAGACGGACCGGACGGTTTCCGGACGGCGAGACCAGGGGTGGGAAGTGAGACCAGCCCATGGGCAAGGCCAGCCACGGCGGGACGACACGCAGCCTGAACAACCGCCCCTCCCCTTCGTTACCCTCCGTACACTTAGGGGGCGGACGCGATGCGCGGCGGCTGACACGGGCTGGCAACCTCAACCAGACACTGGCTCCCGGTGGGAGCCAGTCCTGCCGAGAGCGCTTGGGCCACAGGCAAATTTCTTAGCGAGGGGCACCCAAACGCATCTCGAGACGAATCTGTCACATCCGAGCTCCTGGCCCAACCCAATGTGGAAACCCTGCGCCGCGAGTCTCGTGGGATCCCTGACCCCGAGGATCCAGAATGGGACGGAATGGGAAAGGGTTACAACGCCTGCCATGCTGGTCAAGGGATTCTTGATCGGACCTGCTCGACCCCGAAGGCGTTGCTCCATGCCAATGCTTGGGCTGTGGACAAGGCCGCTGGCCCGTTTCGTCCTACGCCGCCCGGCAGACCAGACCCCGATCATCATGCGGCGATATAAGCAACCCGCTGCTCTCATTCTGGGGTGGTCCTCTCGCCTGGTGGGTTTATCTTTCTTCTCGTCACCATCACTTGACGTCTTCTTGCCCGTGGGTTCGCCCTTTTCCATCGTTCGCGTCTTTCATTATCTTCATCCACGAGCAGGCCCTCGCCCCTTACGCACCAGTCACAAGGAAATATATACGGCCAGCCGGCTTCACGAAGAAACTCCCCTCCTGGGCCTCGACGACTTCGACAGTCCCGCATCGTAATACCCCCCCAAGCCTTTCGCCACCATGAAGTTCTCCGCAGCATTGTCGCTGGCCATCGCCCCCCTGGCCCTGGCCAAAGCCGTTCAGAACACCTACCCGGCTGTGAAGCGGACTGAGCACCTCCAGGGTGCCGCCGCTGGTGCCGCCGCCGGTGCCGGTAGCGTTGCCATCAACTTGGGAGCCGCCGCTGGTATTCCCGCTCTCGGCAACGCCGGTTCCGTGACCCAGGTCATCGTCATCTGGGCCAACCCCGGTGCTGGTGCCGAAACAAGCACCATCAACAAGCAGGTCACGGTGACGCAGACGGTGACCGCTGGAGCCCCTGCTGCCGCCGCTACCCACAGTGTGAGTGTCTCATCATCGCGCATTGTGTTTTGACCGAAATCTGACATTCGACAGGTCGTCGTTGGCGGCGCTGGCGGTCTCGTCTACACTCCCTCCGAGGTTAAGGCGAAGAAGGGCGATATGGTCATCTTCACCTTCATGAGCATGAACCACACTGCAACCCAGTCCACCTTCGACAAGCCCTGCGACCCCATGGAGGGCGGTATGGACACGGGCTTCCAGGCCAACCCCGACAACTCAATCAACCCGCCGCCCCAAGTCGCCATGCAGGTTATGGTCGAGACCCCTCTGTGTAAGTCCCAAATTATGCGTCACCATCGCCCGGCCCGCAGTTGCTAACACGCCTCGTAGGGTTTTATTGCAAGCAGAAGGGCCACTGCGGCAAGGGCATGGCCTTCTCCATCAACCCCACTGCCGAGAAGTCCCAGGCCATGTTCCAGGCTATGGCCATCGCGCAGAAGGGCACTGGTGCGCCGAGTGCCATCACCGGTGGTGGTAACGGCACTGCCGCCCCTCCCGCCGCCCCCCCTGCCGCTGCGCCGGCTGCTCCTCCCGCCGAGAGCGGTGCCGTGGCACCCAGCCAGGGCATGGGGCAGCTTGTGCCTGGAACTGGCCAGTGCATCTGCGCTGTGACTTGTGCCCCTGGATCCTTCCCGGCCGTGCAAGCGCAGGGAGTGGGTGCCTTCGGTGGCATGGGCGGTGGACTGCCCGCCTCGATGATGGAGGCATGAGCACAAAGAGACTCGTCGACTTTGGGCTTGGTGATATGACTAATGATTCGTGAGCCGTTTTATATGTTGGATACTTCCCGAGGCCTCCTCTCCCTGTGGGGAAGAGTATTCGTTATTTCGCCCCAGAGGCTGTCCTTTCCACCAGGAGCTGGAGGGAACCCCTATATGACTGGATCGTATTTTTTCTTGCAACTGGAGCAACTTAATAGCATTGTGAAATGACAATATAGACCATTTACAATATATTGCGCGTGCAATTCCTGGTCCTCCTTTGTAGCAGAGCGGTGGAAGCTTCGGCTTCTGGGCATGGCATGCCATGCGTTGTCAGCAATACGGGATCCTTCAGCAGTCGTCGAAAGTAGCAGCTCAGAACATTGCAAAGAAGACCTTCCGGTTGCCTCGCCTTGGGTAGGCGATCTCTGGTGGTTGCGCTGAATAGGGCGAGGGAGGCGATGAGGGAGAGTGCTCCGTCCCTTTGCTTCTCGCCGGTAATTACCTACCAACTGCCTTCCTCCAGAGAGGGCCGAAGGAATAAAGGAGAATAAAGTCAGACCTCTCCAACATGGGCAGGCCCCCGTCCCAGCGATAGGTTTCCATCAACAGCCCGCAAGCGACCGCCAAACATGGAATGGAGGCAGCGCGGGCCATCCGTCGCGGTCTTGGAGGGCCAGCATGTTATGGTGTTGTCTCCTCGAGACGCTGCGTCGACTGACGGGTATCGCACCTATATAGCCTGCGGGCCATAGTCCCAAAACGAAACAGCGTAGGTTTACGAGATATCTCGAAGGAACGAACGCATCACATTCCAAGGGATGAATATGTATTCCTGGGCTTCATTGGCAATAGGAAATGGTCATGAAACTCTGCGTGAACGCCTGAAAGGGCTTCCTTCTCCGGTCGTGACTCGCCGTTGTAGAGGGGGCCAGCTCATGGTGCAGGTCGTGGTGTCGTCTCCAGCCCCCCCGCAAGGGCACGAACAGGCCACGTCGAAACCCAAGTCGGGCGAGCCTCTATTTGGCGCCTCCTGCAGCGGCGGCTGCCTTCTTCGCATCGGCTAGGAGACGGTGAACGACGGGTTAGTGACTCGACAACGACAGCGCCGGCGCGGCAGTGGTGATGGCGGCGACGGCGGACGGATCGGGACAGGGGAGGCTTACCAGCCTGCTGCTTCTTCCGCATCATCTCGGCGACGGCCTCTTTGTCGCGCTGCATCTCAGAACCCGTCTTCGAGTTCTTCGTCTTCTGTACCCGGGCCAGCGGCGTCAGTAACGATGCCCAGCAGCGCAACACGCGCGGTGTCAGCTGCCCCTGCGACTTTTGGTGTCCAGTAGCCGCCGGGCCGGCACGGTCCCCGGGCGGGCGCCTAGGAAGGGCCAGCCGAGGCGGGCACGGCGCACGCGGACAAGCGGGCGTTCCACTCGTTACACAGGACCTACCTGGGCGGCCTGGGCCTTGAGGTTCTTTTCACGCGCCTTCTCGCGCTGGTTGCCGCGGGCCATGTTGTGCTGGGGGGGGGGGAGGGATCCGGGCGTGGAGGTGGGAAGCGGCTCTGGCCACAGTCTAGTAGCAACAAGCGGCACGATGCTTTCTCGATGGCGGATGGATACGTAGAGACGGTCGAGAGCGACTTGGTTGGTTGAGGGAGTCCTGGGTTTGCTGGGGTTGTTTTTTGCGCTGGTTTTCTGTCTCTGGCTCTCGGGGGTCGGAATGGCCTCGGGGGCTGTGCTCGCTCTATTCTTAGCGGCGGCTGCACGAGTGGGAGGGGGGAGTTGGCCGGCCTGTCTGGACCAATCGATTGGGCGCTAAGGGATGCTGATTAGGCGCGCCAGGACCACCGCCGAAGGTTCTGGCCAACCACAGGACCGCCGGCGAATTCCCGCTGCGACGGAGGGAAGCGGAAGGCCTGTAGGTGCAGCCAAGCTCGCCGGGGTACATCCATTGTTCGCGAGCTGCGACCCCGTCGGATGGGATCGCGTTGTACATGCCATGCGGACGTGTTCATGGATGCAGTCGGCGCATACTCTCGATGCGCGTGGGTGGTCTACGTCCATCCGGGGATGGGATATGGGGTGTAAGAACCCTCTACCCGAGGCAGGCGCAATGTGGCGGCAAGCGGCTCCGTGTTGACGAGGTGGGGCCATTCCCTGCCGGCACGGGCAGTCCCTAATACCAGTAGCCCGGCTCTGCCGGCTTGGAAACACAGACCGCCGTGCTTATTCGGCCTGTCCTGCAATCTTCCGCACCGGCTGGGCTACAGGGTGCGAAGTGCCATGGTGGCGATGCGACTGGCGACGTAGGTATCATGTACATAGTTGCCCGGGGCTCCGTTGCATCGCCCAACCGTGACACCGCGCGGTCAGCGTGGGAGCTTACAGGTTGCCAGCTTGCCAGGGCCCTTTTGCTCGCCGAGGGATATGGGACGATCTCGACGGCGCGTCCTACCCTAGGCTTCCGACCTATTCCAATCCCAGGCCCGCCCAAACGCCTCGGGCTGCCTTCAGCGCACGAGTACCGTGCCGTACGGTGAAAAGTACGAATAGATCGTCTCGATGTTCGGCAGGGGCAATAGTGGGACTGGTCGCGACCCAAAGGGTGCTGAAACAAAGGTCGTTGAGGCCTGACAGCCAATCGACTCGCGTTGCCGCCGGCCATCGCGAAGTCCCTTCGTCCCCTGGGCATCCATGCAGCCTTGTTTGGCCCTGGGTGGATGCTGAACCATTGGCCTGGAGGGATCGCGCCACGGCCGGCCTGCCGCTGTCCTCCCCATCAAACCCCTCCCAGGCCGCCCCGGCCCTGTCGATCGTGGGGGGCAGGGGGCTCCACGATCTCTTCGGCCAATACTTCCGCCTCGTCCCCGTCCTCCCACAGTCACTCGAAGGGTTCGCGCCGACACCAACAGCCATCCCTCCTCGCTTTCTACGGTGTAGCCGCCTGTCGATTGGAGGGGTCAGAAGCAAGTAGAATCCATGCCGTGCGAGCATGGGTTACCGCATGGGCGCCAGGCCAGAAAGCAGGTATCTGCCCACGAAGGGGGTACTTTAGGTACTACGCTACGTCCAGCCCTGTTAGACTGGGCCGGCCTCCTCCTAAAGCCAATGAGAGACTAGGGCTGTTGGTCAGAAACGATCGTCAATGCGAAACGGACAAACATTGACACAGGACCTCTAAGTACGCGTGCCTCTGTATACCCGAGAAACGCCTGGCTTGCGATGGGCTTTTTTTCTGTCCATTCACGCGAACCCCGGCGTCAATGATCGGGGGCCTCTTCTCCTTGTTTAAAACCAACAACCGCCGCCGATCCCATTCACCCATTGTCTCTTGCCGTGGACCGTGATAGCTTCATTGTTCTCCAAGACCCTTCACCATGTTATTGCCTTGACCCTGGTGGCTTGACTTCGTTCACCTAAGGACTGCTGGCAGCATTAACACCCTCGCCTTCGCTAACTCCCCTCACCAACTGAAACCTTCATTCGCCTTCGACTCCGTCAATCCCTACGCTCCCTTCTTGGTCCGCAAGTCTGGCACTCTCGGATCCAGGTCCCTTCGATTTCCTTCTCCGGCTCCAAACAGCATCGTGAGTCTCGCAGTTGGCTTTGAACGCTTTCCCCAGGGCCCTCCTAACCCAGCCAAGCGAGCAGACACCATCCACCATGCTCGGCTGCAGTGCCTCATCTCTGAACGGGTCCGGGTTCGTCCTGCTCAACATTCTCCGGGCCCTTTCTATCATAACGTGCACCAGCTTGGCCACGGCCTCGGTTATCTATATGGTGACCTCTGCGATGCCAAATGCCTATACGTTCTTCAATGACGTGGCCCTTGTCATCACTGTTTTTATGAACTTCTTTCTCATCGCAACGGAGATCCCCTCGAGCAAGATGGCACGCTGGATCGACCGAAATTGGCCTATTTATGGACCCCGCGCTGGACTTACGTGGCTTGGGTTGACGATGCTAGGACTGGGCTGCCATTGCCTAGGGTAAGAACAACTCGCCGACACCTCTTTGTGGGCGAAAACTGACTTTGGAAATCGTAGGCGTCTAAGCGACCCGCGCAACAACCGGGGGACGTTGCCGTTGGCCTTCTGGCGACTATGCCTCGCGTCTGGCATCCTGGGCATAGTTTTTGGAACCTTCAACATAGCCGCATCCCGCGTCTGGTCGGGCTGCGTTCGCGCGGTCCGTAGTCAGGGGGCGACAGCGGTACGAGACAATGAATACCTCGCCGATGCCCACTCGGGCTATGCCACAAGCCAGAGGAGCGACTCAGTGAAGAACGAAAAACGCCAGCGTCGCTCGATGTTCTCCAGGGGCAAGCCCAAGATCTCGCACCCGATTCTCCAGCCCGACGTCGAACACGGTATGAGTGATGGATCCCCCCCCGAGAGCCGCCAGTCACCCATCTTGCCGGGCGTCGAACGGCCTCCATCTGCCCTCCACCCCGCCGTCATTGGGGGGAGGGGCCCCTACACATACTCGGTAGCCTCTGGTTTTGGTTCCATGGCCGGCAACAGAATATGAGAGATGGTGGAGGGCAACACACGAAGGCGTTTTGGAGTGCTATGTATTTGGAATATACCCCGAGGAACGACGGTCGGCGGGCGGACGTTTGGCTCGAAAAAGAAAGCGAAGATGAAAAACGGAATCACAGTCTTGGTTTGTTTAACACGTGTTAACCAAGGGCCTACTTGAGTAAATGTAATTTGGGCCGCCCCTCGCGCAGCCCGCGCTCATCGCCATGTACGTTGCATCGTATGCTGTGATAAGTCTATACGTTTATGTATGTACCTCTTAAGAAGGATGTAAGTGCATATGTGTGTACTTCAGCTAAGAAGTAGGTAAGTAGGCAAGCTAAACCGTCAGCTAGCAGGTGCTACTAACATATGTACCTACATCCTAACGCGCCCTGAGAAGCCACCCTTCCGTGCCTCTTAGGCTTATTGGCATTTCGCACGTGCGCTAACCTCTTTTCCCTCCACCTAGGCCAAGTAAACGACAGCATTTCCGACGTCACAGCCATTAATAGTTCCAACGGCCCAACGCGACATGTATTCGATTTCCACTTGAACCCGAGTCGAAGAGAGTAGCCCGAGCTAAGAAGCATCATCATCCCGATTGCCCCCAACCATTGGCCGCCGATCCGATAATCCGGCCAACACCGTTTGCCCATCGTCAGTTGCCATGGCCATCGACCTCTCGCGGCTTAGGAGCGGGAGCCCCGACAGCCAGCTCGCCGCTCTGCGTACCCTCAAGAACGAGATTGTCGGACATGTACAGAAGAAGGAGCACTGGGTGCGGGCTGGTGCCTTGGAGCCCATCGTCCGCCTTGCTACCACTGCAAGTCCGGCTCAAGTTAATGGCAAGGCAACCGAACAATCCCAGCAGCAGCCATGGGGAACACCCAGGCTAAGCTGCGATGAGACCGTCAGGCTCCTTGCCCTCCAGCTTCTCGCCAGCTTCTCCAATGCGGGGCCCGCCTTCCTTGCGCCTCTGGATTCCTCCGGTGTCCTCCCCGCCGTCCTGAGCAGTGTCTGCCTGCGAAGCGAGCGGCCCCAGATTGTCCTGGCATCATTACGAGTGCTGGGTGGAATCGCCGACGCTGCCACTTTCGCCCCGGCCTCGTCACCCATCACCACCAGTTCGCTAGCCAACACCATCTTCACGACCGACCGTCTCGACGCCTTTGCCCGAATACTCGCCCAAGAGGGGCCAGATAGAGATGTGGCATCGCAAGTCTCAATAATTACAAAGCTAATCAGCACACTTTGTCGAACCGAACACCACCAGTCTGCCCTCGTCGCATGCGGTGCCCTTGATGCGTTGGCGACTCGGCTCGCCAGCTTTGCCGTGGCTGAAGGCCACGTCATTCCCTATGCCGAAGAGGATGATCCCTCGACAGGCCTATCGGGCTTCATACCAGCACCGGCTCCGCCTGGCGCAAGCCTGGCCGAGGTGCTGAGCGCCATTGCCGCAATCATAACAGATTCGCCCTCTCGGGCTTGCCGGCTGCTCTACGCCCCTCCCATTATAGCCGTCTTCCCAAACTTCAACCGCGAATGGGGCTTGTCCTCGCGGAGGCCAAGTGAAAGGGTGGAGCTCGCAGGGCTGAGACCGACGAAACTCAAGGGTTACGAACCCATGGACTGGTTGTTACTGCCCTATACATCGGCACAGTTGCGCAGCCAGCCAACGCAAAACCTGGCCTTTCCGCCGCTGGGCCCGCCCTCGTATAGAGGCAATCTTGACATGAACGGTCGTACAATCTCAAAATTGGGTGCCAATGGCTCAGGGTGGAATCCGGCTGCGGAGGCGTCCGACACCAACGGCATTAACGATGCAGACGAGCCTGAGAGTCCCCTGATCCCCTGGCTTATCGGCCAGGTGCGACGCTGCAACGACCACGAGGCTCTTGCAGCCGCTTCAGTGCTCACGTCTCTTTTCAAGAGCGGATTTGCCTACAGGGCGCGGGAAACTACATTGTCTCTGCTCGTTGTCCCGAAACTCCTACAGGTACTGAGCGACGCTGAAGGGAAGGCAAATTACAGCGACGCTGGCTCAACCGATCCCGCCACGCAATCGGCCTGGAATATCATCGAGCGCACGCCAGCAACCTTGGCGCGCCTCGTCACGGACAGTGAACTTCTACAGAAAGCCGCCTACGAGGCGGGGGCTGTCAAGTCAATGTGCAAGCTCCTCAAGGGAACGTACGAGACATTGCCCCCGGCTACAGAGGCCAAATTCTGGTCTCCGACTCCCGACGCTGGCCACATCCCCGTGGACGCATCGCCTGTTTCCAAGCTAGGTGACCCGGGGCAACACCCCCTTTTGGTGCATCGAATTCGCGTGAGGGAGAACTCACTAAGAGCTCTAGGCGCCCTCGGTACGTTCAAAGAAGATTACCGGAAGGCCATCGTGGATCAAGACATGATCCAGTACATCAAAGAGTCCTTACAGCAACACCCTAGGCGGCCCGGACAATCTGGTGACCCGCCTGCATCAGGTGGGGATGACATGGCGACAGCCTCGGAGCTGGGCGACAACCCAACACCTGTCATTGTGGCAGCTTGCTATGCAATACGCATGGTATCCCGCTCGGTCAACTTTCTTAGGACATCGCTCATGGACAGCGGTGTCGCAGTCCCGCTGCACAAGTTGCTTCGGCACCCGGAAATAGAGGTACAAATTGCTGCGACGGCTGCCGTTTGTAACCTCGTGACCGATTTTAGTCCCATGAGAGGGGTAAGGAAAGTGATGCCACGCGAAACGACCACTTGCTAAACAGGGAATTAGGTTCTCATAACGGCTGGTATTCTCAAGGTGCTGTGCTTGCACGCCAAATCGCAAACTGCAAGTTTACGGCTGAACGCGCTTTGGGCTCTCAAGCACCTCGTGCACTCGGCCAGTACCGATCTGAAGAAAGAATGTTTGGAAGAGTTGCAGTCGGGTTGGTTGGTCCAGCTGATTTGCGATGATAAGGAAGACGCGGCCCTGCACTCGGCTTGGACCAGTAATAGCCACGAGCAGGCGAGTGAGGCGGATGACAGTATGGACATTGATGACCAAAGTCGGTCGTCCTACATCAAGTCTTGGGGCGAGCGCATCCCCGCGGAGAGTAGCCTGATCCGCAAGGCCGACGCAAGGCTGACGGCGTTGCGGGACGCCGAGTGTGATCCGGTCCGGAGAGCAAGGCAAGATGATCTCGCTATCCAGGAGCAAGGCCTTGGTTTCATCCGAAATCTCATCGGTGGCGCCCACTCTAACAGCAGTGCCGACTCGACCAACGAGACGACGGGAATGATCGACCATCTTTTCAACATACTGGGCCAAGATCGCTTCTTCGATATACTGGCCGGCAAACTCCAGGTGAAGGTGCTACACCCCTTCAGCGGACGGCGGGGGCCGGCCGGCAGCGAGCCGCGCGTGTTATACCCCCAGGCCAAGATCATTGAGGCCGTAGTTTACATTCTGGTACATCTTGCTGCTAGCATACCACGACACCGGCAGCTCGTCGTCGCCCAGACGGAGCTGCTCAAGCAGCTGGTGTCCCTGTTCAACAGCCAGGACCGCGAAGTTAGAGTGGCACTGTGCCACCTGATTAATAACCTGACGTGGCAAGACGACGTGACCGATGCGTCAGCCTGTTCGCAGCGAGCGGTCGAGCTCAAGAAGCTGGGTTTCTTGAGCAAGCTTGAGAGTCTCGGACAAAATGACGACGAGCTCGACGTGCGGGAGCGGGCGAGGTCAGCGCTGTGGCAGATGAAGCATGGTCACTAGTTGGCGCGGCCACACCATTCGCTGTGATGCTGGCCGCCGCCGCATTAGGTGCCGCCATCGCCTGGTTGGTTCCCTCCCCCTTGTGCCCTTCGATTCACCGCCGCCCTGTTGGTAATCGCAACCCTAGTGGCTGCCACGGTGGCTACGGGGTCGGTGATGAGTGAAATGCACCGATTGCCAACAGAAGCAGGACAGTTCAGCGGCCGCCGTGGGCTACACGACCATCAAGGCATATAGAGTACGGTCAAGACCGGCTTCACTTGTTAGACGAAATGCATATGATACCCAGGCGTCGATTCCCCAAACTCGCGCCGGGCCAGGCGTGCGTCATCATAGTACAATAGGAACACCGGCACTGCTGCTACATGGAGGTAGGCAAGGGACGTGCTGTGCGGATGAACTGCCGACCATGGCCAATGGGCACAAGTGGCTGGCTGGTTCATGTCATGCAGGGCCGTGACGCAAGACTGATGCGGATGGGGGATGCAACAGTGAGTGCCGCTCGGCGGTAGCATGCCCCGGCGAGTTTGACGGATACTCCGATAGGCAGGTCGGGACTTTATCTTCGGATCCAAACAAGCCCCGTGGCTCGCCTGCGCATGCCTACTTCGGTTATCTGACTGGCACGCCAGGTTCGCCCGTCCTCTTATGGTGTTCCGGTCCTGAGGTACCAACCGGCGAGGCCGGGGGACGCATGTACGAGTCGTGGAAGGGGATTTCTGGGCCGGGAGAGGAGAGGCAACAAAGCCAACCAACGGCAGTGTCGCATCACGACCCGTGGCATCTGGCGGGAAAGGGCTAACCGTTTGGAGAATCGGTCTGGGCAGTCTGACTGACTCCCCTGCCAGGAGGGCGGCCAGCGGGGTTCCGCTAGCTAGTTGAACTTTGCCACCTCGCATCGCCCCCCTGGGCTGCCTCGACGAACGCGGATCCGAGTGCCGGCGTGGCGGCTGAGGGCCGTTACGATGCCATGCTAGGAGCTGCTCACGGCCCAAGCAGGATGGACCATGGACGCCGCAGTGTTGGCGGCTGAAGCCTGCAATTGCTGCACGTCGAGGGCGAGGATCGGATGCTGAAGCGGGCAGCGGGCACGTCGAGGGCAAGGGGGGGAACTTCTGCTCGCAACGCTTTTTGTGCATACCTACCCAAGTTGGCCCTTCCTCTCCTCTCCTGGATGAAGGCAGCCATTGGGGTGTGTGTGTGTGTGTGTGTGCGTGTACGTACAGCAACCGGGAAAGGCCAAGCGAGTGGCGCGGGTTGAGGTTCACTCATAGCCGTCTTAGATGATATTGCTTACCCTGCTGCTGCCTAACGGGATCTATCGACGGACTAGCTTCCGGTCTCTCGAGGTGTTTGCAGATCCTCTTCTAGCCCGTCTTCTCCGGGGATTCGTTATACAAGTGGTCTCCAGTGCTCTCTCTCCCCCCCCCCCCCCCCCTCTCCCTCTATCGTGTGTGTGTGTGTGTGTGTGTGTGTGTGTGTAGCAGCGGCATCCCGAGTTAGCAACTTGGAGCATTGGGAGATTGGCTTCCGGGGTTGTTCCCAACGGCCAGTCAAATCATGGACTAGGTGGCTAACACTCACGACTGGTCCAATCATGTCACCTCGTGGGGAGGGGGATGGCTCTTGCCCCCTCCCTCGGTTCCATCCACCTTCTATACGGATTCCTCTTGTGGCCCACCTTATCGATCCTGGGTTTTTGTTGTTCCCCTCCCAGAGCGCGTGCCTGGGGCCCTCGAGACAGCCAGGCGGGACGGGCTGGATGCTTGGTTTATCATGCGAGTGGTTGGATGGAGGGGTTCTGGAGGGGGGGGATGCAATGGCGGGCTGCCGAGTCGTATAAGCTCGCTCACCTCCATTGTAGAGAGTGTAGGTTACGTACGGCGCCGGGACACAACACCACGTGCGACACCACCACCATATCCCCCCCCCCCTGCATGACCGTCCCATCCGTGATGAGCCCCGGCCTATCGCCCCAAACCATGCACTTACGAATAGGGTGTACTGGTCAGCCCCTCCACTCCGACTAACGGAGAAAGACGCCTTCAACCCCCTACGCCGAGTGCCCTCGGTCAAGGTTGCCCCCCCGGTTAGCCTATGGTGAAGGTCTCGGCGACCGGCCCCGAGTACTTAAGGTGCTGCACAGCGCGCGCTGGCTTCCTCGCCCGGGCTGAGTGGCTTCCCTCCGGTTTCCTAATTCAGCAGAGAGGTCCTGCGCAAACTGGCCTCCTCCCCCCCTTCCCCCCAATCGATTACCCAGCGTGAGCAATAAGTCAGTCAGACACACCGGCAATAGAGGCGGATAGAGCCTGCCGAGAGGAGACAAGCCTCGTCTGGTCCAGGCTGGAGAGAAGCGAAAAACTCTGCTGGGCACCCCCGACTTGGGGTTTGCATGGGGAGGCGGAAAGGATCCGTCACCGTTATCCTCGTCCGGTATCCGAGTGGATTTTAGATCGCATGGCGAAGCGCGCAAGCCCGTGACACCCCGTCTGGTCCATCCGTTTTCATCACTCCTACGAGGTCGCTCGCTCCCTAACGCCCAAGTACCTGCTGGGCTGGGCCATCTGCCTGCCTACATCCAAACTCTCACCTCGCCTTGGTCGGCCTGCCCTGCCCTAAAATCGGGAGTAGGCGGTTGAGACCGCAAGTCTCCGACTAGCCGACTGTCGTTCCGGCTACCTACTTACCTATTCATCCCGTACGATCGCTTACACACGCACACGCACACGCACACAACGCATACACACACACACACACACGCCCGCATACACCGATCGCACATTGGCGGGCTGCCACCCACCCTTTCTTGCCTCTCCTGACCGACCACCTCACCAACCAAGTGCACCACTTGGAGATCTAAGGAGCACCCACGTACCCAACAACAACAACAACACACGCACCTACATCCACATCGGTTGCAGACCGCACGCCCGCCCCTCCCCCCGACGTACTTAGAGCAGAAGCGGCTTATCTCGGCCCGCCCGCACACGCACACGCCCTTTCTCGGCCGCACAATCACACCAACATCCCCCCCCATCGACCCTGGGCAGCCTTGCGTACCATCGAGAGCAGCAGGATGCTTTGGGGACCATGTTGACCTCGTCTCCCATCGCATCCCCTCGAAGCTTCCAATATGCCCCCAATCGCTCACCCCATCAGTCACCACGAGTCACAGCTGCTTTGCCGCGGCGGCAGTCCAAGCACACCATTCGGCACTCCCCGTCGCCGTCACTAGGTGGCTCGTCGCGCCCAAAACAGTATGTGGGGGTCGATGCGGCTACCCAGTACTCGCCCATGGAGCCCTTCAACCCTGCTGTGCTTCTGCAGGGCGTGCGTCCCGACGCATCACAGCCCTCAACCTCGACAACAGCGACGACGACGGCGGCAGCGACAGCAACCCCTGTGACGCAGCCCAAGCAGCCCTCGGTTCCTTCATCGGTGATCCCGACCGCGCCCCCCGAACCCAATATATCACCCGTCCGCCCCGACGGCTCCCGTCCCGCGACGACGGCGCTGTCGCCCGCCAAGAGGCGCAACTCGGACGAGCTCGTTGCCCCGGTTGGCGACGTCATTGGCGGCCCCTCGGCTGCTGCCGCCGCCACGCGAAGCCGGCCGAACACGCCCAAACGGTCCAGGCCGTCGCAAACCCCTCCCAGGGTGTTACCTCTGAAATACGAGCTATGCGACGTCGAGGATATGGTGGTTCTGATCTCCAATATGCTCGGGGAACTGATCGAGACTAATGATGCCATCGCCATGAAAAGCGGTCACTTGACCCGGTTCCACTCCAGGTAAGCGAGGCTGGCCAGCACTTGCGCAGCTATGCAACCCAACCCAACCCCCCAAAATGGACGCGCGAGGAGACTGACGTGGATGGGTAGGACGGCGCCGGGGATATCGGTTCTCGACTACCTTCACCGGCTCGCGAAGCACGCCACCCTCATACCCCCGCTGCTGCTGTCCATGGTGTACTACATCGACCGCCTGTGCGCATTATACTCGGATTTCACCATCAACACCCTGACGGTGCACCGGTTCCTGATTACGGCGGCCACGGTGGCAGGCAAGGGACTGTCAGACTCGTTCTGGAATAACTCGTTCTACGCCCGGGTGGGCGGGGTCAAAGTGGCCGAGCTCAAGCTTCTGGAGCTTGAATTCCTCTACAGAGTGGATTGGAAGATTGTCCCCAACCCCGAGGTTCTGGTCGCATACTACAAGGGGCTGATCGAACGCTGTCCGGGCTACGTGTTGGAGGGCGACGAGGACAACGTGGAGGACTCGGACGACATCATCGACGACAGCGACGAGGTGTCAGATGCAGACGGCGACGGGGGAACCACCACGACGCAGTCATAGGGATGGCCGGCCTGCGGGCTCATGAGGCATGCATTCAATCGGGTGTTTCGGTCCGGAGTTTTACGGCGAACACGGGAGGCATTCATCGGTCAAGTTTCTGGAACTGGGAGCATATTCTTTTTTTTTGTTGGCGTAAGGGCAGACCGGGCATGGGGGTTGCCAGCGTTGCTTCCTTGCCATCCCCACCCAGGGCATAGGCCGTGATGATTTGAGGGGTGAGCAGATGGGGGAAGGGGGGGGGGGAGGGGGGGGAGGCTGCGTGAGCCGTACCACGTGCCGTCCCGGGGAGGGGGCCTGCCCGTCATCCCTGCTTTTGTATGTATTTTGGGGGACCGGGCTCGGTTCCTGCCAGCGAAAGCGGGCGTCTCCCGACGTCAAGGCCAACCCGTACAGCGTGTATAGCCATGGAGCGATCCAGCTGTGGGAGAACACAAGCCACTCTTCAAGCGTCTGGTGCGTGGGCTATGGGCGACCGACCAGCGACGTAGCTGTAAGAAGGGCTCGGCATGCACCCGAGGGAGCCCATCGGCCCGGGCTGTGCTGCAGGGAAACAAGCACAGTGCAGCGATTTCGGCATGCTGATCTGGGTATGTGGGTGAGGAGGGGAGGAGGGGTTGCGTGAACAGCCTTATCGCAGCAAGTGACCGGGGCGGCAGCGACGGGGTGGAGCTGATGAGGGGCCCTGGAATTGGGAGCCCACCAGCAGGTCATGGGCCGTGGTGAAGAGAATCATGAGCCTTCTTGCCGGCCGGCCTGCGCTTTGTCGTACGGCCTTAGCGACCGACATTCCGCCCATCCAAGCGGGTGTGAGGTACCCATCTACATCTGCGTTACGCGAAGCTACCTAGGCTATCTAAGTAGCCTGGGCACCTCCACGTTGGGGGGTAGGCAGAACCGACCTTGGTCGCGGGGATGGCGCACGGCTGGGTACCTGTCGTCAGTCTTGCGACCGCCGCCCCGCCCCTTGATTGCTTGTTGTTCCCAGACGGCGGGCAGAGAGGTACAAAAAGCGTGCCGCGAGGCGACTATGTCCTGGCATCCATGGGAGGCGATCCCGTGGGGCCTTGGGTAGTGTCCGTGCTGCCGAAGCTGCTGCTTGGCGGGAAGGCAGGCAAGTCTGTTTTGGGTAACACGCCGGAGCCTCCTCCCCCTTCTCCCGCCCCCATGTACCTCCCATGCTCTTTGCGGCCGCTGGTTGGTGACTGCATTGCGGCTCCAGACCGTCGACAGACGCTGCCACGTTCCGCATCGCCAGCCCCCCCCCCCCCCCTCCCAACACAGCTTCACCCTGCCATCGTACACTCGGCGGCGCAGCCACCAGACGCATTCCGACTCCCTCGCCTTTCTCTTGGATGCGCCCAGCCCGATGAAGTTCTCAAGCCTCTTTTCGGGCCTCGCCGCCGCCGCCCTGGGTGCCCTGACGGCCGCGGCCGCCAACGGACGCACCGCCGCCATCTACATCCAGCCCATCGCGGCCACGGCGCCGGCGCCGGTGCTGCTGGGCCAGGTTGTATACGATGCCGAAGCGCTCACCGGCGAGGTGGCGGTCTTTGAGTTCCCCGAGCTGCCCGAGGACGCGCGCGCCGTGCGCATTGGCGCCTACGATCCGGTGGCCGGCGCCTGGGCCTCGGCGACGTCGGTCGCGTCGGCGGCCAACTTCGCCAAGGGCTACGCGCCGCACTTCGTGCTGACGGTCGAGGACGCGCGCCGCGGCGGCCGCGTCGTCGGCGCCGCCCTGCGTGGCGTGCGCATCGACGCCGGCCAGACGCGCGACTTTGGGCCTCAGGCCGTCCTCCTCGCCGCCGCCCCCGGCCCCCAGGTTGAGCTCAACAAGCCCGTCGTACTCTCGCCCGAGGGCAAGCTGGCCCCCGAGGAGCAGCCCAAGTCCTTTATCCAGAAGTACGCCGGCCCACCCCCACCATCGGCATCTCCCTACCGCCGCCAGTCGCTCACGTTTTTGCAGGTACTGGTGGGTTGTTGCCATCGTCTTCATGGTCTCATTAATGGGCGGGGGCGGCGAGGAGGGGGGCAAGTAGTCGCACAGTATGCCATGACGTGGTTTCCGTTACCCAGCCCGTCCTCGTCTTCTTGGTCGGTGGTTTTGCAGAATCGACTCCCGCGGCCGCCGTGTCGCACTACCGCTTGCCTGGTTGGGACCCGAGGCCGCTTCGTGCGCCTGTGCGGGCCTACATGTAGCCAGTGAGAAGGATTGCGTTGGGTTGGAACCAAATACCCCTTTCGAACGTGCACGGGGATAAAGGCACTTCTTGCTTCGAGTCGTCGTACCTGTGAACCCCGGCCGCCAACCTCATCCAGGCAGGGCTGGCAGAGGCCGGGCAGCGGTGCTGGGCAGCGTGGAGTCGGTGCTTGCAGGTGCTCTCTAGGTATACTCAAAGCCCAACGTCCGCGGTCGTGAATACGGGCTAGGTGCGAGTTTCCCGTCCGTCCGGACATGTAGCCGAGCCCATGTTGTTCCTTTGCGAATCAAGGTTCTCTTTGCATCGCCACGTTGCCTTCCGAGACTCTCATCCCGCAGAGGATCCAGATGCCGAAGATGGCCCACGTCGTGCGGCTTCGCAGCGAACTCCAGCGACTACAGGAGCCGTCGCATTACACGCGCCAACGCGCCTCTTTCGTGGATGGCGGGGCTGCTAGCACAGCTGGCCGGGTCTACAAGCAGGCAGATAGATACGTAGCAGCATCGTAACTGGCATGTCAAGGTAGGCAGGTAGCAGGGAGGGCGTACGAATGCGCTTACTTAGCCACAAGCCAGTTGAATCTATAGAATTGTCGGTGTTCCCCCCTCGTGCGAGGCGGGGGTCCCAGTTTCCCATGACGCAGTCATGCCAGAGGCGTCAGGGCGGGGGGTGTAGCTCTCGTCCGCTCGCTCTGCCTACTTCTCTTTTCTCCTGGGAGCCCTGCAAATGGCCACGGGTTGGCTTCGGGCGAGGTGGGATTCGGCCTCGGGTAATGCTCGCGTGCCATGTACTTACTTGGGTACCTGTGTGTATCCGGCGGCGGCTGCCTATAGTGTGTATGGGACGGGACATAAGCAGTTCCCCTGGTGGACCGGGCATTGGCGTCCATGTTGGTAGAAGAAGCAAGCCCATCCACCAACCCGTCCGTCTATTGGGACGAGTGGTCGTTTCTCTCCCCTTCTCGCGTAAAGTACGAATGCCGGACGCGACTGGCTGCCAGCCGCCAATCCGACGCCATGCGCCCGCTTCCATTGGCCCCAAGACCCGGCCTGACCCGACCTCAACGACCTGCGTCCCTCGATGTGTCGGGCCAGACGCCAGGGCTGCAAATCTGTACTCGCCTGGGTTATAACCGTTGGTTTGGGGCTGCCCCCTCCCTGCTTAGGCAGGTCAGAGGTAAGTATTGAGGAAGTAAGGACGCACGAGGGAAGAGGTACGGGGTACTTCTTCAAAGGTGCTTGGTGGCCATCCACCATCCAGCTCGGCTGCGCCTGCACGGCAACCTGCACCTCCCCCCGCGGCACGACCTCTCCCATACGGCCTACCTACCTCTCCTCATCCCGCCGCCCATCCCAGCCCATCCCACACACCCGCACATTCCTCTCCGAGCCACCGTCTCCCGCAACAAATTTTTCCACGGCGGTTTGTCTATTTCGTCCCAGGCCCGCCCCCCTCCCTCGCCTGCTCCAATTGTTCCTCTTTTCTTGGCCAGCCCCGTCACCATGTCGACCGAGAACGGCACCACTGTCCCCGACGCGGCCCAGCACGCCGAGCTGCCTGCCGACCCCAAGGGCAAGGGCAAGGGCACCGCCGCTGAGGAGGAGCCCGTTGACCAGTCCATGGACTCGGATAGCGATGACGACGACGAGGTACGTCCATAAGCCCGGCCGCCCTCCCCCCGCCGCCCGATCCTCCGCTGACTGACATGCCTTTGCAGCCTACCGAGGGTGAGCCAGCTCCCATACCATCGCCCTCGCCCGTGCCGGCGCGCATTGACTAACCCCCGTGGCCGCAGATGCCCCCGAGGAGGACGATGACAACATGGACGAGATCGACATGAACAACATTGTCGAGGGCGGCCGCCGAACCCGCGGCAAGGTGATCGACTGGGCCAAGGCCGCCGAGCAGGTCCCCGCCGATGAGGACGAGGACGATGATGACGACTTCGAGGCCGGCGACGACGATAACAACAACAAGATGGATGAGGACTAGAGCCCGCCCTCGCTCGCTCGCCCCTCCCGTCTGGTACGAACCCACGCTGCACTCCCTGCGCTCGACCCCGCGCCTGCCGCCTGGCGTGCCGGCCAATGCGCTGCCCAGGAAAAGAACATGTCCCCCTTGGTCGGACCACGGTCTGGGTATTGGACACAGGGCGTGCGATGGGTTGCTTACATGCGGCGATGGGTCCGGCGGCCCGTCCGCCTGGTGTGTAAGAAGGAGCCTGACGATGGAACTAGGCGGGTTTCATGCCTACGCCGTAACGAAGTCCATATGAAAACGAATATTTACCAATGCTCCAAAGTGGCGGCCATGCGACGCGGTGCGACGCGGGCCGCCCGTCATCTATTTTGATTTGCTGCCGTGGTCTTGTGTAGTCGCCGCATACGGCCTGCCGCTGTCCTTGGCCCCCAAGAACGTGAAGTCAACCCGGCGTATGCGTTTCTAGCGTTGCTGCTTCTCTCCGGACAGATGCTGGTGTTTTGGAACCCCCCCCCCCCCAAAAAAAAAAAAAAAAAAAAAAAAAAAAAAAGCACATACGGCCCGAGGCACCGCCTTTTGCTATGGCAACCCGCCGACTGCGCTGTTCATGTCCACCCACCCACTCACCCTACCAGCCCGTTTGAGCGAGCCTGGACATTCCCCGCAGCGCGAGAGTCTGGCGTAGGAGGCTGGCTATTTACATTGGTCGTTACGACCAGACTGCATATCGTGTGGTGAAAGAGGGGGGGGGGGGTCGTCGCTTCAATGTACGTGTGGGCGTGGCACGTGGCTGTTGTTCCCTTGCGCATGCCGTCTCACTACGTCAGGTCCGTCCCGCATGCTACACAAACGACGACCAAGGTCTTGTCTAGTCTTGGCTCTCTAAACAAAAATCGTTTGGATAGAGAGGTCCTCAGTTTCCCTTGAGTGAGCTATCTGCGGGTTGCTGGGCCATGGGTATATAGGCTGTGAAAGTCGCCTTCGGACGCTCTCCCCTGGCAGCCCGTCATGTCCTTCGCTGAACGAAGCAGCGCATATCTACACCGCCAAGGGCCCGGCCTTGCATCTCCCAGGGGGGAAATCAGAGTCGCGCCGCCATGGTGCTCCCCACCCCAACACCTAAAAACGCCGTTTCCCTCCCGCAAACCCGATTTCTTCTTGAACACCCCCCGCAGTTCCCTGATACTGCCTCTGTCCCGTGTCTTGTTTCTGTATCTCCCCCAACGCCGCCGTCCTGGGATGTGGTGTGGTATAAAGGACTCTGTTGTTACATGTGGCGGGTGTGTCTGACCCGTCGCAGACCCGACTCTCGTTGCTTATGCGTTCTGGTCGATGGCCTTTGTGGGCTTGTAGTTGGGAATTTCGTGGAACGTACCCTCCGTTTCGTTGTACTTGTAGGCGTGGAACTCGAAGCCATACGGTTTCGGCTCAATGGCATAAAGCATGCCCAAGGGCACGTCCAGATCAGCAATGTCGTCCCGGGTCAGGTCCATGAAATAGGCCATCAGGACCCGACAGACGGACCGGTGGCCGATGATTGTGACATGATCCTTAATTCGTTCCAACTCGCGCACCATGTCGCGCAGCCGGTTGATGATCTGGAGATAGCCCTCACCACCCACACCGGGGTAGACGTAATGGAGCTTGTCGTGCTGCCTTCTCGCATACTCGTCCGTGTGGTCGCGCGCGATGTCGCCGTAGGTGAGGCCTTCAAACTTACCCGCGTTGAGTTCGTTGAGCATTTCCCAGGCCTTGACGTCGTATTCATCATCGGCCTCAAAGTACTCGGCCGTCTGGATGCTGCGCTTCAGCATCGACGTCCAAACGCAGCTGTTCTTCTCGTCCAATTCTCGGTTCAGCTCCGGGTATGGGGGCGATCTGTCGCCCGGCTGGGGCGGGAATGAAGATTGAGCAATCTTGTTCTTCTGCTCAACCAGCCACTCCTTGCGCTTGGCCGTGATGAACTTGTATAGTGACAGTGCATAGTAATGGCCGCGCTCTGTTAGGTCCGAGTCGCCGCCGATCTTGCCAGACCTGTTGTCCTGCGATTGGCCGTGTCGCGTGATCCAGATCTGCCTCGGCGCCAGGTTGAACGACGAGAGGTAATGCGCAATACCACCAGAGAGGAAACCCTCCAAGCCGAAGTGTGTCAGCTTCTTGCCGACATCGACCATCTGCACCTTCATTAGCCACTTTCTCTGGAGAAGCGCATGTTCTCCTTACCTTGATGTATTGCATGCCGTGTTCCTCCTCGTAGTCTCCCAGGGGCACATAGGCACTCTCGTACTGCCTGACCCGCTCCTTGAAATCCGCGAGGGATTGTACCGGGTCTTTGTCCTTGTAGTCAGGGCCGGAAAGCTTGAGGCGCATGTTGGCTTCTAGGATCTAGATAGTGGGTGTCAGCAGTGCCTCTGGACGCAGGACCAGGAGACGCAAGGCTTACATCGGGATTCTGACATTCGCTCTCGATGAAAAGAATGCCGAGCTTCGGTTCGCGCGCCTTGATCTGATCGAAGAGGCGCTGGCGACGTTCAATGGTGCTGTTCGTGGCATCAAATATTCCCACGGCGCCTCCCCCGTTTATGAGGTAATCGAGCAGTTCGTTCATGGTTTCGACGGCGCACTGCTCTCGTATCTTGGCAGCGCTTTCGTTCTTGGGGTTAAAAAAGTTGGCAGACTGGTCACCCTGGGCCGGCTCGCTATCGTTGATATCGAGCGCCGGCGGGTCATGCTTCTTGTGCGGCGACTCCATCGGGGCCTGGGTGCCATTCAGCAGGATGGTGGCAACTTGGTGAGCGGAATCCATGGGGTTGGTCTGACGAGGCTTCACTGGCGAAGTCATGCCGGCCAGCCGGCGTCTGTTGCCCACGTTGAAGATGCGTGTATTATGTTGCTGCCAGGAGAGGTAGCGCTTAAGCTTCTTGGTGATGTAGGACTTGCCACGAGCGGGCAAGCCTACCATGATGATGACAAGCTTCGCGGCGACATCGCGGTCGGCAATCTTGCCATCAGGCGAGATGTTAGACCTGGTCATGCCAGGGATGCTAAGAGTCGTCGCATGCGGCCGCACTCTGGGAGTCTGGCTGCCCGAGTTCTGGCGAACTGGGGGTATCCGAGGCGACGTCGGTGCCGTGGAGGAAATACTCTTGGAGTATGGGGAGTCAGCCGCAGGCGGTCCATTGTGGTCTGGGCCGTGCGAGCGAGGCTCGCCCTCGCCCTCATCATGTATGGCTCGCAGCGCATTGGCCAGGGTCGTCGCGTTGGCGGGCTTCGCGACCGTGGGAGGCGCCGAGGCCGTCCCCGCCGGCGGCGCAAGGCCGTTCGCCCCATTCTTCTGCTCGGCGGCGGCTTTCGCGTTCGGGTTGGAGAGACCACCGGTCTCTGTGGAAACAGGAGTGTGCGCGTAGGGGGCGCCGGCCTCTTCTGGAACTGGGTGGGGGATGGACAGCTGTGATCCGTTCGAGACGATCTGGTTGGCCATGGCCGCTGCAGACCCTTAGCATCGATCCACGACCAGCTCGGGGGGGTTCCTGCACGTACCTTTCGCCAGCGTCGACTGCTGCGCCTGTGGTTGTGAATTGGACCGGCGGCGCGCGGTGGAGGGCTGCAACGGCGACGGCAACTGCTGTGGTTCTGGACGCGAGGGGGCAAGAAATCAAATGTCAGCTCGGGTTGGTTATGCTGGCGGCGAGTGCGCAATGACATGCAGGGTGATGAAGATGGAGGGTGGGAAGTGGGATGACTCTTATCGGCCTGGGGTTCGATAAGACGAAGAACAAGACAAACAATGAAAACAGATGACAAGATAACCACCCGGCGCGCTTGGCTTAAAGCAGCACGGAGAGGCCTTAACTTGCATCCACACCAGCGCTGCAGGGCAAGACCTTGGCGAGTCCTGGGTCGGGCAGACCGGATGGCCGGGCTGGAGGCCGGGCAGCCGGAAGGGCAATGGGGGATGATGGATGGCTGGCCTCCCAAGCAGGGCGGGTCGAGGGTGACATGACGGAACGGACGAGAAGCAGTAGATGTCGGGGTGGGCAGTGCAGTCGGTGGGCAGGCAGCAGCCATGGGGGTTAAGGTGGCCGTGTGAGGCAGGTCGCAGAGAGGTAGGTATGTATGTAGGGAGGTACTCGTCCAGGTCCGGGTATCCCAATTTTGATGCATCCATCCCCGCCGCCCCCGTGGGTGTACACTTACCTGCTGGAGTAGTGGTGGTGTGGGTGGTGGTTGACAACGTCTGCTGCGGCTGCTGACCAGCACTGGCCGACGGCGACGACGCTGGCGATTTGGCCGCAGCCAGCCCGTTGGAGGGACTTTCGGTGGTCGTAGAAGGTTGCATCTTTGCCAGTTTCCGGGCAGGGTCCAGATTCCAGAGAAAGTCAGAGCCGGCCGTTCTTAAGGTATTGCCTGAGTGAGTTGATATGGGACCCGCCTGCACCGGTAGCGGCCCCTCGATGGGACGTGCAACCGCTGGGGCTGCCTACTGCCCGTGAGGTCAGTGGGACCGCTTTTTGCAAGTTTGCAAGGCCTCCCCCCCCCCCCAAAAAATGGCCATCGAGTGGCGAGCATCCGCCGCCGGCTTTTGCCCTCCTCGGGGGCCCTCTCGTGCGCCCTCTCGCTCCATCGCCAGGGTTCCTCCGGCCCTCCATTTCTCGAGCGAGGGCTCAGTGGGGAAGGTGAGGGTCGTGATGTGATTTACTCCACCTCCAGCCGCCGACGCCATTCATTCGTGGCCGTCAGTCCTTGGCTGAGCATCGTGGGACGGCCCCCATGGGTTCCCGACACACGCCTGGAAGAAGACCGCAGAAAACGCTAAGACGCCCATGTTTCGGAAACGGACAGCTATTGATAGAAGCGGCCTCCTGTATCTGCCTCTTCCCGAAATAAACACAGCCCGGCTCTAAAACATCTTGGCGAGACGAGCAAGTCCATCAACTTTGTCGCTATGCAACAAATGTCACCTGGATAAGCTTTGCGTGGCCTGGCTGGGAATCGTGCGTTGCAATCATCCGAGGCAGCTTGTATCTTGGCTGTTACAACCGACCAAAGAACCCCATCATCGTTCGACCAGGGCCTGGTTCGGGCAGCGATCGATACATGACTACTGCTAGAAATTACTGCTGCTGCTACTCGTACTGGATGGGATGTCGTAGATAGGAGCTGGGGAGGAGGTGGCTCAGGGGCACCCTTTGGCCCAGGCCACACCCGTTTAAGGCCCTTGGCGTCGAGGCCGATACACGTCGGTTTCAATAGAGGCATGTGCATTTATTGATGCCAAGCCCGGCCGTGCTGTTGGCCTCTCGACTACTTGCGGGTATCACAATCATCTAAATCGGTAGGTATACTTGGCACCGCGTTAACCTGGCCAGGAGGTATGAGGTAGGTGGTCTCAGATCCCGCCCTTATTGCTTGGGTCAATCAGTCATTTGCTTTTTGCGCGGCCTATCTTTCGGTCACTAACAAAGCCGGCAGCTGTGCGCGCAACACCACGAAAGTAGCCAAGCATCAGTTGAGCTCCCAAGTGACGTAGGCCTACCTGCCACGTGTGGATAAAATGCGGCCAGCCAGTGAGCCAGTGAGCCAGTCATCCCCCAAGCGGCGGGTCGCTGGCGCGGCAGCCGATCGGCCCTGGAGAGGAGCCAATGGTGAAGTGGTGGCGGTACGCGAGACAGCCTCGACAGGCTTGCACAGCACATGGTTATGACGGGCGTACTGTCCAAAGCAGGCGATAGCTGGCCAGCTGATAGGTTTCATGCTCCCAATAGAGTTGATGAGCACCCCCTGGTCCGGCCGTATACCTGACAGATGGAACTTGCAAACGCACGAATCAAAGACTCAGAAGGCGCCTTGTGGCAGATGCTAGCGACAGGAAATGACGGCTAAGTTGTGGTCCGACCTATTACAGGTCAGGCTTGCTGAAATTGGTAATGCCCATTATGAACGATAGGTATCCAGTACGCGTCGGCGCTGGCAAAAATCCCAAGGGCCTGCCACTTGCGGTAACAATCTGGCCGCCAAGAATACTAAACTCCGTTCCAGGAGCGAACTTGCTTGCAGACGGCCTCGTAGAGAAGGGTCGTAGTGCCGTGGTGCAGCGGAGATTGCGGAGGAATAGGACTTGGCAGTCTCCCACCATAGCCACCCTACGGTCTACCTATTCTTTTGCAGAGAGAGAGAGGGGGAGAGAGAGAGAGAGAGAGAGAGAGAGAGAGAGAGAGAGAGAGAGAGAGAGAGAGCCAGTCAACCCCTTGGGGTTAGAGCACACGGACCACCAGTCTTTAATTGGAACGATCGCGGGGTAACGTGAACCCCAATGAAATGAATTTTTAAATAAATAAAAAAAGGCCGGCTTCAAACAACCATCCCGTCCCGCCGGGTACTTCCATATTAGATAGGCAGTGCTTGCTTTCCACTCATATGGCACTTTGAGGGGGAGGGGGGGGTCCATGAGGTCAGATGGCCGAACACGGAGACTGCAAAGACACAGCCTGACTGGTGTACGTGGCACGTCAGGGACACATTCATCCGAGAGGCTGCTTTGCTACCTACTTAGGTACCTATCTTACCTACCTGCACCTAGAACGGGAGATGTCGACAAACGGCTCTTGACGGAAACAACGGTGATTTTGGAGATGCGTTACTTACTTCCCCTTAGCCTTAGGCCAAATGCGTACATACACCGGAAACCCTTTGCGTTGTGGGGGTCGATGGATAATACCGATTAGTAAGGGCAATGTCGATACATGCCCGGCAGGTTAAGTACTTGTGTAAGACAACCAACTATATTATGTCTGGTCACACGGGGGAGTCATGATATTGAGAGTCTTCAGGCCATCCATCTCAGCTTCTATGTGCTCGTTTTAGTCTGCAGGAAGGCAAACGTTGCCCACCAGGGTCTACGCGATTCGCAACCGCCGCTCCATCCCATCACCATCTCACCTCCGCTATCCATCTCAGCGCAGGCATACATAGGTACTTATGCAAACAGCTCCCACAGTGTCCTTGCCATCGTGTGTACGCGATGGAAAGCTGAACACTTGCTTGTCGCGTTGCTTCCCTTCTATCTCCTTCCCTACTGGGTTACCTGCGGAAGTCGTGCCTGTCTCACCTGTGTACTTCTTAGATAATGTAATCGGTTGCAGTAGAGCCAGGGCTGCGCAGGATGCGCCTTGGAACTGGGGCCCTGCATGCAGGAACCTTGCAGGCCCATTTTATTTTCAATCGATAAGCCCCTCCATCCAGTTGCTTCGATGGACTGCATTGATGGAATTGCTGTTGGATTCAAGCCGACTATTCCATTCCACACCACCGAACTCCCCCTCGGCGGCGCGGAAACACCAGCAAGAGCCACCTCACCACCGATCCTCTGCTTTTACCGTGCATCCTATGCACTTGGGGGCGCCGGAAACCCCTAGCTACGCTTTCCGTCCTGCCGCCCGGCCCGTTGGCACCTCCCTCGCCGAGTTTCTTGGTGACCCTCCCTGCGCCTCCCCGCGAGCAGCATCTCTACCTTGGTAGGCAAGAGGTAATTCACCCAAGTCCAGACCGCAAGCCCATGGCAGAATCCATCTCCAGCTCCAGCCTCCTGGTCGGACGACTGCCTGCTCCTCCTCTTCTTCCGCTGTTGCCAGCATTGCCACGACCACCCTCCGCGTCTTCATTCTTTCTGCCTGCCAAACTCCCATGCCACCTGCCGTCATGCGTGCACAACCAGCTGGCCGGTACTAAATCATACTTGATCAGGTCGCCAGGCTGAGTGGTGTTGTCCCTTCTCCTCACCACAATCATCGTCGCCGCGTGCTTTTTGGTACCGCCCTCCATCGCCCGTCCATTCTGCCCTTCCGGACCTTTGTTGACTCCTTGTCTCCCATCACAGGACATCGCCAGCCCGGGCAAAGAAACCCTCAAATCGGCCTCACGCCTTGTCTGCTTCCCCGAGGTGTTTCGCTATGAGCGATCCCATGAAAGTCGTCGAGACGCTCGACCCCGTTTCGCAACGGCTTATCCCCCGGAATATTGATAAGGGAACACTGGTGCCTTTGAAGACGACGCTCGAGCTTCGAGACAACCTTCTCATCGGCAATGCCTACGTGACTCGTGCTCCGACGAAGCTCACCAACGATGTAGTTAAGTCAGTCAACGGCGTCCGTTCCCCCTCCTGCATGGTGTCCCAATTTGCTGACTTTCATTCTACCGCGCCAGCGTCATTCGAGCCCAGGCCGGCGATGACCCGGCTAAGACCCTGCCTCATCTGCGCCGATGCTCCAAGCCCTCGGACCTCCCGGCACATCTGAAGTCCCACTTCATGAACGACGGCCAACAGGCACGAACGATCCACACTGGGAAGTCGCAGCACCTCTACATCATGCTGGGGCCTGAGGATGGAATGAACTACGAGGAGCTTGTAAAGGGCCTGTCGTCGATCGAGGGCATTAGGGATGACCTCTTCCTTCAGCTGGTCCCAGTTCCTCTCTTGGCTCCCACTTCGCAGGTCCAGGCCAATTTGTGGTCCCAACACTACTGGCAGACTGTTTACCGCAAGAACAACCCTCTAGGGCCCCATCCCAGCAATATCTGTCGCACAACCAGTGTTATTGCCCGTGATGCTGACATCTGGATGAATCTGGCACATGACATTGCCCAGAAAATGCACAAGGCGGGCTTCGGAGAGCCAATTGGAGCTGTTATTATCAAGCGAACAATTCCCAACAAGCCAGAGGGCAACAAGAACGAGACACAGCGCGTCGATGAAACCAAACGCGACGCGGAGAATCCCGACGGGTTAGAGGCGGGCACTGCGGATGGCAACGCCTCAGACACATACACTGCCAAGTCAGACTATGACAAGGCAGTAGCAACGGACGCAGTCACTGCTACCCAGTCAGAAGATGTTGGACCCGAGCAGAAAGAGACGTCGGAGATTGTTGCCTTGGCCGGCGATGCTCGCTGGTATCAACAAGAGCGAACCGGCCATACAGGCAACCCTATGGCGCACGCTGCGCTTCGGGCCATCAGCATGGTGGCTCAGAAGCTCGTCCGCGCCGAGAATCGAGAACCTGCCGTATCGTCTCCCATCTTGGAGTTTGAAGCTTTCCAAGACAGGCCGCTCCTCGGCGACGAGGACGTTGTGTTCAAGGCTGACCACCCTTCACCCGATGGCTACCTATGCCACGAACTTGAACTCTACATGACCCACGAGCCCTGTACCATGTGTGCCATGGCCATCCTCCACTCGCGAATGGGCAAAATCGTCTTCCGTCACCGGATGCCCCTGACGGGCGGCATGAGTTCAGAGGATCGTGGCCACGACTTGTGCCCCGGACCTAACTCGGCTTGCGGCCACGGTCCTTGCGGCGGCGGTCGCGGTCTCGGACTGCACTGGCGCAAGGAACTCAATTGGAGCATGCTCGGATGGGAATGGGAGACGGACGAGGCCCAGCACCTGCCTGTGGATGCGCACTTGCATGCTTGATACCCCTACCAGCTCTGCAAAGCTGCAATGCAGTTCTTCGGAGCTTGCACTTACGCCGGCGTTTTCTTCCCTGATTTGAGACTTTACAGGCAAGCATGGGAGTTAGGTAGTCCTCTTGTCGAATCGGCATTCTTGTTGCATTTTTGGCATGCGTTAAATTTAGTGGAAGGGTTATGGCGCGCGGGTGTGTGCCCAGTGGAAACCATACCCGGATCCTTGTTTGTGCGTGATCCCTGCCTGCAGTTAAGGTGTTCATACCCAGCTAGATAGATAGGATGCGGCAGATCAAGAGTCCTGGCTGACGCAGAACGAATAGACGCTTTTGATTCACTTATGGTTTCTTTCTAGGCGTATATGCCGAGAAGCGTGACAATATGCAGCTTCGTGGCCTTTCTCTGTCTCGGAATCTTGAATTTGACGTGTCCGCCATTCGCATCAATAATTAGGACCGTGGGAGCAGCGAAGGCTCGGCTGGTCCCTGTCCATATCCATCTTGGAAGACCGCTAAATGGTCATGTTTTAGAGAAGGACGCGGTGATGGACAGCTTGTTACCAAAGCGAGTTGTAGCCTAAGTCCTGCAAGTGAGACAAGGCTTGAACTTCGGCTGCCCTCTACCGGCATAGTCTTCCCGTCCGGCCTTTCCTCCTCCAAACAGCAGCCAGCCGCCCTCTTGTCGCAACCGCAAGGCTGTATGGGCCAACCGGAGTAGATGGGTTCCGTGTCCAAGCACGGGTTGCGGTAGTGCTGCCACCGGAGCAACATAGGTCATCCTAGGGCAGGAGGTTTGTGTTTCCCTACAGTATACGGCAGGATGGGCCAGGAAGAAAGGCATCGAATGCCTATACTCAAGTCTTTCCCAGAAGTGTTTAGTAAATAAAAGCTCGCTCTGCAAGCTAGAGTAATATAGGTATACTGTCATGTATGACCGGCGAAGTCGAAGACTGGGTATTGAACGCAAACGAACTACATCCGAAATGATTTTCTAAGCAGCAATTGAGAACACGGCTTCGTCCAACTTGGTACGAATATGAAGGACCTCGACCGGTTCGGTACTGTCCCAAACACGACGACATATTGTGCCAACCGAGTGTTCCTATGCAAGCAGGCAAGAAGTGCGGTGGATGCAAGGAGATCTGGAGTGCTTTGACGGTGGTGGAGGCCCACGCAGGGCCAAGGGACCCATGTCTGCGCCGACCAACCACCTGTGAGAGATTGTCGCCAAGGCGGGCGGGCGAGCGCCAGAATTAACCGCGCATACTCAAGGCGTTGCGACGAGGGGTAACGGTAATCCCGAGCGCAGGAAGGGAATACCATAAGCGGCCAAAGGAGTCACGCAACCTGCCATAGAAGCCCTGCATTCTGGGGAAAGGCATGAGGAGGAGAAGGAATTCTACTGGAGAAACAGGTGTGGAATGCTATAACGACGAGGAGGAGGAGGAGGAGGAGCAGCAGCAGCAGCAGCAGCAGATGCTATCATAATGGCAACAGTCATGAAGGGATTTGTGGATGGATGGTCAGCCGACACATTAATGCGCGAATTATTATGGATTCTATTCCATACCACAGGGTGGCTGCCGAAGCGCGAGACCCTTGCAAAAGCATCGCATAAGCTTCTCTCCCTCTTTCCCTCGAGAAACCGCCCCCCCCCCCCCCCCCCCCCCCCCCCTTCTATTCCCCTCTAAACCGAACCAAACTTGCAGCTGCGGACGCGTCCGACCTGGGAGCTGGTCGTTCTTTGTTTCTAGAAACGAGGGACGATGCTTCTTTGACTCGCGCCCGTCCAGAAGACGAACGCCCGCCGTGCACGCAAAACCACCGCCCAGCGATAGCCCGCCTCTCTCCTTCGGTCTGAACGTGCACAGCCTGGTATGGGCTTGGAAAGCACGGCTTGAATTTTGAAATCACGCCCCATCCCCGCTGCGCAACACAAGGCCGCGCCAGACCAAAATGGCGGGCAAGAAACGCAAGAATGACGGCGCCGAGAAGTTTTACGCTGTGAAATGCGGCATGAATCCGGGTATCTACATGACGTGGGCTGAATGCCAGGCGCAGACGTCGGGTTACAGTGGTGCTATCTGTACGTGCCAGAACGGCCCTGAACCCCCCCTCGTCCCTCCCCCTTGCTTGTGCGCGACTGATGTTAGCCTGGGGCCTGCTAGACAAATCTTTCGAGAGCCGAGAAGCCGCCGAGGACTTCGTCGCGGGCCGCAAAGCCGTGGCCAGAGATGGCGAGCCGGTCCAGGAGAAATACTACGCCGTCGCTGTCGGGCGCGACCCGGGCATCTACACGGAATGGGAGGAGGCGTCGCGCGCCATCACCGGGTGGAAGGGACCCAAATATCGGAGGTTCGACACGCGCGCTGAGGCTGCCAACTACATCCGTCTCTATGGCAACCCCGCTGCGCAGACATCCCTTGAGCCCGAGGCGAGCGAACCAGCTCGGAAGAAGACCAGGCGCTCGTCCGTGTCGCAGGCGACCGTGGCGCGGCCGCGCGAATCTGCCGTGCAGAACATCTACACCGACGGCAGCAGCCTGTCGAATGGCAGGACTGGAGCAGCTGCGGGGGTGGGAGTCTACTTTGGCATAGAGGACCCACGAAATGTCTCGGAACGACTCGAAGGAGAGCCGCAGACCAATCAGCGTGCCGAGCTGACGGCCATCTTGCGGGCGTTGCAAGCCGTGTCGGTCGACCAGGACGTCCGCATCATCTCGGACAGCAAGTACTCGATTAGCTGTGTGACGCAGTGGTACACCAACTGGGAAAGGAATGGTTGGAAAACCCAGGGGAAGGACGTGAAGAACAGGGACCTCATCGAAGCCATTCGGGCCAAGATTCAAGACCGTGACGATTCGGGAACGCAGACCATGTTCCAATGGGTCAAAGGCCACGCCGATGATATTGGAAACGTGGCTGCTGACAGGCTGGCAGTTATGGGTGCTAGGATGATGAGCACATCATAGCAACTCGGCCGAGCGCCCGTTCCATGCGCTCACGACCCGCCTGCGCCATGCGGGAACTCTACGGCTTCGAAGGCCGGAAGGCCACCTACCTCTTGCGTCGGTGGCGATGCAAGGTTCACCGGTGCCTGTACGGTTTGCCTGGGCCGTACAGCGCCAATAGTAAATACCACGTCTGCCCATGGACAATAACTGCGCTGCTTGCCGTCGCCGGACGACATCCCAGCCTCAGCTGGGATGACCAGGAACCTCCACTTGGTAGTAGTGTCCGAGGAATGGAACATGGATACTAGATACGTTAGTTACATGGACTTCCAGCCTATACTTCACTTGATGCCGATTAGTCCTTCGAATCCGTGTGGAAACAGGTCGTGTCTTCGCTGTACGACGAGTGCCTGCCTGTCTGCTGAGAGCACAGGGCGGCCAAGGCCCTTGGCTGTTGGTTTACCCGCGTGGCTTTGGGAAGAAGCCGGGCTGACGGAATCCACGATGCGAACAGGGAGGGCAGGGTTGTTTGGATAGGCGCCGAATGCGAATTCCTGCCGAGCCTGCCTGCCGGCGCAGCATCTGGGATGGGACCCAGCGCCCGAACGCCTTCGGCAGAGCTAATGCCGGATAACACCACCCATATACAGACCAACTCCCGCCGTCCTAACGGCCTGGGGCTAAGCAGGTACTTAGTACATATGTACGCAAGAAGGTCAGGTGGCCCCGTCAAGGTTGGTGCCCGTCTTCACCAGTTTCCCTACCTGTTTGCCTATCCCAGGTGCTTAAGCTCATTTCGCAAGTGCCAAACAGCCCCCTCTTGTTCCTTATGGGACTGTTGGGCCCTGACCAAGCAGCCACACACCACCGCCCACCTCCCAACTCGTCATAGAACGCCAAGGAGACAAATAGGCCAGGGCCTGGCTCCTCAAATCCTCCACGCAGCCAACCGCCCTCCTCCAGCCCGTGTGCCAAGCCCAACCTCGATTACTCTGCACCACTCCAGTCGCCAGTCGTCACGGCGAGCGCCTGGGTTAGATCGCGGGGGGGAGAGGAGAGGGGTTTGGCAATCGACTACCTACTCCACGGCGCCATCGAGTGACGCGACAATTCGATAGCACTCGCTCAGCACTTCCGGCCGCATTGCTTCCCTCTGCGGCCGCGCTGTTGTCAGAACTATTCGGCCGGGACAACTTGAAGAGTATTCTGAGTTGGCGGCAGGGCTCCGTTCCCAAACATCTCCGAAATGCCCGAGCTAGAAACCACCGACTTCAACATTTTAGTATGACTGGCCCTCCTACCCTTCGTGCCCACAGCTTGGTTGTTCTGATCTGGCTGAACGCAGACCGCCCTACTCGGCGGCTTCATCAGCGTCTTTGGGTTGGTATCCTACCTGGTCAAGGAGAACTTTTACCTATCGGAAGCCCGTGGGTGGCCCCTCCCCCGGTGGCGGTCCCGCGCCCCGGGCGTCGCCATGAGGTAGAACTGACCGCTCCATCTCCAGTCATATCTCTCCTTGTCGGTGTTGCCTTCGGGCCAAACGGAGCAAATCTCATCCGGCCGCTCGACTACGCCCGCGGCAGCCAGGAGAGCCTCAATGACATCACGCTGTATTTCTCTCGTCTCGTTCTTGGCGTCCAGTTGGTTCTCGCGGGCATCCAGCTGCCCAGTCGTTACCTGCGAAAGGAATGGAAACCGCTCAGCCTGCTGGTCGGCCCTATCATGACCTTGATGTGGCTATGCACAAGCCTGCTAATATGGGCCATGGTTCCTCGTTTGCCATACCTTCACGCCCTCGCGATAGCTGCGTCGGTGACGCCCACAGACCCGGTGCTTTCCAATGTGATCGTCAAAGGCCGGTTCGCCGACGCCAATGTCCCCAAGGAGCTCCAAAAGATCATCATCGCCGAGTCCGGAGCTAACGATGGCCTTGGCTACCCCTTCTTGTTCTGCGCCCTGTATCTCATCAAGTACATTGGCGACGGTGGCCGTGCGGTGCCGGGGGGTGCGCACACTGCCATGCGTCTCTGGTTTGCGGAAACTTGGGGCTACACAATCCTCCTAAGCGTTGCCTATGGTGCCATAGTTGGCTGGGTTGCCAAAGAAGCCCTCCATTACGCCGAAGGCCGCAGATGGGTAGACCGGGAGAGCTTCCTCGTTTTTGCCCTGTCCCTGGCCCTGTTCATCACGGGGACATGCGGCATGATTGGGAGCGACGATGTGCTCGCTTGCTTCATCGCGGGAAACATCTTCACTTGGGATGACTGGTTCCGTCTTGAGACGCTCGATGAGGCAAGTTCCCCCCCTCCCCCCGGGAGACCATTATGCCAAGCCCCTCTAACACGGCTGCAGTTAGTTTGATCTCCACGCCCTGGCCCGAACGCAACTCGATATACTTACTGACACTCGGGGAACCTAGTTCGCTCCAGCCCACGATCGACATGCTTCTAAATGTGGCGGTCTTTATGTGGCTCGGGGCCGTTTGTCCGTGGTCCAAGTTTCTGACCAATAACGTCATTCCCATATACCGACTCATCCCCTTGGGCCTACTCGTTCTGCTCTTCCGGCGCCCCCCAGTCATCCTCGGCATGCACAAATTCATCCACCAAATCGAGGACATACGCCAGGCCATCTTCATGGGCTTCTTTGGCCCGGTGGGGGTCTCGGGGATATTCTACCTATACATCACGCTCAAGTTTGTGAACACTCTCCAAGTGGATGGGCGGCAAAGGGAGGACGTGAAACACCTCGGGGAGACTACCGAGGTAGTCGTTTGGTTCGTTGCAATTTGCAGTGTGGTAAGTGTGCTGGCCGAGCCCCGCTGCGGCGACGAGGAAGCGCCTGTCTAACAAGCCGAAGGTCGTTCACGGGCTCTCGATTCCGCTTGGGCAGTTTGGCTTCTATCTCCCGCGGACTCTCTCCCGCTCATTGGCGTCCCCGGGCAGTAGCGATGAACCCAGCACAGCGTCCCGGATTCGCGGGCGTGTGGCCAACATCGGCAACCTACTTCCCCCCTTTCGAAACCAAAGCGATTCTCGTAGCTCCGCAGAGCCAGGTAGCCCCATTGTGTCAAGACCGACGTCTATTCAGCCGGATCCCCGAACTGAAGGCAACTCGGCCGCAGAGAACGATATCATAAAGCGGGGCAGCGAAGCCGATCGCGCCGCCGGGGTCCTGGCGAGCGAGCCATCCGCCAGCAGCAGTTCGGGAGCTCCAGACTCGCGTTCGCGCGCCGCGCTGCTAAACCGCGCCATTCGTTTCCCGGATGAGGAATAACGCGGCGTGGAGGAGCCGGCGGGGGAAAGAACCGGTGTCGTTCAAAAAGGCCCGAACAATCACGTTGCCCGGGGCTGAGTGCAGTTTCGCCTCTGCGTAGACTGGCGGCGACCTGCCACTGAATAACAAGTCGGGTATGTAACCGGTGCCTCGCACAGCTAAAGCTGCCAAGCCATGCAACTGGCCGGCGCACGCGTCTGCCAGGCTTCCTTCAAGCCCATGGTGGCGGTGGCTTTCGTACCCGGGCTGCATTGAGTTCGCCTGGGCTGCCTGGCCGCGGGCACTCGAGCCGATGGCATCCTGCTGACGTTTCCTAGTGGCGCGCCAAGAAAGCCGCTCGGAAAGATCGCGGCCTGACTTGGATGGGGTCGATGAGGGCCCAGATCTTATCGCGGTCTGTCTCGGGGATTTGGAGATTTGGGTTGCTGGCTCCCTGTTTATGATTTCCCCTGTTTGGGTTAGCTGCGGAATGAGGCGGGGAGGGGAGGAGAAGAGAGAGCCTGTATTGTGACGTGAGAATACGATCCATCATTGGCAGCCCTGTCGGCTGGAGCGCCCTACGACTGGAGGTTGTTACGATGAGGAGAGGGATAAACAACCCTGTGCCGGCGGGGGCCTATCCTCCCCTGCAGTCTGCAGTTGACCTCTGCTCTCTCGCCCGTGGGCCATGACATCTGCTTGTGTCTCGGTGATTATGTGCCAACCATCAACCACGACGCCGCGGTCGCTTGGTCGCTTGCCCGCTTGCGCACCATGGCAACTAGAATCCCATGCAATTGGCGCACCCACGTACTCTGCGGAGGCCCTCCTCCGCGATGCGCGAGACGGCCCCGGCGGGGGCAAGGCGCGTCGGCCTCGTCGGCTTGTTGTCTTTCCAGCACTTGCCCTTCAACCGACTGGTCTGGTATGGCCCAGTAGCCAATGGACCAAGGCGCTTGGCTGGGGCAACACCTCTCGCCGGTTGCCGTGGGGAGCTCGTTTCGAGATGCCGTGTCTTACCTGGCCCCTGCTGCTGGCTTTATGTTCCTCTCTGAATCCTTGATTGGAAGCAGCCTCGAGCCGCCGCCCTCTATCATCAGGCCAAGGGCCCGATCGCGGGCGGCGGAGCCTAATTTCGGCCGCATTAACTCCCGTGCCTGGTCGCCTGGGGGAAGCTAGTTGGCGATGCGGACGGCCGTCACGCAGCAAGGTTTCGCCGGACTCTGAGAAAGGGCAGGGTCAGTAGGCATGTTTGACCGAGAGTTGCTGCGGCTATGGTGATCCGCACCAGAGCACCCGCTGCCTCTTCTACCCACGGGCTACAACGTACTTTACATGTTTACATATCGTTACTACCTCCGTACATAGATGGCTGCTACCCTACGACGTCCACACGCCTTACCGGCCAACCGGCCTGCCGCCCTGTATGTAGATATGGAAAGTAGGTAGATTACGCCAGACGCCGTGCAACATACTCGCCTTGCTTCAGGGCTGCTTGGTAACTTTACATCGAGGCGGGGAAAGGGGAGGGGGGGGGGGGGGGGGGGGGGGGGGGGGGGGGGGGGGGGGGGGGGGGGGGGGGGGGGGGGGGGGGGGGGGGGGGGCAGACGTAGCATGCGGCGCAGCGCGTACATGTCGGCAGGGTCAGGGACAGGCGCCCGTCTGTAGGCGGGAGCCGGAACCGGAACCGGGACCGGAACCGGAATGTACTGGACATCCCATATCTACCTGCCTGCATGTGCATGGTATCCATCGGCCATGAGAAACGGGGGCTGGCTCCCGGTGCAGAATGGCCAGCTTCTTACATGCAGCTCGTCTCGGGCGGCATATACTGCGCTGCACGCAAAGGCCAGACAGCCCTGGCGCTGCCAGTCAGCACGCCCGCGTGGGAGCATGATTGCGTATCGCCGGCCCCTCCCTGGGCCCTCCCCGGCACCGTTGTGGCGCCCCGGTCTGGGCTCACCGATAAGAGGGAGGAAGGGCGAATATCACGCTGCAGTCGGTTCGTGATGGGTTCGGTGGGATAGACTGGAGCGGCACGTCAGGGCCCGCAGCCGCGTGGAGGGGAGGCGTCGTTGGATCCTTGCTAGTTTGGGCCTCTTGCTACACAGGATCGCGAGATGTTACGTCTTCGTCTCGGTGGTGAAGCACGCTTCTTCCCTGTCTGACGGCTGCGGGCGCAGTATAGAGGATTCGGAGACGGCAGATACGGCCTCAGAATGCACTAACTGGGTAGGACGTTACCCAAGAGGGAGATATGTAGGTGGCTGCACAAAGACCCCCTCGCCGTGCCCAGGGAGGCCTGCCAGGTGTGCGAGGCGCGATGGCAAATGACGACGCAGGCTCCCAAGCACGTCCAAGATGCTGCGGCTACTCACTCGCCCGCCCCTCGCCTATGCAATCAAGACCGTCGGAAGCAGGGACTCGCTTGCCATGGCGCCCGCCGGTCTGCAGAATAACATTAGAGTGACGGGATGTTGAGTTCTGCGCCGGCGAGGACGAAGGGGCAGGAGTCGTCGTGTGACAGGACAGGAAGGGAGCCCTGCCAAGCAGGAGGGGCTGCCCCGGATCTTATGTCCGGCGTGTACGTACCTGGTTCGATATCCCATGCTTCGCCGTGACTATTCGCGTTGGCGCCCGAGTCTTTTGCGGCAAGAGTTTCCCGGATGGCGGCCAAGGACCCCGAGTGGACCCGCGAGGCCAGCCCGGGGGCTGCCACCTACACGGCTGGAACTGGTACCACCAGACTGCCCCCGTGGCGGGGGGTGCCTGAACGTCCATGACGATATTCCCATCTCCTTGCGCGCTACCCCAGCGAAATCCATTCCTGGTCCTACCGCGGGGGGGGACTTACATACGTACGGCCCGACCAACTACATACTGGCCGAAGTACGTACGTGGGTAACGCAATGCGTACACGTCGGAAGCGCCGCACTCGGGCCTACCACCCTCTCGCCATGGGGGCGGAGAGCGGTCGTGGTGTGTGCGAGACCCCCCCCCCCCCGCGGGATGAATACCTGATATATGGGTCGGATGCATGCCGGCCAGCCAGGGCTCGCCGGCTGGGCACAGGATCATACCTACATTACCTGCCTGTACTCTATGTAGCACTGTCTCACGGGCTGCCTGCCTGTGGGTGGAAGTGCAGTTTACCTCTGGCCCTTGTCACGCCGACGCCATGGATGGAGGGTGGATGTCATGGGAAGGGCCTGTTGTGGTCCTAAGTGCCCACCCGTACCTTCGTAAACCACGTGTGTGGGGGGAGTCCCGTGCCTCCAGAGAGGCATCCATGGATTTAAGGCCAAGTTCCTCAGCAGGTAAACTATCTACGGTGAGGTTAGGTGGTTTCTTAGGTCGGTAAGTACCCCAAGCCAGCAAGTGAACCCGTCCTAGATACGGCTGGTAAAGCATGTACAAGATGTGTCAAGCTTCATTCGAGAGGAAAGATGGAAAAGGGCGGAAGATACTCCTTATGTAATGAGGACCGCCAGTTGGACGGCCCGACAGCAGACCACCTACCTAGAGAGAGAACAGATGGGGCAGGCGATGACGGTGTATCGCCCTCCCGTCTGATCCCCTGGGCGGCCAGGATGGAGGATGTACAAACTCATACTAAGTATGGGAGCAAGTACATGGGTGGTCACCGAGGACAGGTAGGGGCGCGCGGGCAGGGTTCAGAGATTGGTGCTATTAACCTACATGTAAGAGGTATCTTTTCTTACCCACTCCCCTCGGATGCCGCCAAGGGGGCAATTGAGTTCAGTCTCGGGCCTGGAATCTTTCGCAACTTCTCCAATTGTCTCTCATCTGGAATTGGGCTAGTGCGGCACCGTGCTGGAGAAACATACGCAAGGCACATCCCACCCAGCAACCCGCTCGCGCACTCTCCGTAGTCTCGAGACAGACAGAAGATAGTTGCAACGACCTGGGCGTAAACGAGATGCACGAGACGGGGGGTGGGTGGGGGAGCAGTAGTTTCTGTGTGGCCGGGCGGGGAGGCAGGCACGCACGCGGGAAGGGCCAAGGAGAGACACGGAGACGGTCACCGCACAAGGCGGGAGACGGGGCGATGTCGGCCGGGATGCGATATTGCTGGTCTGGAGGATAAGATAATAGGAGCGGTATGGGAGTACGTACGTACAATACGATGCGTGTGGGCATTCATAGGCAGTGGGTGGGTAAGCAAGTACCTACCTCCTCTGGGCAAGCATGTTGGTAGGTTGTACAGGAAGCCGGCTACCCGGCGTCTAACAGGGACTTCGCCTGTCGTCTGTGGTTGACTCTTCCTGGGCTCCTGGCCCTGGCCGCCTGAACCTTCTCTGGCCGCCCTGCAAAAGGCTACTCGCGCTACGTGGGGCGCTTGCGCCCTCGATCCGCCTCCTGCCCTCTTCTTGCCAGCACCAGACGGACAGAGAGCCCGTTCGCCCGCCCGCCCGCTCGCCCATGCAGTTGCTCCCTGTCCTCGGCTTGCGTGCTGGCCCCAGTGTCATTGCAGCAGAAGACGTGGACGTGGACGGCGGGCTCGCATCTCGCATCACCTCCACTTTTTTATTTCCCATAGATGCGCCGTGTGGGTGTCACTAGGTGCTGTCCGTCCCTGGGGAGGCTTCCAGGCAAACACACACTACCAGAGGTAGTAGTAGTTAGGTCGCCTAAGTCCCCTCCGACGACAACCCCCCCCCCCCGGACGCGGCAGCCAGTTGTGACTCCTGTCTGTCTTCCCGAAGAGACCTGCCCACCATACCATCCGGAGGCGCATATCACGCACATTGCCGCACCCAAACCCTTGAGTATCACTACCAGCACCATCACCACCACCGCGTCGCCCACGACGCACCCATTCAGCCAACCCGCGCGTCACGCACCCTGTGGCACGCCGCCTGCACCATCGCCCTGCTCGCCGCCCCCGGAGACCGGACACGACCACTTGTCCAGTCCCATAAGCGCAAATTTCCCACTCCATCCCTATCCGCAGGGAGAAGCCGTCGGACGTACGCGTGCTGTTGTTTGGCCTTGCCAGAGAGCGACCGACCTCTATCGCCATTTCTCCTCCCCTCGCGAGCAACCCACGCAGGAAACGACCCAAACGGGGCATCCGCTACTGCCGCTGCCCGCCTATCCCGCACTAGCCACCTGACTACCTAATCCATCCAGCCCGACCCGGTCGAGTGGGCGCAATGCGGCCGCAGAATTGAACCATCTGCAACAGCGACTCAGCATCCATCGCCCATCCGACAACAGTAGTTTTGCAGCAGAGGCACGCCGTGCTCAGCCCGACCTTGCACACTCCATCGTTTTCGTGGCCCAGCGACTCGGTTGTCGCCAGACGCTATCGCCCCTACGCACCGGTGAGCTAGAGACATCACGCGCGATTGTCCGCCCGCCCGCCGTCCACCGCTACTGGGAGGGGGGGGAAAAGCGACCAGGACGAGCCCGTCAGAGCAGCGAGACTTCAACTCTCGACACTTCGTTTCAGGCCATGCCCGCCAGTGGGAATTCGTTGTACGGAGGGACCCTCGATCCTGATACCGGAATGCCTTCAGCCCACACCTTCGAGCACGACTATCTTTTCGACGACGAGCTCAACACGGAGACCGCAGGCGCTTTGTTTGGTATAGACTCCGACCCTTCGGCTCTGGCCGCCTTCGATCCAGCAGGACTGGGCGACCCCAAGGCCCTGTTTGCAGCGCCGTCTGGAAGCCAAGACCGGATCGCCGACTTCTCACCGCCATCACACCGCGATTCTTCTTCGTCAGCCTCATCCAGGCACAGTGCCGACTCCAGCTCTCCCAAAACTAGCCATACCTCGGGAGACGTCATGATGACCGAGGGGAGCTTTGGGGAGTGGAAGGGCTTCGAGGGCCTGTCCCACCATGATCCCAATATTGACATGCTGACTGGCGAATCCCTCGACCACCACATGGACCCGGCCACGCACTTTAACGACAGTAACTTTTTCGACTTCGAGAACGCCTCCAACAGCCCGAGCCCTCCGACCACGAACGGTCATGCCTCGCTATCCCCGGGAGACCACATGGCAGCTGCCCATAGGCCCGTCAAAAGCCCCGGCCTCCAGAGAAGGGCCAAGGGCCATGGTAAATCGCCGCTCGTTAGTGTACCTACCCCCCCTTGCCCATGACTGTAAGCGCCCACTAACAACGGGCCAGCAAAACCCAATGGCACACGGCATGAGTGGGTTCCGGGCCGGCGGCTCCAGAGAGGCATCACCGAACTTCGGGAGCCAGGGGTCGTCACCGGCCGCCATGTTCAAGGATTCGCCGTCATCAGACAGCAACATGAACATGCCAAAGAGCTTCAGCTTTAGAGCGTCGGTGCCAGAGTCCTCGTGGCCTGCACCCGGGGGGTTTCCCGCTCAGCGCCAGTCGACAATGCCGCATAGTCTTGAAATGGGCAACATGCCGTCCAACTCAGGCTTGGCTTACAACGCGCCCGCGTTTGGCGGCAAGCCCACTCTTAAGATTCAGCCCACGCCTCTGAAATCTCGCGTGGAAACGCAGATTCCCATCAAGTTGACATTTCATAATCTGCCGGCGAACATCAAGCATCTCCACCTCCCCCGGCACAGCATCTCCAAGGCTAAGCTTCTAGCGAAGGCGCCTGTGGATCGCTCACCGGATATGCTCGAGCTCTTCACCATGCTGGTTTGCACAAGCGCTATGCAAAACCCAGAGAAACGCCGGAGGGCTTTCGAGCGGGCCGCCGCGGCCACGCGCCCCACCAACCCGGAACCTTGTCCGGAGACTGAAGAGGACAAGCCGCAGAATGGTGGTGAAGTCCGAATTTGCCAGGGGTGTATCACCCGGGAACGTAAAAGGGCCGGCCGCAAGAAGAACAAGAAGCCCGAAGAGGACGAGCTTTGGGACAAATACCAGAACTACCGGGCCATCGTCTTCAATACGCAAGAGCTCAAAGAATGGCAGGTGGCTACTGATACCGGCATAGGCATCTCACCGCCTCCGGGTACTATGCAGGTAGATGCCCCTATGCGCATTGCTTGCTACTGTCGCCATCACCAGGAGAAGATGGGATTTCAAGTCATCTTCACCCTGAAAGATTACACAGACAACGTCGTCGTGCAGGAGATGTCCAACCCCATTATGATCACCGATGACCACAAGACTCACATCCCTACCCCTGCCCCTGTCACGACACCAACATCACATAACGACGCCCCGGCCGATGGTCTGTCGCTCGAGGCGAACCTAGCCTTCCGTCAGACACACTCGACGCCGGACCTCCACGGCCTGCAGCAGCAGAATCCGCCGGGCCCAGCGCCGGCCGCCCCCAAACCAAACCATTCCCATTCGTGCTCGGTCACTGCAACACCCCGCAGCCTATCGCGGCAAGCATCGCCGACGTCTCCAATGGCCCCTTCGGCCAAGAGGAGGAAGCCCAGTGCATCCAAGCTGCCGCAGAACCTGGCCATGACCCGCTTGGAGACCATCCAGCCGCCTGCTGCGCTTTCCAACGCGCAGGCTGGCGCGTCGGCCGTGTCGGCCGCCACGTCGCCTTTCTCGCCAAATATGAGCAACTTCCCAGTGGCGACGCAACTGTTCCCCCAAGGCCAACAGCCATCTTTGGGCCCTATACAACAAACCTTCACGACCGGGCCTCCGACGCCCAACAGCAACAACGAACAGGTGCTATATCCTGGAGCAGCCCGCAACATCAGCATCGACAACCTTCCCATATCGCAGTCAATGTACTCTGCGCCGGCCTCCGCGCACCCCAGCCGGCCTCCCAGCCCTAACCAGATGAGGAACGAAATGAATGCTCTCCAACAACAGGCGCCACTCCCTCAGGCACTGTTCAGTACGGAGGCGGTGGGTATGAACGCGCTGAGGGCACCGACCCCCACGATCCATAAGATCATTCCAGGAGAAGGCCCCAAAGACGGGGGCATCGAGGTCACAGTCTTGGGCAGTGGCTTCACCAATGGTGGCCTGGAGGTTATGTTTGGCGACAACCGGGCTCTGACAACGACCTACTGGGGCGAGAGTTCCCTTGTGTGCTTATTGCCTCCTTCTCATGTGACAGGTCCCGTCTTGGTCCGCATCCGGCATCCTCAGATGCCAGAGCAGCCACCTTCGTTCGGTGGAAAGCAACCACCTTTCTTCCGTTACTTCGATGACAGCGAAGAGCAGCTCATGAGGACAGCACTGGTGTGCCTGGGCAACAAACTTGGCGGGACGATCCAGGATGCTACAGATATTGCCCGCAGCATCATCAGCTCGAGGCCGAGCCCAGCGAATTGGGGTCCCTCCCCCGGGGCTGGAGCACAAGGCCCCAGCGGTTACAGTTTCCGGGACGTTTCGCTTGAAACGGGGCTAATGAAGGTGCTGGAGCTGATGGACCTCGATGACAGCGTCAACAAGGCCAAGATCAACATGCGGAGGTCTGCCACAGGACAGACCATGCTGCACCTGGCCTGCTCTCGCGGTATGGGTCGATTCGTCGCGGGCCTGCTGTCGCGCGGGGCCAATGTCGGCGCGCGTGACAAAGGAGGCTTCACCCCTCTGCACTTCGCTGCGATGAACGACCATGTCGAGATCGTCCGCCGTCTTATGATCGGCGGCGCCGATCCCACCATGCGAAGCTTGTCAGGTCTTACGGCAACCGACGTCGCGCAATCGAGAGAAGTGCGGCGGGTGCTCCGCCACGTTGAGGACCACGCGCGATCACGCAGTGGTGACTCTATTCACAGCCGCGTCAACAGCGCCACCTCGTTGCGGTCCCTGTGGGATCATCCCTCTACGCCGGCCTATCATGAGGACGCCCTGACGGACTCGTCGCTGCCCACGGACTCGAGCGACGATGAATACGAGGACTCGTCGGAGGAAAGCGAGGGGCAACAAGTCGACGGCGACGGCTTCTTGCAAATGGGAAGGCCAAGTGCTCCGCGCAGCCACCAACTCGCCGACATTGTCTCGCCGCCGCCCGCTGAAGTCCACGCCGGCATGGCATCCCCAACGGCGGCCGTGACGGCGCTGCAGGAGCGAGTGTTGCAGCAATGGCAGACGATGCTGCATAACTGGCAACAGTTCCAGATGCCCCCGATGCCACAAATGCCTCAGATGCCTCAAATGCCACAGCTCCCTGGCCGACCCACACTCCCAGACTACCACAACATGCTGAATAACGGGCACATCATGCAGCGCTTTGCCTCGCTGGTTCCTAACATCAGTGGCTCCCGGCCGGACTCTGTGGACGGCCAGCCGCCAAGAGAGGGCGACAAGCAGTGGTGGGAAATGCCGTCCTTCTTCGGCGCCAAGGAGGCTCCGCCGGCGTACGAGGACATTTTCCCCCAAAAAGACCTTGACACCAAGCAAGCAACCGCCGCCGCCGCCGCCGCCGAGTATGAGGCTGACGTCAAATGCACGGTGCTCTATGACGAGGTCGAGTCGGTAACAGCCGAGTTGCCGGCAGCGGAGTCGTCCCAGAACTGCGACGTCCCGACCCTACTCCAGATCGGACGCAAGAACGCCATCACCAAGGAGCAGCAAGAGGATTTGCAGCGTGCCCATGCGGCGCGATTGAAGACGGGCAGCAGTGACAAAATGCTGTGGTTTGTCTGGGTGTGTACATGTGTTCCCCGATGCTACGTGAAACTGTCAAGCTGACATGCCACCAGCTTCCTCTTTTCATCTTCATCCTCGGTGCCATGGTGCTCAACGGCGCACCCGCCGTCATCAACGGCGTGACCAAAATCACTCACGCAGTGGTTTCTTTCGCGGCCCCACCGGGGCAGGTGCTGGAGCGGGCTGGTCGAGCTGCCCTGGAAGGGCTCTGACGCGCTGACCAGATCCCCCACAATCGTTTTCGCACATTTACCTTCTCACGCTCTTCTCTTTCTGCCTTACAAAAGCATTCGCTTTGACTATACTACTACACCAACACATAACCTCTACCTCGATTTCCACCACTTCGTCACGAGGTCAGGGCTGGAAGGGACGGGCTCGCCCCTGGTGGGGGGGCACGGGGGGTACAGCAGTCCATCATGGCACATGGCGTTTCTTCTCGACTGGCTTTTAAAGGAATCTACAGATTATAGGTCCGTCTTCCGTGGCGAGAGACCCAGGTTGTCTGTCGCTGTTCGACAAGACGAAGATAGGGAGAGTAGGGGCCCAAGGCATACACGATGGGCCGCACTCTCCGCCATTGGGATTAATGGGGACTTGGGGAAACAAGGGGGCGGGATGGCACGTGGGAACGAGGCCGGGATGGCAGCGCATCCCGGAAAGCGCTTCTTTGTATAACGTTACGGTAGATAGTTTGGAAGTGGTCAATCTTAGAAGAGGTTGATTATATTCTCGCCCTTGCCCTTTACCGGCGGCTTCTTTGTGCTGTGTTGTGTCGCCTCTAGTTTGACGTCGTCGACGGCGGATGGAGAAGATGCAGCCGGATAGTGAACCCGCGGAAGCCCAAAGCCCCTGCCGCACCATCGAGACAGAACTATGTACAGGAAGAACCGCCGACGCAGCCAAAACTGAATACCCAAACAGAAAAAGGAACCCGTCAAAACGCCCTCCCTCAACGCCCTCCGTGGCCATTAGATGAACGGACTGGTTCATATGGTCTCGAAAGTACCGTGGTCGCCCCAATAGTAGTACATGGACCTTGTCGATCCGGTTCTCGTAAATTCGTAATGGGTCATGATAACGGAAGAAGTTCCCCAGTGACGCCATAAAACACCTCGCCCACCGACACGCCCATCTGTGACCAAGTGACCCCTCCCTGGCCGTCTTGTCTCCCCGTCGGCCCCGTCCCGTGTCTGGCATCGTGCCGGTTGGAACCTGGATTGACGAGGAAGAGCTCGCCCCCAAGGCCGGCGCCGCTACAAGGCCTCACCAAACCGCCAATCGACCTCCATGCGAGATTGCGAGAAATTCTCGTGGTCTCGCGTGCACGTTTCAGGGGCGCGTCGCACGTTTGGCGCCTTGATGTAGGCGTCAGGGATGCGCGGCACCGACGGGATTCCCCTGTTCATGTCGGGGACCAAGCTAAGGGGTTCGGCGACGCCGTCGCCCTCCCTGCTTCCACGGCCCTTCCCGAGGTCCCACGAGTCGATACTGCTCCGTGCACTCTGGCTGTCCATGTCCATGTCGGCGCTCGTGGATGGCGAGGAGCCCCGTGACTGTGAGAAGGAGAAGGCGAGTCCCATCTTGACGCCTCGGTTGTGGTTGTTATCCAGCGAGTTGGGGGGGTAGTACGATGGGCCACGTTTGGGACTGCTCTTCTTGCGGAGTTTGTTGGCGCCGCCGGCACCGGCAACCGAGGCTACCCGTGGGGGAATGAGCAGGATCCTCTCGCACCTGGGGCGATCGGCCGTCCCAACTGACGCTGAGGGGCTGGGACTGCGCAGGCGAATCGACTTCTCCCGCTGTTCAGTGGTGATGTCAACGCCGTGGCCACTGTCCCTGTGCGTGGTGTGGATGGTTCGCAACACGCCGTCGCCTCGTAACCGCTCGCTAAGGGTGCTGCTACCACTGGGCATCTTGCGCAATTTCTTGGATACGCGCTTAGTGAATCCCGATGCACTGTTGCTCATGCCGTTGGCCGTGAGGCCGAAAATGCCGCCGAAGCTGCTGCCGGTGGCACTCAGGGGCGTAGCGTTGGGTCGTGCGGTGGCCGGAACCGACAGCGCATCGTCGACAGAGGCGTTATCGTCTGTTTCGGGCCGGGCGCGTTTCCGACCACGCAGCTGGTGACGCAACAACTCACGGGAGGGTATCTGGTGGGCTCGCGGCGGTGGGGCCAAGTGTTGCATCTGGAACGAATGCCTAAAGGTTCGCGAACTGCGGGGGCTGTGGGGTGACTCGGGCATGTCGGGCATGGTGGAACAAGAGGTACGAGAGGGCGTGGCGGGTTCGGCCGAGAGCGGCAGCGGCGGCGGGGGCGGAGGGCGCGTAGGCGCGGCAAGACGAGCACCCCCCTCCACCTGCCGCGGCGGCGGCGGCGGCGGACGCGTGGGTGCAGCAACATGGATCTCTCCCCCCACCTGCGGCGGCGGTTGGTCTTGAGGCTGTGTTGGCGGTGGTCGTGTGCCAGGTGGCGGGCGGCGGGTGGACTGGATGGCATGGCTTTGGAAGAAGCCTGTGGCCATAAGTTGGTTGTACGACTTCATGATTTCCTCCCGCGTCGGGCGGTCACTGCCCACGGCGCCAGCGCCGGAATCAGCCCCGTTAGGCAGGAAGCTAGCGGGTAGCTGGGGGATGTGGGACTGCGAGTGTGACTTGGCCATGTGGCGAGCTGGTCGTTGCTGCGTCGGCTCCGGCTGCAGGCTCGTCCGCTTCTCATGCCCCTGCTGGGGCTTAGTCGCGGCTGGCGGGCGCTCCCTGCGGCCAAGTCCAATGGCATCCCGTACGCGGGTCAGGAAGCCCGACGACTTCTTCAGGCCGAGGTCCGTGTCTTCGGTCGATCGGCGGCCCTGGTCATGCTGGGTGGCGTCGTGCGAGCGCAGCAACGGTCGGAGCAGGGGCTGCGACTGGCCGAGGTGAGCGGAAGCCGAAAGCGGGCGCTCGCGGGCGCGTTGGCGGCGGCGGCCGGGACTCGGAAGGGGAATGAGCTTGGGGCTGCGACTGGGACTACGGCCCTGCGAGGGCCGACCGGGCGGAGCGTCAGGATAAAACTGCTTCTCGAAGACGGCCAGCTCCTCGGGTCCGAGGAACTGGGCGGGCGGGGCGGCGCTGACGCGGTCATTCATAGATCCCTCCTGGAAACGCGAGGCGGGCGGGCGCGGTGCCGTCGCGTCGGTCGACGGGCCCAAGGACGTGGGTGTGAGAGCCATCTTGGCTCCCATGACGGCGGGCACGGGTGGCCGCGCCCCGAGGGAGGCAGCGCAAGCAGGCAGAGCGACCGAAGCAACAGCCAGTCGGCCGCTCCCCACGATGCTGGGGGTGGAGGCGCGGCGGTGTAAGTGGGCGGGCGAGGAGACGGCGGGCGTGCGCGAGAGAGCCGGAGAGGGAGAGGGGGAGAGAGAAAGGAAAAGGGAGAAAAGGCAACGACTCGGTCGGGCCTGCGCGCGCGCGGGATGGGAGGTGATGTAATGGAAGGCGGGTGGGCGAAGGAGGAAGAGAGCGGGAGGGAGGGGGAGGGATGAACGGATGGGTCTGCAGACAAGAGTGGCTGTCTGGTGGGTTTGGGATGTGGGCGTAGATGCGATGATGGAGTAGCTACTTAGTCGGGCTCCATGTCGATCGCGGCTTTGTTTGGGTTGCCTGAACTCTGCCTCGGGGGTTTGTTGACATGGACTCCTCGCCCTCCTCGGTCGTCGTCCCGGCTCGGTGGGTCCACGGCTTCGTCTCCCCTGCGCCCGTTGGCCGACCGCCTTGCGCGGCGGGTCCTTCCTTCTCCCCGGTCGGCCCATTTATCCATTCCCAGCCATCTCTTCTTCCATTGGTTTCCCATCCCGGCTCACTACTTCTTTATTACTGCCTACCTACCTCGCCTACCAGTTCCATGCCGGAAAAGCGGCCGCGCGGCATTACAACGCGGCTTCACGGGAGGGCGGAACAGCCAAAGGCCGAACACGAGCGAGAGAGAGAGAGAAAGTGTACGTGAAAGACGAGAAGACCCCCCCCTGGGCCTCGATTCAGGGGCTCCTGAACTCGTGGCCATTGCCCGTCGGTCCACGTGGTCCTCGCGTGAGCCTGCACGAATATGCGCGCTGTGCGTCGTCGCCATCAGCATGCGGTCAGTCGCTGTACCGTTGGAAAGGGAAGGGGGGGGGGGGGGGCGGGGGGCTTCCTAGGCTACCCGAGCTCGACTCCCCGTACAAATGTCGAATTGGGATCCGTACCTAGCCAACCAGCCCCCTCGGGGATGGGTCTCTCTCTACCTGCATCCGCATATCCATCCTACCGTCTGCGACTGCGGCGGCGCTGGCCCAAACGCCTGGGGCACGGAATTGTCCACCCAGACACGGGCAGGCCGCTCCACCACCCCCGCGTAGCACAGCAACCAGACTAACGAGGTTAACGTACCGTGATAGTACACGTATAGTAGGTGAGCTACTTGGGCACGCCCTTGCTTATTGGTAGGCTAGCACAAGCGCCTACCTTTTGGGGCTGGCTTAGCCCGCACGGAGCAGACGGATGCAGACCGCGTTCCCGACCAATCCTCCAGATTGCAGGTACGGATGGAGTCGACCACGACCCCGACCTCGTCAGTTTCGGCACCAGGAACCTTCAGGACCACTTGTACGAGCCCAGTCGGCGACGCCAAGGGCCCACGAACCCCAGCACGCCCACGACGAGCGGAACAAGACCGGGTCGGCATCCCGCGCCCGGCACGTCAAGACGAACACACTCACCAGCAGCCAGGTCCATAGGCGACCCTTCACTACCTACCACGCGCACATACACATCGTATCCATCCCAGAAACATCAGCGCAGCGTTCATATACCCAACTAGCCGAGTAAGCACATCATCGGGTGCGTGAGAAATCATCCATTCCCCACCCCTGGCCTAGTTTGTGAGCGTGCTCAGCAATTGTATATATACTTCGGTATCTATCCAAGCCCCGAGGCACGCCTTGAGGCGGGCTGTCTCCCTGACAACCCGGCGGCTTCCTCGTCTAGGCGCCTGTACGCCACGAGGGGATCCGTTCAAACATTATTATGAAACATGATGGTGCGCCGGCGTTCGAGGCTCGACGACCTTACCGAGACTCCTAGCGTAGCCTGATCCGGCCTGCCGCACGGAAACCTTTCCATGCCAGGGCACGCGCGACAAGCGAGAACAGGAGCGGCACCGCCCGCGTATATACGGTCCCAAACCAGCAAAATGCAAATGGTATCAAGAACAGAATTACACAAACTTCTCCCCCCTCCCCTCTCCCCTGTGCACTGTTGCTCAGTTGTATGCACCGTGGTGGCGCTTCCGAGCATAGTTCTCATTAGCCCGCGCCTCGGCGTACTTGATTTCTTCACAACCCGATGCAGGGCTGTTCAGCATCGGATCAATCGGCCCAACCGGCACGCCCAAGTCCACCTTGTATTGGCCCGACTCGCCGGGCTGTGCCTCGTTGCCCAGCGAGTACTTGGACGCACGTGCGCCGGCCGCTCTGGCGTAGTCGAGGATCTGCGCGAGGTAGCCCGTCTCGGGACCCTCCTCTTCGACATAGCACCGCTTGGCCGACAGGGTGGTCTGCGTTGAGTACAGGTTCTTGCCAGACCGCGGCGACAGCGACAACGACCCGTGCGGGCTGAAGGCAGGCGACGAGTCGGCCCGCGTTTCCACTGACCCGATACTCCCCCGCGCTTGTATGGGCGGCAGCGAGTACTTTTGCGACACATGGCCGTTGATTGAAACGGGAGGCAGTGACGGCATCGGATCCTCGCGCGGCGGCGGCGGGAACGATGGCAACGACTGTATCCGCTCTTCCCGTCCAGGAAACAAAGGCTGCGTGGGCATCCGTTCGTCCCGGAGAGGTGGGAACGACTGCGGCAGCATCCGATCTTCTCGGGCTGGTATGAATGGGGGCAGCGATGGCTTTCGCTCATCCCGGGTCGCGTTCATGGGCAGCGACGGCTTCCGCTCCTCATGATACGGCGAGTATGTCGACTGGGGCCCAGCCGCCAGCGGAGGATATGCATGGAATGACGCCTGGGGATGGTACGGCCGTGCTGGCGTGTTGGGTTCCGAGGAAGGTCCGGCGGGTGCCTGGTACGAGTTGCGTGCCCCGAAACGGAGCACACTCTGTTGCGGCTGCGGCGCGGCGGCCGCGATGGGTGGTGGTGCGACATGCTCAAACTGCGATGCGCGGCGAGAATACGAGCTCGGCTCCACGCTGGCATGGCTGGGAGCCCGGGTGCGGTAGTTGGCCGAAGGAGACGGCGACCGGCGACCATCGTCATCCCCATGGTCACCCTTTCCGTCCTTACCGGGCCGCTTCCGCATCCGCACATCCCGGCGGATGCGGACTCGGCACCCTTGTTCCGCCACAGCCCGGCTCAGCTGCGTGCTTGTGCACAAGCCCGGGAACTTCTTGGCGCTGAAAACCTGGAATGTCTGCGACCTGATCTCCATGGTGTGGGTGACGAACTCATCGGCCGCCTCCTCAGACCCACCCTGTGCCGTGATATCTCGATGCGACTCTGGCGACAGGTCCTGGGCTTCCTTGTTCTTCTCGTACAAGCGGAAGATGAGTTTGTAAAACCCCTCATGGCGGACCGACAGATCCGGAAACAGGAAGTAGCCAGCGGGTTCCGGGCGGTCCAGGTAGCAGCATGCCGATACGGGAAGGCCCGTCAGAACCGGGGGGGAAGTGGCCGCAGGTGTCTGTACGCGGCCATGGGCGATGGGCCGGGCGTTCTCGAGCGACACAAAGACAAAGAACTCGGCAGCATAGTCAAAGGTAATATCCTTGGCCGTCTCGACATTCTCGCCCTCGTAAATGTTCAGCTTTACAATGGGCGGAGGGTCAATAGGGCGACGATCCGCCGATGCTATGGCTGGTCAGCCTCATTTGTCACGGGTCCAGGAGGGGGTGGGAATTACATTTCGGGCCCGATCCACACGCTCTGGCGCGATCGGGTTCTTGCATCACCGTGAGGACATAGTGCAGCACGCGGCCACCGACCGTGATGCGGGTATTGCGGCTTCGCGAGGGTTCCCCCTTGTGACCGCCCAAGGCCGGCATGGTGACGGCCATCGACTGCATCGTGAATCAGCTGTGGGTTCTTGGTGTGGTGGGAATGCATGGTTGCAGCGCCCGGAAGGGGGGCGGGGCGGAGCAAATTGGCATTTATGGCAATTGCATTGGCTCAACACAAGCCGGGCCATAACGAGCAGACAGGCACCCACTACGGGGGTGTTCGCCGACACCCGGGCGGACAGGTGGAGGCAGACAACAACAACAACAAGACAGACAGATAACGACATACCGTGAGAGCCATGGGTGCAGGTGGCAGCAAGACGAAGAGGGGGAAGGCCGATAGAGTTCGTGGTTGGAGGCCGGCCTGTCAGGAGTGAAACCAATCCAGAGTGTCGGGTCGTCGCAAGCAAACCACACCACAGGGCGACTGTGCCGCTCGGCTGCGTCCACGAGGGGACGAGGGGGGGGACGGGCGGACAAGCGGCAGCGGCAGCGGCAGCGGTAGCAATGACAGCGGTGCACCTTTGGGGGAGGGCGACCGGGGCGGGACGGTACGATGATGTCGTCGTTGTGGGCGGTGGTGGCAGTGGTGGTGGTAGGTGTGGTTGAAGAAGGGGGAGGAGAGGAGGGGAAAAGAGAAAGGTCGGGGACCCGAAGACTTGGTCGTGGGAGGCGAGCGCTTCTCTAAATGGAGGAGCCGAGAACAGCGGTTGGCTGGATGGATGCATGGGTGGGGAGGGCAGGTGTCCCGAGGCGCTGGCTGGTGGTGCGGCAGGTTTGTTGCTAGCCGGCTAGCCAGCCAGAGCGAGAGCCCAGCCGGCCTGTGTGCTCTGCTGCAGACCGACCCCCATACGTGGGATGGGATGGGTAGTGGATGTAAGTTAGTGGTTAAGCTCTAGGCCGACTAGCTGCTAAGTACGTACTGGATGGATACTTTACGTCGGCGTGGGGAGAAGGAGGACGAGGACGAGAATTTTTGGCAGCTGGGCCGACCTCTACCTGACGCAGACTCGACGGCGACGGCGGCAGTCGACATCCATCATCCATCCATCCCCCATGGGTAGGTAACCTCCAGCTCTGCTGTCATCCATGGCACAGGGAGGCGCTGAGTAGAGGGACACGGCCTCTTTCTACCCCCCCCCCCCCCCTCCCCCCTCCTCTCTCTCTCTCTCTCTCTCTCTCTCTCTCTCTCTCTCTCTCTCTCTCTCTCTCTCTCTCTCTCTCTCTCTCTCTCTCTCTCTCACACACTTACCAGGCACCCAGGGCTCTTTCGGACCCTACATCCCGACACAACCAGGACAAGTCCCTGGTGGAGGAGGGCCCAGCAGCCCGGCCGAGGGAGACGGGTGGGTAAAAGAAAGGCCTGGGCGATGGACGGACCCAGCGTTGCTGCTGGCCACTCGCTCGCTTCTTGGGTCGGGTAGCAGGCTCGGATGACAGGGTGTAGAACCCGTCCAATCGCGATGGAAAACCGGCTCTGCCTCCCCCACCCCGGGGACACAGTCAGACAGCCACCCCCAGGGTTGTATCGTCTTGCCATTCCGGAAGTGGGGTATGGCCTGTGAATTCGTGGTCAGCCCCTGCCTATCTAGTTGGGTTGCTCCAGTTCTGCTGCCGCTATGCGACCCACCCTGTACACCTAACCATCCATCCCGCCGTACGTACTGCCCGCTGCTTTCGATGGCAGCCACTGTCCTTTGGGCCATGCAGTAAGCACAATCATTAATACCCCAGTCCTCTCTACCTCTGGTATCCTACCAGCTACCCAGCACATGGTACAAAGGTATGGGGAAGCACCGCCGACTAAACGTGCGCCGTTCCGTCGCGTATCCGCCCCCTGGACCGACGGCTTCAACATCCCCTGTGATGGAGCCACTTCACTACAGCACCACTCGCTCCCTTCATAGCGAAGTAGGTCCGAGGGCAGTCGTCCATCTCATCTCATCGGGGCGCCCATCCATCCGGATGAAACGCACGTCTTGTAGGGCTGGCCGGGCTGCCTTATCACGTACTGTGTAAGAACCGTGATGACGGTTGGCCCATGGTTACTTGGGGCCTGGCCAAGCAATGGCATCAGGCACCTTCCCGAGTCCATTACAACCCATATCCCGTTGGCCAAGTGCCACGTCCTCCCTTCCCAGCAGGGCTGTCTCCCTAGGTCTTCATCTGCATGTCGAAGTTATCGGGCCCACGCAAGGGGCTTGGCACGGTACCTACTTGATCACCTAACCGTGCGGTGCTTACCGGGACCCTATCCCCCCTCGCCTCCGATCTCCCGTGCCGCTGCCGCGTAACGATGTTTGCGGACGGTCACCGCCCTGGCTCCCGGTTCTGTGGTGAGTCGGCCGGTTGGTAAGGCTGGGGCCGGTTGGGCTTTCCAGGTGCGAGGCCGTACCAGCTTGTTTCTGTCACGATGGAGCAGGCATCAAGCCGGGAGACCTGAGGTCGTCCCCTCTCCCGGGGCGCGCGCGCCTCGACGTACGTCTTACGTTGCTCGTGCCATCGGCAATTGGCCGTAAACCTTGATTGGGCTAAAGAGGAGCGAGGCAGGGCGAAGGGCCCCGCCCGCACTCTCGTCGCTCTCGTGGTTACTTCCATGGGTACGCAATCCGCCATGGCCGTCGGTACTCCCAATGAGCAGTACTAGCTGCCCGAGGGGCGCTAGCACCCGGCGCTTCATGATTGCCCGGCGGGCCTCTGGGCCGCCTCGTGGTCGTACCATGACTTGCTCGACACTCCCAAACGCTTGGGGCCTCTGGCAATTGCCGGCGTTGAAGGGCGTGCTGCGACGCCCGCCCCCTCGCGTGTGCGCGCGCCAGTTGCCGGACGGCGGCCCAGGGCGTACGAATCAGAAAGCGGGGCGGGTCGCCATGGGGGTGATTCATGCAATCCCTTCCCGAGCACCTCGATTCGGCGGGGGAGGGAGGGCATATCCTCATTATTGCCGTGGCAGATGCCTGGGTATACTATGTACTGCGACCAGTTTGTTGCGTATGGCTTGGGTCGCGCTAGCGCTCGCTAGGGAAGGTTGGCGTAACCATCCCATGCGGGCCATGGCCCCCCCGCCGGCTGCCGGTCCAGTGACTATCTGCATCACTCTGCGTGATTACACTCATTCCCTACCTGCCTCCTCCTCCTCCTTCTTCATTCGGGCGAATACCAGCATCCACCCCGTCGTGCTATGCGCAAGGTACCTACCAACAAAAGCCCCTCCGAGCACGCATCATGTGCCCAGAGCGCCCGTACTGTGTCGTAGCAGCGACACAGGAGGGCCCGGGAGCTGGTGTGCAAAGGAGCATCCATGGGTGGCGTCCCGTGAGCCGTCCCATCCCATTTCAGGATCGATCCCTGGAGTTGCCCAGCACAGTAATACGGCCGGCCACCGTCCGTTTCGGTGGGGGCTCTTACCCCATCCTCATCTCAATCTCGCGCCATTGTCCCTTGTCCGTCCCGTCGCCTTCTTCATATGCCGTTTCATTCCCCGGGGCAGAACCCGAGACGGGGAGCCGGCGTGGTGGGTTGGGCCCAGGGACAGACTGCGCCGGGAGGTCCAGCAGGCCGTCTCTGGGCGGGCTCAAGGGTGCTTGCGCAGGGCTCCCATCTTTGGTACCGAGCGTCGCACCCGCACACCTCTCTCGCCAACAATTGTCCGACACATGACCACCACGACGGCGGCGTACATAGCCCATGTGCAGGCAAACTGGGCCTGGCCTGGCCAGAGCGACGAGGTGGGGGAGGAGAAGAACCACGTCCATGTACCCGGGATCCGTGCGCGCGTGTGCTTCTTCCCTCGTTCGGCAAACTTTGTCGGGGGCCATGACATGTAGTGCAGGACATATTCGCACATAATCACGCACCACCTCCTTGGCCCGATCGGCCACCACGGCCATTCCGCGCCGACCGCGTGCCGCTTCTCTGCCCATGCATGACTTGGGGCAGACTCGACCCGGGCAGCCGGGACTAACGATGGCTGCGAAGCAAGCGTGCAGTTCTGGCACGGCTGAAGTCGTGAACTCTGCGTTAGCCAACGCGCCCTTTCTGCCACGTGCATGCGTCCTCGCTTCGGCTTTCCCTGGGCCGGCGACCCGTCACACCTGGCGACAAGACCGGGGCGCGACCCTGCGGACCATGGATGCGCTCTCTCGGTGTGCGTACGCTCTGCTGGAGTGGCAGTGGCGAGCAGCCTTGGCGGGCGAGCCGTTCGGCATCTGTGGCATCCCCTCTACCTATATACGCCGTCATGGAATCTGCTGCTGGGAGAGCTTGCCGTCGGAGGTGGCGGGCCCAACCTGTTGGGTGCCCTGCCAAATCCCAGCGTATCCTGGACGAGTCGAGCTCGGCACCGGGCCATAACCGATACCCTGGGTTTTGCGGCATTCTCCTGCTTCAGTACTGCCGAGTGCAGCTGCTTGCTTTGGGGACATGCAGGCCCCCGATGCCCCACGGCCACCATGGGAAGGGAAAAGCAAAGACGCTTCGCCAAATGAAATGACCTGTCTACCCGAAACGGCCCCAAAAGCAAGCGGGATGGCTTTCCACATGGCGAGGCGCGCGCTGAGAGCAGTCGGCGCTGGACCCAAGCAAGGCAGAAAAGCAAACAAAACAAAGAGAAAAGAAGGCACAGGAGTTCACAGGCCATCTAGGACAAGCCTTGCACGACTGTCCGATGCGTTGCGATAGCTTTGCCCTCCCCCTCCCCGCGTATCCGTGTGTCCGAGGCAGCGGACCTACGCTCCTACGACCCACGTCCCTCCATCGGCGTGTTGGTAGATCTGTAGACCGTGGCGGCGGCACGTGGCGTGTTTGCAAACATGACTATGCCCCCTTCAACCTCACCGGACCAGAGCAGCATCGAATGAGGGTCCAACGGCATTCTTGTGTCACTCGAGCAAGGCGAAGCTGAGCCTGGGCCTAGGAGAAGGAAGGCTGTGCCGCCCCGACGTCGTTCCATTTCTCTTGCTTTCGTTGCTGGCGGGCAGCAAGCAAGGGGTAACGCCGGTCGGTCGCCTCAGCGAGGCCAAGCCTTGCATCCCCAGGCCAGCTGATGGGCAGCGCCACCAGAAGAGGTTCTGCATCTGTCAGGATCGCAAGCGAGATGGGCACCGATAGGAGACGGCTCGGTGCTTTTTGAGCACCCACGCGGGCCGAGGGGCTCGGTATTGGTGCTCCGGGCCGGGCAACGTCTCATGTCCCGTGTTGCCCTGGAGCAAAGAAAGCCCAACACACTCCGTTTGCTATGGCAACTAGTCTCGCGGCCAGCGGATGGCGACGTCTCGTCGGCACCGCCAGGAGGTATGCAGCACTCCTGTCCGACCGGTGGCCGCGATGGTAAGCCTAGGGCAGCAGAAACCAGAAGGAGGGCAAAGCAAAGCAAGCCCGTCGACTCGTCAGCGACTACCATTGTCGTGAAACGGGACAGGGGGTAGGCCATGGCACATCCATCGGGTTTTTGCCGACTTGTGTTTCCGTGTCCGCCTAGATATCGCACACCGACATGCATTGCCCATGAACCTGGTGCCGGTGCGGTGTGGTCGACGAGCTGCGTCCTCGTGGGTATTCAAGAGTACCTGGCCACTCCCAGTACGCAGTACCGTTGTTTGTATCATGTCGCATAGCCTGTAGCATCGCCGTGGCGGCGACAGTGGCCTTCGTTGCTCCAGCCCGGCAGTATTTTTGCTGTTGGGATATCGCCTGTTGCCTTCACATGACGGCGCCGCTGCTACTGTGGCACGACAACTCGCTATTGTATAGGAGCGACACTACTATAAAATTGCAGCACCGGTCTGCTTATGCATGGGATGACACTACCACGGGGTCGGATCGAATGAAGGATGCGCAACGCCGTAGAACAAGATACGCCTTGGTCCACCCGAGGCTGTTGGGGCAGCCAGGCGGCACCTAGCAAAAAGGAGGCTCATTGATTCCTCCAGACGCCGGACCAGAGCATCCCATGGGGGATGCCGCAGTAAAATGGGTAGGGTTTTATGGACACCAGAGGGGGGGAGGGACCCCCGGTAGACCGTCAAGCCGCGTCCCCGGATGGGTTGTAAAAAAAAAAAAAAGTAAAAAAAGAAGAAAAAGAAAAAAAAAGACGAGAGTCCGTCCGCCGATGGACACCATCCTATTGCCCCGGCCCGAATCGGCGTCTCAACAACCCGCCCCGCCGCTCATCATAGCCACCTGCTGCATCCGCCGGCGGTCGACCTCCTTCTTGAGCATGACGAGGGCCGTGGTGACGACGAGCAGCTGCACGTGCTCGCGCGCCTTCTCGTCGACGGCGCGCAGGTCCCTGCCATTGTCCAGAGTCAGTGGTTTCCAAGAAGAGGGATTCCTAAGGCATGTTTTGGAGCCCCCTCCGGTCGGAACGACGAAACAGGGGAAAACAGGAGTACGACCGGGGAGGGATCCGTGCTGAAGGAGGTCACAAAGGACACCGGGGGTTGCTTACAACATGAGCCGCCCCCCGTTCCCGGCCGCGGACCGGCTCGTGCCCGGCGTGCGGAGGTCCTCGTTGCGCACCAGCTGCGCGATGCGCGCGCGCGGCGGCGGCGCCACCCGCTCCAAAACCCTGCCAGCATCCAGAGTCAGCACTCTCCCAAGCCCGGTGTCCCGGGGACGGGTTTCGGGGCATGCGCAGGCCAGGGCGCTGGAGAGAAAGCGGAGTGGGTGGTACCACATCGGGGCTTCGTGCTGAAAGGGGCAATCAAGAACACCGGGTGTTGCTCACAGCAGGTTGTCGGCCGCCTCCACCCGCCGCTCCCGCGCCCGCGCGTACCGCCACTCAAGCGTGCCGAGGCTCGGCGTCTCGACGCGCTGCGCGCGCGAGAGGAGCCGCCGGCCCACCATGTCGCAAGCCTCGCCGCCCCCCTGGCCCGGCTCCGGTCCGGCGAGCAGCCGGATCTGCGGGGGCCGGCCGACGCCGAACCGGTACGTCGTGGTGGTGAGGGGCGTTTCCGCCGCGTCGTCGGCGTGCACGAGCGTGCACGAGCCGGACCGGCGCGCGGGCCGGAGCGACAGGTACAACGGCCGGGGCAGCCGCTGTCCCGACGGCCCGAGGCCGAAGATGGAGATGGGGTCGGGCCGGGGGGGCATCGGGAGCGAGAACCACGGCTTCCCCGGCGTCTCGATCTGGAGCTGCGTCGTGGGCGCGAAGGGCGCCGGCGCCGGGCCCGGAACCCCGGGGTCCGTGTCCACGCTCCCCGGGGAGCTAGGCCGGGAGAAGCCGGCCGCACCGGCGAGATGCTCGGGGCGCTCGGAGTAGGGAGGCAGCGAGGGCGTCTCCAGAGAGGAGGAGCACGAGGCGCCCGTGCGTGCTGGGTATAGGCCGGTAGACGTCATTGGCTTTCCCGTCTCTCGGTCACATTGCTGGCAGTAGAGCCTTGGAGGATGGTCGATGAGGACGGCGACATAGTGACTACTTATACAAGTATTCGGCCTCTACCGGGCGCGTTGGGCCCGACAAGAAGACGTCTCAGTCACCGACTGACACTTACACCGGCCGGCCTAGCGCGGCTGCGCCCTCATCCATCTCGCATTCGTCGTATTGCGAAAAGTGGGACACGGGTGGCGATCCGGTGGCCGGTACGTCGTTGCAAGTACCTCGCTACTCGACGGCGGCGTGCGTGCAGTGATTGGCTCCTCGCTATTGGTACGGCCGTCCACCTCACATCAAAGTCATGAGCACATGGTCCGCAAGAGCCCTGGTTCGCCAGGAAGGCTGGCGGGACGAAGACGGCGGGTGTGTGACGCAGCCTCAGGGGCTGGCGGGAGACGGCATTGCCAGCACCGACATCTATCAGCCGGAATCCGCAGCTGCTCTCCGTTTCTCGCGCTTGGAATGGGGAAGACGGAAGCGCCCCGCCCGGGCCCGCCAGTCCATCGTCATCCGAGACTCTTGCCGAAAAAGGTGGTATCCTCCTCGAGCCGCGCTTCAACCCACTTCGGCCAGTGATTATACTGCTGATACTCGGGCAGTACGTGCCGGTTCAGATATCTCAGCCACCGGACCATGCCCTCGTCCACACTGCCCGTCTCGGACCTGCCCCCCTGCTGGCTGGCAATTTTCTCTTGGTTCGAGATGGTGGCCATGATCTGCTTAGTTGCAATCCAGTGCGTGCCCAGCAGGAGGCACGTCGAGTTGGACGGGTCGATGATCCGCTGGAATTGGTCGTGAGGTATCTGCATCCACCAACCGTAGTCTGCAACCCCTTGCGTGAGTACTCGCGCGCGAAAACACCCCCGCTTCCGCTACTTACGTTTGGAGAGGAGCTGGTAAGCTGGACATGGAAACGGTCAGCGCCAGGAGAATATCGGACTTCGTTGTGGGCAGCGCTTACCTAAGAAGGGCGAGGTATACAGTGCTTCCGCAATGTCCAGGAGTAGCCTCCAGTACTCTGTTTCGACGGCGTGGACGCAAAGGGGCCCCAGGCTTCGGATCGCCTCGACAGCCATGTCGGTCCATTCGGTCGGGATGAGAGGGATTGCGTCCATCAGTGGCTTCAGCTGCGCCATTTGTTCTTCGCCCATGAAATTGAAGAAGATGAACTTGGCTCGTTTACAATACATCTGGATCGCCACAAGCACGATGCCCCGGCAGAAGGTCATGAACTCGACCATGCCATCGTCTAGGAGAACGCTCTGGAACGTCAATGCGAAGCACGTAGCCATCATGGCATTGCCCGCCTCGTACGCATCCGTCTCCGAGATGTGACCCAGGGCCTTCTTGATGTATTGGATGGCCTTGAGCCGGTGTGCCATGGCAAAGGTCAACAGGCTCGGGTCCCCCCTGGCCATAAGGTCCGAGGCAGACAGGCCAAGGATGGCGTGCATGAGGTACTCGTGCTGGTGGGGTGTTGAGCGCCAGCCCAGTTTCATGAGGAGGCGAGGGGAAACGACAGAAGAACACGAGCCAACTTACGTTCTGCGACAAGCAGGGCACCTCATGCCTCCAGATACGCTCGTTGCCTAGGGGGTGATGTGGGGAACATGACAGTAGAAAGTGCTGGAAGAAGCGCATGTCTTGCAGGCTGAACAGGGGGATCTGGTGTTTTGGCTGGTGCGTTACGTTGGGCCTTTCTGGGTACTGGCAACGCAGGCCCGTCTTCACGCAGTGACCACACTCCGGGCGAGTCTCTTGACACTTGAGATGGGGGCCCTCGTTAGCACCCGGCGGTATGCTTGTCAGGAGCGTGGCGGGATAGGCTTGCCAACACGCCTGCCGTTACCTTGATGCGCCTCGCTTTGCAATGAAAACAGCCTCTCCTGCTTTTTGTGTGCCCCTTGCGCTCAAGTCGCGGTTTTTGGCTGGGGCCCCGCGCCACGGTCATGTCCGTGGCGGTTGTAGCGCTCGCGAATACGACATTCTGGGAGGCCGCCGGTAAATTGGTCGGCCTTGGCCCTGTGGGATATTCAATGTCGTCGCTAGATGAGGATCGCCCACGGCCAGGCTCTGCTAAGTTGTCGTCCGGGTCGGCACGCGAGAGCATCGAGTCCCAAGCAGGTGTCTCCGGATAGTCCATGGCCGGGTGCGAACAGTGACTGTTGCCCGGCAGCCGGGGGGGGGGGTGGATTGGTTGGTTCTCTCGGTGCCCCTTTCAACGAAGAGACCCGTTCGCTTGCGATGCGCCCGGTGACTTTCGCTCAGCTTCGAGGATGCCCACTGTAAAAGACAATGACTGCGAGCACATACTCTCCTCGTGAGGGGCTGGGCTGCGGTCGGGCTCGGGGCTGAATGGGGATGGACGGCCATGATCGCTTCAGCCGGTCGTTGTGGCAGTGCAGCTGCCTATCTCCCTAGAACGTTAGTGTGGCACCGGGGCTGGCGGTAGATGTCTTGGAGGCCGTGCGGAACCAGCGAGCGTTATCGATGAGGCGCAGTCGTCTATCCATTGCACCTACTTTGGAGCACCACCTCAGGCTCTTCGGAGCCACCTATGCAATGCTATCCGAACCACATTTTACTGCCCGAGGAGACGTGCAATACCCTGCGAGCGACCCCTGCCCGTATAGTGAGTGACATCTCCGGTAGATCGAAAGCTGCTCCATATTGGACACTTGCTTCCCGCCGGCCCGGGTCGTGCGATTCGTGCACCGCAATAATGCGGAGGCCAGCGACAGATACTAACGGACGCCGTGTTGGCCACTTGGCTGAGCTGGCCCGACCGAAAGCGCCTGGTTGGTCGGATGGGATGCACCAAGGAGTCGGCCGTTGCACAAACGGCACAGCTCGACAGATACACTTGCCGCACAGCCAGGGATGGTGTCGGGCCTGCCAACCCGTCTCTAGTGCCGGCACGAGGCGCCCCATTGTGGTCATATCTGCTGGCTCGTCCTGTACGGACGCCGTGCTGCTGGGCCGGCCGCGACGAGCTGCCCGTCCGCCTACCGGTGCCGTCCTGACGATGGAGGCTAGTTCACGATGAAGGTCGATCAGATTGTCGGTCAGGTGGGGAACAATCCAGGCCAAGATTTTCGACCCTGGCGGATCCAAGCCTGCCAAGAAAAAGCGAGGCTTTTTTGGTCCCCCCCTCTTCTTTCCTGCGGGCGGCAAGGCGGGAGTGTTGGCCAATGTGGGTGCCCCCCTTGTGGGTTGTTCTTTTCGCCCTTCGCACGTCTCTCGGCGACGCTCGGGGCTGGCTTCTGGGTGGGCTTGGCTGGGCTCCCCGCTCGCCGCCCGGCACTTGGGGGGAAAAAAGGCGTGGTGTTGTTGTTTCCTGGCGCTCCTGTGGCGCGCGGGAATAATTTCGCTTGCGTTTCACCACGCGCACAAGGCCCTTACGGCCGGCGACGGCGTCTCTGGACGCCAAGTCTCCAAGGGCCACTACTGCTCCAGCTGGCATCCGTGTGGCACGCAGGGAGCGCCCCGTATGGCTGACGAACGGACGCCGAGACGACGCTGTGCTGTGCTTGCGGTGCTTTGCTGCTTGCTTCCGGCCCGCCCAAAGCACGCGCCGGCACGCAGCCCAAGTCGTTCCCTGCCTCTGTGCCTCTGCCGGCGGCCTCGGTACCACGGACACGCCGTCCTGTGCTGCCCGGCTCCAGCGACGTGAGCGACGGGTTGGAGGGAACGCTCATTGTCCCTCCAGCTCCGGGGAGGAAGAGGGGCGAAGGGTACGTGAGGTCCCCCTCCCCGGGAGCCCGGCGCTGCCGACGAGGCCGGCAACTGTACAGATATGAAGAAATTGTGGCACGCCGTCACCTTGTTTTTTTTTTCCTTTTTTTAAAAAAAACTTGGCCGTCCACCACCGCAGCCGTGATGAGTGCGGCTTTGCGTGGGTTTGCCCAGGGGCTGTCTGGTTACAGGGCGAGTCAGCATGGCGGGCGGACAAAGAACGGGTTCCAGAACCGTCTTCCCCGCTTGCTGCGTACGTGAGGGTACGTATGCATCCGGCGCGTGGGCCTGCCATCCCATCCCACCACGTTGCTGCCCATCAAGCCAACCGCCTGTCTGCCATCCAGTCCGAGGTTCGTATCCGGTGGAGGGCACCGACAGCTGCGTATCCCGCGGCGATGGGGGTGGGGCGGCCCCAGCAGAACGCCCTGTTCTGGCCGTCGTATCGCTTTTTCTGTCTGTGGTACCTGCAGTAGGCCTGAGGACTGATTCGTTCGTCCCGCCAGGTACCCGTCCGTGTGCAGTCATCGAGTCCACCGAACGCCAGCCCAATGGGTCCTTGCCCAGGGCAGGAGAACGAGAATAGAGGCCAGGGGGCGTCAGGACACCCAAGCCTCCCCGACCGACTCAGCGTGCGCTCAGTTTTCTTTGCCCCTCCCCCCCCACTCACACACGAGATGATGGGCCACACACTACGGGATACCAGCCGGATCCTGGCTGGAACGAACGGGCGTCCAGCCGCTTGGAAGCCCCCCTGGGCTGGAGACCCTGCCGTGCCTCTCCTCTTTCGCCCTCGCCGCCGCACTCGCTTTAAAGGGCCGGGCCCCTCCTGCACCCGGCTTGCCCACGCTTCACCACCGAGTATCACCATTCTTTGCACAGTCATTCATTCCTTGCTTGTTTCCGCAGGTCGCCAGCTTCGACTCTGTTCCGTCGTCCCTCACACGCCCGTCTCTGGAAGAAAAGACAGCCCACCCCCCACGAACAACCGTCGTCTACCATCCCCAGACCGCACCGCTCCCTCATTGCGTCTTTGATAGACTGCCTGCGCCCCTTCTCGATCCGGACCATTCATTCTTCGCAGCACAACCCCGGCGTCGCCTTTCGCGCTTCGCCTTTTCGTTCCTTGCCTGGCTGGCACCTACGCGCTCCTTGTGGAAACTGCAAAACACCGAAAGCACTTAGCTTACCTTAGCACCCTCCAAAATGTACACCAAGTACCTTGTTCCGGCCCTTTGCGCCGCCACCCTCCTCGACACCGCTGCGGCTTCTCCCAGCGGCCACCGTCACCTCCACAAGAAGGACATCAAGTATATCGCCACTGAGGTCGAGGTCGTAACCGATGTCGTCTATGTGACGGTCACCGAGGGAGTTCCGGCCGCCGCGGCGCCCGCTACTGCTACTCCCCCGGCCCCGTCGCCCGAGTCCATGTATAAGGGCTCCAAGCCGGCGTACCCCGTCAAGCCCGTGTCCGACTCGCCCGTCGTGGAGGCAGCCCCGACGACCACGTCTACCCCGCCGCCGCCGCCGCCGCCGCCCGCGACTCCCACCCCGGTGGCCCCCAGCTCGGCGCCGGCTCCTCCGCCGCCGCCCCCAGTGGAGGAGGCTCCGGCCCCGGCCCCGACCACCATGGTCACTTCTACCAAGCCGGCTCCCTCGCCTGCCAACCCCATCGTGAGCCTTGCGACCGAGGCTGCCGCCGTCGTCTCGTCCGTGGTCAGCGACGTCGCCAAGCCCTCGGACAGCCCCTCCAAGGACGCCCCCAAGAACACGGGCCGCCGTGGTCTCGCCTACAACGACGCCTCGCTCGTCAAGACCGTCCTTGGCATGAGCGACAAGTTCAGCTGGGTTTACAACTGGGGTTCCACCGACGGCGGTCTTGATGTGCCCATCACCTTCTACCCCACCCTCTGGGGCCCCCAACCCGACCACACCCGTGGCTGGTCGGAGCATGCCCAGGCCGCCATCGACCACGGTGCCGATGCCCTGATGAGCTTCAACGAGTGCGACAACTCGGGCCAGTGCAACACGCCTGCGGATGTCGCCGCCGCCAAGCACAAGGAGTACATGGGCCCCTTCGCTGGCAAGGCCCTCATCCTCGCCCCCTCCATCACCAGCAGCCAGGAGCCCGGCCAGGGTATCGAGTGGCTCGAGGCTTTCGAGAAGGCTTGCGGCAGCGACTGCCCCTATGATGCTGTCAACGCCCACTGGTACGGCCCCGGAGGCAAGGAGGGCGCCGACGAGTTCCTCGCCCACATCGTCAAGGTTCACGAGGCCTCGAACGGCAGACCCGTCTGGGTAACCGAGTTCGCCGCCACGGATGGTGATATGGCCGGCTTCATGAAGCGCGCCCTTGACGAGCTCGACAACAACCCCAAGTACAACTTCGTTGAGAAGTACGCCTACTTCTATCTGGCCACCGGCAGTCTCATGGAGACGGCCACCTCGCTGAGCTCCATCGGCAACATCTACATCACCCAGTAGAAGCATGCGAGGGCCACCTTTTCTTGTACCACCATAGGGAGCGATTTAGGGTTTTTTTCTTCTTTTTTCCCCCCCCTTCCTGGGAGAACACTGGCGGTCAAAAGATATTTCGCTTCTCATGTCTATATACATTCACCTTGGATTCTCTCTTGCCAAACCTGTCGGGATGTGCAGCACTTGCTGAGCATCCGCGGGCGCCCAATCAGATTTACCAAAAGACTGCCCTTTTGGATGATCTACTTGATACGAAGCTACGACGGAAGCGAATGAAAACAAAGAAACTTGATTCCTACCATGTGACTACTTCGGTCCGTGATCAATGCTTCAAGTTGGTGGCCCAAATGACGACGCTGGCCCCCCCGGCCTAGTTGTTCAGTCTTAGCCTTGGCAGCCAGCATAGTCTCCGTGGGGGACCAGACGGATCGAATGACAAAGCGTCTGCTGGTTCAACACTCGAAAACGTTGTGAGGGTATTTTCTCCGTACAAGGAACAAAGCGGCGTGCGAAAGGGGCAAACTCCCACATGTCTCAAAATCGTGTGGTATATCCGCCAACTAGCATCCAAACGCCGTAACCAGGGGCGACTGGCAGTCCACCGTCGCCTGTCGCCTTATCCCCAAACGCCATCTAACTGTGTATATGTCCATGGCCCCCACCCAATGCCGACGCCAGCAACTGTACTGCCTGAATACAATCCATCGCCTGAATTCGGTCATGGCACCATGACTTGGCCCGTAGGGCCGGCAGGGCTTGCAAACCCTGGCAAGCAGGACCCTCCCCCCTGCGTATTATACAGGCCTATTGCCCGTCGCCGGCCTGCTGCGTTCGAGTTCGAATATGGAATTTGTCACGCAGTCTTTCCGTCACTGAGCGGTCGACTGAGCCGCTGGAGCTGTCCCCGTGCTGCTGGCGGAACTGGCGCAGGGCTTGTATCCGCTCGTCTACCGGGGCGTGCCGCAACCTGTTCCAATCCAGCAGGCGGGATCTTCTCCGTCGTTGTGATGCCTCTCCGTCGTTGGGCGTGTCCTCCGGACCCGGCACGGATGCAGGCCGAGTTGCCGGCGCAGGCTCCTCCTCTTCACCCTCACTTGGCTGCGCATCGTGAGGATGTAAGTCAAGCCGGCTATAGGTCAACAGAATTAGCAGGGGTTGGTTCCAACAAGGGGCTGCGCAACTTACCAGAGGGGGCATGTTCCAGACACATTGATAAGCCACGGATCGATGCAAGCTGGGTGAAACTTGTGGTCGCAGGGGAGAACACGCACGTCTTCGCCGACGGTGAAATCCTCCGTGCAAATAGAGCAGCCGAGATGCTCGTCGCCGATAGGAATGTCCGGTCTCACGGGCTCCTCTCGCGTTTCTGTGGTCGCAGCCTTTTGAACCTCCACGCTCGATACCACGGGGTTGACCGGTGCCTTGGCCGCCATGGTGGGCCCCGGGCCTTCCGGCGCCTCGGTGGACTCCCGCTGGCGGTCCCCGGCCACGCTGTCGAGCTCATGTTCTGGATCGCCCTTAACGATGGGCTGGGGGTCACCAAACTTGACGATGGGTAGCGTATCTAGGACGGCTCTGGCCAGGCCCCGGGCGCGGCTCTGCCTGGCCCGCCCGCCATGGCCGGGTCTCGGGCCGTAGCGCTCGGGGTGCCGATGGGCCCTGACCGCCCCGGTAGCAATAATAACGAGGAATAAGAGCGTGATGAGACCCGTGATGCTGTACAAAATACTCATAGCGACTGCCGAGTTGTTACCGCCGCTTGAGGGGGGCTGGTGGGAGCCGGTCTCGGTGTTGTCGGGCGTGATGGTCGCCGACAGACTGCGCACATTCTCGGTCATGGTCCTGGCGCTCACGGCCTCTTCCTTACTCATGAAGCTCCAGATGAACGGATACGTGTTGTCGTTGTCTTCGAGAGTGCAGCAGTTGCCTTCGGCGCTGTACAGGATGATGGCTTTGGGCTTATGGGGCTTGACCATCATTGTGTTGAGCATGAAACTAGGGCTGATGTTGGAGTCGGCCGTGTTGGAGTCACAGGACAGGTACACCATGATACCGCTGTCATTGATGTCGTTGAAATTGTTCGGGTCCACGTGGACCAGGGTACCCTCAATATCGATGCCCTGTCGTGACATTAGATGGTTCATCGTGCACAGGAGGGGGAGTCATGATTACCCTCGCGACATCGGAAGAGTTCAGGCCGGCGGCCTTGGTCAAGGGAGCCACTGAGAACTGGTTGGCGGGTGACATGTTGTTTTGGTTCAACGACAGCACCATGGCGGAAGTGCTGTAGTACCCGGGAGCGCGCTCGACCGTTCTGATTGCTGCGTCGCCGGCAGCGGTGGAGGGTAGGAAAAGCGCCACGGCCAGAGCCGAGAGGGTCATTCGCGCGGCGGCCATTGCGGGCGAAATCATCTTGTCGGAGTGGTGTCGGAGCCAGCTCGCGCAGAGCACACAATCGTCCAGCAGGCGGGCGGCGCGGCGAGCGGGAGATGGGCAGAACCGACGGGATCGGGGTTTGGGAGAGACAGGACAGCCCCGGTGGGAGGCGCTATGTTACATCCCCAGCATTGGCGGCTTGTTCGGTTCGCTCTCGTCCTTTGGCGCTCTTTCAGCGGTCGCCGGGATAGGACATGGGAGAGTGGGTGGAGGCGAGGCCGGGAGTTCCTCGTCTTTCCGGATCGGCCGCCAGCAGGGTTAATAAGGCGGTTCGGGTCCCGAGGGCAGGGCCAGGCCGGGCTGGCGGCGGGGGCAATGGTGACGGCGCCGATGACGGCGTCGGGGATTGGCGATGACGCTGACGACGACGACGACGATGCCAGACGGCGCAGACAAGACAGGCGAGTTGGCGACGGTGCACTAGGGCGACTGTTCGAGGAAGATGCGCGGCGCCAGGCGTCAAGCGGCAGCACGGGAGAATAAGGTGCTGGAAGACTGCATGTATAGAGGTTGGCAAGCGGATGGGCGGGTCAAGGTGGGCGGGATGGAGGGATGCTAGGTGGGATTCAGGTCCTACAGATTGGGCCGACCCGACCAGAGGGCCCGCCGTATGGATGTAATCGACGCGGGCGGGCCACGCGCAGGCATCACTGGGCAAGCATGTATGCGATGCCGGATCATTCAGGGATGCACCCGTGGCTGAAGGGGGGGGGGGGGGGGGGGGGGGGGGGTATAAAGGAGGGGAGGGAGGGGAGGGAGGGGAGGAGCGGAAGGAGGAAGGCCCAGACAAGCCTGTCTGACAGCCGTTTAGAGGCGAAGCCGCTTCCACGCCTCCCGTCGCACCCACGCGTGCCCATCCGATGATGGACGTCCATCCGCGTGGGGGGGGGGCAGACGGAGCGCGGGCTGGCACTGTGTGTCGCGGTGCCGATGGCCTCCACGCTGGCCCGCGCGGTCGCACAGTACGGGGGAGCTCACCTGTCCCACCTTCGCTAGCATCGGATGTGATGCTCGTGGTGGATTGGGACGAGCATTCCGAGACGGACCTGAGATAGAGTTTGGGGCTTTCTGAGACGTTACGTCGGTTTTAGCATCCCCTGGTTTAAAGCGTCCGACCCCATGCCCACCGCAAAGTCCCCTGTCCACCCTGGATTGTAGGCCCCATTGACTGCCTTCGCCCGGCGATAACCCTATGCTTTCGCCGCATCCAGAGGTTCGCGTGATGGGCCTTTTTTGTCGATCCCGGGTCCAGGAGAGCGCGCGCAGAGTCCGTCCCAACTACCCTTGGTGGTCTCCACGACGGCCGACTCTTTCTCTCCCTCTCTCTCTCTCTCTTTCCCCTCGGCACCGAGCACCTGCTACCCTATCTACCGAGAGGTAGGAGGTGCCCGAGAAGCCCTCCCGAGCCTGTCTCCCCTCCCTATATGCACGCCCGCCGTTGCGTAGGTATGCGTGAGCACGTGCATGCTGGCCGTGTTATCGTGGCGTGCACCCAAAGTATGGCGGCCAATGCGCACCTCCGTAGGGGTGACAGAGCCGTCAACGATGCAGCTGCGACGTAGCGCAAGCAGACACGCGCGCACGATGCCTTTGCTTGGCCCTACATCTTTTGCACGCCACGCCTAGCAACCGGAGAGAGCCAATGTCATCCGCAAACCGCCGAGTTGCCCAGGTCTGCACCGCCGTACTCCCACGACGCCGTCCATGCATCATTGCTGGTCACGCGGACGCGCCTCTTGCTTTGGCCTTCGCAAAGTACCGTCTTGAGGCGGGGCCATCTCCCCGTCTCCTACATCCATACATAGATAGCCTCGGGGCACAAGCTTTGTGGCGCCATAACATGGGTACGACGATTCCAAAACGGCTCGCGCATGTTCGGGAGGCCGGTATGCTGGTGTTTGCAAGTGCCTTTTGTTGCTCGCGTCTTGTTTCCGTGGCATTACCGTGGGCGTGCATGGTTGGATCTGGACCTCCCTGGGAGCAGCTCCAGGTCGTTGATCTTGGATCGACTGTCTATTCAACATGTGCCCGGTTCCCTCCCGACGTCACCTCGATCGCTTGGTCACACAGACCGTGTGTTTCCGGCTGCTTCCAAACCCGGCATCTCTTGTCTACTTAGCCGTGTCTCTTGTATAGTTGGCGAGGCCGGGCTGTCGCAACATGCCAGGCTAGTGTTCTCAGAGGTGTGCGGTGAAACCCTCCCCCAAGACGTTTGGAATCGCGACCAGGACGCGGGGAGGGACGCCGTGCGACATCAAGAACCAAACCAAACTGCAAAGTCAGCCCGCGAGAGGACACCATATACGATAGCCATGCTGGCTCCGAGCCATCCGAACGACTGAGCACACATGACCATGGGTACCGGACCGGCCACACCAAACTCCTGGCTGCTTGCATGGCCAACCCGGCCATGGGGTAGGCCACGCAAGGCTCGCATATCCATGATGACGCCTACCGATCTAGAAACCTGCCCACCCCGTTGCCAGTCTATTCTTATGCCAAGTTTGTACGGGGCATCGAGGGCAACAACGTGATCCCAGCGCCTCCGGTCTTCCGATGCCCATTTCCAAAATGAGAGCTCTTACGAGTCGATGCCGTGTCTGAAACTGTCGGGGTTGTGCGTGTGCGCGCAAGTTTGTGTACGGGCATGGGTCTCTCTTCGCTGATGCGATGAGAGAAAATTCAGATCTCTTCCATATCATCCAAGTCGTCCAGAACAGGCCAGTCGCCGACCTCGACGCGCTCGGGACGAACAAAAACGCCGTGCTTCATGGTGGACTCCTGACCCCAATACCGTGTCCCCGAAATGCTTCCATCGTTCTTGCCGACGGGCTCGTCCAGTTCCACGCCAACCCAGGCCCCGAGGACGCCGGGGATTTCCTTGACATTGCCGACGTACTTGATTTCCCCTCTTCTCGAGTCCTCCCCGCCCACCCGACACCTCTTGCCTACCGCAATGCCGCGGCTCTCGATCTCCTGCGCGGCGGCATCGATCTTGGCCTGTTCGAGGCTGGGCGCATCGGGGTTGAAGCGGCCTAGCTTTTCCGCCTTTTTCCAGGCCAGGACGGAGTCGGACTTTTTCTCATACTCGTCCGCTGGCATTACATACTTCTCAACACCCGAAGTGTCGGTGTAGTTGGGCCGAGCACCCGCTGGCCGTGTATCGATGACCTATGGAGAGGGGTCAGTTTGGGTCGCTGGTGGGCTTGATGAACTGGGAGCCGTGGGAGGAGTGGGAGATGGATGCTGGCAGGGTGAGGACATGTTCGGGGCCTTCGGGGCCCTGCTGCGTACGAGCAGCCGAGCGGATGCCCGGGCGGTGGGTTGCACGCTCGGCCGTTCCTCCCACTGCCTCTCGCCAGATGGTACTTACGTGCAGCTCAGCATAGGGATGCAGTGGGAAGGCCGATATATGGGTTGTTTCCTCGTCGGCAGCCTCAATAGCGACGTTCTCCTTGGCCGGCGTCTTCAGGAACAGGCGCTGGGAGGCCGGCGGCACCCCCGTCATGGTCTCCAGTTTGGTCTTGAGCTGACTGACGGACCATGCCGGGGTGATGCGGCGCTCCGAGGTAGCATTCTCGGAGATGACGAGCAGTGGAACATCGGCCATGGCGGATGGGCTTCGACCTCGGGTCGAAGTCGTCTCAAGTCACAAGGGACGGAGACGCCAAGGGGCACAGAAGATGGGATGCGGCTCAAGCTGCCCGGCGGAGACCCCTGGGTGCGACGCGGAGCGCGATGCTATATCGATTCGGGAGAGAGCAGAGCAAGGAGACGGACGGAAGCCCCTGATGGTTTCGGGCGGACAGGCTGGCACGTTGCTGGGGAAGGGCTCACCGTCACCCTCGTGAGGTTGCGCCAGTTGCGGGGACGACGAACTTGACTCTCCGGCCGGGCCGTCCTGGGCGTGCTGGATTGCGTGGTCGGTCACAAATGGTCTGGGAACTCGGCTGTCCCACCCGAGGCTGGAATGGGCGCGGCGTTGTTGGTGGTGGTCTTGCTTCCCAGTCAAGCGTTACGATGTGCAAAACCCCCCGTGGTTGTGTATCACCAAGGTGGTATCGCGTACCTGGCGCTGCAAGCGGCACATGTGATGGGGGCGCGTGCTTGCGTGCTAACCGGGTACCTTTGGAAACGAATCCACCCTCCATGCCAACCAGTGGGCATCCGCCATAGAAGACCTACCAGAAGCCCCAATTATTAGCCCTCCGCCTTCCATCGCGACGTGTTGCGTGAGGGTGACAGCAGCCACGTTTTCAGCCACCGCCGCAAGCACCAGGACGTAATACCCGACACTGGTTCGGAGAAGGCATCCCATGGACCAGAAATTGCTGACCTGCTGGCGGGTAGAGACTGCTTGCTGCCTAGGCTCTCAATGGCGGGAGGAGGAGGGGCAGGGCAGGCAGGGCAGGCAGGGCAGGCAGGGCAGATCCGGGCATTCTGTCAGCCCGTCCATCCGCTGCGACTGGACCGTTGCGATCCACAGCTTGGCCGAACGGTCTCTGCTGCCAACTGACTGGCTTGACTGCCAGCCTGGGTGAATTGGCCCGAGAATGGCGTGTCCGTCACCGCCGTTACACTTGACGGGCCCGGCTTCCGTCACGGCCGCAACGGCCCAGAGCGCTTCTTCACCTCCCCTGTTTAAGACTCGCGTATTAAGATGCATGCCAACGTGTGCTTTTTTTTTTTCGAACCTGGCGAGTCGGTATCTGTGGGGGAAGCCGCTACAACAGTACCTCGTCAGGCGTGTAAGACGTCCCATGGGTGTGTAAAGGCGGCTAGCCTGCTTGCTCCTCGGCTCTCGGTCATCCCTCTTCCTCATGTTGTTTTGGCTCTTGTTCATTTTCGTCTTGGCTCTCTCCGTGCTATTGTTCTCGGGGCGGCTCGACGGACGGAAGCCATGCTGGTGAAACCCCTTCGTCTCCGGCTCGGCAACGCCGCGAGTGGTGCCGTAGGCGCTTCCATTGGCCGGCGCCGTTTGCACGCTTGCTCTGCTCGCCACTCCGAGTGGAGGGGCCCGGCGGCAGCGCACACCAAACCCAAGGCCGCTGGCGTTGGGGCCGGCGGGCTTGATGGCGATCCAATCGCATCTCACCAGCATCTAGATTGGGGGTTGGCGGGCAGGGCTGGCACGGGAACCGGCAGGCGGGCACATCTCCGGTGCGCGCGTAGGAGTCAGTGGAAGGACCCAGCCGTGCGGGCAACTTAGCAGCTTCCATACCGGCCCAAGTACTACGTATGGCGGGGGAGTCAGGAGTAGGTATAAAGCCGAGGGGGGTAGTTCGGGTGCTAAAGACACGCCTGTCCCTGCCTCCTCAGCCCCAGATGCAACCTCGTTGCGTGCTTCCAACCCGCTAGGCTGCCAGGCTGCCAGGGACAGCGTTCCCGCTCCCACTGTTACTGCTACGCCCCGGCCACCCAGCGATCGCATCGCCAAACACGACGTACAACAAAGTTTAGGGCGTGCCACTGGCATTATCTCCCATTTCCCGCCCACCAGGTCGCCCGGCACGTAGGCCTGTAGCCACCCGTCTCGCGGAGATCAGGGTACACGGCTGCCATCCAGAAAGACTTGGTTCGGGACCTTGCAAACAGGCATGTGCTTAGTTTGGCTACTGCCTGTCATCGCCAAAGCCTGACAGACCCCTCGCCCGCGAGGGGGCGTGTGACATGTCACAAGTCGAGACATTGCGCCACCCGATTCCGCCGCCCATTGTAAACGGGCATTGACTTGACTTGTTCGGATGGTTCCTTCCTCCCTCCGATATGCGCCCAGGTCGCCAGACTTCCCCCACGATGATCCCGGCAGCCTCGCCCACCAGCTCACACGTTCCTAGTCGAGGCACTCGGACGCGGATACCCAGCCAGCCAGCATCGGGCCCGGAGCTGTCACATTCTTACACCGCCCTATCCTCCGCCAAGAGGGACTCGGCTAAGGCCACAATGGCCGTCACAACCCCAGCCCGACCTGCTCTGGTCGTTTGCAGTGACGTGTCCCGGGGAAATAGAGAGAGAGCAAGCAGGGTGTGGTTGTAACGACCCGGGGCATCATGAATGCCGGGCCGGTATGACATATCGACGGGAGACCGTTCGAGCCCGGCCGAGCCCGCCTGTCCGGTGGCCGCCCTTGTGCTGGGGGGGGGCTTGGGGTATCAGATTTGCCTAATGACGCTTGGCTTGGATCGGGCGCCCGTGTGTGGTATATGTGTGTGTGTGTGTATACGTGTCGTGCGCGTATAAGTGTGCGAGAGCGAGCAGCCGTGCCGTACAAGGGTTGGTTAGCGGGGACGATTGTAAACCTGGGCACGTAGGCAGGCTACCTACTTGCCTACCTCTACTTTGTTCCCCCTCTCCCACCACCGTCGTCATCGTCCGTCACCACCGACTACCTAGCCGCAAGGCAACTGGCAAACGGCCAGGCCCAGGCACCTACGCAAAGCCAGCACAACTACCAGCCTGGGGGAGTGGGCGCGCGGCACGGAAGACCATGTAGAGTTCCATCCGGGCAAAAACCGTCCCTATTGGATGCAATGCCCTTTTCTGCGTGCATGGAAGCGCAGCTAATTGACGCCGGGGCGATGGTAGGTTGGGCTGGGGACAGCCGTACCAACGTACTGGCATAGACAGTCAGCGAGAGGAGGAGAAAAACAAAGTAATCCCTTCGGGGGAACATGTGCCCCATTTCAATTGGCCACAAGACGTGGTATTGGGGGGCAACTTTGAAACACGGCGTGAGAATCGTGACAAGAGCGCTCGGCCATATCCGGAGTCCTATAAGTGATCTCGGGGCTGCTGGCGAGATTTGCCATTTTGCTTTTCCCCCTCCCGCCGAGGGACCGTGGCCGGCCCATCACCGCGATTTCCTATGGGCGGACTTGCCCGAAGCTATAGTGCTTGCTATTAAGTCGTCATGGTCCGCGCTCATGCCCGCAAAGGATGGGCAAACGGAGACGATGGACGCACGAATAGCTGTAGAAACTACTCGTTTGGCTCCGCTTTCTTTCGGGCACCAACAGAAACAAGGACCAGAAGAAGAAAGGACAATGCCAGCCCTGCGCCCCTCCGTGCGTGTGTAGTATAGTAGGTCGGCGACGGGGAACGAAAGGACAGGACCATCACCGCCATATTCACTCCCCCCTCCCCCCACGCCGCCGGTGGCCTCGGTCTGCTTTGACCTTGTCCGAGTCGTGAGGTAATACTCAATACAGCTAGAGGTCAGCACGTACACCTATGATGAAGGTACGTAGCTCAGGGATGCAGGTTTGCGAACCGCCGGCGGTCTGGGCTGGTGTGCGGCGAGGTGGATTTACAAGGTAGCCGGGAGATACTTGCAGGAAGGCCTTATAGGGGTCGGCACGTAGAAAAGCATGCACATATGCTGGGAGGGGGGGGGGGATGTAGGGTCGTGGCAGAAGTAGGGCAGTCAGTCGGGGGGCTGCTGGCCACAGTCGGCAGTGTGCGTCGCTTGCTGCCGGCGAGTGAATTGCCGCAAGTGACAAATAAAGGGAGAAAAAAAAGGGCGGCGCGGGCCCACCCCAGCTGCTTCCACTTTTGCATCATCGCCGTGCCGTGGGCGTTCGCGAAAGACCCCGGACCTGGACCTGGGCGTGATCACGGTCGGTCGTGGGCTGGTGGAAATCGATCTACCGGTAAGAGCAGGCGGCCGAATCTGCACGACCAGCGAGCGAGCCTCTAGCTGCCTTGAGCCGAAAAGAAGGCGAGGAACCGACGGGGGTTTTCGACCTATCATGGGCCGGGCGGGCAAACGAGTTCGTTCGCCCACGCTTAGTCGTAGGTTCGTTCTGGGGCGTAGCATGGGCCTGGCCAGGGCGTGGCATGGCATGGCATGGCATGGCGGCCCGGGTGGCTTGGAGGCGAGGGTACGGGATGGCTCTGCGCACACCATCACTACGTGGACGCAGCTGGTTGTCCGAACGCCATGCAAAAGAAAGAATCGGTCAGGCGTGCGTGGCGGCGGCCGCGGCGCGCAGGACAGGGCAGGCTGGCCAGCAAGACTACGAGGGCCGGCTGGCCGGGCGATCATGGTTCATGGCCCTTCTGGCGACACCCACACCCTTCATCCTACGGGGTCAGATGGAGCGTACATGGCAGCCCACGACTGGGCGAGTGTACAGGTGTATGCAGGTGTGTGTTAGTACGACGAGGTCGTCCAGAAGGGGGGGGGGGGGGCTCGGGGAGGTAATCAATGCATGTATCGTGACGCAAGTTGCGCGTGAGCAAGTGGAGGCCCAGGAACTGGAGTTCGGCGGCGAAAGAAGAGCGGTGCCGCGTCGGGCCTGGCCATGCCGGACAGGCCTGGGAGTCAGGCCAAAGTCTCCCGTTCCATGGGATCCCATGCGATGGGACCGCAACCCCGAGGGCAGTACGTCAGGTTGTACATGGCGAACTGTACCCAGATGCATGAAATAGGATGGGATGGGATGCATAGCTGACCGCCAGTTCGTCATCGGGGCTCCCCCCAGTTACGCCGTCCTTGGGCATTGACGAGCTTGTTTTCTTCCAGTTAGCTGCACAGCGTAAACGTCGGCTGCGGTCAAGTGATGGAGGGCCCTATGTACCTTCGCATCGAGGAGGCACCACATTGTCCGGCCAGACCGGCTGTAGTGGGGAGCAGTTATAAAGAGGGTATTGTTTTTTTTTAGTGCTGGGTGGAGGGGTTCATGTTCGCTCGCCGGCGCGGAAGCGACGGGAGGGGTTTTTAAAAAAAAAGGCCTCACCGGCCGTGCTGTGTCCGAGCCTCATCCCATTGCCGCCAGCGCAGCTTCATGGGACGGGTTGGACGGGAGGCCGGGTATGCGTGTAGAGATGAAGCACTTGCAGGCAAGGAGCCTGTCGGAACCTCTCACAGCTTACTTCTGGATGAATCCATGGAGGACGGAGGGCGAGGCGTCCACGACCGGGGACGGGGAGGTGGGTGGAAATGGACCGAGTATGGTTGGATGGATGGCGAGGTGGGATGTCCGGCCGCACAGACGTCGGGCGCTGCAGTTCTCCTGCGCAAGAGAGCCCCATTTCCCGCACCCTTCCCGAGCAGCGATGGGAGGTGTGGAAGTACAGGCTGGCATCCTGGATGCCTCCTGCCGACAATCCATGGACGGGCATCGCTTCCCATTGTACACGGCGCGCGCGGGGACAGGGCGTACCGGCCGTGGTTGCCGACGACACGCCTTCGGATGGGAAGGGATCCATGCTTGGCCTTCAGCTGGCTTGGGCCGAGTAACAATGGATTGTTGTCAGGCTCCATGTGTAATCAATCCTCGAATTCATGCCCATAGACCGTGAGGCAAGTACTTCGTAAGGGCAATGGGCTGGCTACCTCAGCCCCGGCCGTCTGTTTGCCCCGTCGCCTGCGGCGCAAGCGAGCCCGCCGGCCGCACGCAAACCCCGTATAGGTCCCAATGTGTACAAAGGGAGGAGGGCGGGAGGTACGAGGTAGCCAGTGCTTCGGTATACCTGCCAGCTAGGCATGCGCCTTGTGTCCAGATCGAGTCGAGTTGACCGGCCAGTACCTCACGACTAGGTAGGTAGGTACCTGAGGGCTCTCTCTTTACCCCCCCCCCCCCCCCCCGGCCCGCCGTAAACGACGTAAGCCCGCCTGGGCGTGTCCTGCCGCGCATGGAACCCCCCCTAGGGGCCCGTCGGTGTGTGTGTGTGCACCAGTCTAGGCGCTATCGAGTAGAGGGCCTCTTCCTCCAGGACCCCCGTCTTAACCGGAAGAGGGCATATCCCTTCTTCCATCGACTGGCCCATCCATGCCTTCATCCATGGCCAGTGGACGGAGTATAGCGCTTGTGGAGGATCCGCATTTGTCCTGTCCTGTACGTTGTATGGGTACTGGATGCCCGCCTGCCTCCGGGCTACGGGCGACGCGCTCTCTGCATCGTACCTACATCCCATTCCATAAGCAACGCTACAGCGCTGCGGCGGAACCTCCAGGCAGGGCTGCCAGTGACCGACTAGAGAGGATCCCGGCCACCGAGGAGGGGGGTCACAGTATTGGAGTTGGTTTCAAAGTCTCCACTGGCGTATGCGGTTTCATGGCAGCCACCATCTCCCACCTGATCGCCCATTCGTCTCCTCTGCGCCCTGTGCTGCCCTACGATGGCTTGGATGGAACCCCAGCCGTTCTTAGGCCCTGTACGGCTTCTGTGCCGCCCTGGATGATACCTGATGTGCATGTGCATCATCAATGGCCATAGCCCCGTCTCGCAAGTCTGCGTTCGAAAAGAAGCCTCCAACCCGTGCCGGCATGGACCTCGAAGCCCGAACCCTGCTAACTAGATCCTATCGTTGAACCCTTCCGAACGCCGGTCCAGAGACACCCGCCGCGCCCACATCCCACACCCATTGTCGCTCCCACCCAGTCCACACAGCCCGGGAGGAGGCGCGCGGCGCGAGCGAGCGAACCAGAGAGAGCGAGAGCGAGAGAGAGAGAGAGAGAGAGAGTAGGGGAAACAGCAGGGAGGCGGAGAGACGAAAGGAGCACGCGCGCGCACCAGATAATCGTCGATTCGCGCCAGCATTCATCTGCCTAGTCATCCATCCTCCGGCTAGCGTAAATGGGGAGTGGTGGACTGTTCACCGCGGGCTCATGCACGCTTTCGTGGCCATGCCATCAGCCCCTAGTCAATAATAGCTCGCAGAACCACCAGCTCATCTGTTCGACTTACATCTGAGACTTCTCAGCAGGCGCACTGGTCACTCGTTCTAGCCCAAACCTCGCCCCTCGGCACCGTTGTTCCAAGTCGTCGTCGTTCTCTAATCGTCCCCCTCGCTGCTTGATCGACGACTGCCCTGTTTCTGCTTGGCCGTCACCGGTGCCTCGGCTGCCCATAGCGGACGGACGTGGGACCCAAGTTCTCCTGACAAGAGAAAGAGAGAAAGAGAGGGTGGGAGAGAGGGAGGGAGAGCTGCTGTGCCACGCCACCGACCGGCCTCACACGAGTTACCGCGACTGCTATAGCTGACTGATGTACATATAGACAGACAGTTGTCTCCCGGGATCCACATCTGTATGTTTCGACACGCCTTCTCACCCACACCCCTCTCCCCCATGTCAACCGTCGTTCCTTTTCCGGTACCCATTGTGCCTGGTCGACTCGCTGGTCTCGTTTCCGCGACCCTGGCTCTACTTCCCCCACTGCCACCACCGCTACCACCTCCACCACCGGTCAAAGTAGACGTCTCCAGTCCGCCAGTTCCCTAGGAGATTTCCTTTAATTCCTTTCTCCTCGCTGCAACCTGCAGTACGCAAGTTCCCGACGTGGATCCTCGCTCACCCCCCCCCCCCCCCCCCCTTCCCCTCCTCCCCCCCCTGCACTGGATGGCCTATAACCACACTACCCTGGAGACGATGAGCACCGATAAAGTCTACCCCGGCCCGGCCAGACTTCTGAAATCTACGTAGGCCAACTGACTGACGTATTCACCCGTTCTGCTGCCGCCTCAGCTTCATTCAGCTCTCCTCGTCTGCTTCCATTGGCCGAGAAAGCTGCCCGAAGTGCGCCCAATCATGTTGATATCTCATAAAACGCGGCTCACGCTTCACTGATCTGGGAGGATCCCGCGCCCGAGAAACTTTCTACTACTTTCTTCCTTTGACTGCGAAGCACATCAGACATTCATTCGTCTCAACTCCAGACTGACACCGGCCCTTGCCCTTCAACACGCCTGATCCGCCGTGCTTACACCGAGAGCCCTCGTTGACACATCTCTCCAGTCTCGGCCCCCTCGAGGCTTTCCTTACTGCGTGGAGCCCCGGCCGTGACGGCCACAAGAACGCCGTCTTGTGCCTCTGATTCCAGGCGCCGAGTCGACCAAGTTTCTTTTCCCAACCCATTTCTTCACCGGGTAGCATCGTGGCGTCAGAGCGCCCTCGTGAGAACACCGCCTGCTCCAGGCTCAAGTAGGCGACACACCGTCACCGTGGATATCGCCTCCCTCCTCAAAGCCCCCGACTCAAAGGAGTCCCTCGTCACACCATCACAGCACTCCCGTTCCGCTTCACTACCTTCCACCGTGGCTACCGCAGCACCGACAGTGGCCGTCGGGCCTCCTTTGTATGCGGCGCCCCGTGTAGAGCTGGGCCCAGGTCCGGCGCATCCCTCTCTGGGCAAGCGCACAATGCCACCTCACGCATCAGAGTCGCCCGCCAAAAAGCAGAGCAAATGGTCCCCCGAGGAGGATGCGCTCATCATTGAGCTCCGGGGGAACGGCATGAAGTGGGAGGACATCTCCAAACGGCTCCCTGGACGAAGCGCCATCAGCTGTCGACTCCACTATCAAAACTACCTGGAGCGGCGGAGCGAGTGGGACGAAGAGCGCAAGAACAAGCTCGCCCGGCTCTACGAAAGGTGCGTTCCGGACCGGCAGCAGGAGGACTCGGCAAGGACCGAGTCATTCCCATGACGCGGCTGTCGGCAGACGAACCAGCGAAGGCGTTTCACGCTAACATGGCAACAGATTCAAGCCCGAGATGTGGGCCAAGGTGGCGGAAGAGATGGCCATTCCCTGGCGAGCGGCAGAGGCCATGCACTGGCAGCTGGGTGAGCAAGACATGGCCCGGCGAGCCGGCGTCGTCCCCTTCGCGCTGTCGGCCGTGACCCTGGAGAATGCCCAACCGAGAGGCTCCGCGCGCGGCCACGGCCATTCGCACTCGCAAGGGAGCCTCCCGCGGGACGTCATGGCCACGCCGCGGGTCTACGGCCGCGCCGGCCCGCCCGTGCCGCCGCCGCCGCCGCCGCCAGGACGGGGGCTGGCCACGCGAAAAGACACGGCGCCGCCGCCCATGCACGCGCACTCGGAACACGGCCCGAGCTACGACTACACGCCGCAGGGCGGCCCGTTGGCTCCGATCCAGGCCCAGGGCCAGCAGCGCCCGGGCATGCTCCCCGGCCTGGCCGAGCTGACGACGGGCGTGAGCCCCTACAGCACCCCGGCGTACTCGGTCGGCATCCCGAGCGTGAGCCCCGCCCAGAGCGCGACGGCGAGCCCGGGCCCCTTTGTCCACACCCTGGGGTACCCGCCCCTCGAGCCCACCGGCTCGAAGCGCCGCCGGAGCCCGGACCATGTGTCGCCCGAGGCCAGCCGACGACGCCACCTGGACTACCCGCGGCCCGACTACTACGAGAGGGCCATGCCACGCCATATGCCCTGAGCCGGGGCCCCGGGCTGCCCGGGAAAGCGCGAGGGGGCACGCGCACGCACGCACGCACGCACGCACGCACGCGGGCCTTGGGGCCTCTGCCCTTTTCTGGATTTCGAGATGTTGGGAAAGCGAGGTTTGGAGTTTGCCGGGTGTTCACATTTTGGGTCGATTCGGAACAGGAGTCTATTCCCCTGGGGGCTCGCGGGATACAGGAGCGCATGTTGCATCAGGGCGGAGCGAGCATATGGCTTATGGGATTGCATGATGTTTACCGCCGGGAGGGGGAGCACAGGTACCTGGGGCGGGACGCGCGGCCACTGTTCGGCACCGGACGAACACGCCCCCTCTCTCGCCCCTCCTACGCACACCCCGGCACTTTTCTTTTGTCCACGTCAAAATATCCAAACGGCGCAGGGGAGGGATCCAAAAGCCGATTGTCCTTGGGGCGGGGGACGGCCACCGCCAAGTCCGGGGCCGAAACCTGGCTTCGTGGACAACAAGTGGCGGCGTAGAGAAAACCCGAGAGAGCGCAAAAGAGACATAGAGAAGGGGGGGGGGGGGGGGGGGGGGGGGGGGGGGGGGGGGGGGGGGGGGGGGGGGGGGGGGGGGGGGGGGGGGGGGGGGGGGGGGGGGGGGGGGGGGGGGGGGGGGGGGGGGGGGGGGGGGGGGGGGGGGGGGGGGGGGGGGGGGGGGGGGGGGGGGGTGGGGGGGGGGGGGGAGAGACCCGGGAAGAGGGGGGCAGGCGCCGGTAATGGACCCGGGTCCGGTAGAAGCGACTGGTCGCGGAAAGCCGCGAGGGAGCTCTCTGGAAGGGGTTGGCCTGGGGTCGCCAACCACGGTAATACGGGAGCCGGCCGGCCGTGGAAGAGAATGGTTTCAAAGTATTGAGCGAGTCATAGCATACCTTAGACCGGGATATCTACAATAGAAGAATACTTTGTTTGGTCCAGGACAGCCCCCGGCGCCGCCGTCTGGCCGCACCCGTCACGGGCGTCGGATGTTGGGAACTTGGGACCGTGGTCTTGGTCACGTATCTAGCTGGCACGGCCTGCTACGACCCACCAGTTATCTTTGTCGTAGCCGTGGTCGAGGACCTTGCCGCCGACGGCGACGACGTCCTCCTCCAGCTCCCCCTTTTTGAAGAGGTGGTAGTAGCGCTGGTACGTCGTGTCCCCGGCAGGCGCCCCGGGCGCGGCGGCCGCGTCCTTCTTTTCCTTCTTCTGCTTCATGACCCACGGCACGAGCAGGTCCTGGTCGGAGCCCTCGTCCCAGCCGCGGCGGCTGCCGGACTGCTCGAGGGCCCAGACGTAGAGCAGCACGCGGCCGCCGCCGTCGCCCTCGCCCTCGCCCTCGCCGGCGGCGGGGGGACGAAGGCAGTCCAGCAGGGCGCGGACGGCGTCGCGGCGGCGGGAGCGGGTGGACAGGTGGTGGAGGACGGCGACGCAGAGGGCGAAGTCGGCGCGGGCGCGGGGGAAGGGCAGGGCGAGGCCGTCGGCGACGGCGACGTCCTGGCGGCGGGCGCCGCCGTGGTCGCGCGCGAGACGCGCGAGGGCGGCGCTGCGGTCGGCGCCCACGACGACGACGTCGGGGTTCACGCCCAGGTACTTTCCGTTGCCGCAGCCGACGTCGAAGCCCACGGCGCCCGGCGCCAGCCCCTGCAGGAAGCCGGCGATGACGGGCCACGGCTTGTAGCGCGTCGCCGAGAAGTGCGGCGCGATACTCTCGTACACGCGGTGCACGTGCTCCTCTTCGTACGCCGCCGCCGACGCCGCCGCCGCCGGTTCAGGCGCCGGCCGCGACGGCGGCGCCGAGCCCGCGGCGCCCGAGGAAGCAGGAGGGCCTGCGCTTGGCGTGGTGGTGGTGGTGGAGATGGAGGGGGATGACGACAATGATGCGGTGGCCATGGCCCCAGCAGCAGCAGCACGACCACCACCACCACTACCACCACCACTCTCTGGCATGGCTGTGCCCTGCACCGGCACGTCCGTCTCCTGCATGCCTGCCGTCATCACGTCCGTAGTTATTCCTGGCTAGCTCGCCGGCTGCTCGGATAGCGGCGGGGGGAGGGGGTAGCCGTGTTTCTCTGCGTGCGTGTGTGTGTGTGTGTGTGTGTGTGTGTGTGTGTGTATGTGCGTGCGTGTGTGGAAGGCGGTCAGGTGATATTTTCCCAAGTATCCATCCGTATCTGCACAGGCTGACCGGGCCAGTAAGTACATCTTCCCTTGGCCGAATGTACCGGGGCCCAGTCACCGCCTCTTTGAAACCTTCGTCGGGCTTATGCACAGGCGCCAGGGGGGTCGCATGCAGTTTGGTAGGTAGCGCCCTCGTTCGCTTCTTATTTCCTCCCCTTCGTCTCTGGTCGCCCTTGCCGGGGGGGCAGAAGCAGACGGGGATGCGGCTAGGGAGGCATGTACATGTAGTTTGTGCAACGGTTCCATCGCTAGGCCCGCCAGCGGGATCGATCTACGGTACGGATCTACTGTGGTGGTGGACGCCTGGGGTTCACAGGGAATGGAACCCCCCCATTCGAGTTCCCGAGTCCTTCCCCACTCTGGTCATCGGTCCCCGGTGCAGCGCCGCCGGGGCGACGACGGGAGTCGCTCTGGCAGGATCGGGAGCTTGGTCCGATCGATGTTGCTAGCTGGCTTGGGGTTTCTGCGCTTGGCTCGCGTGTTCTGCTGCTCTCGAACCACCCGGTCTACTGCCTTGCGTTGACGCCGAGTCGTCCGGTTGTAGATGGAGGGGGGGGCACCGCCCTATCGATCTGATCTGGTGCGACAGAAAGCAGAACAAGCTGTGTGTCTGGCGAGTGCCCTCGACCAACTGCCCACTGCCCGGCATGGGTTCTTTTCTTCCTCGGCCCCCCATTTCCCCTGTTGCCCACGGGGGTTCCGGAACTGGGTAGGGCGCTGCTGTTGCCGCTGCTGCCGGCAAGCCGCCGCTGGTTTTCATACACGATGCACAGCCGGGGGAATAACCCCCCATCCATGGATTTCGGGTACATGGCACCCTTGTGCTGCGCTGTGCCCGAATGGACCGGATTCGCCTGGCAACTCCATTCAGCACATTGGGCAGTGGTCTGACACTTGGCACCGTATACAGGAAGATACGGGAGTCGTGCGCCCACGGCACGGTCTCTACGGGAAACCGGTGGCGTGACGGAAGAGCCGCTGAGACTTGATTATTATTCAAAATACCACCGAGTCCACTATGCGTGAGCAATCGCCGTCTGATGACTCGTGCTGCAGGCTCTGCATTACAATATTGAGTCGGCTCCGACATCCGGAAGAAGCCGAGACATGCCACGGTCCGTGTTTGGGAAACGCCACAGGGGAGGCGGTGGGGTCTGCATATCCGCACATCCATACGTACTCGATGGTTCCAGGGCGAGCCCGTGGTATATGCCCCGTGAGATGGTACATGCCCGTGCGAACCGCATGGAGATGGGGTAAATGCCATCCGGCGTGATTAGAGACGAGGGTGGAGAACCCGAAGAGGAACGTGACACGGAACGCGCTCCGACGGGTGCGATTGGTAGATGAATTTCCTCGTACAGGCGGTATTGTCTGGTCGAGGCAATGCCTCCCAGAGGGCCGGGTAAATATACAAATACGGACCAAGATGGAGCTGCGAGGTTGGGGAGTCTACATATACAGACGTATGCTCATACCCCCCCCCCCCCCCCCCCTTTTTTTTTTGGGGCCGCCTGGCCGCCATGGTGTTTCGTGAAGGATTTGCCATGACCTACCGGTCCCCAACGTTAAGAGGACTCTTGGGATCAAATACATCCGTAGTAATCAAGTCGGGGTAGGTAACACCGCCCTGCTTGAGTGCTTCCTCCATGATTTCCATGATGACGATGCTCTCCTCCCACGGCAGCGTGTCACTCTCCTTCTTGCCGTCCCGCAAACACCTGCCACACTCGTCGGCCTCCCAGAACATGCCATGGCCCCAGTCGCGCTCCTTGTCGTAGGGGATGGGGCAATCAACCACCTCGATTTCGCCACCACCGTCCTTCTTGACGACGCGATACTGCAGCGGCTTGAAAGCAGGACCCATGACCTGAATCTCACCCAGGGGGCCCTGGATCTTAATGGCCGGACCGCCGCTGTTGTGGCCGTCGGTATTGGTGGGAATGCGGAGGCTGGTCATGGCGATTCCCATGCTCTTGTGTTCGGGGAACTGCAGGATGATGTTGGTCATCTCGTCGGCGCCAGTGGCGTACTTGTTGATGGCGGCAAGCGTCTTGGGCACTTCCTTCTTGCCCTCCGGCTGGCAGTGATACAGCACTTGCATCAGCCATGTCAAGGAGTAGATGCCCAAATCCAGCAGGGCACCGCCGGCCAGGTCAACGTTCACCATCCGGTGCTTGTCATCAAAGGTGAGGGTGCCATTGGGCCCATCATTGCCAAACGAGTTGTCGGCAATGACGCGGTACACGGGGCCGACGATGCCCGACTGCACGAGCTCCCGGATCTTGACACTGAGGGGGAAGTAGCGGGTCCAGACGGCCTCCATCAGGAACAGGCTCTTGGCCCTGGCGGTATCGACCAGTTTGCGGGCCTGGGCGGCCGTCACGGTGAAGGCCTTCTCGCATAGGACGTTCTTACCGGCCTGCAGCGCCAGCATGGTGTTCTGGAAATGGTGGCTGTGCGGCGTGGCGACATACACAATGTCGACGTCGGGGTCGGCCACCAGGTCGGCGTACGAGCCGTACGTCTTGACGCCCTCGGGCGCGTTCACCTTGGACAGGAACTGGGCCGCGCTGTCCCGGGACCGGGACGAGGCCACGGCGACGACCCTGTGCGCGACGTCGTGAACATCGCGCGCCGCCGGGTTGGTGAGAAGGTCCTTGACGAACACTGTGCAGCGCCGGCGTGAGATGAGGGGTCCGACGCAGGCCACGCGGAGCGGGGGCGCATCACGACTTACTCTCGGCGATCCAACCCGTCGCCATGATACCCCACCTGACGGTATACGGTTCGGACGTCATGATTGTCGCAGTCGGGGCGCAATCCAAGGCAGGACAGGACAAGCGAGGCTCTGCAGTGCTTCACGGCAATGGGCCGAGTCTTTCCAAACGAGGAGAGGGAGGGGGAGAGACACCGGCGGGTGTGTTAGGAGCACGAGCGGAGGTTTGTAGGCGGGATCAAGACAGGTTCCCCCCCTCCTCTTTCACTGCGGTAACGGTCGCTGGCCCGCGTCTCCGGTTGAGTGGGGCACGGAAGCTTTCATCGCGTCAGTACCAGCCCTCCTCTCATGGATCCAGTTGTGTCCCGCCGACGGGAAGAACATCGTGCCTCTGGAGCACTGGTAGGCCGGAAGCAGGCAGGGGAGGAAAGCCGGTCAACGTCATACACTCGGGCTTTTACAGAGGACCGTCTGTTGCACCCACGTCTCCTGTCCGCATCCAGCATCTCTGCATTTGAACGCTACCGTGACGCCCGGCCCCCCTCCCCCCCCCCAACTGCCTGGCCTGGCAACGTCTTCCAGGCATTCCTTCTGGTTCTCTCATCATCGCATCGGCTGCCGGCTCTTTAGGGATTGGCGGGGTCTCCAAGAGCCCCAAGGACATCCTTCCGGGGCTGGGAACAGCTCGGCTCATAGTACCCTATAGGCGGAACACAAGACTGCAGCAGAGCTGGCAGCCACACCCTCGTGTCCTTGCACTGGGCTGGCGAGAGGGCACTTTTGAGACCCTAGCTGTGTCCCAAGCCATGTCCACAATGCTGGTGGCATGGCGGTTTGGGAAGCAATGAGCGTTGGGGCTTGCCGAGAGGCAGTAGGCCCCGCTGTAGGGGCTGTATTTGAACTCGGACAACATCCTCGAGAGCCTCGAGATGAACAGCGGCCAGGGCATCATGGGCACCGCGCACATGGGGCACAGAACTCATATACGCTACGTTGAGCTGTCAGACACACCGGAGGCTAGAGTGCAATGTAGCCGGCGCGGAAGCCGGAACCTGGGCCCGACGCAGCCTTGCGCTGCTGTCCTGCCCTGTGATGCTTTCGCATATCTCATCTATTGAGGCCCCCGGTAGCCTACACCGCGGCCTCCGTCATCTCCTGCAACTCCCAATTGACGGGCCGTGGGGGCCGCGTGCGCCGTCTTGACATCTTTCTACCCCATAAAGACGCCGCCGAGCACTGTGAGGCACGACATCACGACGGCAATGACCGAACTGGGTGTCGAGGCCGCCCACCATGATGAGACCGACCACGTCGGACAGGATGAGTGGGATGCTTGCAATGCCCGAGCCAAAGGCCGCCATGCCCTTGGTGGCCGGGAGGTGGACGGGCAGGAAGTAGATCAAGACGAAGAAGCCAGACGCAAGACGGAAAGGTAAGAGACTAGACCGACCAGATGATCCTCTGGAGTTCGATTCGGGGAGGGACCGGCCAAGCGCTAGCCACCTTCGTCGGGTGGGCAAGCAGAATATTTGGGACCGGAGCGGCGGCAACGCACTGGATGTCTTCTCGCCAAACCAAGCCTGGACCCCCGTGAAAGCTACGGGGGCGGAGGCGAATGCACAAAGAGAGCAATGATGAGGCCGCTGTCCCACGGATCCGTCGAGCCGCGCCACCAAGCTTTTACCAGAGACCATCCCTCCTGTCCGGGGAAAAGAGACAATGGCTTACCCGAAGAGCAAGAAGAACGCAGGTGATGGCGGGCATGAACAGCGCCAGGCCGACGACCCGTCAGGCGCCTGCCCTTGGCTGGCGTCGTAGGCACAAGCCTTGGTTGGGCCGGGCGATCCCGTTGCCCCCCACGTCGTACCGGCGGGGCAGCCCGGCCCGATTGGGCGGATGGTGTTGAGGTCGTTGTCCGGCTCGCACCCGCCTATAGGTGACACGGCATGATCAGAGGTGTGCAGTCCGCATGCCCGCTGCTCGACTAGGCGCAATCTGCCTGGCCCGGCTCCTGCATCGAGGCGTGCCATGCCCCCCAGCCCCAGGACGCTCCGTCTCCAGCCCTTGAGTGTTGGGCAATACCTGCCCCAGGCCGGTCCCCGGAAGAACAAGCACCGGAACCTCGCCACCATGGCCGCCCCCTCGCACCAGCAGTCATCAGCCCTCACGGCGGACCTGCGATTGCCTTCGGGCGACGCCGCTGCCGCCACTACCACGACGACGACGACGACGACGACGACGACGACGACGACGACGACGCCGCGGCTGGTCTACGGCACCGCCTGGAAAAAGGACCGCACCGCCGCCCTGGTCTACCAGGCCCTCAAGGCCGGCTTCCGGGGCCTCGACACGGCCGCCCAGCCGCGCCACTACGCCGAGAAGCTCGTGGGCGACGGCATGCGGCGCGCCCTGGCCGAGGGCATCCTGGCCCGGGACGCCCTGTTCCTTCAGACCAAGTTCACGTCGCTCGGCGGCCAGGACCCCGACAACCTGCCCTACGACCCGGCCGCGCCGCTGCCCGCCCAGGTGCATGCCAGCGTGGCCTCGTCCCTCGCCAACCTCGCCGCCGACGGCAGCGGGGACGACGGCGGCCGCCACTACCTCGACTGCCTGGTCCTGCACTCGCCGCTGCCCACCCTGGACGACACGCTGGCCGTGTGGAACGCGCTCGAGACCTACGTGCCCCACCGGGTCCGCCATCTCGGCATCGCCAACACGCCGCTCGAGGTCCTCGAGTTCCTCGTCGCCTCGCCCGCCGTGCGGGTGCGGCCCTCGGTCGTCCAGAACCGCTTCTACCGCGGCACGGCCTGGGACGGGCCCATGCGCGCCTTTTGCCGGGAAAAGGGCATCGTCTTTCAGACCTTCTGGACCCTGACGGGCAACCCCAGGCTGGTCAGCCATGCCGTCACTGCCCGGCTTGCCGAGCAGGCGGGCGTGAGTCGCGAGGTGGCGTACTATGCCCTCGTTCTGGGGCTCCGCGGCACCACCATCCTCGACGGGACGACGAGCGCGGAGCACATGAGGGCCGATCTGGACGGCCTGGAGACGGTGGGCCGATGGGCCGAGGGAGACGGCAAGCAAGCCTGGGCCCAAGCGCTGGATACTTTCAAGGGGCTTATTGGCGAGCACACCGAGTAGCCGAGGATGCCAGCCCTATAGGTGACAGCAGATGCCCACTTCCAGCAGCCAGATCCCCACGGATATTCATAGGAAGTTGGATTTTTACACTCATCTCACGACTCTCACAGGGGCCCAAATCACCTCGTGTGCTTTTTTTTTTTTTTTTTTCAATTACCATGTCTAGATTCGAGGGCACGGAACCCAACCCAAGGATATATTGGTACTCGACTATAATGGAGCGAGTGTCTCCTCTCCGAACCATGGGCTGCTTCTCTGGCAGGGAGCAGGCAGCCTTGGCTGAGCAGTTTCGCTCACGGCACTTACGCAATGTGCCGAGTTGGCCCTATGCCGTATGCATCCGCAACGCCAAAGGGGGACTGTTACACTTATCCTTTGCGTCTAGACATGCGAGCCGCGGCTCCCGCTTATGGTAATGGAGAGAGCTGGTTACCAGGCATCCATGAGCCTTTTGCCCTTCAAGCCCGTCAGCTCGTCCTGCTTGAACCAATGTTAGCAACACGGGTATATGGCACGGTCCGGCTCGCAAGTGAAGTTGCGACTCACCTCTGCTTTTCTCTTGCCCAAAACCGGCTCCGGCGTGCCCCGGCTTTTGATGATAACAGGCAAGCTGCTGCCCGTAGCCTCTTGGTGGCAGCTGGCGTGGTAGATACGGTCGCCGACGCGCGTGGCGTCCTCCCATGCCCATTCCTCGTCCAAATAAACCTGCTTGAACTTTTCCTGGCAGATAGGACACATGCTGTTCAGAAGCAACGGGTCGTCGGGCACGGGTATGTATTGCATTTTGGGTGCCTTGGATTCAGATGCCCCGGCGCCATCCGTTCGGCCTGCCGTGGCAATGTGATCCACGTCGACCGTTTCGCGGGTTTTGATCCAATCCTACCGTGTGTCAGTTCGTGGCCCAGGCCGGTTGCCATTCGAGTCGACGACTCACCGTTTCATCGACAAGCCAGCTGCGGCTCTGTCCGGCTTTGTCGGCTTCGGCAATGCGTTGGTTGACTTTGAAGTGCCAGTCCATATGAGCCGTCTTCTTCTTCTTGCCCTCCTCGTCGTTCTTAAACCGTCGGCCACATTGTGTGCATTGGGTCCCCAGAGACTCGAAAAGCACGGGAACGACGTAAGGCCGGAACCTGGACTGGGGTGTCAGCAACCACGCACGCAGCTTTTCGGGGAAGGGGCCCCGTACTGTTTGAGGGACGACAACGTCAGGGTCGGGTCGTTGGTGTGCTTGGGCATCGCAGGTGCGGCGGCCACCGGAATCGGAAGAGGGAAGGGCAGCGAAGCAGCCGGTGTAACGTTAGGGGCCGGCGTAGAGCCGCCCGGGGCCGCGGCGCCGGGGAGCATGCCTGCTTTCCGTAGCATATCAACCAGTGACATGGGATTGGTCGGCGCAGGAGTCGCGGGCTTTCGAGGCTCGACTTGCTGCGGTGGTGGTGATTTGATCGCCACAGTCGCCGGGGGCGGCTGTGGTGTTGAAACTTGTGGCGTGGCAGAGCCTCTGGCCATCAGGGCCGCCAGAGCACCCGAGCCCAGTAGAGAATCTATGGACATCTGCGGCGCTGCCGGGGGAGCCGCTGGAGGAGGAGCTACTGCTACGGCTTGAGGAATAGGTACGGGGGTTGGGGTCTGAGCAGGCGTTGCCCTTATGGTCACAGCAAGTTCAGCAATGCGGTTCTTTATGAGCACTAATTGATCCTGCGGCAGATTCTGGGTCTGAAGAATACTTTGCAAATCCAAAAGCGCCTTCAGTCTTGTTTGTATGCTAGGATCATGGGGGTTGCGTGCAAAGTCTGCCTTGAAGGCGGTCGTTAGTTGCTGGATGTCCTCGTTCAGGGCATCTACGCTGATGGCCGGTTGCGGCATGCCGAAGCCTCCGTGGTAGGGCGGCTGGAAGGCGGTCATGTTCAGCGGTGGCTGGGGTGTTGAGCGTGATGGCGCTGGCTGCCCGTGTGCATGCGGTGGTTGGTGTGGAGGGTGGTAGGGGCCCTGGGGTGGCTGTGAGGGGTGGCCGTAGGGAGCGCCGTTGGGAGGCCCGTAACCACTGGTCTGGGAGGGCGGTCGAGCACCGGGCGGCGTTGGTGTTTCGCGGTATGGCATCGGCGGCGGCTGCGGCGGCATGGCTCTGCCACGGCCCAGGAGCTGCTGCTCGTTTCTGTAGTGCTGCTGCTGTGCCTGCATGGCCGAAGTCCGGGCCTTGATGAGGGCGTTCTCAATGGGTCTGGTGACATCGGGCGGGAAGACGGGGCGCGTATCGATGGAGCCTGGGATGGGCTCTTTCCAAGTCTTGAGCATCTCGTCCATCTTGCGTCGTGTCGGCATATCAACCGAGGCATAGGCCTCCATGAAAGTCTCGAACAGCTTCTTGCCGAAGAAAAGTGTGTATGGCGTGCCCACATTCTTGACGATAGAATCAAGCACATACAGCGAAGGCAGCTTCTTATGGGCGGCAATCTGTATAGCGCATCAGTATCGGATTCTGCCTGATGGGCGATGGATGATGTGCAAGCGCCAGGACCACAGGTGCCCGTGGATCTTGAACGCGTACATTTCGACGCGCAAATGGTGCTAGGAAGAGGGGCCTACCCGTTTGATGTGACTCTGCAGCGTCTGCGCGATGGCAAGGGCATGCTCCGTGTTTTCTCTTGCAATCATGGTCAAGTTCTGGATGTCATAGCGGTTGTTCATCTGAAGATCCTCAAGCGCCTCCCGAAAGTCTTCCGCGAAGTGCTCGGATTCCTGGTAGGAAGCCATGGCGGGTGTTGTACTGGCACCAGCGCTGCCTGTTTTGAGAAGGGCGTGAGGAAACGGCGCGAGGTTGAGAATAATGTAGTGGTTGTAGGCGAAATAGATGGTGCGGAAGCCCGGCTTGGTTGCAGAGGCCTTCTTTAATGCTTGCACAGTATCAAGGAGACGATGCGCAGCAGTTTGGCAACGACTTGCTGTCAAACGACAATTATCACAGAGATGGCCAGATCGCCCGGCTTGGATATCTCTTCATCAAACGATACTGAGATGCGTAAACTCTGGATCCTGGTTCATTCCCACGATAGATTTCGCACCCCTGCCGCGCGCCCAGATTGTCCAGGCCGATAGCCCCCCAAAGGGCACTGTATTCAGTCTGGTGTCTCTGTGGCTCTTCCTGCCTTCAGCCAGATGACCACTACACTGGCAGACGTGTTTGCCTCTGGGCTGTGCTTTGCTGTGCTGCGCTGGTGAAGTTGCTTGACCAGACTAGATACCGACACTCTCGGCGGCGCGGCTTGTGGGTTCAGTGGTTGGTGATGGGCGCGAGGATTGTTTGGCCACGCGAGCGTGTCGTATGTGGTCCGGCCGTGGCGAACTGACGGGAGGTGTTGCCGTCGATCGAGCCGTACGCGGGCAGCGACGCAGGACGAGGGCAAGCAGCGTCGCCAGGAATACGATGGGTGCCTTGAGAGGGAGAGTTGGCAAAGGAGGGGGTGGGTGTAGGGGATTGGAATTTGCTGGCCCGTACGAGCAAACGAAGCACGTGTGATGGATGGACAGATCGCCTGTGTCGCTGGGGCAGGAGATAGGCGATGGTGCTGTTGGAGTAGAGGTTGGATTCTGGAGCTCAGGGCGTTGGAGAAGAGAGAACCTTCCCTACCTCCCAAGGTCAGCCACTGAAAATGGAGCTAATCTAGATCTGTCATTGGATGGAGCCTCGGAGAGTTGAGCATCACTATGCACGTGCCGCCCGACCCATGGAAAACAGCGCCAAAGCACATCATCTTTCCAAAGAGGCAGGGCAGCCTTCCGGTAAAAGCTGGTTAGGGACCTCCCAGAGCATTCCGGTTCTGTGTACTACAAAAACAAGCTAGTCGGGCAATTGGTCAGTACCGCGTAGGTCGGACATTTGCTGTGCTGAGTCCTACTGACTGCAAACGCCTCACTTTGGGGGCTTCATTGTTGGATAAGGCCAAACTTCTTCCCGATGCGAGGTTTTCTTGGCATCTTACCAGGGCGATCCATTCTACTCACGGGTCTACTTTATTCCACAGGTACCTCCAGCTGATGACTAAGGACACACCAGCCAGCTTCCAGCCTTTGAATGGCTTTGTAATGCTGGCGATGATGCAATTCCCGAACCATCGCCATACTGCGGAAGCAGGTCGGTATATAATCCATGAGATGGAGCCCCTGCCCTCACCACCGCAACTCGCAAACCCATAGAGGCTCATATTTAGGCTGAAGACACGACTTCGAATATTTGCCCACTGCTCGGTGTCTTTCCCATGCTTTCATTTCCAGTAATTGTCCAACGAACATTGTCACATCACAGCAAGAGAGCGGCCTTGTTTCCGTCGTACATCCAAACCGCAAACATGACCACGGGCATCTTCAAACACATTGATACCTCGGCGCAACCGCCCAATACCAAGCCCTGGACCAAGGTCGATGCCGACGCCACCTCATTCAAACTTGTGGGGCACAAGCGCTCCGTGGGCAACCTGCGCGGCCGCGAAGCCGAGTTCACCACTGATAACTCGGGCTTCGCAATCTATCATGAGCCCGCCAAGGAGAAGTTGTTCCGGGACGATGCCGCTGTGCGTAATGGCTACTACGGCGAAGTCGAGGCACTCCTGCGAAAGAAGATCGCCGGCATTAAAAGAATCGTTATCTTTGATCACACGGTTCGCCGGCGCTCCCCTGGCTCCCCTCGGGCTCCCGTCCAGCAAGTCCACGTCGACCAAACCCCCGGCGCTGCTGAAGTCCGTGTGCGGCGGCATCTTGGCCAGGACGACGCAGAGGAGCTGCTGAAGGGACGGTACCAGATCATCAACGTCTGGAGACCCATTGAGAACCCGGCCACCGACTTTCCTCTCGCTGTTATTGACTGGAGGACCACGCATCCCGCAGACTTTGTGCCCGTTGACCTGCTGTATCCTCAGCGAGCTGATTCGGTCATGGATGACGACGACAGAGGCAAAGAGGTGCGCCCAGACGAATCCGCATGGTACTCTACCAAGGGCTACGAAGTGCGTGGCGAGACCATGGCCGTGGCACCGAATCCTCGGCACAAGTTCTACTACCAGAAGGACATGACACCCGACGAGGTGCTGTTGTTGAAGTGTTATGATTCATTTGGCGAAGGGCAGCCGTTAGGGAAGCAAGGTGTCGCCGTTCGAACGCCACACACAGCCTTCATTGACCCCAGTACTCCCCAGGATGCCCCGGGCAGGCAGAGCATTGAAGTACGGTGCTTGGTTTTCTATGAGTAGTAGGTTACGGGCCAGGGGTTGGTTTTTGGTACTCAGCGGCATTGCAACGGCGGGTAGGGCACGAATATATGAGCTATACTGTGTGATTCGCCTTCTCATGTGATATCTCCCGTCTCAGTATCGACGTTCAGCTACCTATCCGTTTAGGCAGGTCCGGCAGCAACTTCCCTGTAACCGAAACAGAAAGGTAAGGCGTGGGGAGGTCTGTTTCGATCCGCAAAGTGCGTCTGGAAACTGGAGGTGCACCAGTGTACCGGATGGGTACAAAAGAGACCGCCCCCCCCCCCCCCCCCCCCCCCCCCCAGGCTCCTGGCAGTTGGTGTCTCATGGGGTGGTAACAGGGGAGTTAGTCCATGTAGGCGCCACACACAAAGTGGCGCAACGGTAGCATCGGAATCGAAACAACCACTATACAAGTTGTCTAAGTAACAGCAACGGGCCAGTGCTTTCCCGATGGAAGCAATTCCTGAGCTGGAATTGGCGGGTACGTACAGGGAAGTGACATGTAAAGACCAGTGGGTATCGGAAGTGAGAACAACCTATAGTGAAGGACCATGACCGGCTACCCCAGTCCATCCCACCAGTTGCACGTAGTAACTAACGCCTACTTCGCATTCTCAACGAGCCATGTGGGTTGAGCGAATGCGTGGCGTCTTACGCCGGCGGGTGCTTGATAACTCGCCCTCTACGTCGGACTCAAATAATCAGCATCCCCTCGATGGTTGAAACCATCAGCCCGCTTTGACCCAGCCACAAAAGTCCAGTGCATCCAAGCCACAACCGGGATTGGGTGGTCGCCGTAATCACCACCTCTACCCCTACAGACTAACTACCTGGCCATTCAGTGCCATCAGAACCCAATCTCATACCCGCGGGTTTTTCTCCACGACCAATCCGAGAAACCCCATGGCATCCAGGTATGTACCCAAGGAGGCCTGACCCTCATCCCATCCATGAGGTCGTCAGCCCCTCACCGCCTGCCGGGCAGTCGATGCGCTACATCGATAGTGCGGTCTCTTCGTATTCCGCACGCACGCCGGCCGCGCGCGCGCGCCAAGTGACGCAGCCTGGCGCGGAAAGGGGGCCGCCGTCCGACTCAGTCCGGCGGCGTCGACCCCGGCAAAGTTGCGCTTCGCCAGGTCCCCTCCCCGCCCCTGCGCTGGGCGGCTGGCATCGATTACGACAAGGGCGCACACGCACAACCCCCCTCCCCCCCGGTCGCCCCCGGGCTTTGGGGGCGCACGCCGGAGATGGGATCCTCGAGGGCTGACCCGTGCCGGCGCAGGTTCCCGAACTCGACGCTACATCAGCGCGACCCCCGCAGCGCGCTCTTCGAGGGCTACAACGGCGGCGATGCGACGCGGCGGCAGTTTACGCCCAGCCCGGGCGTAGGTGGCGGCTACGGCTACGGCGGCTACCCCGGCAGCAATGGCAACGGCGGCCACCTAGGCGTCGAGAGTAAAGGCTACAGGCCGGCGACGCCCAACTCGAGGTATGCGACCAGCCCTTCCCCTCATGTCTGAGCTCTCGCGTGCAAGCTCGATGCCCCGAAATAGGTGCTGACGACCCGGCGCGCGACCCAGGGGCCAGTACGATACCGCTACCCTCGAGGAGCTCGAAAGCCAGAATGATTCGCAAGTGACGGGCATTCTCGACAAGGTCAAGATCCTCAAGACCATGTCCGTGGCCATGGGAGACGAGATTCGGGACTCCTCGGCCCTGATTGAGAAGATGAACGACTCGTTCGACTCGACCCGGCTGCGGCTCCGCGGCACCATGAACCGAATGATGGTCATGGCGGAGCGGACAGGCGTCGGCTGGAAGGTTTGGCTGGGCTTCTTCGCTGCCGTCGTCTTCATTTTCATGTATGTTTGGTTGTTCTGAGCCGGTGTTATTCCATGGGCATTTGCGACGACAGGAGTTCGCGGCGTCATTTGGGCCATGTGCAAAAAAAAAAAAAATGAGGGTACCATTGCCTCGGATGGGTGCGATGGGACGTGAGAAGCACATACATGCGTGAAGTGCTGGACACGGCATGGATTCTCGCACCGATATCGCAATTGATGCATTTAGAATTGTTTCAAGTGGAAACTTCACACCCACCAAGAACGACAAACATATCCTGGAGACGATTGGCAGCAGCCTTTCTTGTTTCATTAACTGCGTGGATGGGTATCTTGCCTTGTGCTCCTTCTGTCGGAAACCGAACCAAGATAGGAAGACGGCAGGTTTGCGGTCTAGTCGGCAGCTCAGCGTGAAGGGCCGGAACCCCCTTGTCTGGTCACATAGGGACTGCTTAAAAGCATACTGCTTCCATCGACCGATAACAGATCGCTGATGGCGATACTATGGCGCGTCGCGTCCGACCGGGCGAGGCTTCCCCGAAACCGTACTCGTTGTGGCGCGCGGGAGGCGGCAAAGCTGACCTCGGCAGGGTTGTCATCCCCGTCGCTGCTCATAGACGCCTCCGAGTCGGTATGTTCGTAGCCACCCGCACTCTCGGCTTCCGGTATGTCGTCGTCTAGGTCAGCACCCATATCCATACCGTGGCCACCACCATCTAGGTCCTCCTCCTCGATCATCTGCGCTTGGTCCTCGTCATCAATCTCATCTTCGCCGCCGTAGAACGACGTGTTGTTCCCACCATGGGTATGGGCTGGTCGGAAAGGGTCGCCGGTCTGTCGCATTCTCTGCGCCATTAGGGCCTGCTGTGAGCGAGCTGCTCTTTGTTCCGCATCTTCGTCGGACTGCTCATTCTCGTCGTTATAGTCTTCCTCTTCCTCGTCGTCGCTCAGTCCAAAGTCGGCGGCGGCTGCTTCTGGCACGTCCTCATCGAGATCACGAGCTCCGTCTAGCTGTACATCGTCCATGCCGTCCTCGCCTTGATCCTCGAGGGCTGTTTCCAGGTTTCCTGTCCCGGCTACCTCGGCCTCGGCTAGCTCCTGGGCCACTTGCTCGCGTCGCATGGCTTCTTGGTGTTCCTCATGTTCGCGCCGCTCTTCACGGATTTGGTGGAGCGTCTTGGGAATGCCTGGCGGCTTCAACCACGTGCTTCCGAAATGGGAAACATTGTGGATGCGCCGCTCTAAGGTTTGCTCATCGGCTCGCAGGCGCGCAAGGGGAGATCGGTCGATCAGGTGCGTATTACGCCTCTGGTTCTGGTTCTGGGAGGTTGCACTGGCATGGTCTTGTGGGAGGTTGTCGGCGGATGAAAGTGGATTCCGAGAGGAGGTGTACCATAGCGAATGAGACTGGGCGAGAAGCGCATCAGCAAACGGCCATGAGAACAGGGGCGACAGGGAGCCATCTTACTTACGTCGCGCGGTGCGAGGTCAGGCAGAAGCGAGAGCATCATGTTCGGACCGGCGCGTCGGTTTCGCGAAAAGACACCAAAGGACCCGGCTTACGCCAGACCAGGTAGGGTAAAGCAAGCAGGATGCGGAAAAGCGCGGGTGCCCAGCGCTTGCGAAGCGTTCTATCACGAAGCGCTTTAGGTTGACTGAAGGTGAGGAGTGTGGTGTTGACTGCGAACGAATGGATCCCTACGACCCCCACTATCCACAATCCCACCTAAACAAACAAGGAATGCTCAACGCCGCCTTCCTGTTCGGTTCCTCAGCCGTAATCATGGTTGAAGAAAGCTTGAAGTCGACATGGGTGTGTGGGGTTAAGACTTGGTAGGTGCATTGCGGGGTTTGGAGAACCAGAGCAATGGGATTTGGTACGAGCTCCGAGACATCCATCCCATCCATCGGTGGTGCTTATCAGTGCCGATGGCCATGTGTATGCATGGTAACACGCTGTGTAGGGAGAATGGGGGTTCTGTTCTGGTTGCTGGAAATGGCGAGCTGGATAGGTGTGTGCCCGCTAACCCGCATGGAAAGTGCACATTCCGTCTGCGCCCTCCTACCCGATGTGTCCGTTGCGAACATCTCATTTCCCCTCCGAAAAGTACCTACCCATGAGCACGAGGTAGGGAACCAAACAAACCCCCATGCTGCTACCCATGCACGTGTATGCCGTAGTCTCGGGTATATTCACATGTGGGTGGCCGTAGTTCCGCCCGCTGACGAGCTCGGAACGGGTCGATGGCCTGAGCGGTCCCTCGCGCAACTCATTTCTATCAGGTAATGGATACTAAGACCCTGGCAGGCTGCGCCGTGAGCCAGGCCATAGTATGCATCCCCTACCTTATCCTATTACCTTGTCACGGTCCGGAGCGCCAAGTCAGCGGGAAGAATAGGCTGAATGAATGTTACCTTGCCTAGTTACACATACACATGTCCTCATGCGCCGTTATGCCGACCACGGAGGTATTTATCTTGCTGTCTGCAGCTCTCGGTAAGGGGGGTATCGGCTGGTAGCCGAAGCCCGGAACTAGGCGAACTCCTACGTCCCCCTCCCATGCTCCGGGGTTCCGAAGGCATACCAAAGTCGTTCGTTAGTGTGTGTCAGTACCCAGCCCACGCCACGGCATGCCTGGAACATTGTTGTGTCGGAGCGCCTCCGTGGTGGAGAGTACGCGGTGGCACACATACCGATGTTGGAGTGGACCATGCGGTCAGGGCCGATTACGGGAGTTTTCGGAACGAAAGAGGACCGTCGGCGATTTGCGCGGCGGCGGGCGGCTATGTCTGCTCCAGCGAGCAGGTGCTGACGTACTGAATATGCCACCCTACCACAGGCCCAATAAGCTGGGAGGTGCACAGTTTACTAATGTGTATTTTGCCCCCGTAATTGATCTGGCGCCGTCGCTTTGCCAAGCACGGAGTGCAGGGGCTTAGGGGTGCGTTACTGGTATGGATGGGAGAGGCGAGGGAGGGAAGGGAAGGGAAGGGGGGGAGGAATATCGGTACCGACCGTAGGGAGTGTAGGTCTCCAGCCACTTCGTGCCGTTGGATTGCTGGCCGATCTCGGAGGACCTCTATGATGAGCGCGCTGCGCCGCCCGTCCAGCTTAATAAACACACGACAGCCCAAGGCAGCAGAGCCCTTGTCAGGAACGGCTTCGACAGTGACGTTGCATGGTCACAATGAAGCGTGGCCCTCAAAGGACCCTAATGCACCTCGATCTACCAAGTCGACTATTTCGTCTCGATGCAGCAGGTAAGGTGCAGTGGAAGCGAGATAACCCTTTTTGAGCCAATTGCCCGTCTCTGATTGGCTGGCTGGGCTATTTTACGTGACAATACTCTTTTACGGGGATGGGTAGTGCGGCCGCCCACTGTAATGGGCAAATCAGCGCCGACCAGATTCGTCCGAAGTCAGGAGATGACGGCTTTGGCGGCAAGGGTCAGGTACAGCGCTATGTCCTAATTACGGACTCGGGTATCTCTTGGTAATACCCAACTTTCCCGTCGTTCAACCGCACCCAGCTTTACGTGGGTTGGCAGAAGTATACTCTTATGCAGTACTTATGCATTTCACTTATACGCACCTGTATGCTATTGACCTAAAGACTTCAGGGTCACTTCTTGGTCTACCCATGGCTTCCATGAGCCCCCAGCCGCATGACGTGTACGCCGTGTTACGTGCCAGGCGAAGAGGCGTCCGGTCCCTGCTGTATCGTGTATAATTGCCAGCCAGCCAATCCGGTCGCAGATGACACCTCGGTTGCAAGCATACTCAGCCTGTCCTGAGCCCTCCTCAACAGCCGGCCCTCTACCGGTCTTCGGCTCGTGTCCCACCGACTTCGGTTGGCAGCTTGGCCTCTTCTACCACAAATAAGGACGGAGCGTTGGAAGAGTGGTAGCAGAGCCAAGCCATGCCACCACAGCCCCCGGGCGATATCGGCCGTGCGAGGGTGCGAGCAAGGCTCACCCTCGCAGGAAGGCGGGCTCATTTGGGTGCTCGCGGTTGTCCGCTCCCCGTGGACAGTTTGCAGCCCGTACAGGTGGTAGAATTATAAGTCTGCGGGATGAATCGACTCCGTGGCGTTCCCCCACTCTGGGGGGCGTTGCTTTTTGCCTGTTCGGGCGCGCTATCCCTCCGGTGCAAGGTTGGACCCCTGTCACATGCCCCCAGGCTGTCAGGCCTGCTGTGGTGGGGCCAGGCGAGCGACGCACTTTTTTTTCTGAAATCTTTGGCAATATCCATTCGTAAGTGGTTTTTTTTTCCACGCCTGGTGTCGTGGAGCATCTATCCGATCGACGGGTCTGTCGCAGGCGTCGCGCTATGAATCGCATTCCGTTCCCATTTCACAACTCAAGCCTAAGCGCTACTGGCGCCCGTCCATCGACCCGGGTGGAGGGGAATATTTCGGTAGAAGCAACCCCTCCTCTTCCCCCACCGAGGCCGAACCATGCCGGTCGTGTCTGGAGACCTTGGGTGCTTGGGCTGGACCTCTCCTAGCTCCCTGGACTTGCCCGGTTTTACCAACCTTCTAGCCCATCCAATGGAGCACATACCGACACCAGTGGCCAAACCCCATGGCTCTGATTGGATCAGAGCTCTCCGGCCCCGTTCTGTTAGGAGGTATACACAGTATGGAAACGAATTGGTGGGCAAGAGCCCGCTCTTGGGGCTAGGTAGGTGTATACTTTAGTAAGTGCCAGAGCGAGTCAACCGGCTGTGTCGTGTCGTCAACCGCGTCGTAGGCCCAGTTGGTTCCTAGGGTGGGAAGGACCACGGTCGTGGGAGGGGAGTCTGCGATCGTCGGCGTCGTGGCGACGTAGCACCAAGAGGGTCTCCTTCTCAGCACTCGAGGACAAGGTTAGCCGTGCCCGGAGTTCGGAGGCTCTCGACTGGCGATGCGTGACGAGTGGAGAGTGGGCTCTATTCTTCAAGCCCCATGTCGGCTCACGCCAATCAAACGTCGCCTGAAGCAAGGCCATCGACCGCCAGCAGCTTAGCACGGGCTTGACGTGCAACGGGCGGCATGGTAAAAGATAGGTAATAGAAAGTGATGCTTCGTTTGCCGTGACAATTATTTACTTGAGAATTGGCTCCAAACTTGTCAGTTGACACAGTGCCAGGAAGGCATCAGTTCCTACATCGTCGACCATCACTGACGACCTGATTGTGCGACACTGTGATCCTCTTACGGTGTCTCTCCATCAATGTCGCCGAAAGACGTGGGCGAGCCTCCGAGGCCTCGACCTCCTATGGTGACACTAGAGCGCTGGCCAATCAGGGCTGAGCATTTGCTATTACTCACAGGAATCCTTGTTGAGCAGGTTCCCCTTAACGTCACCGCAACCCTAGCCATTTTGTCTAGTCGCTCGTGTAGGAGGTACATAGGTACCTACTCAGGCTCGCAGGTACCGACCAGCCCCGGGGTGACCAGCCCACAAGATGGCTGTCCGCAAGATGAGGTGCTGACCGACAATAGCATTGACAAGAGTTTCGGTGCAGTGTGGCCTGCAAGCCAAACGATGCAAAGCTGCTTGCATATGCCTGCATTGTTTGTGAGAGGAGCAAATCTACGTAGATGGTTACTTATATAGGTAGCTAAGCCAACCTTGAAAGTGGCGCCCCGTATGCCCGTCCGCAGGGTGCCTGTTTGATTCCCTCCCGCAAGATACTACCTACCAAATGTACATGAGCCAGGTAGCCCTGCATGGTGAAGTTTTGTAGTTCCGTCTCTCGGCCGCCTAGTCTCCCCCGCCCCCACTTTGCAGGGAACGGAGGACGAAGGCTAGATGTGGCCCGGTTTCTGCCACATGTCTGACCGGAGGGATGGATGTAGGAGGAGGAGGAGGAGGAGGAGGAGGAGGGTATGCTTGACTCTGGTCGGGTATGTAGGTACGAGTAGGCATCCTAACTCCCCCGCCCCCATCTGCTCCTCGGTCGGACGCGGAAGCAAATAAAAGCAGGTACTTACTCCTGTACCTAGAGTGACTTGGCCCCTCTCTGCTTGGTGACCGACTGATCCATAAAAGCGAGGCTGTTTCCATGGTCCTTTCTCTCCTCTTTCTACCCTGCTTCTCTTTCTTTGCCAGACCACTCTGCTACTTGCTCGCCTTCCCCTCCCGAGCACAGCCTGACCTAGTAGAGCGTCACCCCAGAGACCCGACATCACCAGGAGAGCCGTGAGAGCTTTCGGTAAGTGTGGAGATTTCTTTGCTGCACCCAGTGCTACCTGCTCTTGAACGACGACCGCCATCTGGAAGGAAACCCCGAGCGAAAGGCCAGTGACGACTATATACACCGCCAACCCTGCCAACCTTTCTCTTCTCCCCCCTCTCCGCGCGCCCTCGCTCGCGGCGACTCGGACGGCACCCGATTGCCCGCGCCCGCCTCTTGCGCCCGGCTATGGCGTCTGAGAGCGGTGCCATCATTCCAGCGTCACCCTGGAAGCCTCGGTTGCCGACTGCCCCTATCGTCCGCTGCAAGCTCCTGCAGCTCCCCCCTGCGTGTCATGGCCGGGGAGTCGGGGTACACTACTGGGGAGCTCGCCTGCGCATGTGCTGGCGACAAGGGACTGGCCGGAAACAACAGAAGTTTGTGTGGGAGGCTTTCATGCTACCCGGGGCGCCAATTCGTTAGCCGCATAGGTCATGGTTGCAGCGCAACGCAATTGGTTTGTCGTCATATCTCCGCCCCCATCTGCCGCTGCCATTCGACCAAATCATTGCCAAATGAGGGTTGCCAATCGTTCCGTCTCGGGGGGACAATCGTCATCCGCCAGAGCGACGTCTTGCATACGGGAAGCGTAATCTGGCTCGACCCGGAGCCACCAGCGGATGCGAGCGGACAGCACTTCCTGCCCTTCGAAGGCCACCTCGGCTAGAGCGAGCTAGATCGAAGGCGAGAGTCATGGTTGCCTACCCGGCCCCCTCTTCTGCTACGGCGCCTAAGGGCTTCCATACTGCAGCAAGAATGGGCTGGCCACCCCCAAACCAACCATAATCATTTCCGCCGGTGGCCTATCTCCGAAGCTTCGCTACGCTTGCCCACCACGGCCAACTCTGGTCCGGCGCCTGTCGCGTACGACTCAGGAATCTGGCACCCTCAACACCCCGCACCGCGCCTTGGGCTTTGATACTCGGAAGCCTCCGGCCACTCGTCGATCGAAAACCCCGCCAGCGTCCACCGCCTCATCAGGATCCCGAGTCATTTTCTTTGCTTCCAACCATCTTGGGCCTGATCTGAATTATACTAACAGCTATTCCTACGTTTCTAGATTGACGTTCGAGCGGCGTCTGCTGCTCTCATCGCCGCATCCCGGTTTCTACTGTGATCCCTCAACCACCCCTCATCCTTCCCGGACTTGTGCCATCTGCCTAGCATGGGCCTACCTGCCGACTTCGACGACAGACAAACCCAGATCGAGTCCGAGGCTGAGGCCTATCATCCATATGAATATCAAACCGATAACAATGGCTCCTGGGCGGGCGCCCTGCCGGTGAAGCAGTACGCCTTATCTCGGCTCGAAGAGCATTCTCACTGGCTGTAACCGTGCTGACCCGAGGGTGCCACAGGGGATTGTATGATCCGAGCTTGGAAAAGGATGCCTGCGGTGTCGGTTTTGCCTGGTATGGAACCACCGTCCCTTTCTTGTTGATGGAGCAGCTTGTCTAACATCATAATAGCCACATCAAGGGTGTGGCAAGCCACAAAATCGTCAGCGATGGTAATGCCACCTTCTGGATGCCTCGGCGGCTTTTGTACTAGTGTGCTAACCCAAACCCCAGCCCGCAACCTGCTTTGCAACATGACCCACCGCGGTGCGGTTGGTTCTGACGCTCGCGACGGTGATGGTGCCGGTGTCATGACTTCGATTCCCCACAGGTTCTTCATCAAGAACTTCCAGAACGAGCAAGGCATTAGATTGCCTCCCCCTGGACAGTATGCCGTGGGAAACCTGTTCTTCAAGCCGGACGAAGAGACGCTTCAGGAGTCGAAAAGGCAGTTGGAAGATATTGCCGAATCCCTGGGACTGCGTGTCCTGGGCTGGCGAGAGCCCCCCGTCGACTCGACGCTTCTTGGCCCTGCCGCGCGCTCCCGCGAGCCCATTATCCTACAGCCCTTTGTGGTGCTTACATCCTCTTACGACTCCGGGGAAGCCGCTGAAACGGTCGGATCCGAGAAGTTCGATGAGCGGTTGTTTGAAAGGCAGCTCTACGTATTGCGTAAGCGTGCCACTCACACCATCGGTCTTCACAACTGGTTCTACCTCTGCTCCCTGTCGAACAAGAACATTATCTACAAGGGACAGCTGGCACCGGTTCAGGTCTACCAGTACTACCATGACCTGGTGAATGCCGACTACCAAGCCCACTTCGCCCTGGTACACTCTCGGTTCTCTACAAACACGTTTCCCTCGTGGGATCGTGCCCAGCCACTTCGATGGGCTGCACACAACGGTGAAATCAACACGTTGCGTGGAAACAAGAACTGGATGCGGGCCCGAGAGGGTGTTATGCAGTCCGACATCTTCGGCGAAGAGCTTGAGCTCCTGTATCCCATTGTGGAAGATGGCGGTTCCGATTCGGCGGCTTTCGATAACGTCTTGGAGCTGTTGACCATCAACGGCGTCCTCTCCCTTCCCGAGGCTGTCATGCTGATGGTCCCTGAGGCTTGGCAAGGCAATGCCGCCATGGACCCCAAGAAAGCGGCTTTCTACGAATGGGCCGCGTGCCAGATGGAACCCTGGGACGGACCTGCTCTGTTCACTTTCGCCGACGGTCGTTACTGTGGTGCTAACCTTGACCGAAACGGCCTGCGGCCGTGCCGTTACTACATCATGGACGATGACCGCATCATCTGCGCCTCCGAAGTTGGCACCATCCCCGTGGAGCCTGAAAGCGTCATCCAGAAGGGCCGCCTGCAGCCTGGTCGTATGCTGCTCGTCGACACGCAAGCCGGGCGTCTGATCGACGACTTGGAGCTCAAGGCCGCAGTTGCCAACCGCAATGACTTCCGGTCTTGGCTGGACAACGAACTTCTCACCTTGCCCAAGGTTCTCGGTCGGGTCGGCGAGTCGGTTGACTTGTCGCCGAAGCCTGACAACTCCAAGATACAGGAAGACCCGCTCCTGCTGGCCTTTGGTTACACCTATGAGCAGGTCAGCTTGCTTCTTGCCCCGATGGCTTCCGACGAGAAGGAGGCTCTGGGGTCTATGGGCAACGATGCGCCCCTCGCTTGTTTGTCCCAGGCCCCTCGCCTTCTGCCGGAATACTTCCGCCAGCTCTTTGCCCAGGTTACCAACCCCCCCATTGACCCCATCCGCGAGTCTATCGTCATGTCTTTGGATTGCTACGTCGGCCCTCAAGGCAACCTGCTGGAGATGGACCCGTCTCAGTGTGGGCGTCTGCACCTGCCCAGCCCCATTCTCTCCATCGAGGAATTCAATTCGCTGCAGAACATGTCTAAGCTGTACCCTGAGTGGACAGTTAAGACGATCGATCTCACCTTCCCTAAGTCAGAGGGCGTTGCCGGCTACCTGAAGCACCTTGACTTCATCTGCAACGAGACAACTGCCGCTATTGAAGCCAGAGACCGCATCATTGTCCTCTCCGATCGCAAGACATCGAAAGATCGTGTGCCCGTCTCGGCCCTCCTCGCATCTGGTATGGTTCACCACCACTTGGTCAGCAACAAGTGGCGCTCCATGGCGGCTATCGTTCTAGAGACGGCTGAAGCTCGTGAGGTACACCACATGTGCGTGCTTCTCGGCTACGGTGCCGACGCTATTAACCCGTACTTGGCCATGGAGTGCATTTTGAAGTTGAACCGCGAAGGTCTCATCCGCAAGAAGCTTTCTGACGAAGCTTTGATCGCCAATTACAAGCACTCTTGCGATGGCGGTATCCTCAAAGTCATGAGCAAGATGGGTATCTCGACGCTTGCCAGCTACAAGGGAGCTCAGATCTTCGAGGCCCTCGGTGTTGACGACGAAGTCGTTGAGCGGTGCTTCAGGGGTACAGCTTCCCGCATCAAGGGTGTCACTTTCGAGCTCATTGCCGAAGACGCATTCCGATTCCACGAGAGAGGATTCCCATCCCGATACACCGTGGGACCTACTGGTCTTCCCGAGTCTGGAGAGTACCACTGGCGCGATGGCGGTGAGGCCCACATCAACGATCCTACTTCCATCGCCAACATCCAGGATGCCGTGCGCTCCAAGAACGACAAGTCCTACGAAGCCTACTCGCGATCTGAGTATGAGCAGATCAAGGCCTGTACCCTTCGCGGTATGCTGGACTTCAAGTTTGACGAATGCAATGCCATCCCTATCGACCAGGTCGAGCCGTGGACGGAGATCGTGCGTCGTTTCTGCACGGGCGCCATGTCGTACGGTTCCATCTCGATGGAGTCCCACTCTACCCTCGCGGTGGCTATGAACCGTCTCGGCGGCAAGTCGAACACCGGTGAAGGTGGCGAGGATCCGGAGCGGTCTCAGGTGATGCCCAACGGCGACACCATGCGATCTGCGATCAAGCAGGTTGCCTCTGGACGCTTCGGTGTCACCTCGGCCTACCTGGCCGACTCGGATGAGCTCCAGATCAAGATGGCCCAGGGCGCAAAGCCCGGTGAAGGTGGTGAACTGCCCGGCCACAAGGTCTCCAAGTCGATTGCTCGCACCCGTCACTCGACGCCTGGTGTCGGTCTGATCTCGCCCCCTCCTCATCACGACATCTACTCGATCGAGGATTTGAAGCAGCTCATCTACGATCTCAAGTGCTCGAGCCCTCGATCGCGCGTCTCGGTTAAGCTCGTCTCCGAGACAGGTGTGGGTATCGTTGCTTCCGGTGTTGCCAAGGCCAAGGCTGACCACATCCTGATCTCGGGACACGACGGTGGAACCGGAGCGTCGCGATGGACTGGTATCAAGTACGCTGGTCTTCCTTGGGAACTGGGTCTGGCCGAGACCCACCAGACTCTTGTTCTGAACGACCTCCGTGGCCGTGTCGTGGTGCAGACTGACGGCCAAATCCGGACGGGCCGTGACGTCGCCATTGCCTGTCTGCTCGGCGCCGAAGAATGGGGCTTCGCCACCACGCCCTTGATCGCCATGGGCTGCATTATGATGAGAAAATGCCACCGTGATTCATCCCTTTTCTTCAAAAACATTTGCTTGAGGAAATTGCTGACCAAGGATATTTATAGTGAACACATGCCCTGTTGGTATCGCCACCCAGGATCCCGAACTCCGGAAGAAGTTCACGGGCACTCCAGAGCACGTCATCAACTTCTTCTACTATGTGGCCAACGAGCTCCGAGCCATCATGGCCCAGCTTGGTTTCCGCACCATCAACGAGATGGTTGGTCACGTGGAGGTACTGAAGGTCCGGGACGATCTGCGCACCAACAAGACGTCCAACATTGACTTGTCACTCATCCTGACGCCCGCCCACAAGCTTCGTCCCGGCGTAGCCACTTTCAATGTCAGGAAGCAGGACCACCGCCTCTATGTCCGCCTGGACAACAAGCTGATCTCGGAGGCCGAACTCACTTTGGACAAGGGACTACCCTCCAGGATAGAGTGTGACGTTGTCAACACTGACCGAGCTATGGGCACCTCGTTGTCGTACCAAATCTCGAAGCGGTACGGCGAGGCTGGCCTGCCCATGGATACCGTGCACGTCAACATTAAGGGCTCTGCTGGCCAGTCTTTTGGTGCCTTCCTGGCACCTGGTGTTACCTTGGAACTTGAGGGTGACGCCAACGACTACGTCGGCAAGGGTCTGTCCGGCGGTCGCCTCATCGTATATCCCCCGCGTTCTGCCGTTTTCAAGGCCGAGGAGAACGTCATCGTCGGCAACGTATGTCTGTACGGAGCCACGCAGGGTACTTGTTTCTTCCGCGGTGTTGCTGCCGAGCGTTTCGCTGTGCGCAACTCCGGAGCGACTGCTGTTGTCGAGGGTGTTGGTGACCACGGTTGCGAGTACATGACGGGTGGCCGCATCGTGATTCTTGGAAGCACTGGTCGCAACTTTGCCGCCGGTATGTCTGGCGGTATCGCCTATGTCCTCGACATCCATGGCGACTTCCTCTCGAAGCTCAACATGGAGATGGTCGAGGCTTCGGAGGTGTCGGACCCCACCGAGATTGCATTCTTGCGTGGCCTCGTTGAAGACCACCACCACTACACGGGCTCCGAGCTGGCCGCTCGTGTCTTGGTCGACTTCAACCGTGCCCTTCCCCGATTCGTCAAAGTCCTGCCGGTCGACTACAAGCGGGTGCTTGAAGAGGAAGCCGCGAAGGCTGCCGAAGCCAAGCGTGCCGAATACAACCTTCCCATCGTCTCTGGTGTTCAACACAAGAAGGAGGACAAGGCCAACAAGCTTCAGGACATGGAAGAGGCTGTGGGCGACAACGCCGCCGAGAAGAAGCGGGCTCTGGTCCTCGACAAGACCAAGGGTTTCATGAAGTACCAGCGACGCTCCGAGAAGTACCGAAGCGCCAAAACAAGAACCAAGGACTGGCAGGAGCTCTCGACTCGTCTGGACGAGGACGAGCTAAAGTACCAGAGCGCGCGGTGCATGGATTGTGGTGTTCCGTTCTGCCAGTCCGAGACGGGCTGTCCCATCTCCAACATCATTCCCAAGTGGAATGAACTGGTGTTCCAGTAGGTTATTCCGGCGTTCCATGCTCTCCCCTTTCCACATCTGCATTATTGCATTTCCCCGTCCCCCCCCTTCCCATGACTATACCCCCTCAAGGAGATTTACTGACGGTGCTTCAGAAACCAATGGCAGGACGCCTTGAACCGACTTTTGATGACGAATAATTTCCCGGAGTTTACTGGTCGCGTCTGCCCTGCTCCTTGCGAGGGTGCTTGCGTTCTCGGCATCAACGAGGACCCGGTGGGCATCAAGTCGATCGAGTGCGCCATCATTGACCGTGGATTCGAGATGGGCTGGATGGTCCCCACCCCTCCCGAGGTGCGGACGGGCAAGAAGGTGGCCATCATTGGTTCGGGCCCGGCTGGCCTTGCCTGTGCCGACCAGCTGAACCGTGCCGGACACAGCGTCACCGTCTACGAGCGTGCGGACCGCCCCGGTGGCCTGCTCATGTATGGCATTCCCAACATGAAGCTCGACAAGCGCATTGTCAAGCGACGAACCGACTTTATGGCGGCCGAAGGCATTCAGTTCAAGACGGGCGTCAGCATTGGTGAGGACATCGGCTTGAAGGACCTCAAGGCGCAGAACGATGCCGTTGTCATTGCTACTGGTGCCACCGTGGCTCGGGACCTGCCCATCAAGGGCCGCAACTTGGAAGGCATCCACTTCGCTATGGAGTTTTTGCACAAGAACACCAAGTCGCTGCTCGACTCGGAGCTCCAGGATGGTGCGTACCTCTCGGCTAAGGACAAGCACGTGATTGTCATCGGCGGTGGCGATACTGGCAACGACTGCATCGGCACTTCGGTGCGCCACGGTGCCAAGTCGGTCATCAACTTCGAGCTCCTGCCCCAGCCCCCGCCTCAGCGGGGCCGCGACAACCCGTGGCCGCAGTGGCCTCGCATCTACCGCGTCGACTACGGCCACAGCGAGGTGGCGCAGCATATGGGCAAGGACCCGCGTGAGTACTGCATCATGTCGGAGGAGTTTGTGGACGATGGCAGCGGCCGCGTCAAGGGTATCAATACGATTCGTGTCGAGTGGAGCAAGTCGGCTTCGGGTGGTTGGGACATGAAGAAGCTTGACGACACGAAGCAGTTCTTCCCCGCCGACCTCGTGCTGCTCTCGATGGGTTTCCTGGGCCCGGAGGCCCGCGTTCTCGGCGACGATATCGAGAAGGACGCCCGCAAGAACGTCAAGACCACGGGTGGCTCGTATGCCACCAATGTCGAGGGCGTCTTTGCGGCAGGTGACTGCCGCCGCGGACAATCGTTGATTGTTTGGTGAGTAACGGTTCCTCCCGCCGGGCCAGGCGCGTCTGCTAACACGGTGGCGTAGGGGCATCAACGAGGGCCGACAGGCTGCCCGTGAGATCGACTTGTACCTCGAGAAGTGCACCAGCTTGCCCGTGACGGGCGGTATCATCAAGCGCACGGCACAGGAGATCTTCAACGCGCTATAAAGAAGACGACCATGACGGCGCATACAAAATCGTTTACGAGGGAAGGGCCGGTTGGGGAGTACGGTGCGCCTCGCAGGAAAGCACGACTACAGCCCATGACCGGAGTGATTTATGATACCAGGAGCAACGGGAAAGGAGCAAAAGGGGTACCCGCGCAAGGGGCAGGAAGGAGGCGCCGGCCGCGTGGACAGGGAGTTGTGCATTTTTATATCCTTCGTTTACAACGCAGCATTACTACTGCGGCAGGGAAACGAGGTGGCCATCCGGCCGCCCAGGTTGTACATAGGTAGCATAAGTCGTGAGCTGCGACGGCCCATGCTTCATCCTGCGTCTTCTGCTCGCCAGGCGTTGATTTGTTCCTGCACGTGAAACGTTCCTTGGTCGGCGGGTGAGGCGGCGGCGGCGGCGGCGGCGGCTTCGCCGGTAGGTGCGGTAAGCAAGTAATCGGGGACGGACTGGTCCCAACCATGCCCAATAAGCTCTTCCTTCGCCTGTAGAAGCATGGATGGGCACGTTTTTCTCGTCCCTCTTGTTCGTTTCTTCCGTACGAGCATACCGCACTGGGGTTGCCGCCCCACGGGCTGGTCGTACCCCAACCTGGGTTGAGGGCGCTACATGGGATGCCACCGAGCCACCCTGGCACATTCACGGCCGAGGTGGATGATAGCACGCACTCACTTGGGTGGAATCACCGCCCACGGGACGTGCTTGTAGACCGGGGGGCTGAACACCAATCAGACGCGCCTGTCGCGAGCACGTGTCACATGTCAGTTGGTTCGATCGGGCAAGTCGCCACGACACTGGCACAACAGGGCAACAAACTACATTCCTGGATCCCTCCCGGAATGAAGAGAAAAAAAAAAAAAGAGCTTCTGGCCTCTGTGGAGTATCGGCGACCTCCAAGTACGATGGGGTGGTAGGGCTGGGCTGGGCTGGGCTGGGCTGGCTGCTCCGCTGGGGGCTGTCAGGGCAAGAAACGAACCGCGCTTGCCAAGCGCGAATCGTAGGTTGTCCCGAGCACTGTCGCATACGTTGGCATTTAAGCAAAGCGAGGGACGAATGAGGGAAGGGCGGGCTGCTAGATGAAGGTTGTCCTGCATCCAAGCAATGCCGCTCGCCTCGTCTTCGCTTCTATGCTTTGGCAAGAGGTAGGTAAGTCTTAGGTGCTTTCCGTACGTGGTGGCTGCCTCTTCCACGCCATGGATGTTATGGCCGTCGACTCTACATCGTGATGCGTACCTGTTCACTCCGTCGTCAGTGCATAGACGGCCCTGGTTGCCAGGTACTTATAGGCTACGATTCCCGTGCTTCCCTGCCTGGTACATGGGTGGACCTGCGCCGGCTCCACTCGGCCATGTCATGTACCCGGCTCGCTAGTCCTCCCGCCTGTCCTTCGGTCCAGCCCATCCATCTCTTCTGCTCCAGCATTCATGAATCCAGTTTTGGGTGCTCCTCCCGATGCTCCATCACGGCGCAGACACCTGAAGAGACCGAAGGGGGGGAAAGCTTGCCCATCGCCTCTCGTCTTTGCTGCCCGTCTGCTCGTCTCGCCCCTGTGGTTACTTGCTTCGCCTGGCCACAAAGACTTTTGCTACACACACCACTGTTGTTGCTGCCGTCTCCGCCCGATTGGCTCGATTGCCGCAGCGACTGCGTAAACACCTCGCCCGAACCTGAAGCTCGGCCTTGCTGTACTCCCCCGAGTCTAATAAGACCGACCGTCCACGATGCGTTTCGGCAAGACTCTGCGCGAGTCCATCCATCCAGAATGGCAAGACCAATACATGGATTACGCGAGGCTCAAGAGCATGCTGCGCGAGGATCGCCAGGACGACGACCAGCCCTGGACCGAGGATGATGAGAACCGCTTCTGCGACGAGATCTTCAACGTCCAGCTCGAAAGGGTCGTCGTCTTCCAGGAACAGAAGCTGGGCGCCCTCAAAGACCGCATTGAGGCCGCCTTGGACACGCTGAGGGCAATGGCCCCGACCGACGAGCTGCCCAAATCCGACACCAACATCGCCCGCCTGAAGGAAATCAAGGGCGAGCTGGACTCCGTCACCAACGAGGTGCGCGAGCTCAAGAAGTACAGCAGCACCAACTACACCGGCTTCCTCAAGATTGTTAAGAAGCACGACCGGAAGCGCGGCGACCGCTACAAGGTACGGCCGCTCATGCGCCTGACGCTGTCCAACCGCGGCCTCAACTCCGAGGCCGCCTACACCCCGCTGCTGAAAAAGGTATCGGCCATGTACTACATCATCAACAAAGAACTGGACGAGGGCGAGAACCCCCAGGCCCCCGACCTGGAGCACCAGGAGGAGGTCCACAATGGCGAGCGATACACGGCCCACAAGTGTAAGTGTCCATGGGCGGCGACGTCGGCCACCTGATGCCTTGCCGAGCTAACACGAACTCCTCCCCAGTCTGGATCCATCCCGACAACCTGCTCGAGGTCAAGGCTCTGATCGGCCGCCGCCTGCCTGCCCTGGTCTACAGCGACTTGGCCTCCAAGGAGGTCGACGGTGGCGAGGACCCTAGCATCACCTCGCTCTACTTCGACAACTCCAAGTTCGACCTTTACGCCCACAAGTCTCAGCGTCAGACGGATGCCTCGTCGATGCGGCTTCGATGGTACGGCCAGCTGAGCACTAAGCCCGACATCCTGTTGGAGCAGAAGATCATCTACGACAACGGCAGCAGCGAAGAGAAAAAGTTCACCATCAAGGACAAGTACGTCAAGTCGTTCCTGGATGGCAAGTACAGCATGGAGAAAACGCTGGAGAAGATGAGCCGACAAGGACACGAGGCCGAAGAGGTCGAGTCCTTCCGTACCACGGTGCAGGAGATGCAGAAGTTCCTCATCGAAAACAAGCTGGAGCCGGTCCTGCGCGCCAACTATGCCCGCACTGCCTTCCAGAAGCCGAATGACGACCGCGTGCGCATCTCGATCGACTCAAATATTGCCTTCATCCGAGAGGATACGCTGGACCGCGACCGGCCCTGCCGCGATCCCCAGACCTGGCACAGGACCGACATGGACGACAGCAACATGGTATACCCCTTTAAAAACATCAACCAGAGCGAGGTGTCCAAGTTCCCCTACTCGGTGCTGGAGATCAAGATCAAGGAGGACGCCAACCGCAAGTGGCCGGCCTGGGTCGAAGACCTCATGGCGTCGCATCTTGTCCATGCTGCTCCTCGTTTCTCCAAGTTCGTCCACGGCGTCGCTTCTTTGTTTGAGGACTACGTGAACAACCTGCCGCTGTGGCTCACGGACCTGGAGACGGATATCCGCAAGGATCCCCAGAGGGCGTTTGACGAGGAGGAGCAGAGGAAGGCTTCCCATGCCGCGAACGCGCAAGTCGTCGGTAGTTTCCTCGGAAAGCAGACAGGCTCCTACCGGCCCGCGCCGAGCTCGCCTGTGGGCAAATCGTACCTGTCGGGGCCTGTTGCGGCTGAGACGGCTGCGTCCCAGCCAGCCGACCAAGGCCTTGCTGAAGGTGGCGAGGGGGCCCATGATGAGATGGCCGAGCCGTCGGGGGCTGGCATCTCCTCCGTGCTACCCGGCTTCTCCATGGCCAGCTACGTTCGCTTCAAGTGGGACCGCACGCGGCTGCCCGAGGGTGTCATCAAGCCCAAGGACTGGCTCAAGAACGACGGGCCCATGAAGATTGAGCCCAAAATCTGGCTGGCCAACGAGCGGACTTTCCTCAAGTGGCAGCACATCTGCGTGCTGCTTGGCAGTCTTGCCGTCGGCCTGTACTCGGCCGCCGGCGAGAACTTCATCGCTGAGTGCATGGGCATCGTCTACATCGTCATCGCCATTATGACGGGCCTGTGGGGCTACTTCATGCAGCACAAGCGCAGCCAGATGATCAAGGAGCGCAGTGGCAAGGACTTTGACAACATGATCGGGCCCTTAGCCGTCAGCCTGGCTATGATGGGCGCCCTGGTCCTCAACTTTGTCCTGGCCTACCGTGCCGCCTTTTCCAAGCTCGACGACGGCCATGGCCAAGACGGCAACGCCACCGTTCCTACGCAGTATCCCATGGGTGAGCTGTAGAGATGGCGGCGACTGACGGGGCCGTGTTTGGCTTGCGGTCCCCGCGGTGTCAAGCCCAAGGCCGCCTGTACAACATCTGTTTCGCGGGCGCATTCTCGGATCGGTTTTGTCCAAAAGGGGGGGAACAAGGCAGTGGGGTGAGGGGTTTGGGCTGACTGCGGCATGGTTTGAACATTGTAGCTAGCGGGCTGTCCTTTTGCAACTTTGGTAACTGTCTACGTTTCATCCCGCGATATCGAATAAAACAAAAAGCCGCATCGCGAAGTGCATTTTTGTATTGATTCGGCATCACCCGGTTCGCGTATATCTCGGCCATTGGGCTCATTGCCACCGCGCTGCCAACATTCCGAACCGGTGCATACTCGAGCCCCGAGCATTTCAAATATATGGATACGCCCAGACTGTTCATGAGCCAAACTCGTCGACCCATGAAGCCGTGGCCTCGTCTACCTTGCTGCGGTAGGCCTGTTGGGTGTGGCACTGCTCTAGGAAGACTTGGTACTTGGTGTCAAACAGCTTCTTCTCGCCCTTGGACGTGCCGGGCTTGACGAGGCGGCCGGGCTTGCTCATGCGGTCCATGATATCCCACAAATTCTCCGTGTGGCCGTCAGCGTCAGCACTCGCGGCCTTGGCACCCAGCATAGCGGCGCCGTGGACGACGGCGGCGTGCACGTAGCGGGGAATCAACAACGGCCTCTCGCAGACGGTGGCAATGAGGTCCATGAGCAGGTCGTTCTGGCATTGCGATCCCGACATGAATATCGAGGCAATCGAGTGGCCGGCCTTGTTCATGGCCTCGATGATCTGGCGCGTCTGCAGGGCAATGAACTCCATGGTGGCGTAGTAGTACAGAGCGAGCCCGTCGACTGATGAGTCAGAGCTCAGGCCGATGATGGAGCCCTTCATGTTGGGGTCCGCGATGGGCGAACGGTTGCCCCAGAGGTCCCCGTAGAAGAAGAAGTGCCGACCGAGGTACGAGATGGCCGGGGCCCCCGTCTTCTCGGCCATGTCGGCGAGGTGCATGTTGAGATACTCGTAAATGTTCTTGTTCGTAGCCTCAGCCAGCACCTTGGCGTTAGTATGGGCTGGATGGGTTTCAATAACATGTCGCAAGAGCTCGCCCGTCGCCGACTGGCCACCCTCGGCCATCCAGAAGTCGGGCAGCAACACATCTCGGTAGGGGCCCCAAACGCCATTAACGAAGACAGGCTTTTCCGACATGGCCAGATGACATGTCGAGGTACCAGCCACGGCCGCCAGTCGGGTGAAGGCCTGGTGCAAGTCGTTGGCCTCGAGCGTTTCGTCCGACTGCCCGTATTGGGTGTCAACCTTGGCACCAACGGTGCCGATCCAGCCCGCGTAGGCGTCAATGACACCACTTCCGACGGCAATGCCAGCCGGGATGCCCAGCTCACGGCTGGCTTTCTCAGAGAGATGGCCAACGAGCTCGCCGGCACTGATGTATTTGCCGCTCTGTGCAGGGAGGGTTTCCAGTTAGCGGCCGAAGCAGAAAAGGGGTTGTTGTTGTTGTTGTTGAACAGAGAAGGAAAAGGCTCACCACCCCGTCAACGCCGCCCATACGCTTGAAGTCATCCTTGACCAGATCACCCAGGCCGATCGTGTGGTAAAAGTCCTCCTGCCAGCCCTTGACACTCCCATCGACACCAACGGGCACATAGCCCTGCTTGCAGACGGTGCTGCAAAAGCTTCGCGTCTCGCTACCCGTGGCGAGATGGGTCAAGGCATCGGCGAGGTCGTAGAATTTACAGCGGTCAAACAGCTCGGGGGGCATGTTATTCTTCAGCCACAGGACCTTGGGGATTTCCATCTCGATGCTCATCTTCCCGCCGACGTAGCGCAGCAGGTTGTGGTCGGTGGCGTTGATCTTCTCCGTCTCCTCGACCGGGCGGTGGTCCAGCCACAGGATGACGTTGCGGGCGTTGCCATCATCCTCGAAGTTGGGGCCCGTCACGGTGACGGGCTCGTCGGTGTCCTCGAAGAAGACGGCCAGCGAGCAGGTGGCATCGAAGCCGATGCCCTTGATGGTGTTGGGGTCGATGTTGGACTGGTGGACCACATGGTTGACACAGTGACAGATGCAGGCCCAGATGTCCGTAGTGGATTGTTCCTGGGCGTTGGGTGTGCGTCAGCTGGAGGTAGGGATGAACAGGCGGGTGGTGTCTCACATAGTAACCCGTCTGCGGCTGCCAGAGCTTGATGGGCTCCGAGGCCAGGGCCTTGATGTCTCCCGAGGAGTCGATCAGGCAGGCTCGTGCGGAGCCGGTACCTACATCAATGCCGATGAAGTGTTCCTGAACAATGTGGTCAATGGCCATGTTTGACTGTGCTGCGGTTAAGGGGGAGGTTCCGGTGTTGGGTGCGTGCTAAGGGGGGGTCGAGGTGAGGGGAGATACGGAGCTGCTAAGTAACCTAGGAGGTGAGCCCACGAACATTCTCGATGTGGATGACGTTACGGGAGCTAGCTAGCCGTCAGCAGAAGTTACGGGAAAAGGTGAAGTGTCGACAGTAAGACACGGGCGCGCGGCCGACCGTCTCTTGCAGGTCTCGCAGGTGGGCGGCGACGCTGGTGGATGAGGCGCTGGGCGATGCCGGAGGGCAAGACAAAGCAAACAGCAACAACACACACGGCAGGTACGTACTCCATGTTGAGCAACCCGGCAACTGGGGGAGGTGAGGCGAGATGAGGCAAGACAAGGCGTTGACCAGACCGGTGCCGGTGTAGGGAGCAGACGGCGGTACGGCGTCAGTCAAGGCGTTTGCTTTCTCGCGACGCTGCTTGGCCAGGCTCCTGCGTGGGGGGGTAGGAAGCTGTCCCGGTGGTGGCTCTCAACAGTCGCGGTCGGAGGTCCAACGAGCGAATCAGGGCGGCAGGAGGTACAGGAAGCTGAGTTCCGGCGGCTTCACACGCACACACACATATACACGCACGTAAAGAGGCGATCGGTGACGGTGTAACCTGGCTAAGCCGGGGTTCGATGGGATGGAATCCAAGACGTCGGCAGGTCGGTCTCACAGACTGGCTGGTGGTAGGGATCCTGGGTTGTTAATTCGTGAAGTCGGGCAGCAGCAACTCGTGCGAGCTAGAAGGGACGACGGGGACTACTTGATGGCCCGTACTGGATACTTTACTTACATGGTGGCTCCCGGGGAACAATCTACTTGTCGAGCTGTGGCCATGGGCTTCCTCCCATGCCCAATACGACACCCACCCCCGCCATCGCTACCCAGCCGGCATGAGATGGATGTACACGCCTCATTGCCCCCTTCGTACATGTGGCCATGGGCGGTCCACCCCTCCCTTGCCGGGGTCGAGGGCGAGGCAGGCCGGCGGGCACGGCACCCGATAGGACGGCGGCCTGCCCTCTCTGCGTCAAACCGGGGGCGGGGGCGGGAGGCCGACTATCGTGAAGACTCGCTTCCCTGGTGCATGGCACGCCTCTACGTAGCCGACAGCCCCGAGCCCCACCCCCGTGGCGCCAATGGGTGTGACCATGCCAGCACCCTTTCCTCCGAGGATCACTCCGCTCCGTACGGGGGGTGGCGTTCTGAGCTCATAGTACATGGGCAGATGCGTGGCATGCGTCGACTGCCACCGCCTTGGTTTCCCGAGCCCTCTGGCCCTCGACTTCCGCGGGCGATGGGGTCACCATCCGCTGATCCTTTCCCCAGCGTGGACGCTACAGCGGTCCAGGCCCAGAGAGTCGGTCTCTCCCCCAGAGCTCCAGGAGCGAGCTCCAATGCGGGGTGTGGGTGTGCGGGCGGGCGCGGACACCGTAAATGATGGGGCCGGGTTGGGGGACCGGGGCCTTGGGAGGGGCAAAGGTCAGGCATGTCACACGATCTAGACGTTTCTCGCACCCGCTCCCCTTTCCCGCATGCCCACCAACGAAGCAGTCCGAGATGCCCGAGCCGTAATGTGGGGGGTATTCTGGCCGTCGGGTCACACACAGCGCCACCCGGGGGTGACGGGAAGTTTCCTTGTCAACCCTGAGGGGGGGTTACGGCGACCCCGTCAACCCGTACACACGAAGTCGACACTCGCTTCCACCCCGGATGGACCGCCCGGCCCGATGTAGTGGATGGGGATAGTCATGTGTATGTGCTTGTATCTTGTAGCCAGCCAAGTTGCCCATGCATCCCTCGCTTAGGAAATCGACTGCCGGAGGCTCGGGGCTGGGCTGGCAGTACGGGTCCATCCGTACCCATTCATGCGATGCCTGCTGACCGACTTGTCCCGCGGCTGGCTTGCCGTGAGGACCGTTGTGGTCCCCGTCGTATCCGACCCCGTGCGTCGACGACACGCGTACCGGCCCAACCGAAGATGGAGAGCAGAGGGAGACGGCCCTCACCGACCGGCCGTTCCCTCCCCAGCTACCAGCCACCTGTGCCGGGCAGCCTTGCCGTGCAGGCCTGCCAAGCCGTGCCATGGACCCTACGTCGTGGCACTCGGCACTGGCCAGCAGTAGCAGTATCGTAGGGATTGCCCATACCCGACAATGAATGCTGCTGCAAGGGAGTTGCCCGGCGGCACGCGGGCTTGGGGGGGCTTGGAGGGGCAGGCACACTGCCCGGTGACTACTTGTAGGCAACGACCTGCCCTGCCTCGCCCGGATCAGCCCGTGGACACCTGCGCCGGGGGGGGGGGGCTTTTACACCGACGGGATGGTCCCGCCCGCGACATCTTCCCGCACTGGATCCATCCGTTAATCCTCTCTGCGAAGCTTGACGTCTGCCTCTGCCTCCTTATCTCCCTATCTCCCCCCTCCCGTTCCCTCCCCAATTGGAGCGCACAGGAGAGTTGGAGGGGATGAGGGACGGGCAAGAACAGATGATGCATTCCGACACACTCTGCCAGCGCAGGCGTCCATACGTATGGGCCACGCCGGCCTTCCGTCCCTTGCGAGAGGAACCTTCGCGGCGCCCCGTTGCGCCGTGGCTCGGTCAGGTCGTATGCAGAGATAAAGGAATGCCCGTGGATGGAATGGGGTTTAAACCACGATCCACACAGGCATTCGCTACCGTCGTTGCCCAGTTTTCGTCCCGCTACCTCGCTCTCCCTGTCCACACGTTGGGGGAACTCAATAGGTGACAATCAAGCGCCCGGCAGCGGTTGCTTACTCGACCACGTAGCCAAACTGCTACGCCACCTTCAGATGCACGGACAAAGCAATTCTGGTTCGCGATAATGCAATACCACTAAAGCGTGCCGCTCGTAGACAAGGCCAATGCGAACACCTCCGTAAGGTAGCACCTCCTCGGCCGCATCTGACGAATCGCGGCCCATCATTTCACCATCCACGGCCGTTGACGACGCACACGCGCGCACGCGCGCACCGCAACCGACTTTGCCCAGCCCAGCCCAGCCTCGCCTCACCCTCATCGCCAAAGGCGGCGGCAGCAGCAGCAGCAGCAGCAGCAGCAGCAGCGCCGGGGCAGTCGCTCCTGCAGAATGCAACACGTCGCCCACATGTCCGTGTCTTCCGAGACGCCCGCCCACCCGCAGACATGGCCGAACCGGAGAAGAAAGGCTTCTGGGCAGGCTTGCGCCGGTCCATGAGCAAAGCCCGCCCCGTTGCGTCCGCCGGCAAACTGGTGGGCTACTCCGCACCCCCGCCCCTCCGAGAGACCCCGGACTGACACGCGCGTGACTCAGGCAAAGGAGCGACCGCGACGCGGTAGTGACGGAGATGGATATGGAAACGGGGACAGCCATGCGTCGCCGCGTCGGCGCCGGCCCACCGATTCCCGGGATGCCGCCAGCACGAGCTCCCGGCGTCGCCCACGCCGGGCGCGCCCCCACGACGCCAAGGGCAAGGGTCGCGAGGGCGAGGCCCGCGGCCGCGGCCATCATGACCGTGTCTACGAGCCCACGCCCCTGTCCGAGTGGCCGCCCTCGGACATGGCGAGCGACGAGGAGCTCTCGTTGGGGCCGGCGATGGAGCTCATCTCACGCGGCGTGCCGGCGCACAAGGGACACAAACGCCCCGTCCCCCACAGGTCCGACCAGTACTACGCCCTCTACACTACGACGGCCGGCAACAAGGGCGACGCCACCGACACGGCCAACGCCCACGACTCCATGACCCAGCTCATGACGCTGCGCATCCAGGGCTCCAGTGCCCCCGCTTACCCGTGGGACACGCTAGAGCAGCCGAGCTTCGCCTTCAGCGTCGGCAGCCGGCCCGGCACCATCACCTTGAACCAGTGGGCGAGCCTGTCGAGTGTGATTCCGCCCAACATCGAGCTCCGCGATCCCGGCATCGCCCCGCGGGATGTGAGCCTGCCCCAGATATTCGAGCGCCTCAAGGAGCTCGAGGCTGGCCTGGAAGACGACAACGACCTGGCCATGTACCGCAACTTGTATAAGCGCCTCCTGCGGGACCCCGACAAAGCCACGAGCCCGCATCGAGCCATGGACCGGCAAATTACCGATCTGATCATGGTTCTGTCGCGGCCCGATTGGATCGATTTCACCCTTCCGAAGAACCAAGTCGCCACCAAATTCATATTCGACCACGACATCACTAACCAGGAACAGTACCACAAATTCTTTCACCAGCTGGTGCTCAGCCTCGAGCTAGATCTACGCATCAACTCGGGCCTGCACAACGATTGGGCCAAGGAGAAGCTTATGGGGCAGATCCCGCCCAAAATCCAGTGGAATCTGGCTCTGTCCCGGCGGTGGAGGGACAACATCCGGATCGAGGAATACGGCAAGACAGCCGACAAAGTGCGGCTGCGCTACAAGCTGAGGAAACGCCAGGGTCGCATGCTGAAGCGCTTTGCGCAGATGATGAAATGGCCCAACCTGGACGACACCCTGGATGCCCTAAAGCGCCGAGACGCTGACGGTAGTGCTTTGGACATCAGCTCTCGTAAGTTCTCATGGACGCGCATGCCCAAGCCAGTGTACTAAGAGTTCTTGCATCTGTAGATACCATGGCCTTCTTTAGTGGGCTCATATTGCCCGGGGTAAGTGGGATGAATCACGCAAGGGTCATTTTCGGGAGGCCACAGCTGACCACGCGAGACAGCCGACGTTCCCCTTCCTCATCATGAACTCGTTGATTGACATCGACCCGGACGAGGCGACGGACTCGTTGGCTTTGCTCACCCATCTCCATCCACACTGCGGGTTCCAGTACCGCAACAGCTACACGTACTGGTCCTCGGCCTGCGTGGTGGGCAAGGTCATGGCCCCGAGCTGCCTCGAGGTGGCCGGCTGGATCGGCCCGGCACGACTCACGGTCGACCTGGGACCGTCGGAGATTGCTCGAATTCGTTCCCGGAAGCCACGGCACCGTATCACGGCCGAGGACGTGACGTCGATGAGTGAGCGCTCCGACCCGCTCGGACCACCCGCCGAGGTCTTCCCCGTCAAGGAGTACGAGCTCCTCGCGCCGAACCCGGACGACGTGATCGACACGGTCCGCATCGAGCTCCTGAGCATGCGGAAGCTGCCGGACCGCCAGGACCACGGCCCCAGCTGGTTCGACGCTTCAGTCCAGTTCGCCATTGACGGCGTCTCCTGGCCGCTGCAGCTGACGTACGACGTGTCCTTCATCAATGCCTGGCCCTGCTCCGAGGGGCCGCACCCCCTCTTCTTCGACTACGTCTTCACCGCCATCCGCGCCGACGAGCTCGTTGGCCTCCGCAACTGGGGCAACCTGACGGGGCCGAGCGAGTGGAGCATCAACTCGGCCCCCGTGCGCGGCAGCCAGTCGTCCAAGACGGGCAGACCCCCCTCGAGCGGCGACGACGACGACGACGAGCGCGTGCTGGTCGTCAAGGCCTTTGGTGCCAAGGCCAACGAGGTCCTGGCCCGCGCCTGGTGCTCCCACTGGGGCCACAGTGCCGTGGTGGCCGATATAAGCAAGACATGGTAAGTGTGCTCCCCCTTCCCCCCCCCCCCCCCCCCCCCCCCCCCCCCCCCCCCCCCCCCCCCCCCCCCCCCCCCCCCCCCCCCCCCTGCCTACACGCGCGTGCCACGGATACCGGCTGACCGTGGGGGCTGGTGAAAAGCATGGCCTGTGCCATCCGCGAGGCCTACGCCGCGACTTTGACCGTGGTGATTCTGGTCGAAGACCAACCCGACGCGGATGCCTGATAGGTCGGTTGCCGACTTAGTATAGACCCAAAAGGATTTCACACAAACATGCATACCTCCTTATGCATGCCTCCTTATGCATGCCCCCATGGAGGAATGGGCCCTGTGCAGGAACAAATGATGATGGCCAGTGCATCGCAGCTGATGGGTGTCTTGTCTTTGCTTTTTCCATTATTTCCGGTGGGATGGCCGGCAATGGGTTCCGTTTAGAGAGCTCTTACTCTTATCCTACTTCAGACTCGCGGCCTGGTCACCATATGTACTGCCTAGTGACGCTATATGTATTTGCCGATATCACCTCTTCTCGACCGCCAAGCGCCTGCAGGAAAAAAAAAACCGATGTCACCTTTGTTCCTCGGGCGCATGTAATGCACTGATGTACCCCGTGTCCTCGGATTGCAAATGCCTGCAACGGCGCAGGGCATCTCTCGCTGTACAAAACGCCCAATACTCCAATAAGTGCTCGTTACCCGTTGACCCGTGTCTGTTTTCTTCTTCTGTACAGTTGTCGCCGCCAACCCGACTCCTTGAGAAGCTCTGCGATCCAAAGTTTACTACAACCCCCCCGACCCCGATGAGTCGAGTCGGCCAGAGCAACTCCTTGTCAGAATTTTACTGTGTCCTATGATATCAGTCACCATGCTGAATCGTCTCGCTATCATGGCTGTTCATCTCCAGCCGTGCGCCGCGGGTTTTCGTGGTGTTTCGGGTCCGACTTCAAATTGTAGGTGCCCTCAAGCTGCGGAAAGGTCTCGTGGAAAGCATCGCCCAGAGTCCAGTTTTCCAGTCGGCGCATATGCCTCTCAAAGACGGGGTTTAGGATAAGCTCGTCGCCGTCAGGCGTCTGGAGCAGTGCGTCGGTCTCCTCATAAGGCCAGTTCAGGCAGAGGGTCGTGGTGAAGGGGATGAAGAAATTTTCGAAAAGAAATTCGGTAGGGTTGTAGTGCTTAGAGAGGTGGTCGCGCATGAGCGGGAAGACCAGGTGGTCGATCCAAGCCGGGTGGCTGACGTAGATCTGCGAGGACTGGGGCCGCGCCCAGTGCGGGAGCAAATCGAAATTCTCTTTAGTTGGCGAGATTTGCCAGCGCATGATGAGAAACATGATATAGAGAACAGCCATGCGTTCGGGCAGGCCACTAATTCCAGGGAATGTGGCGAGGATGTCGGTGAAAACCTTGGAGAGGGGATGTGAGTAGACATTATTGGCTGGGTTGAGCAGTGATGACACGGAAGGGTAACGGGGACCGACAACCTCCTGAGCCGGGACGCCCTCGGCGGCGCGTTGGCGACGCTCATGGAGAAAGTCCAGGAGCAGGCTATCGAGTGGACAAGTAGGCATGCAATTTTTGAGCGGTGTCGAAAAGTCCACCCATGAGCCATCGATTGATGATCCTGTGCTACCCGTCTCCCCGGAGTATGCCTGTTGTTGCTGTTGTTGCTGTTGTTGCTGATGTTGCTGATGTTGCTGATGTTGCTGCTGCTGTTGCTGTTGCTGTTGCTGTTGCTGTTGCTGTTGCTGTTGCTGTTGCTGTTGCTGTTGCTGTTGCTGTTGCTGTTGCTGTTGCTGTTGCTGTTGCTGTTGCTGTTGCTGTTGCTGTTGCTGTTGCTGTTGCTGTTGCTGTTGCTGTTGCTGTTGCTGTTGCTGTTGCTGTTGCTGTTGCTGTTGCTGTTGCTGTTGTTGTTGTTGCTGCTGCGGCGGCTGTTGCAGGTGTTGATAATGGTGCTGCTGCGGCTGTGCCAGGGCGCCAGGGCGCACCGACGGCATAGCAATGCCGTTCCAGTCATGCTTCATGGGCAAATGGGTATAAACAGGCGAGTCCTGAGCGCCGTTGGCGCCAACTTGCATGCGGTTCACTCTCTGCGAGGTGCCCGGTTCCAGCAGAAAGTCGAGCTTGAGTAACTCGCCCGTGCCAAGATCGAGGCTATACCGCAGATCGTTACGTTGCTGGTTGATGACTTTGACCTGGCTAAAGCTTGGACTCGCCTGGGCCGATGAGGCGGCACTGGGCATGGCGGCAGTCTGCCACGACGGATCCGCCGATCCAGGCGAGGCAACGCTCTGGGGCGTTGAAGCATTATGGGCCGGTGTAATGGACTGGCAAGAGGCCACCGGTTGCTGCGCGGGTGGGAAACCCGGCACGGACGAGGTGTAGGAAGAGGCATCAGCTACAGAGACCCGTCAGCCGTGTGTGCCCCACAAACCGTGAGCCATGAGGACTGGGTGTGTCACCTTGAGATGAGCCCAAGAGGGGCTGAAGCAGAGCTATGACGGAGGCCAGGCGGTTCTTGATGTCGGCATTCTCGGCTTCGACGGCCTCTTTGGCGCGTATTGCGGCCTGGAGTTCTTGATAGGGCTGCTGCGAGGTCAGGTCACGTATCCGGCGCTCCAGAGTCTCAATCTGATTCTTGGTACGCTCGCGGATGGCTCGCTGGGCCTCACGATCTGTGGACAGGCAGCGAGGTCAGTCGATCCTTGGAGACTCTAGGCAGGTAGGCAGGCAGGAGGCGCGGGGAATAGCAGAGGTGTTAGAAGCAGGGGGGGGGGGGGGGGGGGGGGGGGTATGAGAAGCACGGTACAGCGCAGCAGCAAACCACGTACCATTCGCCCGCTTCTTAGCCAGCTGCTCGGGTGTGAGGTTGGCTACACCCCGGGCGCTGGTGCCGGCGCCGGCGGTTCGGCGCTTCTTGGTCCTCTGGTCCTCGGGAGCGACCACGACACTGCCGTCGCGGGTCGGCAGGGTCGAGGCATTGGACTCGGCCGGGGACTGGGCATCACGGTCCGAGGACAGGGCGCGCTTGTGGGCCGGGCGGCATGATGCTGCTGCTGCTGGGGAGGGGGCGGTCTCCGTCTCAGCAGGGGTCAGGAAATCGGCAGTGGCGGGTGTGGTATCGGCATCCGCGGCGGGCGGGATGGCAACGGCCCCCGCAGCGGCGAAGGTGGGAGTGGGAGCTGAGGCCGATACTGGGTGTTGCAAAGACGAGGCGGTGGAGGGTGACGGCATGATCTCCCGCCCAGAGGCCCTCGCTGGGGCGCGGAGCAGAGACACCCTGGGGTGGATGGCTGGATGTGGATGGATCAATGCCAGCAGGCAAAGATGCGACCACACACGGGGCAGGGACAAATCACAGCGCCGTCAGCCTGTGCCGGCCTGCCTGCCTGCCTGCCTGCCTGCCTGCCTGCCTTGCCCGGTTGGCACGGCGCGCGCGAAGCGGAACCTCGTCTCACTTTACGCAGTTAACAGTCGCAGCCGCAGTTCTCTCCGTCTAGGGCCGTCCAACCGAGATGGAGAGCAAACACACGCGTCGTGTACGTGTTCTTCGGGCGGTGCGCGCGTGCGTGTGCGAGGATGGTGTGAGGGTGTGTGCAGGCTTGTCCCCACGCGTGCGCCCGTATCTGTCGGGTCCCCTGTACCGGCTCCACCCTGGCCGCCTACGAGCCTCCATTAAACGGGACTACATGCGGACATGAGCCCTGTCACATCTCATCTGGTACGGCCAGAGCAGTCCCGGCCACTTGTATTTACCTGACGTGATGTAGATGTCTTTGCTAGGATCTGCCTGCCCAGCTGGAACCAACAACTCCAGGGACCCACATATGCCTGCCAACACCCGCAAGCACAAGCTCTCGAGTAAGCGCAATGGGGCTTCCCTCGGGCCCTTGACTCGTGCCTGATTATGCAGCAAGAGGTACTCTCGGACAGGCAAGCACATGCTCTCTACCAGCCCGCCTTCACGACCCGACACTTCACGGCCGGGCAGGTAACTTGGAGGCGGATACGTCTTTTACCTAGGTGGCTCCGTACGAAGATGCCCTTCGTCTGGCCTCACTCTCGGTTCGCACGCCCAGAATGATTACCCTCGTATTGATTGATTCTTCTTTGATCGAATCGCTTTGCCGCGTGCTTCACGTCTAATACCACAAGCTCCCGACTCCACTTTCGCCTGCCACACGGTCGTCTTCCTCTGCCACCCCGTTTCGCCAACCCAGCAACGCCACGGTAAGCTCCTAATCCGCCGAGGCGCGGGCAAGCGCCTGGTGTAGATGAGGCGGCAGCCGGTATCGGAGCTGGCTCGTGTACGTCGTCAAGTCCATCGTCATCTGCTTCAAGTCCTCGTACATCTGGCGACGTGTGCCTTCGTTGCCGCTGTACTGCCCACTGAGGAGTCTCTCCTTCTGCTTCATGCAGCAGCCAAGAGTCCACATCAGCAGGTTCGGCACATTGCTGGCAACTGGCTGCGACAAGCCCGAAAACTTGGACGCAAAGTGCCTGATAGTGCTGGGGTCGCCGCCTGCCTGCAGAGGCAGGATCTCCAGGAGCCGTATTTTCTAAACACGCCGTTAGCACGCTTCCTTCCACCGTTAGTCGCGTCTCCGCTTCCGCCGGTACTTACGTCTAAGCTTTCGGGCCACTGGCCGGCCTCTACCATGCCCTTGATCTCGCTCATTTGCAACAGGAGATGGCAGGCGCTCCGGTTCTGCTCCTGGATCTTCGTGTAGAACATGGCATCTTTCTCGTACATGCTCATCATGGTCCTGGCGAGGTCGACGGGGTCATCGAGGGAAGCGAGACTGAGGCTGCTTCCCGGCTGCGCCTCGCCTGCCTGGCCGTCGGCCCGCGGCTTGACCGGTTGTAGTCGCAGCGGGTCTTGGCCAATGTCCAGTGAAATGGCTTCGCTCAAAGCACGGCTGACAATAGTGACCACACTGTCGTAGTCCTCGGCCAGGTGGTACAGTAGGACGGCGTCTGTCGTTCTTCCGTTGTCGTCAGCGTATCGCGCTGCCTGCAGCGTCACCGCCTTGACGAATTCGTCTTCCTCGCGCAACCCAATCAACGAGCCACGCTCCTCGATGAGACCGACTATCCGCCGCCCATCGGGTCTGATATCGCCAATGAGCTTGCTAAATTCGCGCGTCTCCAATACAAGCTCCCGGAGCGCCAGGTGGCAGAGTTCCGCCTGTTGCCGGCCGCCATCGCCATCCAGGTCCGCATTGAGACAGATCAGGGCCAGGTAATCGACGGCCGAGCCCACATCTGCGGCACGGAAGTCCCGGGTGTAGTAGCCAATCATCCGACCAAAGCTGATTTGCATCTGCTGTCGCGTGTTGAATGTGACGAGGTCGCCTGAATTCGACCACGGGTCTGCCGCCCGCAGGAGACCGTAATACTCGAGGCCAATGGCAAAGTGGACCGCATCGACGTAGGAGAAGGGGTAGAGGTACTGGATTGCCTCCTCAAACATGCCCGACAGGACCTGCAAGAAGAAGAACATGCCGTACGTGCCGTTAGTATCGTCGGCAGGGGTTTTCGGGAAGTGCTTGGACCCAATCTCCTTGATGGTCTCCTGGAGATGGGCCAGCCCGAAGGCCTCATTTTGAAGTTCGCCTGTCTTGTCTGCCTCGCGCGCGAGGTTGAATTGCAACCAGATCCAGTCACTGATTTCCGTCTGCAAGCCTTCCAGCTGCCGATTGTTCATCTCGCAGCGACCGACAATCTTGTAGCAGGCCATGCGGAACGGATCGATCGAGTTCTCCGACGCATGACGCGCACGCTGGTTGTACTCGTTGTTGCACCGTTCTTGCAGTTGGCGCCGCAGCCGCCGATCTTCGCTGGAGGCGTACTCGAGTAGATACGAGGAGAAGGTGCGGTCAATGGTTCGGAATACGGTTGCGTTCGCCTTGACGTACTCGGCAGCCTCGGTGACGTGGCCGGACCGCAGCAGATAGAAAATTAACGCCCAGACGTATTCGCCGCCCACTTGTTGAAGTTCTGTGTTGTCTGGGACGAGGTTCTTTCGCGAATGGCGCAGGCGCACATAGGCTTTGATCTTGCTCACAGCATCGGGACGGCCGCCCAGATTGGCCTCGCGGGGAAACTTGGTGATGAGCGTTTCCACCTCGTGGAAGAACTTCTTCTCGAGGAACTGGTTTGCTCCTCGGAGGATTCTCTTCCTCATCTCAGTCGACTCGGCAGACTGACTGTGAAGATTTAAGTACATTTTGGCGAATTGGCGTTCCTTGGCGGTTGCGTTGCTGGCAATCGTATCCGCTTCGGGGTTCTCCCCCACCATGGCCATGACTGCTTGGTATGCTTCCACAACTTGGTCCGCATGTCGGTCGTTTGAGCTGGCCTGTACCTCGCTCAGCTCATGCAGCAAGGGGAATGGCCGCTGTTCCAGCCGGTGACGGTTGAGCTCGCGGATCTTATCAGCAAGCTTGCTCTGTTTTTCGCGCACAAATCGGTCGTCCATGGAAGCGCCTCCACGCATCGAGGTCGGCTTGCCAGACTTGTCCTCCATGTCGGTAAATTCGGTTTGGTGGGAGCCAATCTTGCTGGGCGTGCCAATGACGGACTTTTGCAAGACGGAGCGGCCGAAGACGCTGGCCTTATCGCCAGGGGCCACAGAGCGCGCGGCCTTGCTCCTTCTCGAGCGACCGAATCCGCCCCCCGACTCCTTGGCTGCGCCGGCGGGCTGGTTGGCGCCATCGTCTCGGGTTTTGATTCCAAAGTGTTCATAGATCCGTTTCCTCTGCGCCTCCCACTCCATCGTGATATTGTCCTCGAGGAAGTTATCGAAGTCTTTAACCGATCTATCCAAACCATCGGAAATCATGCTTAGTGTCGTCTTCGTCTGCAGGTTCGCAAGGTAGGTATCGACATCGAGCTCGGCAAGACCTGTTCCGGGCACAGGGCGTTCAACACGGCCTGCTTGGATGTCGAAGAAGTTGAGGTCTTTGACAGCGGTGCCAGGATCCACGCCCGAGGCGGCAAGCATGAATTGAGCCCGGTTGCTCTGCAGCGGATCTTGGGTCCGGGGACCCAACTTCCTCAGCTTCTGGCGCAGGTCACCAAGGCCAAGCTGGAGACTGGGAAGATCGTCTCGCGCCGTCTCGCCATCGGCCTGTTTCTTGCTCTTGGCCAGAAGGCTATCAAAGTAGCCCGTGGTGGGACCCTTGGGGTGACCATCGCCATCGACGGCGCCGGCGGGCTGCCGCGACGCGCCAAACAAACTGGAGGCCCCCGGGTTGTTCGTTGGCAGGCCGAGAGAACCCAGACCCGAGGCATTCTGCTGCCCCGGGGCCGTGGAGAGAAGGCCGCCACCCAATTGGGGCTGTTGCGGGGCGTTCGTAGCACTGAAGAGCGATGGCTGCTGTTGTTGATTGTTGTTGGCGGCAGACGCGCCGCCGAGGATGGAGGTGGTTGGCGGGGCGGGGGTCGCTGCTGGTGCGCCAAAGAGGCCGCCTCCAGGCTTAGGGGCATTCGCGCTGTTTCCTCCCAGGACCGACGTCGCGGAGCCGAACAGACCGCCGGAGGGCTGGGCAGGCGGTTGTTGTGTCGCGTTGTTCTGGTTGGTGTTGAGGGCCGAACCAAACAAGCCGCCGCCAGTGGAGGGAGCTGCACCTGGGGCAGCCGAGGTGCCGAACGGCGACGGCTTGCTCCCGAAAAGGCCTGACATGGTGTGCAGCTGTGCAATCTGCCGTCGTCGGCCGGGGGGCGAATAATGGGAAGACGAAGGGGACCTGCGAACGCGATGCCGATGCTGGAGCTCGCTGCTCCTCTAAATTTCTACGAGGCTGACGCTGGCTGGGCTTGGTCGGCCGAACAACAGGGATGGGATGGCAGGCACCGACAGGGCCACCAGAGCTTGAATGTGATGTGGCGGTGCGCGATGTGGCGTCCGCCTCTTGCAAACCACCCCACAGACTGGAGGATTGGTACAGAAGTACCTAGGTACACATGTACTGATGTTAGGACTGAGTTCAATGTAAGCACTCCGTCCCGGCCTCACGGCCTTCACACAATGAATCCCAGGCTCATTCGTCTGGGAGGCCTCGTGATGCTGCTGCTGAGCTCGTAGCCTGTTCTGCGGATGCTTGGCCACGCATTAGCCAGAGCCGAAACTGTCGCAACCCTTGCGGCCGCAATATCCATAGGGCTCTGGATCTATAGTATCCATATGGCGGGCCAGGCACGGACAGCTGTCCATCTAGCGAACAAAGCCAACAAACACCTGCGCACGAGGCACATGCTGGCCGTTTGGGTGTCCTACCCAGTATACAACCAGGCAGGCGGCTGTTGACAAGACTTTCGGCGGCCAGCGCGCCATTGAATCAGAAGGTGTCCGCCGTTGGCTGTTGTCTCGTTGTCCACCTTGCCGGTAATCATGCCGACATACGGAGGACCCGTCCGCTTTGGGGAAGTGACGGACACAGGCGGTGGAGCGAACGCGGTCGCGTCGCCCACAGCTCCATGTTCTTCCCGGCGGGAAGCACCTCACTCGAAAGCGCAGTAAGATCCAATGGGCCAACATGGCCGTACGCAAGACGGCCTCGGTATGAGGTCGTTCCACGGGGAGGTGCAAGCGGACTCGCTCGATCCATGGGGTCAGAGAGGCAGACGTCCTCTACGAACCAAAGCGGCAGCCGCATCCACTTCGGGAGTATAGGGCGAGGACGGCATGTCTACTCCCGTATACAAGTGGCCGAGAAGCCAGCTCTCGATGCTTGGCAACTTCACGGCTGTCACTTACATGGGCTCATGGGGGCATGCCGGCGAGGCAGAGACAGGCAAGAAGGGGCACGGGGAACGACGCTAAGAGAGAGCCCGCAAGTGTGCAAAGACTTATCTCTGCCTCTTATCCACGAACTACTCTTCCCTCGCTCCAATCAGCCGCCACCGCTGGTGCCGTGACATTGAAATTGGGCACTCTCGGCCGGCGCTAAGCCTCGTGCGCACGCGATTGTGCAGCCGCCAATCTCGCTAATTGCGCGGGCCAATGATGAGGGCATCCTATTCCGGCGACGGATATCCATCCTTCCAGTTCTCGACTCTCGGGCCAGAGAACCGCTTTCCTCACTCGGTCGACGGGGACGGCACAGACAAAAAAAACCGATGCTGGGATGGACCCAGGCCCGTTCTCCCCCCTAACTAACGTCTCGCCCCCCGGATTCTCCTCCAGGGTCGTTTCGTCCCTGCACGACCGCTACACGCTCCTTGCTGTTGAGCTTTTGCCTCACGTCGCTCTTTTTCCTGCAGTCGTTGCGCTGCTGCCGTTCATTCTTCGGATTCCGCGGGGCTTTGCGCCACGCTCGCTCTCACTCTCGTTACAACTGCTTCCCTCGATTCACCCGCCCGGAACCGCGCGTGTACTTGTGCCCGCTAGAGCCTCTTAGACCGGGACACTGCCTCGGCCCTCCGCCATCATCTCGACGATCGCGTTGATCCCTCCTAGCTTTGCGCATTGTCGCGCGTCCCGCTGCCACCGGTCTGTCCTCTGCCTGTAAGCACGGGCTGGAATACCGCGCGCCCTTGTGGAGACTCCATTCGTTCGGGCCCAGACGACTAGATCAGCACCATGAAGCTCTCAACCGTCCAGGCCGCCTTCGGGTCGGCTGCGCTTCTCATGCTGGCTGAGCCTGCCTCGGCCACCATCGGCCACCGCCATCACCATCAGAGCAGGAGACGCAGCCATGGCCATGCCCATTCGGCCAGAGAGACGGAGTCGGTCGAGGAGCGCGGCTTGTTGGGCTGCAAGTTTCCTGACACCGACGGCCTGATCGCCGTGACCAAGCACGCCATGAACGCCGGCTGGGCCATGAGCCCCGATCAGCCGTGTATGCCGGGCAGTTACTGCCCCTATGCCTGCCCGCCCGGCCAGGTCATGGCCCAGTGGAAGAAGGGCTCGACTTACGCGACGACGGAGCGCATGGCCGGTGGCCTTTTCTGCGGGTTGGACGGCAAGATCACCAAGCCTTTTACCGACAAGCCGTTGTGTGTCAATGGTGTAGGCAGCGTCAAGGCGGTCAACAAAGTTGGCCAGGTCATCTCCTTCTGTCAGACAGTTTTGCCTGGCAACGAGGACATGATCATACCGAACGATGTCTTCTCCGAGCTCACTCTCGCTGTCCCTGATCCTTCTTACTGGGACTCAACCGCGTCCCACTTTTACATCAACCCCCCGGGCGTCTCTGCCGACGAGGGCTGCCATTGGGGAGATGACTCGAAGCCCGTTGGCAACTGGGCGCCCTATGTCGCCGGCGCGAACACGGACAAGGACGGGTCGACTTTTGTGAAGCTGGGTCTCAACCCTATCTGGCAGGACTCGTCCCTGTTCGATACGAAACCATCCTTTGGGCTCAAGATTGAGTGTGAGGGTGGTGGCTGCAATGGGTTGCCGTGTTCCATCGATGGCAACGGCGTCACAAGCAACAACAAAGCAACCGGTGCCGGTGGGTCCGACTTTTGCGTCGTTACTGTCCCCAAGGGCGGGTCGGCCAACATCATCGTGCAAAACCTCGACGGGTCAAGCAGTGACGCTCCCAAGACCCAAACCACCACGTCCGCCACCCCCACGGCCACCTCGACTTCCACCTCAGTCGAACCGACGACCAGCCCGACGACCGCCCCGACCACATCGTCGACCTCGACCTCCTCGACCTCATCCGAAGAATCCACGGTCATTACTCCATCCAGTATCGCTCCCTCAACGGCTTCTTTTATCCAGAGCTCCTCTGCTACCTATTCGAGCGCGACCTCGGCCGTCTTGCCGGCCTACAAGGTCCATGCGCTTGGCGGCATCTTTCAGGTGAACGAAACCACGTCTGCTTTCTCCAGCTCCGGTCCTTCGGCCACCTCGACTCCCACTCTTGCTCCTGCCCCCACCAGCGAGGAAGAGGGAGCCGCTGTGCCTTCCGAGACGACAAAGAGCGAGAGTGCCAGTCCCGTACAGGGCGGAAGCGCTATCGTTGGCCTCGTTGTTGCCTTTATGGCCGCTGTGTGCATTCTTTAAGCGGCAGGCTTTTTCCTGCATGTACGAGCTCGGGAGCCACATGGAAGCTTGGCATTCTCGTGTCGTTTGCCTCCTCTCGTCCCAGATGGGTCTCAGGCCCAGCTGGATACCCCATATTCTCTTCTTATGCTGGCCCGGGGCTGCTAGTCGCGGGTCTTCAGCTGCTTGTTTTGATCCCGTACACACGACAGCTTGAAGGTTTTAGCCCACACGGGGGGGCTGGCTGCACATGAACTGCACCCCTATATTGTTTATTGTATAACTGCTAAGCCCGCTGCGCCTTCTGCGACCTGCCTTCTTGGACGTTGGTCACACACTCGCCTTTTACGGAGAGTTACTACGTCTTTTCATCTTCGCTTCAGCACTATACCCACTTCTTGCGACGATCGATGCACCGGGGCGGCTTGGTGTTTCGCGTTATTACCTCTTTTTTTTTTTTTGGGAAGCATGGCGATGTATGAAGCGACGAGGATTCTGCCGGGCCTTTTCTTTTCGGAGGCCCGGGGAGGTCAGCGTGCTGCCGACCGCTGCAGATGCTCTGGGTGTTCAGTGCCGGCCATGACATGACTGCGATGGAATTACGATGTTTGAAGACGGCTCTTGGGGTGGTTTTCCTGGAAAGCAGCATCTTTGGGATGGATGAGTTTCGGTCTATGGGGTTGTCTCCGCGTAGGAAAGCGGCTTATTCTTTCTTATCTAATTCACATGACCTGTTTCAAAGCAGGCGCGCATTGGATATGAGACACTATGGGCAAGCATCCGCCTCGGCAGCCACTGTTTAGCTCTACTACATACGATGATGCAACCCGAAGACGCCGAGAACGAGACGAAGGCCGAGCCGTTGGCTCGGCCTCTAGACGACCGCCACAGCCCGTGCCCGCGCCCGCACCATGTGGCTCAGCCCTGAGAGGACAGTGCAACTGACGTGGAACAGCCCCCGGTAGATGGATAGGTCGCACGGCGTGCCCAAGAACCGGGTCGCGTGCATTTTGGGGTCCCTTTTGAGAGGCAGCCTCTACCGACACGGCCATGCTATCGTAGTGATTCCGGGCGCTGAAAACTTGGCATTCGGCACGGCCCCGTGGGCTGGCCCGTGGCGAAGGGCCTCTGAACACTGGAATGTCTGCCCCATCTCGTTGCCTAGGGAAAACCGCCCCCGGGGTTCATGTTGCTAAACTCTGTCAAGACGCCGAGGGGTTGGTCGTGCTTGGAGCCGGCACCCTCGGCAGAAAGGAAATCCTTAGAGGCGTAGGCTAGGCGGCTTCGTGGGTCTTGGCAAGGATGGAGGAGTTGAAGACCGAATCCATGCTGCTTAGAAGGCCATAAAGGTCATGTTTGCGGTCCCGGCTGTTTCTTACGCATTTTGTAAGCGCTGAGCCTTATCAGTCGGTCGGGTCCTCCGACCCAGACCAATCTTGGTGACCGGGCCCCGGCGCCGAGTCGGCCATGTGACTCAAGCCGAGCACCGAAGGGCGTGCCAAGCCCGGAACAGGTCGTCCTCTCTCTCTAGTCCCGGCCGTCGGGCTATATCTGCCCGACTTGGTCCAGCTTTGCATTCGGCTGACAGACCGGCAACGCCTTCGCCCAAGCTGCCTCCATTCCGATTTTCGCGTCCGGGTCGCCGTTGTCCGCCGTGTTCGGAATTTCGCGCTACCTCGCCCCCCCCCCCCCCCCCCCCCCCCCCCCCCCCCCCCCCTTCTCCCCCGCCGGGCCGACGCTACGACTATGGCGGCCTCTCCCCTCCTCCCCTTCGAGCCGTCGGCGGCGCTGCCGGCGGAGCGGTTCGCCGTGTCGCGGAGCGGGCCCGACGACGTGCCGCGGCTGTGGGACGTGTACCACGCGGCCTTCGGGGCGACCAAGGGCTGCCACTGGTGGGCGCCGTCGGTCGAGACGATGCGGCGGTGGTCGGACCGCCGCTTCCGCGCGCGCTTCCAGGACCCCGCCGACCAGCACTTCCAGGTCACCGACATGGCCGCCGGCCGCGTCGTCGCCTTCGCGCGCTGGCGCCTCCCCGAGCGCCTGCGGCACCGCATGGCCCCCGGCCTCCGCGTCTACAGCCGCGAGGAGAGCGGGCTCGCCGACCCCGGCCCCGACGCCGCCCTGATCCCTCCGCCCGACGGGGCCCACGCCGAAAGCTACTACGCCTTCTTCGAGGGCATCACGGCCGCCGCGGCCAAGTGGGATGTGGCCCGCAAAATGAGTAAGTGGTCCAGTGTGGGGGGGGGCTGGGGCATCCCCGGGGGGCCGTCCGTCCGCCGTTGCTAATGAGAGGGGGGACGCGGGTAGATCTTGCGCTTCTGTGCACACATCCATCCTACCAAGGCCAAGGCCTGGCCGCGGCCTTGTTGGAGCCAGTGCTCGCCATCGCGGACGAGGAGGGCGTGGCTACCTACCGTATGTTTACCCCTTGGAAGTCGCCTGCTTTCTGCACCCTTGCCCCCGCCCCCCCTCCCTGCTGTCGTCGGGATGGACCACTACGAGCTGCGTCTTACTGACACCATGCCCTACAGTGGAGGCTTTGGAGAATGCAACCCCCTTCTACGAGAAACTCGGCTTCAAGAAGGTGGACGAGCTGGTCTTTGACCGGACCGCCGCTGGGCATGAAGGCACATTGCGGATAGACGTCATGATACGGGAACCCCGTGCTACTGCCACCTAGTCGAGATGGGACTTGAGACAGACACGCCCAGGCGGGACGTCTTGCGAGCGATATATGAGGTTCTTCGTAGTGTTGATAGACAGCCTGCTGCAGACTTGATTCGACACCATCTACCCGCAGTGCAGGACCGATATTGGCCTCTTCGCAATGCCCTTGCCCTCCCCCCCACAACCGGCGAGATCGGTACAAACACGTGCCTCACGGTGTCGTGGAGCCGCCGTAGAGCATTTGGCCAACCATCTCGGCCACGGCCAGCGAGCTCGTCAAGCCCGGGCTCTCCATGCCCAAGAGGTTGACCCAGCCCTCGAAGCCGTCCTCCTTCTGGACGTAGAAGTCGACGAAGCCCTTGCCCTGGGCGACGGCGCTCGCCTTGCCGAGCTTCGGCCGGATGCCGGCGTAGTCGGGGGCCAGGGCGGCCTCGTCCACGCCCGGGAGGTACTGGCGAATGGCGGCCAGGGCCTCGGGGAGGCGCCGCGGGTTGGGGGCGAGGTCGGCCGGGTCGTCGACCCATTCGACATCGGGGCCGAAGCGGAGGCGGCCGGCGAGGTCGAGGGTGAGGTGGGTGCCGAGGCCGCCGGCGCCGGGGGCCGGGGCTGGGTAGATGAGGCGGCGGACGTGCGGCCGCGACGCGCCGTACGAGAAGTAGTTGCCCTTGGCGTAGTAGAGGCGCAGGCGGCGGGCGGCGGGCGCGATGAGGTTGTGCACGGCGACGGCGCCGAGGCCGGCGCAGTTGACGAGCGTCTCGGCCTCGACGACCGAGGCCTCGCCCGTCGCGGCGTCGCGCACCGTGAGCCGCCAGCCGCCGGCGCCCGCCGGCGCGCCCAGGGGCTCGACGCCGACGAGGCGGCTGTTCAGCGCCGTCACGCCGCCCGCCTCCTCGAACTGCCCGTGCAGCGCCAGCATCAGCCCGTGCGAGTCCACGATGCCCGTCGTCGGGCTCTCGAGCGCGCCCGCCCGTGCCTGCACGTCGGGCTCCTCGCGCCGCCGCTCCTCGGCGCCCACCCACCGCGTCGGCACCCCGAGCTCGTCGCGGCAGAAGCCGTGGATGCGCTCGAGGGCCTCGCGCTGCGCTGTGTCCTGGGCCACAATCCACTTGCCCGTGCGCCGGTGCGCCACCTGGTGCTTCTCGCAGAAGGCGTATAGCTGTTCTCGCCCGCGCACGCACAGCCGGGTTTTGAGTGACCCGGCGCCGTAGTAGATGCCCGCGTGGATCACCTCCGAGTTGCGCGACGACGTCTCGGTCCCAACTTGCGCGTGCTGCTCCAGCAACAGCGTCGTGGCCTCCGGCTGCCGCGCCGCGAGATGCCGCGCCGTAGCCAAGCCGATCACGCCTCCGCCGACGACCTATGGGAGGCCCGGGTTCGTTTCAGCCTGTGTCTGGCACGTCGTCTTGCGCCGCATGCGTGCACGTCCTGGCGGCAAGGGGGCGGGATGAGACCTACGGCATGGGTGAAGTCGGCTTGTGCTGCCGCTGTGCTCGAAAAGTGACGGCGTGTAGACCCTCCCGTCGGCCGCAAGAGCAACCGGCGGCCCAGAGACGGTGCCGACATTGTCCACCAGCGCGTGCCTGGGGGGGAGGAGAATGAAGACGGGGGGGGGGGAGTTGAAGGGTCGGTCTAGATTATCACCCTCTATTGCGCTCCAGATATGAGTGCATCCGCAATCGAGATGGCCGAATTGACTTATAGGGCCACATTAACGAGGTACATAAGTACATCTTACTTACCCCCCCAGTGCTGCTAATGCAGCATCCATCTCCAGCTCCCGACCCATATAATCACCACGCGCATCGCCCGAGGCCGGCTTTTTTCTTTTCTTTTCTTTTTCTTCCTCTCCGGCATTTCTAACACATGCCTCTGGCTTTTCCCAACTCTCTCCGTGTCCACGCCTCTCTCCCCTCCCTCCCCTTCACCCTACATGGAGGCCTTCAAGCTACGGAATGGTTGCGATAAGGGGGCACGTTCTTGGGATGAGAGCCCCCCCCGGGAGAGCTGGTCAATGTGGCAGGCGGGTGGTCAGTCCGAGGGTTCTCGATAGGCACACAGGCTGTCACTGTCAATGATGAGGATACCAGTCTGGGTCTGGGCTGCTGGGCGCTGTTTGCACCCACACACTCCATCCCTCCAATACATGCGTGTATAAAGATACTTTCTCCGCACGCCGAAATACGCTTCACGCAAGCACATGTGCATGCCTGTAGACAGCCCCAAAGGAGAGGTTACTTTGTAGCTCATGGCTGGTACTTTTCTTCAAATACCATACAAAAATCCCACATACGCATATGCTGGCCGCCCAGGTATGTCCCCAGGCGGCCCGCATTTGGAAACCAAGTCTCGTGGTTATTCGAGGGCGTGTATTATTCCGTCGCGCCCAAACCTGCCAACTTTTCTCAAGCTGTCAATCATAGAAAACGCTGTTTCTTCGCCCAACGGGCATCATGGCCCTCGAAAAGCACCGGGACACCGCTGCAAGAATGCTCGTGAAATCTCGCCAAACGCCAAACCCAAACCACATGTTTTCGTGAATACACATTATCAGCGGAGCGTGATTTCCGGGAAGAACTTGCGCCCCTGTACGTTGATGGGGAATTCGTAGATGCCTTCCTCGACAGCAACCCATCTGTTCCTTCCGTTAGCCTAGTCCAGACGGGGATCGCCCCCCCAAGACGCGTAATGCCACTTACAGTGTCTCTCCATCCTCGCTCCACGCCAAGCCGGCCGTGTCATCAGGGTACTGGGGATGGTCACGGGTGTTGAGCCTCCGGTAGTTCTGCCGGGTGCCAAACCCCGTGTTCGTGTCGTCGTTCCACACGTCGCTGATGATAGGTACACCACGCCGTGCTCGGCTGAGGATCTCGGCACGCGATGTGTTCTCGGCGCCCTCACCGCCACCGCCGCCGATATTGTACAGCGCTTCGAGGTCCGCCCAACCTGATACGAGACGCCCAGCCGCCCCCCACGGCGTGGGCGAGTCGCGCGAGGGGCCCGGCTCATTGCTGGCCGCAGCCTGGGTTCGGTTCAAAACCTGAGTGATGTTGTCGTTGCTCTGGCTCAGAGCCTGCATAACGGAACTCCTCCGGCGAGGCGTCGGCGCACGTCTCTCGCGGTCCTGCTGCTCCGTAGGCGACTGCGTCGATGACAGACGGTGCTGCTCGCGAGCATCGCGGTTGCGCTCCCGCTCAAGAATGCGCGTGAGCGTTTCTCGCTGTTGGCGCAGCATGTGAGCAATTTCTCTATATGTCTGCAGCGGGGGCTGTTCGGCAGGTTGGTCCGCGAGGTGAAGCGTCGATCGCATCGGAGTCACTGAACTTGATGGTAGACTTACACGATCGGCCCAGACGGAGGGCCGCCAGGCTGCACTGCCCCTGGCAACATGCTGTCCAATCTGATCCCGCGGCTCCCTCGCCTCTCGCCGACGTCGCTCGTTTTGAAAGGCCTCGAGCACCGCCGTTTCCTCGGCGGTGAAGGGGGCATTTAACCTATCGCTGCCATCGGCCGGCTCAGGGTTGGGCAGCGGCCGTGGCGAACTGGTCCGACTGGTGAGACGACTTGGAATGTGCGAAGTCAGGCTGGGCATTTGTGCTTGACTCTGCGTGTGCGATGAGGAACTGGTGCCTGCGGCCCCTGCATTCCGGTCATTCCGGTGATCAAGCAACCGAGGATCGATGGTATGTCTGTCATTGAGGGACACATGCTCCACACCTTGCACCTTGTCCAGCGCCACGATCTGCCGCTGCGTGAAGTGTGACCTTGCATCGGCCAGTCCTACACGTCCCCGGTGCTCCGTCCAGGCTAGCAAATCGTACGGGCCAGGACAGAATGCCATATCACGCACGGCCGCATTCTCGCTCGGAAACCGGGAGGCATAGAACCATGTGACCAGGGGGTCCCGATCAGGCTCAAGGATAGCGGCAACGTTGTACACCGCTATAGTACCGTACTGGGTGCCTATTGCCAAGTAACGGCCCGAATCCGAGAAGCAGGCAGCAAAGCTTCCACGACAACTGGAGCTTTGCCGGGCCTGGTCCTTGAGACGGATTCTCGGCAGCATCCTCCATTCGTAGCGCTCGCTCGTCTTGCCTTTGTTGATTGTTTTTCGAACGTGCACGTACAGATACGGGTCGTCGGTTATCGCAGCTAGCATGGTGCCGTCCGGAGAGAGGACGCCGCGGTTGACACAGTCGGGGTACTCGAGCTCGTCCAGGCACTCGCATTCCGAAAGGCCCACCATGGTGATGGTCTTGTCGTTGTTGGCGAGAACAGCCACCGGCCCCGCGTAGGCCTGGACCCTGGCGTGACAGATGGTTTCTGTAGGTTTCGGGGGTTGCCAGATGGTGATGCAGTTGACGCGCTCGCTACCGAACTTGTGGCTCGAGGTCGTCCAGGTTCTGGTCGGGCCATTGAGCCGGCGCTCTAGCATGTTGTACATGTCTCTGCCGAGCTGGTTGAGCGGCGCATCGCTTTCTAGTGCGGAGTCAAGGGCGATGAGCTGGGTCCGGAACTCGTTGGCCTGGGCCGCGTCTTCGGCACTGTTACCGCTGGCACTGCCGCTGCCGCTGCCGCCGCCGCTGCCGTTGCTGTCCTCGGTCTGGCTGCGGTCTCGTATCACGGCAAACTCGCCGCTCTCGCCGCCACAGCATATCCAGCCCCTCTTTGCCACCATGCAGCGCGGGTGGAAGTTCAGCACCTTGATGACCTCGGCCTCGCGTGTCTGGGTATCCAGTCGCATAATCTGGGCGTTCATCACACCGGCGGGGTAGTAGATGGCATCGTTCCCCTCGGCGCTAATGACGGACCGAAGCTGCCAGTGTCTGCATGCCTTATCAGCTACCTGGGCGGGCTCTCGGTGCGGTGTCGTGTGGAACATACATGGGCGCTATCTGGGTTCGGTAGTGTTTGCGGCCGGCTTTCAGGAGCAGGTTCTCAGTTGGCCAATAGCTAGGAGGATGATCGGTCAGTCAGGGCCGCCTCGATAGGGCCGCGGCAGCGGGGAGGACTGGGTGACGGGGAGGGTTGGAAGGGGGGAGGCGGGAGTGTGAGGCTCACCTGGCCGCTTCGTCATGGACCAGCATGGTGCCGTAGAATGGCAGAATCAGCCCGAATGTGGAAAGCTCATCAAGGCGTCACGGAAATGGGCCCTGCAAGGACGCGGCCGGACGATGGCCGCGATGCACATGCACGCCAGGGACGAAGGGAGCGGCGCACAGGACGGATCGCGCTTCGGGGTTTCAATGGGAGGCGCCTCGACAAGCACCACGGCTGATGATGAACAGGGCAGCCGGGCCGATGCGAACTCGCCGCGTTGGGGTTGGAGTCGGCGGGCGTGTTGGGATGGTTTGGGTATGGTGGTGGGGGTGCGTCGTCGGGAATACCGCAGTTGTCGGTCTCGCACAATGGGTGGGAGGGACGTTCAATATTTGCTAGAAAGCAGAATGGACCTCAAAGTTCGGAGGAAAGCGATTATGACGAACGAGGTGGAGCGACCAATGTACCGTCCCCCAATCTACCGGCCGACGGCAGGCAACGAGGCACTTAACCCAGAATGCCAAAGTCGCATCTACTTCGGCGTGTAGCTTGGGTGAATAGAGGGGGGGATCAGTCGGCTTCGAGCGACCAGAAATGGATGGGGGGTTGTCCAGGAAGAAGCCATCCATTTTACCTGGCAGGGCTCTTAACTCTACATTTACTGGGTATCCCTTCCTCCACGGGCTCCCTACATTTTACCTCCCAGGTATGGAGAGCCTCGCAGAATCCAACCATCAGGCACACAGGCACTACGCTATCTCTTGGGTACTGTTTCCCAGGTAGGCAGGTCGGCGGTGCTATCCCAACCCCATGGGACGCCCACGAAGCTCCGGACTGCAATGGCAGTTGCAGGTGCCCCATCCGTGAGGGTACTTTGTATATAAGTTAAGAGGTAAGAGGTAGGGTGAGGGTACATGGGATTCCGTACACCTTGTCCTAACGACGGACCCGTCCGAATGCATGTCATTTGTCCCATGCAGCGGTAGACGGCTACGAGACGGCATCAGGGCGCTGGGAAGTAGGCACATCAAGTGCCCAAGACGCATGCTGACTGCACTGGCATGCGGACAAACAGTCTCTAGGAACCAAGGCTCCAAGTCTTGCCTCTGGGCGTTTCCACCCAGGGGCGGAAAAGAGAGCTATAAGGAGCCATGGCGGCATGGCTGGATGGGATACATTGTAGGCACACGATCCCGCTGCTGCATAGATCCGTAGCACGTAAGTGGGCTTACCAGCAGGGAGAGAGTAAGACCGATGGCTGGATGTACTTCCATCGTACATAACTGGAGCTGGTGACGGCCTCGTTCAGCATGGATGGCATGGGACCTTGCCAGGAGGGACCCATCTGACTGGCGGCTTGGCAGCCATTGATGAAGCCAGACAGCTACGCATCCATTGTGAGGCATGTTGGTGGCTAAGTGCTCAGCACCACTTCTGAAGATACTCGCCTGCCTTTCACCTCTCTCCAGCCTTGCCGACAGGCATGATGAATAAATAGCTCCGAGTCCGAACGCACCGAGGGACCCAGGATATCTCCGCTCTCTGCCCGTAGCCTTGCTTTGTAACCACGCCTATCCTGGTAACGGAAACTGGCTCCTGGGTACTCCGAACATACATCCCGCTCTTGACATACGAATAACCGAGGTCTGCCTTCCGGCGCAAGTCGCTCCAGAGCACACCTACGCCACAAGCATGGATGCAATTCACACAGGTGAGGACTGTGGCATCTGCATGAAGAGGTTATCAAAATTATGCGCAGAGCCTTAGCCGGAGACAGACCGGAGCCATGCTTTCAGAAGGGTATGCATCGACTCTGGTGCGTCATGAAGTGCAGTCAGGTCACGACCTGTCCGAGTCGGATTGCCGAGTTTTTCCGTCATCCAAGTGGGTTGGGCTAATCCAGATGAGATCTTGGTGGGCGAGTCCGTACCTCTCTAGCCAACCTACCCACGTCCGAAAGTATCCGCGCGGAGATGGGTACAAGGTGTAACCAACTTTCCGCGCACCCGAGGGCACGGCTCCCGACGGACAAACGAAACCCCATGACCGCTGTCCCAGCAACAAGCACAGTGGCAATGCATATAGAGAGCGCCGTGAGCGACGGTGTTGTTGTTAGAGGTAACGATCCTTGCCGGGTGAGAGCAATGTCGGTGCCCGATGGAAAATAGTAGGCAGGGCTACCAGACCAAAGCTGGCAGTCTGGAGAGCAACCAATTCCGAGATCGATGCGCAAAACTTTCTCTCTCGCAGGCAATAGCCACCCTATACTCCTTCGGAGGGCAGGCGGGGTCCTCGAGGATCCACTTTTAGCTGGGTGGACGGGTCAGAGAACTGCATGGAAAGCTCCCCAGCCTGTGGTGCGCAGCCGCAAGCTCAAGATTTTTTTTTTCGCATCCGAAGACAAAAGGCAGGCCTCTTTCGTCACCCGGCCCGTCTCCATTCCCATCCACTCACTCTCATCTCATCCCCTCACCCCATCCACGCAAGAACATATCACCATGATGCTCTCGCGCTTCTCCAGAGCTGTAAGTCCTCGCAAATCAGCCCTCTTCAATCAGTCCTCTGCACCGTCACTAACATGTACTCAGCTGCCCCGAGCAACCCCGGCGGCCGCCCGCTGGGCTGCGCCCATGCGAAAGCCTCTGGGCTCCAGCTTCGCGCGCTACGAGTCAACAGAGGGCAAGGTCCAGGGTGCCGTCATCGGTATCGATCTGGGAACCACGAACTCGGCCGTCGCTGTCATGGAGGGAAAGATTCCTAAGATCATCGAGAACTCGGAAGGTAACAACACGCCCTCCCCATATCCCCCAATGGAACCCTGAGCTGACCAACCCTCCCAGGTGCTCGCACCACCCCCTCCGTCGTCGCCCTCACCCAGGACGGCGAGCGCCTCGTCGGTGTTGCTGCCAAGCGTCAGGCCGTCGTCAACCCCGAGAACACCCTCTTCGCTACCAAGCGCCTGATCGGCCGCAAGTTCACCGACCCCGAGGTCCAGCGCGACATCAAGGAGGTCCCTTACAAGATCATTCAGCACACCAACGGCGACGCCTGGGTCGAGGCCCGCGGCCAGAAGTACTCGCCCTCTCAGGTTGGTGGTTTCGTCCTGCAGAAGATGAAGGAGACCGCCGAGACCTACATGAGCAAGCCCGTCAAGAACGCCGTTGTCACCGTGCCTGCCTACTTCAACGACAGCCAGAGGCAATCGACCAAGGACGCGTAAGTATCCACCCTGCATTGTTTCCGCCATTCTCCTCCCAGACCGGCGCCATGCTAACAAGTGAAATAACAGTGGCCAGATTGCCGGTCTGAACGTGCTCCGTGTCGTCAACGAGCCCACGGCCGCTGCTCTTGCTTACGGTCTGGAGAAGGAGGCGGACCGTGTCATCGCCGTCTACGACTTGGGTGGTGGTACCTTCGATATCTCGGTCCTGGAGATCCAGAACGGCGTTTTCGAGGTCAAAGCAACAAATGGTGACACGCACCTGGGCGGCGAGGACTTCGATATCAAGCTGGTCCGCCACCTTGTGGAGCAGTTCAAGAAGGACTCTGGTATCGACCTGTCCAACGACCGTGTGGCCACGCAGCGAATCCGCGAGGCTGCTGAGAAGGCCAAGATTGAGCTGTCGTCGCAGAGCCAGACCAGCATCAGCCTGCCGTTCATCACGGCCGATGCCTCGGGCCCCAAGCACATCGACACCAAGCTGAGCCGTGCCCAGCTGGAGACCATGATGGAGCCGCTCATCCAGCGCACCGTCGAGCCTGTGCGCAAGGCCCTCAAGGATGCCGGCCTCCAGGCCAAGGACATTCAGGATGTCATCCTTGTCGGTGGTATGACCCGTATGCCCAAGGTGTCCGAGTCGGTTAAGAGCATCTTTGGTCGCGAGCCCTCTAAGGCCGTTAACCCTGACGAGGCTGTCGCCATGGGTGCCGCTATCCAAGGCGCTGTCCTGTCGGGTGAGGTCAAGGACCTCCTGCTCCTTGACGTCACCCCTCTGTCTCTGGGTATCGAAACTCTGGGCGGTGTCTTCACCCGTCTGATCAACCGCAACACCACCATCCCTACGCGCAAGTCGCAGGTGTTCTCGACAGCCGCCGACTTCCAGACCGCCGTCGAGATCAAGGTCTACCAGGGTGAGCGTGAGCTCGTCAAGGACAACAAGCTTCTCGGCAACTTCCAGCTTGTTGGTATTCCTCCGGCCCACCGCGGCGTTCCCCAGGTCGAGGTCACTTTCGACATTGACGCCGACTCGATTGTCCACGTGCACGCCAAGGACAAGAGCACCAACAAGGACCAGTCCATTACCATCGCCTCTGGCTCCGGTCTCTCGGAGAGCGAGATCGAGCAGATGGTCAACGACTCGGAGAAGTATGCCGAGCAGGACAAGGAGCGCAAGGCCGCCATTGAGGCTGCCAACCGTGCCGAGGGAGTTCTGAACGACACCGAGAAGGCCCTGAACGAGTTTGCCGACCGTCTGGACAAGACCGAGGCCGACCAGATCAAGGAGAAGATCGCCGCTCTCCGCGAGTTCGTCTCCAAGAACCAGTCTGGCGAGGGCAGCGCCACCTCGACCGAGATCAAGGAGAAGACGGATGAGCTGCAGATGGCCAGCTTGAACCTCTTCGACAAGATGCACAAGGCCCGCGCCGAGGGCGGCGAGCAGTCCGCCTCTTCCGAGGCCAAGCCCGAGGACGAGAAGAAGCAGTAAATGCCTTCGTGACGCGAAGAAACCGTTTTCGAGGCTGGGAGGGAGGCCAGGGCCATCCTGGTCTCCATTACCCCTGTACACCACCATCACCTGTACTCTTACTGCACTTCTCTCTCGATTTCCCCAGCCTTCTTCTTGAACGTTATCTGTTGATAAAACGCGGGCGGACGGGGCGTTCTGAGACGACGAAAAAAATTGCTTGGCTTTCCCCTTTGACGACACGAATTGATTGCATTGCGGCTCATGGATGAGCATGTGTATATAGAAGCGTTGTACACCAAGATTTCTAATACGATATCCCCTCTCAAACTCATGCCAGTCGAGTGTTGGGGCAGTACCTGACCTCGGGAACCAACATGTGCCGCTGCTTCATTTTGCTCCTGGTTGTCCGGGCCACTGGCCACTGTGGTATGTCCTTCGCATGAGACGCGCTCGGCTGCCCCCCCCTTTTTCCCCTCTCACAGAAGCCCATACCTCGCCGCCGTGTTTCAGGATCCATCTGCTGCACCAGGGATACCAAGTCGCTGGGGCTCTCGGCCACAAAGACCAGCATGTCACCTGTGTGTCCTCGGCCAGTTCCCGTGTCGAATGGTGGTCCTCGTAGACCCGCGCGCGGGCGCACCACCACCTACGTACCTTGCATGTGCCAGGCGGCGCGATGTCGGCAAGGGACCGGACCACGCCGTAGCTCATGGCCGGCACCGTGACCGTGTCCCGTCGCACCGGGTTCGAAAAGGCCCCTATCAACTACGTCGGGTCCGCCTTGGCCTGGGGTTGTACCGCGGGAGACCGGTGCTCGGGCACTAATACGAACCGGAGCGGGCCGGGGGTGGGGAGGGATTCCGAAGCTGCATGAACGAGAGCGGCGGGTGAGGTGGCTTGCAAGCAGTGCCGTTGGGCTGGGCACCAAAGTACCTCGGGGTTCCATCCCACGAACTGGAAGCTGTGGCTGCGGAGGACTGGTCGACAGTCTTCCATGGGGGCGCGTGGGCCGTCTGGTGTACGCCGGGGCGGTCGGTCCAAACGTCGCGCGCGGGGGAGAAGACGGGGGCGGGCAGGACGGCGGGCGTCCCTTGTTCACGAAGATGCGGTTCACGTCCTGCGCCTGGCGAAACGTGTACTCAGTGGGGTTCGCGATGGCCTCGCTGACCTCGACGGCATCCATGCGCCGCATCGGCCTGGGCACGGATGTGGTGATGTCCCGAGGCAGACGCCGCGCTGTTCGCGCAGCGGCTCGATCTCCACGCCGCCCAGCTCCACCACCATCAGCGTGTGGTTAGCGATACCGAACCAGTACGAGGAAACGACGACACGTTGATGACCTGGCCGGACCGTTGGGTCAGTGTCTGCCTTCCTACAACTTCTCCGTGTGATGGTATAGCATCTGGGCGGGGACGTAGACGTTCCACAGAGCCGTAAGTGTGATACACACCGCTCATAAATTGTACCCTTTCCTCCTCCGTTTCAGGTACCATTTCGTCCAGGTCGTGAATAATCAAGGGGCCATATGCGCCGTCCGTGGACTGCACGGCTAGGTGGGCATGCCACCAAAACGTTCTTCTCTGGTCATCTATGGGGAATGCATAGGTGAAATACTGGCCTGGCGGAATACCATATTGGAAAAGCCGTTGCATGCCGTCCATCCACGGACTGTAATTCTGATTGATATACCGTACCAGTAGACCGCGGTGCTACAGGATTCTAGCTGGATGTTCACACGCACTCGAATACGGTCACCCGCGTTGGCTTCGATCAGGGGCCCCGGCAATTGTCCGCTCACTAGCATCATGGGCTTCAGGAAGCCGTCCGGGGCTGCCCGGCCCTGCGTAATGTTGAACACAAAGTCGCGCATCGCTGGCTCCGCCGAGACCACAAAGGCCGTACGCAGTTCCAGCTGTGACAGATTGACGAGTCATTCGATATTTTGGCGCTCCAGGTGTTCTGGGATTCCATCATGTTTGCTGGACTGAGGTGGACGGCTTTCACTGCAGCGGAGGCCCAAACCGAGGCCCAGGGCCAGGACGATGTTGCAGGAGGTTACCATCGACGAGAGAAAAGCTACCGTTTGCCTAAACAGGACGCCTCGCTAGCAAAAGCCGACGATGCGAGGGTCGCTTTCCACACCGTCGAAGTGAACGAAGAGATGACAGTTGTGTAACGGTGCGATTCACATCTACCGGCCTGAGCTGGCTCCCGGTCAGACAATGAGCATGCATTGGAGGGCTCGGTATTCTACGTTCAATCGCGGGCGCTAGAGAGCCCGTTGCTGGTCAAAACTTGCAGCCGTCATGCCCAGGATACTGGGCGTGAATGGACGTCCCATCCCAGGCGCCACAGATGTTCGAGACACCCGCTGCCATCGAGAGAGCTGAAACCGTGACTCACCCAGCCCACAAGGAAGTGAACAAGCGCTTTACGGTCATCAAATCACAAGGGAGGAACATGTTGCAGTGTTGAAAGTCCCGGCGGCGTCTTTGGCACCAACCGTACGGTGATGGTGGCTTGAATAGTATCTAACCGCGGCCAAAACCAAACCAACCCTTTTTCTGCGGTTGGGTCGACTGGGCGGCCGACGTGGCACCGGCAGCCTTGGGTGCCGTCGCCGTTGCCTGTCCGGGGTAATCGATATAGTTCCAGGCCACATCGAAGAAGAGCGGCTTGACGGGGATGGGCTCGATTTTAGGGGGGTACGTGACCAGGTTCTCCAGGTCCGCTCCCTCGGTCGGGTATTCGTAGAGGCGTTCCACCAGGGGTACGCTGGACTTGGTACCCGCAGCACCCGCCTTCGCACGCACGTTGTCGATCTCGACAAGCGCACGGCATCGTTGAAGCTCGCCGGCCAATAGGGTTTGCAAGAACTGGACGTCGCTCTTACGAATTTCAATGCTCCGCGGCGATGCATCAGGAGAAGCAGCACTGTTCTCGGCGAAGAATTGGGCCGACTCCTGGCACTGATCAACGGCATGCTTTGTAAGGGCCAACGCGTTGACCGACTTGCCCGCGAAGGAGTGAGATCGCGCAATGGTCAGACACCTGGCCACGCCGTTAGTAGTGAATCCATGCAATGTGCACGCAGAGCGATACATACTTGAGCGCATGGAAGTACTTGTAGGTAGCGCCCAGCTGCGCCAGGAGCTGCTCGTCTGCCGCGACACCGGGCAACTCCTTGATCGAGTCGAGGCTTTGCAGCGTGGCATCGTAGAGCACAACCTTCTCCTTGAGCCTCGCCATCTTGCGGCCTGGTGCCTCCACCTTCGGTTTCTGGGCAACGGCCTCCTTCTTGGCCTTCCGCGTGGTGTTGGGGGCCGAGTCGAGCAAGGCCCCGTCGTGCTCTCCACACAGGACTCGGTTACGGCCAATTCGCCAGCTGATCAGTTTGTAGTTCACAGCTGTTCGCGTGATCTGCAGGCTCTGGACGCGCGAGTCGTTCTGTGATACACCCTCTTCTCGCAGTTCGTCGATGGCTCGCTTGGTCGCGTCGGCAGCGTCCTGGCTCGCAATCAAGACGTCGTCGTAAGCAGCAGCCATCTCCTTGGGCAAGGCCACGGACGACGAGCTCAGCTTCTCGGAAAGCGTCGCCACACCGGCACCGGCAGACGCCAAGGCCAGAGCAATGGCGGCATCCTCAATTTGGACCTCGCGGCCACGCCAGTGGATGGTTTGAGGCGCGCTGGGCGAGCCGGCTTGATCTTGCGGGGCATCGGCATCGCCTTGCTGCAGGAGGCTGGGGTCCAAGTTGCTGACAGCATCGGAAAGCGAGGGGTCGGTGGGGAATGCTCGTCTAGCAATCGCCTGGATGGTCAGGGTGCGGGGGATCTTGACCTGGTAGGCGGCGTATCGTATTGACGGCTCGATGGTTTCCGAAAGGAGGTCCTTGAAGAGGTCGGGCCGCTGGACCTTGGATAAGGCCGTATAGATAACATAGGCGACCGAGTAGCTCCGGACACAGCCCTCCCAGCTGTGGTTCTCGAATTGGGCTGCGCCACGGATCATGGCGGCGTACGCACGCGCTTCGAGGATGTCGCCAGAGCTTGCGCCGCTGGCATTGCTGCTGGAGAGCAGTTCGACGAGGCTCTCGGCTGCCTTTGCGGCCTTGGTCAGCCTCGACACAATGTGCGATCGTGTTCGACCAGTAAGACCGTTCGTGTCGGAGGAGTGGATGGCCTTCAGCTCCATGCCGTGAGCCCAGGCTCGTTCGGATGTGAGGAGAAGCAGGTGGAGGAAGCTGGAGGACGTCGACGTTAGTTTCTCTGGCCCGCGCCCGCGCCGGCGTTCTTCACGTACCCATAGTCCTGGGAGATCTGCTCGGCCGTGACATCTCCTTTGTTGGTGACTTTACCCCGGTTCTTGGTCGCGAGACCCAGCCTCCGGCGACAGTTGGCCAGCTTCTTGCTCGACTGACGGTGGTAGGTCGAATGGTCCCCGTAGAGTAGGGCGCCGTTCCTCGACGAAACGATAAAGTCGGTGATATCCATGGCGGACGGCGGCGATGTTGGGCCGGGCGGAGGTGCAGGCGGCGGCGGCAATATAGATATCTGGCAACGCTGGCTCAAGTCGCCGACGGTTCAATAATCTCCAAGCAATCCTGGTGGGGGTTTCTTGACTGACGACTAACTAGAGACGTAGCTACGGCTCGCGACGGGCGCAACCCCGACACTGGAAAAATCAGGGATAGATGCTTACCAAGCCGTTCAAGTACATACCCACCCTTCTTACATACATAAGCACCGGTATTAGACCCGATGCAAGCCGCCTCGCTAAGCTCTATCTATCTTAATTAGGTGTATGTAAATAAGATACCAGCTCCGTACCTGCACCTTATAATCCTCGGCAGACTCCCCCGGCACCTCGATTGACGGCCGTCAGGACCGATACAAAGCCTCAAGATGTGCAAAAGGCCTCCAGCTACTCGGGCTCGCTATTGAACCCGTCTGTTATTTCAGGCGGACGCTGTTGCTAGGTCTCACCCCGCGTAGCGCACCAGCCACAAGGTACATACATGACTTATAGCCTGTACAGGGTTCCTCGTTAGTGTCACTTACCTAAACCAAGCGGGCATGTGCGGGTCGGAGCTGGAAGCCAAAAAAAAGACATCGATGATGATTCGAAGGTCGTCGGAGCCTCGTTTTCTAACGTGGACGCCAGTGGCTCACAAGTTCCACGTCGCGACAGGACGAGCCACGAGGCCTGTATGTAACCACCTGCGCATCTTACCATTCTGTCATTCGCAGGGCCAGCGGAAAAAAGCGATTGTCATGAGTTCCGGTCAGTCAATCCCCCCCTCCCCCGGTTGCATAATGTTAAGCTCCCATGCTCACCTGACTGCTTCACCCACCAGGGCCCGCGAAAAAGACCATATCCAACCTCGCTTCCCCTCTCTCCCTCCAGCGGACCGTTTCTCTTCGTCGGTAGCAGCTACTGGGTGCTTCCGGTCAACCACATCCCAATGCTGGAGAAGACGGCTGCAAGTCTTGAACCATGCGGCCTTCAGCGAGTTCTTCCGGGTGCCGCCAAGTCCTTGCGAAGCAACCGGCAGCTTCACACAGCATTCTGGCAGCACGGTGCTGCTGACGTCGAGCCGAGCGACGCATGGCAAGCCCTCATGCACGGATTTGCCGACTCAACCATCGCCGACTCCAGCTCCCGCAAGCCGGCGCCCGACGCGCCGAATTCCACGGCCATACGGGCCTCGACCTTTTTGCTCGACTTCCTCTATCCCGCCGGCACTGTCGCATTCTTGCGCCGCTTCTACCCAACAGCAATCGACCGCCGTGAAACTCATCGTGCCCTTCAGAGCTTTGCGAAGGTGTCACCGCGCTTATACGCTTCTTCAGCCCCGTCTCCCGAAGCCCAAGCAACCGTGCAAGAGCAGCGCAGCGATGCTGGCGAGCAAGCGGCCCACGGGGTGGGCTCGGACTTGGCTCGGACGCTGAATACCTCGGAGCCAGAGGGGCCATGTGCTCCTCCCGGCAATGTCACCAGGCATTCCCACAAAGCTCTCGCTGATCTCCTGGCTGTGGGCAACCCTGACGATGGCGAGCGGGTATGGCACCACTATGCCTCTCTGGATATTTCGGCGCGGAGAGACTACCTCAGCCCGACCCTGCTCTTCTTATCCAAGACAAACCGGGCAACAGATTCGTGGAGGATCATCGAGCTTTTCCAACAGCTTGCACCGGACCAGTGGGACAACAACTCGTTTCTGGCCGGGCTGACGGCCGAGATGAACCTGGGAAACGAAGCCAAAGCCCTCAGAATATTCACTACGGGCCTTGGACTATCTCACATCGACACCGATGCCCTGGCCGAAGGACTGGATCTACTACTAGCGTCTGCTCTCCGAGCTCCGGATTTGACACAAGTCAAAATCGTCTGGTCAGCCTACGAGGCCATTTGTGAACGACTCGACTTGGAGGGCATTACAGGCCAGCTGCATCGTGTTGCTGCCGTGCCTGGACTTGCTGCCAAGGTCCTGGAAGGCAAGCGCTACTTCAGGCACAAGTCTAAGAACCAGAACAACCCTGAGGGTAAGGTACCGCTGTTAAAGCTGCTCACTAGGCGGGCCCTGTGTTCCTGCACCGATGATGAAGTGAAGCCTTTACTGCAGCTCACTACCGATCCTTTGGCTTTTGAAGAGGTCATTCGGAAACCAAATCCTCACTGGAAGAAGCTGCGCATTTCCATATACCATATGTATCGGAATCTCCAGGGCAGTTTCCAGCCCAGTCACGCCGTGCTGCATGAGGTGTTCCGCGCCTATTGCAGCCTTTCGTCCACGCCAGACAAGCTTGCGGGTGCCGAACTAGTATGGGGGGATTGGCATAAATACCACAAGCAGCCCACGAGGCGTGCCTACCAGAGATTCATGGCTTTCTATGCATCCAGGGGCGACAAAGCACGGGTCTTCAACATGTGGGAGGACTATATAAGGCTCTACGACAAGTCTGACGACGTGCTCAAGGCTGATGATACTTTCGCTCATTTGCTCCAAGTGCATGCGGTGCGCCAGGAGCTGGACCAGGTCCTTGAGGTTTTCGGCAATATTACCGACAAGTTCAAGCTGCAACCGAGCCGTGCTTGCTGGAACATTCTACTTAACGCACACCGGCGAGCATACGACTATGACGGCGCGATTCGCATTTTCGAGAAAATAGCCTCGACTATCGGCGCTGACCGATGGAGTTATGCGACGCTGATGCAGATGGCGGCTTCACGCGGCGACGAAGGGTTTACCATGGATCTCTACCGACGCGCACGACGGGAGAATGTCATCGATAATGACGTCGCGACCCTGGCGGCGCTCATCGAAGCGTACTGCCAAAACGATCATTTCAACGCCGCCGAAGATGTCTGCCTCCGTTCAGCAAAAAGGGGCATGAAGGAGACGCAGCTGTGGAACCGCATACTGCACGCGTACGCCATCCGGGCAAACTTGGCCAGCATCAACCGCATTCTCAACCTCATGACGGACATGGGAATCTCTTACAACGAGATGACGTACCAAGAACTCCTCCTGGGCTTGTCCCTGTGCCGTCAGTCTCACCATGCACTGCACCTTCTTGCCGTAGCCATCAAGGACAATGCTTTCGAGGTCCAGGAGCATCATTTCCATACCCTGATGGGGGCCTTCATCAAGACTGCCGAACCGCACCTTGTGCTCCGGATTCACAAGCTGATGGAGCAGTGCGGTCTTCGAGCCTCAGCCGCCAGTATGACCCACGTCATGACGGCGCTCGGCCAATGGCACAAGATGCCGATGGCCATGCGACGCGGTCAGCGGCTCGCAGATGCAGTCGGAAAGGTGTGGCGAGAGTTTTACCAGCTGTTCCAGCGTGACTACCGGGGCATAGCAAACAACCGCCCGTCTTCTTCGTCTCGCTCGCCCGCGAGCATGGTCATGCAGACAAGCCCCCTGGCCTACCAGATTGGCAGGATGGTTTATCTCTTCACGCAGATGAAAGACATGGGCACGGTAGAAGAGCTCATTGAGCTGTATCGTTACGTCGTCCAAGGCGATAAGCACTCCAAGGAACCCCTGCCCGCCGCTCTGCTCAACTCGCTGATGCTGGCGCAAGCCTCGGAGAAGCGATACGACACTGTGCGCGAGATCTGGGATGTCATGTTTGCCATGGCCAAAAAGGGCGGTCTTTCGGCAGAATACACCGAGCGGTCTCCCCGGTCATCGAAAATCTCGCCTCGCTTCAAATACATCCTCTCGGATGCACTCAAAGTCATGCAGAACATGTACATGGCACAGGGTGATGCGGCTGGGTTGCAGAAGGTGGTAGAAGAGGTTTACCGGGAGGGATTTGAGATCGACTCCAAGAACTGGAACCTACACATCCAGTGTCTCGTGCGCCTGAAGGTTTACCGACCCGCCTTCGAGCTGTGTGAAAAATGGCTGATGCCCAACTGGGCCGGCTGGGCCACCGTGCGCTCGAGGGAAAACATCAAGAACGAACTCCCCCTCGACCTGCGGCGGCAGGGACAGATGAGGCGCCTGCTCCGGCCCGTGGCGCACACGCTGTATTACTTGGCGAGGGCGTACATGGAGCTGGATAAGATGAGCCCCTGGTTGCCCGAGGCGGCGCAGATCCTCGGGGAGGTGGAGGGGAAGGCGCCGAGGTGCTACAGGGCCATTATGACCATGATGCGGATCCACACGGACGCCGAGTACGCCATCCTCGGCCGGCGGGAGGACGACGTGCCACAGAAGTGGCTCGGCGCGGCCGCCGAGGAGGAGGACGACTACGTCGGTGCGGCCCCTGAGCTCGAGGACTGGGAGGAGCCCACAGATGGCATCAAGACCCAGGCGCACGGGGGATCGTGAGAGTAGATACGGCCGCAAGTACCTTCGAAACAGGATATCCCAAACCAAGCAGCTCACCGCAAGGCTGTCTGCTCTCGGCTATGCTACGTGGCATTGGCTCGTTGACCTCATGTGCAAATGTATGTGAATATTTGCCACCAGATGTTGGCAACAAGCCCCGAACAGTGCATGGTTTGTATATGAATAGCCGGACGAAGGCGACGAATAGAGTCGGACCGGGGGATAGACAGCGATCGGGACGCGCGGGAAGTACGGGACGTGATCTCGGCTTGGCTGTACACGTCACCTTTGCTCGTACCCGCCTTCCGCGCTCCGTATGGTATATTACCATTGTTGTGCATTGTCCACGGCAATCTCACCGCACGCAAGGTCGATGCTTGAACATCCTACTTCTCGTCTATACCTAGGTGCTTAGTGATGTTGGATGCACGAGTATACCAGAGCTGGGCCCCCCCCTCCAAAATCAGAAGTGCTGGGTTGCGTCGGGCGGTCATGAATGATATTCTGCAGAGTCTTGACGAGGTCTGTTCGGGACGCAAAGCTCCCGCGGAGCCATAATACCAGCACAAGGCACTGACCGCCATCCTTGGGGTATCCCTTTCTAGACGAAGCTCTGGCGCGTGATAGACCCGTGAGCTGTGGCGTCACCAGCGGGCAAGAGAAGAAGAAAAAAAGAACTAACGTCTTATAAACAAGGAGGATGGATAACCCAGTCTTCACATCGAATCAAACCACCAACGCCGTTACCAGCCAGAATGGCTCCGAACTCGCCCGTAGCCACCCGAGAAACCTCGAAAAATGGCATGATCATGATGGCATAAAGGCGCATGATAGGAAATTGCAGGCCCCCATTTCATTCCTCTTTGGGGGTGTTGGGAGCCGGTGTGGAAGACTCGGTGACGGCGACCGAACCAGGCCGTGCGATGGGCGCCTCCTCCGACACCGAGGTAGAATGCAGTAAGTGCGAAGGATGGGCAGGCTCTCGCGTTACGGAGGCATTGGCGTGCGTGTCGCCAAGTTGGCGTTCTGCTATCGTTTAGTGCGCGGTACATAGGAGGGGGGGGGGGCAGCAGAGGCTGGGGATATTAACCAAGTTCTCGAATCCGGTGGCGTAGCATTTGGTTCTCCCGAATCAAGGACTGAGTCTCGGCCTGGTAGAAGGCGCTCTCGTCGCGGACGCCGCTAGAGCCAGTGGCGCCACCAAGGATGCACGGCTCAGCGCCCTCGGCGTTTATCGAAGTCGACCGTAATCTGGGAGATGAAGCGCCACGACTCGACCTGCGCGAGGATCGAAGATCCGGCCGGGTCATGTCGAAACTGCTGCGGGGGTGGGCCATCACTGGCGACCTAGGCGTAGTAGGGCCTGCCATGGAGGCGTGTGGCGACGGATGCGTCACGAGGGACGCGGCGGAGGGCGGCAGGGCGTGAGGCAGCGAGCTCGACTGGTCGGAGGCGGGAGGCGCGTCCTCGGCAGCCACGGTCGACTGGGGAGGGTGGCCTTGGGCTGCCTGGAGCTGTTGCAGCTGGACCTGCTGTTGGCGGATCATGTGGAGCAAACGGTTGACCTGGGCCTCCTGCTCGGCCTCGAGCTCCTGGTGTAGCTCACCAAGGCTGGGGGCTCGACTGCGGTGTTGGGGATCGCCTCCCGTTAGGAGAGGCGAGGTCGGCAAGGGCGGGGGGCTGGCAGGGCCGTGGCCCGCGGCAGCCGACGGGGATGTATCGTGAAGCATCTCGCCGGGCGCAGGTACGGACGGGTCGTTCAAGTGCAGGTTATGGAGGATGGCGGATCGTCGACGGCCGTCAGCCTGGGACGATGACGACTGTCTGTTGCGCGAAAGCGAGCTACTTGGTGAGCCTGTGGGTAGGTAAAACGAATTAGCAGCAAGCCAAGCGCGAGTACATCGCCCCGTCCATGGGATGGGGTAGGTAGCTGAACAAGAAGAGGTACCTCTCAACTTGCTTGCGTTGGGCACGTCTACCCACCTCCTTCATGCACGCTGCGCAGGCAGGCAGGCAGGCAGGCAGATAGGTAGGTATTGTGCTGGGAGCCGAGGGGAGCCCTGGGGAGGAGAGAGTTGAAGTGGTGGACTTACGTCGTGGTGGCTCGTGTTGGAGGCCGGCATTCATGGTGGCAGCGGCCTGCAGGGAACCGGAGCCGCGGCGGGCGGCACTGGAGGGTGGAGACTCGCCCACGACGATGGCGGCCTGGTTAGGCTCGCCGTTGGAGGAGGCCGAAGCCACGGTGGAGGCGGCGGGCGGTGGGTGCGAGGTATGCATGGCTCGCGTGGTGGATGGTGGGAGAGAGTTGAGGTCAGGAGCCATGGATGCAGGGAACGCCGTGCGCAGGCGTTGCTACTTATCAATAAAAGCGATGGGATCTGGCCGTCGAGGCGAGACGGTGACGACGGCCGCTTCTTGCTCGTTTGGGAGTGCCGGTTGCTGGTGGTTCGGGAGAATGATGCAGCCCACTTCCGCTGGCTGCATGCAGGCAGGCGGGCAGATCAGCAGGGACCTCACGACGGTACGGGAAGACGAGAAGCATGGACTACCTGCTCTAGGTACTTGCCTGCCTGCCTGCCTGCCTGCCTGCCACGCCCCGCGCCCGACACACCAAGACCACCACGGTTTCTGTACCAGGCCTGACAAACGGGGTGAGGGGGTACGCTCCGATGGGGTGGCTGGTCTCGTTTCTGCTGTCCAGAGCGAGAGGCCACCGTGGCTTGCGTGGCTCTCGACTGCAGCTTCATCTGTCTGTCTGGTACCCCAGTCCGCAAGCTCCTGCATGCCCATGCCAGCCCCGGTACCGTTTGCCTGGCTTTGAGCCGGCTCGCGTGGATGGGAGAGCGCGTGTGGTTGAGTGGAATGGTTTGCCCACCGGCTGGGGGGGAGGGAGCGCTCAATGTCTACCTAAGAGCCCTGGAGACGAGGTATCCACTTCGGCTCTGGCGGATGGCCCAGTTGTCGGATCCGGCGCGGCAAATGGGGAAGCGGACCGGTCACTTTAGGTAGGAGGTTGCCGGGCACCTGGGACGAGCAACACGTCGGCTGCATACCCGGGGGGGGGGGGGGTGGGGGACAGAATAAGTGACTCAGCTAGGACATCTTCTGGTGTGGCTCTGGTAGAGCTGCCGAGTCCTTATTTTCCTTGGTCTCCCCCCCTTCGATACCTTAGCCCCTCCCAATGGCCATCTCTTGTTGCGAATTCAGACCCGAATTACCACCCCCGCTACGCGCATCGCTCCCGTGTTGGCTACCTAGGCACTAGAAAGTACACAGCTGCCCCGTCGTGATGCGGCGGCGGGGGCGCAGGTGAGTGCCGGTGGGTTCATGGGATAGCCCGATACAGCTCCAGAGCTGGTGCGATGTGGTGCGCAATGGCCTGATGCGTGGGAAACCTGGGCCGGTTGACCAGCCAAGCAGCGACGACGCCTCCAGTCCCGCCGCCGCCAAAAAACCGGGCCTGGTGTGAAGAGATGGGCCATTCCAGGAATCCCCGGATCCTCGCATTTACGGGAGGCTATCTATGAACCCGCTTCCGTCATGGGCCCTGCCCGTCTACCGACATCCCGCGCCCATTACGTACGCGGACGGGGGGCATCGTGGCGTGTGTGTGCGTAAAGGTCCACGAGTCGACGGCGCTTGAGCCAGGACATGTGATCGAGTGCAGGACCCCGATAGCTGCCTCTGCCGGGACGTAAAGCTGTCCGCACATCGTAGCACGGAAGCATCTGCATGCCTGCCTGCGGTATTCGCAAGAGGGGGATCTCTTGAGACTCGCCATCCCCGCAAGCCACGTGTAGCCACATGGATGGGATGACGATCGGGATGGGATGGCATAACCGGGGCTGTCCATAAGATAGACTCTGGTGCAAAACCCAAGCTCCGGTCCGGCCGCCGGTGGGGGGGCCCATGGGTCCCCGGCCGAGTACCTACCGCCGCCGTCGCCGCCGGTGCCGCCGCCAGTGCCGTCGGCCAGTGCAAAAGCCTGGGACGAAACACAGGAGGCATCTTGACCCAGATCAGAATGAGTGGCCATAGTACGCATCTTCTTATCTCTACCCTCTTAGCCATGCGCCCTTGCGTTACACCACACCGCCGTGTCCCCTAGCTTTACCACCCCTCGGCCAGGCGGAGTCGGACCAGAGTGGTGGGGAATGGGGTGGCTCTACCGTTTCCCCTTCTGCGTATCTAGACACATTCCCGTGCTTTCTCTGTTCGTGCTGTCTGGTCCGTTGATCAAGATGCCACGATACCCATCGAGAAAGTGCTGAGAACCCTCCGCCTACTACGTGCTCCATCCCGTTGGTTTGAAGACAGTCAAAAATTCCGGTCCAGCACCCGCCTTGGAAGTGGCGATACTGGCCAAGGGCTTGTGGGTACGGGGAGTACTGAACAGACGACCATTAGACAGCCTGTTTTGCAATACAACCCACCCGCTCTGGAGCGATCGCTGCTGTTTACCCAGGAGGCCACCTGCCTCAGTATGGACCGGGGATGGATGAGAACAGCCTTTTGGGTTGACTTTTCAACAGTGGACGCGGTCTGATCCCAACCCCGGGGGGACTCCAGCCCGTCTTTGTTAGAAACGTCACCTTCAGCCCTCGCCATGGCTAATAGATGCCTTAGCAAAGACAGCATTGGCACGCCGTATTCGGTTTTGTTTTCCCAACTGCCCATCTTATGGAACTTGCCGGTCCATAAGATCAGCACTTAAGGGCATTTCCCTGGGCAAACGTGGGGGGGGGGGGGGGAACCGAGCGCCGGGGTGCCTCCCATACGCCCATCGCCGAACGACCAGCGGCCCAAGACGAGTAGAGCGTTCCCTCGGCGGCCGAGGCAGCGGGAGGCCTCTGTGACTTCCCGTCCTCGGCCCACGTGCCCAACAGGCAGTTCGCAGGCGGAAGGTCCGTCTCAGGAGCGGCTGGGAATGGGAGGGCTTGTAGTCAGGGAGGCCGGGATGGGCGGAAGAGCATTTTGACAGCTTGCTTGCCAGTGCGCTCTAGAACGCGACGAGGCGTTCGAGAGCCGGGATTAGGAGTGCCTGGGCGAAAAGTCTGCCATGCCGGCCGGCGCTTCCCTGTCTGGCTGCCGAGCGTGCCGCCATCAGCGGTCGTGATGGGGCTTATGAGGTAGGTACCTACATATGTCGCAAGGGCCAAGCAGGGCGGCGCAGCTTTGGTAGGGCCGGGCGACAAAAGTCGATTACACAGCACATCAATACATCGATACTTCCCGCATCCCCACATTGGGCATTGGACTCATCATGAATTTCTACTAATATTGTAGCGTACCTCACAGGGCTGACTGTCCGAGGCGGACTGCTACCTAGAACACAAGCTGTAGGAGTCTGTGCGAGCAAATGCCGGACGGGGCGACAGGCAATCTCCGGCGCACCTTTCGGGGGGCAGCGAACCTGCACGGGACAAAGTACAATGACACAAATCCATGCCATCCGCCCCGTCCATGGATATGTTTACCAGCTTAGGTACCTTGGGTACCTAGCTACTTGCCTAGCGTGGAGATTCGCAGCTGCATCTTTTCCCTGTTAACCCCCGTGCGAGGGGGGGCAAAATGCCCCAGCTAGCCCAGGACTGGATTGTAGAGCTACTGGGGCATTTCTTCTGTTCCCCCCTCTCGCCGTGTACCGAATCAAGGTTTGCCGGTCGCTCCCAACACAAGCGCGCGCGAGAGTGCGGCAGGTGCCCCTTGCCGGTGAATGCTGGAACGGAAGGCCAGGGGAGGAGGGGGATTTTGTCAGGCGGGCGTGCGGGGTAGGAGGAAGAAGAAGAGGAGTAGGAGGGAAACTTCAGTGGCTCGGCGAAACGCAGGGTCGAGCTTGGCAGGCGTCGGAGGATCTTGGTCGTGTTTGTTCTGGCCGGTGATAGGACCTTGAACGTGCCTTGGGTTAACGAGTTGGCCATTTCACGGTACCAACCTTAGGTAGAGAGAGAGACGGCGGAGCGACACTCCCATAATTGTCATGCTATGATCATTGTGTGTGTTCAGCTCGCCGACAGCGGCCACATCGCACTCGGGGCTGACGGGGACAGGTCGCTCCCAGCGAACACGAGGGCGACACAAGGCAGTTGGAACTGTGCAACCAATCGACGCGGTGTCCCGCGAGGCCTCGGTTTTCTTTTTCCTGGTCTGGCCAGCCAGGCCGCCGTGGTTGGTCGGGACGGCGTGACTGTCCAACACTGCAGCTGCAAGATGGGCAGGTAAGACTGGGTATTCAGTGACTGTTGTCGCCGTCCATGCGGAACCGGGCGTGTTGGACTGCACCAAATATTGCCAATTTTTCTGCTTCTGTCTCATAGGACTTTCCAAGGCGGAGGCGGGGGTGCCGCATAAAACCCCGATCAGTACACCCAAGCGCCAAGGGAGTGGGAAGAGAAACAGAAGTGATCGGCGCACATCGGCGGTCCAGGGCTCCGCATGACCGTGTGGGTGTTTGTAGTTTGCGAAGGGTCTTATGAAAGGAAATGCCGGTGCTGCCACATGCCATCGGAAGGAATGGCACGGTTACGTGCTGCCAGAGAAGCAACGGCGCGCCCGACGCGCGCTAATACGCGCATCTTAAACAGCATCGTCCTTCCGTCAGGCACGCCCAAAATACCACTGCTGGGGCGCCAGGAGGTTGCAACGATCGACTGTCGATTGTGGGTTTGGTTGCCCGGGCCCAATCGCGACGGGATCCCATATCAAGATCCGTCCCGGCCTGGCCCCAAAACCTTGCCGAGCATCACAAGGTTTGCTAGGCCGGCTGGGCCGCGACTGCGACTGCGACAGCACGGCCACGAAACAGGCCTGGGAGGGCTTGCAGGCGGGCAGGTAAGTATGTACCACCACCACCACCACCACTACGATGGCTTCCCTCAAGCCTCGAGACACGACTTCTCGCCACTCAAGCCCCTCCCAACGGCCTATTCTTGCTTGCTTTTGGCCTTGGGGCTTCGAGCGGGTTGGCAGCCGTCAGCGCCGTGTCTGGTAGCTTGTCAGGCCAACACGCAGAAGCAAGTGCCAAATTGGGGTGGGAGAGCCCTGCAGTCCCCCCTTCTCAAATACCTGCCGTGGGCCGGCTTGGGACGAAAGGACAGGGACTGCAGGAGGAGCGAAGGCGGGAGTTAAGCATGCATGTGTGTTTGAGGGTTGTGTACCTTGCATGTTGGCGGTGTCCTTTTCCCACGCAGTGCCGGCTCCCACCGTTCATCCATGGCAGCGCTGACTATGGCTTACAGGACCTTGGTAGCCAGCAACGCTATCCATTGATGATGGATCCTTGGCGTCTCCGACCCGCCGGGCTACGGGCCAGGGAGAGGGAGGCGCGCAGTGATGATTCGCTCGCTGGGACCCAGAGACAGCGGCGCGCGTTTCTTCTCTCCGCGGCGTTTCTATGGGTGTAAGCTGCATGTCATTGGGGTCACGTCTCGGGCAGCGCGGCGGAAATTACTGCCACTTGACTCTTGCCCCTAGCTATTATTGGATAGGGTGCTGTGAAGATTAGACACTCTGGTGGTTCAATGCCTGGCCCTCGCCATCGCCCGGTGCCTCCCATGCTGCCGTACCACGTGAGACAGGGCTCTCACGACGCGCCCCGACGAACTAGCTGTAGCTTGCAGAGACACACAGGAAGCCCGACATCACCGGGGAGGGGAGGGGAAGTGTGCTCTCGGATGCTCATGCAGGTACGACAGGGCTGCCTTGACTGGGCCGACGGACCCCTATCATTCGTCACGCACACACGCGCGTGCGCGCAAGTACGTAGGTGGTGTCACGAGTGCATCCCACTACACACACACACACGCACACACACACACACGCACACACACACACGCACACACACACACACACACACACACACACACACACACACACACACACACACACACACACATCCATCCCATGTTCGTTCATTGGGGACCCCCATGTAGGTGCAGGCTCGCCTGCATAAGTGAGAGGTGCGAACCTGCGAGCCTCGTAATTTGCACACGCCAACGTCCGCCCATAATGGATCTAGCCCCGGTGGGCTTGGTAATTGTTAGCCCTGTGTGGATGGGCTCGAACAGCGTGGGCCGTGGATTCGCACTACGGCCCCCCCCCTCATTTACCTATACAGGTTCCGAACCAGGAGCCGCTCAGTCCGGTAGCTAGGTTACCAGTCGCCCAAACCGTTTCCGCCTTGTGGGGGCGGCATCCGGAGGAATTACCTACAAGCTAGATGGGATCGGTGAAGATGACCAAGCTGTTACCGCCTTCGGCTGCCTAAACATGGATCCAGGACGGTACTTGTCGTGTGGGGCTTCTTTCTATACTCCGTAGCTGGGTTTTTTCTTCTCTTGTTTCTTTTCCTCTTCCTTGGACGGGCCGCGGTCCTGCCGTCGGCACTCAGCTCCAAGGCGACGTCGCGAGACTAGTCGTCGGAGGTACCTGGCCATTCCGTGATGCCGTGGTCCACGCGGCTCTCACTTCCGGCCTGGGCAGAGGGGGGGTATGCATTGTTTTTCGGTGCTCTCACCCTCACCCACCCGTACGCATGGGTTGTACGCTTCGCGCACCCACAGGCGCGCGCGCGCGTACACCCACGCACACCCCTGTCCGTCGCAGGCTTGCAGCAAGTTCCTGTTGCTCCGGTCCACTTGGTCCAGCCCAGGCCGGGGTGGGGGGATCGAGAAGCTGACAAGGAACAGTAACGCCTTGTATGCAAGGATGTGCATACCAAATGCCCCAGTATGTTAGTTTGTACTCCATAGTTGGATGTATGGTAGTCGTAACTCAAGGTAAGCAGGCCGGGGCTTGTGTCGATGGTTCCATGCTTGCTTCCCAAGCCTGTGCCTGGTCTAGGCGTCCTCGTCCGCTCTCTCTGGCCGAGGACGACGTCGGTCTGAGACCCCCAGACGCCTCAGGTCCGATTGGTCTACGTTTGGGAGGCGGCCCCCATCCGCCCATCCGCCCATCCGTCCATCCATCCTCCTCATCAGGGCTCCTCCTGCTACTGCCTTTCTTTCCACCGCCGCCGAGGCTCCTGTTCCTGCGTCATGGCGATGTCTCTTCACCCTCTCTCTCCCATTCCCTCCCACCCCTCTTACAACACCAGCGCCGCCCCCCACTCCTCTCAGGCCCGGCCCAGTACCTACAACAGTCTGAGCGGCGCATTTTAGCCTCCAGTTCCCACTAGATACAGGTGCATACCTGGAAGTCTATACAGGGTTGCCTTGACCTCGTCCATCGCCCAAGCAAACTGTTCCCGGTCGTTTTGACTTTTGGGCTCCCCGTTGGCTCGGCATACATGTCGTTGCAATCTCCCGTCCATTGACGCCTGTCTCTGTCTTCCTGGCCCCGTCATCTTATGTCGGGCCCTTACACGCCGCTCACAGCTCCCGCGGTTCAGACAGTTGTCTTATCCTTGCAGTCCCGAGCCCAGGCACGTCGGTGGCTGTCACCCAGACACCCAATTTCCTTACTCTTGACTTCCATCTTTAAAAGAAACCATGGGGCCGAGTCCTGCCAGTCCTACGGACGGGGCCTTCGAATCTTTACAGTCCCGCATCCCCAGCACTCGACGGCCCAGGCCTCCAGATATCTCCACCATGGGCGACGAGAACCGCATCCCCTTACGCGCACAGTCGGCCCAGTCCGGGCGAATCGGCAAGCGGGAGTCCATGGCTGGTCTTCGAAGTCTCTTTGGCAAATCCAAGTTTGGCAGGGACGCCAGGGACGTGGATGGGGCCCTGCCGCTTCGAGAGCCGTTCAAGCCCGGAAGCATACGTGCCTCGCTCGCTGAGATCAGCCACTGGCCTCACGCGCTGCAGCCGCAGCGATCCGAAACCTCATTGCTGAGTACCGCCAAATCGCGGTCAACACCGAAGCCGCTGGAGTTGAGAAGCCACTCATCAACCTCGCGCTTGAAGTCTCCTGGCAGCGGCAAGACCAAGTTGTTTCTGCCATCTCCGACTCTGATGCCACGGTCTGCGCGGATGCCAACGGGGGAATCGCTGCCTTTGTTTCACGTACTACCGCAGGCCGTCAAGCAGACCGCTCTGCCGGCCTGTACACTATCCGCCGACGCGCTGCTTCGCCTGAACGGGTCCCGAAGCAGTCTCCTGTCTCGTGACGACCTTGCGCTCAGCTCCATGAGCCTCGACGACGACGACAGCGCTGAAAGAAAGGCGGAGAGGATCTGGAAGAAGCACCAGCGCACCATGGGCTCCAAGAGCATCCTGGAATGGACCACCAAGATCTACGTTCTCGTCGCCTCGGGAGTGCTTCTCCAATACTCCAGCGAGGGACCGTACGATCGGCTGCCGGAGAAGATCCTCCACCTCACGCGCGACTCGGCCGCTTTCGCCAGCGATGCCATCGCCGGCCGGCATTGGGTCCTTCAGGTGTCGTCTACCACGGACGCTGACGGCGCGGTCCCGACCGACTCCAAGTCACTGTTCGCCAAATTTACGCATCGCGGGTCAGAAAAGAAGCAAGTGTCTAATTTTCTGCTGGTTTTGGAAAGTGCCGAGGACATGGACAGCTGGCTCGCCATCTTGCGGCAGACCATCGAAGCGCTGGGCGGCAAGAAAAAGCTGTCTGAAACGGGATCGCCCGAAGTTGACGAGTTCCCTGCGGAGCTGAAGCCGCAGGCCAGCCAGCGAACTCTGGTTGTGCGGGACCCGGAATATTTCACTGATGTCGTCGAGCAAGACTTCGCCTGGAGCCCGAAGAACACTTCGAGCCCCCGGGTATCGCGAGAATCGGTGCCGGCCGATTCGCCCTTTGAACACCACGATGGCGTGCTGGACGACATGTCGACCACGGGAAGCCGTTGCTCTTCTGATGGCCAGGTTTTGGACAGCCTGCGGGAAAACAACAACCGACTCTCCTTCGTTTCCACCGGACAACGAACCTTCGTGACGTCGGAGGGCTCGTCACCGGCATGCTCTCCCGTCCGTGCCAGCTTCTCGAGCCACGGCGACGAACACCAGCAGCCGCCACAGGAAAACAGAACATCGACCGAGGTCAGGCTCCGCCCTAACGCCCAGGCAATCTCGTATCGGAGACAGTCCATGCAACCGTTGTTGACGGCTTTTGAGTCACGGATCGACCCTGTAGCGCGCCCCCATTCTACGGTTCTGGATAGTGCGGGAGCAGAAGACGGCCAGCAGCCCTCGCCCGCTCGCCAAAGCATCCCCACCTTCAGTGTGGCCCACTCCAACACCCGACCGTCCCCGAGCCTCAAGGGAGAGCAAACCGAATCCAATCAGGGGCTGGATCAGGGCGTGCTGCCCAGAACGTCACGGAAGCCGCCGCCCACCGCCCTTGCGCTGGCACGACCTCTCTCAGTTGTGCTAGACCAGCCGTCCCCCAACCATGCCCAGGAATGCTCGAGAAACTTGAACACATTGTGCGGCGTGCCGTCCCATGCCGACGACGGCGGCCCGAAGACGGCTCCGCTTTGGCTGACTCGGGACCGAGACCGGGATGCCTTGCGGGCGTCGCTACTTGGGGAAAGGCTTTCGTCATTCGCCCCGGCGGCGCGTGAGGGGCCAACCAGTCCAGGCGTCGCCGAGACGAGCGACGGGGCGTGGACAACACCAGCCGTGGAAAACCCTCGACTTGTCATCGAGGCGGCATCCCCCGTACAGGATCTGGCGTCGCCGCCCCCGGCCAGGAACTGGGTCTCGATACCCAGGGCTATGTCTTCGATGAGCAACCTTGACACAGCTCGGAGGCTGTCGGCATCCTTGAAGACTGCGGGCGCCGCGTCGCCAACACCGCACCTTCCCGAGGAAGAGAGGCCCTACCGCCATTCCCTAGGAGGCGTCGCCGATCTGGACTCGACTGGGGCCCACGCGCCCCCGTCCCTGCCGACGAAGTCCAGGGAGCGAAGGCCGAAGTCCCCGCTGCCAGACTCGGCCGCATCCCCCGTGGCAAGCGACGCGAACAGCAGAGGCCTCCTGAGCCGCAAGAGCATGCCGCACCTGACGAATGTGCCACCGCCCGTCCCCCCCCCGACATGCGCTCTCCCCCCGATTCCGAAGAAGTACCAGGAGAGCAATGCATGAAACGCACTCTGGCGCTCTTCGCACGTAATGCGCCACCAACCGTGGCCCCCCGCCCCCTACGACCGACTACCCTCGGGACCATTTTCTTTCTTCTTATCTTTCCCATTGTGAGGAACCTGTATGCATACCTATTGGACCTTATGAGGCATGACGATGACGGCGTTGGGTGGTCACAGCCAGTTGCTACATTTGCCTGGCTTTAAAACGGGATATGCGTGTTTCGTTATTTTGTGGGCACGGTTGGAAAAGGAATGGCGGATATACCACTTCAGCTTTTTACCCTGTTCTTAGTTAGCAGCTTCATGGCTCAATGCGACTGTTTTGTATGCACTTGTTCATGCGCCGTGCGGTCGTTCCTTGGGACCCGAATCCTGCCTTTGAGGCGTGGGATGCAAATGGCAAGGGGGCCGCCTCGGGGTCGACTCGAAGGCGACGGCTGGGTTATGACCAGAAAAGCCGGAATCAGGCAGCCAATACCAAAAAAAAAAAAAAGCGAGTGGTACCGATCCGACCCGTCTCCAAGAGCATTCATGGCCTCCGAGGCAGTGCTGCTGCTGCTGCTGCTGCTGCTGCTGCTGCTGCTGCTGCTGCCGCCTCCATCCACGGGACACTACAGCGGACGTGCGCTCATTGACGCCTGGCGTGCTGGCCGGGTTTTGTTCGGGTGCGTTGGTGTTCCCCCGGAACCGTAATGGGCGCGGTGGGAAAGAGCGGGGAACGTAGGCTTTACGGTGGCCACAGCACAGTGGGAAAGACCGGGCGACGTACCTGTACCATGAATATTGTTCCGAGGCCGCTGGACGACGGGGTGTCTGCATTCCCAGAAGGCGTTTAGTGACGAGCGCGTACCCGCGCTGTGGTGTGTTGCTTTCTCTGCTGGCGGGCAGATATTATGTACGGTTCTAGTTTACTTATGCTCAGCTAGTACACACAGGCGGGGAGCCAATGCGTGCAGTCCAGTCACCACTAGCCCACGAGTCCCCACCACAGATAAAATCCAAAAATTGCCCATCACTCCAGCCTAGACCGCATCGGAGGGAATTATCGACGACCGGCCCTTGGGACAACTCGACACAACTCGCACCTACAACAGACTTACCGGAGCGGAATCAACCCCCAGGACCCCCGACTGTACCGTAAAAACCGCCACCATGTCCAACACCAACAGGTACGCGCCCGACGTGACGGTGTCCGGCGCCGCGCCGGTGAGGAGGAGACGCTGACGTGTTGCCACCGCAGAGACTGGGCCGACGACGACGATCTCGACGAGACCGTGAGCACCGAGCTGCCGCCCCCCCAGACGATCCAGAACAAGGACGGCACCAAGACCACCATCACCTACCGGTTTAACGAGGATGGCCAGAAGGTCAAGACGACCCGGCGGATCCGCATGGTGACACACCGCGAGGTCGTCAACCCCCGCGTGGCCGAGCGCAAGGGCTGGGCCAAGTTCGGCCTGTCGGCCAAGGACCCCAAGGGCCCGCAGATGGACACGACCAGCGTGGGCGAGAACATCATCTTCCGCCTGTCGCCCAACTGGCGCCAGGACGCCAAGGATGAATCCAAGGACGTCAACGCCACCGCCATGAAAGACAAGCTTAAGGACAAGACCGTCAAGTGCCGAATCTGTAACGGTGAGCATTTCACGGCCCGCTGTCCCTTCAAGGACACCATGGCCCCCGTCGGCGCCGAGGGCAGCGCCGACGTGGCTGCCGGTATGGGCGACGACCTCTCGGTCACCGGGGCTGCGGCCGGCGGTGCGGGCGCAAAGAAGGGAAGCTACGTCCCGCCGGCGCTGCGCAACGGTGGCGGCGCCGCCGCTGGCGAGCGGATGGGTGGCAAGTTTGGCGAGAGAGACGACCTGGCCACCCTGCGTGTTACAAACGTAAGTGCGCCCCTCAGTCCCCGCGACATGGGCCCTGGGGCCCTCCGCGCCAAGAATCAGCGGCTAACCCGCGTTGACAGGTGTCCGAGATGGCCGAGGAGGGCGAGCTCCGCGACATGTTCGAGCGGTTCGGCCGCGTCACCCGTGTGTTCTTGGCCAAGGACCGCGATACGGGCATGGCCAAGGGTTTTGCTTTCATCAGCTACGCGGACCGGACGGATGCTGTCAAGGCATGCAGCAAGATGGATGGTTACGGTTTCAAGCATCTCATTCTGCGCGTGGAGTTCGCCAAGAAGCCGCAGTAAGGCATTGGGCATACGGGTTTTGGTCAGGTTGCATCATTCGGTCGTGGTTAATGGGAAAACCACCCAGGGGATACGGGCCCCTTGCAACAAGCATTTTGGAAGGCGCACCATGTGTAATGGAGCATAATCTGCGCCGCACAATACTACAGTTGTAAGCGGTATCCCCCGAGTGTACTATTCACGGCCCGCCCGTGTGGCTGGGCGGCGTGCAAAATACAAGCAGGAATTGCATAGTTATCCGAGGGGCCGGGCGAATCCAGTTGATGTCTTTTGATTGAAATGGTCTTCCTAGAATACTAGGTATCTGACGTCTTTCCCAGGGCAAGGTGTGGAAGGCCGACAGTGAGAAAGCATAAGCGAGACGAAACGTCTTCATCTTGGAGAGACGACGAAAACACCCGCATGGACCAAGGAGGCAGTTTCCCCCCCCTTTTTGCCGGAGCACTTTTACGCGTCCCATCCGAGACGAGAGGACGGAAATTATGCAAAACGCCCATGACCAAGATTTCATTAGTGCGTCCTGTCTCGTTATATCGTGAAATAAAGGAAAGTGGGTGTGTTATTGTTGTGGTGGTCGTGACCGTGGTGGTTGTTGGGAAAAGCGAGCAAAGGTGCCGACGGGCGGGACGCGGACAAACTGAAAGTGTGCTTGCTACTGCGGTGGGAGTTGGTTGGAAAGATTGTTGGCCAAAAGAGATGTATAGGTCCTTAGTTGACACGAGCGTGCCGTTTGATTAGGTCGATTAGGCGAGGGTAGATTGTATTGCCGCGGCGTAATGGCAGCGGTCTCCCGACAGGAGCACGAAACAAGAAAGAAGAAGAGAGGAAAAAAGAAGAGGCTGTGTAAATCTCGGGTTGGTGTGGGTAGTGCTGATATTGGTGTCGGTCCAGGTGGCATCAGTCACCGGGGGGTATCATTGAAGGCGGTTTCTCCTCGCATCTTGTGCGGCACAGGTCTCTCTTCCAGCTCAGTCCACGTCTGAATCGGTCTGGGTCTCGCGGGCCAGAGCCTCCTCCAGCTTCCTCTTCCGCTTGAGATCACGCTCGCGCTGGGCGACCTCACGCTTCTTCCGGCGGGCTTCCTTCTTCTCGACCACGAGGTAGGGGGCAGCCTTGATGACAGAACAGATGCCCTTGAAACCCTGGCCGAAATGCGAAAAGGCCTCCCTGAAATGGGTCTTGGTCTCGTTGTAGTTCTGACGGGCACGCGTAGCATTCTTCTTGGCCAGGTAGGCTCTCTCAGCCCGCTCGGCCTTCTTAAACTGCTACATCGTCCAGAGTCAGTAATTCCTAGTTCAGTACTCGGGAAGCAAGTTTCGGGGCCACCCTCAGGCCGGCAAGCCGGGAACAAAGCGTAGTAGGAGTGCCACGGCAAGGAATCTGGCTCAAAGGGGTAACAAAAAAAAACACCGGATCTTGCTTACCTCCGAGGCTTGGCGGCGTGTGGTCATTAAGAGGTTCTCCGTGCCCGAGGTGCCGGGGCGCGCCGGTGTGGCCTTCTCATCCGGTATCTCTTCGGCGGGCTTCTTCCCCTTGGCCTTGCTCGCATCTTTCGCCATTCCGAACATATGGAGAGGATTAGGTGGAGGGGGGTTGGAAAGAGAATGAGTTGATGAGTGAAGGGAGTGAATGGAGCGGGAAAACGGGCTCTCAGGCCTGAAGTAATTCATCCGAGTTATATGGAAAAAGAAACGAGCGTATGATGGTCGAGTGTCCAATCCACGAGGAGGGGAAGAAGGGTCCTGTGCCAGAGCCGGCGCTTGGTGATCCCGGCCTATATATGCCCATATTATCTACACACGTACCTTCGGGATCGAATCGACAACGCGATGCTTCGTGGACCGCGCCGCACGGGCTGGCCATATTGGTTCCTCTCCCCGCCCTAGGGTTGATCCGCCCGTGGCCGGTCACCCGAAAGTCATCATCGTCCACTCCATCTCCAGCACCTTGCACACCTCGACACATTTATGCGGATCCCGGCCTAGGCCGGCAGAGACCCCTCGGACCAGGCTCTGGATGGGCCGTGAGAAGCATTGGCGGCGGTGGCCTCGTGGGCGCCGGGCCCCCTGGTGTATGCCAATGGGGATTGTTTCGATTTGCATAAACATCGAATCTTAACGTGGCTGCGGCATGTTCCTCTTCGGGGGAGGGTTGCCCTGGCCCCGCCGAGCGCGCCGGTGTGACCGCGCATGATGGCTCGTGGCGGCCGGCGATCGCGTCGTGCCCCGTGCCTGGCGGCGGACGAAAAGGATCTATATGAGCACCGCCATAGCCACCACCCGCAGCAACGTTTCGCCCGTGTTGCTTTCGCGTTCCTGGCCTGGTGCTGGGCTGATTGGCGAGGCTGGCAGAGCAGAGGCGAGCGGGGAGACCTGAAGGGGAGGGAATGCTGGACTTCCGAGGGGAAGAAGAAAGAAGCTCAGGGAGGGGCGCGGGCCAGCAACGCCCTTGTCCCTGCCCGCCCAAGTCGCCAGCCAAAGATCCCCGACCAATGCTTGGGTGACAACCCGCATTGGGGAAGAGCAGGTGGGATTTGCATGTCTCGTTTCGGGTGCACGCCAGCCAATGAAGGAGGCCGGGAGAAGGGGGTTCGCGTATTGAGGTCCAGTGCTCAGCCCTAGGGTGGGCAGTCCGGCCGTTGCAGGAGGGAGTCCTGGACTGGAGTACGTGGTACGTTTGGTAAAGTACATCTGGGGTGTCAGTATAAGCGAGCTGGTAAGCCGAGGCCATGACGACCGACCGACACCACAGGCCGCTTGCCGCACGTGTTCCGGTCCGGCAGCCGCTGAGAGGCGTCGAGGCTCTTCTATTGCCGCCCCCGCGCCCCCCCGAAGAGCTGCCACTCACACCCCTCAACTCGAACAGTAGGCCCGCGCTGTAGGGCTGTTGTTGTCTCTTTGCCCAGCTTGGCTACATCGACATCGACTGCCCGCCTGCCTATCCTGTCCGAGCACATCACAATTGTTTATTGTTGGCACCGTTTTGTGCGTGACGTAGTGCGCGGTTGCTCGCCCAGTACCCCCTACCCTACCTGTCCGGTAGCCGGCAAATCGCTCGTCTGCTTGCCAACCCGGTCGCCGCCACCGCTGCTGCTTCCTACTTGGGATAACCGATCGCATCCACTCCCCCATTCTCGCTTCGTACAAAGCCAGCTCTCCTCAGGGCACCGCGCCCCAGTGGAATTCAACATCCACACTCTCTCCTCCTCCCCCTTCCTCTCCCTCTCCCTCTCTCTGCCCCCCCCCCCCCCCCCCCCTCCCGCGAGACGACCGGAACCCACGCACGCCCAACCATGAGTTCTGGGGCAGATCCCTCAACGGATGCCGGCGCGTTGCGCCAGCGCCAAGCTGCCCAGACGGCAGACGGGAAGCAGCCCGGTTCCTCGCATGCCGGCCAGCCACGCGCCGACCCCGACGCTGACGATTCCAAGGCCCGGAAGACGTTTGGCCGTACGCCCGACGGCACAAGTAAGTAGGAGGACGCACTCTGGTACCACATGTATACTGACCGCCCGGTGCCGTGCCGCAGTCTTCACGGTCCCCACCACCCATGACATGGTCTCCCAGCTGCTTGACCCCAGACAGCCCAAGAATTTGTCCGATGCTGTGGTGCTCGCCATCTTGGCCACCCACATAGCCCTACTTTATCTATTACCCTGGTCGCTGAAACGGCCTGTCTTCGCCGTGACCTTCCTGCTGTGGCGTGCTGCCTACAATCTAGGCATCGGTCTCCTGCTCCGTGCTCAGTCGAATGACAACAAGCTCGTCCTCTGGGCCAAGAAGTGGAAGCTCTTCGAGAACCCGGCTGCCGGGCACAGCCCGCGGCCGTGGCTGTACCGGCTTCTGAAAAAGGAGCTGGAGGCCAAGATCCCCGAGGATTATGCATTTGAAGAGGCGCCCATCGAGTACAACACGTGGCTGGTGTTCCGCCGGCTCGTCGATCTCATCCTCATGTGTGACTTTGTGTCGTACTGCTTGTTCGCGATTGCTTGCTCCCACAGGCCCGAGGGTGAGTCGGCCATGGCGGCGCTGGGCCGCTGGGGCCTGGGCCTGGGCCTCGTGGGCTTCAACCTGTGGGTGAAACTCGATGCGCACCGCGTCGTGAAGGACTTCGCCTGGTACTGGGGCGACTTTTTCTTCCTGATCGACCAGGAGCTGACGTTTGACGGCGTCTTTGAAATGGCACCCCACCCCATGTACTCGATTGGCTATGCCGGCTACTACGGTATCTCGATGCTGGCGGCCAGCTACTGGGTCCTGCTTATCTCCATAGTAGCCCATGCCGCGCAGTTTGCCTTCCTCGTGCTTGTGGAGAATCCCCACATCGAGAAGACCTACAACCCTCCGCAGCCGCGCAGGCGCGCGTCGGCGCCGGGCGCGGCTCCGTCAGATGCTGTTTCGGGGACCGATGGCTCGCCCGCCCCTGTTGTGGGCGCGGCCCCGCAGCATGCGCAGATCCACAACATGCTGGGTCTCAACAACCTCGATCTCTTCCGCACGACCGACTATGCGACGCTCATTCTTCTGTTCTATGTGGTGACGGTGACTGTGGTAACACCCCGGACGCCCCTTTATCAGCTGCTCTTCGTCCTCCACGCCCTGGCCTGGCGCGTCTGGTACTCGGTCGGCCTCGGTGTCTTGCTAGCCCAGCAGTCCAACCACAAGGCATGGACGCGCCACTTTGTCAAGTTCGGCGAGACCACGGTCGAAGCCTGGACGCACTGGCGGGGCATTTACTACATCTCCCAAATCATGGTGTATTCGTCCTTCATCGCCGCATGCTGGAAGCTGTACTCGCTGCCCCAGGAATGGGAGCACGGCTTTACCCTGCTGAGGCACGTACTCGGCGCCGGCCTTATTGCCCTCCACATTTGGACAGCCGTGAGCATCTACGAGTCGCTCGGTGAATTCGGCTGGTTCTTTGGCGACTTCTTCTTCGACCAGGGCGCCCGACTGACGTACAAGTCCATTTACCGCTTCCTGAACAACCCCGAGAGAATTCTGGGCACGGCGGGCCTGTGGGGCGCTGCTCTGATCGCCTGGGACAGGTCGATCTTCCTGCTTGCTCTGGCCGGACACATCTGCACGCTCGGCTTCCTTCAGTTTGTGGAGAAGCCTCATATGAACAAGGTCTACGGGCGGAGCGTCCGCAAGGAGGCAGGCCTCACCAAGTTCCTCAAGAGCTCCATTCCTCCGCCGGTGAAGGGCTATTACTCGAGCGTCAACAAAGTAGTGGACGGCATTTCTTCGCACTTTGTCGAGGAGTTCCTGGAGGCGGCCCGGCCCAAACTGGCGGCGGGTGTCTCCACCATCATGCGCGACACCACGGCCCTCTTCAACAACGTTCCGGCCCGGCTGACGCTGACCAGGCTGTCACCCGACCTAGCCGGCCTCGATCCTAAGGACTACTCGCTGAAGGTAGAGGGCAAGTCGGCCATGCACTCAGCCTTGACGGAGCGCTCGACTGGAAAGGAGGGCACGGGGGCCCGCTTCCCCGGTCAGCTCAAGACCATGATTCTCGAGTATGGTGCCCCCATCAAGGTCAAGTGGACGGCCCCTGCTAGCCACAGCAGGAAGGACTGGATTGGTCTCTACATGGTGGCCGACAACCGCTCCCGTGAATTCACCGAGGTGTCGTCGCTCGGCCGGTGGGCGCCTACAACCCCCGGCCAATGGGACTCGCCCTCCTCCGACAAGGGCGTATTGGTTTCCGACGAGCCCGTATCGAGCGATGCCCCGTTGGACCAAGCGCTCGTGCGCGGTGAAGTCATATTCGAAGGTGACAAGCTGTGGTGGACGCGCGGCGTATTCGAGTTCCGCTTCCACCACGCCGGGAACCACAATGTCATGGCCATTTCGCAGCCCTTTGAGATTCAGATCGGCCGCTTCGACGAGGAAGACGTCGAGGTAGACATGCAGGGGACATACCAGAAAGCGGTGCAAGAAGCGCTGTTGCCCATTGTGCAGAACTGTTTCGACCACAATCCCGACATCGCCCCCACGACGCCGGACGAGTCTTTCGGCAGCCACGTTGAACGCGACGGCAAATACGCCAAGAGGGTGGTCTACGCGATTCAGCAGATGTTTGGTATTGAATTCGCACCGGCGGTGGTGCCGGCCGACGGCACGGTCCGGAATCTGGCATGGCGCATCTGCAACGCAAAACAAGTGCTCGTAAGTTGCCGTGTGTGGCGGGTGGGAAGTGCCGTAGGCGAGGCTGACATTTCTCAGGCCCCTTATTCCATGTCTCACTCGAGAGGCACAACCACCCCAGCTGCCGAGAGGCAGGAACCACTACCCGTCAGTGTCTAAGGGCCCGGGGCGTTGCTGCGTGCTTCTGCAGACGCGGCGACCTCAAAGAGCGGAACCCGCGGAGCGCTGGCAATACGATGGGCGGGACAGGACGGGCCTGCTCACCAACCAAGACGCAACGGGGCGGCATGGCAGTGCTGCTTAGCGACTCCGTTCTCTGGGGCCTTTGATTCAAGGCGCGGCTCCGGGCCTGTGTCACAAACGATACACAAGTAGCAAATCAGAAGTCGTGTTAGTGCCAATTCTGGCCGGGGATTCGCTATCCCAGCGCGTGCTCCATCTCTTCGGACAGGCATCTATCTCCTGGCGGTGACACCAGCATGCTTCATCTCGAGGTGATATGCGGCAAGGCCCGCAAGTAAGCGGCGTTGCCTCCTCGCCTGAGAGGACTCTAAACCGAGCCGACCATGTTGGGTCGCGTATCTCGCGGATCTCGCGGGACGTGCAAAATGCTCACGTGTGGCGCGGACGCGCTGAGGATCGACCCGGCCCCCTCTTCCCCCGCACCGCGTGTCGGGCCTCCGACGGATTCTATCTAGGTATCATGGAAATCGGGTAGCGCCCACGCCGCCACTAGCGAGGTAGATCCCCCGCACGCAACCCCCTTCTTGCCGTCGAGGGCAATGTTGTTGTCAGCCAGCCCGCGGCTCAACACACATAGATTGCCATCCGTACCTCAAGCCTGCCTTTCTCTGCCCCCTCGATCGTCGCCGACGAAAGCGTCTTTTTGTCTTCCACCTGCAATTCCCTGCCCCGTTCGCCGCGCCCACCATGGCTGCCCCCCCCACCATCAGCGCCAACGGCCAAGGGGACCCCGAGACGGGCGGCATCACCTCGGGCAAGACGCCGGCCCCCAAGCCACCCACCTTCGACGACCCCGTGGAGGCGCGCCGGTACCTCAAGGAGAGGCTCGTGCTGGCCTTTCGCATTTTTGCCAAGCTGGGCTATGACGAGGGGTGAGTGCCACTCTCCCATGCCCGTGCCGGCCTTGGACTGACCGTGGCCGTCGGCGCCCGCGCCCAGAGTGGCCGGCCACATCACCGTTCGTGTAAGCCCCCCCCGTTCCGGCCCTCTCCTCTCCTCTTCCCGAGACGCCTCATGCAGACCGGCCCCCGGGGAAGGGAAGGAACGCTGACGAGGCGGCCCGCAGGACCCCGTAGAGCCGTCCACCTTCTGGGTCAACCCGTTCGGCGTCGCCTGGCCGCTGCTCCGCGCTTCGGACCTGATCCGCGTCGATGAGCGGGGCACCATTGTCGACGGCGGGCCCGTCCGTCTTCTCAACGTCGCCGGTAAAGACCCCCTCCCCCCCCTTTTTTTTTTTTTTTTTTGGTTCTTCTTTGCCCGTGATGTGTACCGGCGGCCGCCACCATCGCCATTCAACCGTTCTGCTTGTTTCTCTCCTTGCTGACGTGCCCGCCCCCGCGACAGCGTACATGATTCACTCGGCGGTGCACGAGGCGCGGCCCGACGTGCAGTGCGTGGCGCATACGCACTCCATCCACGGCCGGGCGTTTGCGACGCTGGGCCGGCCGCTCGAGACCATCACGCAGGACAGCTGCGCCTTCTACAACGACCTGGCGCACTACGACAGCTTCGGCGGCGTCGTGCTGGGGCCCGAGGAGGGCCACAACATCGCCCGCGCCCTCGGCGGCAAAAAGGCCGCCATCCTCGCCAACCACGGCCTCCTCACCTGCGGCGGCTCCGTCGAGAGCTGCGTTTTCTGGTTCATGAGCCTCGAAAAGTGCTGCCACGTCCAGCTCCTGGCCGACGCCGCCGCCGCGGGCCGCGGCGGCCGCACCGTCACCGTCGCCGACGACGACGCCGCCTTCACCTACAAGACGGTCGGAACCGAGTTTGCCGGCTGGTTCAGCGCCAAGCCCACGTTTGACCTCATGGCAATCGAGGCCGGCGCCGACTATAAACTGTGAGCGCGGGGTCCGTGGCTTGGCTTGGGGCGGGGGCCTCGGATTTTGTCCCCGGCGGAAACACGGATGGCCCATGTGTATATATAGGTATGCTGTGAATCAGACGCCCCCCCCCCCCCCCCTCCCCGGCCCAAACCCAAGCAGCCTTTCTCATGCATGTTCGTGGCGCTGCAATGTCTCTATGTGCAAAGCAATCTTGTATATGGCTGCGAAAGAACCGGTGCTATGCCCGTATGAGCGCTTCGGGGCCAAGGACTGTGGTCCCCGTATTCTGCCGGCGGTTCATCATCTGTCCGAGATGGATGACCGCAAAAGGGCACTAATTTCCGGTGGCACCCTCCGGAGCGCCACTGTCCTCCATCTTCACATCCCCGCTCGACTCCTCAACCTTAACCGCATCGCCCGACGTTTTCGACTCCTGGGCTTCGCCAGTCGTGGTCCCTTCTGTCTCCTCGGCCTTGACCTCAGCCGTCTCCACGGCTTCGGTGGAGGCGGCCGCCAACGCCGCCTCCGTCTTCTTGGCGGCGGCATCCTTCAGCGTCATGTTGATAACCGGCGTGGTATCGTTGTAAAGACGGAGCAGCATGGCCGACCGATCTTCCTTGGGCAGCATGAGATTCAGCGACTGGAAGCTCTTCCACAGAGGGAGCACCATGCGCTCCGACCAGTCTGGATCCGACCCATCCGGCTCGATCTTCAGAACACAGCAACCCATGCTGATATCCCGAGCCTGCTCTCCAATCTCCCCCAGCTTGACCCAGTCCCCTTCCGAGAACTTGGGGAACATTTCCTTCAGGAGAATGTGGAATGTCTCCTTGTTGGTCAGACGGACCACTCGGTCCTGGCCCACGTAGCCGGCGATCATGGGCATGCCTTCGGACTGAATACGCCATCGGCAGACCTCGGCCGAGGGTGCGTCTTGCTTCATGAACATCTTCACGCCTCCGTGAACCACCTTAATGCCGCGGCCCTCGTTCTCCTTGAGGATGTCTCGCATGAGGGCGCTCGTGTAGTAGATGGCCTTGGCGGGCTCGCCGGCCGCATTCCGCACCATGTATCGGTCTGAGGGGAAGTGGGGCGACAGGTTGTAGAAGTTCTTGATGGTCTGGATGACCTCGTGGTCGGGCGAAATGTACTTGAAGGGCTCCTCGTAAGACCCATCCGCATTCCTCCGGCGCTGCGCGTCTTGTGCCGGGGGCTTCGGCGTGTTGCTGTCTGAGGCTGGGGCCGAAACATCCGCCACGGTTCCTGTCGTTTTCGACAGGTCTTGCTCAACCGGAGTCTCTGTCGCTTCCGTCTTCACCCGGTCATCTTCTACTGCCAACTCCTCCTTGATCGCCGGAACCTCGATGGAGGCATCGGCGGGGACCTCGGGCTGGACGTCCGCACCTGCATCCGACTTGGCCTTCTTGACATCGGTCTTCTCTTCGGCCTCATCATCTTCTAGAGGCCTCTTGGCCCCGGCGGCCGGGAGCACATCGGTAGGCACTTCCACGGCCGCCTTCACCTCCTCGACAGCGATCTTGGCACCGACTTCCTCCTGGGCAGCCTTGGCGTTGTTGGCAGTTACCTTCACGTCGGGCTTAACCTGGGGAGCCTCGGGCTTGACCTTCAGCTCGGCCTTCTTCTCCAGAACCGTGATGAAGAAACCGCCAGTGTCCTGTTGGTGGGCGTACACGCGCATGCAGCGGTCGAGGGGAAGGCCTGAGCACTCATTCTCGTCGCGCCGAGGGAACATGGTTTCGCTGAGCTTGCTGGGTATCAAGCCGTCCTCCTTGGTCAGCGCATACTGCTGGACCTCTTCCCAGCTGCTCCAAATGCGGCCGTCTCTGTCGATAATCGACCACTGGTGCATGCCCGGGCTGCGCTTGAGGCCGGGGAGCCGTTGACTGCAGTCAATGATGTCGACCTTGGAGGGACCACCGCAGCGCTCAATGGCCGAGACCACGACGGCCTCGTTCTCCACCGGGTTCATACTGCAAGTCGAGTAGACCACTCTGCCGCCAACCTTGAGCATTTGGAGCGCCCGAACAAGGATACGGACCTGCGTGGCGTGCAGACCCAGCGCACCACCCGGGCTCCAGTCCTTCCACAGGTTCACATTCTTCCGCAGGGTTCCGTCTCCCGAACAAGGAACATCGGCCAGAATGCGATCGAACTTGAGGTAATTGCCCTTGTTCGGGTTGGACGGGTCTCTGGGAAGTCGAATGGCGGGATAGAGAGTGGCGTCGTGGTTCGTAACAAGAAGGTTGGGGGATGACAGTCGCTTCAGTTGGTGGACCAGCATGTGGGTGCGCTTGTAGTCGGCGTCATTCGCGATCAGCAAGCCTGTGGCTCGGCCGTCATCGCCCGAGTCCACGTCCAGATCGGCCGCATCATCGCCCTCGGGCGGTCTATCGCCCATGGCTTTTCGGATGCGCGCTTCCTCTCCCACGTGGAGCATCTCGAGCAGTTGAGCGGCCTTGCTGCCGGGAGCGGCGCACATGTCGAGGACCGTCATGCCCGGGGTAAGGTCGATCAAAAGGGGCGGAATCATGCTGACAATCTCTTGCCTGCTGATGTTGCCCACGCTGGTCTCGGACACCAGGAACTTCTGGAAAGCGGCGAAAGGGGGGAATTTACGGATAACGTGTTTCGGCGTGTTCATCGAGTAGGCGAGGTGGTCGGGGTACCAAGTAACAGGCTGGGGCGCCTGAACGGGCTGGCCATCGTAGCGCTCGATTTTGACGATCTCAGGCACATATCGCTCCTCGAGAAGACGGCGCACGGCCAGGGCGTGGCCTCTGGAACCGCAGAAACGGAACGAGTTGGGCAGCTCGGTCTTCAGCGCCTGCCAAAAGGCCTTTCTCTCCTCGTCGGACTCGAGCGGTATGATGGTATCGTAGAAGCGCTGGAGCTTCTCGTTTTCCTTGGGCAGGTCGGGAAAGGAGACGTAGGGCGTACGCGCACCGCTGTTGCCCTTCCCGCCGCCATCGCCGTCGCGGGGCCCGCGATTGCTGTTGCCGCCGCCTTTGCGACCTCCCTAATCATTCCGTGGTTAGTGGGCTCGATACTCGCGGCGGGAGTGGTCAAAGACTACGTACTCTGAACTTGCCCCGACCCATTTTCGAAAGGCAGGGAAGCAATGGTTGTGGATGGACGATGCAGATGTGAGGATTTCCGTCGCGCTTCGCTGGTGTTCACAAGCTCCAGAAAATTTCCCGCCCCTCCCAATTGATAAGACCCCCAGTAGCACCACCGCCCCACCAAAAACTAACGACGGGAGGGCGATAAGTGGACCTGCTGCAAAAAGGAAGTACATCACTTGTATTGACATCCATCCCCTGGAGGATACATGATGGATGTACCTGGAATCCAGGGCGCGGGTGTGCTTTCACCCTCTTACGCAGAAAAGTCAGAATGGTACCTCGCTTCCTTAAAAAAAAAAACCCATAACACAGTACCGGCAGACTCCTCTAGAAAGCCACGGCCAGAGGAGCAAAAAAGAGGGGATTGATTCATGGCAGGCGGGGGCGAGTTTTGGCTCAGGGCTACCCGTGGACGAGCGACCACCTTTTCAGGATACGGCATATATCGCTATAGTACATTCAGTCGTCCATCAGTCCCAGGGTCCAGTTGACAATGCGATCAACACCGTGGCCGTTGATGGCACTGACGGGTATCACGGCGCAATCCTGCGTCCACGCGCCCTCGACGCCACTTGGGTGCGCCTCTTTCCCATCTGTGACGTCGTCAAGATAGGCCTTCAGAGCCTTGTAGTTCTCCTGCGTACTCGGCAGGTCGCACTTGGTGGCGATGACAAACCACGGCTTCGCAGCAATGTGTAGCCCACCCTCGTTCGTCTCGGGCAGGTCCGGATAGTACTCGGGGGACAGCATCATTTGCCCCGCACCGCCGTGCCCCATGGAGCCGGCGCCGGCATCGCCTTCCCAGTCGATACGGCCTCCAACCTCTCTTTCCTGTCGCTCTTCCTCGCGCATCCGCGCGTAAAGCCCAACTTCAAGCCACAATGCCTTCAGGGCTTCGACGGCGTCCCCCTTGCTGAGGTCAACGACGAAAGCCAGCACGCCGGCTCTTTCGACGTGCCGCAAGAACTGGGTCCCCAGACCGCGGTCGAGATGGGCGCCCTCGATGAGGCCGGGGATATCGGCGACTGTGAACCGAGTACGGGGGGTCGGCTCGGGGCCGATTTGCTCGTGCTGGGCAATGATGACGTTTCCGAACCGCGCATCGTTGATGACGGCATGCGGCGTCGGGCGTTTCGGCTTAGCGGCCTCATAGCGCCGGCGACCCTTGTTGTTGTCGAGAACCACGGTGCCAATGTTGGGCTGCAGAGTCGTGAAAGCCCAGTTGCCAACGCGCGCGCGGGAGTTGGTCAGAGCCCGCAGCAGCGTGGATTTTCCCGCGTTGGGAAGGCCGACTAATCCCACGTCTGCCAGCAGCTTCAGCTCGAATTCCAGCTGCATCGTCACGGCACGCTCGCCTTTGGTGGCGAACAAGGGGCGCGGGCGGTCTTTGGATACAAAATGCGGATTGCCAAGACCCCCTATGCCACCAGCGGCCAGGAGAATAGGCCGGGGTGAGGGGGTGGAGAGATCAAGATGAATGGGGCCGGGCGGTTGATGGTAGAGTCTCTCTCGGCGTGGCAGCCGGGGCAGGGTCAGGTTCCGGCGCTCCGACGTAGAGATGCCCGGGTACAAGACGAATTTGTCCAGATTGGGGTTATCGGGTTGCTCCATATCGACCGTTGCAGTCTCGGGGTCCGCGCCCTCGGCGACGGCAGCGTCCTCGGCCTCGCGGAGCTTGCGCTCAAACTCCCTTTCCTTCTCTCTTGCTGCGCGGTAGGCTATAGCTTCCTCGACCACGGGATCGTAACGCTGTATCTCACGCACCACCGTGCCCACGGGGACCTGAATAACGTGGTCTTCGCCGCGCTGCCCGGATTTGTTGGAGCCCTGTCCCGTCTTGCCCCGGCCTGCGCGAACGATACGTTTCCGCGCCAGCTTGTGCAGAGAGGTTTCCCCGTGCGAGGCCTGGACGTAAACGTTTCCGCCGTGGCCACCATCGCCGCCGTTTGCGGGGCCGTTGGCAAGGAAGGCCTCCCGCAGGAATGAGATGCAGCCCTGGCCGCCGCCACCAGCGTAGACCGTTATCCGGGCCTTGTCGGCGAAGGAAGAGATTGCATAGTCGTCAGGCGCAGGGTTGAGCCGCGACGGCGGTAAATCCTCGCTGGACAGCGATGATTCAGTGCTTCGGGCGGCAGGCGAGGCCCCCTCGTCCGTGGTCGAGGAATACGTCGTGATGCCAGCCCGGGTCCGCGGGACGCGACTGAGCGTCGCCGGGCGGAAGAGGGCCGGGTAGAGAAAGGGAAGTAAGAGCCCCGAGCTCGACGAGCACCGAGGCGGCATCTCCAAGGCGGGTCAACGCTCTGGGCGTTGCACGGGCGTCTTGGGTAGGCCGTTCAGTCCGCCTGCATGGCTCGGAATATTTCGACATGGACGGCGGCGATATTGGAGGAGTTCAGCTTCGAATGCGACCCGCGTCCGATAAGATAAGAAGGGAAAGATAGTGACACCCCCGGGCGTGGCGTCAGATCCATTGGAATGAGCCGGGGTATCTCATGCCCAGCGCCGGAAGCGTCGTCGAACGCCGGACGGCCCCTCACCCTGACGACTCCCCGTCTCTTCAAACTACATGGCGACCTGGACGCTGTCCATGTAGCGATCCAGTCCCGGCAACCGGACGAATGGGGCTGCTGAACCAGAGATGTCCTGGCGACTAACAGGCCGCCCACTCCCTGCTTGCTCCAAGGGCACATGGCCAGCCGTACTAGTGAAGTAGTTCGTTATATAGCAGTTTGGGGTGAGGCTCGGAAGGCCGGGTCACGGGCCCTCGAGGAGCGGTGAAGTGAGATGGCTTCTTGCAGACGCTCGCCATGCGGCCTGACCTCCAACCAATGCAGGGCGGCGGAGCCTTTGAGGCAAGTGTCGAACACCCTCCTCTCCTCCGGGCCTCCGGTGTTTTGTTTGTTTGGTACATGCTGGTTTTCCCCTCCTGCCCGGGGAGGATCCTCTCTGCCGTTGTCCACGACTCGTAGTACGGTGACTACTTCTACCTGCCTGGGTCTCTCTGCCCGGAGAGCCAGACGTCTGTCTCCTCGTCTCCGTCACCAAAACCCTCCGCGCCTCTCCCTCTCTCGGGTGCCAAGTGGACCGTCAGCCATCCGGCCCCGTACGCAGCAGCACCTTTCCTATTTCTTGCAGGATCGTGGGGTTATATCGAGCGATCGTGCCATCCTGGGATTGGGCCACCCTCCGCCCTCTGCAGATTGGCCGCTCGCGCGTCGATTCGAGCCACGACAGCTGCCTCTGTGACCCGACGTGGAGTCTCGTCCGCTCCCGCTGCCTCGCCGGCCCTCACGCTCGCTACTTCGCGCGTGTAGACAGGCGCTGGGTTTCGCTGGCACGCGCGCCTGCATGTCTCTCGTCTCCTCGTCTATCTCCGGGACCATCAATTGGGCCTGTGTGGGCCCGCCGGCGCTGGGCCGCGAGTTGTTTCCCAGCCTCTCAACCCTCTCTCTTCGCCTCTTGCCGTCGCCGTCGATCCACTGCTTTCTCTCGCCCGCAGGTACTTCGACTTCGTACTTCCCGTCCCCCGGCTCTGAACATTTTCCTCACCACCGCCCCCCCCCCCCCCCCCCCCCCCCCCCCCAAAGAAGGACCCGACCCCACATCCTTACGGTACAGCCAGTCTGGACCACGAGACCATTACGGTTACTGTCCAGCCGTACCGGACCAAAGAGTCTCGGTTTTCTCCTTCATTTGCTGCTACCTCTCGCGGCCCCGGCGCTCGTGAGGGCGGTCAGTCAGTCAGTCATTCTCGCTGCCGGTGCTGCTTGGGCTGCTGCTACTGCTGCTGCTGCTGCTGCTGCTGCTACTACTGCAAGGCAAGCTCGCCATTTGTTGTCCTTTCTTTTCGCCCGATTCCCCTCTCTCGGTGCTCCCACGCACTCGGCTGCTGCATCTTCCCTGTTCCCGTCATTGGATACTGCTGCGTGTCGTTGCGCCGCCGTAACCCATCCTTGATAAACACCAGCCAGGTCAGTCTCCCCGCCCCCATCTTTCTTTTCCTACAATCCCTCTGCTCCTCCTTCTCCTCCCGGGTGGCATGAGACCCTTGGTGGGTCGTCCCAGGACCTGTGCCCATTGTACTATAGTTGCATGTACACGCATTGTATACCCTCGATGCCATTCTGCATCGCTTCGAAGCTTCGTCCCCGGCGACATTGGGCCCCCAGCCGCTAAGATGTACCCTAGAGACCGCAGGCCGCGCAAGCCGGTAATCAAAATGGACCCGGATTGCGCCATATGCCATCTTCCGGCGACTCAACAGTGTGACTGCGAGGCCAAGGGCCTCGAGCAGTCCATCCGGCAGGCCGAGAGTCGCATCATGAGCGACATATATAATGAGATACGGTCAGCAATGTCCTCCCTGAGCCGAGGTGGCACATCTCAGCCGGCCGGCTTGGCGACTAACATGCCGCCAGAACCTGGGTGCGGCAGCACGCTCAGGATTACATCCTCGAGTACTTCCGCTTACTCACCGATCGTCGAAAAGAAGAGCACAGTGCCCATCTGGAACGCCTCCAAGCCCATGCCTACCAGTTCTACGGCGCCCCGCCGCACCCCGGTGAGGTGGCCCAGGCCCAAGCCCAGCTGAAGCGGGTCATCGACGAGGACTGGCAAAGCAGCGTGCAGCGGTACCCGGAAGTGCTGGAATATTTCTACAGCCTGGTTGAAGTGAGCCTGCCGGCCGACGACGAGGCGGCCGTCAAGGACCCGCCTCTGAGTGCCCTCGGCTCGCGGAAGACGCACCGACGGAGCATCACGGCTGGAACCATGGCCCCTGGCGACGCCATCGAGAGCGGCTTCCGAACACTGCCCCGGCCGACGAGAACACCGCCGCCCGCCATGGGGCTGGAATGGCAGACGCCCGGCCCCGTCATGGGCATGCAACGCATGCCGACCGCCCCGCCCCCCGGCGGAAGGCGGATGATGTTCCGGCCGCCGCCGCCGGCATCGGCCTACTACCCCCCCTACTGATCCGACGCATCATCGTCGGATGGGATTGCTTGAGACGGCGTTCATACCTGTTGGGCCCCGGCATGTGCCGCCGCCTCGCGGTCTTGGCACCCAAGACACCGCGCCACACTGGCCCTGGATAGCACCAAGGCTTTGTTTTCCTACGATGGGCTGGCCATCAAACACAACTGCTGCTGTTTCAGACTGGGCTACCTGCCTCGCATCCACCAAGGACGACAGCCCTGTCCACGCGACGTCCCTCCCCTCCTGGAACACCATGTCTGCGCCCCTAGCCGATTGGCATGGGGAACTGCCGCCACAACAGCCAGTCGCCCGTCTCCACAGACGAGCTGCAAAAGCGACGAGCCTCCCATTTCGTGGCGGAGCCACGTGTGGTGTTATCTGGATCGAGGGCGCGGCCCACAGATATACCCGGAACGGCGGCGGACCCGGGCTAGGAGCAATTTTTGCAATGGAATCTCCAGCCGCCGTCGCGTGGGCTGGCATCACACAAGGGCTCATGAGTAACCGATGATTCGGGATAGAGCGCGGGGATCTGGGGACGGGCCGTGGACGCGCCCTACCAATGCAGGACGAGGTCTGGTTCGCACACGATTTGGATTTGGCAGTACATAGATGCCGACAAAATACATGCATGTTTACGAAAAGTACCTCGCTCGCATGCAAGGGGGACAGACTATCTTCGTCATCTAGCATTTTCTTGCCTCGTATTAATACTGTATATGCCACGGTGGGTGCGTGCCATGTCCCAACCCCCGGGGGACGACAGAGAAAAACAAAACAAGAATACACAGCAAGACTATAAAACCTCGGGCCTACAAAGCCCAGCGCTCCCATGCTCCTGCCTCATGGCAACACAACGAATCTTCTCTTTATTTTTAGGTCCTTCGCGGCTCGGTGACCGACCGATGCAGTGTTGCTCTCGCTTCTTTTCTGTCCTGCCGAGTCCGTTCAATCCACTGGGTGCGCGTCGGCACCCGTCAAGTTCTAAACCGGGGCGGCCAAGTTGTTCGTTGGTAGAAGGGGAAACTCGGGCTCATGACAATGACCTCGGGTCGTCATGTTCGGAAGGCCGTGGCTAAGGTTGGTCGGATCCTATTCCTTCTTCTCCTCGAGCGAGACCTCCTTGACATCCGCGGTCACGGCCGCGACCTTGTCGTCGGCCTTGTCGCCGTTGGCACCGTTGGACTTCTCGGCGGCCTCTTCGGCCTCGAGGCGCTCAATCTCCTTCTTCGCTTTGTCGATGTTCTGGACACGAGTTAGTACCTCCTGGAAGGGGGGTTGCGTAGGCAAGGCGAGGCGGTACGTACGCGCTGGGTCTGGGCCTTCTGGTCCGACTTCCAGTGGTCAAGCTTCTCCTTGACCTGCTTGACAACTTCGGGCACGTCGGCGGGGCTCATGGGAGGGTTGATGCCCATGAAGCTGCAGTCCTCGATGACCGAGGGCGGGACGTTGAAGCCGCCCGACTTCTTCTCCTCGGCGGGCGGCGCGCTGCCCTTCTTGCCCTTCTTGCCCTTCTTGGCGGGCATGTAGTCATCGTCGTCCTTCTTCATGACCTTCATGCCCTTGAGGCCGGAATCGTCGACCTTGCGGGTGGCCTCGGCGGCCATGCCCTTGTTGGCCAGCAGGGGAGTCTTCTCGACGGGCGCGGCCGAGGAGGGGTCGAAGAAGTGCAGCAGGCTGTTGGCGCGGCGGATCTCGTCGAGGTAGGCCAGCTCGCCGGCCTCGGCGAGTATCTTCTGGGCGCGCTCCATCTTCTTCTCCTTCTCGTACTTCTCGCGCTCGGCGCGTTGTCTCTCGCGGGCGCGGTTGCGGGCCTCACGCTCGTGCTCGGCATTGGCGCGCTTGGCAGCGTGGAACTCGTCCTTGAGTTGCTTCACGGCGGTCCACTTCTCCTGCTGCTCGGCGTGGAGCTTGCTGCGCTCGTCGCGCAGGGCGTTGAGGTTCTTGAAGGCCTCGTCCTGCTGGGCCTTGATGCCGTCGAGCTCGGTCTGCAGCTTGGTGTACTGGTCGCTCATGGCGCGGGCCTCGGGGTCGTCCATCGAGTCCTTGAGCTCCTTGATCTTGGCCTTGAGCTCGTCAATGCCCTTCTGGGAGCTGTCGAACTGGGCGAAGTTCTTGCGCTGCTTGCGCAAGCTGGAAATATCGGCCAGGGCCTTCTTCTCGTCGACGAGCTTCATCATGCCGCCGTTGACCTGCTTCTCGAGACGCTCGATCTCGCGGTCGAGGTCCTCGGCGCTCTTGAAGTTGACCTTGCCGCGGGCGGTCTTCTGCTCGGCGATGCGGGAGCGCAGCTGCTCGTCGAGGCGCTTCAGCTGGTCCATCTTGGTGTTGCGGGCCGACTTGCCGGCGCCCTGCTTGGAGCGGATCTCGTTGAGCTGGGCGATGAGCTCCTGGCGGCGCTGCTGGGCGGGGTTCTGGCTGTCCTTGTTCTTGTTGGGCTGGGCGAGCTCGACCTTGGCCTTGACGGCGTTGTACTTCTCCATGACGGCCTTGTGCTCCTTCTCGGCCTTTGCCAGACGCTCATTGAAGAGGTCGACATTGGGCTTCTCGGGCCGCTTCTTCTGCTCGACGGCAGGGGCGGCGGGGGCGGCGGCGGCTTCAGCCATGGCGGGGATAGCAGATACGTAAGAATGTAGAACCGTGGGTTAGGAGGTATATATACGGGAGGAGGGCGCAGGGTCGGAGGAGACAATCGGGAGGCGACGACGGTCAATTGAAAGATGCCGACCAGCCAGAGGACAGTTGTACGGGGGAGCACGCAGGGGGGCAGTGTGTGCAGAGAGGGGACAGACAGGCAGGTGAGAGAAAACAAAAGTGCCAGGCTGGACAACCCTCGACTGCTGGCTGGCTGGCCGGCCGTCCCCAATCAGGCCAGACCTCGGTCGAGGCAGAATCGACTTCTTCCAGACTGGGCTCTTGGGTCGGTCTCAAGGGTCCACGGCCTCTCTCTTGGGCCCTGGAGGAACTCCCGACCCAGCGGGTACCGCTGGGCAGTACGTATACCCCCCCCCCCCCCCCCCATCGACAAAGACACGCCGCGCATGCATACCTTGCTAGGCACGCTAGTCGTCGCCTGGGTACAATTCACGCACAATGGGAATCCCGCGGTTGGCAGCACGGCGAGCCCATGAGGTCGGTCGTTCTTGGGAGGGGTCAAGTGACATTCCCGGGACGCCAACTTTCGAAAACCCCTCATGGAGCCTCATGGAGGCGCCGGCCAATGGAGCTTACACGGCGAACGAGAAGTGTCCAAACCCACTGACCGTGCGTGTCCTGAGTTCTACTCTCGTCGGTACGGAGCACCCGTCCAGCCCGTGGGGTCGACGGGTGGGATGGGATGGTTTTTTTTCTGCCCCCAGCTCTTGGACCTGACGGACGGCGTGCCCCTACGAATAGAAAAAAAAACCCACGCTAGTCGCGCCAGCCTTGGGTGGAAGCGCGTGCTCTGGTTCGACGGCCCCGACAGGCCCACTTCATTTTTCGCCAGGCGAGGCTGAGGATCCCCGTCCGAAAAATCGCCCAAAGCCTCCAGCTTTCTTTGCGACAGCCTCTATCTGACCATCGCCTGCCTGCCCGCCGGTGCTCAGCTCCATCATCTCGACTCTCTCGGCCTCTGCCACCACCACCACCACCACCACCACCCTTGGCCCACCCATAAACCCACTATGGCTGACCAGGAGGATGCCAACCGCGAGGCCAACGAGCGCCTGATCGTCCGCACCTGGCGAGCGTGGAGAACGGTCCACGAGATGGTCGCCGACAGAGTATGTCTGGCTCCTTGCCTGTCCGACGCACGCATTCCGGCCCCTGCTGACGCGACACCCCTAGGGATACGAGCTGAGCCAGGACGAAGTCCACCTACCGCTTGCCACTTTCCGATCGCGATATGTAGCCGAGGAGGGCCACGTGAAGTAGGTTGCCCCCCCCCCCCCCCTAGTTCGCCCTGGCCGCTGGCCGCAATGCAGCCACTTCCCCCCTTCGCGCGACGCCATGCTGACCAGGTCCTCCCCCTCTCCTCCCCGTACAGCCGCAGCCTGCTCAAGTTCTCGGCCCGTCCCACCGACGACATGGTGCGCAAGTTCCAACGCCCCGCCACCCCCAACGACCCCAACCCGGGCAGCGACTGCGGCACCATCTGGGTCGAGTTCCTGGACGACAACACGCTGGGTGCCGAGCAGATGCGGCGCTTCGGAAAGTTCTGCGCCGAGCACAGCTACGCCGCCGGCATCCTCATCTCCAACGTCTCTGTGTCGGCCTCGGCCAAGAAGGAGATCTCCAAGTTCGCCCAGTGGACGTCGATCGAGTGGTTCCTCGAGGAGGACCTCCTGATCAACATCACCCACCACGACCTGGTGCCCCGTCACATCATCCTGAGCCGCGAAGAAAAGGTGGCCCTGCTGAAGCGCTACCGCCTGAAGGAGACGCAGCTGCCCCGCATCCTGGTCCGGGATCCCGTGGCCAAGTACCTGGGCATGAAACGCGGACAGGTGGTTAAAATCATTCGAAAGAGTGAGACGGCAGGACGGTATGCTAGTTACCGACTGTGCGTGTGATGGGCGCGGCTCGGATGCGGCCGGGCAAGGAAAAAACCGCGCGGGGCGGCACAGATTTTGACTTCAGACGGCGTCTCATGAGCATGGTATAGCTGGTAGGGTAGGCGTTCAGGGGTTTTCTCAAGAGATTCAATTCTCCGTCAAGTTGGCTGCCACTGCCAAACGGGATTGCAATTGCCCGAGTCCGAGCGTACACACCGGTGTCTGTCCGCCATTGCCGGCCCAGCTGCTGAGGGAGTGCCTTTAATGGTGCGTGGGGGAGGGAGGGGGGGGAGGGGAAGCGTGGGGGAGCACTTCCCGACCCGACGATCAGGGTCTTTGAGAGACGGGTCCCGAGAAGGCTATCGTGACACTCGGCCAGCCCCGCCGGCCCTCGTTCCGTTTCGCCCGGCGTAGCTGCTGTATACCAGTCTCACCCTGCTCCGCCTATCTTTCAACCGCCAGACGGAATAGCTAGCTGAGAGCCTTGTCCAAGACTGCCGCGCACGAGGCAGCCGAGTATTAATCAGGTCGCATTGGAGAATCCAAGCCCACCGAGAGCGAGCCCCCTAATCCTGGGCCTTGCCCGGGCCTCTCGGGGCCCCTGTCCCGCCTGCTTGTTTTCATCCGACCATTGGACCATGTGGTGCTCCGGCCGGCCTGCCATCCGCCCCTTCTGCGTCTTGTCGGCCACGGGCCCCCTCTTCGCCATCCCTTCCCCAGCAGGCGGCGCTGCCCTCCGAACTAGTCATCCCGTAGGCATCCCCAACCACCCCCGGCCATACGCCGCAGGCCGGCGTGTTACGGGCTGTGGCGACAGTAGGTCCCGTTGGCGCTCCAAGCTAAGGAACCAACCACCGCAAGGATACGACCCGGGCGGAGCGGAGGAGGAAGAGACGGGAGGGGTTGCGCGCCATCGGTGAATACCTAAGCAGTTCATAGCGGGAAGTCTAGTCGTTTAAGGGGGGGGGGGATCCCTGGTTGCGGCCACGGGGTCACTCGAGCCAGTAACACCCCGTCTACCGTCGTCCCGGAGCCCATCCTCGTCACCATGTGGTACCGATTTTTGGAAATTGACAGGTATAGGCCCCAAAGAAGAGGGGGAGGGGACTACATGATGAGGCAATCCCCGGGGTGGCTGAGTGGCATACAAGAAGCACACGGTACCACACTGGCGTTGGGCTGTCCCTTCTTCGGATTCCCGTGCTGTATTCTCTCTCATCTAGCGTGACCAAGCCACGCGGCGCGACCGGCTTCTCCAGCCTCGTAGGGGTGTATAGCGTCTTCAAGGGGAGAACAGACAACCAAAATGCCCCGACCCAAGGATTATAGACAATGCAATGAACAAGGCTCAGGCCCGTTCGCAGATAGTCCACAATTAGAGGCTGTCATATCCATGCAGCCGTCGAATGCCTCTGGCTTCCACCCCGGTATACCCTGGAAAACTCGGCGAGGCTGGTCTCATTTACCAGAACAGTCCTCTCTTCCTGAATTGCCCTTGGGCGTTCCGGTTGCGCCGTGAAGTCCCGTGCAAATCAAAGGACCGGGTGCCCCGGCAGTTTCTCTGCTTCTGGAGGGGGCTTGTCCCGGTCCTGGTATATAACTGTTATACATCCGACTGCTGCGCTCGTGCTGTGCGGTATGTTCGGTTCATAGGTTGGTAAATCGACCCGTGTGGCGGGGGTTTTTTTTTTCTTTCTCAAGACAGGAGACGGCCAGCATCGACAAGTACGGGCTGGTGGCGTGTGTCGGCTGGATCGTACCGTTGTTCTCGCGGGTGCTGTGGTATAGTGTCGAGTTCTGTTCCATCCGGGCTGGAGGGTTTACCCCCGGAACCAAACCGGGCACCAACCGGACCCAGCAAGCCGCCGAGGTCCAGGAGCAGAGCTTGAGAGCCACGCCTGAAGCCATTGGGGGTTGCGGGCACCGTGGTTGAAGGGGGGCTGCGTGGTGAAAGGGGGTCGGCACTTGAGTTGTAGCTGTCGCGCTTGCCGCGCTCTTGTTCTTTCCCCAGCAACCCCCCAACGTCGAAAAAAGACACGCGGCGAGGTGTGATGGTCGAGTTGGTCCACGCCGGGCTCAGTTGGTCCCCTGGCAGCAAGAAATCGTCGTTACGCTCCGTGGCCTCCTCCTGTCGCCGTGGGAACTGCCAGTGACGCATGTCCTCCATTCTAGCCATGGGGGCCGCTGTGTAGTTGGAACTGCCGGGGCTGGCGCCTGGGCTGGGGGCGCCGCGCAGCTCCCGATCGACGCCGAGTCCCACGTCCCTCACCAGGTCCTCGTCACTGCCCCAGTAGCGATAAGTCGGCCGCCTCGCTGACCGCGCCGATTCATCCACCGAGGAGTGCGCCACCGAGCCGTACCGGAAGCGCGTCTTCTTGACCCCCCGATCCCGGACAAAGGAGCCAAGAACCAGGGCGTTGGCGGCGGTCGTGGCAAACAGAAGTTCGATCGACGCGAGCAGGGATCGGATTTGCTGGCTGCCGTTCTGGCGGAAGACGTGAGGAACCCGGTACAGCGTCACGCCCACGACGCCAAGGCTCAGCGAGAACAGGAGCAAGAGCTGGACCTTTCGTTTCAAAGTCATGTGGCTACGCAAGATGATGGAGACGGGAAAGATGACGAGCAGCAGGTCCGTCATGACGTTGCAGGTGGCCATGGTCAACATCTGGACAAAACCCTGGCGGCACTGGCCGCCGGGATCGGGTAGGACTTGATAGTAGTGGTGGAAAGGCCGGCATTCGACGAGGTTGGAGATTAGGACCGCGGCGAAGGTGGTGCCCAGAGTGCATCGGATGAAAAACAACGTGGCCTCGTTGGAGCGTTTCCAGCTGGTGCTAGTCAGGCGCTTGAAAAACTCCAGGATGGCGCTCTTGAGAGTCCATAGTCTGCAGTGGGAGACGGGTCTCGTGTCAGCAGCAATACCGTGAATCGCAATTGCCGGCAGGTACGTGACACGCCCGGCCGTCCGGGGCGGGTTAGGTAGGCAGGTTTCGGTAGCAGCACAGACACCTGCATGGCATCTGGCCGGAGGAACCCGAAGCAAGCATCAAGGAGCAGGGCGTAAACTTACGTGGCGGCGTAGAAGACCCGACTGGCCAGCACCAGGCCACTGCCGATGGCCCTCCTGCGCACCTCGTCTTCAGCCAGATCCGGGGGCAACTCAGCGTTGTTGGTGCCGTACAGCAGCACGACGTGGACGCAGCCCATGCGCAGAAACAGCGGGATGGTGGCGAGAGCGGCCGTTTTGTCCTCGGCGAAGAGCTCTTCGGAGCGAATGAAGCGCCCGGCCACGCGCAGAAAGATGATGGTGGCGCAGAAGAGCGTGATCCACCAGCACACGAGCAGTGTCGGTTTGTCGTAGTCGAGCGTGTGCGGCGGCGGCGGGGCCGAGTAGAGCGCCATGGCGGCTTTGCGCCGCGATGGGTCGGTATATTAGCCGCGCCCGTCAACCTCCGCAGAGGGGACGAGCGGGGACAGAGAGGACGTATCCAAAAGACCAACGGCGGCGGGCTACCAGGGGCGGGCGGCTTCTCAGTGTCCGGCGCCGGCGATTTGATCAGGGCATAGTCCTGCGCAGCGCGCGGCCACCGGGGCGACGAACGGCGCGGCGCGGGCGTCGGAAGCCCGTGGGTCGCTATTTTCCTGGTTCGCGACGGTAGTCGGTGCCCGTTGTCCCGGGGCCAGTCACAGGGCCAAAGAGGAATCGAATCATGGAAGGGAAACGGGCGCGATGGCGGGACAGTGGGCGGATATTCTCGTCACGAGCGGCATGGGCATGTTAGCACCCGGGGGAGACTGTCACGGCCATCGGCTTCATCCAGCAGCCGCCGACGGAGGGCCATGAGGCTCGGGGCGTCGGCGTCGCAAGTGAGGTGTGACGGGGCAGTCAGAGCGGCCAGGGATGGGCGGTCGTACGTATGGCAAGGACGGGGAAATGAGAGGGCTCCATCCGATTTTGATCCTCGCCCGGTACATCGTACGTGACAGCCGCGGCGGGTCTATGGTGATTCGCAAGCAGCAAGAGGCAGCAAGGCAGTAGCGGTTTCTTGGCCGGCTTGGGGCCGTGGTGAAAACCGAGGCGAGCGCCTGCAGGCGGCGTCCCGAGAGACGGGCAAGATAGACATCCATGGGAAGACGACAGGGACAGCCCGTACATTCGAGGGCACAGAGACGCACGCCAATGCAATGCCACATGCGGCCGCGCATCCTCCCCTCAGCCCCAGCATGACGGGCCCGTCTGACTGGATTGGGAGCCGGCGACAGGGTCCGGGGGTCTCTTCCTGGATGTGGGCGGTATCTCTCGGCTACTGTAACTCTGCCCGTGGCCGTGGTTGGCTCCCGGGCCTCAATGCCCATGGGCCTGTCTTGGCCGCGCCCCTGCGAAGGTTACGCCGCCGCAGGGCCGGTTGGGAGCGAGGGGGCGTCTGGCGGGTACTTTTCACTTCAATGCCCGAGGCGAAAGCGGCTGTCAAGATAAGTCGGGCGTGCTGGCAGCGGAGGTGGGCGAAGGGATCCCATCCCACACAACTCCCACCGATACGGACTGGGACGTAATGGACCACGCACGGCACGACACTGCCCCCCAGCCACGTTGCTTCGGTGGCCGCCCTCGCGAGCAGGCAACCAAGGAACGGGTCATTTTCTGGCCCGTAGAGGCGGGACGTCGTGCAAGCAGACGGGCAGGAGGGCCAGCAGGCGCAGCTTTGGGGGGGGGGGGGGGGGGGGGGGGGCAGTGCGAGCGATAGAGCCAGCCAGCCAGTCGTCGTATCTCAAGTATTGAGAAGGGCGGGGGGAGGGGGGACAGAGCGTTGCGAGATGTGAATTGTGTGGAGTAGGTTCATCGGTAACAGATATCCACGGCTGGGGTGCCTACCTACTGACTACTAGGTACCTACCAATGGCGGTATGGACCTAGGCTGGCCAGAGGTTGCCATCTACCTTCTACCTCTCCGTACTCTCCACAGCTAGAGGGGCCTAACCAACCATGGGTATGCAGTGAGCTGCAGCAAGTAGGCACATACCATACCTAGGTAACCTGTATAGATAACTAGGTGAATTAGAGGCGCTGACGTTATTTGTCGGGGAAACCTGGGTCGCCGCCGAGGCGCATTCACTAGCACAAGCATGACCTAGTCAGTACCAACACAAAGGCACACAGCAGCACACAAGAAGCAAGAGGCGGGTGGATGTGGTCCGATCTACACCCTCCACTACCTAGGCTGGTACAGCCATGTGCTGGTGTCCCGCCAGGGCTCCCGTCGACATGAGGTACAGAGAGACGAAGTGCGCAATGTTGAGCTTAGAGGAGATCTCGTGGCTATCTAAGAGGTAGCAACATGCTTATTTCCAAGCGCCGGATCTCGTTCGTGTCGATGGCCCGTCCGACCTACCTCTCCCGCTGCCGGCCCGTGCAGCAGCTGGGGACTACAAGCAGTGGGAGAGGTACTACCTCGTAAAGCAGGTCATCCCGGCGGGGCTTACGTGAGCAAGACGGGCCGGGTCTCTCACAGCCCTGTGTGAGAAGCAAACAATCCACGCTATCCATCCTTCCTCGTCTCGTCCCGCTCCCAGTTACGGACGAGACGGAGGCATGCAGCAGCGAGCGGACGCGAGCCGGTTTCTTGGGGACTCTGCATGCAACAACGGCGCATGGCAGGCTCGGCGTGGTGATGGCGGCCGGAGTGTCAGTGTAGGTACATTCGATCGCGTAGCCCTCCTCTTATACTACATAGACCTGTTCCCCGCGTTCGGGCCAATCAATGGGCCGGACCAGGGACCCTTGACCTCGTCACGCGAGCCATCCATACCGATCCATCTCGGCCATCCTCTCCTGGCCTGTTCCCTCCCCGCCCCCCCTCTCTCTGAAGGATTCCGAGGCACACCGGTCCGAGGAGAATCCTCTGGACGGATAGATGCTACCACAGCCGTGTCGGATGAGTTGCCGGCTGCCATACCACGCAGATCGACAGCGCTCGGTATCTGTGACCAAGACGCGCCCGCTCCTTGGGATCCCGCTTCCTTGTTGGCCTGCTCGTTCTCGTGCCGGACCATCACGGCTTCAGCGGCTGCTTACCGCGGGACCGAACCGGCAGCTAGTTTAGATCGAGAATAGGGGTCGACGCCCGTCTTATCTATCCGCCTCGCTGCTAGCCAACTAGTTAGCTGCCAACTTCGTCGGTCGGGTTGGGGGACTACCAGACAAGCCGGTGCTATGTACGTACCCGGCTTGAGACGATGCGGGATGCATAGGGAAGCACGTATCCAACACTGATAGATATACGGCTCCGCAGGCGGACCCGTGAGCACCGCTCAGCCCCGTCCAGAAGGGCCTGCCGTCTTTCCTGCCACCCCCACCCCCGCGGCACACGAAACATGCTGAGCACAGCGGGCGACGGCGCACGTTTCGAGAATGCCCTCGAATGCCATACCTTCCTACCAAGCTGGTGCTTACCTATGTACTCCTGAACATGCCAGCATCCACAACGCCCACTCGCCCAACGGCTCGGGGTCTGCCTAGGCCCAATCGGGGCCAACCTGCCGAGATCTGCGGGTGCGCCGCCAACCTCATTGAAACGGGTGATTGCATTCCTACTGTTCGCGGCTCGCCAGAACGCGTGGTTCCGAACGGCATCGCTCCGAATATGGACATTCCTCCTCCCCATACGGCCGCATGTGACGATCCGCCCATACCTGCGTAGTTTATCTACCAAGCCCCATGCCTACTCGGTGCGTCATATATACAAAAACCAGGGACTCTACTTAGCAGCCGTTCCGAAGCGCTTGTCGGGATGGGGGAGATTGGCTCACGAGGAATGTCCCCCCCCCATATAGGACCCCGAGCGGCGCGGGTGCGGGGGCGACCCCAACGTCTTCACCGACACCGAATACTCAAGTAGATGCTGTATCATGTACTTTGTATGCAAGTCATACTGGCTCGGCGCCCGATGCGTCGCGGCTGTTCATCCAGCCGTTTGAACGGCTACGCGTTGGACGGGGCCAAGAAATAACACAAGGCTATATCGTCCCCTGCCCGGGCCAGCAGGGGAGATAGATACGTAGATAATTGGACTCCCTCCACGTTAGGACGAGCTGGCCGGCCGGCCGGGTTAGCTCACTGAAAACCGGCATCAAGCAAGTGGGCACGATTCATCGGGCCGTCTCTCCTCGCCCTCGAACGCGAGGGATTGCTTGTCTTGGCTAGCCCGAGGTACCAATGGGTGCAGGTAATTGTACACCTCATGCTCCGAGATCTGCTGCACGATAACCCTTCAGGCGCCATGGACTGCATGCATCCCTTGGGTACTCAATCAAGGCCGAGTTGTCCCACCACCCTCTTGATGACCGTCTTTTCCGCTTTGCCCCAATCGACACCCATGAGCTGGGAAGCCGCGTCAGGATTCTGTGAGCCCTCCCCTACCATCAAACACCCCCACAGCTCATCGACCACGAGTGTGCGTACCCGGGGCCACGGGTGAAGCAGCAGAGCCCCCAATCGCTTTTTCGCCTCCATAACGCCCTCCTGCCTCTTCCGTCCTAGTTCTGTATCTGCCATACCGGCCACGGCGGCCGAGGCGACACCGCCGTAGACCTTGATGCATGCCTCAATCTTACGGGCATTGCCCGTTTTGTAGCCGGCCTTCTGGGTGAGAAGACACACCTGGCGAAGATTCAACCCTTCGCATCGCTGGAGGAACCCGGTGTGAAACAGGTAGGCCATGAGCTCGAGTGTGGGCACGAGGACCCGATCCTGGCCCTGGTAGCGCTTCAGGTTCTGCACCAGCACCGTGCCAACTTGGGCGAGGTAATCGGGCTGCCCGTCGCAGAATTCGGCCACGGCCGCACGACTGGTGACGACCAGGTCTTCGTTGCCCGTATCCGCCGATGTGGAGAGCCCTGCCAGGAGGGCAAGGAGATTTTCGCTCGCGCTCAGGGTCGAACCGTCGGCGACCGACGGGTCGAGGCTCTCTGGCTGACATAGGGAGAAGAGGTATGTAAAGTAGCCTCGGGACGAGAATGACAGGTTGCGGAATATTTCGGCGGAACTGGCGTGGGTTAGCTGGCTCGGCTTTCAAGGCGCCAAAAGGTGATAGCATATACCTGGACGGTAGAAGCATGGATACTGCAAGCTGAGCTTCCACGCGGACCCGATCAAGCTTCTCAGCTGCAAGTCGCATCATCCGGGGGTACAGTTCCGTGATGGTACGGCTGTCGGTTACACCAGAGGCAGTCTTCCTCATTTTCAAACGCGCCCATAGAGTCTTTGTAGCCTTGATCGCCTCAAGCCGGACATGCGACCCAACATCACCACGTGCGTTGGTGGTGTAGTCATCCAAGCCTTCGACGACAATGGGCAAGAACGTGTGTATCCTGTCCCAAACAAGATCTCGGCCGGCAAGACTGCGAAGGATCGCTACATGGGTGTCTATATCGCCATCCGACGACCAGCGCTCCACGAGTGCGCGGGTTATTTGATCGATGACCTCGACTGCGCCGGGGCACGACAAGGCTATATGATAGGACCGAGTCAGCGCCTGGAAGAAGCCGTTGCCATGCTTGTTGCGCGACGCCGACGACGAGCGTATCTTGTCCGCCCAGCCGACAATGATGCTGGCTCGCTCACGCGGAGGAGTGAACAGGAGGAGGATCAAAGCAGCTTGTGATGAAGCTTCCATCACCTGCGCATCGTTGTTGTTCAGCCAGGTGTTGACCAGTTCTAACAAGACGGGCATGAGCTTCTCTAGACTCGAAGTCTCGCCGGCAGTGGCTGCGTCCAAGACTGACACGGCCATTGTGACCACCCGAGCGTCTTCGCACGCGGTGATGGCACTCCCCGGCCTCAGGCATTCGTGTCCTTCGGGGCCGGCGAGCTGCTCGGGATGCACGAGATCCGCCATGAGTACCGGGTAAGAAGATACGACAAGCCGACTGACCGCTTCGGCTACCAGTTCGGGTTTGCGGTAGGCAGTTGCCCTGCAGTCCTCGAGGATCTCCAGAAGCTGGTCGTGGAATCCCCGCAGCGGCAGCTTCTTGATTTCGCCTTCATTCCCGTCTCTTCCTGCCAGGCTGGGAATGATGTCAAACACCGCAGCTAAGCTGAGAGCCAAACCATGCCTCTCTTCAACTTGGCGGGTGTGGAGAGACCTGACTTTGTCCACCAGAAGATCTACGGAGGCAGCTACACGGATGCCGGGGTCCGCCGTGGCAAGACCGATCCTTGCTGTAAGTGACCCAAACGAAGTCGCTGCCACTCTGCGCGCCGCGCTGTCCATATCCCCTACTCCTCGCCATCCGAGCAAGGCGTCGAGAAGGGCAAGGCCGTACTGAGACGAAAGCTGTGTGGCCCGGATGGACACCTCGTTGATGGCCCTGGAACGTAGAGCCACTGCATGGTAATCGACGGCCTGCACAATGGCAATGCCTTCCTCCACTGTGTCGGGGTGTCTTCCGATCAGCTCCTGTAACGCGGCCGACGAGCCACGCCGGATATTCCCAGCTGGATCGAGGCAAGCAGCCACCACCAATTCGGTGGCAATTGCCTGTATCACGGACTTCGGAGTGATGGCGGGCCCCAAGGTTGCAACCGCTTTGGTAGGTACCTGGAGAAGCTCCGCAGTGCTGTATCTCCTAGCCAGAGCCCAGATTCCAAAACAAGCAGCGTCACGGACATTTGCACCGATGGAACCCCCAGACACGCCTCGTTTCTCAAATTCCAAGCCCATGATCAAGGCGTGGATGATATCAGAGAGGCTTTCGGGTGGAGGGGAGCGCCGGTAGAGAAGATGGGAGAGGGTCAACATAAGTCCATGCCACTCCAATGGGTCAACCGAGGTCAAATCACGCATTCGTGCACCCGAGATACTTGACCGTGACTTGGTCCAGAGGACATTTTTGTTGAGGGACTCCAGGATGGCTTCTACCACTTGAAGTGCCATATCGGACTCCAATTTTAATGTGATGATGCTTAGTGCTTTACTGGCGGCCAAGCGGACAGGGGTGTCGTTGTCGGCGAGACTTTCCAGAAGATATCCGATCGAGCTCTCGACGATTTCTGATTCTGCCTCGGAGGGCTCGGGCTTCCTCAGGGCAAGGGTAACGACACAGCGAATGACTTTGATCATGATCTTTCTGGCGAGTGCGGAGCCTTTGATAACCTGGAACGTAGGATCATCCTCGGCGGCAACAGCGCCGATGGCGCTGTAAATTGGAGCCAGGAAGGGGTCCATGATGGAGGTGTCTGCAGCGGCTCGTAGAACTCCTGCCAGGAAGGCCAGGCTGCCTATGTAGTAGTATGGAGTGTCAGCTGGGCCTTCCTTGCGAGGCTGGAGGGTGAACAAGCTCCAATGCACGAGAGCCTTCAGGATGCCAATTTCCTGCATGTCTTTCCGCATGGCCAGCCGAATCAAGAGGGCTTTTGCGCCGTCCCGCTCTTTTCCAGGCGAGGCGAGGAACTTGAGACCAAGGGGGATGACTCGCAGAGCAATGCCGGGTACTCGCTCTGGCCATTCAAAGCCAGGTACAACCGGCCTATCGGCATCATCGGCTTCACCCGAGGAGATGGTCGAGAGGTCGAAAGGCGCGAAGAAAAGCTGCGAAAGCCACAGAAGCACCACGTATCGTTCATGCCACGTCCACAAAATGGCTTCTCCTTGACCATCCGGGGCAACGGGTTGCCGGTCCGAAGCCTCAATGGCATAGAGGAGGACCTCGAGGTACCTGGTCTCGACATTGAGAAACCTGACAACGACCTTTTCCCCGCGGATCTTGCAAAACGCGTATAGGATCCTAGCGATGGCATTCGGAAGCGGCATGAGAAGCTGGGAGCGCGTGGAAAGCCCTCTGGTCCTACGCCGGTCCTGCAGGAGGTCGAGATACGCCTCAGCCAGGGGCGGGAGAAACCTGGGAAGATGCGGATCAAGCAGCTGAGGCAGCTCTTGGAACGGGTCCAAAATCTGGGGCCGTCTTGTTAGCAACACCGGCGCACACATTATGACGGGAGGTCGGACTCGCCCTTTCGACGAGCCTGGCAGTTTCTCTGGCCCGAACGCGCCTTCGTAGCTGCCCATCGCGCTGCCGTAGGAACGGCCTCAAGGAACGCTCGAAGTCGGCAATGAGATCGGCCGAGTTCTTCTGGATCCAGACATCCCCATCTGTCTCAGATACATCCATTTTCGGGGCTGTGCCAATATCGTGGGCCCCAGGGGTGAAGAGAGAGATGGCCGTGTCCCGGAGAAGCGCTGCATGCAAGGAGCGAACCTGATAGTAGCCCGGTGATGATGGGTTGAGGTCCCGGCTCCGCCGACGCCGGATTAAGCAGAGCTGGGCTCTGTCGAAGCTTTTCGCACGAAGGAAAGCTACAAGCGATGGGGTGTGTTGTCATAAACCACAAGACAGGAGATGCACATTGTAGAAAGTCTGCCAGTTGCCCAATGGATCGAGCATCTCAATTGACGCGGCCGCTCCCGTCCCACATGAGCGGATCCTCGCCCCGCTAGTTGCATCCACCCAGTGCCCGAACAAGCATCAGGACTGCTGATGAGGCGGCAAGAACTGCACAACGTACATTGATTTTCGAGGCTAGCCGTGGCCCCCTCTGACCTGATCGAGAGACAAAAGGGAAAGCAGAGAAAAGCATGAACGTAGCCCACGTTGGCGACATTAAACTGAATGTCGGCTCCAGCAACGTTGGGAATGGGTGCTGGGAAGATGAAGGCCCAAGAAGTACTGTCAGCCTTCTTGAACGACAACAGCAGTCCGGCCCCAAGTAGTAGACAGCGCCAACGAACTTGATGGTAGTATTGTTCACTAGATACAATATTCGGCTGGCAATGATATTCCATGCTAGACCACGGCAGCCATTGGCAACAAGTGCACCGCCACTGTTAGCTTCGGCAGCTTTTGAACTTCCAACATGAAAAAGGCAGCCCAGAAGCCCGACGCGGTGAATTCCATCATGCCAAGCAGTGCAGCGGCAATGGTCTGATTCCAGTCAGATCTGGTGGTGGGAACGGATGAAGCAAATGACCAGGTAGTTCAACACACTGAAGTCCCAGTCCTTCCAGACATGAGGAGGCATCAGGTGAAAAGCGACTGTCCTCTCCCAGAAGACAAATATGGCCAGCAACGTGACACCTACGACGTCTGAAGAGATTATGCGCGGCGCCCTTCAGCCATCGTCAGGTCCCAGCTTAAGCCCAGCAGTGAAGGTACCAGTACCAAAGATGATCAAGACAGTCCCGATGCAGGACTCTTGGTTCTGGTGAGAGGCGTGCTGCCATGTTGGACATCCCGTGCCTCTTCGTGCACTACCAAGGGCTCGGTTACCACGGGTCCATCGTCCTTGTTGCCCATGGTCTGCATCGTACGCTACTGTCTCCTTGGATACCTCGGGTGACTGTTTTGTGTCAAGGAGATTGGGCTGCAAGCTTCCTAGATGAACAAGCCCCTAGAAAAACAACATTATTTGGTCCTGCGTCCATGTTGGGGTGGTGTTTGCAAGACTTGGATGCAAGTAGGCAAAGGACAGTCACAGGGATAGGTGCATATGTAAGTATGTAATAACCCCAGCACTTGGCACATAGATATGTAAGTATCTGCGATAAGAAGTGCTCAGGTAACCACCTCGTAGGCAGAGCCCGCAATGGAGATATGCCGAACACGCTCAAGACGGCCTCATGCAAGCGTAAGAGGTTAGACTGTCCACTGAGAGACATGCAACGCCCGTCAACGCTCAGGGCAGTGATATGTTCATTTATCACGACCCCGCTGCATTCATCGAGGCTCAGGTCCGTGGACTCCGGAGGAAACCCACCACACCACCACAATAGCCTACCAAGTTGTCTAAGCGATCGCACTCCTGGGCTTGGTGCTTCTTCCACTCGGCCAACGCTGCCATCAGGGTATCACTCTCCATGATCAAATCAAAGTGCAGCCGCAAGAACACTGTCATCCACGCTTGGGTAAGTTCGTAGTCTCGTCTCGCCCGGAGGCGGCTTGTCAGCGCCCGGATGAAATGAAGCAGTTCGTTGGAATCCACTTCATCTCCAACAGGCGACAGCGAGCGCAGCTCGAGGTCTGCGCTCGAGGGAGACAGTGTCTTCAAGTACTCGATGAAGGGGTCGTCTGGGTATTTGTTAGCATCACTTCACCCACTCAGGACTCGGGGGCACGAACAATCACCCGTAGCTGCACCAGCACGCAACTTGCTGGTGAAGGCTTCCTCCATACGAGTGCGGTCAAACTTGGTGATCCTCGACTGGCCAACGCCGTCGTCGTCTGCCTCGTGACCGGCGCCATCTGCTTTGGTAGTTGAGGACAGGAAGAAGGGTGCCTTTTCAGGGAGCTTAGGGGCTTCCTTCGGTTTGTTTCTTTGTTTGATGAGGTCCAGGTGCAAAAGGGTTTGCCATCGGCTACGGGGTACCAGACTCAGTGTCATCATGTCAGCACTGAGCTGATCCAATGTGGGCACTGCCACCGTGTCCCCATCCTCGCCAGCGACATCATCCTCAAAGGCGGCATCGATGAGCCCTTGACCTCCTTCGCCCGAGTTCGTAGGGGCCGAGACATGAGCTATTTCGCTCTCCGAAATCTGGCGCGTTGGCACGTGGGTGAAGAGTGTCTTGTTTGTCCAGATGTTGACACCCATCTGCCCGTCACAGGCAGCGGCGAGGTACTCGCCGGTGGCAGAGAAAGCCAGAGCACTGCAGGGCTTTTCCAGCCGGATAGCGTCGATTAGATGGCTTGTGGGGAGATCCCACACGCGGATGACGCCATCTTGTGACGCAGCAACGATCCATCGCCCATCGTTGGAGAAGGTGAAGTCATTAATCTTGCCCTGGCAACCCCAGAATTCTCTGATCGTTTGCTTTGTTTCAACATCGACAACACGTATTGACAGGTCATCGCATGAGAAGGCCATCAGATCGTTAGCCGCGTGGTATCGACAGCCTGTTATAGCCGTCATAGGAGCCCAGTTGATCTCCTCCAGCAGCCGACCCGTGAGAAATTCCCAGAACTTGACCTTGCCATCCAGCGAACAGCTGATCACATGCTTGTTCATGGAGTCGACGGCGATACCAGTGACTGCTTTGGTATGCTTTCCCACGCCAGGCCCGAACCCACTGCTGGAGCGAGCCTCCAGTTGGAGCACTTCGGTAGCTTGCTTCAGCTGTTGCAACTTCGCCTGCCTGGCCTGAGCAGGAGTCAGAGTAGAGGGAAACCGTTGTCGGTGGGCTCCTGACTGGAGGTTAAACATGTCGAGACCGCCGGCCTCGGAACCAACGACAGCAAAAGTCCCACATGGACTCATTGCAACCGTCGATACATTCGTCTTATCACTCGTCTGGAGCGCCCATCTACCCGCCCGTTTTCGGCCCCAGAACCATGTGCGGGCGTACGAGTCATCTTTGTGAGCAGTGACAACGCTTTCCCAGCCCGTCGAGCCACTGATCTCGGCGTCCATGGGTCTCTTCTTGTTCTCCGTCTTCTGCCAGAGTGACTGCTTGCCTGGCATCGCGCCGATACCACCGTCTCGGTTCAAAGAACAGGCTATGCATGTGATCTCGGGCGCTTTCAGGTCGTCCAGCGATGTTGTAGGACCACGCCGCAAGACATCGTGGGCCAAAATGCCATGCTTCTTTGCCTTTTTGCGAATGTTGCCCTGGCTCAATTCAGTGCTCTGGCCATCGCGGCGAAGACTCCAGCCCCACAGGCTACGGTCCTGGCCAGCACTCAAGAGCCACTTGTTTCCGGCTTCGGCGCCGTCAAAGTCGGACGGAAGGAAGTGCAGCGACGTGACGGGGGCGGCATGGCCGCTTCTGGAATGCAGTATTCGGGGGATCGGAGAGAAGGGGGTTTCGTCAAAGATCCAAGATTTCAACGAATTGTCTCGCCCACTAGTAACAACGACGGGCTGGCCCGCGAGGAATTCGATGTTGCTTACACCGCCGCGGACGAGCTCGCCGTCTCCTGATGGGGGGTTGTGAGCGCTTCTCAAGACGCCCATGATCCTGCCACCTCCGTTCAGATCCCAGAACGTGATATCGCCACTCGCGGCCGTGGCGGTGGCCATGACACCGTCTTTGCGCCCGTCTTTTCCGGACCCCTGTCCATCCGAGCGGAAGGAAATGGACGACACAGGCGCGTCCTCATCACCCGCCATGATTTGCAGAACAGGTTTGTCGGTGAGCACGTTCTGTATGACCAATGGTCCATTGGAGTACGCAATGGCCATCAACGAGAGGGCGGGTGACGGTTGAAGGCATGTGACGGCACCGCATTTGGACGAGGGCGGCAAGATGGTATAAACCAACTTGCCGGTAGACACGTTCCAGATTTCGACCCATCCGTCACGACGCCCGGCAAATATTTTGTTCAGATAAGTAGGCATGGTACAGATGCCGCCGGTCAGTTCGTTGTTGCCCTTCTCGGCCGCCATGGTGTACAGGGTGGTGTAATGTTCGAGTGTTTCGTTCTTGAAGACTTCGATCCGGGTCAAGCCGCAAGCAATGACCCAGGCGCCGAACACGATGATCTGCCGGATGGGTTGTTGCAGGTCGGCTGGCAACTCGAGCTCGCCGATCTTCTTTCCGCGCTGGAACACCCACAGTCCTTGTGACTCGCCATGACGAGAATCGCCCCAGGCAGCGAATACCTGTTGTTTCCAAGCGCAGGTGGCGGTGATGTCGTGCGGAGTCTGCGGCCTCGTCATGAACACCAGGTTCAGGCCGCGACGCAGATCGTAGGTCTGGAGGGATCGACCCACCGAAGTGGTCAGCTGGAATGTCGTCTTTCCCAGGGGAACCGTCGTGAACGGAACGTTTGTCGGCGATACGAGTCCTATGGTCTGGGATGGATGGTTAGCATGGCGCATCGCGCGACATCGGCCCAGCGCTATGGGCAGAGGAAGCAAGACCAGCGTACCCTATACGGCGCAAAAATGCGGGAATGTTGCGACGAGGCTTTGGGCGTCGGGGCGGCATCCCGCCTCTGGCGCTTGGCCAGGCGGCCATCCTGCTCTGTATGCGGCATGATGCCTCTATACCAATGCCGCGACGGTTTTGTCTGGCAGTTCGGTCCGGAGTCTAGGGCTGGGAATGGACGCGCGAGGCTGGGCGGCCGTCGACAATCTGTAAAGTCCTGATCTCCTACGTACCAACTTCTTCCTACGAGCTTTCCTGGAAATTTTCAGAATTTCTTATCGCGATAACGGGAAGCGGACTCGACGGGCCCCACTTGGCTGATAGAGTCCGAAAAAAGGTTAATGGATTGGTTCAGACGGCCCGATGGGTGATGAACTGACTGCCTAGTACGCACTTGTTTACCGAGTTAGAAACCCAACATTCCGCTTTGGCGTCGCTTTGCCATACGCAGCAGGGAAATCTACAGCTGTGAATTGAGAAAAGTTGATCTGACGTGGTGCGGGCCCAGTCTCGTTATCACAATTGACACGCTGAGCCAGTAGCCGCAATAGTGGAGGCTGAATCTCAGATGCCAGCAAGTAAAGTCGCTCACTCTTGCGCGCAATACAAGCCAAACTTACGAAGTTCATATAGCGAACGTTTTAATATGCATCATGCTATATTGGAAGCGTTCTGAGCTACAGGCCCAGTGGGTTCCTTGATGCCTTGGGCAAGGACTGGGCGTGTGGCCCTTCAGTACTGTTCTTCCTGTTCTGTGCCGCCGTGCAGTTCAACCAAACCCAGCTATATATCACGTACTTCGTGTTCTTCATCTGGCAGAACGGAATACCTGAAGCGGGCGGCCACCCTGGAATCCTTTATAATTGTTCTTAGATTGCAGCGTCCAGTTTTGGCGGTAAAATGGTAGGTCCATCACCATCGTAAAGTATGTGTTACGGTATCTGCAAACTAAAGACCCTGCACTGGAGATATCGGGGGGTCCTTTCGGACTGTGTAGTCTGTCTTGGATTTGATAGCCACCCCATAGGCCGTTATCATTAACCACCCCGTAAGATGGGAGGGCGGAGGTGTAGTACATCTGTAAGAGGATACCCGTTAGCCTGTGAGCATGCCACCTGCCGCTGTCTCTCCCACATCCGTATCCCCTGTGTGCCCATCCAAGACACACGAGGCTTCCCTGTTGGCACATGGGCCGGCCCTCCTCCCGAAGCTGACAGCACGTGTCAATGCATGCCTATCAAAGCTTGCTAGGCTCGACTGCATGAAATGCTACGGAGTTGGTGTTGTTGGCGTGTTCAACGGGTGCACCTTGAAGGCTGACCGACAGCCCAGGTGGCTCTCGCGCAGCCCTCGGTATGCGATAGCCTCTCTCTTCTCGACCACTTGGGAGCACGCGACCACTAGACAGATACAGAAGGAAACCCGGCATTAGCTTGCCGGCGCGGGCCTGAACCGGCGCCGTGAACCAATTAGCAGTGTTCATGCGGCCCTGAAGCTACTCACCGCCCCTGTACACCATCGTCCATGCATGACAGCACGAACGCCAGCAACCATTCTGGCTTCCCATTCGCCCCAGCCTTGGACTTCTTGCAGCATCTGGCCTTAGGCTGAACGTCAGCTAGGGATCTTTGAATAGCCTTTCCGTCAAGGCGGCACAAGCTTACACCGATGTGTCGTTTCCTCTTACCTCATCGTGATATTGCTCTTGCTCGGCGAACAAACAGGACCGCATGACTCGCACGCCAGGTCTTTCATACGGTGATACGATCGGTACTAATTACGCCGATTTCGCGGGCGTTTTGTTGGGGCTCTCGCCGAGACGCCCAGTCCAAAGCCCCTCCCGCAATCCATCCGAGATACTTCCAAATCTATCTCCGTCCTCCCTTCACCCCAGCACCCAAAGCCCGCTATTGAGTAACCAGCTGGGCTCGGCGTGTGAATACCAGCCTCTAAAGACATTTTACCTCACTCTTCGGCTTCCGCCGCAACGTACTACGGACGGCTTGCCTATCAGTACATGCACCTGGCTAGGTGGGCTGTCCTCGACTTGGCCAAATTCCTTAAGCACGCCCGCCCGGTCGGCCTTGCTCCCTCGTTTTGAGAGTCAGTGACGTGGGTACATCGCAACGCCACCCTTGTCAGAATACCCCGTACTTATCCACTCCCGCCGTACAGGCGCCCGAGATCTCGGTCTGCCTTCACGGACAGTACGCGCGCCGACTGCCAGGGTTTCCTAGTCAGTCGCTGAGTGGGCCATTATGGAGTCCAATCCTCGGCGCCAAAGCTTCGGCGGCCGCCGGACATCAACATCTCGCTCTTTCTCCCACTCGCATGCTCTCCCACTGGCTGCTTCCTCCCTCGCCAGTAGCCTAGGCAGTAGCATCTCTAGTAGGAAGAGCCGACAAGCAGAGCCGGGGACGACCGACGTACCAGTTGAACCTGCTAGCTTGTCCATGCCACCGCCGTCCAAGCCCTCAAAGAATTCCCGTCTTTCACTCCCAAACACTCGTCGTTCTTCCAGCACTGCCGAGGCTTGGAGCGAGACGGCCATCGACGATCACGACGAAGCCGACAGCCGTTCCGTTTCGTCCTTCATGGCTTCCGGGAAAGGTTTGGGGCCTGTGCCCGGTCAGTCCGAGGCCGGACTTTCCGACGTCACCGTCACCACGTCCTCCAGCAACCCGAACCTGCAAGGCAACGGGCCTCAGTTGATCCCTCAGTCGCAACAACAAGCCACTCCGGTGGATGACTCCAAGAAGAGTGCCCCTCTGAAGACCGAGCATGCCAGTCCACGCCCGCAGCCGACACGATCTCGAAGCAGGGCCAAGAGACGCTTCAGCGGAAGCACGGCCAACAGCATCCACAGCAACTCGAGCGAGCGCGGCGCCCATGGCAAGGAGAAAGAGGAGACCAAGCCAGCGCCCTATGGCATCATCGGTGTCTGTGCCCTCGACTCCAAAGCCAGGAGCAAGCCGAGCAGAAACATCCTCAACCGGCTGGTAGGCAACCGGGACTTTGACGTTGTCGTCTTCGGCGACAAGACGATCCTTGACGAAGAGGTCGAAGACTGGCCCATCTGCGATTACCTGATCTCTTTCTATTCCGATGGCTTCCCGCTGGAAAAGGCCATTGCCTACGTCAAAGCCCGGAAGCCCTTTTGCGTGAACGACGTACCCATGCAGAAGATCTTGTGGGATCGACGCCTCTGCTTGCGCATCCTCGACCGCATCGGCGTGCCGACCCCGAGACGACTCGAAGTGAGCCGTGACGGCGGCCCCAGCCTACTGACGCCAGATATCGCCAAGCATATAAAGGATGTGACGGGTATCACACTGGAGCCCACCGACCCTTCAAAAGCAGTCGTCCCCCGAAAAGTAGAGCTCTTGGACAATGATGATATCCTGAGCGTGGACGGTACCTTGCTGAAGAAGCCGTTCGTCGAGAAGCCCACGAGCGGCGAAGACCACAACATTATTATATACTTCCCCAAGGCTGAGGGGGGTGGTGCACGCAAACTTTTCCGCAAGATTGGCAACAAAAGCTCCGAGTTCATCCCGGATCTCACAGTTCCTCGTGCTATCACCGAGCCAGAAAGCAGCTACCTATATGAACAGTTCATGCAGGTGGAAAATGCTGAAGATGTAAAGGCTTACACTGTCGGACCCAACTTCTGCCACGCAGAGACGCGGAAATCTCCTGTCGTGGACGGCGTCGTCAGACGTAATACGCATGGCAAGGAAATCCGCTATGTTACGGCTTTGAGCAACGAGGAGAAGGAAATCGCCAAGAACATCTCCAACACGTTCGGACAGCGTGTCTGTGGTTTTGACTTTCTTCGAGCAGAGGGCAAGAGTTACGTGATTGATGTCAACGGCTGGAGCTTCGTCAAGGACAACGAAGCGTACTATGATAACTGTGCAAGCATCCTCAAGGAAGTCTTCATCAAGGAAAGGGTCCGTCGTGGAGGACGCACGCCCCCCTTACCATCCCCGACTGCCTCTGACACTGCCGACCCCCTAGCGAAAGGCGGCCACGCCAAGGACAAAGAAGGCCAAGGCCAGACACTGCACTCGAACCCAGTGAAAGGGCCCGCTCACGCCGGAGTCCCCGCGGCGGAAGGCAAGCCTACCCAGGAGCCGAGTTCGGGCAATGAACCGTCAGGTGCCACTTTGCCCATATCGCGCTCAGACTCTACGGTGCTTGGCTTGATGTCCAAGTTGCAGAATGGCCTTATGACGCCGCTCAACACTATCAGTACCGGCAGCCCTTCGCCAAATCAGCCAGCAAGTGTACCTCTAGCACACTCGGATACCCCTGCGACTGCTGCTGCTGCCACTTCAACGAACGAAGACGCCACGCCGCAAGAGGAGATGCCGCCGCCGCCCCCTCCACCCAAGCACTCATGGAAGCTGAAGGGTCTGGTATCCGTCATCCGGCATGCCGATCGTACCCCGAAGCAAAAGTACAAGTTCACTTTCCACACGCAGCCCTTCATCGACCTTCTCAAGGGTCACCAAGAAGAGGTGCTGTTGATCGGAGATGCTGCCCTGGCTAGTGTGATTGCCGCCGCCGATGTGGCCCTGCGGCAAGGCGAGGAGGACGAGACAAAGCTGAAGACACTTCGGAATGTTCTCGTGAAGAAAGGCGGATGGGCAGGCACGAAGGTTCAGATCAAGCCCATGTTCCGCAAGAGGAAGACCGAGGAAAACGAGAGCTCTTCGACGCCCATGGTCACAGAAGGCGTCAAACTGGAACCCGAGTCTGTCACGCCACCAGCGGACCTCGAACCCCAAGTTGGCAAAGAGAATGAAGCAGATGCGCCCAAGGACGAGGATGCTGCGCCTAGTGGCGAGGAGAAGGTGAGAGGCACGGCCAAGCGCAGCGACTCCATGTCGGGTGTGACCATGTCCAAGTTCACCGCGGCTGAGAACAGCCTCGTCCTAGACAAGCTGCAGCTCATCGTGAAATGGGGTGGTGAGCCGACGCACTCGGCGCGTCATCAGGCCATTGAACTGGCACAGAACATGCGGAACGACTACTTGCTACTGAACCGGGAGGTGTTGGACGAGGTGCACGTCTACAGTAGTTCTGAGCGCCGTGTGACGGCAAGTGCACAGATATGGGCGACAACCTTTATGAACAAGAAAGGAGAGCTCCCCGACGATTTCATCACCGTCCGCAAGGACCTTTTGGACGACTCGAACGCCGCCAAGGACGAGATGGACAAAGTCAAGAAGAAGCTCAAGGGTCTTCTTCGTAAAGGGAACGAACGCCCTTCCCAGTTCGCTTGGCCGGACAAGATGCCGGAACCGTTCGAGGTCCAGGCAAGGGTGGTCCAGCTGATGCAGTTCCATCGACGTGTTATGCAACACAACTATAATAAGTTGCAGAGCGGGGCGGTCAACTCGCTCAACGCTATCAGCAACCCTAGCAGCGAGAGACTCGCTGGGGAGACTCCGGCTTCCTCTTCGTCCAGTTCGACCTTGTCGCAGAACAACACGGTGAATGGCATCCAGTCCCGGTGGTGCTGTGGCGAGGATGCCGAGCTATTCCGCGAGCGCTGGGAGAAGCTGTTTAGCGAGTTTTGCGACCATGAAAAGGTCGATCCCAGCAAGATATCCGAGTTATACGATACGATGAAGTTTGACGCCCTTCACAACCGCCAATTCCTGGAATGGGTTTTCACACCGCCAAAGCACATGCTCGAAGAAGAGTACGGTATTACCATCGGGCGGGATGGCAAGGTAACGCCCCGGGAGTCGGAGACGGCGGACGACAAGTCGGACAAGACTGAGGCCACATCTCCGCCCCAAGGCGCAGAGCGCGCTGAGAAGTCGGAGCGGGCTGTCAGACGCCTTTTCAGGAGACGATCATGGCTGCGCCAGCCGCATGACGCCGCTCCCGAACAGTACTTCCTCCTGCAAAAGGGCAGCAGTCCGACGAAGGCCAAGACGGATGCCGAATTCGAGCCCCTGCGTGAGTTGTACCAGCTGGCCAAGGTCCTCTTCGACTTTATCTGCCCCCAAGAATACGGCATATCCGAAAGCGAAAAGGTAAGACGGCGCCTGAGCGGGACTGAATAAAGTCAGGTTGCTAACGCGTTGTGGCAGTTGGAGATTGGGTTGTTGACTTCGCTGCCTCTGCTCAAGGAGATTGTGCAGGATCTCGAGGAGATGCAGCAGGCCGAAGATGCCAAGTCGTTCTTTTACTTCACCAAGGAATCGCACATCTATACCTTGCTCAACTGCATCCTCGAGGGAGGCGTCGAGACCAAGATCAGCCGCGCCACCATCCCGGAACTCGACTACCTATCGCAAATCTGTTTTGAGCTTTACGAATCGGAGATCAAACCATCCCCGTCATCGAACAGCGAGGTACCCCAGCCGCAGTATGCATACAGCATCCGCATCACCATCAGCCCCGGCTGCCACATCTACGATCCGCTGGATATCCAGCTTGACAGCAAACACTGCATTGGATGCGCGCCACGCCGGAGCTTGACAGCTCATGGGGACTGGAAGAAGGTCATCGAGACGCTACGCGCCAAGTTCCACCAGTAAGTCCCCCCTCCTGCTCGTCTCGGCGATGGGGGCGTTATGCTAATTCCCACTTCCTGCCAGGGTCAAATTGCCGAAGAGCTTCCTAGCGGTGAATCTGTCGGACGCCTTCACGTTCCAAGAAAAAGAGAGACAGAATTCCGAGGGCGATGTGCTGGAAATGAAGACGGTGGGCCACAGTACCAGGGGCGATGATGCGAACAGTGACTCAGCCGCGGTTCCCAAGTCGGCCATCAGCAGCCTGCCCTTGACCTCGCCTGACGTGGAACTGGCTGATCAGCCAGTATCCGAGCCGGCGGGGCCTGAAAGCTTGCCCGACGCTGCTAACAAGACCGAGGCTCCATCGTCGATTTAGGTCGTACGAGATGTTCAACAGCAAAGCCGGAAAAGAAACGACAGTATGCGCGGTGGGTTTTGTTTCGTCGTGCCGGGCAATCGCATCTGCCGAAGGGCGGGGCGAGACGAGAGACATGGGATAAGAGGACAGGAGACGGCACAAAGCCTGGGTGCCGCAGAAAGAATACTACGGAGCACGCTCGGCGGCGCGTCAATGTGACTCGATACCCGGCCTGGGCCGCCCAGGGCGAGGAAACGCGCAGGCATGGACGGATACGCGGAATGAATTGATGTAGACATGACAAGCGGAGTTGCAGGGGGCAAGGGCACCACAGCGACGTCATCCGTCCAACCAGGATGGTAATTTGGCGAGGCGACGGCCTGTCCTGTACCTATCGACTTGGGCGAACAAATAGAGTTGAACAATGACAGCGCCTCATCGAGTAGCTTAGACGAATTGACCGGGCTGCTGGATGCCCGCTAGCGGAGCAACGTCCACGGCGGCCAACTGGCTGTGAGCGACTCGGGAAGCGCAGAAGCAAAGAAGAAAACATGGCGTGCATCGCGATTCGCTCACCGCTCACCGGGCTTCCTCTGCGCAGAGGGCAAGGGGCCTCGGCGTATCAAGACGGCGCCGGCATTGCAGGAGGGGAAGGGGAGCAGGCGCCCTCCCCAGCTCCAACGAAGCGGCATTGAAGCCGGCAGGATTGAAACAAAACGCATGGTCGTGGAAACCGAGGGGGGGGGAGAGGCGTGCGCGCGCGCCACTTCGGGGAAGGTGGACGGAGCGATCCTAGGTCGTGGTGAGGAAAAGCCGAGGCACACACGATGGTCGGTGATGCAAGGCTTTGCTGCCTGGTTTTTATTTTTGTTCTTTCCTTCTTGCACTAGGTTCCCCCACGGCGCCCGACCCCGGGCCTCCCCCCCCCCTCCGCCCCTGACCTGTCACATCGGCTGGCCCGCCATGCCGGGCCGGGTTGAGCTGAGTGGATCTGATATGTAGTACGTAACGGGCGTGATGGGGGTTGGGAAGGGAGGACGGCCGCTGTGGGCGCGCGGCGTGCACGGGGGTTGTGCTCCCCATCTCAGACATCTCATGTCGTGGTGATTACCGGCCACTGCCCAGGCTGCCAGTACATAATAATAACCTGTAGGCCAGGGTAAGCAAGAGTAGATAGGTTCCGGCAACGCGCCCGGCCCCCGGCGGTCTGAAACAGAGGCGGTGGAGCCGGCTGTCAAACAGTCGAACCCGTGGAACTGTTCCGGCATAGGCCGTGCGCCCGCATCCTCCCCGCCAAGGGGCACTGGCTGGGAAAGGTGGAGGACCGGGAAGGAATGACAGCACGGCGATGATGGGTGCTAGGCAGATAACGGTGCCTAGACGGGTCTAAACGGGTCAGTGGATGGATGGAGGAGCAGGCCGGCACGGCAGCCAGCCATGCCCCCCCGTACCAGCGATTTCCGGGCTGCGTCGGCCGTGTCGGCGATGATCTCCTGGTTGTAGATGAATCGGTCCTGCGCGTTGGCTGACGGAATGGTATGCTTGCCGCGACATGGATGGGTTCTACCCTTGTATGGGTGTAGATTAGGTACTTCACCCATACACAGTGTAGCAAGTACCTGGCTCGGGTACGTGGGTATGATGGGCCCTCGTTCTACCTGTGACACAAGGTGTAGGCCCTGGCCCAGGGCCGTACACGACCATACGGGGCGAGGCCGCGGCCGCGACCACTTCACTCAGATAGCCTTTTTTTGAGTTTTGACCGTCGGTGATTCTTATTAGCCTTGCCATTACGACGACTGGGCAATGGAAGCTCCGCGACTGGCCCTCCCAACTGCCTTGTCCCTAGTCACTCATGGCCGCAGACGGCCGGTTTGCAGGGGAGCGTAGTGTGACCCATGCCCATGCGACGAGGGCGGTGAATGGCCCGTCCGGTCGTTCAGGCGTCCGGCCGTTTGCTGGAAGCGGGTGGGAGTGGGGTGACGTTTGGGGGCGGGTCAGAGCTGCCTGTCAATAACGCCCGTCGTCGTCGTCGTCGTCGTCGTCGTCGTCGTCGTCGTCGTCGTGGGAGGCTGTAATATATCACTATCGATCCCCTAGAGCCAACAGCCTCGGCCGCAAGCGTGAGGTGCGTGGGTTTCAAAGTTAGGTGCTCACAGCAGGGCCAGCTTCTAGATGCGGACATTAGTACAGACACCCTTTTCTGTCTATCCATGCTTACAAAGTCCCGAGATCCACTAGGTGCTGGGCTGCAGCATATGTAGGTAGCTGGTCCCCTGCCGCCCCCCCCCCCCCCCCCCCTTGCACGACGGTGCTTCCATCGTGTTTTCGAGAATGTCTCCCAGGCCGCAAGAAGACGGGGCTACCCATGTCAAGCCATGTGGTCCGGCTGCCGTCCGTCATGGCTGGAGGAGAGGGAGGCTGCCAGGTATCCAGGGGGCCTGCCAATTCTACCGGGCTGTTGGAATGGTGGTTCCAGGCTGGTGGAAGACTCCACTGGTGGGGGGGGGAAGGATCTACGCTCGCATCGCATGCGAAAGGCCGAACTAGGTCGAGTCTGGCAGTCGCTGCGTACAGCTAGATGTTGGTCGAGGCGGTGTAACCGCCACTTCTCTCCCCTGGCTCCCGTCTTGCTTGCTTTGACGTTGGGTATAAACTTCCGGTAAGCCATTGAGGAGATCCCCGTCCACGCAACTAATGGGCGTGACGGCGGGGGCGTAGGCGGGCAAACATGGATCGGCGGCGATGAGGTCCCGAATGTTGCCGTGACCGCAAACTCACGCGGCTGTTCACCCAATAGAGGCCATATATCTGGGCTGGGCTCGTATACGAAGTGGGTAGGGTGTCGAGGGTGTAGTGATGGTCGCCATGGCATCAGCAAACGCGTAGGCAGTGGAATGGGCAGGGCCACTGAGTGATGATGGCTGATCATCGGCCATACCCATATGGTCTGTCTGCACTGTACATGCATGCAGCAGCCTGCCTGCCTGCGTATATGATTCAAGGGAGGGCGAAGATGTTCATGGCGAGGTAGTAGTACCCCATGTTGTTCCAGCTGAGCGGATGCCCAGACAGTGGTAGGTTGAGTCGTGTAAGTCGTAGCTAGAGTTCACTTTTCCGCTCACTTCTTTTCCGTCCCAAGACCCACGACTTCGGCCGTCCAAAAAGTTTGGTTGGAAACCCTGTGGGCAGTACAGCGTGCAATCAACGGCGGCTGAAGCATCGCCGGTATCCATATCGCATACGGCCGTGGCCGTTATGCAGCTATTTCGCATACGGAAAGGCGGCGGGTCTGAGAGCCTCGTCCCGGGTTGGGTCGAACGTGACGAGCGGCACTCGCTTATCAGATTCATACTGCGACAGTCAAACGGCACAAACGGGAGGGCACAATGAGCCTACCGGGTGAGGGCTTGCCCCTACACACGTTCTTCTGGTGATACGGTTGGCGTCAGTCATAACAACATCATCGGCTGAGCCGCGCAGGTCTGTGTTGTTCTGGACGCTCTGGCTTCCTCGTCGTGTCGAGTGCTGATCTATGGAACCACGAATGCGGTATGAAGGCGTGCTAGACCGGAATAGCACGAGGGTTGACACATGAGCCCATGGTCCCGTGCCAAGGCTGGTGGTTTGTCGGGCTCAGGTACTATACGCGACGAAGCATTGGGGACTTGTTTGATTCTCCCTACTCCGTTTGAAGTTAGTATGGCCGCCTCTAGAGCAACATCGGCATATGTGCGTGCGTGTGTGTGTGTGCGCGCGTGTGTGGGCGGTGCGGCGATTGATGGATGATGGAGGGGCCTCGACGGCTGAGTGGGTCGACAGCTGGTTTCCGTCCCAGGAACCCTCTCTCGCTCAGACTCTCTTCCATTGCCGGGGATCCCGCTCCCGGTAGTCGCAGAAGCGCAACCGAGGGCGACTTGCAGAAAGAAATAAAAAAAAAAGACCCAGTCCCGGGCAACCAGTCTGCCCGGGTTCAAACGGGGCATTGTCTTGAAATTGCGTCCTCTTCCGTGTACAATCGTATGCATGCAATGGAGGGAATTGAGTGACAGGCAGGCGGTTTGACTGGGAGTGGCAGGGTTGCGATTTGCTTTACCTACGTAGGTAGGATAGGTACCTGGGTACCTACCTAGCTACCCACCGGCAGATGCGGGGCTCAGCGTCGTTCCCATCTGCTGCTCCAAGTTACTACCTACCTACATGCTAGCTATGCTTCTAATGGAGCGCTCGTTGTTGGCCCCCGGTTTGCCTCCCACGCTTGCGGGTCGTCACGGATGGCCCTATCCATCCCTGTGTGGTATCGGATATCAGGATCCAGAAACCGTTTTGCTCCCGCGGCATTGCCGATCTGGATACCGCTGGCGAGGCCGTTTCGCCTATTCGACGCAGGGTTGTTGTCCCGTGGGACCATGGCTGCATTAGTAAGGTATGCAGCAAGGGCTGCGTTAGGCCGTGAGTGGCAGCGCACTTTGTCGGGGCGCCGTACGAAACGAGGCCAGGCCGAGGGCCTCTTGCCAAGAGCCGCAGGCCTTGCGGCGTGCTTCAATGGGCCGACAGACACGTGCTCCACCAAGCTGCAGTGCATGATGCTCAAAGGGCCCAGCAGCTGGCCTCCCATCGCCGGCGGTTGGGTGGCCGACTTCCATGGGGGTTGGTATGGATGTGGGCAACCAACTAGGGCGTGTGCACCACCATCATCCACACATACGGACATTGCTTTCGAACGCGTCCCACATTGGGGCCTTACCGTGTGAGACCGGCACATCTTGCGCCCCGCCAGTCTTGCTGCTGGCTAACGACTGCCTGGGCCGGCCTGCCCGCGGAAGGGGGAAAGAAGTGGGTAGGCGCGTGCCGCCTGTCGGAAGCATTCCGGCCGTGGTTCGTTAGGGATTGCGGCCCCGGAAGCGTGGTCCATGGGCCGACCGATTGCGTAGGCCCGGGGGGCGTTGCTGGCACAATGCCTGGGCGGCAGGGCGGTTATGCGTGGCCGACGGCCAGTACACGTGAGGTCTCGGTAAGGGCAATAAGAGCTAAGGCACTATACTTGCCTGGAGAGCAGTCACAACGCCCAAAACAAACAGGCCCCGGAGGGAGAGCCAGGCATCTCGTGCTCATCCATCTGCGGCAAGGTCCCGGTGAACCGAGAGGAGTGGCGACAGGCATGCGACAGCCCGCCGGCCACCCCGCCGGGGGGTGGCAGGGCATTGGTCCGGCACGGCATGACACGGCAGGGCCTGCCTACAAGGCCTGCCGTCAAAAATGATGCCGGGGGAAAAAAAATCTGGCATATCGGGAAAAGCACGGCGACTGTTATCAACTAGTCAAGGACGGTGTAAAAGCAGCCCGTCCTCAACCGGTACTCTTCAACAAGAAAAAAGGCCATGGCCATTGATGGCCCGGGCCACCTGCCTGCCATGATCGTCTAGCAGCAAGGTGCATCGTGAGAAGAATGATGAAGACGCCCCCCCCCCCCCCCCCCCCTTTTCTTTCTCGTTCGACGAACCGTGGAACCCGTACAGCTCATGGCAGTCCAGGCCATTCATTGATCCATGGCTGTGGTCCTTCCCCCCCCCCCCCCCCACACAGCCAGCAAGTGGACTGGAATAATTGAAGGTACAGGCGTGAGTGGCAGTAGGCATCGGAGTACGCGCCCAAAGAGTGGAACGAACGGACGTACTCCCCCCTGTTTGACAACTCATACAAAGGTCTCCCTCGGTTACGGCACGGCATGAGGTCGTCCACTCTGCTTGCCGTGAACAGATGGCGGGTTCCTAGTTAGAATGGTTTTTGGCTCGGGTGGAGGGGGCGCTGAATCCTTCAACTCTGGGGCTGCGTTCTGGTATAGCCGCGACAGCGGGCATATTCCCCCCTCCTCCCGAAAATTCCAACGGCGCGCAAGCGTTCGCATGCAATCAGAGGGGACCCATGTTTTCTTTGCGACCTGGTGGCGCCTAGGCGGCGGTACATATTGTTGCGGCGGCCGGGAATTTCCTTGATGCGGGGCTTCTACCGATATGGCTGCATCGTCGGACGGATGAATCGAGGAGAGCGCTGGCTCGCTTGACGGGATGGATCCAGGGTGGCCGAGGTGATGTACATCTTCCATACATCCATTACCTTCATCCAACTGATGCCCACCGGGCTTCAGGGTCAGGCTGTTAAACAACCTGCCCCCGTGGGCCCCGCATGGAATGCATTTGGAAACAATGCAATGCACCTACCGACATATCTACCTTCCATCTCTTGGTAGGGAGCCGGTCCCGGACGCTCAGCGTATATCCCCTGGTTCATACTGTATGCCTCACCCCCTCCTTCCAGGAGGAACTGGGCTCGTATGACACGTTGCTCTTCCAAGCGAGTAGGCATTCCCCGTCCCCGAGTATACTGCTGGCCGAGAGACGCGCAAGTACGGTTCGAGGGCTTGCCACGATGATGCCAGGGGCCAAGCGGATGTAATGGAGAACGACTCGGGTAGGTCGTGCAGTTGATGGTTTAGGTAGGTATTGCAGGTTCCGCGGCCCTGGGGGGGGACTCGATGAGCGCCCCGGAAGGTGGTGTTGGGGAGGGAGGGAGGTGACGTGTCTCGCAAGTGCATAACCACAGTTGTCTACCCCCAGCAGTAAAATCTCACACCGAGTCGTCTGTTTGAGGCTCGGCTGGATGGGCTTTCACGTCTCAGAGCTCGGAATAAACCGTCTTGTTCGTCTGCCCAACTGGTTTTTCTGACTTATCAACCGTGAATGTCTGTCTGTCTACCCGACCGCCCGACCTGCCAGCCAGCAGGACTGGGGCCGCTTTCCCTTGGTCATGGTGGGAACGAAAAGCCGCTGTGGATCGATCTGACAGGTACTGCCGCATCGGTACTGATGCATCGGCGACACGACACACCCAACTTGTGACCGGGGGGGTCCCCTGTGCCCCCTCCCTGCGACCTGGCGCTGGGGTCCCTGCCCGGCTCGTGGTTCAGGTGGGTACTTCCTCATCGGTGACTACCTACCTAGTACGAACGGGTTAGGCAGGGAGAGGAGGAGGAGGAACGGAGGGGCATGGGAGAATGTACGAGTGTGGGAGGGGGTCTAGATGTTATGGCATGCTCGTACGCTCCCCGACGCCCGCGGATTGCCGGTCAACCCTTACCCTAGGGCGGCCCCCGACACTGGAGCTCTGGGGATCCGACCGCATTGCGTGCGATGGATGTAACTGGCCTCTCCAGCTCTGATTGGGTGCTTGTCCAGCGATGGCAATCCATGTCGGTAAGTGAGTATGGAGGCAGGTACTCAAGTACCTACTTGCCCAACTTACGTCGTGATCTAGACGGGCACGATGTGGCGGACGGGGTCCCGTTTCGAGGGAAGAGGTACGCCCCTCTCTCTACCAATGTCCTAGGAGCCTCCACCACGCCAGACGGCGACGTTTCCCACTCGCCTGCTGGCGCTGGCGCGCGCGAGCACAGGGCCGAGAGGGCTGCCGGCCGGACAGGGCTTGAAACGGTAACAACGCTACCGAACCTTGCCTGGGTCTTAAGCTCGACACTATTTGTCGTCCGAGGGGCCCCAGGACGCGCACGGCAGACGACGCAACCTAAGCCGAGCCGAGCCAGTTCGTGAGCCCCTCCGCCACTGGTTGGCGAATAGACAGAGGCAGAGAGAGAGAAAGGGAGAGAGAGGGAGTGGGAGAGAGCCGTGTCCCGGCCGGCCTAACAGCACCTATGACGGACAGGGACCCCTCCTCTGCCACCCCCTCATCCTCGCAAGGTTGTCTGCCGCCAGTCCACCACCCATTCATGGAGCACCCCCCCCCCCCCCCCCCCCTCCCTTTCCCGCGGCGATGGGTGCGTACGTGTGGGAGAGAGCGTGGGAGAGGGGGAAGCGTGTAGTGTGCGCGGTGTGTGCGTGCGTGCGAGAGTGTGGGTGTGTGTGTACCCCAGAGGTATGGGACGTATAAGTAAGTAGGTTAAGTATGTATACGTATGTCCCCACGAGAAAAGCTCCTACCGGCTCAGTAATTTTTCATGGGGTATAGCGACGGGCGACCGGTAAGGGAGGAACACTGCCCACCATGCTGCAGGTCGGCCCTCCTAGCCCAGCGATTGCGCGCTCTCTATTGCACGACGCCCATCTTCTGGCCTTGACCGGCTGCCGTCTGGACCTTGTCACGTCATACTCGCGTTTAGTGCTATGGAATGTAGTAGGCGAGACGTGATTGACCCGGCCTCTCCAGCCTGGCTGCCCGGTACCTGAACGGCCGATTTCCTGCCTTGCCATCCAGGCTCCCCCCTCCACATCCCATGGGGTCCCGTCGAACTATGTACACGGTCGATGTACATGCCACAGACCGTAGGGGCGAGCTGGTACCTGGAGCGCATCGTCGACTTGGCCCCAGTTGGTCCCGCTGCTCTCTGCAACTTTTGTATGGCCCAGCCCGGCCCCGGCCCAAAGCCTGCATACCCATGTCCAACGCGGCCGACTTACACAGACATCGCCGAACCCACAGCTGCTTGCCGTCCCTTGTCGTCGAAATGAAGAATCGTTCCACCGGAACCTCCTGGCAAATGTCAATCCCCCTCGAGCCTTGCCCAATCTCACGCCTCTCTTGGACAAGCAACGCGCCTGGGCCCCTTCCTGCCGTCCTCCGCCTATCGTCGTCCGCCTGGGTCTACCTATACTCCGGCAGTGTCCCCTGCCTTTGTGGCATAGATAGCCCTGGGCCGCCCGCCTCACCATGGATGTACCCGCTAGGAAGATGCTCCCTTGAGAGGTTTCATTCCATCCCCTGCCCGTCAGAGCTGTTGTTGCTATTGTTGTTGTTGTTGTTGTTTTTGTTGTTGTTGTTGTTGTCGTCGTCGTCGTCGTCGCCGCCGCCGCCGCCATTGCGCCTGCCGTTGCTGTACCAGGGCCTTCCTTCGCCCTGTCGTCCGTTGGCTCCGCCCTGCAAACACACTTCCCATCCTCTCCCGCGTCCAGGAATCCCAACAACAGCAACACCACAAACAAAGCGAGTGGATCTCGGACCTGGATTGACACCTGCTATACTCCTGCGGACCATAAAAGCCAGGGATTCTCATTACCTGCCACGGCTCGTTTCTTTTCACCGTGCAGCCCAGACATTCCCCGAACCACACCTTCGTCACCATCGTCTTCGTGTTCCTGTCCCAGCAGGCTCCCTGTCCCCTGCTCTCACCGCCAACTTCGTCCGTGAGTGAGTACTTGCCCGGCCCAGGCCGGCACCTAGTCTTGCGTCTCTGGATCCTGGACCGGCCCAGAGCAGCCCAGCCAACATATTGTGTGGCGAACATAAGAGAGTACAACAAACCTGCCTCGATATCAACCCACCCATTCACCCACACGGCCACAGCAACAACGTACACACATACTTACTTCTCACACCACACACACACACACACACACACACACACATACACACACAATAAACCACCACCATGGCCGTCGCCAGCAACTGCGCACACTCGTTCAGGATGATCAAGTCGGACAACACCCTCATCCAGTGGACGTGCAATCTGTGCTACTCGGGAGGTCACTGGTGGATCTTCGAATGCCGGTACTGCAAAATTAAGACGTGTCGAGCTTGCGTCAACAACGTCTAAGGTCGACGTTGGCCATTGTGGGAGGGAAAATGTAGATCTCCGGTATGTCTGCCCGCGAGCCACGGCAGAAACCGCCCTCACATGCAAATGCTGACTGCAGACAGGCGAACGAGATGGCGTGTGCCCGGGTCTGTTCCAAGACACAGGGCGAGCCGGCTGAGGGGGTTCCTCGGCCAGGCGGGAATCGCGGAGTACTCCACGCCTGGGGGCCAGCAGGACCCTGCGAGCCCATTGATTTCTTCAGCAAGCACCTTGTGCGCCAAGAGATTCGGCCAGGAGACAGCCTATGTTCTGGAAGCCTTCGCCCCTTTTCTCTGGAGGGGGACGAGCCGTCATCCGTGGGCACCCGTTCTGCGGCCAGCCGCAGTGGGTATCTCACAGGTCCACCATCACACGACGTTCCAACGTGCCCTTGTTTCAACCTGCCAGGGCTGGTCTCGCCTGCAAAACTTCGAATATGGAGCCGGGCTGCTCTCTCGCCCCCCTTTCTTTCTCCTCCCACTTGTTTCTACGTCCTTGTTACCGTCCACGGGTGCCAGAAAGCGAAGCTGGGAGGGTGGTTATGCATTAGAAGAGGCAGATCCTCATTGGACCAAACGGAAAGGTCTCAGTTCGACCTGGAGTATGGCCACTGCTTTTTTAAGGTTGATTGTCTGGTGCTTATTTTTCCTGGGCAGGCGTTGGTCACGGAAAGGCAAGATGGGGCCATACAAGGCTGGTGTCATGAGGCGTTCAAAGAATGGAATCTTGATGTGCTACGTACAGGCGTTCTCGGGGCCGTCCATGCAATGCTGTTTCGCAACCGGCGAGTGATTGGCCGGGCTGCGGCTGCGGGACAAGACCGAATATGACAGTTTGTGCGCTATCGAGATGGGCGTTGCCGTGTCTCGGGTCGAGGAGGCAGGGCTCCCAGAGGTTTTCTGGTACCGGGCTGGCCGGCTCACAAACGCACGCGCGCACACCAGCAATTGCGCATCGTTGGCCCGTCGGCCGGCGGCTTTCCAAATAAATCGGCAATTGCACCCCGTCCATCTCCTCCCTACAGGGCTGCGGGGAGCACATGCCGGGCCAGCCACGGCTGCTCGAGAAGGATTCCATGAGAGAAAGAAAATGGAGTTGTTAGGTTGGTACCCAAGAAAGGTACGCGGGTACAGTCGGTCAGACGCCATCAAGCAATCAAGCAACAGCCCTGTTATGTGGCTAGGTCCGGCCCTGGTCGGTGATAGGTTATAGCTTCGGGGGTCTGCCACGTTGCATCTGGTTGAGGTAGATGTTTGGTTCCACGGCTTTCGGCGTGGCACAAGGCGTCGGTTGAGCCCAACTCAACATGTCCAAGATACGCGGGGTCGGGGCTCCTAAACTGCGCGTTGTGTAACCTGCCAGTTGAAAATGCCCGACGCGACACGAAAAAAAAGGGGGGGGGGGCAAACGCACATTCCTCCCGTCCCGTGGACCCCCGCTCACCCATCGGCTGCCATCGTCAATTTGAGCCCTGCCGTGTGCGGCTGGGAAGCGAGAAGCAGGGAGCGGAAGAGCGAGGGAGGAGAGACGGGGCAGAGAAAGGGGCAGCCGCCCGACGAACGCAGAGGCGAGCAACCGGGAGGGCAGGAAGAGGAGAGCGAGGGACGGGCAGACGAGGCCCGCAAGAGACGTCCCAGGTTGCGCAGCGGGCCTTCCCATGGAAGCCCTGCTCTATCACATTGGCACGCTTCCCCTGCCGCCTGGCTGCTTGTTTCCAGTCCCGCGACACGTGGAAGCCGATCGATTCGCACGCATGGACAAGCAAGATGGATTATGCTGCCGCTACTTGCCCTTCTCATCCCCCCCCCCCCCCCCCCCCCTTTTTTCTTTTTTGCGCTGGCACCACTCTCGGCAGCTCTCCACGCTCCGTCACGTCATTCAGGCCTTAGAAGGCCACTGCCAGGTCGACCGGGCGGTGCTGCGCTTCGTTACGGACACCTCGTCGCCCACGGCGATGTCAACAGCGCCGTCGAGTGACATGAGGAATGCATATCTCCCGAAGATGGGCGACCACTTGTGCCCCGCGTCCACCCGGCGATCCTTCATCAGTTTCTTCAGCAGCGTTCCGGCCTCGCCCTCGCCAAACCGCCCCGTGTCGTAGTCGATGTTGATGGACCTGCACCGCCCGCAATTGGCCGTGAGGGCCAGGCGCGCTGCTGGTTGTTGGTCACCGTCGTACACCTGCAGCTCCGTCCAGAAGTCTTCGTCCCACGCCACGTCTCCATCCACGACGATGTTCTGCGACGATCAGCGTCGGTACCGGCCTCCCCCAAACGTAGCAGTCTTGGATGCCATTTGGGCGCCTCCTGTAGCCAGAAGGACGGGGAAACAAACTGCAACAGGGACCGGCCCAAGGGGCCACAAAGTAGACGGGAGTTGCTTACAGGCCGAAACCGCATCATATCGGCCGACGTGCCCGGGGGCAGCCGGGCGCTCACGTCGCGCAGCGAGGCCTCGGTTGCGACGAGGAAGGGGGCCGCCTCGTTGAACGTCAGCCAGTCGGGCGCCTCGGGCGCCGCGCCGCCCGCCACGTACGAAGCGAGCGACGAAAGTGAGGCGCGCCAGAAGCCCTGCGGTGGGGACCCGGCCCGGGGCGAGTGGGCGAGCACGGGGCGCCGCCCGTCCCCGATGTAGACGAGCTGGGTGTCGAAGCCGAGGCACGCCGAGAACCAGCCGTCGAAGGCCGGCCCCATCCGGTACGCCTGCGTGTTGGACCCGAAGAGTCGGACCTCGACCGTGGCCAGCCCCGCCGTGTCCGGCCGCAGGGGGACCCGGAGGGGCGCCTCTCCCTCGGGCGCCTCTTCCCCCTCGGGCGCACGATACGTCACCACGATGTCGTCCCCCTCCACGTCCTGGAAGAGGCGGGCACACGCGGGGAATGCCATGATTTGCACGTTGGTCAGGCCCCCGTCGGCTTCGACCTTGAGCAGCATGTAGCGGCGGTCGTGCTCGAGGCCCTGCTGCCGCAGCCTCGCCCTCGTTACCACCATGGGCCGGAGGGCCTTGATGGGGTACGCGTAGATCTAGAGGCATTTTTGCCTGCCGGTCAGCGCCGCTTTCTCGCCCCTCCCCGCATCCCTGGGCTCCGAATGACATGCCTGTGTGATCCTCATGTTCCCCGCTGCGTTGACGAAGGAGAGACTTTGGTGCACCCGGGGTTGAGGAGATGGAAGGTTTCTCTCCGGCTTCGGGGGCTGCTGCTTCCCCTCGCGACGTTGAGCGCCGCGCTGCCTTATATCGTAGTCGGGGACGGCGAGCCGGAGATCCTCGGCTCCAGTTTCGGGAGCCCGTGATACGATACAGCATGGGGAGGGGGGCCCTGCCAGGACTGGCAGTTGCAGCAGGTCTGCCAGCTGGCCTGGGCTACATCTTCGACCCCTCCAGCAATTGCCAGTTAGACTTTGCCATGAACCCTCCCATCCACGCTCGTGCAGCTAATCAGGCCTCATCTACCCCCGGGCCTTGCATAGCAGCCCGATGGGGTAATCTTTTCCCGAAATGATGGGACCTGTCCGGAAACGGCAGTCCTGAGAGCCCACGACGCTTATGCAAAGCAGAGGCAGTTCCATGTCGGCCATCATTGCACTCTGGACCATCGGCTTGACCCTCCGTTCCTTGTCTCGATGTACAGAAGTGCCTACCAGCATATGGTCGGGGCTGGCGCAGCAAGCTACTGAACCGAAAGCCGTAAGGACTGACAGTACGGCGAGGTGCCGACATGACCTATTTCTGAATCATCCATTGCAGCACACAAGCCCGGGGGGGGCTGAGTAAGTAGCTAGGCTATCCCGGAACTGACTTTGGAGGTTCTAACGCAACGAGACGCGCATTCCAGGAGGGGTTACACTGCTAAACCCCGGCCCCGCCCCCGGCATTTCAAGTTATCCTTTCCTACCAGGTCTACCGGACGGATCACATGGCCGCTTACGACGTCGACATCCGCTGGTATTCGAAAAGTAAATGGTGAAGAAACGCTGTGGTCTCGACCTTTAGAGAGCTCATCGTAAGGGTGCCCACCGTGGTTTCCCGTATTGCGAGATCCTTTTGTTACGCCACCCCCGTGTCCGCACAAGGCGCAGCTGAGATTGAACCGGCCCGGCCCCTTCAAGCATGGGCAACGGACCACTGGGGCACTTTCCGCTTCTGACGGATCCTCCCGATGGGGAACATGAAGGACATGGGCCGTCGTACCGGTGCCCCGTGACGCACTGCGAAAGCTCGATAGGAGCGAATGAATCACGGCCGTGATGATGCGGCGCTGGCAGGAGGGTGGTTGTGCCTTCATCTCCTGGGCGGGACTCGCGGCTCCCGGAGTGGGGAGGAACAGCGACGAGAATCAACAATGGTCCCGGACCGTCCCGCAGGATGCTCGTTTGACGTCAGTAGCTCCAGTTGTTTCCGGAGTCACAGAAGTGGCTGGTGAAGAAGATTGGCAGGGGCCGCTTGCGAGTCCATCGATACGGGGCCATGGTTCTAAACATATGGTGGGCCAGGGGGCATTGCCGAGTGCCTCCTTACGTTTAGGTGTACAGCGACGGGCAGAGTTCAGCCATCCCTTGCGAAGCATCTTCAACGTTGCCGAACGCATGACCCCTGGGCCTGGTTTCAACGAGCACGGTTGCTTCACGGACCACGGCTCGTGGACAGCCCAATTGCGATATGGATGGACCTGGTAGCCACGCCCGCTGTTGATTAAGCCTCAATTTGACGCTACGACCTCCGGATGGACATGGCTCGCATCGCAGGATTTTCGGAATGCCGCAAATAGCACGGCGGGGAGCGACGGCCGCAGTTGGCGCCCGGCCGCCCCGGTACATGGGCAATATAGCATACCAAACAGTTCTGTCTTCATGCTGCCCACGAGGAGACTTCACCGCATGACGACCGTGGGCCGGTCTGTGTTTCCGCGTCCGCGTCTTCGATCGCGCGTCCATCCCAGGAGCACCCGACGCAGTCGGGCGCTCGAACCCACGTGTACGCGTTCATGGGAGGAGTGGGGGGGGGGCGCGAGAGTCGTCGGCGGCGGACTCGAGGTTCGTCCGACCCTTTCCAAGGGCGTAAGCGGCTGCATTTTGATAGACAAGATGGCACTGCACCGCCAGGGAACTGACAGGCGACTTTGGCGATGCAGGCCCCGGGTTCCGCGCGCGCGGACGAGGTGTCATCTGTTCCGCCCCGGTGATTTGCCTGTTCCGGAAGGAGGGTGACGCGGTGGGACAGGCACGCAGGCGGGCAGCAAACACGTGGCAAGCTGGTGGGCAGCAGTAGTGGTTCGTGACGCCCCGGCAGCTGGCCCGGTTGGGCTCTCGGCCCAAACAGGAGAGAGTTGATTCCTTTCTGGAGGGCATGAATCGAGGGCTGGGTGGTTGTTTCCACACCGCCGCAACCAACTCTCATGCGTGGTTTGGAATGCGAAGGGGCCGCATCACCCATGGTGCCCCACGCCCACTTCGAGCTGCATTTGCAAAACCTATCTGCCAGGAAAGGTGCTGTGCCCCCAGAACTACCGGCATAGTCCAGTCATGGCGAAGGACCGGCCGAGGCCCGGCGCCGGAACGGGGGTTGTATGCGGCGTGACCCACAACCGAGGCGCTGCTGTACGCCGCCGGGGCCGCACATGATGGTGTCGGAGAAGCGGAAGGGGGAGAAACAGGGCGACGGATTCCCGGCCGTAGAGTGCGACAAGTGCGGGACGTGCGACCAAATGCAACGGCGCGCGCGTGGCCACCATCAGAAGACCAGCGGCAGGTCGGGGGCGGGACCTGGGCGTCGAACAAACACCTGCGTTGTGCTCACCTGCCCACGGGTCGCGAGATTGGGATTGACTTTTAGGCCGTGAGACGTTGAACGGCCACGCTGGACAGGGAGGACGCAGGAGGGGGGGGGGGCATGACGGGCCACCCGACAAATGCCCCTCGCAGCGGGCACGAGGTGGTTGTTGGCACGCGGCACTCCGGTCCGCCGGGGACCGCATTCGCCTGCCCATCACCTCACAGCTCCGTCGGCACGCAGGCCTGTAGGGAATTGCTCGTGGCACGCCTTTGTGCCATCGGGAGATGCTCGCGACCAGCTTATACGCCTGGTGAGCCTGTACTGTCTGTACTTCCCCCGGCAGGGCCCTGGGCCAGATAAGCTCTCCTGCAGAGTAGCAGCAAGATTGGATTCTCAGGGGGGCGCATGTCACGCGTGGGGCTCCCCTTTTGCGGTGGGCCCGCGTCGGCGCTTTTTTCCCTCTCTCCCCTACTCACACAGTAGGCCGAGATCCATGCATCGACCAGCCGCAGATCAGGGCGCGGCACTGAGGGATCGCCCGATCCGAGGAGACGAGCTGTGTATAGTAGCACCTGCTTTTACACCCGCCGCCACGACCGCGGCGCGATGCGGGCGTGTGCCAGCTCTGCATGCTTGGCCCCAGGACAAGTGCTAGGGCGGTGCTGAGCAATCCAGGACGAGGTACCAGCCCCACCACGGCCTCTTGTCTGCCCACCCGAGTCCCGGTACCTGACGAAGATCTTGTCCCGGCAGGTGCAGCATACCGGCATGCACATCCTATCCCGAGACGGACGGCTCTCTACCATGGTGCGTGAGCAGGGGCTGTTTGACAGGGAAGCATACTTTCCCAATGCCAACCCAACCCCCCCCCCCCCCCCCCCCCTCCGGCCCCAGTTAGCGAGGGAAGAGGGAGTGTAAAATAAAATAAAAGAAACGAAAAAAAAAAGACGATAGGTAAATGCCCACCTGCCTCAGCCAAGCCGAGCAGCCCCAGGATGGGACCCGCCTCGTACCGGAATTTTCGACCGCATGCATCGACGGGCTCGGCAGTTTCATGCCGCTAGACGCGCTTCTCGCCTCTCTCGCACCCAGCGACCGCCTCTCCCTTGACTCGGCCAGCCGGTCCGATACAAGCAACAGATCTACTCTATGGACCATCTCGGGAGGGGGCCCTCCCACGGTGCCCGTGGAGGAGGGAGGGCGAGGAGCTTTCGGCACCGCATCGGCGCCCTGTTGGGTTGGTAGACGGGCCGGCATGACTGCAATCTCATTCTGAAACGACACTCAACGGCGCGGTAGGCCTCCCACGCGCCTCATCTCCAGCATTTGCCTCTTTTGGCTCTGCCCAGCTGCGTCTTTTGCCTACGAAGCAGACCCCAAGCCCCTGACCCCCATTTCTCTGCTCATTCCATTCGTGGGCCTTACCGCCGCGCCCGCGCTAAGTTAGCTGTCGACGATGGCCGCCCGGCTCGCGCGTGGGTACCACCTACCCTCTTTTTCCCTCTTCTCTAGCTGCACACCTCGACTCGGCCTAGACAACACCAGTCATTGACGACGGAGCCGCCCATCTCGTCATCCACCCTGGCCGCCCACATCCACCATGGGCACGCACGGGGCTCACTCACCTGAACCATGTGCCTGAGGGCCCGGCCGCTCTGCTATACCGGCATCCAGCATGCTCTGTCGGCGCTACTGCTGCTGTGCTGGCTGTGCTGGCTGTGCTCCCTTCTCCCGCCTGGACATTGGCCGGGAGACGAACGGTCAGGGATGCTGTCATCTGCCCCGTTGTGTTGTCTGGAGTGCCCCCCCCCCCCCCCCCGGTGCAGCGGCCGGCTAAACGGATCCGCAATGCATAGCTACCCTTCTGCCCTTACTGGGCCACAGGACCACCTTGAACACGCCCCCTGCGGTCCCTCCGTACGTACCATACGGCCGTGTACCGTGTGCTGTGGCCATCACCGTCGCCCGCCCAGCACTTGTCCCGAAGTACCATGGCGCAGTCGGTGAACTTCTCCATATAATCACAGCGTAGTCGTCTCGTCCATACAACCCGGCAGCCTTTTAATCCCCTGCCCCTGCCACCGTGTGCCCAGTGCTAATCCCCGGGGACCACTGATCTTCTTTCTTCCTTCTTCACTCCAGTCCCTCTGACCGTTGGGGCGGGTTTCTACCAACCGACCATTCAAGTATCAGCTGGGCTGCTCGACGGTTGTCCGCTTTGCGCTTGCTATATCTCCCTCTGTCTCTTCCTCTCCCTCCTTCCCCCCCTCGCTCGGTCACTTTGGCCCCCTTTCCCCGCCGGCTTATTTATAGCGGTGCCGAGTATATTCACGATTTGCCCGTCTCCGGCCTCATCCCCACCGCCATCGTCATCCCCGCCAAGATGGTCTCGAAATCCTACGTAATAAGCGCCGTCTCCAAGTCCTTTGTCGGCGGACTGGCTTCGAAAGCACTCTTCCTGATGTCGGAACATGCCACGCAGATGGCCGACAAAGCCGAGTACACCGCTAACGCCGTCGCCGGCGTGAGCACGCTGCAGAGCTGGTACAACAGCAAAACCGGACTCTGGGACTCGACGGGCTGGTGGAACAGCGCCAACTGCTTAACCGTGCTGAGCGACTTTGCCAGCCTGGGATTCCACGACCAGAACGGTCTGAACATCGCCGACGTTATTCAGACCACCTACGAACAGGCCCGTAAGTAGCGATTCCTTTGGGTTGGGAAGGGGGAAAGGGGAGGGGCCGTTCCGGGCGTGTCTTGTCTCATCGGCTTCGTTTCGAGCGGGACGGCTACGGGCATTGTCCCTGCCAAGCGTTGGCCAAAAAGGCAAATCCCCGTGCCATGCCGCGTTCCTATTGGTCGCCCCGGCGCCGCGCCCCTGGACTACACTCCTCGTGCTGCCGGGACTATTCGTACACGAACCACCATGGCCCAACCTGAATCTTCTCCTGCTGGCTGCTCCATCACTAACCCGTTTCCGCTGGAACAGAGAAGACGCACATCTCGGCCGTCAAGATCCTGTCGGCGGGCATGCTGCCCTTTTCCACCTACACGCAGCCGGAGCAGGTGGTCAAGGACCCCAAGAACTTCAAGAAGAGAGATGGCGAGCTGGCCCGACGCGGCTTCGACGACTTTCTCAACGACTACTACGACGACGAGGGCTGGTGGGCGCTCGCCCTCATCCGGGCTCACGATCTGGGGGTGCTGGGCATGGGCGATCAGGAGTACCTGCTGGCGGCCAACGACATCTTCGAAGACATGAAGGCGGGCGCTTCGCCGTGCGGAGGCATCTACTGGAGCAAGGTCACCAACTACACCAACGCCATCGCCAACGAGCTGTTCCTCAGCGTCGCCGCCTCGCTGGCCAACCGCATGCCCAACAAGGCCTACTACCTCGACGTCGCAGTGAAGCAGTGGGACTGGTTCCAGGCGTCGGGCATGATCAACAAGGACGTGCTGGTCAACGACGGCCTGAACGCCGCGTGCAAGAACAACGGTGGCAAGACGTGGTCCTACAACCAGGGCGTCATCCTGGGCGGCCTGGCGGAGCTGTACCGGGCCACGCAGGACAACAAGTACATCGAGACGGCCACCAGCATCGCGCTGTCGGCCATGGACAAGCTGAGCATCAACGGCACCCTCTCGGACGGCTGCGAGCCCAACTGCGGCAAGGACGGCGCCCAGTTCAAGGGCGTCTTCATCCGCAACCTCCGCTACCTGCACGAGGTGGCGCCCCAGGACGCCTTCCGCGACTACATCCTGCACAACGCCGACTCCATCTGGAAAAACGCCCGCAATGCCACCACCAACCAGCTGGGCGTCAACTGGCGCGGTCCCTTCTCCACGGCCGACGCCGGCACCCAGAGCTCGGCCCTCGATGCCCTCGTGGCCGCCGTGGCCGTGGTCTAATGGACGCCCCCCCCCCCCCGGCCGCCGGCGCCGTCGTCCTTTTTTTTTTTCTTCAGCGTTCTTTGTTTTCCTTTGGCGTTTTCTGGGCCCGGCCCAGCCCCCCCATCCGGCCCTCCCCACCGCCCGGCTTTTGGAAGATGCTTCCTTTTCGAGACTAATGGTTAATGGTCTAATGGAGAGCAGTATGATACCCTATAGAATAGTGTTAGAGACCTCTTGAATTCTTAAATCTTATTCATTATCTTCTTCTGTCTCTCATGTGGCCAGAACTCCTTATTCCCGACATATGCGACGGCCCGCCAATTCGCAGGCCACTACATAGCCCCCCCTGCGATGCATAATCGGCCGTGGTGATGTTGTGCTACGCCGTGTTCCCCCGTGGACTGGGTTCCGGCTCTTTGGGCGCCTCAGCCATGCGATCCGTTTTCAGGGCCGGCAACCACCAGGAAGTCAGCCTTCCCCCCTCCTTTCCTTTTGTCCGTTATTTGGAATGAGGATTCCATGCTCGGCCATGCCGTAGGGGCTGCATATCAAGCGGCGCGGCTGCGACCCCGGGGATGATGGGCATGGGTTGCCATTGCTTTTTCCTTCTCCCTTTTCGGCGTTTTCTTTCTTGGCCAGCCCGCCTCCCCAACCCCCCCTCGCATGATGATAATGCTATTCTTCCCTACGGTATGGATCACCTGGATTCTGTTCGTATACACCGTGGATGCGTGTTGCACTGCCAACTCCATAACTGCACCGTGTTGTGGACGCTTGCGGCCGTGCAAGCGTTCCAGGTGCCGGACAGGTGGTGTCTCGCCCGGGACCGGCAGTGGAAGAAAACACGGCGACCGTGGGATTGGAACCAGAGTATTCGGGAGCAATCAAGGCATCGGATGGGCTGGCTCTCGGGATGGGAGCCAGGCAGTCGCTAACACTCAATAGGCGCGACCTAGTCCGCGCTCGTCTGATCTTGCCCTCGCTGCTCCTCAATGAGGGGGCGTATCGCCGGCGCAGGCACGCTGGATCGGTTGATCGCGCACATCCATATTATACTAGCGATCGCCCGCAGAGAACCCATTTACTCCCTAGGTAAATGCGGATAATCAACCCCAACTGCCCGAGCGATCTCTCTTCTGCGAGGCACGCCACTAGCTGAACGCGACGTCGATCCCTATATGCCTGACACGAAGGAATTTGTTCCCACCTCCCAGCAGAGCCCGGAAGAGCGAGCGAGCTTGCATGTCCCAGACCATTCATTCGCCATCCGACGAGACCAAGAATGATGATAGAAGATGCCGTTAGGGGGCCGGAATCAGACAAAAAAGAAAAAACAACGGCCTCGACCGGGATTTGAACCCGGGACCTCGTCCAGTATCTTTGAAAGATAGGGATTGTAAATAACCCGAAGGACGAATCATACGACTAGACCATCGAGGCGATGATTGGTTGATAAAGCGTGACATTATCGTAAACTGTAGCCTGCACTTACTGGCAAAAGCCCTGGACGGGGCGGAACGGGTCGGGTCCCACTCCGCGCGTGTCGAGCCCCCCAGAGCCCCGGCACCAGCTCCAGCCGGGCGGACAGTCGCTCTCCGCGGACGGCCGGTACAAATATGCAGCAGCGTTACTCGGTCAAGAAGGCTTATTTCCCGGGGTCAAGTACCTCTGTACCGCCTCGCCTGTGCAGGTAGGCAACCGCCTCTCGAGATATCAGCCAGTCATGGTAACGCCACGCTCGCTGGCTAGGTTTGCAGCTTCCCAGCTTTCATTCATGGCAGTGAGTCACGGGCGGGAAAATGTATGACGGCAATCGGCGTGTAGCCCCTCTTCCGACCAGAGAGTCCTTCTTCTCATCCATCCGCCCTGCGTGCTTGCCAGTGCCGCTAGAGAAGCAGGGACGCGCATTTGCAGGCGGGCTGGGGGGGATGCAGGTGCATATTGGCTGCGGGGCCTGGGCTCCCCATTGGCTTGGCCCGGCTTTCTCGCCATCCACAGCGCCCAGATTAGGGATCGTTCTTTAGGGGACTCGGGGCACGGCATCTCCTCCGTCCCCTCCAGCAGGCTATACTCGGATCAGCGCTTCCCTCCTGCGTACTGCCCAGCGTCCAGGAGCCTTGGGGAGCCGGCACCGCACGACGCACGACATACGCTCGACACGACACGCGCCCGCCCGCGACGACGTCCCATCTCCGTCCCATCCCGCGCCATCTCCGCCGATCCCCCCCCGCGCTGCCTGACGTCGCTCGCCCGCCTCTAGGCAACGGCTGAGTTGCACCAGGCTGGCCAGGCACAGGCAGGCGAGCCCCAATGCTTCAACTCTAAATGGCATGACGACACCCGGTACCGTACCCGGCACCCAGCACACTTAGTATAAGTGCCCCCCCTCGAGACGCAGCCGAAGCAGGAGTCGAGCGACGCCATCGGCTCTTTGGAGTAGCGACACATACCCAGACCATGTGTCTGCACACGTCTCTTCGCATTCGCCCGTAAAAGAGCGCCCCGCCGCCGTCCTCCTGCCAGCACCCGATCCTCGCTTGATACCTGTCTGAGACGTCCCTTCACCGCTCGTGGAGGTCATGTTCCTGTCCAGCTTCCTGAACCCTGCCGGCTCGGCCAAGCCGAAGGCCGCCCGGGGCGCTTCCCAGCCGTCGCCGTCGGCCTCATCTTCGTCTTCGCGCGCCCGCTCGCGAAGCCCCGGCCATCCCGCCTTCCCGTCCGAGTACATCCACGATGAAGCCCAGCTGCAGCCGCCGCCGTCTCTGCCGCAGGACGTCCTCGATATGAACACGTGCCTCGAGGTTCTGGCCGTGGTTTTCCCCGATGTGCAGGTCGAAGTGTTCCGCGAGATGCTCGGGAGCTTCTCGGAGGAGTCTCGTTTGGAAGTCGTCGCCGACGCCATGCTGAAGAACCCCGCTGCATGGGTCAAGGGCCGGCGGCGAGCTCGCGCCGGCCCCAAGGAGGGCGAGGAGCCGGCCAAAGCAGAGCCGCCGGTGCCGCGAAACGAGGCCTTCAGGGGCGCGCGGTACCGGGACGCCGTACGGTCCCTGGCACTGCAGGAGTTTCGCGGTCTTTCCAGGTCGTCCATCAACGCTGTCCTCTCCGAGTACAACTACTCGTACCTGGACGCCCGGCCCACGTTGGTGGATCTGTCTTCCAAGTCCTGGAAGTTCACCCTCTCTTCCATGCTGTTCCGCCGGAAGACGGCCACGTCGGGCGAGGCAGAGAACCATCCTTTGGTGGTATGGAAATCCTCGGGCCAGGGGTCCATTATACCGACTATAAAATCGACTGGACACGCCGAGCTGGACCGGGAACTGTTCGAGGAACTCGTCATGCCGCTCAAGCAACGAGAGACCATGGCCAGGATGCAAGGCGACCGGACACTGGCCGTGAGGTTGCACACGGAGGAAGCCGAGGCCTGCGAGGCCATCTACGAATGCACCTGTTGCTTCACCGAATCCATTTTCGAGGAGTTCACCACGTGCAACACAGAAGAGGGCCACATGGTGTGCTTCCGATGCGTCCAACACTCCATCACCGAGGCCGTCTTTGGGCAGGGCTGGCAGAGAAGCATTAAAAAGGACACGGGCACGCTGCGCTGCCCCGCCGTCTCGTCCAGAGAGTGCGACGGCTGCATTTCGGCTGAACACATGCACCGTGCCATGCGGGAGGAGAAGAACGGTGCCGAGGTTCTGCGCAAGCTGGACCAGCGTTTGGCCGACCACGACCTCATCCAAAGCAACCTGCCGCTCGTGCGATGTCCGTTCTGCAACTACGCCGAGGTGGACGAGCTATACGTACCTGTGTCGGGTCGCAGGCGGCTGAGGCTGCGGACGGGCAATATCCCCAACCTGGTGATCCTCGTGGCCACGGCTCTCTGCGTCTTCCCCATCTCCCTCGCTTTTTCTGGCTTCTTCGTCTTCTCGCTGTTCCTCGTATGCAGCATCCCTCTGCTCCGGGACTACGCCTTATCCCACATCCGCTCAGCCGTGACGCGCTACCAACGCCGCCGCCTCGGTCTCAAGTTCACGTGCCAAAACCCGCTTTGTGGCCAGGCTTCCTGCATGTCGTGTTCCAAGGCCTGGGTCGACGTTCATGTATGCCACGAATCGTCGCTGGTCGCTCTGCGCACGCAGGTCGAGCAGGCCATGTCGCTGGCCATCAAGCGCGTGTGCCCTCGCTGCAGCACAAGCTTCGTCAAGACGGCCGGCTGCAACAAGCTCACCTGCCCTTGCGGCTACAAGATGTGCTATGTCTGCCGCAAGGACATTGGGGCTTCGACCGAGGGGTATCAGCATTTCTGTCAGCACTTCCGGCCCGAGGGTGATGGTCGTCAGTGTCTCGAGTGCCGCAAATGCAACCTATGGGAAACCGAAGACACGGAAGCGATACTGCGCGAGGCCAAGATGGAGGCCGAGCGCAACTGGCGCGAGACGGAGAAGAGGGAACTTTCGGGTGCCGAGATGGCCTACTTGGAAACCGGCGTCGCTCGCAAGGGCAACGGGGCTTTTCTGGGCCGCCTCGTCAGCGCCGGCCAGCTGCCCACCATGAATGATATCTGCGACTCCGTAGTCGAGACGTTATTCGTGGTGACGACCTGAGCCACGAGGCGCCGGGGTCGTGCGTCATGACGAGTAGCCACAGTCGCACCCACCCACAGATATCACACATTCGAGGGCACCCTACTCGAGCAACATCAAGAGGGGACTGCACAACGGTTGAGCACGGCGTTCGGGGAGCACAGTGGTTCCGGAACCTGCCAGAAACCCCTTTCTTTCTTTGTGGGGCATTCCAGCGCGACCACCACTGTTTTCACAACAAGCATTGACATGGGGGAACCAAGCCAACGAGGCCATCACCGTATTACGCGGGGCGCGGAAACATACGGACGCCGTGGGGAAGCACAAGGCGCATGGGTACCTGGAGTCGGCAAGGGCATAGTGTGAGCCGCCGGGAGAGGGAGCGAGTGTACTGGATGGACAATGGGCGGATGGTGGTGTTGGTGGCATGGCGGCAACAGCAGCACATGGGCTTACTTCGTTACCGCCTTTGCAAAACGCGGCCTTGGATTCGGCGGAACCGGCGTTGAATTAAGTAGTTGACGAGAGTATTGCGTGGCAATAAACGGCCACGTGAGAAGAATGTATATCCAGAGCGTTTCCAACCGGTCCCCCGGCGCTCAATCCCTTGCCCGTATCGTACATGCCGCACGGCAAAGCCCCAGGCCAGGCCTTGCCGTCCTTGGGACCCGTGCCTCGCGAGGGGGAAACCGCCTGCTCGTTGAGCGTGGCCGAGCCGCTTACATCTTGGCCCCGCCGTCGACGAGCTCGGCGGCGCCGCCCGAGATGGCCATCTTGCCCGTCTCCTTGACCTTGGCCTGGAAGATGACCTTGTTGCCCTCCTTCCACATCTCGGTGACGAGGGTCTCGCCCGGCAGGACGGTGCCGGCGAAGCGGACCTTGATGTTCTTGTAGGGGCCAAACCTCTCGTAGACGGCCTTGCCGGCGATGCCCATGAAGCACAGGCCGTGCAGGATGGGCCGCTTGAAGCCGCCCATCTTGGCGAAGTTGGGGTCGACGTGGAGGGGGCTGTGGTCGCGCCGAGGCACACGCCCCGAGTCAGTCGTACGGCCCGGCAAAGCCGCCCTCCCCGGGCCGCGGGAGCGGCACGGGGCGGGATACGTGGGAACGGAAGGGGGGCACTCACTTGTAGTCGCCGCTCAGACGGTACACACAAGCCTGCTCCTCGGTCGTAGTCGACTCAACGACGACGTCGGGGTTGCGCTGGGGCGGCTTGTTCGCCGCCGTCGAGGCACCGCGGTCCTGGGGCTTCGAGGGGCCGCCGAAGCCGCCGCAGCCACGCAGGAACACAGTCGACTCGTTGTAGAAAAGGTCCTCGCCCGTCTCGGCGTTCTTGGTCAGCACGCCGCCCTTGAGGATGGCGGCGGCCCCCTTGTCGACCACTTCGATCAGCTTGGCGAAGCTCTTGGTCTTGGCGGCCGTCGGGATGGGGTACTGCTTGATTTCGAGGTACTGCTCGCCGTGCAGCAGCATCATGGGGTTGAAGTTGGGCACAACCTCGTCGAACGAGTAGGGCGTGTCGACGTCAAAGGCGGGGATGACACCGAACGTGGGGAGCACCTGGAAGTCCTCGTGGCCCTCAAAGACGTAGGGGATCTCGGTGCGCTTGGCACCGACGCCGAGGTTGTAGAGCATGCTGTCCCGTTCCGTGTAGCTGAACTCGGTTTCGGGCGACGACGCCTGCTGAGCCTTGGCGATGGCCTCCAGGTACTGGTTGCTTCCGCCCGCAGCACCGCTTCCGCCCGAGGCCTTCTAGGTTGACACGTATTCGTTAACATTGTTTTGCGGGCTATGGCTATATATATGGATACAAGCTGGCAGCACGAGCAAAGGGGGGCAGGACGCTCATTCATACCTTGGCCGCCCCGCTCTTGTTCTCCATGTTCTCCATGATCTTGGCTATCGCGTCCGCCGCCTTCTCGGGGTGGTCTGCGCGGCCGTCGTCAAAGTTGATGATCTTCTCCCACTGGCTACGCACAGCCTCAGGCGTCAGCGGCACGTCCACAGGGAAGGCGGCGCCGCCCGACCTCTGCCACCGCGTCTGGCCACACCAGCCGCTGCCAACCTCGTAGAGCCCACCCGTCGGGTTGGGCACCTTGTCGCTGGAAAGCGCCAGGACGAGGGGGGCAATGTACTCGGGCTTGAATGCCTGCACGAGCTCCTCGGGCATAATCGTGGCCGTCATGGCGGTGCCCGCGTTGGGAGCAATCGTGTTGGTGTAGATGTTGTACTTGTAACCCTCAAGGGCGAGGGCACGGGAGAAGCCCAGGATACCGCATTTCTGCCACGCTGTTAGCTTCTCCAAGTCTTTGCATGGCCTTGGGAGCCGGTGAGACTTACTGCCGCGGCGTAGTTGGCCTGCCCAAAGTTTCCGTAGATGCCGCTCGTCGACGTGGTGTTCACGATGCGGCCGTACTTCTGCTTCAGCATAATAGGCCAGGCGGCCTTGGTGACCTTGTAGGTACCGCGCAGGTGCACGTTCATGACGGGGTCCCAAAGGCTGTCGTCCATGTTGGTGAAGGCCTTGTCCCGCAGGATGCCGGCGTTGTTGATGATGATATCGATGCGGCCGAAAGCATCCATGGCCCCCTTGACCACCTTCTCGCCCTCCTCGGCGGAGGCCTTGACACCCACAGCCTTGCCGCCCATCTTCTTGATCTCGTCCACGACGGTATCGGGGTTCATCAGGTCGTTGACCACCACCGAGGCGCCATGCTTGGCGAATGCAAGGCAGTAGGCGCGGCCAATGCCGGCACCACCACCGGTGACCAGGGCCACGCGGCCCGTGAAATCGAGCTTCTCGCCCTGTTCGCTGGGGCCCAGCTTCCTCGATTCCTCCAGCAACGTCATGAAATCATTGGGCCCCGAGGGGTACTGGGGGTCGGAGAAGTCGACGACCTTGTTCCACTTCTTCAGGACGGCGCCAGGCGTGTAGCTGTCGTCGGCCTTGAGCAGGAGGCCGCTGGAACGCTCCCAGCGGAACTTGGCGATGTGGCCACCGCCCACCTCGAAGATGCTGCCGCTCTCATCCGTGTTGTTCTTGTGAACAAGAACGGCGACGAGCGGCACGACCCACTCGGGCCTCAGCTTGTCCAGCACCTCGGGGGGCATGACGGTCTGCGTCATGCGGCTGGCGGCAATGGGCGCGATGACGTTGCAGATGATGTTGTACTTGGCGCCCTCCTTGGCCAGGGTCTCGGTGAAGCCAACCTGGGCCAGCTTCGCGGCCGAGTAGTTGCACTGGCCGAAGCTGCCGAAGAGGCCGGCGGCCGACGCCGTGTTGATGACGCGACCGTACTTCTGCTTGCGGAAGTGCGGCCAGGCGGCGCGGGCGCACTTGTAGGCGCCCTTGGCGTGCACTTTCATAATCAGGTCCCAGTCCTGGTCCGTCATGTTCTTGAAGCTGACGTCGCGGAGGATGCCGGCGTTGTTGATGAGGACGTCGATCCGGCCGTAGGCCTTGATGGCCGTCTCAATGATCTTGTCGCCATTCTCGACGCTGTCGTAGTTGGCGACGGCCTGGCCGCCGGCCTTCTTGATCTCGTCGACGACGACGTCGGCGGCCTGTGGACAGGGCATCAGCAAGGCAAGCCGAGGCAAGGGAGGGGGGCAGAGCCGCGGCAAGGGAGCGCGAGCCAAGGCAAGCGAGGACGCGCAGTGGGTGGAATGGAATGCTGCTTACCTTGGACGAGGTGCCCTCGCCCTTGAACGAGCCGCCGAGGTCGTTGACAACGACCTTGGCTCCCCTTGAGCCGAAGAAGGTCGCATATGCCTTGCCCAGACCACCGCCGGCACCCGTCACGACGACGACCTGGCCGTCATAGCGCAGTTGGTCCGCCATGGCTGTCGGGGGAGGGGGATGTGCGTGAGAGCGAGGGAAAGCGGGAGGGCGGACAGGCAGACGTGGGTATCAAGCAGGAAGGCGGATGGGGGTGCAGGAGGGGGAAAGCGGCACGGGGCAGGAGCAACTGAAGTATGGAAGTGCAAAAGGAGGCCGGTGCGATGGGGGTTGGACGACGTCTCTAATAACAGGCTTGACTTTAACCGACACCGCTGGCAGGGAGCCGTGGATGTTTCACTGCGTGCCGGCGCATCTTTGCCGCCAGCAAAGGGACGCGCAGGGCCTGAGCCAGATGACCTCGGCTCCCGAGGTTCGAGCTGGGGAACCTGCGCTTCTACCGCGCGATGCCGAGGGGGGGGGGCGCTAGGCCGCTTGGGTCATAGTTTCCCCCAGACGGGCGCTGGCAGTTGTGCCCATCGCAAGCGGTGCTTCACATGCCAAAACGCCCCAACCCCATCCTGCCACCCGCGATTCAGCCATGAGGTCATGTGTGGGAGCGAGACGGCTGCGTATTTCAGGCAGCTTCCTCCCTCTAGAGTCGGGACCTTGTCCCGTGGGCGAGCGAGGGATTCGTCGCCGTCGCCCACGCCGTAGAACCAGCCGGGCGAGCTGGACTGCAGTCACATGGGATCCCATGCGTCTCTCCATCGTCGGCCCCAGGCACAGACCGGCAGAGGCCCCCCCCCCCACGACCCGGAATACGATGCACCAATCTAGCAATACGTATGGAGGGCGGGCAGGCTCTGCCGGCCTGTCTCCGGGGTGCTCCTCTTGGCCAAGCGGCGCGTGCAGTCTTGGGTGGTTGGCATGAAGCGTGTCCGTCGTTCGTCCTCGGCAACGTCTCGGCGGCCAGCGCCTGCGCGCACTGTCCCCGCATCCCCCCCCCCCCCCCCCCACAAAGTTATGTCGCGTGTGACGGAAGCTTCTATACCTCCCTCCGGCGTTTCCTGCTCGGCTGCTTCGGCCCCGAACAAGGACGGCCGTGAAGACGTGCGAAATAGCTAGCAGCCAGCCAGCACCTGGGGATCCTACCGGATCCGGCAAATAAGGCGGGGGTGACCTGCAGCGCGATTAGCCTTTGCTGCTGGCAACACATGGCCCCGGAAGCGGAGCTTCTGAAGACGGCCTGGACGGCGTCGTCACTCATACCGCAGACTCGCTCACACAAGCGCCCGCCCTCGCAACCCGCTCATCATCGCCTCTCCTCCCACCTCCACACTCACCCGAAACCACTTGATCCCCTCCCTGCTCCCGCGACCGCGGACCCCCGGAATAAGAAAAAATGGACCCCCCCTTCGTCGACGACAAGACGCCCATCTGCGTGCCCTTTATCCTCGAGCGGCTGGCCGTCCACCGCGCCGTGGCCCGCGAATCGACGCCGGCCGGGCAGCCCTTCCTCGTCGGGCTCAACGGCGTACAGGGCGTGGGCAAGACGACGCTGGTGCGGCGCCTGGCGGCCGCGCTCCGCGCCGAGCACGGCCTCGAGACCCTCGTCGTCAGCATCGACGACTTCTACCTCACGCACGCCGACCAGGCCGCCCTCGCCGCTGACCAGCCCGGCAACAAGCTGGTGCAGTGCCGCGGCCAGCCCGGAACCCACGACCTGCGGCTCATCCACGACTTCTTTGAGGCCATCTGCCACGGCCTGCCCGCCCGCGTGCCCCGGTACGACAAGTCGGCCTTCAGCGGCGAGGGCGACCGCCTCCCCATGGCCGAGTGGCCGTGGGTCAACGCCGCCGGCCAGCCCAAACTCGACATTGTCATTGTCGAGGGCTGGTGCGTCGGCTTCGCCACCCTCAGCCCGTCCGAGGTCTCGGGCAAGTGGACGGCGCGAAGCCGCACCCTGCAGGACCACGATTTGCAGCACCTCGAGTTCGTAAACAGCCAGCTCCAGTTCTACAGCGCCCTCACGGAGCTGTTCGATGCCTTCATCCACGTTGATGCCGAGGATACCACCTGGGTATACGAGTGGCGCCTTGAGCAGGAAAGGCAGCTGAGAGATCAAAAGGGCACGGGCATGACGGATGAACAAGTCGTCAAATTTGTCGACGCGTACTACCCTGCCTACGAGCTTTATGTCGGCCACCTGCGTCAGGGACTCTTTCCCGATAAACTGTCGGCTCATCTCAGAATCGTAGTCGGAAAGGACAGAAAAGTCAAGCAGACCTTCGTACTCTGACACGGCCAGTAGCAGTCGGCTAGTATGATTTCGTATGCCTCTCCCGTGCCCCATATTTCCGACCCCTTGTTCGGCCGAAACTACCAAGACACCCACGCACAGAGCGACATGCTATCTCCAGCCAGCGGCCCTAGGCCGTAGCCCGGGGCCGCCAAAGCCCCAAGTAAGCTTGCCCGTGGAGGAGGCGATGCCCGGCCAAGTCCACCGTAGGAAAGGAGGGCTAGAAACCCCCCGATCCCGTCACTGAGCCCAAAGCGCCTCCTCACTCCAGCCCTCTCGATCTCACCATCCTACCACCTTCACTCCGTAGTCCCGCCAAGGTCTCGTGAATGCTCTCCGTCTTGCTTCTGACATCGGCCTCTCGGTTGGCAATCTCATTCTCGAAGCTCTCCACCATTCTTCTCTTCTCCTGCCGCGCCGCTCGGAGCTGTTGCATCACCTGGCCAAACCTATCCAGGAGCCAGTCCCCTGCCTCGTCCCATTCCTTGACGGGCATCGTAGCGAAGAAGGCCATCTGGGCTTCTTTGTCCTTGCCAAGGAAGTGTTCCATTTTGCCTGACAGTGAGCCTTGGCGTGGAAGCTGGGCCGCTTGTGATTCGGCCCGAGCTGGGTCCTGGTCAAAGTCTTCCTTGAGCAGGTCCTCGTAACTCATCTGAGCGAGAGCTGCATCGTCATAGTCGCACTCCAGCTGCCGCTTCCTTGTCCGCCCCAGCTGCTTCCCGGATGCGTCACGTGGTGCCGCGCTCTTATCGACGGTGGACTGATGCCTCTCCGAAGCAATACGCAGTCGGGCTTCTTTCTCGCGTGATTTGCGACTTTTCGCGGCCTTGGCGCCTATGTCATCATCCATAAATAAAGTGCGCTTAACCTGCGACGAACTTCGGAGGGGTGCCTTCGGGGTTCTCTCTTCCTCAACCTCGTCGAGCTCCCCGTCAAGCTCATCCCCGTATGCTCGCGGGATCTCCAACGCACGCTGACGGTCGGTAGGGGATCCGGTACTGTCAGAGCCCGAGAGAAGATGCAGATCGTCATCTTCGTCATCCGCATTCTCGGACCTCCCATCGCCCTCAAATGCTGCCTGCACCTCCTGCTGCGGTTCCCAATAAGACCTGGGTTGGTGCAAATAGGCTTCACCATACGCCGCGTGGTACGGCGTCACCTCGGGTTTGGTTGCACGGTGAGGAAGTCTGCCCCGGCCAAGGTGCTGAGGGGCCTCAACGGGCAATGTCTCAAAATCATCAGCCATGTCGACGTCGGTGCCAGGGCCATTACGGTCTCCTTTCGAAGCCGACTTGAACGCTGCCGCGGGCAGGGAAGCCTCTGGGCGTGGCCAAGGGGCATGTAGCGTATCGAAACCCCCATCTTTCCGCATGGTCATGAATGGGCCTCTTGGTTTTCCGCCGTCTCTCTTGATCGAGGAATGCGGGGCTGCGCGTGCATACTGGGAGCTGGTACGCATGGACGACACTGGGGGGCGAGCAGTGCCTCTCGAATCAGCCTGACTAGCGGTTTCGCTGAAGACGGAGCCGTCCACAGTCGAGCCCTCCCAGAAAGGCTTTGCTTGAACTGGCGGCGCTATACTTCCAGATGAAGCCGGCCTATGCCGCGGTGCATCGATAGAGGCATCTCTCGCGTGGCCCGTACGGCTGGCAGGCTGAGTAGTGAATTTGGCTGCTGCAGCTGAGGCGGCCCGGCCAGGAGTTGCCATTGTGCCGGGCAGGTGCGACGCCGGGTGCGGCGGAAAGTAATATGTCTCGGGTATCCTACTGGTAGGGGGTTGGCCTGCAACCGCCGGGCCCTTCGCATGGTCATCAGCTTCGGCATGGCCGTCAGGACCGGCCTCGACCGGTCTGCCCGACTGACCATCGAAGACGAAACGATGCATTCCGCTGCCGTGATCTGGTGTCACAAGTGGGTTGGGACATGGGGAGACGGCGATGCCGCTGCTGTTGAGCTGATCGGAACAAGACAAGATAGCGATCTTCCGTCGAGACCGGGTATATCTTGGTTCAGAGCAGCTTGCAACCTAGGAAGGCGGCCCGGGCTGGGAATCAAGTAGCGTTCGTCTTTTGCTGCGAGAGCATGCCGCCCGAAAAGCGAAATGTGCGACCGCCAGTTCAAAGTTGGGGAAACAAAAAATCTCGTGAGCCCCCTTGAATAAAGGAACAGGACAGCCCGAATGGCCCAGAGCAGAGGTGGCCAGTTTGGCGACCTCGAGGTAACGACGCGTAAGTGAATGGGAAGTGACGGGTTTCCATTGAGAAATAGAAAGCTCAGGCTACCGATCCATGTGTGTGATGCTAGGCACACGGTACGGATGGTGGGTCACGTCATGATCATTGACCAACCAGAGTCCGTTATTCAAGTACATGACTGATGGGATACATTCTCTGGGCATCCGTAAACAACCCGTTGAGATAACTCAGGACTTGGCCGTATGTCGACCAAACGTTCCTTTCTGCCGAGCGCCTCAGTGCTGGGTATCGCGAGTATGGGTTTCTTTTCTAGTTCAATAGATGCCACAGAGATATGGCTTACACGGGCTACAAATGTGTAGCGAGCGGGGACGTCTCGGCAGATGCATTTTCAACGCCGAGCGGGAGAAACCACGCTCAGTACGGCTCCGTGACGAGGGGGTGAAAGGAGCTACAACGGCAGTTTATGGCCATCTGCATCGAATCAATGTTATCATTTACGCACAAATTTCTTGGTTTCGCCCGCAAGTGGTCAGGGGTGGCGCAGGTAGCTACATGTATATGGATGAGCATCAGCCCTGTAGCCGCTGTTCTTCTTCCTTGGTCTTGTTCTCTGTCGCGAAAGGCTCGCCATATCACGCGTCGTCCTCATTCGCTTTTCCTCAGAAACTCTTCAAGGTCCTCAAATTCGCCGCTGTGTTTCATCATCTCGTAGAACTGGGCCTTGGCCTCATAAAGCTCTCTTGGGCTCCCCACCCTGCGCGGTCACGTCAGTGTCTCTTGCTTTTGTCGCGGAATTCAACCGCCATGATTACTTACTCGATGACCTTGCCCGCACTCAGCACCACCACACGATCGTAGTCGATAATGGTCTTAAGTCGATGGGCGATGGTAACCAGAGTCCGGTCCCGGCCGTGCTCGTTCAGATCCTTTCTCAACACAGCCTGGATACCCTGGTCCGTCTCATAGTCCATACTGGCCGTCGCCTCGTCCAATAGCATCAATTTGCTCTTGCGGATGAGGGCCCGGCACAACGAGAGGACCTGCCTCTGGCCGTGGGAGAAATTCTCGCCCTTGGCCTTGACAGGCGTATGAAGATCAATGCTTTGCGCCTCGGAGCCGTGCCTAATGGAGCCATTGACTGGGCCATCCGTAGTCTCCAAGCGGTCATCATATCCGCCATGCTTGAAGGAGGCGATGCCACTGCAATAATCCAGCGCTTTTGCGACCACGTCCCGAGGGATATCATGGTTGGGGTCCAGGTTCGAGCCAACATCGCCGCTAAACAAGATGGGTTCTTGGGGGATGATAGTCAATGCATCACGGAGCTTCTTGCGCGGGAAACTCGTAATGTCTACTCCGTCGAAGAAGATTTGCCCCGATACCACATTAGTGAAGCGTAAGAGAGACAGAGCCAGCGTGCTTTTGCCCGACCCGGTGCGGCCCTGCCCAATCCTGTGTCAGTACGTTTCCGAGTGAAATCTTGCGAGTATTGCTTCAGACCCGTCTTTTCCTGGACGGAAGAACACCGCGGAAAAGAGAAGCGGCGTCGTAAGTGAGGGGCTGGTGCTAAAGGGGGTACTCACGACCACGGCGACCCTCTCGCCGGCTGCGAAGCGTAAATTGATGTTCCTCAAAATCTCGGGCCCGTTCACATCGTACTTTATAGTGACTTTGCGGAACTCGACCTCGCCACTCCGGGGCCAATTGGGGGGCATAATCAAATCTTCGTTATCTGTGTAACGCCCGGCCTCTCCGTACTCGTCTGGCTTCTCTTCTGGTTCGACCAATGCATATTCCCGGACTCTATGGAACTTGGGGCTGGTCAATGACGGCTACGCGCTGGGATGCGATGTACGAGGCAGAAGGAGAGGGGAGACTTTGACTTACACTTTGCATCTCGACCTCCAGATCGTTCATCGATCTCACGAGCGTGATGATGAGGGCGCTCAAGTTTGTCGCGTTGGTAAGGGAAAACCCCACCAGCCCAGCGGCCACAACACCGACCTTGGAGACTGCGATGGCACCAGCGGCCACCGTCACGATAGTGGTGGTCATGTCTATCTTCAACGCCACCCATCTGTTCGCGTTATATTGTGCCTGGGCAGAGCGTTCATACAACCGAAGCTTCTGCGCCAGCAGCCCCCCGAAAACATCCGGCATACTTGCCCGGGCCCGGATCACCGTCAGCCCAGCCAGGCTATCCGAGAGTTGAGAGAACAGGGGCGATTGTGCTGACGAGACAAGACGTTTCACCATTACAACGGTCCTAGTATACATCTCACCGGCCACAATGCCTGCCGAGCAGCAGAGGGCCGCAGGGATCATGAAGACGGGAAGAACCGAGCCGACGGCGACGACCTGGAAGCACAGCCGAACGGCGGTATCGAGACTGGTTCGGATCATAGCAGGGATGGAGTTGTCGAGGGAGGCCAGGTCGCCCGAGAATCGGTTGACCACACGGCCCGTAGGCGTCGTTTTGTACCAGGAAAGGGGTGCCTTCATCATGGCTTCCATGAGAGAACCGTGTAGCGTCCTCGCCGCGTGCCAACCACCCCATTCGTAGACGATCGTGGCGAAAGTGGCAAGTAGCACCTCACCAAAGCTGAAGCAAGCATAGATCCCCATATAAAAGCCAACATTGGCCGTTGTTTGCTTGCTCGAGGCGTCCACCCACATAGCGATCCATAGAGTGGCGCCGACCGTGACGACCACGCACAAAACGGTTGCCATGAGAGACACAAACACGAGGAGGGGGTGGCCGAAATATCTCAGGTAATGGTAGAACTGAAACCGGTTGACCTTGCCCGTAGACAAGGCTTCTAGGGTGACTTCGTCGCGCCTTTTATTTTTGACCGACTTCACATGCCCGTTCGCGGTACCATCGGATCCGCTGGCTTGTGTAGGGGGGCTGTCGGCGGCGCTGAGGGCGGCGCTGAGTTCCACCGCAGTATCAACGCTGCCCTCGTCCGCCTGGTGCTGATCGAGCGATACTGTGCGGCGGACCACGTCGGGATTCTTGACCACTTCCTTCACTGTGCCATTCTCCAGAGCCACCGTGATGTCGGCTTGGGACGCAACCCAGGGCAACTGGGAGACCAGCACGACGGTCCGGCCCTTCAGCATTTCCCCGCAGAAGCAGTCTTTCCAAACCGAAGCGGCCGTTTTGGCGTCGAGGGCCGAGAAAATATCGTCTAGCAAGAGCACCGGCGCCTTCGAGTACAAGGCGCGAGCCAAAGCCACCCGGCTTTTCTGTCCGCCTGACAGGGAGGCGCCGCTCTCGCCCACTTCCGTGGCATCGCGCTCAGGAAACTCATTGAAGTCGACGGGCAACCCACAGGCGTTGACAACGTGGTTGTACCTAGCTTCTTCGTAGTCGCTATGAAACAAGATGTTTCCGCGTATGGTGTCATTTTGCAGCCACGGTTGCTGGGATGCAAATGCGATGTCTTGGGGGCGGGTGACTGTGCCAGACTCGACCAGAGTCTCGCCCAAGATGGCGAGGAGCAGCGTCGATTTCCCACTTCCGCTCGCACCGGTCACGACGTTCAGGCCCCCTTCCACGAAATCAACCGAAATCCGAAGGGAGAATGTTGCCTTTTTGTGCAGCCGGAATAAGCCGTTCCGGATTTGCAGGGGTCCGACCGGGTGCCGGACGAGGGGCGTCACATTATTGAGGTACCGGTCGAGGCGCTTAGCAGACACAGCCGCGGCGCTGATCATCCTACTCATGTTGGTCGCCATTGACAGGTTCTTACGTAGCGTTCGACTGAGGGTCATGGCGGTGAACGCGGCGTCGGCCGTCAGGGGCTGCTTTCTCACCAAGACGTGCAAGGCAAACATTAAAACCAATGACAAGTTGGGAACCGCAGCGGCGAGAAAGTTGATCACTACGTAGCTTGGAATGGGGTGCATGTGTCAGTAAGGGTTTGCCGTTGACGTGGGTACACACTCACTGCATATTGATATTCCAGATGACTTTTTGTTCTCGGCGACGGATCTCGTTGATCTTCCGAATGACCGCGTTCTCCCAAGCGAAGTACTTGACGGCCCTGATGGACGCCAGATACTCAGTGATGGCAGAGATGCGGCTGTCTTGGATCTTCTTCTCTTCGCGCTGGAGGCCGACCATTCGCTGGGCGAGAGTAAGACCAATGGGCGACATCACAAACATGAAGGCAATACCGGCCAAAGCTGGCCAGCCAAGCATCTTATACATGCCTGCCAACGCAAGAATGGTCCCTGGTGGCAAACCGAATGTCACGAGTACGAGGTCTCTCCCGCGGGTGATGGCATCGATGTCGGCGCTCATGAGGTTGGCGAGGCGACCAGCCGAGGTCACTTGAGCTTTCCTCCCCGGGGGTGCTCCCTCCTTGGAGGAAATCTCATGGAACGTTTCGTCATCCAGTTCCATCGAGGAAACGGCTTTGTAGTAGAGCTCCTGGGTCAACGCAGACTTGACGCGAACAACTAAGCGGGTCGATGTAAAGATGTATTGCTGGAACGTTACCGAGCGAGCCATGGGGCCAAAGAACAATAGAAGCAGCCAAACATGGGGGCGGACAGCTGACGTTTCCGGGCGTTCGATGTAACTCAAGAGTTGGTACAGAGCAAATGGAGCTACCAACTCAGCCGTGAAAGAAAAGGCGGCGAAGAAACCCATCAGAGCCAGTTCTCTGGGAAGGAAACGGACTAGAGTCCACAGGGTTGACTGGGAGTTACGTCGCGCCTCCTTGACCCTCCTGAGTAAGAGCAGAGGCTCGTCATACCACGGCAGAGGGGGCAGATCTTCTATAGTTATCTGTTTTCGCGTGCCCCTCCACATTAAGGGCGTGAGCCACTCATACGTGACATAGTAATCGAGCCAACTACACGTTTCCTCGGGCGAGGGCTCACGTGCAGTCACCTTGTCCGAGAGATCAAGGTCGAGGGAGGGGGGGACCCATTCTCGGGGGGTGACGAGGGCAAAGAGAACGGCGACCGTCAAGGCAGCCATGCTGCAGATTACCACGGGTGGCAATGAGAAACCGACGCCGGCATCGGCGGCGGGGAGAAGCTCCCCCGCGGTGAATACGAGCCAGGCACCGGCCAGCGTGAAGTTCACCTGGTGAAGCACAATTCGTCTCCAGTGGACATCGCTCCTCAGCCTGACGAGGCCCAGCACAAAGACGTAGGTGAGGAGGACGACGTTGGCCCAGCTGGTCCCATGCCGGACTGCGGCCACGACAGTTAAGCCGAGTGCAACGGCTCTGGAAACCTGGCTGCAAAGCTCAAAAGTCAGAGGAACGGCCGAGGCATGTCCCTCGGGCCGGACAATGGAGGCGGAGAAACGACGGAGGAGACCCCTGGCCAGCAGCGCCCCCGACACCACCAGGATGATGAGCTGGATATAGCCCTCCCGAGCGACGCGGGATAGGGTCCAGGCCCATTCGAGTTCGTGATAGCTGGGCCCAGGTTATTAGACTCGAGAGAGATGACGGGGGGGGGGCCCGGAAGACCGGGCGGCGACTCACTATTCCCGCGTGTGGCTTGTCGGATCGGGGAGGTTCCATTGCTGGAGGTAGAACACGGCAGCATCGCCACCGGCTCCGGGCGGCGGCACGGAATTCATGTTACGCAAGCACAAACCGGTGCTACATGTAGGCTCTGGGTGGTAAGGGGATAGCAAGTTGACAAATAAATAGAGAGGCCTCGTCACCACCGCCCGGGTGATGGCTAGACCGGTAGCACCGGCCATACCCCTGCCCTGGCCGCCAAGGCGGATCCCTTCGCTTACCGCCCGGTTGTTCTTATCATCCGGCTGACTTCATGGCCGGTCATGATTAGGGCCTGGGAATCCATGACCGGAGCCGCTCCTCTGGATCGGTGGTGGGTGGGTGTGGAATTGCACCCTAGCACGCGCCTGGGAACAGAATTGACCATGGGCGATGTACCGACCTAACAGAGGCTGGATGGTCTATAAGACATCGGCGAATGAGATAGGACTAATTATCTAGTATCAGTGCTCCTCGTGTGTATGGTGGGGTAGTTTCTGTTAAGCGTGCAGGGGGTGGTGTACACGGAGATGGTCGTTTTTGTTGTCAGGCGCGAGCCTAGGTTCCCACCCGTAGATGTCCCATCCCCACAAAATCCAACGGCCACCGCCGCCCACAGTAACTCCCGCAATAGGCAGGTGAGCAAATCCATCCCGCCTCGGTGAAGAGAAGATGGACACTCGGGGGGGGCAGGATCGAAATTAGCGCACCGCGGGGAGCCTGCACCTGTCCCGGAGCGCTATCACGCCCGTACAGGACCCCGGCGGCTTCCACAAGGCAACAGATGCTATTTCTGCCGTGGTGTCGTTTCTTTCCAGGGCGTGGCCATTGACATATCCACAGGACCTGCTTACGGCCCAGGCGACGAGGAACGGCCAGCCGAGCGGAGACATGTGAGAAACGGAATGGCGGGCAGCTCGGCAGTTGACTTGATATGAGCTGAGAGCGGCCCGAGGCGCGTGGTCCAACTGAAGCGTAGGTCGACAGCACTATCTACACGATACTCGCCACTCCGGCAGCCGCAGATCCACCCGTGACCGCATCTGGCTAAAAGCAGGTGCTTTCGCGGAGGAGGTAGGATTCCCAGGGGCATCACCTTTCTTCTCACCGTGTCACTTCAATTAGCTAAGCAGCGAAGGCCCGGTTTACTGTGTGGCTCTCCCCCTTTGTTGGCAACAAGTAGCGTGCGAATCCCGCCATCATTCGTAGCCGCCGATTTAGTTGGTGAAGCTGGGTGTCCGTGGTTTCTTTGGAAAAAGCGTAGCGGACGGGGCCTGGCCCGAAAGGGGTTCGAGTGAGCTGTGCCGCTCACAACCTAAATGGGTGCCCTGCATACCCCAATGCTCCTTGCTACTCCCGACGAGGTACAGACAGTGAGGCAGACAGAGGATCGCATACCCTAATTGGCTAGTAGCTTCGGGCGATCGCAGCAAAGCAGACTCGCACACAGATACAAGCAGGACAAGCCTGTGGAAGCCTGGGTGCTCGCCTGCTGCGTACGACATCGCAACGCCGACTGCCAACTTGCGGTGCCCCCCAGGAGGATGAACCGCCGGCGAGTCTTGGGCTCAACCCCCCCTTCCGACGATGGCTGGTCCCGTTCCAGCCAGTTTTCAGGGATGGGTTAGGCCGAGCACTTTCATTAATCGCCAGCAATGTCCTCCCTAGATTCGGCTCGTAGCCTTCCACGGGCAGTTGCAGGATGACGTGAGCCGATAAAACATTCGGGTGTAATGCAACGGCACGGGAACAAAAATGCTAGGCATTGTGAAGCGAGTCATCACACTACAGCCTGCCATCATATTGGATGCGTAAAGTCGTCTGTTATTTCTCGTCCAGTCGCCAGGCTATCTACTGCCTGTGCTCCGCGGCGTGATCAGGCAACTTCTTTGAATACATCTTCGCGATGCCTCGTACAAGTGGTTCCAACACTTACGCGACCCTCTTCAGGTGGACATCACTGGAGGACCCAGCATTAGCAGGTCTGGCCAACAGATGCAGCTCGGATGGCAAGACAACTCACAAGATCAGGTCCGAGTTGGGAGGAATGTGGCCGGGGAAACCTCTGTGGACGCTGTTAGCCCTGCCGCGCGGTAAACCATCTCACAAGCAGCATTGGCCAGCCCAGGCCGAGAGCCGCAGTTGCTGCCCGCGCGCAGAGAGAGACGGCGAGAACATGGAAGAATGGGTCTTACCGAGCACCGTAGCCGTAGTCGCTGGGGAGAAGGTCAGTTTGGATAGGCGTGGGAAGCAATGGGGGCGGGGTAACGAACGAGGTAATATCCAGGGTGGCCTTCTCGCCAACCTGCATCTGGGTAACGCCCTCGTCCCAGCCTAAGCACACACGGGGTCAGCGACGGCAAAGAGAAAAAGGCAAGCCAGTAGATTGGCTGGGACACTTTACCCTTGATGACCTGGCCGACACCAATCTTGGTGTCGAAGTCACCGCGGCCGACAGAAGAGTCAAACCTGGGCGCGTGTTAGCAGAAAGCGGAAGATTTCCAGGGCGGGCGGGCCTTGACGTCACGCCCCTGGGGAGGGGGGAGCGCGAAAGAGGTGCCGGCGGGCAAGGTGATGCTTACTTCTTGCCCTTGTTGTCCTGCAAATTCCCAAAGGTGAAGAAGTCAGCAAGACACTCCGTCTTCTCGGGGCGCTCTTTGAGCTATACAAGGCCCCGAGGGCATAGACCTGGGGGACGGGTATAACGCACAGGGCAGCTGGTATCCTTGAGGTAGCCAGTGTACTCAATGATGACAGTCTGGCCGACCTGGGGCTTGGGGCCGTCGCCCGGCTGGAGGGTGGTCTTGGTCACGCCCATTATGAAGTGCGGAGGAGGAGGTTAATTGGTGGTGAAGGGGTGGGTGAGTGTTGGTCTGATGGAGGGAGAAGAAGAGTCTCGAGGGAGGTGTGTGGAAAAGAGAGACAGCCGAGAGGGGGCCGGCCGATGGCGGGGTAATAAGGGCCGGTGGGATGTTTAGCGGGACTTGGATTTTGCGATGTGGGAAAAAGGGAACAGGTTCAGAGTGGTTGGGGGAAAGCTTGGACGGATGGAAGGCGATGGAGCACACGTCGAGCTTCTCTGTTCCTACGCCCACCCGTCGGGGAACCACCAGCACTGATGGATGGATACATACGCTCTGGGCGCAGGCGTGTTGCAATCTGAAGACCAGGTCCAGCGGGCTGAAGATCGCCGCCCCTGCCGAGCTTCGTGTCTCCCGATGCCATCACATCCCCGGCTTGGGGACGGCACCGGTACAGGAGGTGCTGCAGGGGTCTAAGCACGTATGCAGCTCCATCTCACGCTGCTGTATATTTACCTACATCGCCTCCTCTTATGTAATGGACGCATGTACAACGTTTTGCTGTGGCTGCTCGGCCCAAGGCGTGCGCCGAGGAGGTAAGCACCTGAATACACGCCGCGCTGTCGCGGGCTGCCATGATCGAAGAGAACGCTATTGGTATCTGGGCGGGCCAGGTAGTCCCCAAGACCTGAGCGAATGAACACATCCTTGTCTTGACTCCTTCGCGGTAGAGGTATGTAGAGGGCTTTTGGCCATCTCGGGTTGGATCAACCTTGTCCCTCGCCGCCTTTTCCTATGTATAGTGTCGTTCGCTATCCGCCGAGCCGGTAAGACGACGTAGGCGGCGCAGCAAGGTACATTGCCTAGGTACCTAATCCGCTGGAACGCAATTTTGCCGCCTATGTCATCAGCCCTGTTGTCGCCCGGCTGGGGGCCCTATCCACCTGTTCCCTTGCCAGCCCGGCACTAGAAAAAGATACGAAACAATGCGTCTGCTGCCCATGATACCCAACCTGCAGGTAGTGCATCAGGTAGTTAGAGTACCTGCTTACTTAGGTAGTCATCCTCCAAACTTCCGGGCGCGGGGACCCGACTCGGTTAGTCAGCATCGCCGCTCTTGCTCAGGCTCGCCTCACCCATGCTCAGGGCTGCTCAGGATTTAAATCACCTCGACCACCCTTTGCGACACGACGCTCGCGAACCGTCCACTCACAATCAGCATCCTCTTGTTCTTCTTCTAATTCTTCAACTTTACGCGACTTCTACCATGAACCGGGACTTGGCAACCGTCCCCAGAGGAGGGGTCGCCAGCCAAATGGGCAGGAGCCAAACTTCTGGCAGCCAATGCCATGATGCCCATTTCCCGGCGCCCACACCATCCGCGTCGCCCAGATGTCGCCTTGGTTCAACTGCCTCTCATACTAGATGATGACGATTCCCCTTGTCTATTTAAGGTAGCGAACACCTTGACTTGGTTTCTTCCTACTTACTTCCTACCGCATGAATCTCGTCACTTTCATCGTCTGTTCTCTGCAGTCGTTAAGTATTCTTTCAATCGCTTTAACTCCGTCCCACACGAGGATAGCTTTGTGGTATTTATAATGCCAGCAAAGAAAAGCGCCCAAGAGTTCTTCCGCAAAGGGAGGGAGAGGGGCTCTGAACAATGCAAGGAAGGTATCAATGATGCTACTGTTCACAAGAAACCTACCGAAAAGGTCCTAAGGGAATATAAACGAATGGTAGACCTCTGGAACCAGTGCGTCCTCGAAGTATATCCAGTTTATATGTGCTGTCCTGTTGACTCATCTTGTGTTTAGGTACGCCGCCCATCGCGCCCAGGACTATTCTGAAGTCAGCCCCTACGACCTCTTGTCCTTGAAAGACTTTGTCAAGGAGATTGCATTTGGTATCGATGGCGCGGAGGAAAATCCGAACCCAGGAGAGGGAACAATCATGGCATATTGGAAACAGTTCATGGCTGGCTGGCGGCGCGAACACGATGCCATCCCACGAAACACAACGCTCTCGGTGACGAATGTATATCCCCTTGCCAAGAGAAGCCTTCCATGTCGCCTAGCTGAGCTAACAAATATTTACAGTTCATCAAATACGAGTTGGCCGATATACTCGAGCGAGAGAGCAACATCCGACTAGTGAAAACCAAGCGGCCGAGAAGATTCGGCACAAAGAACCACTTTCTCCATCTTGGTCGTCAACTTTGGGGGAACGATTGGGTTGAGTACGAACGGCCTGCGACAAGAGTGTACGACTGGGCCGATTTCATGACTATTGTATGTTCCTCTGCACGTATTGGCGAGTACATTGAGTCTACATGTCGAGCAGGCTCGGGTCGAGGCCTTTATTACAAGGTAGGTGCCAAACACTTGATGATGGCATTGTTGCGAGGCTAACTGTTGTATCCTTCGCGGGGATAGGATGTGACGTTTGGCGTGTTCCGCAACGAACACGGCCACGCAGAGTTTGCTATTCAGTTCATTCGAGATGCCAAGGGCATGACACATTCGCCTGATAAAAGGTAGAACAGTCTGATATCCATCTTCATTCACAAGATCGAATGATCACTAAATCATGCGAGTTTCAGGCCCGAACACTCACTCTACGAAGGATTGGGTCCGATGCCTCTCATCTGCAACGCCATGCTTCCAATCCTGGCCATTCTTGTCGCCTCGAAGGCATTCAGAGACTATGGCACCATTGAGGACCTTCTCGCATTGGAACCTCCGGAAGGAGAGATGGTCCATCTGCAGTGGAGAGAGAGCATTCTCGAACAGCCCTTCTTCAAGAGTATGTCCTCAAGAAGGGCACACGGGAAGATTGAAACGGCAGGTGCACTAAGCAAACGGCTTCGTGCCCTGGGCTTCCGCGCTGGATACATTCGCCCGCCTACCATACATGACTTCAGGGCAGAGGGTCTTTTCTGGATTGGTATGCTTATGACAACCCTTATCGTTTTTACTTTTCTTTTCCTTCAGGTTGCTGACTCTACGTTTTAGACAAACTGTATTCTGTTGCACAAAGAATGAAGCACGCCGGCCAGAAAGATCCCAACACATACAACAATCATTATCAGCCCAACAACAGCGGAACCGACGGCCAAGGCAGTTACTTCGGCCATGAAGTACGTACTGTAGTCAATGATCTTTTTCGAGGCTTGACCCTGGCGCGGAACCCGCAGCTACTACAGTCTCTACCGGCGGCACAGCAGGAGGTTTTAAAAACCAGTCCTGAATTCGTTGCAATTGAGAAAGAGCTCACGGCCTTGTTGAAGCGATCCGATGAAGATTCGGCATCGCGTCGCAAGAAACTCTACGCAGAGAAACGGAAGCTGGCCGATCAGGAGCTCCGAAGATGGCAGAAAGCTCAGCCATACCATTCCAGCACGACTGAAAAGGACAACACCTCACCATGCTATCACCGGAGTATCTTCAGCCGTGTCAGATTCCTCATGCCTGAACGTGACCGCCTCGCGTCGACTCTATTTGAGACAGCCGGTTTGCGGAGCCCTACCGGTCTTAGCGCTCTACGGGACATGGTCGCCCTCTGTGTGGCAGACTCGGAGGTCGATGTTCGGCCGGGCCTGGAACCGTGCAAGTGTCAATGCACCGATTCTACGCGCCGCCGTAAACGGGCCTGGTCTGCCCAAGTCGATGTCCGTTCGCAGCCAGCTTACAACTGGCGGCATGTCTACAGCTGCGTCAAAAAGAACCACAGCGGCTTTACAGAGTTTTGCTTCTTGTGCAACGAATGGATCCAGGGTGTGGTCCAATGGAACGATCATTGCCGCTCGCACCTTGCTTGCACAGAAACGCTGCCAGTTCAATGCGACCCCCTCATCTATGGCGGAGTGCTTGCCACCGCTGGCTACTGTGTATTCTGCATGGCGAATCAGTCATTAGAGCCAGCGGTGCGCCTGGCTCAGTTCCTTGATCGAGGAGCTTGGAAAGATCATGTTCATGGACATTACGAGAGGCATATACGATCTTTCAGCGACAAAGAGCCGATAGAATGCCCTCATCCTGGAAGGTGTTGTAATGAGGTGTTCGACTCGGTTCAAGACCTGAAGTTCCATCTTCTAGACATTCATTGCCCAAATTTCATCAAGGGCTCGAACGTGTTGGATGTGTTTAGCGAAGATGAGATGGGGCCGTCGACTCCGCTGGGAAAGAAACGAAAACGTGGCATGAAGAGTTTTACCCTGGAGACGGTTGAAGAGGATTATCAGTTCGTTGACGAGACTGCTAGCACAAAAAGGCGATGCTAATCCGCCACAACATAGCCGCATAATCGTCTCCCTTTCTGGGCAGCTACTCGTCCAATGTATTGTCGGGCCTATTAAATCCATGGTTCACTGTCCTGCTTCCACTAGCCAAAAGACAAATTGAGTATTTCGTAACTTGGGAGTATTTGACATCAGGTTGGGTACCAAAGTGAACAAGTGAGCAATTGCCGCTTGATGCAGACTGCTGTAAGACCTGCTGTACGACTTGCTGTCGGCGGCGGGGCTGTAGGGCATAGATCCCGCGCTGCGGTCCTTCCCGGCCCTAGTGTTCCGGGTTATGGCGATGGCCCTGTAACAGCCTATCCAGGTTCAAAATTGGGACCGTACCTATCTGTCAATTGCGAGCTTGCAGCCAGGTCTGTTCAGAAAGACTATGGCAATATGCTCTAAAAAAGTAGAAGAAACATTACAGTTCTTGCTTGATGCCTCGTTATGGGGGATGTGGCCCAGTACCCTAACGTTCCGGCACACCGAGAGATCTACCGTCTGGTTGTTCCGTAGAGATCATATCCGAGGTGGGCTCAGAAGTAAGTTTGATGCCCTTTCCATAGCGTTCCCGGAATTCTGAGTCCAACGTACTCTCAACGTGTACGCTCGAGGCAGAGCTTGCAGCGGTCCGTGATCTTTCGCCCTGACCCTCTTTTCCCCCAAGGCTCACGTTCGCCATATCGCGTGAGATTTGTTGCAGGGAGAGGTCACTCAGGTGGCCCCCAACTTGTCTTTGTCTCGTGCCGTACCCTTTGTTTTTGCCATGTATAACCCTACCATTGGTGGAGACGAGAAACTGAATGGTATCGTCGCCGGTAGCAAAATTCTCAATGACGCTAATGGTTTCTTTCAGGTGGTTGTCTGCTCTGGAGCAGATGCCCATGCAGTGGCGAGCCGTCTTCCACTCCTCTTGCAGCCTCGTCAATTCCGCTACCTCTTCCTCGGATGCCATGGATGTTTTGGATTTGGCCAGCAGACGATCGACCACGTCGTGCATGTGTCTTTCCAGCTTGGCAGATGCATTCCTGAGGCTATCCTGGCACTCCTGTAGCCCTTGGCTTGTGACGATTTCGGGTAGGGGGACCGGGTGCGTAGGTCTAGAGGAGCTTCCGCTATGTTGCGCAGGATGGAGCTGGATTTGGTCGATATGGTCGGACAGCTGGGAGCAGATCTGGAGGCACTTCTGCGTACTGGCCCGCTCCTCCCTGATCAACCGCATTTCAACCGCATCGATGTCAGAATCAGTCAATGTGTGCGCAAATATGGTCTCGAGTTTTCCGTCGATGCTCTCCAGACGCGCCTCGAGGTCATCCGTCGCCGTTTTAATCAGATTTCTGTACTCCTTCAAGTGTTCGGCGGTAACGGAGGACTTGCGACTGTTTTCAACCAATAAATTCAGAACTAAGTTTCATGAGTATCAGAGCGGAAAAGCTTACAGGTTCGCGTCGGTGAGGGCAATGTTGATGGTAGACTGATACCCCGCCAGCATATGCCTGAAGCCATCAATGTCATCGCCCATGTACTTCAGTTTGGCCCAGTCCCTGAAGCTGGTCCGCGAACCATTGGATCGCTTTAAGCACGCCAATATTTCTCCTTCAAACTCCCCGCAAGCATCGCCGCACCTCTGTAAAGGGAGTTCAAGTGCGGAAAGGTCAACGTCCGTGGTAGTACTAACCGTCTCGGTCAGCGCGTGCAGAACAGCACTCAAAGCCTCAAGCTGTTCTACGAGGTCGCGGACACGCTGGGGGTGGAACTGAAAGCTCTTGACAGTACTGCAAAGCGCAACGCTAGATTTGAAGGCGAAGGCCGCCAATGCTATGAGCCCAGAGGCCACACCTATTGGCTCAGCCATGATAGCGTTCGCATGGACGGCAAAAGAAACTGGGCTATAAATAAGGATTGAACTGCCAACTGAGCTTCCGAGCGACAGTGTAATGAGACAGTTCGATGCGGGGTAGCGTACTGATAAGCAGTATCAGTACCACGTAACCGCCGGGCTTCTTCAACCACCGAAGAGAGGTACATAGTACAAGGTCAAACGGCACTAATGGCTTCAACGCCTCACTCGGTGTGGTTGAGCTTCAGCCCCAATAACTAAACCGCTGCGGAGGCTGCTAGTCTTCGAATGGCGAAATGGCAATGCGCTCTTGTGCATCGCGAGTAGAGCGATGATGGCCGAAGGAGACCGCTCTCGGCATGGGACTGTTCCACTAACCAGGTGTTGGTGAGAGGTTTGCTGCCGAAAGTTGATGGTAATACTGTGACTATCGTGGCATGTCTCCCAGGGGTTCCTTCGAGACGTGTGCAACTTACACCCGTGATTGGCCACGAGGGAAACCTCATCTCACGGAATACCGGGGCATTAACCAGGTAACCACTAACCCAGAGAGGCGGATGCACCACGTTACGGGAATAGCGCTGTTTGCTGTGTATGTAGTTGCGCCGAGGCTCGCGCGTCCGCCATCTGCGGGGTTCCAAAGAACACGATTTACGACCTGGCGAAACTCCCGATCTCGGGGGTTCACACCCATTCGCATCACCAGCACGCCAGACTTTCTAGTGCCAAACCGTAACGCGATATGGCCGACCCGCTCAGCATATCAGCTGGGATCCTTGCGCTTGCAAGCTTCGCTTTCAAGTCCAGCGTCACGCTCTATGAGACAGTTCGGAGTTTCCAGAGCCAGGACAAGAACGCCCGTGCACTGAAGAGCGAACTCGGCGAACTGACCAGTGTACTCGAATCGCTCCTTGAAACGGTCAACACCAACCCGGACCTCGATTTCAAGGCCCTCGAGCGACCTCTTCGGCGATGCGGCAAGGCTTGCGAAGAGTATGGCGAACTCATCAGCCGATGCACAAAACACTCTACCACCTCAAGGTCGAGCTTCCGAGACTGGGTCACGCAGAGGTACTTGCAAGGGGACATTACCGAGTTCAAAGCCATGCTGGCTAGCTACAAATCCACTATTAATATTGCTCTCGCCAGTGTTAATATGTAGGGTGCTCTGTCCTCCTTGTACCCCATGTTTCCAAGTTAACGAATGGCCGCATAGCCGCGTCGCCGCGATAACTCCCAGGGTGCTCGATGACTACCAAGACGTGATTTGCGACACCACCAACGACTTGCAAGAACACCTTGAGCGGCTGGAGCAGAAAGTGCAAAGCCTGGATGCCAATAGTGCTGAGGATGCAGTACAGAGCGGGACTGAATGGCAAGCTCTCCTCGAAGAGAAGCAAAGCACACAACAAGGTCTTATCCTGTGCGCTCAACTATCGGCCCATATTGAGAAATTGGGGCCAACGGTCGGAGAACACCCCCAGTTTACGAACCATCCTTCAGCACGCAAGTACTTTCGGACCGGGTTGGCTTCTACTACCGGTTCCATTCAAGATCCCGTGTCTCGACTGCGAAAACACGAGGAGAATCTCGATAGGCAACTGGAGACAGTGAAAGCGGCACTTCCACAGTCCGAGTCGAACACGACCCAGCTGGCACAGTTGCGAGAGACCAAAGAAAGCATTCGCCAGTGTATTGACATTGTCTCCACCGCGAACCAGGATTTGATGGTGGAGCGACGTAATGTTTTCGAGGACATTACCATGGCCGACGACACCTACGACTTTTCTGTCTCCACCATAGGAGACCTGGTGACGGCAAGACGCATCAACCTGCAAGGATGAGCACGCCACATAGGCGGGCAAATCAGCGACGAGAGCTACCAAAGAACCATCGACGCCTTGACGCAACATCACTTCGCCAGCGAGGGCCCTTGGCCAGCCACGCATGATCCTAAACAGGCGCAACCCACCCTGAAAGCCGAAGACGGAAGCAGTAGCACAATTCAATTCAGCGATCGGTACGGACGTGGCTTCCGACTACCGGCGCATGGTGAGATGGTGAGCCAGGCACATGACCATAAACGTGGAGAGGCGGCTGCCACAAACACAGCTAATGCCAAGAACCAGCAACCGAATGGAAAACAATGACATTCTGTTCAACAGCGTCGACGTTACGCCATGTATGGACACGGATGCTCGTTGTCCTCGCCTCGACAACAAATCGTTGTTGGGTCTCACGAGGGATTCAATGATGATGTTCTTACCGGGGGACTTGCAGAGCGGTGCTTCGGTCTGTTTCAAACGACCGAATTTGGATGTCACGGAAGCAAGACTTGTCCGTGGCAAACCAGGTGAAGGCATGGGTCGAAAGTACCAGTCAACTGAAATGGAATCGGTGGCCCCTGGCACCAACGAAACGTCTACTTCAGGAAGGTGCACGAATATTTTGGAAATGCGCACGTCAGATATGATATTTTGGTCTGAGCAGTGTGGACTAAGACGTGCTAGGGCTGCGGGACTACGCTGTGGCATGAAATCTCCGAGGAGCAATGCGGCTGGATGCACCGTATTCTCTCGCTACCGTGCATTCCTCAAAAGAAACCGATGGGTGCTATACAGAAAGGACAAGTCCTGGTGCATATGTACATGGTATTCTTCAGAATCTGCCGTGGGGAACGGCTTTGCCATAAAACCCACCTGCAGACCAGCGATACACCTCAACAGAGAATATACTGATGGCATCTAGATCTTCCGAGTCTTTGAATTCATCCTCGAACGAGAGAAAGCGGATCCGAGGTATGAACGGAGCAGCATCGCATCAGCAGCGGTCTATCAGCGCCTATTACCGGATTCAACAACCTCTACATCATCTTGTCCAGGTGCGTCTTTGGGTGCTCTTAGGAGTAAATGGAGCGACACGAACGCTATTCCCAGCCCAAATTCCCATTGAGGAATGGACTACAGACCACCATTTCTTCAAAGAGCTGAAGAAAGCCTACTGGGCACAACGCGGCTGGATCCGATCATGGTTCTCTATCTGGCGACTTCAATACTGTGAATTTGTCAAGGTACGACGGGACAGTTAGGTCTCGCATTAATTTTACTGACCTTATTTCAGTTCAATCGCCTGGCGCCCAACCGTATAGCACGCGAGTACAGCAATCTCCCGATCTAAGAGGATTATAAGTACATACCACGCGTGCCACACGCGAAGAACCCGCCTCTTTCGCACCATCTCTTTGAGACGCTCTCTTACTCGTGCGACCTCGACTGCGATAAGGTCCTTCCACATGACTGCGTCCAGCCACCCACGGGCACCTCAAACCTGATGCGCATTCCCAAACGGAACCAATCGTTCGCAACCGACATGGCGAAGGAGATATGGGGTCTCAGCACCATCCACGACCCGTGCTTTGCCTATGTATTAGCCTATCACTGCATCATGCTGGCGGGTCCTTTCCCTTTCTTTGTCCTGTGGCTGGATGCATTTTCCAATGACTTGCAGGACGCTTCGGTCCCTGTTGCAGTCGTGACAGCGCTACTCTCACTGTTTTGGAGCAGCTCGGGGATCCTTACTAGTGGGAAAGGTTGATGAGGGTAGGAGTGGAATTGCGTCGCAGGTTTCTGCAACCAAGCTTTCGGATCATACTAGTATACATGGTGCTGACAAGAGCACGTACACATTTCCCACGATGAATTGATTTATGCTGAATTGAGGCTCCCGTATAGGCATCACGTAAACGGTCAAATGCTTGTTATGCCCAGTCTGAAGTGGAAGAGCTAAGAGACCAATTGCGTATTACAGATAGAGCTGAAGATCATCCACTCGAGACCACGAACGTCAAGCAGGTGGCTTGTACGACGCCATTTGTCCTACAAAAGCGGGGTGACGGAGCGCAACACGTCGGCGAAGACTGATTGAACAGGTTGGCCGTAGAGTCGACTGCAGAGCCGCTAGAAGTCCTCGGTTTGCTCCCCATCAGGTGGCCATTGGAGAAAACCCCGGGGGACGGCACAACTGGCTGCGCGGACCTGCTCCCGAAGAATTATGGCAACCGCGAACTGCAGGAAGATCTCTACGCGACGACGTGGCGTTTCGTACACTCGAGGCTCTGGTGCGGGTAGCCTCACGGCCGCGCAAGGGAGATAGGAGACTCATCTGGAACCGGCCGCGGCGGGCCAACGCCGTCGTCAAACCCTAGGCCGATGGCAAAATGCAGTGTGAAACCCTCAATGATGATGAGGGCGCCCTTTAGTCAGAGCATATCCTGAGTCGCACAGATCAGCCGGGACTTCCCGGTGTCGGTTTCGGCCCCTACATATTGGAGGTATTGCAGGCCTTCATCTGGAGTTGCAGTCCGCACTTATCTAGGACTACCATAGAAAGAAGTACCGCCATCACTTGTAAATTATTCAGTGTTGGCTCCATGATCACCACCGGGCCTCAATAGCGAAGGTGGCGTACGGCCCGATTTCGACGGCGACCTGCAGCCTCGCCATACGCGGCCTATCTACGGCCAACACCGTGCAGGTGTCCATCCCCGAGTCGGTGTTCGCAGCAGCCTGAACAATGGGCGTAGAAATTCGTTCCTCTTCTGGAACTTCGTGACAGCATCAGCTTCTTCCTGGCTAAGGTGGCCTTGTGGCTAGAGCGGTGACTCTTCTGCGACTTTTAATATCATGTAGAACTCGTCGCCCTTGTGCCTTCACGTTCTCCTCAAGCCACAGGTCCGCCACCCATATATTGCAGGTCGTCCGTCAGTATACTGGCTTGTATATCGCCTACATACAGTATGGAAAAGGCGCATACAAAGGCATTGGAGAAGACGCTGAGCAGAGCGCCGTTCTCATCGTCGCCCATCTCGAGCCTATCTCCTTCCCAGTTGTCGTGACCCTGTCTCCACGAACTCGAAATATTCGTCCACCCCTTGGAGCCTTCGGTCCGTCGTGGTACCGTTGGCGGAGACCCACGAGAGACAAACGCTGCGAACGTAGCTATGGGGCCGTAGGAACAGTGCTTGCTCGTAGGAGCGGCATAGCCCTGACATGTGGACAGCCTCCGCAATTGGAACTGTTGCTACGGTATGAAGAGGGTGAGGTATGGCGCTTCACCGCTCGCTTCGTTAATCTGGTCGGTAATACGACCGTCTAGTACAGTCACGGCAGTCTGTGCCTGGCAATGGAGGCTATGTATCCAGCTTGCGCAGCTTAGCGCCTCGGGGAAAGCGAAGGGCTGTTATAATGCCTCGCGTGCTTCCCCCTGCAGTGTAATGGACTTGGTATAATCGTACAGGCAGGTACCCTTAAATACTGAGCTTTGACAACGATACGTTTCTATAAATGAGAATTAAGAGCCGTCGGGAGGGGCATCCGGCTGGTGGATGACCTTTCTCGATAGTTCTGGCCACTGTCCCACACAAGCACATTACGCGCAACATGTGTGCACCAAAGCCCAACTCGGCCGGCTCTCTCCGAATACCTGTCAATGTGTTTTGTTACCAGCAGAATATAACACACCATAAGTATATTGTTATCTGGCCAATTATGCTACGGTCGCTACAGATGATTTCAGATAACTTGAAACGTGTAGGCAGCATCTATACGTTGCCGACATCTTCTAAATACAGCGTTAACAAACGTAAATATCATTCGAGAATCATATTCTGGACAAGTATTTCAACTTACTACTGTTTCGCGGCGCAATTCTCACAAGGGTCCCCATTCGGTTTGATGCCTGGGGCTTTGCCTCCCTCGCACCATTTGCACATCTTGGTCAGGTATCTATGAATGATGAGACGATTCTGCGTGCATCGGAAGCCTGGGAAAGTACCTTTGATTATTTTCTCCCCGTTCTATGATCTTTTGACAGTATTTTCGCTGCGGCGTGCTGCGAGTATGTAAGGGTTTTCTGTTGGGCATGAAGTAATCCACATATCAAGTGACCGACACGTTTTAAACCGTCAGGCATAAATAGGCTCTTCCAGAACATGTGGCTTTAGCCTCTGGCGCCACAAGTGGCGAATATCTCTCCAGACATAATCCCCGCCCGACCCCGCGCCACATGATCATCGTGGTGCGTATCTACACATTCGACCTAAGCGCAGAACTACGCAATGGTATCCAACCCTGACAATCATCACCCCTCAAGAGTTTCTAGCCTCTCTTCGTTTGATGATGCGGTGACATCATTCAAAGAATATGGCTTCCTATACGAGAGCTTCCCGGAGATTGGCGGACTCGTTGATTCCCTTGGCCCTGAACTGAACGCTAAGGACGGCTTCGACAAGCATGTCAAGGACATTATTTTTCGTAATCTGGTGAGAAGAACGAACCGACAAGTTTCCTCAGTGCTGACTGATTAGCACCTGAAACGACTTCTAGAACCTTATGTTCGAAACCTCCCGACCTTCACGTTCTCACTCGGCACCGACCCGATCCACTACTTCGCGCTTACTGATGATCGAGATACGGGCCACGACGAGGGTCATCCTATTGCTGTGTATATCTGGTCCAAATCAACAGAACTGGAATGTGCGGCGGGCTCTCATACAAGCGAATTCACCTCTGTAGAATGGGCGAATCGCATGTTTTTGATACCGTACCCCCAAGTTAAGGATCGCTTCAACGAAATCCCATTTGCATTGGAAGAAGGTGGAATGTAAGTGGCCTTGACTGATAATTCGCATTTTGCTGATAGTAAGCAGTTTGATCACTCATCCGCGCGTGGCTTTCCTTGTCAAAAGAGGCTTATCAATTAGCTATGTATGGGCAAAGCCTCACGCTTAGGAATAGCAAGGGGCCTCATTGAACGGGGATCGTAGTGTATCTTGACGCCAAATTGATCTTCTATTACATCGGTCATCTGCTGCCTCTTAAACATCCTTCGTGAAGCTGGTGCCAGTAGGGGACAGGTGGAGGGGCCATCGCTCGTCTAAAGAGCAAATTGGAGTGGGTTGACTGCGTATGGGAGATTTCAGGGACTCTGTCATCAAGCCCTGGTGCATGCCATAGGGTCTCCGTATTGGACAAGGCAGGATCAACCGAGGCAAACTGTCCGCCCGTGACATCAATCGGGGTTTGAGATAATTGAACCATTACGCTCGACTCATAGGACGTATCAACGTTGTGATGCTCCGGCTGTGCCCATCTCGCAGAGTTGGTAGGTAGCTCTGCAGATACTCCAGCCGAGAATACTTCTTCCGGTATGTTAGCTGAACTTTCATTTCTTGAGAATGTCGTATCGAACTGATTCAACGATACTGATGATATCTCGGTCGATGAATCAACTGTAGAAATGGGCATTCCTCCACGTTGGTTTTTCACCCTAGGGGTGTTGGCCTCGTTGAAGATAGGTGTACGTGAGCCTTCAAACACCCACGGCTCACTCGTGTTACCGAATGGAAATGGTGGTGTCGAGATTGGGAATTCTATATTGGGTTGTCTAGCGACCAGACCCACAGAACTTTGGGGGTTCAACGCGAATAGATCGATGGGGGCAGCAAAACCCTCGGAAGCTGCCGTCCCTACATAGAAACAACCATTAGCAGAAGTCACAGTGTTGCATATGGTCGCTGAAAGTTGGGCCTGACCTTGAGTTGAAGGGTTGTTGTGATCATCAGTGTTCCTTTTCGCTTTCTTATGCTGCTGAATCGATTTGAGGCCAGCATCCATTGCGGTAGGAGCACGTTTTCGACTTCGTGGTCGATTTTGGAACTGGAGTTCTTTGAGTTTATTATCCAATACTTTCGCAGCATAACCTCGTAGCTGACGGCGTTGTTCTTTAACTTGAGCAACTTTGGCGTCCATGGCATGCTTCTCTTCTTCACACTGGTGCCTGAGAAACTTTTGCACTTCCACAAAAGTTGAGCTGCAGAACACGCAAAACTCGAAACACCGGACATCTAAACTTGAGTCAACATGTTTCCTTGCATTATGGGGGATGACGATGTACGTTGTCGATAGTGCCTCTCAAGTGCAGCCCGTTCCTTGAAAGGTTCATTCCTGCATTCGGGGAACGGACACTGAAGTTGATGTTGATGCTTCCATCTGGTCGGAACCGAAAAACCATCACAGTGCGTTCCGTCGGTCTGTTCAGTATCATTGACGACTCCGCCTTCATTGTCGTCGTTATATTTGGTGTCACATCCATTGCCGTCGTCCTCATCATCTGCGTTGCCGTTGTTCTCACCGTCGGTATTGTTGGCGTGGTCATTGTAGTCTGGCACACTGGCTTCGGAGCCCAGACAAGCGCTCTTGCTGCGACAAACTCCCGCATTCTTGTCCCTGATGAAGGGACGTATATGAGCTTGAGCCTCCAAGAGCCTTTTGACAAGTTGGTGGATTTCGAGCTGGAGAGGTGGAGATTAGCTATGATTCCTGAGCATCGTCCACACTAACCTGAAAAGCTCCAACATGGTCCTGCAAATCACTCCTCGTTTTGAACGCCTGGAAGCACACTTGGCACTCCACTGGCATGCCGGTTTTATGGGCCGTTGATTTTGGCTCGTAACTAATGAATTGACTCTCGTATCCTGACATCTTTGATGGAGTGGCGAGGTTAAGGTGGGGCGCAAGGAAGAAGACCCGTTGATCGGGGAATGTGGGACGGAGGCTCTTAAAATATAATAGGCCGAGACTCAAATGAACAGGGGCTGGTTGTCAGCTGACTGCAGTACTCCAGCGAAACCGGATTATCTATCGGATATATGTCGTCTCTCCCACCTCCGCAGCTCCATCATGGAAGTTGAGAAAGGCTACAGGGCGAACAAATTCATTACCTATGCTAAATCCTTGCAACATCTTTGTTTCTGATTTTAACGTATTTTCTTGTACAGAATTTGGCGAAAAATTTGCTACTGGTATCGCCATCTGCCTGGAGTGCAACGGTCAGCATAAAAGGGAATCACAGCACCTATCTTGCAGTAGCCCGAGGTTGCTAGTGTATCCCTATGATCAAGGTCACCAGCTACCTCCAGTTTTCCTGTCCAAACTGAAACTTGTATTGCTTCAACATATCACCTGTTCTTCTTCTTATGCCAAAAAATGCCAGCCTTCCAGTCTTGATCGTCCTATGCTGCCCGAGGTAATCTCAACAATGGCATAGTCCTGCCTTATGACTCTTCTTTCTCTTGTACGCTCTGCTAACACAGAAAATGGATTCTTGACAGTGGAAGCGGGCGCACACCAGCTAGACCTGAGCTTGACCTATTCTGTATTAGTTCCTTCGCAGCCCAGCCCTGTTGATAAGGTCCTAGCTCATTGTCTGATTTAAGCCTGAAAGAGTCTAGCTCATACTATCACGTGAGATGCTACCAATAAATGCCGTCAGACCAACCCACTCTTGAAGAAAATCCACCATTATTCTTCCAACAAGTCCTTCTGCCACCGATCGATCTTGTTTGTTTTCTTTCATCACATCTCAGGCACTCTTTAGGGGTGCCGTGTCTAAAGGCCATGGGGAGGAAGGCTTCGTCACCATTGGCACCTGCTTTTATGGTGTCCGCACCGGGGAAAGTTATTGTCTTTGGTGAACATGCTGCCGTGTATGGCAAACCAGCCCTCGCCGCCGCTATTTCTCTTCGATCCTATCTTTTTGTTACCACCCTCTCGAAGTCTCATCGAACTGTCGAATTGGATTTCAGTGACATTGGCCTGAATCATACCTGGGAAATTGATACTCTACCATGGAAGCTCTTCCAACAACCTTCGAAGAAGATGTCCTACTACTCCCTGGTCGACTCGCTTGACATAGAGCTACTTGGTGCTATTCAACCACACGCTGAGGCCGTGTCGAAAGATCTACCAGAGAAGCAACGAGTCAGTCATGTACGATCAGCAACCGCCTTCCTCTATCTGTTCCTTTCTCTTGGTTCGCCTCACAGCCCTGGGTTTATCTACACTCTCCGCTCCACTATTCCAACTGGTGCTGGGCTCGGTAGTAGCGCTAGTGTTTGCGTTTGCTTAAGCGCGGCGCTCCTACTCCAGATGCGCACCCTTTCAGGCCCTCACCCAGATCAACCTGCCGACGAAGCAGAGGTTCAAATCGAGCGCATCAATCGCTGGGCATTCGTGGGAGAGCTATGCATGCATGGAGATCCCAGCGGAGTAGACAACACAATTTCTGCCGGAGGTAAAGCCGCCATTTACCAAAGAAACATTTCTGGATCGCCATCTGTCACTCCGCTCACCAACTTCCCAAAATTACGAATGCTCCTCATTGACTCGCAACAATCGCGTTCAACAGCCACACAGGTGGAAAAAGTCAGATTGTTGAAACTCGCCCACCCAGACATGACAGACACCATCTTGGATGCAATTGGACAAGTCACAGCTTCTGCGTTGGATATTATCTCATCCACAGATTTTGAAACCAAGAATAATACCACACCCCTTGAACGCCTGGGAACGTTGATCAGTGTCAACCATGGGCTCTTGGTCTCATTGGGGGTCTCTCACCCCCGCCTGGAGCGTATTCGTGAGCTAGTGGACCACGCAGGTGTCGGCTGGGCTAAGCTTACAGGTGCCGGAGGCGGTGGATGTGCCATCATGCTCTTCGGACCAGAGGTTCGTGGGGAGGCTATCGATGAGCTAGAGCAGAAAGTCGTTGCCGAAGGGTTTCGGAGATACAAAACCTATTTAGGCGCTGATGGAGTTGGGGTACTTTGGCCTGCTGTTTTTCGAAATCGCACCGACGTTGATGATATCCAAGAAATAGACTTGGAAAAATTCAGAAGCGCCGTTGGTGCGGAGGGAGTCGAGCAACTTGTTGGTGTGCAGGTCCAGGGAAATCGAGAAGGATGGAAATTTTGGGCACGTGGCCTTTAACCCCGATTTCATTTCTAAATAGATCTTGCCTATTTTACGAAGCAGTTATGAGCCTGCATTGCGGATAGTATCTTAATATCACTACGGAATTACTTGGTTAAATTGAAGAGGGTCTTTGGAAGCCCATATCAGCCAATTTGGGACGAAGATAAGCCGGTGCGACACCAGGACAACTGTGTCTTTTATGTGACCAAATACAACTCATGTCTTTCATAACAATCCAGTTCATTCCCTCACGCTACACCGTTGATAACAGCATTAGTACTTTCAATTTTTATTTTTCCACCCTAGATCTAATACTGCCAATGAAAAATGTTCGAGACATTGCACAATAGCCTTTGCATTCGCATAACGGTATGGGGAAAACCTAGATACTTTAGGGAAAAACCCACACCAAGGCACATCGCCACTCCACCCAGACTCCCCATCCAAACCGTCTTTGCTTGCTAAGCCTCCAATTTTGCACACCATTTGACTCCTTTCTAACTCTCCTGATTGCTCATGTTAGGCCCCTAGCTCTCGAAAAACCTCTTTTATATGATCTCAAGGGCAACTTACACATCCGCAACCCCCTGCCTGTGCAGTACAATCATTGTTAGGTGAGCGTATTTGAAGTTCAAGGGCTTACTACTTACACCTCCACATGAGGGGCAGCATTGGCACGGCTATGCATTGGGTCATATATTAGCCTCGTATGCATTGTTAAAATGGTTTTTGGTGTCTCCCGTCACCCAATATAATTCGAGGGTAAGGGTCGGTGTAGCATTGGTGTAAGAATCGCTAGTCACTGAGAAGAAAGGGGTATGGGGGGTACTCACAGATTTTCCGCATCTCTAAATATCACGTAAGCGTCAGTTATGTGTGAAAACTTCTGTCATGGTCATTGGACTAGCACCAACCTGACATGGCGCCTGCTCGTCAACCGGTATCTGTCCAGCTGAATCTGTCTTCATTGTCGTGTGGTTACACAGGGAAAATTGTGATATAAAAAGAGAAACTGTTCTGATTGTTCAAGAAAATCTGATAGACAGGTATGGAAACCAGTTGGCAGGTGATGTGATGTGATGTGACTGTCTGTTGCTGGCAATGGCTACAAGGGCGATATCCCCCTATTTGTACTCGCCGTTCTAACTGGGATAATCTTTATACGGCTATTACGTATGTATATCAGTCAGCTTATGTGTCTCAAATATATTCAACACTCCATTCCTCGCTTGGTTGCGCCCTTTGGAACCCCTGGTCGTTTACCGGTCAGTCACCGGTGAACAGGCTGTACAACGCTGTAGCGACGACAGCTTTTTTGGGCATGCATAGAAGAATATACATGATACATAGATGTTAAGATACTAGCATTCCACATGATAGGACATGGAACTGCGCTGTTGTTATATCAGATCACGTTTACAAGCAATTGCCGTGTATCCATACTCCCATGCCACACATCTCGCGCTCAACATTGCCAGTCGGCAAATATTTCTCGGATTCTTTCAAGCTGAATAATTCATTTTAAACTGTTTCTAAAGTAATTGAAGTAAAAAAAAATGTCAACAAATGGATAGAAGTATCTTGACGAAGTGGGACCATATTATCAAGTGTCATATATGACCAACAATACCAGACCCAGGTACCTCATCCTTATGCTTATAAAGGCCCACCAAGTGAAAGTCTCGACAGAGGTTTGAATAAAAAATACCACCCAGTACGCAAGGCTAAGCGATGACTCCTGCTCTTTTCCGAGACCTGAGTATATCTCCCTAATTGAGGTTAGTAGCATGGAACCAAAATACAAAAGTCTTGACAGTACAATATACTTTTCTGGCATCTCAAACACTATGCTAGAAGAGGGGGGAGCAAAAGTCTGGGTGGGGACTCCTGAGTTGGTATGACTGAAAGCTGTTTGAAGGACGACGACACAAAAGTGTGTCCTTCTCCTTTCCTAGCTTAGTATTCCAGATACGCAGATAGTAAGCTAGGCCGCTTGCAGAGCGATTGCACAGAAGTGTGCTTGCCCCCTAAACCTGGGATAGCGTTCCCAGCATGTAGGTGGTAAGCTAAGCCGCTTGCAGAGCGATTGCACAGATGTGTGCTTGCCCCCTTAACCTGGGATAGCGTTCCCAGCATGTAGGTGGCAAGCTAAGCCGCTTGCAGAGCGATTGCACAGATGTGTGCTTGCCCCTTGAACCTGGGATAGCGTTCCCAGCATGTAGGTGGTAAGCTAAGCCGCTTGCAGAGCGATTGCACAGAAACGTGCGCCATCCTTTTTCGGCACAAGAAACTACGCCGCCAGTCAACTTCGCGAGGTTCTTTTCTGAAGCCACCCATACATTTGTTATCCGCATGCACTATTTCTGTTACATTTGGAATATCCCTGGGTATCTTCTCTTGTACTTTGATACTGCAAGTATGTTGGTATGAAGCTCATGAAAACCAGTCTCGGTTCATCGATGTGTCTCTAGGCATTATGCTTCGTTCCACATCATGTACATTTATAAAGCCACCTTTGTGAACATAAAAGAGAAGTTTTAGCATGCTAATATAAGCCCCGACGATCTACGATATAGCCTATTGTAAAAAAAGTCCTTCTATGCTTGCATTGGAAACAAATCAAAACTAATTCCAACACCGATTTCTAGACATGGATCACTGGAATCGTGGCCATTTTCCTGCCTTTTGCCTCGTCCTAGCAACCTGGCTAACAAATGCCTTGTATCTTGTCTGGTTCGCCTGTCGGTCTTCTACGTATTTGCCCGCGAGATGCTGGGAACAACGGCTTCTTTCTGCCACTTCCTATTCATTCTGCTTTGCCTACCTACTCCTTGGTAGCTTGTTCTTTGCATGGGCACAAAAAGGCAACGATTTATGGACCGGGCGACTTTGGATATGGGGTACTTATTGTATCCTATTCGATGTGAGTGACTCAATACTCATCCAAGCAAGGCTGACATCCACAGTCCTTCTATACTCTACACATGCCCCCCAACGAGATTATAGGAAAAAGTCTTCCGAACATTCCTCTCTATCGTCAAATTCGACCTGACAGGCGCTGCTTCGCAGCCCTTGCCGTGTGCGCTGAACTTCTATGCCTGGTCTTGTCCTTCTTCTTTAAGATATGGCCCAGGCTTGCAGTTGTGCTCTTCCACAGCCTATGGACAGCTTTATGGAGTCTTAAGTGTGCCAGGGCGGTGGCAGCCGCTTGTCAACTTTTCAACATCGTGTCAGTCGTGTTTAGACAAGATTTTGCGTTTATGAGTGTACGAACATCTTCCATCGGAACTCGAGATATAGGCTAACCAAGCAGGTTCTCCTCGGCACTTTCATCGGGATTGTTGTGTCTGAGCAATGGCCCGTCGTTCGTCCGGAATACGCAGCACGTATCGAGTCCTCAACCGATCTCGAGTCGTGGGAATCTACCGGTCCCAATTTCTCGCCCGAATCTGACCTTGCGACGAATCCTACAATAAAACACTACAATATATGCGTCGTTGGCCACGGGGATACCAGAGATCGAATGATGCTGAAGTTGAACCGCTTGGGATCGAAGTACTGGGTAAGCACGCATGCCCATACCTACTATATGGCTATTCTAACAACCCCTTGCTTAATGCAAGACGAGATCTACGCGACAGCTAAATATCACGGTAGACGGTACGCCTTGTTTGCTGAAGCTGTTCGATGCGGGCAGTTGCAACGATTCTCCAAGTTTGACGAAACACTTAATGGACTCAGACGCCTCGATCCGTGTGTTTGATGAAACTCGCAAACATACGTACCTCTATATCCAAACCACCAGCACCGAGAAGATACCAGCCGCCAAAAAAACACTCTTGTATGGATTGGGCATCGGGAGGAACCTGGAGAAGAACACGGAGGTTGCAAGTCAAGCTGCGTTTCAGCTAGCACGGAGAAACAAATGGACTTATTTACGCGAAAGCGAATCTGAGGGTGTCTTGGACGTATTTAGAGCTGTGGTGCGGCAATTGCTGTACATACAAGAGAACAGAGGCACAGACAGCGACTCAGAAAGAACGTGAAAGGTTGCTTTTCAACCGAGCCCAATATGATAAAGTCACAGGGAGAAAACCAACACGATGCTACACGTTATTCTTTTGTTCCCATCTGGTGTTCACGGTGATGCACGGTTCGGGCTGTTAGCCACATCGGTGATTCTGACGCCTGTTCGCAACTGCAATCAGCCTGCAAAACTAAAGCAGGTTGATACAGCTACCGGAATATCCACATGAGACAGAGGAAGAAAGACTGTATCCATCATAGATCGAAGATACACGTTCAGGCTTACAGCAAATGTCTGGTTTACTTTCCCACTCGTAAGCGCTGCTCCTACCTGCCCGGGATATCAGCTGGTAGATTACAACTTAGTTCGATCACTCTAAATTCCCCAATCAAGGAGCTGATAGAGTCTGCGGGGAATCGTGTTGAGACATGATACTCGCCCGTTGGTCCGAATGTACAGGGTGGCGCAAGACCCCTGAGGTTACAGCTCCGTTGAGCATCGAACATACGAGCGACCGGATACCACTAAAATGTAAGCAACAGCTTGCGGCGTGTACCGCTGTAATAAAACAGGCATGCAAGCCATGCGAAGCTGTAAGGATCAGGGGTGATCGAGAGCTCTTCGCTTACGAAGCCTCTCCGGTTGGCCCCCATACTTTGCATGATAGGCCACAGACCCCTTTCCATGTCGAGGATGATATTGGCTTCTTCAGCTTAGCGACAGGTCATCCTGATCACGGTACCATCCTTCCAGAGGTGTCTAGAGGCTTGGGTTCCAACTACTACCCTCATTTTGGTGTGTACCCCCTGCCCATACCAGATTGGCTACTTGTTCATGGCCCGCATGATCATGACGGTGGTTCCCAGTCGTCGCGGAGACGCTATCACTGCATGAGGGTGTGGCTCGTAAAGTCCTTTGCTGGGTACATTGGTACAGAGCTCTGTCCTTCGGCATCGCTAGGTACAAGGTACTCCGGCTCGCCTGATTCCCGCGTATTGTCGTGAGAGCTGTCAATATACGTGATCCTTATATGATAAGAAGAGGCTTGAGATCGGGTACATCGGCTGTGGTTTCTGTCCGGAAGATGCGAGGCCGACGGCGAGAGAATCGTGTTTTCCCCTAACCCAACCTCAAACCAGCATCTCGAGACAGACAGGATGACTCTAGACGAATTCACCCTCAAACACCTATGCCGATTCATTCACCATTTTCATAAAGCTTGCGAATCTTTATTGAAAGCTATCCCCGGAATTCTCGCATTTTCTGCCGCCTTCAGCTTTGGGCACATTCCCGCCTTCGCCATCATTACTCTGTACGATCTATTGAAGCCATTATCATATGTCGAAAAGGCACGTTTGCTTTGCATCCTTGCACTTTGGTCTGCCTTCGTTGCCGAGATTACACTGTGGACTTCGAGATGATTGTCACATCGATGGGAAAGGCCCACGACGAGCCTGAGTGCCAACCCACGATGTCTATCAGCGACGACAGAAGGCCCTAATCACCGAGCACCTTCCATCGCCACCACGGGACGTTGAATAATATACATAGAGGAAGGCCAGGGGATATTTTAGGGCGAGCAAGAAGCAGTTGATGAACTTGGGTTCTTCCATTGAAAGCAACGTAGGAAAACAGCACCTCAAAGTTGGCATTTTAAGGCCAAACACTGGATGGCACGCAGATACAATGGGGAATACCAAAGATTTCCATCCACCCAAATCGATGTTGTGACTCTGGATGCCGCATAAGTGACTGGTACACCCACCCAAGGCCTCTGGGAGCCTCTTGAAGCAGCTTCTGATTCTGCACAGAAAGGTTTCAAGGGCTGGACATTGATATTACCCAGCCATCGTCCAATTCTGCAAAGAACGTGGCTTCTCCGTGAATAGCCGTCGCTTGAGATGCCAATTTTGGCCCATCCAACAACGACTAGGTATCATTACCCGGTGCCAAAGCATGTGCCTCGCTTCCCCCGAAGGGGCACACCACCTTGAGAAGCATGCATTCGCCCTTGCCACTGGGCACCTTTCGGACACCGAACACCCTCTCCCACCTGAGTCTACTTCAGTCTTATAAATACCCCTTAAAAACCACTCGGAAGCTCATTTCTGATTCTCTGACTATCTTCTCCATCTTCCTACGATGGAACATTCATCACCAAACTTGGTCTCCTGGTACGACTTTTGGTGTCCTTACATCTTTGATGGAAAACTTCAAATAATCTCTTCCTCTGGAAGCATCATACCATGGTGTAGACGCAGTCCGCTGTGGAAGGCATGGAATGATGAGGATACGTACCTTTCCCACCTGCTCGACGTGGCCAGCTGGTCACTGGAAACGCTGGAACAGCCCTGTACTGTCATATTGAGAGCATGGGACTATGAAATGAAGGGGACCATGCTCGTGTGAGTCTTTTGCATCGGATTTCGAGAGTTTTTCTTACCAAAAGCAGCTACGTTGATTACCTTGGCAAGTCAACAAGCCCACCGAAAGGGAGGCGGCTCCGCGATATCGTCCAAGCAGAATCCGTTGTCACGCTGGTCCAAGCCAATATCCACCTCCAGCTCTGCCCGACTGAGTCTTACATTGCACTGAGCATGAAAATGACGGATCCAGATTTCGTGTGGTGTGACTACTGGTTTTTATATACCATGAACGGCATTCCCAGACGGCTCACCAGTGTGTTCAGTGCAACCCCGATGATTGCACACAATGGCGATATTCCAGCCACTTGGGATAACGAATTAGAATACCTGATCTTTTTAGATCTCTATTCGCTGGCTCAAGCTGTGACTGCTCAGAAGACGGGCGTGCAGGAGCTATTGGTTCCAAGATTTGATAGGAAAGGTCACGCTGTCATGTAAGAGAATCATCCAATGCTTACTCACGACACTGCTAACATCTCAGTTGCCTCGAGGTTTATCCCCCGTCGCCCCGACCCCCCGCGGTAAGGCATCTGAAGGGAATTGTGGAATACCACTACGAACAGGCCCAGGCCTATGTTTTGGGCCACATCAACTGCAAAGTCATGGCCCAGATTTCCCCATTGCAGTGTTCCGATGGAATGGATCAGTCCTTTCCCCCAACACGACAGAATGTTCAGGCACCAGGGAGACGAATTGTTGAGGAAGACGACGAAGACGGAGATACTCGGCGTGAAGAGCCTCACAAAAGGTTACACTGCTGAGAGAGAACTGCACAGAGGAGTGTTTCTTGGTGTGTATGAATACTTGACTTTCTTTCCACCACACGCTCGGCCTCTTTTTGTCTAGTGTATAGTAATAGGATCTACTTTCTTTGTATCATTTCCGCGCTACTTGGGATGAGAGGAATGATTCGGTTGAGCTCGTGAGGACGGAGAGCCCAAGGTTCCGTAGGGAAGTGCCCTTCGGGCAGCATATATTGTTATCCACTCGGCTGTGAAGTTTCGAGGATCGGATGTAGAGAAGAGAAATTAGCGACTACCGTCCTCCCCAGCCAACAGACCTAGGGGTGCAACTTGATATTGTGCTAATCGCAGGCAGCCGGATGGGGCCCATGCATCGCCGGCGTTGCGGCCCACGATCAACTGGCCCATTTATTGGGCCATCGCTTGGTGGCTAGTCTCGGCAGCGAGAGGGAGCAACGCGATCGTCGCTGTCTTCGTCCCGGCCCCCGCGCCAACCTAACTCGCCAGAAATCGGCGAGTCTGCGCCCGACCTGGTATTCTGATCTTTCTAGCGCCATCCCTAAATTCAGCCAGGCCAGCAGCCCCAACTAGTCTGCACTCCGCTAGCAAGGCACTAACACGCTGGGGGCGCCTGGGGGTATATATAGCAATAACAACTGGCTCCACTGTTCGGCATATAGCCAATCAAATAACACAGGTGATCAGCAGAATACGCGTTGACCTCTGACTCGGAAAGAAGAGGTTTTCGATAAGCATGGCCTTTACGGATCTTCTGTGGTGTTCCCTTTTCACCCATGTCTCTTGATCCAGGGAGGATCCCATGAACACAGTTTGTGGATTCGTACTTGTATTGGAACGATTCATCATCAGAGGTTTGTCGAACAATTGATTTTGACTCCCCGAATGCCTATCTGCGTATACAAAAAGAGAGAAGGTCGGTGAATCCATAAACGAACGTGCAAAGTGAAGGCCGACCACCACGGGACGGCACCCATACAAGTTCTCCGATCATAAAGCCTCCAGTCCACCAGTGCATCATCCTCTTCGCCTCAGGAATCGTGCGTGATGGTTACAGACACAGAGGTCGACCCATTGCACGCCGAGGTGGGTAACGGGGACGTGTTCAATGGAGCCCTAGGTGGCCCAGGTGGTTGCGTCGCCGGCTTCCTGGACCACTCCAAGTCGAAAACAGCTTGTAGCCATTGCCCGAGCTTCTTCCACGTGTGATCGCTGAGGCCCTCCGGAAGAAGGGCTTTCTTTTCGCCGGTAATAATAGCAAGAGAAAGAGCGCAGTGGCGTCGTCCTTCGCTGTCATCCTCGAAGTCGAGGTTGAAGAATTTGTGGGCTGTGATCCCGCGGCGAATACTCTCTGCGTCTTCAAACATCGCCGTTTCGGGAAGGTTAATAGCTGAGAAGTGTTCGAATTGCTTTTCAAGGCGCCTAACTCGGTAGTCGAGATTCTGGAACCTGGGATCGACGAGGGGATCCTCCATAGCGATACCACAGTGGCGCTCGACGTTCTGGAGGTGGGCGTTGCACGAAGAGGGATCGGGGCTGGTCCAATGAGCTTGGAGGCCGCAGACACCCTCAAGCCATGCTACCTTGAAAAACAAAACATTCCATTCGTCCATGGTTGTGAAGGGTGGCGTTGAGGATGTACCACCGGAAGATTCAGCACGAGGAGTGAAAGGTCTAATCGATCGAACGAAAGATGGGCAGCTTCAACAGCGTTCGTTTACAGAAGAAACCCGCTGAATTAAATAATCCAGACTTCCTCCAGGGGTGCTTAGCAGAGGCAGGCGGGCGTTCACCGAAATGTAACAAGAACAAGGCATGAATCTGTGAGATACTTACGACAGTTCAGGGCAATGAGCGGCCCTGCTGGTAGTCGTGGCCACAGGGTGCCTGCCTCCTAGTCCGTATTTCTGGGGCGACACGTAGGCCCTTGCCATTGTCCGGCTTCACCGGGCGTTTGATGCATGGAAGGACTGGCCGCTAGTGGCTTGCAGCCTGGTATGCTACTGGCTAATGCCAACGCAAACAGGCAGGCGATATGATGGAAGAAGAAATTGAAGCACAGAAAGACCCTGTGATTTTCCAAGATGTGGGATGGCGGAGAGGGCAGGTTGTGCTACTGGACGTAAACCATGGCGATGATCCCTTCAGCCGTCTGGCATGGCCACCGGTCTCGTCTATCTTCAGACCTTGGCTCAGACCGGTGAAGCCATAATCTCCTCAGGCGTCTTATGCCTTTCCCACTGTTAATTTACTGTGCCCCTGTCATTCTAAATGTACCAACAGCGTACCATGCCCACGGACCGCATGACCATAGGGGGCGCAGGGGCGACCGGCGCTTAGGATATTAACACACCACTTTCATTGGAACCGACGAGTCGGAAGCTTCTCATAAAGCCTTGAATGGGCTGTATAACTTCCTGTAGACATTCGTAATGCTGGTTCAGCCGGGCTAGTAACCTGGAATCCTAGCTCACCTGATTTCGGTGTGCAACCAAAAAGCCATCCTGGCGAGGCAACCTGGTATCATCTACGCATGGCAAACCCAAAGAAGAAGGTAAAACGGCTTGCCAACCTATTCTTTTCTCCGGCGGAAACACAGAAATTGGAGTCATGTTGCTGGATCTGAGCGTCAGTGCCATGATGAGTGCAGGGGCGTATGAGAAGCCACTCTCTCAGCCACCTCAGGTCTTCGCCAAGCCCTCTTACGACCTTCCCAAAGCGCGTACATGCTGGCTATGTTGCATAATGCATGATTATTTCGTGGGTATGATGGATGGATCTCTCGGGACACAGCCACTAAACAAAACGACGTCAGCTGGTGTGGAAAGCGCTGCCAAAGAGGGACACTCGTAACTTCGAACTTCAGGTGTCAGGGACCCAGCACGCGCCTAGTTTGAAAGCGTCCAGATTCTAACGAAGATTTACTCGGGGGCATTGGACTCGTACGATGTACCCTTTTGGGTACACAAATTCCATGCCCGGTTAGTATGCGACTTAATTGAGTTTCTTGACAGCTGCAAAAGCTCTGCAACTTTGAATGCGATACCAACCATGTTTGGCCTCCTACCATCCAATATAAATCTGATATAAGTGGGCTGCACCATGAGTTACAGATTCCCAGGGGCGTTGAAAAGCTCGGATTTCTGGATGACCCGATATTTCGCGCATGCCAGCCGGGCTGGATGTAGTAGGCGATTCATGCCAAGACTTGACGCAGTCCCACTGAAGTATCCTACCCTATACCCATTACGTTCAATGACACGAACAGAGAGCTGAAAGCGACTCTAAACCCCAGGGCGAAAGTCAACGGGGGATTCACCGCTCTCGTCTTCATCTACAGCCATCAGTCGTTCCAAATCATCAAGGCTCGATCTGAAGCACATCATGTTCCGGTGTAATGACAACTTCCATTATACCGTCGGAAGAAGCTAAGGGAGTTCGGAAGACTGTATCTTGCGTTGTATCGTGTCTGTCACTGGCTTGTTCGGGCGAAAACGAGCTACCTTCTAGAAATCATCAGAGATTCGTAGCAGGTGATAAGCTCCAGCATTCGGATCCATTTACATCAAGCAGTATGAAGATTGAGCGAGGATAAAGCCTCAATATTATGGCACGGCAACAAGTATGACAGCAGATGACATCCAAGCAGCTACCTAACAAAACATGGAACCAGGAAACCCGTGGAAGCAAGCCGCCACACATTAGATCCAACACCTAGCCCCGCCGTTGGACACTACTAAGACGTGTTGTTTCTGGAAGGGCTTTGATACTTATCTAGACCCAGAGCCTCTAGTAGTGTCACCAGTTCCACGGGGTGCGTTTCATAGATCTCTTTGGCTTGTCTCTCGGCAACCCCTTGTCCTTTGAACCCTGACACGACTTTCCAATAGGGCTCCATGATCGCATATCGCTCCCGGGTGTATCCTTTCGCCAGCGCCAAAGATTCGTTGATGATCTCTGGGAAGGTTGCTGGAGGAGATGCAATGACCTTGGCCAGATCCATATAGTCTGCCTCCAAGATTTGAAGACAATTATTTGTTCGATTTTCGATGGACTCGATCGTGCGTTGCTCGATGTTCGCTATTTTGTGTTGTATGACGCTCCTGATGCCAAGCGCCGGGGCAAGCATCGACTGTTTTGAGGGTCTGTCGTCGATGGAATCGTTGGCTTCACGCTTAGTGCTGGATTGTGCCTGCTCAGCTGCAGGAGGATGTCGAGTATTGTAGTAGGTCGTGGTATTATCGAACTGGTCGGAAGTCCAGAAGACTTGGGAGGCGGACCTTGGGGCCGGAATCTCAGGCTCGGAGACGAGAGATGGTGAAGCTGTCTGTAGGTCCATCTCTGGGAGCGTGTGATGGTAGATCATGAATGCCACGAAACAGCAGAGTAGCGAACTAAAGATTTGGACTAGTATGTGCGGAGGATGACGGAGATTGCCACTAGTATGAGAGCATTACGTGGTATATATACCCGAGAGGCAGGTATAAATGGACATGGGGAGTGAAGCAGCCGGCACCAAAAACAAAAGGGAGGCAGTCTGTTACAGCTTGCCCGCCCCCCCCCCCCCCCCCCCCCCCAACCAAATTCACTCCCTTTTCTCGACTCGTCAATGGGCGAATAGAGTCGACACAACCTATACCACCAAATCGGTCCCTATTTAAATTCTCAGCTAGTCGCATGGCTGGCCTGAACAGCATTTTGTGTGGCTAATTGGTATTCTGTTGGCCGTTGGCCGTTGGCCGTTGGCTGCGTGAATTAAACTGAGACGACGCAGGGGCTTAATAGCCCAACCCGTATGGAAAATTCTCGTGCCTGTGTTCGTAATGATTTAGCAGCATCCGTTACTATCTGATCTGCACGAGTAAGTACATTCAGGGGTGCCCAAGGAAACCTGGTTCATTGCCAAGGGAGGTTGGTTGTTCCTGGTGCTCCCCTTCACAAGGGCTGCGATGGAGCACATTTCTGGCACCCTAATTCAACGACCAAGAGGAGACCTAAATATACCGGGAGCGACGGGTGAAGTACGAGCAATTATACCAGCCCGTTCTCGGGTGTTCAATGCACGCTTTTTCTTCGTCCCAGTTTCAATCGGAAGATGTATATGGTCACCACAAGGGTCTTCTGTATCTTTGGACTCTGATAATAGTATTTTAAGCCTATGGATTGATTGATTTCTTTTGACGAGAATACAATGTATTTTGTCGCGAAGAACAGATCCGGACAGAGAACAATTATGTAGTATGACAATGGGAAACGCGTTGAACTCAATCTCAATAGCCCGTCATGATCACCTTATAGAAGGCTGTTTCCACATCATATCCACCAACACGGTACTTCCAGAAGCGCTCTGTAGCTCGATCCAATTCCCAAGGTATCCCCCTGTTCCATATGGTGGCGCTGTGTACGAAATCGATAATGGCAGCGTAGCCCTCCTTTCCCTTGAGAACCTCTAGTAGGGTCTCCAAATTTGTCCAGAGTACTGTTTGCACGTCAGGCACCCCATCTCCATGAAGAAAGGAGCGGAAGGATTGAAAAGATGGTGGATCAGGGGGGGTGCGAACTATCACCGATGTATTCTGGTGTTGGAGATTCGCATGACAGAGAAAGACCAGTAGAGAAAGTACAAGATTTTCTGGGCTTTGGGTTCTGTTGGTGTGGACCAATGGACCGAGAATCTGGGATTGGCCTTCGGGGGAGTTCGCGTATTGAAGGAAGCCCGGGGAACGATCCAAGACGGACCTCCAGCAGAAGAACAGCTCTTTGTTGTTTTCCGTTGCCGTTAATACTGGTATGCGTTTCTTCGTTTCACGGCAATATATCTCAAAGGAATTGATGTGGGAAACGGAAAGATCCGTGTGGAACTGGGGGGGTAGGTCCTTTCCAGTATCAGTACAACACAAAGCTGCGTCGGGTTGATGGAAACCTACTCTGATGGGTAGATTGAACGGAAGCAATTCGTGGAGAAGCCTGTCCTGAGTTTCAATCAACTCCAATGTCAAAGGCACACCATTGTACACCGTGAGACCGGAAAGAAAGTCGAGCGTCTTTTGCCATTCCGGGGTTGCGAGCACAGGGCTGCCTGTGAGGCCGATCATACACCCAAGCCTTCGGACGCTCTCAGCAGCCGGGACCCTGGGGTCCAGAAGACCATGGCTCTGACAGGTATCCTCGTTGCCTCCAGAAAGCTGGAAGACAGAGCGAAGGAGGGCAATGTCATGAAGCCTTTCCTGAACGTCTGTCTGATGAAAACCGAGCCCCTTATCAATCATGTTGACACCAAACTTCATAATGCGGTCTAAGACATTGGTATCGTGCTGGAACCAAAGATTGTCTGGACGAATCCACGACAAGATGTGCAGAAGGAGTTGGCAGAATCTGATTTGTGTGGAGTTCGGCGATTCCTTTCTTTCGTTAGAATCTGTAGTGAGCAGCGTCTTGCTGAATATCAAGAACTTACTCTGACTTCATGTAGAAGCAAGGACCATTCAATATGGACTGAAGAGGTTTCATATTTAACGTGCCTGCGAAGAGATTCCACCATCCAACGACCATGTTTTGGAATATTGATTGCGACGTTCCGACGAAAGACTATCGTGGTCTTGTCTTCCTTTTCCTGAGAGGGGAATTCGAAAGAGGTGATGTCTCGTGGACCTTGAGAGGACCGGCTTCGAGCGGCTGATGCCATGACGAAGATTATTCGTTAAGCGGCGATGAAGCTAGAATGACTAACAGTATGAAATATAACTTAGAAGGGAGAAGATGTTTTTGGGACGAAGTTAAGAAGACATTTGTGGTTTATAATTGAAGGCCCTAAAGGCCATCCTGCTGGGGGTTGCTTTGATGCAAAGTTGGGAGGGCACAACGGCCGGTCCCTTTAATTTTAACATACACTAAAAGTATAATTGGTTTGATCAATATGTAACAAGAGTCGGGGGTTTAATGAATACGATGATGACTTTGGACTGCGAAAATCGCCTTAAGGTGGCCAACCCAGGCCAGGAGACATAAGGTACCCTGTACCTGGCCATACTTAGTAGGGAAAAAGGCCTTGCAAACCGATATCATATGATTTTGTGGCTTGCAAGGGGGCATAATTCCCTCATACATCTACACGTCATGGTGTCCGGGTACTTTGGATCATGGTCACTCGGCAGATCATGATCCTGCAGAGAAGGATATGCCATGCGTATGGATACCTAAAATTTGAGACGAAGCATGGAATCGACGCCACAAGCTGCAAGCGGCTCGTAAAGATTGCACGCAATACTCATATTTACATGAAGGAAATGAAGGGATGGCTTCAGCTGCTACGCGGCAGGGATAAACGCATAGCATGCAAAAACTCCAATCGCAAGCTGAGCACACGCCCAACCATGCAAGGTTCCGGGTTACCGAAAAGGAAGGTGGCAAGCATGATGAGGTACTGCTGGTATGCCGTAGTATTATATCACCTGAAATAACGCTTAATGTTGCAGGGTGGGCTCTGGATCATTTTGTGGAAAGCAACGCGTGCGGTTCCGTACATTTATGACCGGTGGTATTAAACCGGCAAGGGCTAATATACTATGAAAGGACACGAATCGTAAGTAGGAATCATATGACAAAATTTGAGCGTAAAGGACCGAAAAATTCTCTAAAAGACCGTATGATATTTACCAAAGTTGGCTTAAGCTTTTCATGAATCTGATGTCGTATTAATGTTCTCTTGATGAACAATGAACTAGCTACCTAGGGGACTTCACCACCATTTAAATTTCTGTTACCCCGTCCACCAGTTTCTAAACCTTTTCCAAATGTGCACTTTTGCATCGTCGTCTAACAAAGGTCCTTTAACCAGCCGGAGGCTTCCTTCACTATGCGGAGGCTTCTACATGTTTCTTCTTTGTACGTACATCGGGGCTGTATAGGATGCCCTCTGTTGCCGACAGTTGGCTGTATCATCATAGACTTCTGACGACAGAATGAATAGATGGTTGGTGAAAACAGAGTAATATTCAAATCTTGTGGTTCAGAAGCCAGATACTTGGTGCCATCATCGCACGCCCGAGGGGAGAAGCTTTTTGGTACCCATTCTGCTTCCTCTCAACCCCCGGAGATGAGACTCGACGATTTTCTTGTGCTTTCCCTGGAACTCGCCTTAATTTCAATTCCTTATTGGTTCCAACTCCATGAAAATGCTGCCAGAAAGCCAGTCGCATAGGTTACTTCCAAAATCTTGACGCCCTGTTGCTTCGAATGTACTAAGAGCATATTAACATTTCTTTGGAGTATCTGACCCCGTATCTACAGTTTTCAAATGAGTAAAATAGTTAAAAATAAAATAAAACAAAAACAAAGTAGTTTAAACGAGCCTATATAGTTATACGGAAATAGTTTTACGTGGCTATTAATGTTTCTCTTTAGCATGGTTATTAGCCATGTTAGAACTCCACAAGTCCTGATTACACCACAGAATGTTCCCACAGTCACGACTTAGGGTTCCGAGGGACTTCAGGATGCTCGGCTTTAGGTAAGACTCTCAATTACCGAATGGAAGTTCCATGAAGAGGTAGGCAAAGTTTTGCGGGATAAAGACACACAATGAATGAAATAGAAAACCATCAAATCCTAAGAAATCTTAGAGAGAACTGTGAAACAAAAGAACTCATTTAGAATTTATCCTTCGCGATTACCAAGATGCGCCACTATGAGGACCTTTCATACTCGTGCCCATCGAAAGCCTTCAGCAGGAGAGAATCCTTCGAATGTAGTTCATAGAGTTCACCAGCTCTTTCTCTCGCACCATCTTCTCCAAAGCGATCCCTTACTGCTTTTCGGAAGGGAACAATGATGTTATGCCGGCGCTGGACATATTCTGCAACCAAATTTCTACACTGTTCGTCGTAGTAGGCGTCAAGGCGCTCAAGAGAATCTCCTGTCAGGTCTTCGAGAAATTCGATCGTGCGGTTCTGTATGAATTCAAGCTCGTTGGCCGTGGTACATTGCGTCTTGGTGGACCTCGGCCGTTTAGAAGGTCTTGAATCGGTGTCATCGTTCTCGTCGGCCGCACGCTTGGAACCGGAAAGCTCTTGTTGATCAGCGAGATGCTGTTGTGGATCGTCAGGGGCGAATAGGTCGCGAGTCACATTAGAGTGAACTGCTGGTAGCATCTCGCGGGCAACTCTACCGTGGCTTTGCTGGAGCTGCCTATATTTCGGCTCACGATTGTTGGAAGTCCGGGAGTCCAACACCGTATTTCCGTTCCACATGTCGGGAGATAATGTGACTGCAAAAGAGCCCATTGATGAGAGAGCGTGAGAAAATGACATGGATGCAAAAATGTAGTGGTCAAGCTAATCACAACGTAACGTAGGATGTAGAGAAAGAGGAGGAATGGGAAACCGAAAGGGTACATCATCGGTAGGAACCAGCAGACTAGATATTGCACAAGGGGAGGCATACTACAGCCAATTCGAAAACGGAAGCCGATGGAAGCATGCGTCATAGGCAATATACTGGGGCTTCTCCCCCCTGAAACCTGCACCTTCATCCTTCCTCTCATTCAACCACCCGTACGACAAGTCAACCCAGCATGGTCTGCACAAATGCAACCAACCCCTCTATCCAAACCAGGGGCTTTATTGGTCTGTATGCCGTCCAGTGTGGGTGAACCCATGTCATTTGGATGGTTGCATGCATGAAGCTGGAACTACGCTGTGACTGTAGAGCCACCTTGCATGGCTACTACTCGTATGCTATGTACTATTACGGTGAGATAGGCATGTTGTCTCATATGGGCTGCATACGTAGCACCCCCTAAGCCCCAGGCGAAGCCTGATTCGTCACCATGGGGGGCGTCATGGCTCGCGCTCCCCTATGCATGGGGCATGGGGCTTCGGGAATTAGCACCTTTCTTCCCGTAGCCAATGTGATATCTGAAGCTACTGGGGGCCAAAGGTTAGAAAATGCCAAGCATGTCAGCTTATTTTCAGGAGCCTGCTGCACCCGTATTCGTGTTGCTCTTGTTGTCTGTTATTCTCAGCTCGCAGGCAATCCTACGTCCACCTTTAAGACCCATTGGCTCTAAGTACAACGGTCGTGATGCTTTGATATGATATGGGACTATGGCATCAAGGCAGGAGATAGGAATGTATTGTCGTATAGATCAGGCAGAAGAGGAAGAGATGATCGTAATATCACGACACTGTGCCTGCTTTATTGGGGTTTCGGTGACGTGTCGTGGTCCACTCGTATACAGCCGCTTTCAAATCAAATTCACAGACACAGTGCCCCCGTAATCTCTCTGCGGCTTCATTCGACCTAGAGGTGGTATTACAGATAGTAAGACGCAAAACTCCTTGAAAATGCAATCCAGCTTGTCTACACCCTGACTCACGATAGTGATAATAATAATAATAACAATGATAATAACAATCGTTTAACGTCATAGGTTTTGGTGGGAGCGAAAGGCAGGGCGGAGGGGGACACGGCTAGCTAGTTTCCAGTATATATGCCCTTCTTTCCACAGATGCTAAGTTGTGTATCGTAGATCGCAGCGCGTAGCAGTGCACCATATTTTCCGGTCCCTTCTCTTGTCTCCCGTGTGTATAGGAGGTCCATGGGCAGTGCACTTCGGCCCTTTGTTCGATTGTCTGGTCTCCGTTGTGCAATGGGAGTGCCCTAGTTCACTGGTTTCCCTCGTGCCAGTGCTCCCTCTTCGCCTTTCGGGCCGAGTAATCCGCTTCATCCACTTCCGCCTGCCTATAGTCCCTTTATGCTTTGCTTGTCTCTTCGGCTTACCGCGGGGTTGGCTTTTCTCTCGTACGGTGGATCCTGCCTACTGCTTCAACGCTGTCTTGTAGCATGCCGGAGAACGCCAGGGCAGTCATGTTAATGTTTTCCTCGATGCCTACCATCCCCAGTGGCGATAGTACGTGCGCCCTTGCCTTAGCTAGGTCACGAAATCTCCTGAATCCTTCTCGGTAATCTCTCATCGCCAAACCTTCTCCGGTGGTGATTTTATGCCTGGCCTTTAGAGTTGCATCTGATGGGGATAGTGGCCGGATCCGTAGGCGAGCTCTATAGCTACCCGACTTTCTGCGAAGGGGAAATTCGAGAATGAAGGTCAATTACTTGGTCTTGTTAGTGTGTAAACTCGCCTGGTGTTCCGGTGTAGCTCATGCCCGACCTTAGGGACAATTCCGCAAGCCCCCTCCGCCGCGTTCCGATTGGTCGCCAGGGTCCCAATCCGGGTGTGAGGTGTTCGCGTCCTTTGCTGCTATAAACTTCACGGCGGGGATCAGTACAGTGGGGCAGTCTAGGACATGCCCCGTGTGGGGTGTTCGGTAGTAGGCAAGGAGCTCTACCCCGTTGACCTCGAGCCACGCAAAGTCATTCGGGCGTACTGCTTGGTTCCAGTCCGTGTAAAGACCCGCACCCCGCCTTGTGTACATCATTGTTCCTGGGGGTATTTTCCTCCTTTGTATCCTAAACTTCTGCCAGTCAGAAGGTGTTATAACCTAGGTGGGTCTATTTCTACGTCACTAACAACTCCGGTGGAGCTATGGCCTAGGCTTCTTCATGGGGGGCCAATAATAATAATAGTTGTTTAACGTCGTGGGTGGCTGCGAAGCAGCCACAACCTCCCGAGGGGTATGGGACGTGGCTAGCTAGTTTCCAGTACATAAATACATATGCCATTCTTTCCATAGAAGCCAAATCATGTCTCAAGGACTCAACATATCGCAGTCGGTGGTCGCTACGGTCCGATCCTCCCGACTCGTTCCTTCGTGTCAGCCGTAGCTGAGTGTTTCCGTTTCGTGGCCGCCGGTGGGCACCAGATGGATGGGTTGGTGAGCTTGCGCTAGGTGTGTCGAGGCCGGTGACGGCCAGGTGAGCTTACGCTCAGCGTTTCGGGGTAGCTAAGTCCATCGAGACGGCTTAGCTACGGTTGTCGAGGTCGAGGGTGACCAGGTGGGCTTGTCGCGGTCGAGGGTGACCAGGCGGGCTTGTCGGGGTCGAGGGTGACCAGGTGGGCTTGTCGAGGTCAGAGGTGACCAGGTGGGTGTGTCGCATGAGCTTGCGCTCAATGTGTCGAGGCCGGTGATGGCCAGGTGGTTGTGAGCTTACGCTCAGCGTTTCGGGATAGCCAAGGCCATCTTACGGCTTCCTTCCCTTGAGCTCGTGAGAGGGCTCGCCGTGGTGTTTCTGGTGTTGGTGCAGAGTTTTCTGTCCCACTTTTCGAAGTGAAAAGAAGTTGTAGAGGGGAAGGTTGCATGGGGGGCCAATAGGCCAACGGGCCCCGTCACCGGAAAAAATCAACGGGTACCCGTCGCTCCACGCTTTTAGGTCAAGCGCCGCCGGAAACGGACGCCCTGAACGCGAGTTGAAGTACACTCTCTAGTCAAAGTAACGCGTTGCGTCGCTAGAATTATATCATTTCATCGCGTTCTTCATAATGGGTGCTGTTCCAGGTGGGAAACCTACGTTTCCAAACGACTGCTTACCCCGTGGAGGCGATTATAGACGTCGAGACGCGGCTATTAAAGCAATTGATATATAGAAGCCCTAAGATAACTACTTTGCATTCATTAATAGAAGGTTGACAAAAAGAAATCGAGCAGGCTATCTGTTACATAAAAGATTAGCATGCAAACCCTCTCGCTGCCTCTTGAGGGCGACGGCGGAAGACAAGCTCGAGGAGCTGACTATAAATTGTCCATTCTAGCTAAGGAGGCCTTGGATAAAACAACATGGACCTTGCGGCATCGCCCTTCCGGATTATTCGTCTACTTTAATGATGAACCGTTTAATACTATAGGATTTCTGTATGTTTATATCTGTTATTTTAGCTACCTAGCAAGAGGAAGTACTGCGACGGAAAATCGTGAGGGTAATGGAACTCGTTGCTACAAGTTGAGGAACGCGACTTCACGTGACTCAATATGTAGGTGTCCGCTATCGGCGACGCCTAACCTCAAATGGCGGAGAGACGGGTATCCGTTGATTTTTCCGATGACGGGGCCCCGTTGGTCTATTGGCTCCCGAGCTTTCGCCCAATACAAGCTAGACTCGCACGGATCACAGCAACAGCTGGCTGTTGCTGTGGCCCGTGCCCCAAATACACCCCACCCCGCCAGACTCGCAGTCACTTCGCCATTGCTCCAAGTTGAACACAACTCATCTAGCTCTTGCATCGTCTTAATGCCAACCATGGCGATTGATGAGTTGTTTGCACAACTTCAAGCGGCGCGGAACCAATGTCAAGTCATAACAGCTTGTGTGGAGAGGCTTCCTCTGTCGGGGATCCAATCGGCAGTCAGCGAGGCCATCTGTCCACGCGTAGCAACAGACGCTACACCAACCTGGGCACAAGACGCTGCGAAGACTCTAAATCAGCTTTCAACCAGTTTTAAAGAGCTCTCGAACAAAATCTGTTCAGTCGCAAACCAAGACCTCCATATACATAGCTCGCCGGGTACAGCTGTCGCGGCCCTCAACGCTATTCCCAGCAGGCTTCCCGAGAAGACAACGCCACGGACACAAGCGCAAAGCCACGCAAGAGATGCACCCGAAGATAACCATGGCGCTCTTTCAAATGCGAGAAGCAACTCCATCTCCGATAATGCTGTGGCAGTACCGCTCGTGCCGTTGGTGCCCGAAGTTGGCGTCGAGAAGGTGCCAGAAATCGCCCAAGACCCAGTGCCACTCTGTTTGCATGCGAGGGAAATGGGAGAAGGATTGATCCCAAGTATCACAAAGCTGGTCCAGAATGACCAATTTTATGGCGTCATTCAGATCCAGGATCTCGAAGAACACGACTGGGCGAGGATCATCCCGTCGATTCGACCACCCAAGGACCACGACCTTCTTGGGGTCGAGCACGCACCTGATGCGAGAGGCCATGGGCTCTCGTGTCTACGATTGTCCACGTCTAGAAAGTTCCAGATGCCCGAATTTTCACGACCGGAACCAGAAGTTCCAGAAACTGATTACGATCGATTCCTCGACCAGATCATACACAACCCGCCCAAAAGGAAGGTCGCCTATTACGTCGGTCCAACTTCGGCTTTCAGTAACCTCCTTCATCCCGGAACCGAGTTGCTAGCACCTTCCTTGGGCTGCCTATCTGGTATCAATGAGCTTTGGTGCCACGCCGGCAGTACAGGATCAGGCACTGCATTCCATCGGGAAGACGCGAATTTCCGTTCTTGCAACCTTACACTTTTCGGTTGGAAGCTCTGGCTTCTAGTACGTCCATCTCACACGGAAAAATTCGAAAAGTTCTTCGAAAGACTTGGAGGCTGCACAGAAAGTGAACATTGCGACCAGTTCGTGCGTCACCAGACCTTGCTGGTCACCCCCACCAGACTTCGTGACGAAGGGATCGAGCACGATATCTATGTTACTGGACCGGGCGATATGATGATCACAGCGCCGAAGCAGTATCATTACGTCGTGAACATGACCGATTGCTTTGCAATTGCAATCAACTTTCTACTCCCGGGAGAGACCGCAATTCCTACCGACCTTACTGTATGCCAGGAGTGTGGCTTGTTTCCACTCCGTGAAAAGTTTCCTGGCATAGGGCTTGTCCCGCCACCAACGGGCAATCTTGAGCCCAATGGCAAGGGAGCGTCAACCAATCGACTACAATCTTGTTCGAAGCAACGCAAGGACGCACGTGTGCCGCCAGCAGACCATGTTCAACGACCCAAGCGCCTAGTCGCTCAAGTTCGACCTTCGGAAGCGGCCGCGAGCACGAGAAAACGAAGACGAATCTCAACTAAACCAGAGGACTCCGCACCCGTCTCCGAATGGCTTGCGTATATTCGCACCTACGATCCATCGTCCCGCGACCCAAATTTGAATGAATTGAAGCTACGCCCAGAAGTACTCCGTGTACTGCTTATTTGCCGGAGCCGCACCGCCGTCATGAGCGTTGTGGAAACAGTGCAGGGTTGGAGACAGCAGGAAGAGAGTGCGCTAGATCTCCTCATCCGATATCACTCCGACCAGCCGCAAGTTGGCAAGATTGCCAATCTCATAGTTCAGCTCGAGAGCAGTGGACAGCTGAATACGCTGTTAACTGTCTTCGCAAAGATTGAGTTTGCGAACTATGTGGATAAAACCAATCCACGGGAACGGATGTCTGCTGCGGACTGGGCCACTATTCGAGCTGATATGTCCAACTCGGATGGCGAAAAGGAGGACGCCCAGGATCAAAACAGGAAGTTGTCTGAATGGCGGGAATTCGGCCGTAGGATGAGGCGATTCCCGCCAGGAATCCTCTGTCTTGTGCCGGCAGCCAGAGCCCGTCCTTATCACGTTGGCCACTCAACCCTCGCTAAGTTGAGTGACCAAGAAGTCAAGCTCATCGTTACGACACTCCGATCGGGCAAGCTAGGCAGGCACCTGCTGGATTTGGGAACCAGGCTGGTTGAGCTACTCCTTCGGGGTGAAGATGTTCCCGAGTTCAGATGGGAGGCGCCTCAAGCGCCCAACCTTATCAGCGCATCTGACGAGGACCTGCTCAAGTGGCTGGTTCCCTTTCCCTGTCCGCCGAACTGCATTTTCGAACCAAATCAGTTTCGCAGTACGCCAAGACCAGAGAACTGGCCGGGAGACTGGCCGGATGACCCGACCACTGGTTCTGGTTTTGGCAAGCAATGCGACTTCTGTCCTGAAGTCACCTGTGTCTGCAGGGATTTGAAACTACCGAAAACGGATCCGCAGAGCTGCTATTATCCACAAACCCAGCGAGACCACGAGCCTATGGGACTAGTTCTTCGTGCCTGCGGCGCAAAAGGACAAGGCGTCTTTGTTAAAGGCCCTCACAGAAAGGTAGTATTCAGCAAAGGCAGTATTTTGGGTGATTTCAGAGGTCAGATCGTCCCTCTGGGCAGCTATGACGAGGTTACCGGTGGAGGGATGGTCTTGGATGTTGAGAGAGAAGATCTTCCAGGGGCGCCTACTGTTTACCAAATCTTCTGCGGAGAAGTTGGTAACTGGGCACGGAAGATGAATCATCGGTGCAAGAGCCCATCGGCATTCCTCCGTTCGGTTATGCTTTCTGGTCGCCATATGGTACTTGTCTTTGCTGGTAGGGACATGATGGCAGGAGACGAAGTCACAATTAGGTATAGCGTTGGGAAACAGTCTTTTGACTGTAGGTGCGAAGACTGCTGCGTTTGATTTCTGTATCTAGTCTATAAACCCAGCCAGACGGCATTTTCTCCATAAGAATGCCGGTCGATGATTCATGGATATATCTTGCCTTCTACATGCTAATCAGCTACAGGCCGATAGTACCACACCCTCCCTTGAAACGGCCCGAAAAGAAACTGTACAGCCTAGTAGGAGCCTTGTATATGGTCTGGCAGTAAAAATCAAGACGGCCAAACAGGGCCTTGCCAATTTTGATATCGAACTGTTGCGCTGTGGGTAGAACTCACCGTGTACGAGACCAAACGCCTCGAGCCCAATGTCTGCGTACTGCTGCCAAGTAGCTTCCAACTCCATTTGTCTCGTTTGATTAGGACAGAAGTTCCGGTGACGATGCTGCCGATAGGGCGCCTAGTTCTTTCGTAAAGCATATCTGGATCGTGTCGAGACACTCCAATCTCTCGCAGCGTGCAGGCAGGCACTCGACATCACTGCCTCCTAGACGCGCGAACCTCGTCGATATACATGTAGATCGGAGGATCCTATGTGTATAAGCCTACTGAGGGATGGTACGCACAGCCTTAAAGAGTATAACAGAGTCCGCGAGTTTATTATAGATTGAGATGACGCGCGTTTGGTAGTGATTCACCGCCTCGTTCAGAACGGTGTCCTCCATACATCCTTCCGGGTAAGGTGATGGCCATTAAGCGACACAGCTATCTTGATCAGGGCATCGCTGACAGTTGGGGGTCGCCTCTCCAGCTTGATGATGTGACCTCAGTGGTCTGTGAGAACGTAGTATGATAGTGCGCCCAAAACAGCACAGAGGGCTACCTGGTTTTCAATTGTATCCGAAAAGATAAGAAGAGCGTACTCATACCCAACTAATCCGGCGACTTACTCCTGGAATGAATGTGTTGTAAAATTTCGGGTCGGAAATCGTTGGATACCACCTAGCTGTGTGACCATTTCGGTTCGGATGACTGTTGGATCTTTTATGCACCAGCATGATCGAATACCAAGACTTTGTCGTAATAAATCAACTCTTCCGCGCATGACTGAGCCGCCTCCTGTGTCTGAGTTAGCATAGCCATTGGAAATTAGCAGATGACGGTAGTCTTTCTAAATCTGGTCTAGAATAAACCAAAGGAGTTTCTAGAAAAAAAGAATGAGTTTGTAGTCGATATGCAACGTAGCTGTTTGAGGTCAAAATGGATTTTACCTCTCACAGGCCAAATCACCCCCCGAACTGATTAAGTGCCTTAAGGTTGCTTCTTGACATCAACCCCTATCCTAATGAAAAGTAAAATGGGCCCCGGAAGCTAATCAATGGTATCGAGATTCCCCAGTTTCATCCTCCCGGGAACGCAAAGTAACAGTGTTCCACCATGATTTGGCATCAAGAGCTACAGGAGAGCCTCCAGAAAGGTCTTACTGGTAACGAAGAGCCATAGAAATTACTGAAATATGACATGAGATTGGTTGAACCAGCAGTAAATACCCCTGCCAGGAGCTATGTGAGCCTTACATTGGTGGAATCTGTCGGACTTCCGCATACACACTGCGACATGCTAAAGAACGCGAAATCAAGGCGAATTATCCAGATAAAAAAATTAAGGTGAATTAGCCAGATAACAAAAGTAACGAGATATAGACAGTATATAGAATGCAATGGTTTACAAGTCACCACCTCCTGCATGTGTTGTTTCTTTGCTATATAGAACGAGACACGTGATGTATGCACCGCTTCGACTAGAGGTGATAACGAACGGATTAGTGATTAAAGTGACATCGTACACATACCTTTGTCAATGATGGCAACAATGCCGGAAACCTATATTAAAAAAAGGACAGAAGAAACGCCAACCGTCTAAAATTTGGTTCTTTTGTACACTTCCAGTTTAACCTAATGAGTCTATCTCCCTCAACAATTCTTCGCCAATTGGAGTGGGCCACCATCATCAGAACTTAAAGGCCAAAACGCTGGACCTTGGTCGGTTTTATGTCATGACACACTCTGAATCTATTGAGAGTTACCGCTTATATAACCAGACCCATTTCCATGCCAGGGAAGATGCCAGGAAGTTTCCTACCAAGGCTGAAATTCTTCGATCGAGATTGGACGGTATGTTGATTGCATGGGAAGCCACAGTACTCCAGCTTCAGCTGAGAATGGCTCTGAAACATGGGTCGCATGCTTAACTTCGTACGTCGGTTGCAATGCCGGTAGCATATACTGCGGTGTGTGTTGGCACTGTGTATATGAAGCCAGCGTCGGCGCATAACCCTGGGAGTTCAATGGTATGTTGTCCGTGGGCAGCTCAAGGTTGATTGTGTCGTGGCCAGTAACCAAACCACCGCTGCCGTCAATCGAAGATACTGTCACCTTTCCAAGAGACTGTGTATCCCTATGTTCGTGCCGCTCATAGTATACCCCGTTATGCTGCGGCTGTGGAAGCGGAGCAGTGTGCACGTTGTTCCTCGCCCTATGGCTTGGTTTCATGCTGTTCAAGGACCTGCCACTGCACTTTGAAGATGGCCAGGCCGAGTTGCGGCCTTGCGAACGCGATGGGAGCTCACGACGACGCGGCTTTCTCTTCCGATAGCCTGTGGTGTTCCTTACCCCCTTGATGACTGCCCACTTCTCCAGGGCCCATTCCTTTGTCTTGCTCATCTTCTTGTCCTGGTCTCGAGGTTCCGTAAAGCCAGCTTCAGTTGAATGTTCGCTCATCTTTACGAAAGCCTTGAGAATAATGTCAGCATAGGTGGAGCAAACGAAGCACGGACTTGAGTGCATGCGTCTTACCTCGTTCATGCTGAGGTTATGTCGTATGCTATTCCTCCAGCTTTTCGTGCTGCCCTCTGCTTTGTCTGTATTCTGTCGGAACCACTCATAGATTTGTTGCAGTGACATCATGTGTGTTTCTTGGCTCATCAAGGCTTTATAGATCAGCTGGGCATAGGAAGGATTGGCGTTCCCACCATCTTCACCGTCGGGCCTCGGATCGCCATGGTGTGTTGGGGGAAAAGTATTCGAATTTTCTTCATCGGAAGAATTCAAATGATGGAATTCGCGTACTGATGAGTGCAAGATATTGTGCGCATGAACACTGACTTGTTCCGATGCCATGGCGGGGACTTTTTCACTCACAACAACCTCTGCGTTGTGTGTGCCGTCAAAGAGGTGCGTGGTGTGGAGGGTAGAAGCATCTGCTCGCCACTGTGGAAAGTATTCTTCTGAAGGCATGTTGCAAGGAGTATTTGAATCTTGAGTTCTCAGGATGTCTGGTGGGAAGAGGACCTGCTGCAGCTCGTTTGTGGGTCGGGTTCCCGAATTGGGAGATGGTGACCTTGTGGGGTCTGGAGCGATGGGCATCTCAGTAGCGGTTGGCCACCTAGAACACCTATAGTCCTGAAGATCATCGTGGGGAACGAGAGAAAAGTTTGGCCATGGAAGCGATGACCTAGCGGATGGAGAAGCTAAGTAGGCTGAAAAATGCGGAAACTTTGTCGAAGCAGCCTCCTCATTGGCCATGGATGGATGCGGAGAGGCCTGATTGGGCGAATACGCTGTTTTAGCTAGTGTTACTGTCAGCGAGGATGTGTAAAAGCACATTAAGGTAGCCAGGCCTGTTCCCCATAGCTATTTTCCGCAGAGTTATGCTGACTTGCCTGTACCATTTGAAGGTGAAGGGCCTGTAGAGTTAGCAGGCACGTCGTTGCAAAGATCCGAATGCCTTGTGCTGCCAATAAGAGCTGTGGAAGCCATTGGAATAAGGTCGTCGGGAAACAGCGGCCGGAAAGGTAAGTTGCAAATCAAGAAGCAAAATTTCTATCTTCAATCGAAAAAAACATGAATTGAAGCGAACTTGGAATCTGGCGTGCGTCGTTTGTGTGGGAACGTGCTGAGCGATGGAAAGACGACTTGATTTTAACACGATCTATTCGAGAAGCACTGAGCAAGATGGACTATAAGCTCTTATCAAAAGATGAAAACCGAACTTCCTATGACCAAAAGCTGGCTTGTCTTCTGACACCCGGCTTAGAAACTTGAAATCCTAAAATAGAACCCTAGTTTACGACTTCCTAGGATAATACTTTCCTGAACATATACACGAGCCCAATAGGTCATTCGCATGGAGGTAAGCCTAGGGAACATAACAGAATTTGCCACCCGGATAGAACTTATCATCTAATTGGCCAGCTTCAGTATCATCAAAGCGTATGGATGGCCCAATGATCGCATGATTCCGAGCGTCCGGAGGTCGGCTGAGATTGGCGTATTGATCTGGGTGCCAGGGTATCTGAACATGGATGGTGTCAAGTCTAACGCGCTAATGCAGTTGGTAACTAGATAGTGTATTCCTGCAGTCATCAATGCAGTCTAATCTGCAGTCATCAGGCTGATTATCCTGCAAGGGTCCTGCTTGTCTGCACGTCTATGCATTTGATCCTATAACCGGGTCAAATATGTGCAAGTCCATCCTAACAGCACAGTGACGATTGATGGTATTTTTGTTGTAAACCGTTTGTACGGTTGCACACCTACAAGGGCGGAACCAGCGGGCCAAACCCTTGCTCATCAACGGTCTTGCGTGGGCACCGATTTTCCTTCGTTCGTTCATTACTGCCGATCAATATGGATCTCTATGGATGGATCACGATAGACTTAATAAAATTAAGCGGTTTCAATGAATTCTTCCTAGCAATAAGTCTGTAGGTATCGAAGCAGCTGCAATGCCGTTGGGAAACGTTAGTTCCTGCAAGAGCAAAGCAGAAATAAGTAGAATTCTGCGTAGGGAGTAACAGAAACAACTATAGATAACAACTGCCCGTAGCTTGATTTGCATTATAGTGAAAAGAATGATGAGATACATAATCTATTACATACACAAGGATTTCAACAACGTGGTGGTTAGGGCGAATAGCCACTTTCCTAAAATCCTTTACAGTTCTCGTGTAAAGATTTCCGCGTGTTGGTTACACAGAGCCTTCTGTAGTAAATTCTGTAACTGTTGGAAGATTATCCGACTGCGTCGGGAGGAAGTCAAGAGCGAAAGAAAGAATGTAGAGATAGAAGAAGGTTGCGATGACCCATTCCAAAACAGCAGCTAGGTCAAACTTGGTTCGAAGCTGTGCTACGATAAACACAATACCCAAGCACGTCTCTACTATAAAGAACAACATTTTAAGGCAAAGAGACAGGAGAAGTACTCCTTCCCTGTACTGTTCTTTTCAAATTTTGTTAGCAAAATTCTAATACTGGGACCGCCTACTTACCTAGTCGATAGTATTCCCAGCAGACGAACAGTCCAGAAGAGAGGTACCCGAAGATGAAAACAGTCAAAAACGAAGTATGAAGCGCCGGATAACCGGCAATATCGAAGCCTGAGAGACAAGCGAGCGCAATGCCGCCAGCCAGAACAAGGAGTATTGATAGTGCGACGGGGACCCTTTGGCGAAACACAGTCTCGAAAGGCCGATACCGAATCCACCTTTCGGAGACGAAAGCGATATTGAAACATATAGAAGAAGTAATTGCTCCGACAACGAAGAGAGGTTTGAGCTCATGGGCGGCGACGTCCGATATATACGCGATACGTTGGTTCGGCTGCATGGTGTCGTATCGAACACGGCCAGTACCGAAATTCCAGTATAGGAACAAAGCCGAAAGGGTTGATAGCCCAATAGACGCCGCGAAAACTGGAAGCAACTAGTTTCTGGTAAGTCCATAAAGCACTAAATTCCAGAGAAATACGAACCCAGTACTTCATTGTGCTGTGGAGTTGTTTATTTCAAAGTCCGAAAATAAACTATTCGAGACAGAGGGATGAAACTTGTGTGCGGATGATAGAAGGGGATAACGTGGTGAGAGGTAGAGACACTGACAGGAAGAAAAGAAGAGAAAGATGAAGAAACTAGACTGATTGATGGTTTGGGGCTTCGTCCAACCCCCATGTCCAACCTACCTTCGCCCGCATGCAACCAACATGGGAACAGCGAGGAGGGCACACCTTTCCTTATTGCCTTTGCCACCTTCTAAACCCGGTTGGTATACCAAGCCCATGGTATTACAAATAGCCATTGTGTAGCGCCGGAAATAGACGGCGTACCTTGAGCCTCTGCCAATGCAACGAAAGCCTCGGTTATTATTTCCAAGTCTAGGTGGGTGTACCTCCTAGAACCAGATGAAAGGCCTGCCGGGTGCAGGAGATATATAACGCACGCCTGTAAACAGGGGTGAGTGGTACGCTTCCAGTGGCTTTCCCTCTCACTTGAGTATCACTATCCTCGTTACTGACTTATCCCAATTTCACAATGGCCTCCAGCTATCTTCTGGCTGAAAACGACAACATCGAGGCTGGTCCATTTCACCCTATTCGTGTTGTCGTTATTGGAGCAAGCATAGGAGCTGGCCATACCTCAGCCGCTCTGGAGCTTCAGAGACGTCTTTTACGCGACGGGATCGACGCAAAGTGCCACGATATTCTCGACGCTCTACCACCCTTGGTCCAAGTCGCACTACGGAACCTGTACGCCCCCCTGGTCAACCTCGCCCCTTCGCTCTTTGGCTGGCTCATGTCTACCTGGGAGTGCGACAAGTCATGGATGGTACAGTTTCTGCTCTGGGCTGCCTCGGAGCGTCAAGTATTGGAGTGGATCTGTGGTGTGGATGCAATTGTTACTACGCACGCTATTGCCACCCAATTCACCGGCCGCCTCAAAGATCAAGGCAAGCACAATGCGCCCATTGCATCGTACCATTGTGATGCAGGAATGCATGCGCTTCTTTTCCACCACGCTGTTAGCTTGAACCTCGTTCCCATTCCGGCGGCAGCACGGGAGTGTCGGAGATACAGGCATAGCGCTACAGTGATCCTCCCACTGGTTCAACAACGTTTTCGAGAACCTGTTCCTCAGGCTGCTTGTTTCAATATTCGGGAAAGCCTAAGACTCCCTCTCGATACTCCCATTATCACATTAGCTGCCGGTTCGTTGGGAATTGGGGACGTCTCCAAGAGCGTCAAGGACATTCTTGCAGGGCTGGGAACAGTTCGGCTCCTGGTACTCTGTGGGCGGAACACAAGGCTGCAGCAAAGATTGCAGCCATATCCTCGTGTCATCGCCCTAGGATGGCGAGAGGATATAGCAGAGATCTTGGCTGTGTCCCACGTCATGGTCCACAACGCTGGCGGCATGGCAGTTTGGGAGGCAATGATGGTTGGTCTGCCGATGGTCACTTACAATCCACTGCCAGGTCACGGCAAGGTCAATGCTCGTGTCCTGGAGGAAAGTGGTATATCGCCTTGGCCTCGCGATCGCGGTAGCCTCGGACTGGTGATCAAGAGCGCTTTGGCGTCGGGAAAACGAAAGGTTATGGTCGAGGGTCAAGACAGGATTGTCGTGAGCCACATTCTGGAGATGATTAGCTCCGGTTGAAAATTTGTGTACTACAAGCTACCACCTAGTTATCGTTTACGAGCGCAGATTGTTACCAAATATCTTTCCTCAAGGAACACTCAGCAAAATGTCTTTTTCGTCGCAGGAGCGATCATAGGCACGAAGACGTGACGCGGTAAGCAGGGTCCCCGCATCTATGACTGTCCCGCAAGTTTGCCCGATGCACCTTCGAGTGTTGTTACGATTGGCTTCCAGGGGACTGGAACCGCAACACTTTCCCATATTGGCAGGGAAATTAACGTGATGCTACTCTGATGCCATTCAAGACCATTGCCAGGCGCGTGGCGCCTAAGGACCAATTAGATCTGGCCCCCTAAGATCGTCTGAAACCAATCAGATCTGTCGTTCTACCGAAACGAAATGGGGCTGGCAACGACAGGCGCAAAAAAACAGGGTCGAGACCTTGCAGCGCCTGCAAGGTGCAGCCAACTGCATTGGCATACTAGATCTTGACGTTGCTTGCTTGCGATGTTCTGGCCATCCCAAGAATGTGACCGATATACACCCTGCATGATCGAGCGAGACAACCTGGTAACATAACAACCTTTCGACCCCCGTTTGCTCTGAAGGAGGGTTGCATCCACCCTCATAATACGGACGCCTCATTCCATTCCACGCGTCCAGTACGGCCCCCAAGGTCAAGCAGCACAGTAGGTATGCTGGTCCAACAGTTGGTCATCAGACCCAAGCGACTATGTTTAGAAACGTAACCGCCGGAACCCAGGCTCGGCCATGCAGTTATTTATGATTTGGGACACACGGCGCGGGCTTGGTCCTTAATAGAGGCCCGTTGCGCCCTGATTCCGTACAAATAGGATCCCGATATGGGTGGTTCACGAGCCTTGCCCCAGAACAGGAACCCTACCCTACCTATCAATTTACCCCTCTCCATCGGTCCCAATGCCGTCCCAGGTTCCCGTTAAGCAACCTCGCGCTCGACAGGATATCTCCAAGCCCACCACTGCGTCCGAAACGCCTCGTCGCATCCTCACAGACACAGAGGACGACACAGACGATACACGGGAGAAATGGGCAGTCGAAAAGATACTCTCCATGAGACCACGGGGTCGCCGTGTTGAGCTTCAGATACAATGGAAGGGATTTGAACCTTCTCAGAGCGAGTGGAAGTCTCTGAGGGAGCTCCGGGACTGCAAATGTTTGATTCGACGATTCCTGCGAGAAAACGAAACCGTGGAAGACAAGAAAAGCCAGCATTGCATGAAAGCGATCCGGAAGTGGCTTCAAAATGATGGGAATGGGAGGCGAAAGCAGTCGTGGCGTTCACGTTGGACGACGGATATGGAGAAGGTGTATCGCATGAGAATAGCCCATGATGTCAAAGACGAAGACGAGGTGGAACGGCTGGTCCAACGGCGCATGGAAACGGTCTGGCAAAGGTTGTATAGCCGACCTCTCGCCTGACGGCATCGCTCTACGGAAGGTACGCACCTTCGGTACAAGGGATTCTCTCCGTGCTGGCCTGCTGTTGGTAAAGGTTATAAGAAGTAACTTTAGGTAGGGGCGAGGTACTTGCTTCATCCGAGTTGAGGACCGTGCACCAATTGGGTGGGAATGGGCCCCCAATAGGCGCACGGGGCCCCGTGCGCGTAAAATCGCACGGGACCCGTGCGGATTCCATTTGCAGTTTAGCGTCCACTGGTTTCGGCCGACTTCGCAACCGTCTTTAATGTTGTCGCGTACTTTACGCGCTACAGAACGCGCTGCGTCGCGTTCGCGTATTCCACCTGCTATTATCACCATCCCAATACTTGTCTCTCGATGGAAGTGACTGGTAGCAGCCACCAGCAATTCCCCAACGACTGTCTTCCTCCCGAAAACACCTACGAGTCCCGAGCTGCCTTAGCTACGGCTATCAACGAATGGGCATACACGAGAGGCTACGCATTCATCACGAAAAGGTCGACAAGAGAGAAGAGTGGCAGGCATACAGTCGTGTACGCATGCGATCGGTCGTGTCGCGATTACGCTTCCGGGAGGACGCGCCAGCGGAAAACAACTACCCGAAGCAACAACTGTCCGTTCTCTGTGCTGGCAAAAGAGTCACGAGACGGGGAGACTTGGACGTTGCAGTACCGACCCGACCGACATTTTGCCCAGCACAACCACGAGCCAAGTCTGCACCCATCGGCCCATCCTATACATCGCGCATTTACTACCGAAGCGAAGAGTCGGTTATCAAGCCTCTCGAACGCCGGCGTCCCCCCAAAGGAGATCCGAACGTATATACGCCAAAACACGAGTTCCATTGCCACGCAGCAAGATGTCTACAACCGAATCGCAGACAGCAGACGAGAGATATGCGAAGGACAGAGCACGATCAATGCTCTAGCCAACCAGCTCGACCGTGAAGGGTTCTGGAGTCGTCTACAGCTCGACTCAGACAGTCGCGTGAAGGCTGTGCTTTTCGCCCATCCAGAGTCGCTCGGTTATCTCCAAGCCTATCCGGATGTCTTGATCCTAGACTGCACCTACAAAACGAACAAGTACGGAATGCCGCTCCTGGACATGATCGGGGTGGATGCTTCTCAACGATCATTTTGTATCGCATTCGCATTCCTGAGTGGGGAGGGCGAAGAGGACTTCATCTGGGCTTTAGAGCGTCTAAAGTCATTATACGAGATCAGCAGATCTCGTCTACCTTCAGTTGTCCTAACCGATCGGTGTCTTGCTTGTATTAACGCTGTCGCAGCGTGCTTCCCTTCTGCTGCTTCATTGTTATGCCTCTGGCATGCGAACAAAGCTGTCCTTCGTCACTGTCAACCATCGTTCGCTACTCAACCAAGACTCCAAGACCCAGAAGCGGAAAGATCCAAAAACCTCGAAGATTGGAATGCCTTTTACCATCACTGGCATGAAATCATGAGGTCACCTACCGAGGAGATATTCAACACTCGTGTATCCGCCTTCGAACAGCGGTACATTACGACACATATCCAAGAGGTGGCCTATGTGAAGGAGACATGGCTCGATCTGTATAAAGAGAAGCTTGTGAAGGCCTGGGTGGATACTTATCCTCATTTTGGTAATGTTGTTACTTCGCGCGTTGAAGGTGTCCATGCGCTTCTGAAGAGCCACTTGAAAAAGTCGACCCTTGATCTATTTGAGGCTTGGAGAGCTATCAAGAACGCGTTAATGAACCAACTTGGGGAGCTAAGATCTAATCAGGCAAAGCAGCAGACTCGCTCTCCGATCGAACTATCTGGGCCACTCTATGGAGTAGTGCGCGGTTGGGTATCGCACGAGGCTCTCCGAAAGGTCGAGGAGCAGCGGAAGCTCCTCACGAAGAGGAGTGGGCTTCCTTCGCCGCACTGCACAGGCTCCTTCTCTCGGTCTCAAGGCTTGCCATGCGTTCATAAACTCGAGGTTCTATTATCCGAAGACAAAGTCCTCCAACGCGAAGACTTCCACTCGCACTGGCACTTAATCCGGAGCGGTACAATGCCGTTTCTCCTAGAGCCTCACCAACGTATTAACTCGGCCACTGCCAATTCGTCTTTACCACGGTCAAGCAACCGACGGGAGCCTAGCGGCTTTGAGGCTGTGGAAGCCGCGACCAGGAAAAGAGGACCGGTACTGTGTACCCGATGTAACACCCTAGGTCACTCAAGGAACTCTCAAATGTGTCCCCTAAGGCATGCAGAGCTACAACTTCGAGTCGAGGCGGCATCACAACAGCAACAAGAAGTACCGGAAAACACGTCCGATGTACCGAGCGTGGAACCTACTTCCGACCTGTTTAGCCCGGATGTTCAGGAAAATCTCCCCGAAGAGGACCTTGAATCAATTGATCAGGTCCTTGACCAGCAACAGGTCCCGGAGCAACCTATGAAACATGACGACCCAAGGGCAATCTACCAGCGATACGTCACAGCAAGAGAAGCCTGGTATAAAGCTCAGCGTCCGGGTACCTATGTGAACAACAAGATCTACCGGAAAGCGATGGGCTTACCAATACTATACAACAAGGCAAGCTACGACTGGTGCTTAGATTATAAGCAAATGACTAGGCATTGCGTAACGTCGACGGGGACGAGAGACTGGACGAGAGAAGAAATGATGGCATACTTGGACTGGGATCGGTCTGAGACCGAGCGAGTTGATGCTCAGGTTGCTCAAGAGTCGGCAAGTGGTCTACCGAATCGGAGAGGTATGGATAGTCTTTGGAGAAGGGCTGAACAAGACTGCGAGGAGCAGCAGGCCCTTTACCCACTCACGACGGAACAGGTGGATGATGATTGTATTGTCGTTCGAGGTTAGAATTCAATTTCAGTTGCTCTACTCTGGCTACGATACCTTAACACCCCCCCCCCCCCCCCCCCCCCCCAGGCTGCGTTAGTTACAATACCATATCAAAGACGGTTGCGAAGTCGGCCGAAACCAGTGGACGCTAAACTGCAAATGGAATCCGCACGGGTCCCGTGCGATTTTACGCGCACGGGGCCCCGTGCGCCTATTGGGGGCCGTGGGAATGTGACATTACGGAGTATTGGCTGAAATAGGAAACTCTTGTTTGTATTGCAACCCCGCAGGCGATATGAGTTGTGTGGTTCTTGCCTTAGCGTGAACCATTCCGCTGGGACCAATCAGACAGGACTCGGGACCTTGCCTCTTCTCAATTCCTTTCCCCCTCATTCCGCAGCTCGCAGACAGCTTGCGTGGGTGCTTGGCTTTTGGAGCCAACTCTGAATTGGTACTCTTCGATGTTTTGAGCAACATGGGCGCAAGAACTGGACCAGCCAAGCTTTCCGAATCTGTATATATCACCCGCACCCACGAGCCTGCCAACGGAGGTCGGAAGCGGGGCATGGCTTTGACGCGTCCATGAGCTTTCTTACACGGCATGGAGAACTCCCAACCGAAAACCCAACGAGAGCGGAGAAGGTTTCAAAACAAAATAAACCAAAGAAACTACAGGGAACGCAAGTCTATGGCTATGGCTCGAACAGCGAGTCAGAATGCTCCTATTCTTCCCGAAATCTTGGACAGCAAAACGCCCGAACGGCAGCCTCGCCGTGGTCCACAGGTACCCGACCGAACACCGCTATCCGAGATGGCCCAAAGCGCTGCCATATGGAGTCCCTCGATTGGGGGGGCCTTCGGATCAGGTGCTGGGACGTATGCAAGTCATCGGTCAGCCGTGGAAATAGAGGAACACGCTCCAGCCTGCGAGACACCATTCGTTGAGTCACCAAACCTATTCAGACAAGTCCAACACGGTGGATCGCCTCGGGACACAGCTAAGCTATGCGATACATATGACATGTCTTTAGGCCACGCCCAAGAAGGACCCGACGATGCAGCCCTTGGCTCCGAGCCGCAGGTCTCAGCAGCCGCGGCAGGAGAAGATGCACAAGCCTGGAACACACCATTCTGCGGGCTGTACGGCCAGATGGAAGCGAATGTATTGGACCAAGCATATCCGCCATTTCTTCTTCCAAGCGAGAGAATGTGCAGCTTTTCACCTGACTGCACAGGATGGGACCAGCCAGCGCCAATCTACGAAGCGGGTGATCCAGACCAAGGCATCGCCTTGTCTATTTCTACAAGGGGCATGGCACCGCCTGGCAACACAAACAATTTGTCTTTGTGCATTAGAGGCCATGTTCCTCCAGGGGTGCGACTTGAGATCTCGCTCGTTCCTCCTCCAGAAGCGGCTGCATCAACCACAAGCACGTTTAACCTAGCCGCCGCTACCAACTCAAATCACAATGCTCTACCGGACCCAACCTACGCTGATCCACTATGGCCATGGCCGGAGTCAGTGGGTCAGGCTGGAGAACACGTCCCGAGATTTCCCTGGCAATAAGAAGGGCCTGGGAGCCGGTCTACATGGATGTTTTGGATGTGCCATTGGGGGTGTGCCTTGCCAAAAGCTCCAAGGAGGAACGGGACGGCGCTTGAGGATTTGTCAAATTTTCAACGATTTCCTATTTCGCGTTTTCTCCATGGTTTTCTATTCCCAAATTTCCTACCCAAATGTATCTATAGCCCATTATTCGAGTATGGTAGCTCTCCGCTTGGCCCAAGGGGATTACTGCCCGTGGTTCGGTGGCTGTCACGATGCATAAGGTTGAGAAAGAAGGACATGTATCGCAATTTACCTATACACAGATTGTATCGGATTAGAACGGCTGCAATTACGTTAATCTCTGGTATCTTCTTCGGTTAGAAATTCACTTGCTGTAGGCCTAGTCCGCTTGACGCTTTGAGGCTGGGTGGCAAAAGAAACAAAAGAAATGACACTCATCCACACAAGGCTTTCCACTCGTGCTAAGGAAAGGAGGGGTGGAGAGAGCGCAGCTCATGCATCGAGCGAAAGCAGTCCAACACCGAAACTTGTGCCTGCAGCCCATGTATGCAAGGTGGAAGGCGGCGATGCTGACATGACCCTGTCAATGACAAGGGTCTACCAGACTCACCTTGCAGGCTGACTGCAGCGTAGTTAGCTAGCTGTGTGCCCCTGTAGACCTCCCCGCTAGAATAAGCGACCAATGCCGTGCCCACATCGTTCACGACGCTTTCGCGCCAAGTGATGCCAGTCTTGTCCATACCTAAGCGAACACGTTTGGACGAGACCGTCCTGCGGCCCCTGATGATGACTTCGTATACACCGCGTCCCTGGTGTATCATAGCCGCCGGGTCTCCATGTTCAGGGAGACATCTTGTCTCTAGGAGGGTGTGATGACATGCCAAGGCCTGTTGGTGACCAAGTGGCGGAGCGGGACAACACCACACGGGATGCGGTGTCTCTAAATCAGAAACAAGGCAACCGTGTGGAGGGTTGAGGGGGCATTCCAGTCCACTTCTGCCTTCTACGTGCTCCAAGTGCCTCTACACCCATCGCTCCTGTTCGTGGTCATTTGGTGACCGAAGAGCCCTCTAAGTTGAAGGCGGCAAGCGTACCAACCGTCATCACCGAGGCGCACTTGATGACACCGTTAATGACGTACGCCATCCGGAACAAGCTGCGGCTTGTTTGAACACTGCGAAAGCTTCTCGACCGTGAATATATGGCATATACAGCTATACATTTATTGGCGGCCTGACATAAAGATGGAATCGTGAGCACCATTTCGCTGAGCAATACCCCCTCAGTCCCTAGCAGAAATACAGCAGCACTGCATACATACGCTCGTCCATCCCCGTCATCAAGGCCCCAGTGGTACCCGAATTATCTTCGTTCCATTCGTCTGCTACAATGGAATCCAATGCCCCGTGCGCAAGCCAAAAACCGCACTACGGCCAGCGGCTCGTCCCCCAAGTCATCGATGAGATGGCCCGCGACGATCCGCAGAGGGAGTGTTTCCAGATGCCACAGGCATCCTCCCCTCAGAGTGGATGGAGGGCTGTCTCCTTCGGGGCGTTTGCGAATGCCATCAATCGTTGCAGCCGGAAGATCATCGAAAGTTTTGGAACACCCGTCAACCGCTTTCCGACGATCTGTTACATGGGCCCGAATGACGCCCGCTACCTGGTAGGATGTTCCGACTGCAGAACGGCACAGTATTGACCCTTTCTCAGGTATTCATGGTCGCAGCCGTCAAGACTGGCTACAAAGTGGGTTTACCCTGTACACTGTGACGATAGCGAGTCTGACACGCATAGGCTCTGTTCGTCTCCCCTCGAAACTCGGACGAGGGCCAAATCCGGCTCCTCCAAGCAACGGAGTGCCATCGCCTGGTTTTTGCGGCATCCCATACTGCGATAGTGCAATCATTCTTGCAGTTGCCTGAGATGGAAGCCAGGAGTTTCGGCTCGCTTGACGACTGGTTTGCCGAGGAGAAAGAAGCACAGCACCCTTACGACAAGCCATTCGCCCAAGGGAAGTGGGACCCGCTGGTTGTCCTGCACACTAGCGGGAGCACTGGCTTCCCCAAACCTATCATAGTCCGACAGGGCATGCTGGCGATTGCCGATGCTGGCCATGAGCTCTCCGAGCGTGAAGGGATGCAATTCTTCCTTCGTGAATGGGCCGGAATGACGACGCGAACGTTGAATCCGAGTAAGCTTGTGATCGTGTACTCTGCTACGCTCTAGCTGATCTTTCCAAGTGCCTCTGTTCCATGCCGCCGGCCTCTTTCTCTTCGTCTTCCTCAGCATCTACTGGGACAGGCCCGTTGTGCTGGCGCCTCCACAGCCGCTCACGGCCGATTCCATCACGGCCTGCCTACAGCGCGCACAAGTCCAAAGTGTTCTGCTTCCTCCGGTGATTCTTGAGGAGATGAGCCACAAGGAAGAGAGCATTAGTGCTCTTGCCAACCTCAAGCTCGTTGTGTTTGGAGGTGGTAAGTTTTGATGAGCCGGAAAGCGGTATTTCCTAACCCTGATCAGGTACTCTTGCCCGTAAGGTCGGCAGCCATCTTGTCGAAAGAGGTATCAACCTCAAGAATATGATCTCAGCAACAGAGTATGTCACCAGCCCTTGGGCTTCTGCAGATTACGGACTAACAGTTGTAGGTGTGCGCCATTCATCTTCTACTGGAGTCCGGAGCCTGAACTCTGGCCGTATTTCGTCTACCACTCGGATCTTTTCGGGTGTGTCTGGAGGAAGGACGACGGCCAGGAAGACTACGAGCTATTCATTCGAAAGCTGGAAGATCCTCGTCTACAGGGGTATTTCTACACGTTCCCCGAGAGCCTTGAGATATCCACGAAGGATCTCTACAGGCCGCACCCAAGACTGCCCCATCATTGGGCCTACTCCGGACGTGCCGACAATATCATTGTTTTCTCAACGGGGGAAAAGCTCAATCCTGTCGCTCTAGAAGAGACGATCGCCAGCCATCCACGCGTCCGAGGCGCCCTCGTGGTCGGTGCCCACAGATTCCAGCCCGCTCTTCTCGTCGAGCCAACATCCTACCCTGCAAGTCAGCAAGCCGAGAAGTCATTCCTCGATAGTGTCTGGGAAACCGTCGTCCGGGCTAACGAGCAAACCGTCGCTCACGGACAACTTGTGCGCGATCTCATCATGCTATCCACACCAGCCAAGCCATTCCAGTACACGGGCAAGGGTACCCTGCAAAGAGCATCTGTCATGGCACTTTACCAAGATGAGATCGAGTGCCTGTATGAGAGTTTCAACGACTCCGCCTTTCATGGCGCACACAGCCTGGATATGACGACCGAGCACGGACTCACCGAGGCGATTCGGGACGTTTTATGCGATCTGCTGGGAAGAAGTCTTGGGCAAGATACCGACATTTTCTCCGCGGGGAAGTATTCTGGATGGAACATTTGATGAATCCTTGACTAATCTTAGTTCAGGTTTTGATTCGCTCCAAGTCGTCATGGCAGCTAGAGTACTGCGTGCCAGTCTACGCCAGACCACCATGTGTGCGCACTCTGATGCACTGAAGGGTAGATGTTTGTACGCCAACCCCACGCCACTTCGTCTCGCTCGCCACATCATGCGCCACCACAGCAACGACAACACCAAACACGCGGCGGTCGACCAACAGGATGTTGGCTTGAAATTGTACAAGCTGCACACGCAGAGCCTGCCGGCCACCGTGATGACTCGAAAGGATGCCGAAAAGACCAGGCAAACCGTGCTTCTGACAGGCTCCACCGGCATGCTCGGCTCCTACTTGCTAGAGTATTTAGCGAGAAGCCCATCGGTGAGGAAGATCATCTGTCTGAACCGATCCGAAGGCGGCGGATTCCACAAGCAAGCTCAGGCCATGAGGGAACGCGGCCTGAGCAATAAGTACCTGTCGAAGACCGAGTTCTATCGCATAGACGCCTCCCTGCCCTACTTCGATCTTCCCCGTCACCTATACACACAGATCTCCAATGAAGCTGACCGAATCATCTTGAACGCTTGGCCCGTGGACTTCAACATGTCCCTCGAATCCTTCGAGCCTCATCTGAAGGGGCTGCGCAATTTTGCCGACTTTGCCGCACGGACTACGAAACGAGTGGCTGTGGTCTTCATCTCGTCGGTCGGAGTCGCGGACCGATGGGACCCTAGCGACGGGCCCGTGCCCGAGGACACACTCGAGGATCTCGGTCTCGCAAGTACCGGATACGGCCAGAGCAAGGTCCTCGGCAGCCTCATCCTTCAAGCCGCTTCCGCCGCTGGCGGCTTCCCGGCGGCCATCGTCCGAGTTGGCCAAATTGCCGGGGCGGTGCGCGCCGGGCTGTGGAACCGCCAGGAATGGCTTCCCAGCATCATCGCGAGCAGTCTGTTCATGAAAGCGCTGCCAAGAGAACTCGGAGCCATGGACCGTGTCGATTGGATCCCTGCTGAGCGCGTCGCGCGGGTCGTCCTTGACATCGCGGGCGTAACTGAATCCATCTGTCCCAAAGCGGTTAGTGGTTACTACCACGCAGTCAATCCATCGACAACCACGTGGGCATCACTGGCCCCGGCAGTGCAGCAATTCTACGGTGCACAAAGTCTACCAGAGATGCTCTCATTCGCAGAGTGGGTGAGAAGATTGGAAGCCTCCGACGTAGCAGAGAACAACCCGGGCGTTAAGTTGATTGATGTTTACCAGCGTTTCTCTCAGGCGGGAAGCATCGAGTTCTGTACGGAGCGAGCTCAGAGACAAAGCCCAGCCATGAGGGGTATCGAGGCCATTTCTCCCACGCTCATGATGAAATGGTTGACAGAATGGGGTTTCTGAAGGACTACGGCAACTGCAAAGCCGACGCCACCCGTTTCTCACCATTCCGACTTACTGTCCTTTATACCAGGTTCAACCTTACACACGCCCTTATTCCATAGTTCATTCAGTTTTCAACCCTAAAGATGGGGCGAATGAGTGATCTGACACAAAGCGTGAAGTAGGCTACAGCATGCTCCTGTGGGCATCTATGGCCCAATCATCACCATTGGTGACTATATAAGTATGGTGCGAAAAGTGGTACGGACCCGACCCGGTAGATTTGACTAACACACTCAAGGTGAATCCTGGGGAGGCCATAACTACGCAATCCATTCTTTCCTAACTAATTCGATGGCATCTAGTAGCACGATGAAGACGAAGGTACCGAGACACTGGATTCACTTCCGCTTGAAGCCCCGTTGACGGCGGTCTGGGTGTTATGGCTCCCATACCCATGGTGGTAAATATAGGAGGCAGGTGTCGTATCTTATCGCGTCCAGAATGCAGATAGGCAAGGAGGCAGATTGCTACCAAGCCGTCATGATACCAGGACTTGAAATACAACGCTGGTGTCACACTTGCCTATCACCTTCAATAATCGTTTTCATGCTGCTCTGTTTTGAGCCCAATCCGCGTGATGCTTGCCTACATCCTGTCACCCTTAGTCTACACTCTGTTTTAGCCATTGCGGCGTGACTGCACCAACAGTCCTGCCCATCGCCCATGCTATCCTGTTGGTCGACCAACCCTTGTCCTTCCATTTTGGCAGCTGCTGTTTCTCCTGAGCAGACCACTGTCGACGGGTAAGGCAAGTTCTTCTCGGGGCTCATTTCGGCAAATCAGAGCCAGAGTCGAGATCATCGTCATCCAGGTCAAATTCCAGGAGTTCATGATGAGCAAACTGGCTTGATCTCGATCCTGCCATTGGAAGATTGTGAGACTCGTGCGGACCTTGCTTCCGGGGTGTCGATGCTGCCGGGGGAAGACTGTCGCAAACCTCGTGCTAAGTCTTGTTGCAGATGTCCACGCTGGGAAAGGCGTTCGGAGATTTGGGGGGCCGTTTCGACGGCCGCTTCGACGGCAGCCTTCCGCACTACGTCCACCAACAACCTCTCGAACGCCTTGCGGAATGGCGTAGGTAAGAATCGCAGGGAAGGGATACGGTCACCGGTATCTGACCGATAAGATACAGCATCCTCAGTCGCTGCTTCAATGTCACCACCAAGGCTACCATCCGGCGCACTAAGGCTACTATCCGTATCGTCAAGCTCGTCGTCAAGCTCTTCCTCCCTACGCGCATCGTCAAGCGGATTCCTCTGATCTTCAACCTGACTGTCTCCGAGGGCATCTCTAAGTTTACCTCTATTCTCTTGAGCTTGATTCTCTAGAGGGTCGTCGACAAGGCTGCTGGGGTCCTGCTGCTGAGGCTGGATATGATTCGTTTCTGCCACGTCGTCTCCGAGACCGATCCCCGAGTCGTCCAAGCCAGTATAATCCGCGGCATCTCCACAAACGCTATCGCTGCTGTATAGCCTGCCTTGAACATTGCTCACAGGCTTGCCGACGGGCTGACCAGGGGTCTTCTCTACCAGTCGGTGTTGAAAAGAGTATAGGAGACGGCAGCCGATGCACCAATTTGTATCACAGTCCTGGCACTTGAAACGCTTGCAAGGGGGTTTCCTCGCATAAAGAACAAGTGTATTTCGCCGGGGCTTCGGCCAGGACGTCTAGTACATTGGCCGGGGGCGTTTTCTGCGACGAGTTGTCTTGCTGCGTATCGGTGCTGGGGAAAGGCTCATCTCGTAGCGAGTCGCCGGCAGCCATACGTTCAAAGTCATGGCTATGGTGCATGACAACAGCATTGGTATTGCAGGTGGAACCGAGATATCATCACGGCATCGACTTGTTGCACTTTCTCAGCTGTAGACTCTCCGATCCATTTTGGACGGCGTAAGGCATTCCTGGGCATTCACTGGCCAGTGGTGAGTCGAAGCCAAGTCTCATGACGCCAATACGCTGGCAAGGCGCTCCTCTAGCGGCTTACGGGACAGCTCTGCGGCTGTGTCGTTGGCTTGGGGAAGCCAGGCCAAACTCCAAAGGACGAAAAACGGCGTGTTCGACTATGGCAAACATTCCTGATAAGGCAGACTGGTGGTAGTGCCTCATTTTCGAATAAGCCCGTGCTGCTGTCCGGGATGGGCTGATAGCACGCTTCTGGATGGTACCGTGGTACGCCATGTGCTCACCGAGATGACCACGACGGGGAACGTCCAGAGGGAGGTAGCAGGGGCTCATGGGAGGCTTGGGCCACTGCGGCGCAATATCATAATGGAGGTCATGACCTGTCTTGAGGGCCCCAAGCAGTGCGCGCTGACCCTATTTAGGTTTTCGCTGTCACTTGGCGGCTTGTGTCGGGCGCTTATAGGTGGCTTGGGGCGGGGCTGCCAGGCTGTATTACATGTGGTGATACACGACAGCTGAACCAGAAAGCCCGAGGCAAGATGCAGGCGCGATTAGCATCACCTCTCACCGAAAAGTGCAGAAAAAAAGAAAGCAGCGTCGGCCACGGTTGCCTGCCTAGCAAATCCCGCCACCTGTGTTTCTTGGTGGGATGACAACAGCGGTGACTGTATGTTTCCACGATTGGAAGCGCCAACGTTGATTTTAGGTTGTGGGTTGCTAATCGCGCGAGCACTGCAGTGCTGAGGATCGTTCCTGGAGCGTCGAAGTAATGGTCGCCCACACTGCAGTGCTTGCCTCGTCCGTAATCCTGGACTTGAGACAGAAACTGCCGCTTCCAACCTCTTGCTGAAGAGGTGACCTCATTGAGAAGCACATATGCTATGACTTGGCAGCCCCGCGACCTCGGCTGATGCTGTTTTCTTTTCGTCATTTCAAACAGGGCTGCGCCTAGACTTCGCCCCGTGCCCCAAACGCCACCTGCATTGTTCCTTCTCACCACCACCAATAGCTTTTCTTCTGACGACCACCCGGAGCGCAGCCTGCCGCAGGCCGCCTACAGCCCGCTGCCATGGCGCACTTCCGCGCTTTCATTGGGATAACGGTAGCGCCGGAATGGCCACAGCCCAGCACACCGTCCAGGGCCCGGGCAATGCCGAGGACGCCGCAAAGCGACAGCTCGCCAACGAGGCCTACACCGCCGGCTGGATCTGCGCCCTTTCGACCGAGTACGTCGCCGCGTGCGCCTTTCTCGACGAAGAACACGAGGGCCCCGAGCACAGCACCCAGCACGACAATAACAGCTATACCCTGGAGAGGATCGGGAAACATAACGTGGTGATTGCTGTGCTGCCCGATGGCGAATACGGCACGGCGTCGGCCGCGACGGTCGCGCGCGACATGCTGCACAGCTTTCCCAATGTGCGCATCGGCCTGATGGTCGGCATCGGCGGCGGCGCTCCAAGCCGAAAGCACGACATCAGGATTGGCGACATTGTCGTCAGCGCGCCTCGGGACGGCCGCGGGGGAGTGTTCCAGTACGAATTTGGCAAGACGATCCAGGACCAGACGTTCCGCGAGACAGGCTTCCTCGCGCAGTCATCCACCCTCCTGCGTACAGCCGTCATTGGAGTCAAGGCCCACTATGAGCAACGTGGACACCAGATCAACGAGGGTATTGATACTGCCCTTACGATGTGGCCAAGACTCCGGAAGAGATACCGCCGACCTGATATAGAAACGGACCGCCTATACCGCGCGGATGTCACCCATCCCTTCGATGAGGCAGATTGTGCGAGTTCGTGTAGCGGCAACACATCTACACTAGTCCCACGACCAGCGCGGGACGAAGAGGATGACAACCCTGCGGTCCACTACGGTCTGATCGCATCGGCCAACCAGCTGATGAAGGACGCCGTGCTGCGCGACAAGCTCGCGCGCGAGAAGGACGTGCTGTGCTTCGAGATGGAGGCGGCCGGGCTGATGAACCACCTCCCGTGCCTAGTGGTTCGGGGGATCTGCGACTACGCGGACACGCACAAAAACAAGGCGTGGCAGGCCTACGCGGCGATGACGGCGGCGGCGTACGCAAAGGATCTGCTTGGGCGGATTGCACCGAACAAGGTGGAGGCCGAGAAGCGGCTAAGCGAGCTTGTGACGGACGGTGGGTAGTCTACGACTCCTGGTTTCGCAGCGCGAATAGAAAAGTTCCATGCCGGTATTTGTACTGATAGCCAGATAGTGAATGAGAACCTGCGCGATGTGCAGGCGACGACAAAGCATACGCACCAAACAGTGGCAGGACTCGAACAGGAAAGCCGTCTGCACAAGATTCGAACCTGGCTCTCGCCGCCCGACCCGTCCAGCAACTTAAACAAAGCGCGCGAACAGCGGCACAAAGGGACCGGCCAGTGGTTTCTCGACAGTGATGCGTATAGGAAGTGGAAGACGGAACGCAACTCGTTCCTGTGGCTGAACGGCATCCCGGGCTGCGGCAAGACGATCCTCAGCTCGTCCGTCGTAGCCGATCTGGAGCAAGACGCCACGTCTCGGAGCCTCATCTATTTCTACTTTGATTTCAACGACGTCGCGAAGCAGTCTCTTGAAAAGATGGTCCGGTCGCTCGTTCACCAGCTTTATTATAACCAAATGGACCTATGGAAGGAGGTGGATGCTCTCTATTCGTCTTGTAATAACGGAGGTCGCCAACCAGACTGTGCATCGCTGCTTAAGCTCTTCCAAAGCATGGTCAAGCAGGCCGGCGAACTGTGGATTGTGCTCGACGCCCTCGACGAATGTTCAGGACGGAACGACGGGTTCGCGGGCGGACTGCTTCCATGGATCCGGGGGCTTTGCAATCCTAGTTTGGACATCCACATCCTGGTGACTAGCCGGCCGGAACAAGACATCCAGGCGGCCATCGAGAGCTGGATTTCTACCGAAGAGATCATTTCCCTGCAGAGCGGTCTCGTGTCGAACGACATCAATGCCTATATCAGAGCGCGAACCAGGGCCATGTCCAGGTGGCGAAGCCGGCCCGACATCCAGGAGAAGATCGAAAGTGCTTTGGTCGAGAAAGCAGACGGAATGTAAGCAACCGCGTCATGTGTCGGACTGAGTAGATGCTTACGACACAGGTTCCGTTGGGCCTCGTGCCAATTTGACTCGTTAGAGGAATGCCTCAACCCGCGATCTGTGAAGGCGGAGTTAGCGAATCTCCCACGAACGTTGGACGCAACATACGAGAGAATTCTAAAGAATATCCGATCGGAACATCTAAGGTACGCAATACGGCTGCTACAATTCCTCGCCTACTCGAAACGCCCACTACAACTGAAGGAAGCGGTCGATGTAGTCGAGGTCGACGTATTCTGTCGGCCCCGATTTGACCCAGCGAATCGGATGCCGGATCAGAAAGAAGTGGTACGGTACTGCTCCAGTCTTGTGGTTTTGGTCCGAAGAGAAGACAAGAGAAGTGGAACGAAAGTCGAGGGGATTCAGCTGGCGCACTTTTCGGTCCAGGAGTACCTCATGTCGAAACGACTAGACTCAGCCATGGCCCCAAGCTTCGAGATAGTTACAGCCAGGGCCGTCATTATGAAAATATGCCTTTCCTACCTACTGGACCTGGATTTATCCGACAATCCTCGGGAAGTGACGGAAAAATACCCCTTCGCACATTACTCGGCACAATACTGGTCAACGCATGCGGCGGTCGTCGAGCTGTCCCAGAAGGCGGTCTCACAGGAGGAACAAGAATACCTCTCTTGTCAAGGAGAATTTCGATTAGGATATCGACTCTACAGCCCAGACCAGCCTTGGGAAGGTTTGAACGACCAAGTACAGCCGGTACCTCCTCTGTATTACGCATCATTCACAGGTCTGCTCTATTCTGTTCAATGGATACTAGGCAAGGGCGCCGACGTAAACGCGCAAGGCGGAGTGTACGGCAATGCTCTGTACGCGGCTTCCTACCAAGGACACGAAAAAGTGGTCCAGGTGCTGCTCGACAAGGGCGCCGACGTCAACGCGCAAGGCGGACACTTCGGCAATGTTCTGTACGCGGCTTCCTACCAAGGACACGAAAAAGTGGTCCAGGTGCTGCTCGACAAGGGCGCCGACGTGAATGCGTAAGGCGCGTGCTACGGCAATGTTCTGCAGGCTGTTTTCTTTGGAGGACACGAGAAGGTGGTGCAGCCTCTGCTCGACAAGGGCGCCAGTAGAGAACCGCTATCGTTTTCAAACACTGTCGTGGCGCCGAATCTTGCTCACGACTCTTCCCACAGGAAGCGGCCCGCCGATCAACAAATTGCGGCTGAACTGCCCATGAAAAGAATAAAAACCGAAGCGTCAGATGGACAGTAGTGTGTTATTTGTACAATAATCAGGCATGCAGCTGTAATATAATGCAACAGTCACCTAGGCCTAGGTAGGTACTTAGCGTACGTTGCGCAGATTGTATGGTATATAACATCCTGATGTTGTCCCACGGAATGCGCTTACGCTTACTCGTAGCTGCATGGTTCTACCAAGTGCCTTATTCAACCGCTGCTTACGTGCGGAAGACAGGTACGTAGTCAGCGTTGGGTCACCCCTGTTTAAGGCCCATGTGCCGAAACTCGAAGAGGAGAAAGCCGAAGTGGAGAAATAGGACAAACATTTTGCAAGTGACTGTGACCAAGGGGGTGCCGTAGCGGCCTCTTTCAACTAGAACTTCTGGAACTAGCGTGCGGATAGGAGGACTTCGAAGTATGCTTCTACTATAGTACACGATTGCCGAGAAAATAGAGGCAGCTTCTTTTGGTGCAACATATGTTAGGACTGTCCTTCGTCTTAGTGTTCTACTAAAATATGTATCTGATCTTGCCGCCTTCTCCTAAAGGAACCTCCAAAGGAGAAACAATAAACTTTCAGGACTGGCCACACATTAGCAGCAGCCTGTACTTAATAGCTGGTTGTTAGCATTTGGGCTGAGGTGTTTAAAGGCAGGTCGGATTATTTCCCTCGGCGTGGGAATCAAAAGCGGTTTCCTATGCAGCATAGGGTTGCTGAGCCGAGCGCTGTGGGTTGTGAAATCGAATGGCCTGAACAGGACCTCGCCGTCACAACGAGAGAACGTAGAGCTCACTACTAATGCCTGCCTCCGCCGCAAGGAGAATCATTCCTATGCCGTGATTCGCTGGCCAACAACGGGCAATGAAGAGTGGGTAAAGCAACAGGTGTGTGTGTGTGTGTGTATTGTCGCCATACTGGAATAGTGTCCCGCCTCCCGAGGGGCATCTGGCGTGCGAGAGTCTATCTGCATGTACATGAGATATCTCGCATGTCAAGCCCAATGGCAATCCTTTGGTCAAACCGTCTCCGTGGCTCCTCCGTGCGAGCTCGTTCCCGGCTCTATCTCCGTCTGAATAGCTGCAACTTCACGTAGAGTAACTTCTATGGCCTACCGATGGTGGGCATATATCCTCGTAGTACTTCGTTAGCGTCACAAAAAGCTGGAACCTCTCCAGGTTGTGTATCAGCCGTTGCCAGTATTCCTTTAAGGCTTTCGGTTCGGGGTCGAACTTCGGCCAACGGGCCTGTTGCCTTCTTGTTTTACGGCAGTAGACTAGATGCTCCGGTGTTCGTAACATTCGGCAAGCGCATCGGTCGTTCTGGGGGTGTCGAAATTTCTTGTGGTACCAGTCGAAGTCCCCGTGTCCTGATCGGAGCGCGAGAAAGTTGTGGAGTGTCCGTCTAGGGAGGTCCAGCTCCTTAAGCGCCTTGAGAGTAGCCTCGGTGAATTTCAGCTCTCGGTAGCGCTTGCAGCTCTGGGAGGCCTCTTCCCACCACTTCGTGAATTGTTCTCGGATAATTTCTTTCCGGAGTCGCTTCACGCCTGCGTACGTAGCCTGGGCTGACCGGCTTGCTGGGAGCGCTGCCCCTTCCTTCGCTAGCCTGTCGGCTTCTTCGTTCCCTTGGATGCCCTCGTGACCTGGCACCCATCGAATGCGTACGTCGGCTATGGTCGCTAGCTCCTGGAAGGCTAGGAAAGCTTCTTGCGAGCTTTTTGGTGCGGTTCCCGTGAGGCCTTGGATAACCGAGGTTTTGTCTAGGCAGACGTGGATTGTCGCGCCTAGGTTGGTCCGGTGGGCTTGGCGTAAACCTTGCCACGCTCCTACGGCCTCTCCGTCGAAGACTTCCGCAAGGCCTACCTAAGAGCAACCACCAACCCTGAAGGACGGCCCCGTAATACTTTTCGCCCCCGCATTCTCGAACCTAAAAACAAGGTCAGCCTGTCGTGGCCTTGCTATATGCTTCTAGGTGCAGGTGGGAAACAGTCGTAACACCTTCAGGCAGGCACTCAGGTGACAATACAGAGTACCTTGCCTTTGGTCTGAGTGCTCTCCATTGGTTCACGGGCCTCCCGCACTTGAAGATGTCCTTGAACTGGCCGCCGAGCAGCTTGGGCGGCACATGGGCCCTAAGGATCTCGTCTAGCTGGCCCTGGCACTCGAAACTGTGACCAAGGCTGGGAGCTCTGGACGCGCACCCGCTAGGTGATAAACGTTGTGACGCTTAGTGGGCTCGCCGTCAGCGCCCCGTCTAGCAGCCCGTCGCGCTTCAATACATCCAGGTTGACTTTGAGGTATGGCCCTCCCAGGAAGTCGACGACCAGGTCGACGCCCGGCCCGCCGTTGAGGTCCTTGACCCCTCCCGCCCAGCTGCGTTCGTCCCCGTGCTGCGACACCTTGCTTGGTTTCGAAATCGACTGGTGTACTCACAGGTGCGACGCAATGGAGCTGTCCCGAGCTATGTTGACAACACAAACGCTTGATATTTCTCCTATTATCGAGTTGAAAATTATTCCCATCGCGTAGGCAAGCACGATAAACAGGGCATCTTCCTATCTCTTATAAATCCCAACAGTGGCTTCGACTCGTATGGAATACCGCTCAAACAAACCTGTTAGTCGGAATAGATGGATCGCCTTGCAGCCAGCAGAGGCCGCTTGAACCGCATCCGACCGATCTGGAGTTCTGACGATGCTTCACAGCATCGAAAATCAATGAATGGTGCCAACAACCGTGAGATGCCTCAATCCATCAAATATGACTAATAGGAACGGCTTCCGAAGAGGACCGTCAATTTTCCCTAAGCCGCGTTCGAGGGCCAAAAGCCATGGCTAAGGTGAGATTTCCAGAACCCGGGATTGTGGCCAATACTTTTCAGAGCCATAAGACTGGCTGCACTCTTTATCTAGACTACGATTATAAATACTCACGGGTGAGTAGAGAAACGTACAGCTCTGAACATCCGCGATTTGCGAGACACGTGGGAAATCACTAGATACCATGCTAAGCATCAGATCCAACGCCACTTGCGACATGATGGACATCGATGACAGCGACCAATTTGACAGCAGACCACGTAGTGCGAGAAAGTGCAAGAGCCATGCCAAGATTCGCAACAAAGCGAAACCATGGTCGAAGAATAGTCGATCCTGCAAGCGAAAATCTACCAAGGGTGCAAAGAAAGGAAAGCCTCAAGCGTTCATCAGCGAAATCTCTGCTAAACTTGTGAGACATGATGCATTGGACTTCTTTGTCGAACATTGTGAGTCGGCTATGATGGACTGGGTGTCGTTGCTCGAGAAGACCGCGTTGCCCGAGGACATCATCTCTTCAGATCCTCGCATTGTGACCGCATTCAAAGAACTGGATAACGCCATAGATGGCCAGAAGAGCTCGCCAATGCTACGAAGATTTGCTTCTCTCCAGCTATTGTACGTCTTTGAGTCCGTCAAACGTATCGTCAGCTCCGATCATCGGAACGGACAGATTGCACTGCGACCTGGCTACGGTGTTTCCAGCGTCGCCATGGATATTTATATGCGTGCGCAGGACACTACAACGACGAGGGATAAGCTGCTAGAACGCACGCGGTTTGCTAGGCGTTTGAAGGAGCTCGCGGTACAGCCGCCGTTCTTCCTCTTGATCTACACGAACATAGCCGAGACCATCGCGTGAGTTTCTTTTGCTCTTCATCATCATTCACCCAGACTGACGCCATCGAATGATAGTGACAGGTACTCGGGGTTCGACATACCAATGCTGAAACTCGTAGCATCCAACATCGCCCAATCGTCTCCTGCGAAGCTCGTCAGGGCCTGCAAGGAGCTTGGAACTCTAGCGGACCTGGTTGTTCGATCAGGCCAGTCATATCACACTAGTAACATTGCGGCCGAGGTGAAGACGATTCTGGGGCGTGGGACGAATTAGCATGTCGTATGTTTGGGGGTCACAGTACAAGGCTACTTCTCCGTGTGAAACTGTGAAAGGGCACAGTGTTACGTATCTGACTGTGCTGGGCACTGTATACTTACTGCGCTTTACGTCGCTCGTTGGTCGCTTTTCGTCGCTGTTTCATCGCAGTTTATCGCACCCGTTGGTCGCATCCTTTCATCGCAGTTCCGTCACAGTCTTTGATTTCCAGTGATTACGGTGAGTTGGGAACAGGGGCGCCTAAAGCCTGGCTTTTCGCCGTGGACAGCCGGGACGAGGGCCTAGAGCCGGGATGAGGGAATACGACCAAAGTTCTGGTTAGGGGCCACATGTTGCATCCCACCATCCGGACCCTTGCGCAGCCCATATCCTGGAGCCTGGACTGTACCAGGTCACTGGTACATCCACCACCCCACGGCCCAACTCAATTCATGCCGTAACACATTACTGGGCACGGCGCTTCCCGGAAGTCTCTAGAGTATGCTTTGTGACCTCCCGCTGCACTGTCAACTGTATGAAGGGGGGATTTTGTAATGCAGAAGCTATTTTAGCAAGCTGTGCAGCTCATCGCGCGTTGGTTCAGATGAAGCGTATTCTTAGACGGTCGCTCGCCAGACCCTCACGTATAAGCAAATGCAAATCATCAATCGGCCGTTCTGGGCACCGCCTTAAAGGGTCGTATCTATTCAAGACGTCCTCGACAAGAGGCTTCCCAAGCTTTGCCAAATTGTCTTCTAACACGTCAGGTGGTGAGAACATCATATACGTCTTGTCCAGGAAAATTACGTTATCGTCAAGTGTACAAGGAAAGGGATCTATATAACACTCGTGGTTTTGGCAGTATAATTCGTGTATAGATACTACCCTGTGGTTCTGGCACGGCGAATGGCGTTTCCTTTCCTCCCAAGGGAACCCGCCCTCCTGCTTAGTCTATCGTTGCCTGTCATGCTTAAATGCGAGCTGCACCGATCACACACCAGTATCCCGACACCTTCATAGTTCCGATCGTGGGCGTCATGCCGCCGAAAAGCCTGTCGGACCCATCACCGTTTGACACAACGCACTTCACCTGCGAGTACGCGTTGGCTGCGTCCAGCCCGACGGCTTGCTCGAAAAGTGACAGACTGAGTTCATCCAAGCTCCATCCGTCCTTATCAACAAAGCCCTGCGTATCAACAACTACGCTCGCGATGAGAGAGGGAACGCCATCGCCTACTATATGTTATCCGACTTGGTTCAAACAGGAGAAGTTTTGTGGCGCCCTACCTGCTTGAACAGGATCTGGTAGGTCTTCGTAATTGCATGTGCCGACAACAGGAACGAATAGCTCATGTGGGATGGTTCTTCCGGAATCTTGGATCGACTGGACCAAGACAGGGACGTAGGGACGGCTGCTGGCGAACGTAACGGGGCACTCCGGGTTCACCCGGGTTGAGACAGCCGCAACAGCAGAAGTACTGATAACCGCAGTAAGAAACAGCATCTTGAGAAGCTCACTTTGGAGGATTGCTGTTTATGTAGGTAAAGTCGACTCGTCAAGTCGCGTGGTAGGATGCGGTGGAAGCAGATCAGCCGTCCTTGGAATGCAGCTTACTTTATATGCTTCGTCTGCTACATGTGTTAAGGGCGAAATTGAGTTCATCATGTCATTCTATGTCTAAAAATAATCATTGAGCCTGTCGTGTTATATATATCTGGTGCTTTTGTTGTACCAATCCCCACCCAGTCACGGTCGCAATTACTTCAGTTATCCAAGGTTTCCGGCCAAAGTAATGGTCAAGCTCATACACCCCGTCCAAATCTCTCCCGAGGTTGAGCGAGAGAGGTCAAAGATGTATTTCCAAAGTTGGATCAGCCAAGAGGTGCGGCGTATGGCCTTGGCGCCCTACAGAGGATATAAAGGATATAAATAACCCAAGGGCAACCCAGCAGGTGTCTGAAAACCAACCCGAACACCGCTTTACATATTGCGCTGCCTGAAAACATGCTGTGATTGGCCCAGAGCGCACAAGCCAAGATCAATATTTAGCAGTTAACTTGAAAGCATCTACCGGCTGCATTAGCGCGATGAACCCCATCGCAAGCTAACACCAAGCCATCGGACTTCCAGCAAGCCAGAGGCAGCCAATAGAGAAAAAGCCGGCTACTCACAAGCCTTCAGCGTAGCGCCTAAATTTACCCTTCCGCCCACAAATACAAACGAGCTCAGTATACATATCGTGGGACATTCTCTGAAGTGTTATGTTTCTCTAATCAGCAACTGTCTAGATCGACAGACAGGCGACCTTTTGCGTTCAAGAAAGATAACAGCCGGAAGTAGTAAACGACGTGAAAATAAGCTTGGATTATGGTGACTGGTCCGACCAGATCACATACTCCTGCAACTGTGTTTTTCGAGAATGGTCTTTTGTAGCACGCAATTCCCACTTGTATCATATCATATTGTATATCTCGATGATATCGTCGATAGTACCATAGTCCGAACTCCCGGATGGACTGGGTTCCACTCTGTGAAGAGGAAAATGCTTAGGGTTCTGAATGGCCACAGCCATGTTTGTGAGCCGGATTAAGTCTTCTTTTTGCCGGCGAAGCTCCTTCGCTGACTGGTGGTTTTGCTGCCTTAGCATGGCAATGATGCGATCCCTGTCAGAACCCATCTTTTTCTGGTTAATGATTTCGTGTCGTAGCTTTCGATTCTCCTCCTGAAGTGTGTTAATCTGCTCCTCTGACCAACTAATAGACCTCTCATATGACCTCGTAACCGCTGGATGGTATCTGTAGTACCTCCGTTCAGCCAGCGGTGGTGGAGCTTGTGGTATAACCTTATGAATCTCCGCAGCAAACGGTAAGACAGACATTGGATTGTTTATGACTCGGATTTGCCGGGATGGTACAGCACCGAAAGTGAGGCGTTCCCGTTTGCTGAATTTTCTCTCCAAATTTTCGCGGAAGCCGTGCCAGAGGTTCTGGCACCAATCAAGAAAGATGGAAAAGAACTCCTGAATAGCAAGATAGACGGTATGTAGGTTATCGAATTGCCCCACAGGAGAACCACTACTGGAACTCCAACCGGAGAGAGGCGGATGGTTCATGTTTGTACAGAAACATGACCTTGGTTTGATCCTGTATTGGGTCATATATGATCGTTGCCTCGGCGAGTCCAGATTCTCGGTTGGAGCCCGTACCCAGGCTCTGGAGGCCCCCCGAATCAGAGCTCACTATATTAATCGAGCATAGGCCCTATTGTACTGTCCGGCTCATGATAGTCCACATAGTCAAGCCAAAATTTTCGATTTTATTCGCATCATTACTATCGTCATGAAGGGGCCCTTCTTTACGTTGGCCGTGATTCTGACCAGCGCTGCTTTTCTTATTTTCTGTCTCCATGGTGAAATGCGCGACAGTGGAATAGCCACCATTACTTTGGATACATCGTTTCTCGAATCACGCAATATACTATCTACTGAAACACCTGGCATAGACGGTGTAGACTCTCACGTATGGAGTCGCATCACTGAAGTCGCGGGTCGTGTAACGGATATCAACGTACCGAACCCTGTGGAAGACATAGCGTCACATCTTGCAACAAGGGTGTCCGACCTCACCAGCCAAGCCACGGCGTTTCTAGATCCCCTGCTAGATTCTCAACCTCCCAAGATCACTATTGGAACAGATCGAATCTGCTATATCAACACCGACGCTTCACAGCATTGTCGAGCTATTCCGTCGGAAGTCTCAAAGGTCCTTCCAGAACATTTTGACCAAATGTTTAATGTAGAAGTTCCTATTCTTTCCACATTTCTCAAAATCAAAACCCGCGCGTTATTGATAACGGCTCTTGTGGGTGTACTGACAATGGGAGTGGTGTTTGTGGTGCCATTCTTTCTCAGCCTCAAACTGCTGCACGCTGCTTACAGACTGCGAATCATCATCGAAATAATAATTTGGCTTCTGGGTGTAACTTCTTTGATAGTAGCTTCCACGGCTGTTTTTGCTATCCCTTCTTTACTCCGAAATGTCGATATCCTCGAAGTGGTTGACGGGGATTTGGTTTGGTCTCTGGCGATTACGTTGGCGATGAAGATCTTCTATGGAGCATTGTTTGTTGTTTTCAGATGCGCATAGAATGCATGGTTCAACTTCAGTATCTTGGAGCCTTTGAGATGACATGAGGAGTGTTAAGGCTGGTCCTTGGGGGTCACTTGGGAGTTAGAGACTACATCTACAAACGGCTAAGACATTGAGTAGCACAATACAGTGTCGAAGAGCTCAAGATCTAGGAAAGCTCAAATTGGATCTAACAAAAAAACGTTATAACGTACACGCAAATGAGAACCAAAAGACGCTATGAAAACTGGAGTGCAGTAGAGAGCCAAATAGCGACGCCTTTGCTTCGGAACGATTCGGAAGAACCCTTGCTTGTCGGCAATCAGTCGATACCACTCGATTTTCCATCTGTACTCTCTTTACCATGAAGATACGCAAACAATGCATTGGAAAAGGCGCCCATGCTTTTCCTCAAACCGTCAATCATGTCCTTCAACTGATTCGTTATCCGTGTGATACTATCTAAACTCTCGCGTGTCCTAGCTGACGCTGACACGGACCGCTCCAAAGAGGCTTCGACTTTGTCAAGTCGGGAACAGATCATGATGAGGAGGCTTCCATCGTTAGCTTGGATTTACCCACAACGGAGTGGCATGCACCTTCGAATGTCGCCGTTGACAGCACAGTCTTGTGGGTTCACCATTGGCGTGGCATCGGAGAGCATCCCAGTTCCGGGTTGGAAATCAAAAGAGCCCAGTGAATTGTCGGTAGCCCAATGTGTGGACCAATCCCCGGTAAAGTAGTCGCCTTGCGCTGGCGTGCTTGTTGGTTGTGCCATGGCGCCCGTAAGCTGGATAGCAAAAGAATGCACAGAATACGAAAGTTTTCTGAAACCAGAATGAGGGATGCAGAGCCCAGTTCATGGCTTTGGAGGGAGACATGGTAGATTTATTTAAGATGAAAGCTAGCAACCTTGGTCTTCGTATTGTTGCTCTCGGGATACTCCGAAGAGCGACATATTCTCACTGGTCTAGAAGTGACTGTATTTTCTCACATCATGAAAATCCCCTTCGTCGTCTTTCTAATTTTAGCTGTCCCATCCCATGCATTTCGGGGGCTTTCCAGCTTGTGCATTTCTGAGCCACCCTTGCAGCTTGTGGCTGGCGAGACCGTTGTCCAAGCCACGTACGTCGATAAAAACAGCCGCCCCCACCCCCTCCTTGCTGGCTTGCCTTTCCTGACGTGCTATGCTTGTGCTGTAGTAACTACATTCCCGGAAGATGGGATTGCCGCGCGGCTGTCCACTTCTCCAACCCGGTTCTACAGCCAATCACGCACCTTTACAGCTCGGGTTCTTGTCTCTATGGATCTGAGAACGCCAGCTTTTTGGTGCCTGTTGACGTACCAAATGGGGACGCATTTGTTACCTGGTCTGCCGCACCCTTCCTTTTGGCTACTGATGTAGTCGATTGCGTACTGATTGGTTGTTTTAGGACATGCGGGATGGATACAGTGGCCTGCATGCGTGCTATTATCTCAGAGGGGCGCGGCGATCCGCAGCTTCCTGCCTTGCGGGAGGGCACCGTCAAGTGCGAAACGACACCAAAATGTACCAAGACTCCCCATCTGGGGGGGGCCGCGTTCGCCAATAGCACCCATAATAGTGCATCATCAACTACAATATCTACGATAATGCAGCAAGGGTCAGGATGGAGGCCTGGCTTTACCTCTATATGGAACGGAACAACACCGTCGATATCCACAATGAACCCACTTACATCTACTAGAAGTATCACACCTTCAGTCTTGATTGCACCTTCTATCGAGTCTGCGCTTTCTGGTACATCAAAATCCGTTCCCATTTCGAGCACTTCGAGCTCAGTGGAGGCAAGTGGTGATGGTGGCGGTTTTGTCCAAGTTAGCAGTGCTTCCCGAAATAGCCCCCCTTCCGTCGCCCGAAGTCTGCTTACAGTGACGAGGACTGTCACAACACTCCTTACAACCACCATAACGACAGCAAATTAAATATACCTTCTACAATGGTAGTAATCGACAAGGAAGGGTTGACGTTTGGAAGATTGCGATAGGTTTCAATTCCGAGGTGGGAAGTTCTCAGATGCTTGCAAGCAACACTCTTTTTATTTGTAGCTACGATATGATTTGTCGATTTTGTGCCGGTTCATTGAGAACCTACGTTTAGTGAACTTGTAACATTATATTATTGCTTTATGTCATGGCAAGATATACTCCCTCCGACTTTTCAATGTCAAAGTAGCATCTCAGTCTTGTTGTCAGGATGAGAAGCTTGATGTCTTGGTTATATGCCTTTTTTACTAATTGGCTAGACGGCCATTATAGGCACCTAGTATTTCCTTTGTGGAGTAAATGCAGATTTATGATAAAGGCCTTCTAACTCTTTCAAACGAATTTTATCTGTTACTGCCAGTGGACGGGGTGAAGACGGGGTGATACACTTAGATCAACGGCGTCCTCCGTTTAATTTTCCTTGTTCACCACCCGCGGAGCTTGTGCTGCAATGCTGTTTCCGGCAGTTTCTGTTTAGTATTAGTGAATGCGGGCTTTTACATGGATCCGATGTCGGCTTAATGAATCCTTTATGATGAAAAGTGAACTTACTATCTAGGAGACTTCTCTGCTATTTCAATCTCCGTTGCCCCGTCTACCAGTTTCCAATCCGTTCTCGAATGTGTCCATTTGCGCCGCCGCATAGTAAAGGTTCTTTGACTAGCCGGAGGTTTCCTGCTGCGTGCGGCCGCTTCCACATATTTCTTAATTATGTGTGCATCGGTGCTGCATAGGTCGACCTCAGTTGCCGACAATAAATAATAAAGCGGTGAACAAAGGCATGTCCCTGATATCCTGCTGAAGCAGTGATGCGTCTCCTGAAGCGTACTGAACAGGGCCGCGAAGACGCGAAGAGCAGTACCGGTCGCGCCCTGCTGAGCCGTGGTCGTCTTCGAGTAGTGCCCTGGAGACAATGTGAAGGCTTTTGGAAGGATACATGAGGCTGAAGTAGAGCTACCTCTGTCTATCTTTTTTTATCTGTGTTCTGCTCGCCATCAAGTTCAAGCCTGGCTTGCGTCGCATATTGAGGTAGCAGCATCTGTAATGCATGCCAGCACAGGCGTATAACACTTCATCCATCGCACAAGCTCCCACCTCCCCTGCATAGATCGGCCTAAGCACCCAAGCAAGTGTGCCATCACAAGGCACCGCTAAACAAACACCTGAAACAGCTCCCATGAGGATCCAGTTGGGTTGCCCGTCCAAACGGTGTGCAAGGACCAGATCGGTCCAGTACCGTCGCAGGCTGTGACCTGGTGCAGAATTAGATTGTTGCTCCCCGCGCGTGGATACGGCACACCACTGTCGAAAAGTGATATGTCGGGGTGGCCCATAGTGGTTGACGGCGTACCCGTCTTCTCAGTCAGCCCTGCCCGTGTTCCTGTGTGGTATTCTTACCTGAAAGGGTGCCTGCCGGTCAGCGTAGGCTTACCGTCCCTAACGTACGGCGTTAGATTTCGGCATGGCTTCGTATGGCTGCTAGACAGCATAGGTCTCTGGCTGCGCCTGTAGTGCTTGATCCATCGCGTTGATTTGAGCGTTCATGCTAGTCGGTGGCCAAGCAGCCGTCGGTGGAGGGCGAGGGCGACGGGCAGCACTCATGCTCGAGTCCTCCAGCTGGGCTTCCTAGCAAGGGCTGCCGCCGCCGTGAATGCGATTTCTGGAGCCCGCTTCGTGCTCCGGGTGAGGAGGCCAGGGATCGAGTAGGCAAGACATGGCGGGTGCCATTTCATGGGGCTGTATGACTGCATCCAACGCCGCTGTCCGCACCACGGCAAGCAAGGGCGCCGTTGGTGCAACTGGTCTGCCGGCACGTCACAGTGCTGGCGTTGGAGGCCCCCATAGCAAGACGGGGGCTGGCATCCATCCATACGATGCTGCGGTTACCCTCGAAAAGCAAGGCATCCGCCGCGCATGGCTGCATCAAGCAGGCTTGTCGCACGCCGGCCTAGGCTGTTGGTGGACCACTTGGGTCGTCTAGGTCTTATACGATCGTATCGCGACGAGTGACACAGATGGACATACGAAGTCGCATGCACCGGCTTGCGTTCACATTGCGGCGTCATCCCTGGGGGTAGAGTGGATGGCCGCACGGCGGCCTCTTGCGGGGGCGAAAGGCCTGGGCTACGGGCTAGCGCTGTGCGGTATTGTACCCGTTCATTCTTAAGCGCGGCGCGACCTACCTCGCGCCGGACGACCTTCTCGTTGGGAGACTGCTTCCGTGGCAGAAGAGGCCAGCGCATGCAAACCAGATGCCTGGTGCGCGTCGCCCGTCTTTCCTCACGCCAGAGAGGAGTGGAACACGAAGAGCAACGAGCGAGGCGACAGACAGGGCGTCTGGGTCTCGCCGCCTCGGAGCTGCTCTGGGTCGGCCATCGTAGAACGAGCGTGTCGTGGACCTGGGAACGCGTCCCGCTACGATGCTGGTCTGTTCCGCGACGACGGCCGGCCAAGCACGTAGCGTGGCAGACGGGGCCGTGGGCCAACCCACCGGCGGGGGAAAAGCTTCGCTAGCCTGCCCCCGTCCTCTTGTGCTGCCGTCGGTGGTGGGCTGTGGGCGAGGTTCGCGTCGTGGTCTCCGGTCCGGTTCCAGGGGCGGTGCAAGGTGAGTCGGATGGCGGGGCGGCTCGGACCGCAGGGATGTCGGGGCTTCGATAATCGCGGGGCGCCTCGACATCCATCGCTCGCCAGGCTGGCGTGGCGTACAGCAGAGCAGGGAGACGTACCGGGCGTATCTGGTTTCCGAAGTGATACCGGGAGGTACAGGAGAACCCTCCGTCGCGTGCCGTCACGTTGTCCGTATAATACGCATCGGGGAGCTTGCTGGGATTCCCGGCTCAGCTGGTCTCCGACGACCCGATCGCAGGGGTGCCGGCGGCTTTGCGTCGACGAGGGCAGGCGCCGCCGTAGTCGAGGCTAACCGTCGACGGCCGAGCATCTACGGCGAGGTACTTTCATGGTTCGCCTGTGACGACAAGGAGCCGCCATGCGAAGCGACAATATGTGCCATCTTTCGGTGCTCGCGTCGCGTGCTTCCGTCGGCCCAGGACTGTCGGGCAGCCCCGTACTCGCATCACCCACCATAGCGCGTCGCAACGCGCTTTCATAACGAATGGTGGATGATGGACCCCTCGGCTGCTCCCAAGTTCAGATACCATCTGCGCCGCAGCCTTCTATCACCACGCGACGATGACTACGTTATGTACAGGTTGAACGGAAGCGCACTCGCTGTTCTTCTTTGCAGCTCCCAATCGATCCCGCCCCACGCCTCTGCGACGCGCCGGCGTCTGCCTTGATAAGACGTCGAGGGGCATGCCCAACCCTAGATTCCAGCAGCAGGGCAGAAGCTCTATCTGTGGGACGCGTTTCCCCATGCGACGATACTGTGGCAAGTGGCACATCCGTAGGCTCCCAACGAGCTAGGACGGAAACACCTTCCCTGCGCAACGGGCGGGTGCGTCCTCGAATCGTCATTCCACGCCCCTGCTGTCATAAACCTGCACATCACCGCCATCCCTTTGCCGCGCCAATGCCTCGTTCCTCCGCCGCCTGTCGGAAATGCTTGCCAGGTTACGACTGCTTTTGCGCGTGGCTGGGTGTTCTCGTCCCAGTGCGGATTCGTACAGTGCCAGCGTCTGCTGGTGGAGCTGCTCCGCGCTCTCGTACCGTCCCCGACTACAAAAGACTTCCGCGAGGTTGTTCATGCTGCCGAGAGTAAAAGGATGGTGCTGTCCTAGCGTCTTTTCGCACAACTCGCGTACCTGCTGATGGATTTGCTCTGATTTGTTACACTGCCCTTGCCTGTGAAGAACGGTCGCTAGATTGTTCATGCTCGTAAACGTGGAAGGGTGATGTCGGCCTAGCCTCGTCTTCTTCCACTCGATTGTCTGCCGATGCATCTTTTCGGCTTCCTTGTACTTCGCCCATCGTTGACGCACGAGTGCGAGGTTGTTCATGTTGATCAGTGTTGATGGGTGCTGTCCACCTAACACGTTCTTTTTACGGCCGAGTGCCTCCTGATGCATCGTCTCCGCTTCCTCGCACTTCCCCTGCTGTCGAAGTGTTTCTGCCAGGTCGTTCATGCTGGCGATTGTGTCCGGATTCTCGCGGCCCAGAACCGTTTCTCTTAGTTTCAGTGTCTTCCGGTGCATCTACTCCGCTTCGGAATACTTTCCCAGTAAGTTGTATCCCTCAGCAACGTTATGTTGTAACGAGCCTAGCGTTTCCTTTTCCGTGCATTCGTCCTGGAACCTGAGTGCCGATTGCGTATGGGGTATGTATGATGTCCATATGTCTTGATTCTCATGCGTCGGCCATGGAAACGCCCGCGAGAGATGCTCTATTACACACGTCACTTGCTGGCTGTGCTCGTCCTGAGTGCGGAGCCAGTTCCGCATCGTGAGGCGTATAAGCCGATGGATGTCAAATCGATCTAGCGTGTCCCGATTCACGATGAATGCGTACGCCTTCAAGATGCTGATGGCTTCATCCCTTTCAATGTCATCCTCGCCAGCCGGGAGTAAGGAGAGAGGAATGTTCTTTTCCTCCAGGTAGCAGATAAATCGAAGAAAGTCCGCTGCAAGCGGATTGTTTCGGGTGACTTGGTCCAAGGAAATGAGCCACGTCGTAGCGACCGGGTTCCGCACTGCTTCGTACCGATCCTGGTCGTCAAAGTCCCGGCTGAGCATATTGATTATCGTACGGTCATTCGACTGGCAGTACCCGAGGCACTTCGAAACCGCGACGTTCGTGTTCGCGGCCATGTAGGCCGAGGCCTGTTTGATCGCTAATGGGAGGTACGCCAGGTGTTGGAGGAGCTGCGCGGTGCTCTGGTCATCGTCGGTTTGTGTCGCCTCTACGCCGTTCCGTAACAGCTGGGTTACCTCCATATGGTCCATTGCGCGAAGGTGAAGAGAGTACCTGCGGGTGCGAAATCGAACCGCCGCCTGGCGATTGCGCGTCTGAACTCGTTAATCCTGCCCGCGTAGCTCGTAGGGGGATGAGGAATGGCACCTGGCGATCCTGCTCCACCCCAGCGAGTGGCATTTTCCCAGGTACATGTCCGTCTGGGGGCGGCTAAACGTCCATAATATACGTAAAGGTAGAGATTTATATGTAAAGGAGATTAAGTCACCGGCCTGCTATGCTATATCGCAGAGGGGGCTGCGCTTGCCACGGCAGCGTCAGCATACCGAGCGGTGGGAAACAGGAGTGGACCAGGTATGCTGAAGTTATGAAGCCCAAGATACTGGGCAGTCTCCTTCGCTTTTATGCGATGGGATAACAACTAAAAAACGTCAACGGTACGGATCAGGAGCTTCGCATGGCCGCGGATGGCAAACCCTCCGTAGCCACCATGAGATGCGCTGACGGCAGCCTCACCAACGAGCATGCGTAGCGCCACAACTGCAGCGTGAGCACAACCAAGCGGCTAATTTGGGAGGAGCCCATCGCTATGGGCTGCAAAGTTTACCAGAAATACTGTCGAAGCTTTTACTATTCTTTTAACTTGATGGAAATAAATCGACTCTGGATACGTATCCTCCGTCGCCGTTCAGCCGCTATCCTGCACTCCATGCCGTGCCCTTCTTCGCGTCGTATCCAGGCTCAAGACCTTACCATATATGCCAAGGAACACGCATGGGGTTTGGGCGCATGGACAATTGGGGTGAGCCAATGACATGCAAGAGCCAAAGTATCGGATGCCAACGTGCCGTACCGCCCACAACTCAGGGAAAAGCAGCTCTGTGAGTAGCACAGCAGGGAACCCAAATCAATACTATTTCCCATTTGCTTCAGTGAATTACTCTGCCATAACTCGGTTACGCGTTGGCTACGAATGGAAGCATAGCAAAGAACCGTTCTGAAATAGAACGGTTCCCTTCAAGTTATGTTAGGAATATATAGCCTTTGTGTACCAAATACTCGGTTATGCCCAGCTGTGAGCTCTTGCATGCCACCGTACCAAGCCGAATCCAAGGTTGAAGGCACTTCGTCCACCGCTTCTTCACCAACCATTTTCAAATTCCTCAAGGATCGCTCTCACAATTCGACTGTTGATAGGCTGGTTTTCCAAAGCTGCCGTTTCGCTGATCTCCAATGCAAACGCGCATATTTCGAGCAACTTTGGGGGCGATTCCCGGAAAATCTGGGCGGCGATGAAGGGAAGCATCGCATTACCAGGTGTGTTGTGGCTGTGTCCAAAATTGAGTCAGTGAGAACATCTGCTAAAAAGATAAGCTAAAAACGCACACTATCTCATCTGCTTGAGGAGAAAAGATGAGAAGGAAGAATGGCCAGGGTCCCGCCAGCACATTCCATCTTTTGGCTACACGTTTTCTCTCAACTAAAATCCTTCTGGTGATTGGGGTTGAAAGACAGTATTGAGCGCTCATGTAAATATCGAGAACTATGCTCGAGTTACGATAGCCTTTCTGTCGGTGAATATGGCCTCCCTGTCTCTCCATTGCAACGTGATCTTCAAGCCGCTTCAAAACGCGGGCAAGCTGCACATACGCAAGCCTCGAAACAAAATCAGGGCTGTGCCTATCGGTGATTATTTGATCCAGCGTTCCCAATGTATTGATTAACGTTTTGTCTGCGATGGAAACATCGTCTGGAAGCCTCGTACTGCTGAGAAGAGCGGACCAATATTCGAGTACCGATTCAAGATTCTGAATAAAGTAGGTAAGTGCGTCTTGACGGACTAGGCTCCTACAGAAGGAATTGATTAATCCAATGTGTATGGAGTTCGCTGGATGTCTAGGTTTATTCAACGTGGACGGTTCGTTTGGAGAAGTCTTAATAGCGTATGGCTCCTCCATCTGAATATCACAGATATCCAGGGTCATCGCCTCAAATCGGCGAGTTAGTTCCGCCACTCCAATTGTCGAATCTATATGAAACGATTGGGGAGTCATAATGAGATGCTAATAGGACCTTGATTCTGTAAAATGCCAATTCAAGCTACTTATACATTGAGTTGAGCGGGTAGATCGCATACACAGGTCCCCAGATCATGGGTACGTCAATTAGGTAGCTTAGGGGTTTTCTCCTGGCTCTGGGACTCATCCAGACACCAGGTTCAAGGCAATGGATGCAAAAAATCTAAAAATAGAGTAAATTAAACAAGTCAGCCTTTTAGGAACAGACCTACTGATTAAAATTTCCCCAGCTCTATATCGCAAGCATCCAAACTTATCAATTTCCCTAGCTAGATGCGTCAAATGAATAACCGTTATTTCATCTCGACTCATTGTGACTCAAGATGTATCTATGTCGCTCATGACATATGAAGCTTTTGAAACATGATTCCGGTTAAGCACTTAGGAATTTGAGAGAAGAGTCATTCCATTGAACTAATTCACTCAAAATCACGAGCCTGTTCTGGACGCGGTCTAGGAAATCAACAAACGATTTGACAGAGATAAACAGAAACACAAGCTACTAAAGCAGTCCACACCCCCTCCGCACGAACATACACCCACGAAAACTGGGAAAATTCTACTGGTTCTCGCAGTTTTTCTGCCGCTTGAAAAGCTGAGGCCTCTCTGTCTCGCGACCGCTGCTCTGGTCAAGGAAACTCTCAACCTTTCGCTTGTGTGGGGTGATCAAGATGCCGGATTCATGACTCTTGTGTTCCTGAGAAATAGCTTGCTCTCCAGCATCGGCTTCCAAACCATCGAGGCCATCTATGTATCCAATGTCCAAGGTACCTGGAAGCTGTTGGTCATCCAGGCCAAACAGTCCATTCTCAGACGTGTTTCTGATGTCCCTAATCAGCAAATGCAGATCATGTTCCCAGTCCTCGGATATGTTGTCAATGAGAGGCCATTGCGGATGTCGCGTATCTTGTGCCATAGGCTGGAATCCGGGTGCCATTGGATGAATAGTGTCTTCGGCATACTTGTTATCGTACTCTCTGTAACCCTCATCATCATCATCTTCGTATGTTTCGTCATCTTCGTCTTCATCTTCGTCGTCGTAATCCTCCGTTGCAATATCGCTGAGGCTAGAAACAGAAAGAGTGAGATCTTCAACGGTATGGTGTGGTAGAAGGTCAATGCCGTTTGCTTGTCGCCTCTCTCCAGAGACCTGCCACTCATCATTCCACGCAGGTGGGCCCAGAAGAAGCTCGCTTTCCATAGAAGGAAGCGGCAGCAATTTCGGAGAGATGAGTTGGGTATTGACAGGTACACAGGATCCTATGTTGACCCGAGCGGGGATTGTGTCCGTGGAAAGAAGGAATGCTTCCATGAATTGCCGGTTCCAGGCTAAGGACTCAAGCTTGTCAAAGGCATCCTTTGCTTCAACTACAGAGTCCCACACCTCCATGAGAGTTTTTAGATGCTGCCGAACTCCGAGATAAAATTCGCGTCCAAACTCGAGACGCTGACGGTACGCAGTTGCGATGTCAACACTGTCGCCCTGGAGGTACTGGGAGATGAAGGTAATCTCTTGCTGATTGAAGACCGGCGGCGAACCTGGTGAGATTTGTCCAAAGGTGGCAATAGACAGTTGGCGCTTTACCAGATCGCCAAACTGAAGAATATCGAAGCGAACCTGATTCTGAGATGCATCAAGAGTGTCCATGATGGTATGCGTAGTTGTTTCTAGTGGTTTAAAATAGTGTGAGAAAACGGAATGAGCTGTAGGTTAAAAATGCAAGGTACGAATACATCGAGAAGAAAAGCGCAAAGGGGTTTTTGTATATCTCTAAATTATCACAAGCTGGGGAAGGTGAAGGGCAGCGTGATGGTGTACACTAAAAGAGTCACCAACAACTTGGTGACAACAGTACAGATGATGTTTTCCAACTGAGATGATATTCCTGGAGGGTACGACTGATCTCTCAAAGGCATCACCTTATGCGGCAAGTGACCAATACTATGGACTCGTCATATTCAGCGTGTTTTGGTGGCTTGGGGCCAAAAGCTGGGCAATTTTGAAACACAAGCCACTATAAATAGAACCGCTGCAAGAACGACGTCCCAGTCTCTGGGCTTCGGGAAATAACGGAAAGCGGCTTTCAATTTAGAAGCGATACCAAAAGAGTAATGTTATGGGTGGAAGAAAAGTCTGATTGCTGTTGGTTTTGACTCTCAGAATATTGTTGATCTAAATGCAGCGCCAGCCACCTCGAATATCCGCCAGAGCTTGTATTGCATCCATCATTGCGGTATCATTGAGAAGGTTCATATGATAAGTTTCAAGCTGGAATTCGAAAATGGACCGGCGTGCCCCATATATGTTTTACGCTTCAAAATCTGGGCTACTAATCAGTGTACAACTCTCTGGGGCAGTACCATGAGCCGAGTTGAGGTGCAGTCGTGTAAAACCTCCAAAAATTGACGAAATACTTGGAGATTTGATGCGCTGAGGTCTGCGGGGGTATCTTTTTCTCCGCTAAGAGTAGCAAGCGAATTTTCCATTCGCAGCTCAGCCAAACTGCGTGCGACATATTAATAGACCGCCCAGCCCATATCATCAAATTTTCCACTTTGAAGAGATATTCTTGAAAGGCTAAGGGAACTTGTTGCAGGATAGTCAGACAAGAGCATCTAGTGTAAGACCAGTATTTGATCAAACCATGACGTAGTCAAATTGGTTTTTTTCCCGGATCGGGTTCCTGGACTACCATGGCAGCAATACGAGGGAAAGTGAGGTAAAATTAGCTGCCTCCCATCTATGACCTATTTTTCTTGTTGATAAAAATAACAAAAGCCTGTGAAATTGCTGACTTGATGAAAGCTGACATAATCTACTAAGATGTTTTGAGGCCACAGCGTCCTCAGTCTTGTACCTAAGATCCAGAATCCTGGATCAAGGTGTCCCCATTGGTCGCTCTTAAGGGATGTCAACATTATGGGCGAATCAAGCAATGGAGTTTTGTTAAACTATATATCTATACACGGCATCTATCTGAGATAGATCTGAGAATTTAGGAGCAACAGCACCGGAAAGCGTCAACACTCAAAAGTATCCTAGGCACACTCAATATACACTTGAATCTTCAACGAATCCCGAGGCTTTTCAATTACTTCTTAGAAGCCGGAATATAGCTCATTAACTTCCATTATATTCCACCCTTTCGCGGATATATTCAATTGTGTACTACCTTCTACGCGTTAGGTCTACTTTGGATATAAAGCCAACATGGGTCCCATCAAGTTCACCGTCGCGTTTGTCACAGCTTATGCAATGACGAAATAGTCTGAAAACACCGCTCAACTCCTGAAACATCACTGATAATTTTTCTAGCGTCAATCACAAAGTAGAAAAGCGAATTCAACAACGCCCTGACAGCCATGTTCAAAGCCAATCTCGAGACGGCTGTCGCCGATCTCGACATTACGAAGACTCATCTACTACAACCCGCACTTCTACCTCTACATCCCACTGAAGCTATCTGAATTGCGACTAGTTCCAATTGAATTCCAGTGTCTACTTAGGTCTATGGCAAATTGTTCCGGTCAGGATGCGTCACACGGAGAGTTGGGCGAGATAAAGCAACAATGTGAAATGGCTCAGGATGCCAAATGATCTGTAAAGTCTATCACAGGGCGCTGAGGGGTTTTAACAGTGGAAATATATCACAGCTACTCTTGGCATTCCTTGCGTGAATTTGGCTACAGTTCTTTTGGTAAATTATGTCTAACTGACCGAAGAATCGTGGACATGGATTCTTTGTAGCAAGTGGCATTATAACTTCACTGTAGGAGACTCGGAAAGGTGTAATCAGGCGCTCTTGGGGGTTCTACTCAAACAGCCGTAAAATAAAGAACTCCAACGCCCAGTAAATTATTCACCTCTTGCGCACAATTATCTCCAAGATTTTACAAGCCACTATGATAGCGTCATTCGCAACATTATACGAAGGACCGATATTGAGATATGATGATAATTGAAAGGAACGCATGAAGAACACTGAAATTCGATTGGAAATTCGAGAAAATTCATCTTACAATGCATGGAAGGCGCTGATATAAGGTAATAACGATGGTGAATTCCAAAAAAAGTGCAGGCAATTTTTTCATTGATAATCGGTTTGTACTCGTCTTTTAGCTTTTCTTCAAGTTTTGTAATGCTACTTGTAGGGCTCGGTATTCTTGAGACTATTAATGCGCCGACTACAACCGGGTTGACTTGAAATGTGGATTCGAGCTCGCGTCGATGAATAAAGCCGTGGGATATGAAGAAGAGGAATGCAAATACCTTAATTGCCCCGAATACGAAAAAGCTATTAGTAAAAGGACGGGAGTGAGTTAGGTCAGCGATAGTACATATTTGATTCAATTTGAGCTATCGATATTCAGAATCCTGGGATGGTAACAAACGGAACAACAAAATCCTGCACAGTAACCCGCCAGGGGTAACGCGAGTCCAAACCGTCCACATAAAACACTTCATGCTACCGTGTAGATGCGTTTCTGTCCAACTCTCTCACGCTCCTTGTTGATTTCTGCGTCAATCTTTGTTCGGCGGAACTTGTTGTTGAATGCTGTGCGAGACCACACATTGATGCTGGTGGCATCACCTGCATTTTTGACAAAACCTACCACGTATGTCCGCGGCCACCTATTTTCGTGCTCCTGTTCAGCAGAAGTGTAGTTTAGTACCTTGATGTCTTCTCTCTTCATCCCTCTGAGCGTGGAATCGGGGGTGGCCTTTTTGAACGACCTGCGGTGCCCCTCCGTTGTCCCCAAGAAACGGTCTGCAGCCTCCGGATAGTCGGACTCTCTCACTAAGATATGTCTCTCTTGATCTAGATGCTCCTCATTCAAGCTTGGGAGTGCAACGTCGAGATAGCATCCAATAGCCAGCTTGATTTTGCCAGTTGTTGGCTCATGTTCAAGGCTATCAGGGTCATGTTCGAGGGTAATTGAATCCCACTCTCCGGCTGGCTCGACCAAATCGTTCCCGAAACCTATCTCTTCACGGTCTTCTTCGGGGCTTTCGCTAAAAAGTCTATCCCTCGATACGTTTTCCTGCCGAAGGGGTATGTTTCTGGGATGGAGCAAGCGATACGCTGTGATGATGCTTCTCAGCTCTGCATCGCCACCGCAATCGCCATCCAGGAAAGCAAGAAGCTCGGGGCATTTTTGAATCCAATCACGTGCGAAGGTAAGTAGATTGCCTGGGCTGTCGTCGACCTCGTGTTTTAGCCTGAACTCTAGGCGGAATTGCACATCCGCGAAGTCGCACCCATAGAGTGGACACTCATGCTCAAGTGCTCGCCAGCCAGGATTGTTAATGACGGCTGCTGTTTTCAAGTAGAACCGTGGCAATTCTTTTTCAGATAGGCTACCTTGTTGTTGTTCACATGTTTGGGTTTGAAGAGGCTGTTGAGCAGGTTGGGGAGTCGGAGATAGTTCACTAGGGGCGAGCTGAGAATGCACAGGTTGCGGAGTGGGGGACAATTCAATCGGCGGCTGCTGCTGAACGGTTTGTGGCTGATCCGGGGTAGATGATTCAGTAGAGGGCTGAAGCTGAGTGGGCTGAGTCGAAGGCTGATGTGTGGACTTTTCAAGAGAAAGAGGGGGTCCTTGTCCCGGAACCCGTCCTCTTACCTCATAGACCGAAGGGTCAGGATCTACACTGGTTGCAGGAGTTGACTCGGCTCTATCTTTGGTGTCGGAAGTCTCTGCAGTTTGGCTCCTTGTTTGGCGACTCAAAACTGTGGATAATGAAGCTTGAAATTGACTCAATACCGAGCTCGGTTCTGGGACAGTAAATCCGGCCTTTTCAGCGCAGTCACGGAAATTTTTGAGCGCGGTCTTGAATTTCTTTTCGCTCTCTGTCCATTCAACGGGAAACCCTTGCTCCCTTTCGCTTGCATCCTCAGTGTATTCCAGCGAAGGTGCCAGTTCACAAAGAAAGGGAAGCAATTTCTCATCAACTGCAGCATGGGCCCCGCCTGATTCGTGATACCGAAGGATTTGACGCGCAAGCCGCTTGGCAGTACGAGCCTCGAGCGATGGTGTGTCCATGTTTGTAGGTGTGTATGGGAACATGAAATAGTAGAGTGCGATGTATCATTACAAAATGGAAGCAATCAACCAGCACAGCTTCCACAATAAATAGTCAACCAGTCGTCCCATCCCCTGGAGCTTGTAGTCGTGCCCACGATCTGGGAGGTTATGCCAATCTCCAGGCTTTGGGATGCTAACTCCCCCATTCTTGGTTTATAGGTAATGTTTTATATATGGCAATAGAAACTTAGTTTCCATGGCACTTGCGGAGGCTTCTATCATTATACGAATTTCGCCCAAAATGAATATCATCGAGCTGTACTCTGTTCTTTTCGTAGGCCTCCTGGGTATTTTCCCCAGTATCCAGGTCATTTTTCAGTCGCCAAGGGTCTCCAAGCTTTTAGCGACTGCCTTCGGGCGCTTCGTTCAGTATCCATTAGTTTTGAAGGGGGGAAAGTGGACAAGCGTCACTCGCCTGGAATTTCTCTCTTTTCTTGCCTTTCTTGTCTGCAATATTTTTGCATTGGTTATTAGAGTTGTCGATGTGCGAGATTTTGAGAGAAGATCAGCAGTCCTCTCGGCAATCAATATGACACCGCTCTTTTTGGGTGGAAAACCGAACCCAATCATGGACATCGTCGGTGTTTCCTCGCCCGCCCACCACCTCTTCCACCATTGGGTTGGCCGGGTGGCAATCCTGGAAGGCCTGCTTCATGCGACTTTATCGATTGGACGATCTGGAAACAACCCTTTGAAACTATCGGGCTCAATGGTACGTTCGTCTTCTCATTTGTTCGCTGGTACTAATAGGTAGGTGGCATTTTCATTATTGACAATATCCATCGCGTCTCTTTGGATTGTCCGGCGATATTCCTACCGGCTGTTTCTGAACTTCCATACGGTATTGACCCTATCTACTCTCGGGGGAATGCTTTGGCATGTACTCTTGGAACCTCAAAGTATAGGTAGAGTCCCTGTTTTCGTTGGGTGCGGTCTCTGGATGGCCAAGATTCTTTTCTGGCTTTTCAGGATATATATCGCGACTCCCGGGATTGTTCAGGCACGACAACACGAGAACGGCGCATTATACGTCCAAGTTTCCTGTTCAAGGCCCGTTCGTGTGTTTCCTGGTTGTTATTTCTTCCTGTTCCTTCCTGGGCGGGTCTTCCGTCATGACCTAACCAGCAGCTTCCCTGTGCTGGTTATGTGGCACCCCTCCGCATCCATCACCAGTAATAATACGGAAATCGCCTTCCTTCTTTCTGGCCGCGGTCGACTGTCAAGCCTTTCGCGCCTTGAGGTTGGCCACAGCCTGCTCCTCGATGGGCCCTACGGACGGAAACTGGATCTCTGGAACTACGAAACTGTGATCCTCGTAGCGAAAGGCATGGGTATTGCTGGTGTGCTTTCGTCTGCTCTAGCATTACTTGACCGAAGAAACCAGGACGTACAGGCCAAGAAGGAAAAACAACACCAAGATACGCTATTTCGAGACTTGACGCGCAAAGTTGCCATTGTATGGGTCCTGGAGGACAACGCTCAGGAAAACTGGGCGGCCCCGGCTTTCAGCATTTTGCAAGCACTCGACTCCGAAGAGGTATTTTACTTCATTCCTTCTGGTGTTTAAAAGGCTGACATTTTCGTTTTCATACATTCCTATTGGTATGGTGCATATACCCTTCTGGGCAAGAGGCGAACCCCCCGTTCCAGGTGAAGAGGCATTGGCAGTGCTTCTACTCCCAAAGGGATAGAGAGGAGAAGTACTTGAGTTCGCTCATCTCGCAGGACACTCGGGCACCGGGTAGAAACGTGGTGTTGGGTACGTGTCCTATTGGTAGGAGCATAACCAGAGGGGTGCTAATACACTCTAGCATGCGGCGATGCGGACTTTGCACACCTGGCAAGACAGACCGTGATACGCCACAGTAGGACTGATTCCCCCATCCACTTTATTGAGTCCGAGTATCGACCTTCAAGCCATGGGGGGCGTGCGAAAGTCTCGGAGCTGAGGCGGCAGGAGGAAGGCGAGGCTGGTAGCGGGAGAAAGCGGCTCCAGCGAGTGGTCAGTACGATTGACGAGAAAATAGCTTCCCCGCCGGGTCGCAAGACTGAGAGGGCCATGGTTTGAGAAAGAATGTCGGCAGAGGCGCCAGCCGGCTCTTATTTTTAGTGGACTTGGACATGAATAGATTTTACAAGATTGATCAACCATGTTATTACCTCCTCGATCGTTTCTAAATGCGGGTGCTGTGCAAGAGTCGATGTGGTAATCGCTTGATGTTGGCGAAGCAATGGAGAATGCGATGGTTGAATCGCAAACCCACGTCCAGCGTGTGGCGAGGAAGCCTTTGACGGAGGGCCGACATCTGAACGTGTTTCAAGTAAAGCTTCTTTTTTGGTGTCAAAGAATGTTTCCAATCATTCGGAGTGTGCTATTCCCATACATAGCAATTGTTTGTCCTGGGGTTCTAAAAACGTCAAAATACAAGCCGACGAGTCGGTCAGCGGTTGCTTCCCCTAGCCAGGCCACTGGCTTTCTGTGGCCGCGTTCCGGGAACGGGATGGTGCGTACTAAATTTAGCACCAACCTGGAACCCCGCAACGGCGGTAGGAGGCACGCGCTGAAGCATCAGGGCTATCTCCAGTATATATGACAAACGGCCGCGCTTAAATACACGCCGCAGAGTAAGAGGCATGCCCGAGGCTTTAGTGCTAGTATTTCACCACATCACGACCCCAGCCCGACTTAGAGACGTACAAGATACCATGGCCCCGCGGGTTCGGTCCAAGGCGCAAAGGCGCAAACGGTCCTTCTACACTCGGCGCCAGTCTCTCGTTAAGAAAGTTCAAGATCTGAATGCGTTGACAGACGCCAAGGCTGCGCTTGTATGTATCTACAAGGGCCAAACGTTCTTTTATGACACAGAGGGCCTTCTGTCCGAGTTCCAAATTACACAGGAGGGTCAACAGGACCTGAGCTTGCTTGGTGGCACAGACTCGAACGGCGAGTCGGCCGCATCGTGCGACTCCGAGTTCTCTTTCCCCCTCTCAACGACATCCTCTTCCGGCCAATCGACGAGAGAGTCTTCGGAGGCGGCCCCTGCCGTGTCTTTCTCTTCGCCTGCAACCAACAATGGCTCTCTCGGCGCGTTCGATTTCTTGCATTCCGGAGCTCAAGCCCTGTCGACACTCCTGCAAGGCACGTCGCGTCCCACAACAAAACGGCAGCAGAGCCAGCATCCGGCTCGTAGCGCCACCCTCAACCTGGACTTCTTTGGGCTGCAGGAAAACCAAGGCCATGCAAGCGGCGAGGCTACACTTGACTGATCAACTTTGCTTTCGCGTACTTTCGCCGTTCTATACAGGGTGTTATAGGTAGTACAATCAATATTTTGCGCTGTCAAACATGCATACGTGATGTGTCAGTGCCCACGTGCCAGGTGTTTGGCGTCTAGTGTCGGGCCTGACTCCGGGGGCTTCCTGTGGAAGAGAAACAAGTGGCGGACTATTTAGTTGAAGGCTGTCCACGAATGTCACCTCAATAGGCGCCCACTCAATTTCGCACGTAGACTTCACAAGCGTGATTGCGCCTGCTCTGATCACCATGCGGCCTGGAATCGTGCCCCTCGCGCTAGCAAACTATGTCATTGGTCACTCATGGGTCGAGCAGGCGCGGCGGATCGCACTGAATGGCACACTAATCCCTCCTGCGGGGTACATGCGCGGCTATGTGGGCAGAAACGACCCCGGATTCACGGATGCCGCTAATACCTATCTGTTACCGCCCCACGGGCGGGCCGAGGGAAGGATCCTGCATAGCGACGATCGTATGTGCGGCAGCCATCAGACGATTGGCAATTACACTCCTGGCTACCCCATGTTGTTGGCCGCGCCCGGGGACCTCATCGCCCTGCGCTATCAGGAGAATGGGCACGTGTCGTTGCCCGAGAAGGGCTCGCCCAAGCCAAGCAATCGCGGGACCATCTACATATACGGTACAAGTGAGCCATCAAACGACGATCGCTTTCTGGACATCCACCGTGTCTGGACGACGGACGAAGCAACGAACGAGCAGACAGGGAGGCTGCTTGGGACGCGAAACTTCGACGACGGCCAGTGTTACCAGATCAACACCGGGGACCTCTCGTTGCAGCGACAGAACGCTCTGAACAAAAACGCCCAGGATCCCCAGGGGGGGGATCTCTGGTGCCAGGTGGATGTGCGACTACCGTCTGATCTGCGTCCGTCAGGCATCTACACGCTCTACTGGGTCTGGGATTGGCCGACTGTCGAGAATGACCCATCGTCCCCTGACGAGTGCCCGGATGGCAAGTTCGTGTTTCCTGAGATATACACATCGTGCCTGGACATTAAGCTCACCGCCGATGGCATTTCCAATGCCGGTCCCATCGCGTTTCTTCCTCACCAAGATCCTAGCTCCAGAGCGATCTATGAACAGATGGAAGATGTAGTTTTGATTGTTTGATTCGTAGGCAACGCTCCGGGATGGCTGGGCAGTCGGTAACGGGATGGTGTCGCGGGGTCGCTTGAGTTGGACATCGCCAGGCGCGACTATAAGCCTGCAGTGATTTTCTCTGGTTGTTCCTTACCTAACTTGTTTACCGTTCATAACACCGTTGTTTCTACCAAATCGGGAGTTTGAGTGCAGCAGAAGCCGGGATCCCGTACCGGGGATGCAGCCCGCCGGTTGCGGCTGTGGGTGGCATCCGCCGTCCTGGTTCGCGGCCTCCGGGGGGCACGTAGATAAGACGATATATCCTGTGTTCATCTCAGAGTCGTTCCATCGGTGTGCATTGCATCGCTCGTCGTGACTATGGAGCTCGTCGGCATCATCCAGGTGCCGCTTTCTGCGTTTACGTACGACGCGAACGTGGGACGGGGGCTGGATCCGGCCGTCGTGACAAAGCTCGCGCGTGTCTTTCGGAGGACGCGGTGCACGCCGAAAAGCAGGGAGAACCATGCCCATGGCTTAGTCGATAGACAGACACTAGCGACGATCCTGTCCAAGTCGCGCTTGTCATTGCGAGACTTACAGTCGACCGTGAAATACAGCACATACCAGAAAGTCGTGCTCAGGCGCTGCATCCTCTGCTTGGAGGGCCGGCAGCGGCTTGCAGCAGCGGAAACAACGTTTGGGCCCAAGTACTGGTGGACTGTGCGGCTGTACTTCGCCCCGCAAGGTAGAGCCCTGGAGCGCCACGCCCAGTACCACGAGCTGCTAATCAGGCTACCACAGGCCTACCGTTGGCCCTGGCCAACCATCACCTCACGCGGGCTTTCTCGCACCAAACCCGGTATTCGGACGGGGAGATCTACCGTTCCCTCCGCAAGGAACAGCTCGCTAACCGCCAGCGGGCGGCCCAGGAATGGCGGGTGCAACTCACGCCCTGCAAGGAGAAGATCCTCAACCAGCTCCTTAAGCGGCCGCCTCCCGCGGGGTCGGAGGAGTCCATCGTGGACGCGCTCGACGCCCTGATTCCTTATCCAGGCTTGTGGGAGGGACTCGAGATGGCCAACTGGCATAGATACCTTGCCTTGCACTGGGACGAGCGGATCATTCACTTCTTGCGAAACCACCTTCTCTCGACGTACGAACGTATCGTCGGCACGGTCGCCCATGCCAAACAGCATATCGATGTAGCGACAGTGCGCTGTCTCGCCCTTCGCTGCCCGCGCAGCAAGATGGATGCTGTGTTTATCCGGAAGAAAATGGACAGTGGCGAGATATTTCGCGGCATGACCGACGCAGCCAGCCGGCGCCAGGTCTTGGAGAACATTCTCTCTGTGCACAATATCATCCCCAGTTTGAAAACGTTTCACGAGAACATGAAGTATTTTGCCATCGGGGCCAAGATCCTCCGGCAGCACATCATGTCCGAGGCGGAGGGTGAAAGTAACACCAAGGGGCAGCCCCAGACTTTGGCCCAAGTGCGATGGACCCAGCCACCACGGCCCACGATCGAAGCGGCTGATGGTGCTTTCTTGCCTGTGCCGGGCCTCGATGAGGAGCTTGCATGGAAACTATTGTTTCTGGTCGCCCTTCGGTGGTTTCCGTACTTGTCGAATGATCAGCCAAAGCAGGACACACGGGGCGAGACCATACTTGCAGGTGTCGACGCTGGTTTCGTGTATCGGCTCCAGAAAGAAGCCCGCCGACTAGGCTTCTCGTCATCAAAAATCGAATCCGGGCTCGCTGGGCCGCAACCCGTCTCTCGTGTACCGCTTGATGTGCCAGACCGTCAAGTCGACTTGAAATGGAAATGTGCGAAGCCAGGTCTTCGCGCTTTCCTCCATCTCCAACAGCATGCATTTCTCCCGGACCTTGTCCAAGCCACGGGAGAGGATGGCCTTGTTCCACTGTTCGTGTTTCGTGATATTCTGGATGCCTTTTTCGGTCACGATACTTTCATGATCGACGTGGCAGATTCTCCGCCCAGCTCTGCCCCGTCCTTCCCTTTTATGGTGGTAGAGGAACAGCCGGCCCCCGACGGACCCGCTGCAGACGTGAATTCGACCAGTGCGAATAGATCGGCCTCTGCAAGGAAGTTCCAACCAAAGTCTGCTAGCCGAAATAAAGGAAAGCAAAGGTGGCAACCGTTCCATCGTGCGAAGGCAGGAGACACATCCAGACGGGCTGTGGCAAAGCTTACCAGAGCTCTACCAGGCCACGAAAGGGTCAATTTATCAAGGCGTCTATCCATTCATTCGTCACAAAATGAGGCACAGGCCATCGCTATAGATGACCGTTCGGCAATCTCAGAAGTTTCCGTCGCAACAGAACCTGTAGCATCAACGACAGAGGCAGTTGGGAGGAACACAGCGCGCCGCTCCTTGGTCGCTCCTCCAGTCTCAGTTTCCCGAGCACGCCCAAGGACTAACCACCCACAGCAGCTGACACGGACAAACAATCTTCGGTCCAAGAAACACTCAGTACAGTCATCCGCTCATCGAAGTAGGGTCGATCCTTCGCTATTGGACGCGAAATCAGTATCAAGAATCAGAAAGACAGAAGTGGCGCAAAAGCCCAAGGCCAAGCCTATTACATTCGAGAAGATAACCGCAGCAATTACATCAAGTCCTTTGCCATCGCAGATATCTTTCGCCGATAGCGAATCCCCAGCCTTCCTATCTTCACCAGCTCCGCTACCTTCTCAATCCACACAAGCCAATTTGACGACGATAAAAAGGAAGAGAAATGCAGTATATATGGAAGCGTCACCACGACTGAAAGACTGGATTATCGGCAAACCACTAGTAGAAGAGCCGCAGCGAAAGCGACGGAGATCTCAAGCTACATCGCCCTTTACTCCAGAAGTCGAACCGCAGCTGGCTCTGAAGCAGAAGATGACGAGTAAAAACAAAGCATCGCAAAGTGCGGCTAACTCATCAGAAAGCACCACAAGCGGAACAGCTGTCTATGCCGAAGATCAGCAAAGATCTCCAGTCGCAGCTCCCAGTCGTGGTTTAAGTGATCCTTCTGAGATACAGGATACACGCCTACATAAGACTCGAAGTACCCATATGGCCACAGCCGACTTAAGGAGGGCGGATAGCTCACACACTCAAACTCATTCGAGTATAGCCGATGTCGCAGACGAGGGTACCTCAAATCAAGCACATCATGTAGAGGTGGATCTTGTGAGCGACATTGACCGCGAAGCAGAGACGTTTTCACAAACGAGAACAGAATCCCCTGGAACGTACGGAGCAGATGACTGGTTCACCTTGGGGACATCAGCTCGGTCTCGAGTCGCCACCCCGGAATCGGACTTTTAGGCAACCGGTTTCATATCGCTAAGGGCTCTTCGGTTCGCTAAACCATACCCTTGGAGATCATGTAGATTGTTAGCTCTCTTTGGTCATTAGGACTCCTTTGGTAGGGCAGATAATAATTCTGGAGATATTAAATAAAAGAAGTTCTACTTCTTCCATGTTCAATTTTTGTTTGACAGAACATCTGTAACGAAGTGCGAGGTATGATACCATGACATCTTGGATCACAAACACCTCCAGCATCAGTACAAGTTGCCTTGAGTTACTGGACCCTTTGCTGCTGAAATATGGCTCTGGTGCCAGCTAATGAGTTTCGGGTGGTGATTTATGCTTTCCGTCAACTACTAGGCAAAGCCAGCATAGAGCGAAGGAAAGAGTCTTCAGTCGGCGCTTAGGTTTAAACTGCCTTGTAATGAATCGGCGTTCGTGTCTAAACCTACCTAACCGTACGGAGCAGGACGTAGATCGCCTTATTTTACCCTGTCTAGAAGGATTCTGGAATGACTAGAGCATCGTGACATCCTCACAGCTGTTCATTGCTTGTCTCCGAAGGAGCGGGTTGCTGAGGGACTTGTAACTGTTGAAACACATCGTCTGGGCACGTTCCTCCGGATATGGCGTCGCGGATCCAAGCTCTCGTGTTGTCGGACCCTCGGCATGACTCTTTCAGCAGCCATTCCATATTCCTGAGTCGAATCTTGAGCTCTCGGTTTTCTCTTTGAAGCGTCTGGGTCCGAGACTCTCCAGGTTTGCCATCGAAGACGCATCGTGCATTGGCCTTGCTGCATATTCGACAGGCAGGCCGTTGGCCATCGCACTAGAAAATAAGCTTGCGGCTCGTATAGCTTTATATCGAAGGAGCTTGAAACTCACTTTGACCTTCTTCGTGCGACACCGGTTGCAGGCAGTCGTGATGCACGATCGTTTGGGCCGAGGCTGCTCCGGCCGATGCGCCTGTGGGAGGCGCCCCGCCTGTTTCGGCCTGGTGTCTCTCAAAGGTGCCGACATGGGGTTTTACTAAGCTTGCAATCGTCCCAATCAGCTAATTTGGGCGGTCTTGAACGAAACATCTGGTTGATGATATAATGACATTCATCTAGCGGGGCACGTTCGCCTGCGCGAAGCTGGAGACTCTACGGCTGCTTACACCCGTCGCTAGTAAATGCAGCTGAAAGCCCAGCCTCCCCCGCTATTCCGATTGAGGCTGAGGAATCTGTACGCCGTTTTGTACCTATACAATTGAGGGGGGTATTACTCGCAGCGCAGGCATTTTCCCGATCGAGAGCCTACGTCCGAATTATGATGATCAAGAAATTGACCCTTTTTCAAGTAGTCGTGCAACCATCAAACACATTCATCAGGTTGTTCGTGTCAAAAAGCGTGTGAAGGTTCGGCATAGCATCGTTTCCTTCGGTGCTGGCGCCTGGCAATGTACCTGCCCCACCTCCTTGTCCTTCTCGTGTTTAGACACCGATTTCGGATTTTCATGCTACTGGAAGACTGAGGCCTTGGCACTGAAGCCTCTCATTGACTGAACACTCGTCGCGGAGCAGATGCGGGGAGGAGGGGGGATCGTTTCTCAGTGCCCGAGATGCAGAATTTGATTATACTAGCCTAATTAGCCGGCACGGACAAATCCATTCAACTAAAATTGTCGACGAGAGCCAGACGGGGATGAACAGACGGAAGGGCTGTAGTTCTTAACGGTCATACTTCTCTTCAGAGGATCTTTACATCATTTCCAGGTGACTTTTGGCCCGATCTCTTTACATGTCGCGCACTTGCTAGTTATCAACTCTCCATGTTAACACCATTACGTTTATACTCTTCTTTCATCTTGCGGTCCTTCAACTCGCCTTGAAATTCCTCTAGGCCTATGTGGCAGAGTTCCAGATTAGCGCACTGCGCGCCCAGTCCGGAATACCCTTTCCCGAGCTTGGGCTCTTTACATCAATCGCTAAAAGTCCCTCAGTAAACTGCTCCTTCGGAAAAACAAGAAACAAGGAGACGCGAGGATGTTTGCGGTTCTCTAGTTGTTCCAGACTAGGTAGAACAAGGCAATCCACGTCTTACTCCGTACGGGTAAATAGGCCTTAACACGAATACCGGCTTGTTGCAGGATGGATCGGCCCTACAGCTTACTAAAGGCTCTTTTTGTACACTCTATATAACTGTGCTTAACAGGATCTTAACGGAGTCTGGCCTCCTCTTTAATCTATGAGGAGATTCTTGCTCCAAACCTGATGCTTAGTATAATAGACTGTATCTCTGTTTTAGTCGGGCGAGGGCTGCTTCGTAAGGGGCAGTTCAGTACGAAGAGAGCCACTACGGCAGCAATTTCTTAGGTTTCGGAGAGGTCGTTAAGGAAATGGGGTGACCATCACGTTACTCGCGTTGTACACAATGATCTCAGTTCGTTCGGATTAGGTAGAGATCATAAGATAATGGAGTCCGTTCGTTACTCTGAACGTCCGTAGATCGCGGGCGGCTTTCTTGTATGCAGCATTAATTAGTTATTCGCCAGCTGGGCCGATTATGCGCAACGCGGGGATCGTTTGTAGGTTTCTCACCTGGCAGAATAGCCGAGCCCGGGATACCCATCATGTCTTAGCCTCGCATACGCCCCACCAAAATGAGTCGCCGTCACAACGAATGGATAAGCTATATCGTATCGGATCCATCCCCGCACCGATCATCGTCGTATGACACCCTTCGCATATGGAGGGATCGCAGGTCTGAGACAAAGCGGGGTTGGAGTACGGCAGCTCCGGCAAGAGGGCCTACTGGGCCGCCTGTCCAAGCACGCGCTGCAAGGCTTCTTGCTCCGGTTTTATAGTCAGGCATGAATTTTACAGTTCTAAGTAAATAGAAGAGAAAAGCTTTAATTCACTGAGGTGCATTATGACTAATTGTTTCTTTCTGTGTGACTTCATGGCTGCTTTGGCCGCCCGTGGGTCAGGTTGAAGCTTGGGCTGAGGCGTGCTGGACTACAAAAGTACGGTGTCTAGACGGTGTGAACAACCGCTTCTGTATGGATCTGCTGGCGTCCCATAGCGTCGTACTGCCGCCTTATGCACATTGTCAGAAAAGTCAGTGGAGGTATGCATCAATTTCCTTTTTCGAGCATGGAGGAAGGTAATTGGAAGGAGTTCAGGCTAAGCGTGATACTGACCCCAGCGCACTCCTTTCTAATGGGTTGCATGGCGTCGTATCATAATCGGCCTTCACCAAAAAGATCCATGATAGTAGCACTTCATACTCTTGACGATCTGCAGACTCCTTATGGAGGGGGTTGACGTGGATACATTGCCAACCAGTCAACTGACCTAGTCCATGTAGCCTGCCGGATCATCTTTCAACTACATGGTATATCTCACAGTAGAGGAGTAGCTGTGATTACTTCGATTACTTAAAGGAAACTACTAACCGAGATGTATAAAATGCCTTTCAATCATAACGACAAACAGTTTTCCACAAACTTCCTCCTCATTCATCTACTCGCATCCATCCAATCCAGTACTTGCTCCCCTTTCATCGTTCGCTTGATCATCATGTCTTCTGAGGCCGGTAACACAAGCTCTACTCTCTTGACGAACCCGGGTCGACTCCAGAAAATTGACCAACTCCGCGAGAGTAACATCGGCGCTTATTTGCCTCTGCCGCAGCTCGTCGCCGTAGGAGACCAAAGTTCAGGGAAGTCGTCTTTGCTAGAGAGCTTGACTGGCATTCCATTCCCTCGCGGCCAGGAGCTTTGCACCCGGTACGCCACCCAGATCACACAACGTCGTGAGAGGCACCGGCGCATCAATGTCAGCATCATTCCCGGTCCGGATGCATCGAAAGACCACAGAAACATGCTCGAGTCGTACGGAAGGCAGTTGCACACGACTGCACAGCTCCGCACGGAATTCTCCAGCATATTAGCAGATGTAAGCTTGTCAAGCAGAGTAGGGTGAAGCTCCAGGTCTAACCGCCATAGTAGGCCAACTCTCTAATGAACATCAAGACCGACGTTAATGTAGCTGGGGAAAACACCTTTTCCGAGGATGTACTGAAGATCGAAAAGTGCGGTCCGGAGGAGGACTACCTCACCATCATTGACGTTCCCGGTATCTTCCGCACTACCACAGAAGGTGTTACCACCAACAAGGACAAGACACTTGTGAGAGAAATGGTCAAGAGATATATCAAGGACAGCCGGACCATTATTCTCGCCGTTTTGCCCTGCAACGTCGACGTCGCCACCCAAGAGATCCTTGCTTTGGCAGAAGAGGCTGACCCAGCCGGCGACCGGACCCTTGGGATTTTGACCAAGGCAGATCTGTTGAAGGAACAGACCGCAAAACTGTCTGTAGTAAATTTGTTGGAAGGGAATCGAAAACCCCTCAAGCTTGGCTACCACGTTGTCACAAACCGCGGTGGGGATGACCATGGAGAAGAGAGCGACACAGTGGCTGCTGTACGACAGCGTGAAGCCATGTTTTCGGACCATCCCTGGAACAAACTTCCCAGAAGCCGCATCGGTTTACTCGCTCTCCGGGAATGTTTGGAAGATCTGCTCGGTGAGATCACCGATCGCGCTTTCCCGGAACTCCGGGCTGAAACACGCCAGAAGCTGGCAAATTCAGAGAAGAAGCTCAAGGAACTTGGCGAGCCACGCCAGTCCGAGCGGCAGCAGCAACAGTACCTCGTCGGCATCGCAAGCGGTTTCCAGATCCTCGTTCGTGCCGCGCTGAATGCCGATTATTCGGCACATCCGGCATATACCAGGAACGAGCTGCGGCTCATCACAGCCGTCGTCAACATCACGGAGCAATTCAATAGCGAGTTCGAACATTTTGCTCGCACTTACCGCTTCGAATCTGAGGGGAAGGCTGGTCCAAGAGTTCCGATGGAAGTCATTACCCCTGCAAGCCCTGTCTCTCAGTCAACAGAGGAGATAGGTGATGACAGAAGTCTACAGCTCGACGCATTTGACGTTCCGGATCCTGAAAAATTCCCTGCGCTGAGTAGGATCATCATCACGAATTGGTCCAACACACCTCCAAAGGAAGGCATCATGGACTGGATCGACGCTGTGTACCAGCGCTCCCGTGGTCTTGAATTGGGTTCTCTTGGTAGTGGCATTCTTTCAAGTGTCTTCCAGGAACAGTCGTCGAAGTGGGAGATGATCACGAAGCAATACGTCAGCAAGATCATTCTCCTTGTTCACCGCTTCATTCTTGCGGCGCTCGAAACTGCATGTGCAGATGCACAGGTGATCCAGAATGTCTCGTCATCCATTCTAAGTGACCTCTGCGAAAAGTACGAGTGCGGTATGAACCAGGCAATCATGCTGGTCAACGTCGAGCGGCAACTACGGCCTTACACACTGAATCATTATTTCAACCATAATCAGCAGAGGAGCCGTGGCGAGCGAATCAGAGAAACACTGAGACCCAAGGCCAGGCTTGATAGCCCTGGTAAAAGTTGGAGTCGCCTGACAATCGACCTGGACGACGTTTCCGAGGCTATTACGAACAAGAGCAACAAGACGTATGACAAGGAGGCCATACACGACAACCTTGAGGCCTACTACAAGGTGGCTCACAAACGGTTCGTCGATAATGTGTTCAGTCAAGCAGCTGACTATAAGTTGCTTTCTGGTCCTCAAAGCCCCCTTCGCCTCTTTTCGGAACAATGGGTCCTTTCCCTGAGCGCAGAGAAGCTATCCGTTATAGCCGGAGAGTCTAATCAGGGTAGGGAGCGTAGGGAGACACTGGAGAAGGAGATCCACCACCTGGAAAAGGCGATGCGGATACTGTGCTGACGAGAAGTTCGAACGCTTGGGAGCGGAGATCAGCAGATTGAAGGAACGTTTGGTGGAGGCTGCATCGTCAGGCATAAGGCCAATAGATTTTTCTTTGAATCAATTAACAAGCTACTTCCTTCTCAATACTGTTCCATCCACGTGATAGGCAGAGAATCCCAAAACCTCGCTTTTAAAGTGAATTGTACATAACTATACTAATGCTGGTAACTCAATGCCGGACAAAATGACTGCAGTATTGGTAATCAAACGTAGTAGTGGCATTATTGGGCTCTATTATCGATACATTTTCCTTCCATACGCAAAGGACGGCATTCTACCACTTGCCCTTGTATTGGTCTGATTTCTTTATATCCTTTTACTTTACACCTGTTACGGCTAAGAGGGATTTGGCTAATCTCTGTGCTGTAACGGCGGAAAATAGATTCCCTACCCCACACACCTGTATTTATCATCGCAAGAGTCTCAATGAGCATTTGTCACGACTCTGTGCTGAGATTGTGTCGTTGCTTATGAAGGTGTGATATTACCCTATCTTGGCAAGAAAAACAACACCTTTCATTTCCTGGGCAGAAACAGCAACAGCGACACAAGCAAGAATACAGCCAGCAATAGGAGATGCGATCTGGACAATGATACGGGCAGCATTAATATTTATCACAAGTCTTGCATTGGAATTCACGTTGTACTCATCGTGTCTAGGCTAGCCATCTCAATACTCTAGCCACTGGCTCAATACCATCACACGCGCAGCGAGAAAGCTAGTCACGTCAACGACAAAAACACGAGACCCAAAAAAGAGCACAATTCCGACGTCAGCGACGAATATACGGTCCGTCGTAAATCATCTCGTTCGCCATGCCGATTGCGACGTCACTAACAACTCAAGCGGAGCCGTTTGTACTTCGCCCTAAGTGGCCTAGAGGAACGATAGACCGCTTCATGCCCCGCCCCCCTGGGTGCTGGCTCCCAATAGGCGGACGGGGCCCCGTGCGCCTATTGGGAGCCCTGGGTGCTGTGCACGCACGGGCAACAGCAACGACTGGTCGTCACTGTGGCCCGTGCGAAGCTAGTCTGAATAAAGTTAAAGCAATCCTGGAATGATACCCACAGACAACAGATGTATTATGCCCTACAAAGGTGTCCCAGGCCTGCTATATATACAAATATACTGATAACACAGAAGTATTGCTTTCTCGCGGACAACGCCAGTGAACCGCAAGCCAGCCATAGTGTTGTACTAGAACATGTGGCTCATGGAGTGGTTGTCTTCGAGGCTAACTTAATTATCTGAATTAGGTTCAATAGTATAACTAAAGATCTTGATACTAATACCAGCCAATCTATTCATATTTAGAGTTAGGCGTTTACAAATAAATCTTGCTTAGTAGTCGAGGGCAAATGAAATCATCTAGCATTGAGCCATCACGGTTTACATATGCGGTGTCTTACTCAAAGAATGACACTACAGAGAGCCGCATCGAGACCACAATAGGTCTAATTGATAGCCTCAACCCTGCTGATAAGACACCTTGGTATGGCGCTCTATCTTGTTATTCATCTAAACCTGCCAACTGGTCGTTCACGAGGCAATGCGACCGCTCATGCAGTCAGCCAAAGCTCTTGCCTCAGGCACAATCTATCTAAACTCAAGCTGACTATACGGATTTCTCCAACGATCCGTCAATTCCGATTTTATTTCGCTGCAAAATAGTGTTCATTCAAGGCCTTCAACGCCTTGAGAACACCTGGTGAATTACCGTGTCCCCGGCGTTTACCAGCCTGTAAGCTTTACTGGCGCACTGGCGACTGGCACTGCAGGTCCCCCTGCCACAAAAGTAGCAGGCCAAGATCGCCTGCGACTGGTACGTCGTCGTAGGTTTGCTCGGAACTGCCGGGCGGCGGCAAGGCCACGGCCGGAAAGCAACACTACCGCTGCGTCTGGCTGCTGGTCGACATACACACCTTCTACTTCTATATGCCGGTGGAGCTGCAGCAGTGCGTGCGCACGAGAACCCCATAGTGCTGCAGTTGTTGGCGGCTCTGTTAGAAGTATCGACGACCCGGGCGCATGCATATGAGGCTGAATTTGGAGTGATGTCGTTCTTAGTGCAGGCGGGCACCCGGGGGCTTTGCCTAGGTTGTGAGGTACGGTATCCTAAGAGATTAGACAGGGTAAAGACTACTGCGGGCCCAAACGATAGATGACTACGACGGAGTGCAGGCTGCAACCAGACCTACTTTAGGAGGGTATAAGGCAGATAAGCGCTGTAACGTCGGTACAATCATAATCAGGCGTGGGTCGGGGGAAGGGTAGACGGTAGCAAGAAGTTGGCGATCCTGGTATATTGCCACCTGACAATGATGACATGATACAACCCCTCGATTTCCGGCATATGCTGATGGTAGAGTTAGCCTAGGGGGGGAAGAGTAATTCGTAATCTTCAATGACCGTACGCCTAAATACGGCTTGCAGCCTTGGCGCAGATCGCCCGGCCACTCAATCCTCAATCCGCACTAATAAGCTCGACTCACGCACAGCAGGTATCAAACTTCCACCGAAGTTAAACAGCACCATGTCGGCTAAATCGGCTCTTTATGACTCGCGATCTGTAGACTTCATACATGTCGTAACGAGAAACTCAAAAACCCTCTGCATTCAGCTACTGCACGTTGAGGTGTTAAGCAGAAACCTTGAGGAAGGCTGACCCCAATCCTCCCAATCTTATGTCTTCTATAAGTACCATGATGATACCTACTCTTAATGGTATGTAGGAGCCGGATCGACTTGCATTGGCCAAGACGTTACTCTGTCCACGCTTAGTGGCCTCCGAGGTCATGGCACGCATCGTTTGTTCTCTTATACTTACGCTTGGGGCGCTGGCATTGCCCAGCGTGTCGCCGACTCGTGATCTCCGGTCGTGTGCCACATCTATGGATGGAAAGCTACCTTCGCCAACGCCCTCAAACTTCCACTTCAGTGGTAATGTCAGGAGATATTATGTTGCCGCCGAGGAGGTAGAATGGGACTATGCGCGCACTGGATGGGACAACTGGCTCGGGGTGAGTCTTCTATGAAGTATAGTAAAAGGTCGTATACAGAACACTGATGCGGGTGACAGGTTCCTTTGAATGCGTCACCCCGGGCTCAGAGGGCCGGTGCTCTTAGATACGGCACAAAGTGGCTGAAAGGACTCTATCGTGGCTACAACGATAGTTCATTCACGAAGCACAGCCCTCAGCCCCCGTGGCAAGGAACTCAAGGTCCCACGTTGAGATCGGAGGTAGGAGACCTTATTGAAATCATGTTCTTGAACAAACTGGATACCTACTACGCCACGATGCACTCTATGGGATTATCCTACACCAAGTTCGACGAGGGCTCCGATTATCCTAATAATACGGCTCCGGGGGAAAACGTCGTGCTTCCCGAGACCGACGCGGTGCCTCCTACACCAAACGTCGAGCCAGGTGTTGAACCTGGAGGCTGTGTTGTCTACAAGTGGATGGTGGATGACAGTGCCGGGCCACCTGCGGGGGAACCAGCCCAGGTAAAGGCAACCCTTTGCTGACTTTGCCAATACAGTTGCTGACCTTAGTAACAGGTACACAGCTACCACTCCTACGTCAGTTTCCAAGAAGATACAAATGCTGGGCTCATAGGACCTCAGATTGTATATGCTCGGGGGACAATGGCTTCTACGATAGCGCAATACCGCGAATTTCTCCTGCTGTATATGATATACAACGAGGCCGACTCATGGCTCTCGGGAGAAAACCGGAAACGACTTGAGCATTCAGCATCAGGTCACTCAAAATCGCTTTGGGGCAGCCATGCCAGCAGCGAAACGTCCATGGATATCTGGAACGGGAATGAAACTGTATGGAAACCGCAGATCACCAACCTGAACGGCGCGGGACAGTTTCCTGGTGCGCCTATGTTCAACTCCATGAATGGCTACATCTTCTCGAACAATCCTATGTTCCAGATGTGCTTAGACGACAGGGTCATTTGGTATGTGAATGCCTATGGCAGCTCGAGCCACGTTTTCCACATGCACGGAAATGGATTCACCTACCACGGCTTCTCAGAGTATGCTATCAGCATTAACGACGGTGAGGGTAAGACCCTCTACATGAACGCGACAGGTGAGTCCAGCGCTTTTCCCATGACTGGAAATTTTGTAATAACTAACGACAGTACAAAGGGGGCGGTATATGGCAAGTTATCTGTCATGTTGCCCATCACCAGTCGGCCGGAATGGAGTCCAACTATCGTGTGCATTTTTCCGGCCAGTGTCCCCTGTCGACAAACTCGATTTCCTAACGTCAGTACCTGAGAGGCTTCCATCGCTTTTGAGTCCTAGTTTTAGAATCGAATGGACATATTAGAAAATCACCTCGTAAATGTTCATTTAGGAATTTAAATTTCCGTTTGTGGGAACCATATCGTTCAAGGAGAGTAACGTATGGCGATGCATATCCACTGGGTGAGTGGCTGTTTTTCAACGGTTCAATAGTACCTATAACTTACCTCGAAGTACTATTGTACCTGATGTGTTCGCAAGTACACGTCGAGTGTAGTGATCTGTATTTACCGCCGTCATCCAAACTGTGCAACTAGCTCTAGTTGTAGATCCGAATATGGTGTCACAACCCACTGATTCAATCATAAAGCAGTGTCATAGGCATTTGCGAGAATTTCTTAGTCACTCTTACACTTGAAGTCATCATACACAGGCCACTCTGAGATGCTGGTAATTACTATCTAGCCAATCTAAATTAGCAATGTTGACAACCCGTCACGACTGGCAAGATGTTACAACACACCGTCTCCAATGACTCCACCTGAATTATCCACGAATTCACTGGTTGTGATACGCACTGTAGACCGTCATGGTTGCACTTTTAAGTACGAAAGAAGGATAATTTTCTGATTATCTGGCGGAGGGTGGGGGTTGAGGGCTTGAAATCCTTTTCTCCTTATGAAGTGGGCAAGTCTCTCGTTGAGATAACGTAGATGTCAGGCGAGTGGCGCAGGCAAGCAAGTGGCGCACTTACCGCCAAATCGCGCCGCTTCAACTTCAAGACACTACACACCCGCAAATAAACATGGAGACCGCGTCTAAAGAAAGCCAGATGGTTCTTGCCGTCCAATCTCTGCAAAACGACCCCAATATTACCCACTGAGCCGCCTCTAGGACGTATAACGTTTCAGAAACCTGACTACGTCGAAGAATGAACGGAACACGCGCCTGACAAGACACGCGCCCTAATAGCACTCGACTAACGGAACTAGAAGAGAATGTGATTGTCACCTACATAATGGAGCTGGATTCGCGAGGATTTGCGCCCCAGATTCTTGACGTGGAAGATATGGCCAATGTGATCCTCGCGACGCGTTGGGCCCCGAACTTCGTTAAGCGGCAACCCCAACTTAAGACGCGTCTTTCTCGTGCATACAACTACCAGAGGGCCCTCTGCGAGGACCCTGAAAAGATCGCAGCTTGGTTCGAGCTTTTCCGTAACATAAGGGCGACGTACGGCATCCTCGACGAGGATCTATACAACTTCGACGAGACCGGCTTCATGATGGGGCAGATCACAGCCTCGATGGTCGTTACGGGCGCCGATCGCGACGGAAAACGAAAGAAGGTCCAGCCTGGCAATCTGGAATGGACTACCGTGATTCAAGGCGTGTGTGCGGACGGCTGGTGCGTCCCGCCGTTTATAGCGGTAAAAGGCAAGACCCATCTCGCAAACTGGTACGCCGACAGCACCCTACCACGCGACTAGGTAATTAAACCTACTTCGAATAGATGGACTAATAACGAGACAGGCCTAGAATAGATTCGGCATTTTGATAAACACACTGCCGCGCATATAAAGGGTCCATATCGGATGTTAATTATCGACGGGCACGAGAGCTACGTTTCGGCCCGATTTCCAGGCTTTCTATAAAGAGAAGAACATCGTCACGGTCTCTATGCCTCCGCACTCGTCGCATCTACTCCAGCTACTTGACTTCGGGTGTTTTAGCCCATTAAAGCGGGCGTACGGTCGCGAAATCGAAGGGTTCATGAAGTCGCATGTGAACCACATCGCGAAGGCCGAGTTCCTAACCGTCTTCCAGACAGCGCTTTCGAAGGTTTTCACACCCGATAACGTGAAGGCCGGATTCAGAGGAGCCGGCTTAGTTCCTCTCGACTTGGATAGAGTCACATCGAGGCTGGATATATAGTTATCGACGCCTTCGCCGACTGGAAACCTCACAGCTGCGGCGATCCTATGGGCCTCTTAGACGCCACATAACCCTACTGAGGCGACTTCGCAGACTGATTTTATTAGAAATCGAGTCCGCCGCCACCAGGGAAGCTCCCCAACCCCGATTCTATTAGCAATTGACCAGCTTTCAAAGGGTGCGATGGCAGTTTCTCAAAGCGCCTGGGTGATCAGAGATTTTATTACCATTGTTAACGTAGACCGGGGCAGATGGCGGTCCACGGTGACGTGATCGATACTCAACTTTTTACAAGAACCAAAACAATACCTCATTGGGCCGAGCTTGTGCCCGTGTGAGCGGGAGGTCCAGGAAGCCTACGACTAAGTCGTCTTGGTCTTCCTGTTCGCGTCAAAGGCCTCTCCGGAGGTTTGGTTGTTGTTAATTACAAAAGCCAAGGCCTTGCGTACGCACATTCAGTCTCTACCAATACCAGGGGAAGCTGGATCATGCGAGCCACGGAGTCGGGTTCCCCCGCCGCTCTTGGAACGACGTTCCGTTTTACGCTTTGATTCCTCACCTTTCGAAACTGGAAAGCTGAGGAGGGTGTATACTTCCTTGTCTCCTCCCCACTAGTCGCATTGCTTTCCGTCGTCAGTGTCCTTCCTTGGCCTGCTTGAGTGCTAGGCTTCAGCCTACAGGACCTGTCGAGAATCTGGGCATTTCCAATGCATATACGCCGCCACCCCTGAACGACGGCAATAGGGTTCTGCGCCGGGTTTACAATGACACAGCCACTATTAAGTCGGCAGCATACGAGGTCCCGGACTCTCGCGCCAAAAGACCCTTTGGCCGGCATGTGATGGGCTAGATTTAGGCCCTGAACTGGCTGGACACCCGTCCTATCTGAACTCGCTGTTTCATACGATGCTATTTTCCGGCGAAGCTTCTGTCCGTCGTAACATTCACCCGTGCAGCTTCTTTCCGCACCAACACCGACCCGTCGCTGCTTCTCTTCGTAGTAGCTTCTATCCGTGGCGATATCCACTACGCCGTAGCTCCTGTCCTTCTGTCCCCAGCTCGTTCTTGCTGTTCTATTGTATCCAACCCGCTACTCCTATTCTGGGTGCGATGCGCCTGTTTGAATATGGGCAACGTAACGCGCCCGAGGGGCAGCTGTTCAGGAATGGCCTACAGAACATTGTTCTTGCCTGGGCTGCATCCCGTTCCACAGGACGCACCTACCGAACTAGTTCCTATACCAAGCCTGGTTCGAGGACGACCCCTTCGGCCCGTCGCCCACGTAGGAGCCTTCCCTCCTCTGGGCCCCACACGAAGGTTGTGCTGATGGAGATGCAGATCACCCCATGGCGCCACCGATGTGTCCCGAAAATTCGAGATAAGCCTGCACGACATCCACGAGCTTTCGCATCGGTTTGGTACTCAAGAAGCCGGGTTGCTTCCAGGCGTAAGTCGACCCACACTCGTTGACCGCACCTGCTAAGGTTCTCGCAGACTTCAGAATTTGTAAGTTGCCCGAATCCTTGGAGGGGACCAAGCTGACCGTCCTGTTTTCCATAGCACGCAAAAGATAGAGGGCATGTAAGTTTTGGATTGCCCTGCCATCGTCCTTTCTTTCTCACACGGTGCGACCAGGTTGCAACAACAGATGCAGCGGCTAATGGGCTGATTGTCGCAGGTCAAGGCGGTATTCGAGCGGGGGGTAGACCCACGGGGCGAAGAGGATGTCCAGGACGACAGTTTGTGGGCTCAGCCATCGGCCTTTGACTCCATCTTGGAACTCCTCACATGGGCCACCTCGGTTTCGGCGACGATGGTATACTTGCAGAAAGGAGGGCTACGATGCAGCTGAGGCCGCACAGTGCGTTAGTTACCGTCTTGTCGCTGTAGCCGCCATCGAGATTGTGACGAGATAGAGATGTATATTGGAATGATGCGGCGATCGAGCACAAAGTAAAGAAAACTGCGACCAGGTCTAATCCGATTTTCTCCATTTGTTCTCGCCTTCCGTGAAACGGCACAGTGAACGACATATGCATACCCATGTTCAGTTGGAAGTAGCCCAGGACGAGCAGGTTGATTATGATGAGAACAGCGCCAGCGCTGCTGATGGAAATTAGGAACAATGGAGCTATTCCCGCAGGTCAGCCGCGGTGTATCAAAAGGGAGCTATTTCTGTACATAGAAACCTACCTCGGGTCCATCTGTGTCCTCGTATCAAAGCATCTTGCTTCTTACCGTAGTTGATTCGCTTCAAGGTAAAAGAAGAACGGCATGTCCCAAAGCTTCAGTAATGATCTAGCGGGATCATTCTGCCCAATTCTGCACTAAATGGGCTACACCTCAGGGGACCAACCTACAGGTCGTAACAATCGACGGACCATAACCAGTCCCTTCTAACGAAATTAATCCCCCTATTCCCCGGGGCGCACTCTTATTGGGTCAATATGAATCAAAGAGTATCTAAATTGAGACTATTTGGCGTAGCCTCTCACGAGAGGCTTCACGCGTGTTAGTCATTCTAGCTTTCGATGAGAATTCAAAGGACAAGAAACGATTTTCTAATCTCAGATTCCCTAATCTTCGCTGGGCTCTAACACTGCCCCGCCGTCCGGGTCACGATCCGCGTCGTCTAAACCCGACTCGAGGCCAAATAACAGGTCTCGACCCGGACATCTTGGCCGGTCGGCCATGAATATTGTTATTAAGCTCGTCACCACGCCGACGCACCCCACCATGGTCAGCGCGTTAATGCGTGAATGCAAGACAAGCCATTCGAGGAGTAGTGCCCAAAGGACCTGTGAGTAGATCATGACGGTTGCACCGGGGTGGTTTGATCCCAGGCCGGCCGTCAGGAGGTATTCCATGCTGAATCCCATGAACCCCATCAGTATCATCAAGCACCAGGATCCAACGTCCCTCGGCCATGTTGCCTCAGGAATGAAGAACGAACAGATGGTGGAGACCACGAAGACGCTGCAGCTGAAATAATTGACGCTGAGAAGGGGGTGCGCCCTTGTCCCTATCTGGTTTATTGCCGAAAGTGCGATCTGCAATTAAGGAGGCCACGTCAGTTCTAGGAACACCCAAGAAGGTACCCGTGCAGAGAAATGCGAGTTAGGTAAATAAGGGACTCACAACACCACCAACGACTCCAACCATGCCGGCCAAAGTGCCTTTCAAGGAGGCACGGGGGTCAACCGTGGCACTGCCCGCGAGCGAACCCCCCTCAGCCGCTGCTGTTCCGAAGAGGTACCTGGGCTGGAGAACCAAGACAACGCTGGCGAGGGCCACGCCGCAGGCAACTCCGTCCCGCAGCGCAATCACGCCGTTGTCGAGATAGCGCGTCAGGATCAGGGCCCCGAGCGGGGCCAGAAAGTTGAGCGCCGTGGCTTCGCTGAGCGATAGATAGGCGATGGACACTGCGGGTGTGGGGGATCCTCGGTCAGCTGTGCTGTCGTTGCCTTTGCCCCTCGCACGGTTCAAGAGCCCGGCCTGGTGAGCGTCACGACTCGGCCGAGCCGAGGTCATGTTCGACATCTACTTACCGTAGAAGCCACAGGCGCCGATCACACCGCCGGCGGCCCGGAGGGCAAAAAGGGGCCTGAGTTCCGGCCGGCCGAGCGGGAAGTCGGGGTTCTTGGTGAAGAGGCGTAGGTGGGCGCAGCAGCCGAGCGACGTGACGAGGAGGCGGACCTGGAGGATGATGAAGGGGTGCACGCGGGCGCTGCCGCCCTCGGCCGATGAACGCGTCTCGAGGAGCCGGGCAATGGCGTGCAGCACCGCCGCCCACAACTGCGAGGCTAGCACGAGCAGGACGGCCCGGTGGCGCGAGAGTAGCCGCAGCGCCGCCGCTTCGGGCCTCAACGAGGTTGGCTTTTCCATGTTGGCGGTAGGAATGACATGTGGGTGTGTATCACCACGTCGTGTACATGATCCCTATTAAGTAGGTATGCAGCAAGTCAGCGGGGTTTGAAGGCTAGGGGAGCCGTCGTATTACGGACTGACGTTAGCAAACGATAGCCGGCCCCATCGGGACTTCGGGCGACAAACAATCATTTCGATAGCCGCTAAGTTCACCACACTAATGGACTCCCTGTGAACTATCAGTAACTCAATCTTGCCAGCCATAATCACTTATAAATGAAACAACAACCACCCACCGTAGAAGGAGACCGAGTAAGCCATCTTATTCGCCTTCCAATTGCGCACCTTAAATTTGATATCCGACCGTGAAAAAGGGTTGCGCACGGCCGCTAGAGCACACCGCAAGGGCTCTTCCGTGCGCTCCGCGGCTAGCAGATACGGCGTATCCGGAACTACTCTACAACGCCACCTCGATGGCGGTCAGACCGTTCGTGAGGCCCACAAGAGAAAGCAGAACCTATTGCCAACCTTGGAAACAAATTTGGTTCGCTAGGTCAAGCAGCAGAGCAAGCTAGGCTTCGCGCCACCTCACTCAAGATTTTGTATGTACGCCATCAAGGTATCCCAGGCTTCCGGAGGCCCTCAGACCCTCGGAACACACTGGGTTCGTCGAATTCTTGGGCACCATCCAGAGTAAAAGACTTTACGCAGCATACGCTATGAATAGAGACGCGTCAATGCCGCTTATTCGGTCAATATCGAGGAATTCTTCAATCGGCTGGGCGACCCTCTGATGTTGGCTATGCCTCCAGACCACACTTATAATGCCGACGAGATAGGGTCTATGATCGGAATTGGAGACGTTCCCTTGGTTATCGGACCCTCTGAGCTTAAGGAAATTTTCATCACAGACCCTCTCAACAGAGAGTGGATGACTATCGCTGAGTGCATCTCCGGAGATGGCAGGGCAATTAACCCACTTGTGATCTTCGGCGGCAAGAACGTTCAACAATAGTGGTTCGGGGAGGAGATACTAGATGAGCCCGATTTGACGGACTGGAAGTTCACCAGCGGCGGTTTCGAGTGGTCAAGGAACGAGATGGCACTCCGCTGGCTGCGAGAGGTATTCCTGCCGTCGACGAAGCCTCAGCGAGCCTCACAGTGGCGGCATCTTATCATCGATGGCCATAAGAGCCATATATCAACGAGCCCTTTCTTCTGGGGTGTCTCCAGTCGAAAGTCTGGTTGAACTTCCTTCTAGCGCACTGCTCACAGATCCTCCAGCCTCTCGATGTCGGTCCATCCTCTGCGTTGAAGGGACGCTTCATATCTATCAATCCTACGCGCCACGTGTTACGCAATGATGGCCGCAGTCGCGGGAAACCCAGATTTCGTAGCACACTGGAAGCAGGCTCGTGAAGAGGTCCTTATTAAAGACAAGATCCTCAGAGGCTGTAAGTCAACTGGCATCTACCCAAGAGACCGTTTGAAGCCTCTAAATAGCCGACTAGCCAGGCAGGCCAACACCATCTCTGAAGACGTCCCTGAGCGACTGGAAACACCAGACCAAGCCTCAGAAGTCACCGGAATCGCTCATGTCGTCAGAGGATAGCACGCCTCCGACCGCAGCGCGCCGTCTTTGGAGTCGGCAGGTCCAGAAGGCCTTCGACTCTCTTACCGATACTGTAGCCGAGTCTCGGCATTAAATTGAGCAGTTAGAGAGTGCTTTAGAAAGATAGGGACCTAAAAGACAGCGCAGGGTTTTCCCTAGGGCTCAGCAAGCCTTCGTTGACATGGCAGATATCCAACAAGGCAAAGATCAATTGAAGGACGAGGCCGAAAGAGTTCGCCGACGGCGCTCCACGGGCTCGCAGCAAAATAGGTGGTCGGAAGAGCCTCAAATTGAACTAGAGCAGGATGACGATATAGAAGAGATCTTTGAGCGGATACACGTTCGTTTTTAGATACAGAGGCCTTGTGGTGGTTACAAAACATCAATAGTCAATTGGATTGGTGTTGTCGATGGTTGAAGTGGCGCATCCCTAGGGTGGCCCGAGTGGTGAGTGGTGAACTTATACGACGCGGTCAAGAACGCTACGAGGGCCTGATGGACCTAAGAGACGGTGGCGGCTAATGAGTTGATGGACCCTCATCCCCAGTAATTTTGCAATACGGGCAGAGGACATTGGCGATCCGAGCTGGACCTGGTCCCGGCCGCCCGCACTGGCGCTCCCCAGAGGCCCCTTATTGCCCTAGCCCCGAGACCCAGTGATCCTAGCTCTTTTCTTTTTTCAGCCCTTGTCTTTAACGATGTTTCATGATTCACATTGCCGTCTCCAGCAATAACAGCTAGCCCATTTTCTTACCCGAATGCCGTGCATTAAGTAGCCTCTTCTCAATCTAGGGCCTAATTCTGGGCCTACAAAGATAGATATCGAGACCCAGCCGGATAGTTCTATCAGACAAGCCGTTCCTAACTACAACAGCAGTGAGGTCCTATCCTAACTATCTAACCAAGGGAGGTCCCCGACCTTACCATTCAGTTAATAATAATAATTAGCAGAGTTCAAGTTAAGGGGCTGGTGCACAGATGGGGCTCTGAGCTTACTCCATGCACATTGTCAGGATCCGGATTACAGTTTGGGGTTAACTCACCCGGTAGTACTGGCTAGCTGTAGGTTGTTCAACAATACGTGTATTACGTTAACGACTATTTTCCTATGAGGAACCGGATGTCCAAAAGCAGGCACCTAACTTACTAATGTTGATGTCATACGAGCCGACCATGTAGATCAGCCGACCACTTCCCAGCACCTTCGCGGCATTTCAATCAATGACACAAGCATGACACCCTAAACTACTTCAAACCAATCGGGATTCGATTCTCCAGAGGACTCCACATATATCACACAAGTGCGTGCAATATGACCGGTTTCTACAGATGCCAAAGCGCCTTTTGTGCAGTTGCACCCTCCTCGTGCGACCACTACCCGCACGCGTTTTGTCTATAGCTGCGCATCAACGTCCTTTTGATCTAAATTATCTTGGTTTCTTGACTTAAGGGCAATTTATTCACTCTACGATGTTTTGCAAGGCCACTGTTCGCCTCTCCAAGGTTACGGTTCTCACCCTTCAAGGGGGGCATTCTCGTAGATTATCGCCATCGCTCCCTTCGCAAACGGTCCAAATGTCGATAAGATCGTTTTTGGAGAGTTTCCGTGATGACTGAACTGGCCTTGTAACAAACCAGTGTGCGAAGTCGCCTCCGCCAGGCTTTGTGGCGCCTGAGAGGCCCGTGGGAGGTTCGCGGCCGGCGAAGGGATCAATACCTTCACAAATGGCTTATTAGGGCGTGATCGGCTCGGTGTTGAATCCACGGTTGAATCCACGGCAGCGTAACATTCCCTATCCCTGTCCGCCAAGCCTCTATTCAGTGTATCGATTGGCCCTTCCACCAGCCGAATCTTCGACCACACCTCCAGCCCTCATCAGTCTCCGAACCTCATCTGACCTCGTCTCCAGCCCCTCACGTCCAGCAGCAGGAGCAGCAGCAGGAGCAGCAGCAGGAGCAGGTGTCTCTATCTACGCTTCTACCTCTTCCTCCAACCTCACCTCACCTCCAGCCCCGCCAGCCCTCAAGAGCAACCAGGAGCCGTATATAACTTCAAGGAGCCCTAGGCGCGCGTCTCTCGGCTGGCATAGATTCACGCGCAGTTTCAAAACCTCCAAATTGAGGGTTTGAAATTGCTGGTCTGGAGCAACCAGCTTATACCCTAAACAGCAGCGATCGGCAGCAAATTGCCGCGATTCGTGAAGGTTCGCGAGGTGCGACGGCGTGGTACGTGTAGTAGAGCCATGTACTGCAGTACTGGCACCGCTAGCTAATTATAGTGTAGCGCCGTAGTCAGGCACCGTGACGCCCAGAATGTGGCGCCAGCCAGAGCGTGGATTGGCCACCAGCGTGGATTCAACCGTGGATTCAACACCGAGCCGACCACGCCCTTACGTGGCGGGAGCAGATAGCGCGATTGTTGTTGACGAGCGTTGCAACATTCGTTTAGCACAATTGAATCTGAAATCACAGAGGTGGGAAGGAGAAAGGGCATATAAAGTAAAGACGGTTTGCAATACACTCAGCTGTTACTGGGATTCCCGTGTCGTCATGAACATCTGAGTTTCGGGGCTTTTTCGTAAAAGATGACATTGGCCTAATAGTCATACCGATAGCACAAATTTCCACCAGTAGTATCAAGGACATCCATGATCCTCAAATCAGGTTGCAAGCCTTGCGAGGTGAGCACGTAGTCAGCTGTGAGCGCCGTACACGGGGTGTTCTTGTCTGCGCATCCGTTGACCTGGCTGAGCCGGTTGGCAGGGTCGGCAATCTGCCAGGCACGATAAGCATGGTCAATGAATCCATGGTGCAAAAAGAAGGTGGGATCGTTGGGTGAGTAGGGAACACTGGCCATAACGGCGCCCACGCCGTTATGACCGTAGGCGTGGGGGCTGTATGCCCAATCAGCTATGGAAGACAATGAATGAATGCGAGGACACGACATACCCTGTTTCTGCGCACCGCTCCATATTGAAGTAGATGTTATGCGAGTTACAAACATGGATGTATTCCATGTTACATTGCGCGGTGAAGGTCTCGTTGACACCTCGAGCCAAGCATCGGTGACCACCAACGCTCAGTTCGTAGCCCGCAAAGACCTACAAGCATGAGCGAAACCTGACGAAACCAGGGGGGGGTTGTATGCTTACGCCGTCGCTAATACACGTGCCCTGGTTGCCAGCTGCGACGAAGGCAGAGCCCATGAAAGCCGATGTGAACATTGGCGCTTGGGCGAAGTGGCCGGCGTCCAGCGTTTCGTCCCACCAGGGTAATGGGGCTTGGTATGAGCATTCGGAGCGTAGTAGGTGCTCAAAGACGTGAAGGTAATAGCGGTGCCATTGAAGGAATTGTGAAACACCATGGATTTGCTCCGTCATGTTGTAGTGGACAGCGACAAGATCATCCCAGCGGGTCCTAGCACCGAAGTCAGCAAAATTGCCAGATGGAGGCATGTCCATGAGGCATTTGACGGCGTCGACAAAGGATGTTTTATCCTGGTCGGGTAAGCTCCGCCACTCGGCGCGAACAGCGGGACTCCGACAAGCTCTTCTATGGCGAGCAACTAGGCCGCCCATCCTCCCATAGCTGGCGGTGTCGAAGTCCTTGATACCGGCCCAGTCGAAAGTTGTCGTGTTGGCTTTGTCGGCGGCGGCGATGGCGTCTTCAATGGGTATGGTTGTGAAATAACCAAACTGCTCCAGGTCAACTGAAACTGTTTGCATATTCCGAGGGATTGCCGGTCTAGGGATATTGAGAAATGTAAGATCCAAGGCAGAGGCAATACCACAGAGGGCCCATGATGAGTAAAAAGCGGGAAAGCGCATTTCGTCGAGTGATTACAAATGAGCCAGAGAAAAGGCACGGTGGAGGTTGCGTGTGTGATGCAGACACGACTTTCATGGGCACAACTAGATATATTTTTATTAAATACAGGCTAAGCCGCGGATGCGTCGGCATAACAATATGACTACATATGTACTGCTGGTAGCTAGTGGCGGGAGGTGGCGCAACCCGGCAGGTGGGCAAGGCGGTAGGTGTTTTCGGCATGTTTTCAACTCATGGTTACATTCTTCCAATAACTTGTAGAAGATGGGGCTAGTGGGCTTTTGTGCCGAACAGATCGAGAAGCGCGGGCAAACAGATAAAGCGTTGATGTATTGCGTTGGTCCAAATGCTATGGTTCGGACGTATCTCGGGTGTCGACGGATCCAGTTTACCTAGTGCGCCAAGGGCCTCTGACTTCTGCCGGCCGCATTATTCCCAGGGACGTTAGGACCAGTGACAAGCGTGGAAACCTCTCCTCGCGCCCCAATGATAGCAGAGAGATCGACGCCTTCCACACGGCGCTAGAATGGTTGGGCGCTGACGCCAGCTGGCCGAAGGGTGGAGATATGCCCGCGTTCATGTCCTTACCAGCACTACCAACACACATGGAATACGCGAGGTGTCCCCCGCTTCTACTCCAGTCTCCCGTTCGCGTCAACCCTTTAACCATCACCTTGTCGGGCCTAGCGCTTTCTAAGGCCAGAGGCTACCTACCTCGCCTATTGACCTTCCAGGCATTTCCAACCGCCAAGCCCCTGCATCCATCCAACGCGCCCTCACGCCATGCCTCTTCGCCACCTTCTTGCATGCCACCCACATGTCGAGGATTAGTAAGATGCATGAGAATCGGAAAAGATTCCAACGTTGGTCCAAACGTTTGACCGTGTCGTCCGGATCTTTGCCTGTCAGACAACCCTGGTCAGTGCCCCGTGACTCCCTGGCCATTGGCCACTGGGCCTTTCACTCGGCACAGGAACCGTGGTGCTACGAAAGGCCGGACGGACGGGAATTTCATTTTGCTCTAGACTCTCTCTAGTTCGACGCTGGCGCTAGCGACCGGCTCTTGCGGCAAGAACAAACTCCAGCCATCAGCCCGCTTGGTTTCCATCATCCATCCAGCCGCGACCCGCCAACATCAAGCGACCCGGTCAACGTTTTGCTTAGTGATGCGATGCCGAGGGACTCCGGAAAATTTGAAGAATCCCACGCCGATGACGGAGCATTTCGCCGGCATGACGTGTGGTACTGCTGGCAACCCCACCACGACAACGGCGCAAGTAATGGTCCGTTCAAACTCTTGTTCAATGAACCCTGCTGAACATATGCACGCGATTCGCACTGAATCTGACTTTCCATGGTTAACCAACTTTTGGCTCGTGCTACTCCTGTGGAAACTGGTTTCTTGCAGCCAGCTTTTCGCCATTAACCCTAAGCTATGCGTGTTGGCTGCCGCAGCTGGATAGAATCGACGAGAGCCCATCGTGATGTCTAGCATGACGTCTGGCGTGACGTCTGGCGCACAATCTCTCGGCCCTAACCGCCAGCCAGCGAGGCTCGCGACAGCCTCAGTCTCCAGTCTCCAGTCTCCAGTCTCCAATCTCCAGACGTCACATGCCAGATGCCAGCAAGGCTCGCGATAGCTTCATACCTAGTCTCCGAGTCAAAACGGAAATTGCACATGCATTATGGGATACCGGCAGAAGTAACAAGACGCTGCGTTCGTCCAAGCCCCATCGAATCCAAATGAATTCCACAGAATCCATCACGCATGAAAATCACGAGAGCTCCTTTCTAATGCCGACTGCAAGCTATACGACGTATGTCTCCCGCGTTCTGGACCCGTCTACTATGATGCAAGTCACAGCCGAAACACATCCTCTCTTGCGGAAACGCGGCCCTCTGGGGGCTGTCAAGGTTTGCCTACTAGCAACGTAGCCCAGTGAGTGGGCATAGCCGTTGATGGTCTAGTTATCACCCTGCCTTAGTTGTATCTTGCCACAACTCCGACGCTAGGATCTTAAGCTAGCAACCACACTCGCTTTCATACGACCGGAAACACGGCACCAATCAGTACCATCAGTGGGCAGATTCATCGACCTCCACTACTCACTCCCGGAGAAGCGGCAATTATAAAGTTTCAGATCCTCCTGCCGTGGTCCAGGCCTGCACGCCGGAACTTGCATCCGTGCAAGCAATCCATTTAGGCCGTGATTGGCTGGTTCATGAATCCACGTCTGGATCCACGCTGGAGGCTGCTCCACGCCTTCGTTAGCGGCACGCCCGTGGTGTTTTCCTCGTTCCGGCTAGGGTCAAGATACAACGGTACAAGAACCGCGGGTATCCGTGCTCAGCGCGTACCACGCCGGGCTCCCAATAATAACAAGGGGACCGTGCCAGAAGCGGTACGTAATCTAGCCTAGAGGAACGCGGGGTGCCGTACGAGTTTGGCTACAGGGGTTGTAGCAGGTATTGCGGCAAACTTTATCCGTTCCAGGGCGAACTTCATTTTTAATTTAGTAGGCACACACTCTTTTGTACATTCACTTTTGAAAAAGCCGAATCTCCCTTCCATTTCACATTAGTCTTGGTGGTCGCCTAGACCTCTTGGCTGCTGTTTCCGGTTTTACTGACGTTTCCCATTTTCTTCGCGTGGGTGTGGTGTCCGCCCCCCGAGATTTGGTTCTGTAGTGCTTGCTCTGTGTCAGAGCTGTCTTCTGCTACTGTGTCGTCCGTCGGGTGGTTTAGTTCAGACCGCATAATATAGGTTGTCGCACTGAGGCGACCTCTGAAGTAGAGATTCAGGGTTTACAGGTGAACTGACCTAACCAATCAGCGACTAGAGGGCTTGCAAGGGGTGCCCTCCACTCCTCTACCTGTATTTAACTAGGTCTCCTACCGGAGAGCGGCCCGGCCCGTGCGGAGCCTCTCGGGGGCCCCACGCGCAGCTGGGCTAACGTCGCCCGAGCTGGACAGAAACCACCACCCCAGGACAGTGCAAACAAGCTGACCCAGCAAGGCGGGCGCTTTACCGACACGGGCAGCTTCGGACCTCCTCGCCTGCTTAACACATAAAATCGTGCATTCTTTAGGGAACAGAGGCACGGCCTCGATCCTTACCGTGGACGTGAAGGGTGCCTTCGACGCCACTCTGAAAAGGTTTCTCATGCTCCGGATGAGACAGCAGGGCTGGGCTACCCAGCTAGTCAAGTTCGTGGGCTCCTTCATGGAAGAAAGACAAGCACGGATCCGACTCGAGGACGTCATAACAGCGTCACAGACGATCCAGTGCGGCCTGCCACAGGGATCCCCCGCCTCCCCCGTCCTCTTCCTTCTATACATTGCAGACATTCTGCTCGAGGACACAAAACACCGATTTGGGTACGCGGACGACATCTGCTTCTATCGGACAAACAAGTCCCTTCACGATAACGCACGCCAGCTAGCGAACGACCTCAACAACGTTCTTAACTGGGGCGAAGAAAACCAAGTCACGATCGACCCGGAAAAGAGCGAGATCCTCCATTCACCTGCGCAAAGAACCCAGGGGAGCTCCCCAGTGTGACGGCACGGGACCATGGGTTGACAATATACGCCTCGGACCAGCCTGTGTGATGGCTCGGTGTCTAATTTGACACGAAGCTTCGGTTTACAGAACATGTGAAGAAGAGAGCGGCACAGGCACGGATACTTGTCCAGCACCTTCGAAGCCTAGCCAACAACCGGCGAGGCCCCCCTCCGAGAGTTCTCCGCAAATTCATCTTCACCTGCGTCCTTCCCGTACTAACATACGGGGCCGAGGCATGGTACGGAGGGCGTACGAAGACCCGGAAGACGGCGAGCCGGCAGCTCGATCTGGAGGTGCCGACCCGATAAGAGGCGCACATGGACGAAATAGACAGGGTCCTAAGAGAAGCTATACGGGCTGTCCTACCTGTATGGAAGACAACACCGATAGCCACGCTATACAGGGACGCAGGTATCCCGACGGCACGAATCGCACTGGAAACGGCGTTCTACCGCTTCGGACAACGGCTCCAGTCAATGGACAAAGACCACATGCTGACGGCGCGTACAGCGCTGCGGCCATACCCTCCTGGAATTGGCTACGGCTCTCTACAACCAGCGCGGACCAGGCTCCAGAGAGCCGCTAGACTTCTGCCCGATGTCCAGAGGCCATATTACCTCCCGAAGAGATACACGCCGAAGCAGGAGCCACAAAGATAAGAAGACAGCGGCGAAAGAGTTCACCGCGTGGCAGTCTCAGCTTCCCAATACCCAACTCGTCGTCTTTTCGGACGGGTCAAAGAGACCGGGCGAGACAGTCGGCTGGGGTTTCACCACCTACAGGGATAGGCGGAAAGTCAGCCAGGGCAAAGGCCGACTAGGCCTCGCGGATGTTTTCGACGGCGAAACTATCGGAGCGTGGCAGGGCCTACGCCAAGCCTATCGAACCGACCCAGGCGCAAAAGTCCACGTCTGCCTAGATAACACGTCGGTTATCCAGGGCCTCACGGGAAGCGTGCCGACAAGCTCACAAGAAGTCTTCCTCGAATTCCAGGAGCTAGCGACTATAGCGGACGTCCGCGTCCGATGGGTACCGGGCCACGAGAAGACCCAAGGAAATGAAGAAGCCGACAAGCTGGCGAAAGAAGGGGCAGCCCTCCCGGAGAGCCCCAGGACCCTAGCCACTTATGCTGGCGTTAAGAGACTCCGAAGGACAATCATCGGGAAACAGTTCGCTACATGGTGGGAAGACGCCTCCCAGGGATGTAAGCGCTATCGAGAACTCGGATTCACTGAGGCGGCTCTTAAGGCTCCAACAGAGCTAGATCTCCCTCGACAGCTACTCCATAACTTCCTAGCCCTCCGGTCGGGCCACGGAGACTTTGACTGGTACCACAAGAAGTTCCGGCATTCCCAGAACGACCGATGCGCCTGCCGCATGCTGCGGACACCGGAACACCTAGTCCACTGCCGGAAAACGCGGAGGCTCCGGGCCCGGTGGCCAAAATTCGACCCCGAACCGAAAACCTTGCAGGAATACTGGCAACGGCTAGTACATGACCCAGAGAAGTTCCAGCTCTTCGTTACATTAACGAAGTACTACAAAGATATGTGTCCACCACCGGTAAGCCGCGGAGGACACTCCATATGAAGCAGTAGCTAGTTGGATGGAGATAACGCCGGAAACGAGCTCGCACGGAGGAGCCACGGAGGCGGTTCGACCAAAGGATTGCCATTGGGCTTGATATGTGGGATATCTTGTAGTAGATAGACTCTCGCACGCCAGATGCCCCCCAGGAGGTGGGACACTGTCCCAGTACGGCGATAATACACCCCTCTCTCTCTCTCTCCTTCCATAGCTCTAGCACTTCCACCTTGATCATCTTGGCCTCGTCGTACCTTCCTTGCTGGTGGTACGTCGCTGCGAGCTCCGCCATACTCCTGACCGTATCGGGATGCCGCTCTCCTAAGATGCTTTTTCGTAGGCGTAATGATGTTTTATCAGCCAGCTCTTTTTCTCTCCACCGGCCCCTATCGTACAAATAATTCGAGACCCGGGCTAAGAGCTCCGCCGCTTTCTCCTCGCCACCGTGAAACCCTGCCCACTCTCCTGCCTATTGGGCATTCTGAAGGTACTCTTCACATACTTCCCATGTCTCACGCTGACTAGTGGGGAAGAGAAAATCTGTGACATCAAATGCAGCCTTTGCGAACTTCATCTCGGTGTCGCCGTGGCCTACACTCTTTCGCAGCCGGTGACGAGCAGCTTCCTGTACCAGCTTGTGCACCTCATATGCTGGTTGCCGTTTTCTCGTGGTTACAGCGCGAACTGCTAGGAAAGACAACTGCCGCAGCCGAGCAACCGATTCTTTCAAGCTGTTGTCGTCGTCTGGGATTTCTCGTTGCGTCTGAGGATCAAACAGTTGGGCCGATGTACGGACATTCAATGCGAACCGTGCCGCTCCGCGAATCAAGTCAAGCGATATGTGATGGTTGTCCAAGTATGCGAGGGTATGGAAAATGTTGTATGCCACCCATCCTCCCTTTTCAAGTACTCCATCGATATGTCCCATGTATACAGAACACTGTTAGAGACACCATGGCGCCGGTACCTGTCGTACTCAGATCTCTCGAATCGCGCCAGTCGCTGCTTTCTGGTTTGTATCTCGGAAAGATAATCCTTAATTGGTGTGGATGTCCTCTGCATGTATGCGGCAGCCTGCGAGATGGCCAAGGGAAACCGCTCAAGTTCGGCAAGCAGCGTCTGGAGATGCTCGCTACTTTGCTCCTGCCCCCTGTCGTCGTACCTTGCGAGGAGAAGCTGCCCTGCTTCTGTGGGGGTCATCTGCGTAATGTGAATGCTTCGTTGACGACCAACTAAGCTTTCGACCTGTCCGTCACGACTGGTCCAAAGCACCGTTCCTGTTGGGCCGCGCGGTACGAAGTTGCACAGGTTGAGTTGGGGCGTAAGGGATGTATCCGGGCGGCCTGCAGGCTGGCTTACGCCGGATAGTGCGAGATTGTCGGCATTGTCCAGGACAAGCACCCATTTCTGAAGCGCCTCGATTGCATGCCGTACAGCTTGCCAAAGGTCTTCGCCGTGCAGGTCGTCTGGGAGGCCGAGCTTCCGTGCGATCAGTTGGCAATCTTGTGTGAAAGACGTCTCACTATCGGCGTGGACCCAGAAAACAGAGCAGGCTGGGTCGCGACATCGGCTGTAGGCGTAGGCAAGCGCAAGTTGGGTTTTCCTGTAAGAATTAGCATACGCTTGGGGGAGCAGGACTGGCCTGGCTTACCCGGATCCACCCAGACCCCATAGAGCGGCACTGTGGTAGTCGGAGGATCTGGCGCGCTACGTCGCCTCGGTACACTAGGTCTTCGTTGGGTTCGAAAGGGGTTGACCGGCAAACTTTGGAGCGGCCGGAACCTGTGCCTATTAGCTTCATTTGCCTGGCTACTCACGATGGCGCTCACCATGTCTTCGATCGATGGTGATGTGGGTACTGCCGGAAAACTGGTTTCCGACGAAAGCGGTGCGTGTTTGAATCGACCCAAACGACTGCTGCAGTGTGTTTTCGGCCATCGCAATTGCTGGAGGCCAACGACTGCTGCGGGACGGGCTTTCGTGAAGTGGGAAGCTGCAACAAGGTCGCATACAGGTCGCCAGGAAGCGACGTAAGTTATGGCCGATTTCCTTGGGCGAGACTAAAGGCATAGACCCAAGCCGCATGTCCACCTATCAGGCAGCGTGGGAACTTTTCTAATGCGGAAACTCGTCCTATCTCTTGCAGGGGTAGCCAGTTGGGCAGTGCGGAGGCAGGCAAATAGTGCACGCCTCACCTGGACTAGATAAGCACTAGTGGGACAACGATGTACTATCCCCGTGCCTATCCTCTACAAGCACCGCACCATGCTAGCACATCCACTAAATAGTCCAGCAAGCCATTTACTGTCGCAAGTCAATGAACAGAATTCTGGAGTGCCTAGGAAAGAATCTGATGAGGATATGCCCTAACGCTCAGCAAGGCACTGGCGGCGCTGCTTTCGCGCCCTGTGCTTGCCACCCTTTCTAGGAATACATTGGTCGACTGGGTGACAGCTGGTCGTCTGCAGGTACGCGGACTGGTTCCTTAACCTCGGCTCGACTGTAGCCGCTGCCAGCTCGGATTGGTTTGCTCAAGTTCCTATGGCACAGCACCAAGACTGATTGGCTGTCGTACAAACAGCCGTCAACGATCATTCCGCGGGGTGCCAGGTGCTGCCCCAAGACAGCCTTGCCGGAGGCAGTGCATCCCCCACTCGACGCCCGACTGGTCCTCGCCATCTTACTTCCAAGCACCTACGTCTAGAAGCTGGCAAACTGGATGGTCCCAGATTATGCTCTCTAATCCACATATGTAAACAAGCTCGTATATCGCAGCGAGCAGGACCAAATGAATGGACGCGCATTCCTAGATACACGTGTATGCGGTCGGCGCAGCGGTTCTTAGTGGACATGTATCTGTTCTTTTCCGAGTCTAATGGACCACCTTTTCTCCGGCTACAGGGCTCTGCCGTTTTCTCAAAACGGGCTCGATTTCATTGACTAATACGACGGCTTGGTACTGTTCGTAGCCCGCATGCTATCGTTTTAACAGTGCAGGATGGACCCCTGGCGGAATGGGCTGTAAGCCGCTCAACTGTGGGGCTTTCCCGGACACGGTGTTGGTTATCGAGACGAGTTGAGACGGCCTCTGCCTCGACGTGGCAGCCGGACAAGAGGCAACAGAGGGCCTGGTATTGCCCAGTCGTGATGCACCTGCAACCGCCTACGCCTTCACTTGGCAGCTTGGCATCTTCGACCATCCCTCACAGGCAGGTTACCTTGTAGGTGTGGGAGCAACAGCCCATCGGCGCGGCTGCACAGCCCAATGAGGCTTCAGCAAGGCGTAATGCAGGACGCCGTTCGGCACGCCACCTACAGTTTGCCCCGGCTGCGTCATGCGGTATGCCTAACTACATAGAGCATGTGTGGGTTCTTCTGCCAAGTCACGGTTCAAGGGCTGGCAAATAGGACGATCGGATCGTCGACGGGCCAATGCAGACTGCCCACAAGCCACCAAGATTGATCGAGAAACCGTGATGGTTCCGGCGAATGAATTCGCCGTCGGCTGGGTTGGTGATGACTTGTCGAGCTGGTGGATGATAGATTGTACGACGAGATGACCAAAAGTTTAAAGTTGATGCCCCGGTGAACGAGGAACCAGAGATCACGTTCCGGCCGGTGATCGGTCCATGGAACATAGATTGCGGGTGGCTCGCTCGAGATGAGGGCGCGGTCTCGTTCTTCGCGGAGATTGGCTTTGCTGGGATCTCCGCTAGAACAGCCTTAGCGTACGTGGCCGCCATTGCCGCGGCGTACGGCTGCCACGCCTTGTTCTTGTGCACGTCCCCGTAGTCGCACGCGCCCCGGATAACGCCCACGGGGATACGGTTCATCGTACCGGCGGCCTCCATCTCGAGACCGATCAGGTTGTATCTATCCCGCAGCTCGTCCCTCTTACGCGCGTTCTTCATCAGCTTCTCGCCCGAACCGATCGGGCCGTACCATGCGCGAGTCCGCCGCGAGGCGGGCCGCAGGGGTTGGTCCACCACCCTCATCCGTCACGACCTCGCTAGCGAAGTGAAGCGACTCCTCCCCGCAACAGCCAGCCATCGGAGCGCTGCGTTGACTAGTTCAAGCAGGTCAGGGTAAGCCAGCATCTGTTACCTCGTACGCGCAGTAGCTATGCTAACTAATGTAGAAAACCCCAGCTTGCTCTCGCCTACGCATACGACCGATGCCACGACCCTACTTGCTCCGTTTTCTGGATCCACGCCGATAGCGAGACGTACTTCACACAAGACTGCCAAACAATTGCACGAAAACCCGGCCTCACCACCAACCTCGAAAGCAAAGACCTCCTGGACACCGCGCGTCAACAGTCAGACACCGCCAAATTGAACCTGGTTGCTTTCGTGCCACGCGCTTCCACCGGGACGATACTATGGACAAGTCGCGACGAACGCATTGGCAGCCTAATTGGAGCAAGCTGATTCATCCGCATTGCGCAATTGGCATACGAAGAAGCCAAAGCCTTACTAGAGAAGGGAAGGGCGCTGAACGCAAGCGCGAAAGAGTCGCAGGCTCTTCGTATATTGTTTGATGCCCTGGGCTATCTTCCCCTAGCTATCACGCAGGCCGCGGCCTATATGCGGAGAACATTGGCTTCTAACTTAGCAACTCGAGGGCCTCAGATCCGCATGGAGGCTTAGCCTCTAGGATTCCGTTACTAATCTTGGTGAATTAGCTACTTGCCAAGTACGCAATACTCGTTAATCCGAAGGCTTCCTAATCGCTACCGCGTCTTTCTTCTAAGAATAAAACTACTGTGAAGCCATTTCTTACTTTAATGTAATCAGCAATTAGCAACCCTTTTCGCCTTCCAACCTGAGAGTACAGCATAATGGAGTGGGGTCATGTTCTCAACGTCTTGGGTCAGTACAGCTCCTTTGCGAAGGAGTGTTTTGAGCATGGTAAGCGAGTTGCTTTTGGCGGCATGGTGCGGGGCGGTTTTCCCTCCGAAGTCGAGTGTGTTGATATTGACACCTTGCTCAGCTAACAACTGCACCATGTCTTCTTGTTGATTCCTTGCTGCCCAGAGCAAAGGTGTTTCCCGGTTCTCGTCCGAAGCACCGAGGTCGGTGCCGGCAGCTTTCAGTTGCATCATCAAGCCTTGCAACCTGAAGTGAGCGACCAAGTGCGTCACGACAACCACTTCTGGTTTTCGACCTCTGAAGGTACCAAGCTGCAGAACCCGATAAGTTGCCGTGAGAGCTCGTTCGTGGCGTAGATATCCCATGATAACATCCCGAGATTTGTCGTATATGAGGGCTTGTTCGGCATGGAATAACCAAGAATGGCTTGCATAGTCGAGTAAGAGGCGATCTGCAGCTATCGGAAGTGCAGACCCGCATCTTCATGGAAGACATCGAAGGACATGTACGTAACACAAATCCCTGTAATCTCGGTGTGCGCTTCTAGAAACTAGGTAGGTTTGAATCGCTCGAAGTACTCTTGTGTCGTGTAGTGTACCAATCGTATTTCGCGGCTTTGTTGGTCAATCGTGACCAACCCACAGCAGCTGGAAACCATATCGTCGACGTCAGGCAGGTTCTCATTGTCAAAGTATGGCTGACCGAACTCCATGCCGAGAGCATGCTGTAGTTCGGTTACAGTCAACGATCTTTGTGCACATGTGATCCAGGATAGGAATTGCAATCCGAGATCCTTAAGATCTGAGAGCTGGCTGGTGACTCGATCCATAGCCTCTTTGTAGGCAGCATCGTATGCACCTGACCCCGTTACAAGTTGTCTCAATGCGTTTCGAACAGCTTTGCGCGAACGCTTGCCTCTGAGTGAATGAAGATGTAGTTGGGCAAGTAGAAACCTAGTAAAATTCAGTCAAGGCCCGTCAAGATAAAATAGTTGACTTACATCCCGTCCACACTTTTCATAATCTCTTCCTTGATCTCCTTCCGAAGACCTGATTCATCTGTCACAAATCTTGGAAGATGTGACATATTACCGTCCAGGTATCTTCCAATGCCGCCATCGCTTGCTCGGATCTCTATCTGGACTGCGTCGCGAAATCTTGCCGCGACTTCCGGTATGAAGCGTGACGTCGTAAGAATGTTTGCCTCTACTGTGGTCTGGAGATCAAGAAGTTCGGATATGAAGTCCGATTGGCAGCCGTGTAACGTCTGGCACTCATCAAGTGCGTCGACAACCACAAAAAGTCGCGAATATTCCCTGGCCACCGAGTGAAGAGTGTTACGAAGCTCAGAGACAGATGGTCTGGTCTTTCTGTCTTTGTGTCGGTCATAAAGGGTTTTCACGATGGTGTTCGATGACGACCGACCGTGTGCCAACTGTTTGACGAGGCTGGCCATCAAATCATTTAGTGTCTGCCTATCCGTATGTCGAAAGTTGCAGTATATGTAGCATATACCGATCGAATCGTTGGTGCGGAACGTATCGCATAGGTGATCAACCACGATGGATGCAAGTATCGTCTTGCCGGCCCCAGGAATACCGGGGCAAAAGAGTGCTTCTTTCTCTTTGGCGATCCAGTGTTTGTACTGAGGAGTTTGAAGCAACCACTCGCCCGTCCCCGTCTGGCGTCGAGAAATGAAATCCGACTGCTGGGTGGCATAATCAGTCGATGTGAGCCATTCAAGGACTTCGTCGTGTTGCTGTTGTTCTTGTCGTTTCCTCAATCGATCTTGTTCCTCAGCCAAGCTAATGACCTTGTCTCTGGTGACTCTACTGCTAAATCCGTTGAGCATTGTGGTGTTGGACAGGATCCGCTTTTGAAAGTCTTGAATTTCAGCAGGTTCCCACGTCAGTTGTTTCTATGCTCTTTGCGCTTTGCCTCTAATGCCGCCACTTCGCGATTCAAGGATGGAGTATTTGTCCAGCATCCTTTGAGAATCTTGGAGAACGCTTTTGCTACGATCGATGATGTCACGGATATCTTTCTGGTCGCTTTCGGTAATTTCCTGGCAGGCGAGAAATGTGTCGACATCTTGGATTGCAATGACCAGATTTCTGACTCTATAAAGAAATTGAATTAGCCTAGTTCGGGAAACTATCAGGGCGACGAACTCGTTTGAGAGGTGCTTGAATTGATCTGGAGCATCTGCGAAGTCTTTGCGCACTTTGGTGGCGAGCTCAATGATGGCAAGAAAATCACCAATGCTGAATCCAAAGCTCATCTTGACTGTGCGAGTTGAAAGTCTACAAGAATGAACGGGCTTCTTTTAAATTATCATTAAGGTGTTATGGATACTAAGCAGGCGGCCATGATAAATAACCTGGAAGGCGGACAAGGAGGGTATTACCCCGCAGCTGACCTAAACCTCTCAGCATCCGGCATCGGTGATTATTCAAGTATAGATATCGGCTAAAGCGATTATTTAATGTCCTCAGGCGTATCCAATGGAGAGGAATCCACTTATCGCAAGCAACTTGAAGTGGGGACTGTTGAACATCAAAAGCGCACGCATCATGATCACTTCTGAAACACGACGACGTTTTGAGATACAACATACTACACGTTCATTAGGCGCAATCACCTCAGAGATTAAGGGAAGACAAGTAACCGAATCGCTGATACGACAGAGATTTTCCAGGGAACCTCATGCTAAGGGATAAGAATCGGACTGTATAGGCTACCTATTTACTCTAGAAACAGGTGATATTATAAGCTAAGAATCAATGTACTAAGTCGGGGCATTAAATGAAATAGGAGATAATTATTTCTTACATTAAAAACCTAATTAGGTGGAGCAGATGTATAATGAATTAAAGCAGAGGGTTAAAGGTGCAAGTTAGGTCTGCTATTGCCGTACTGGTACAGTGTTCTACCTCTCGAACGACATCGGGCTTGCGAAGGTCTATCTATATATACAGGAGATATCCCGCATATTGAGCTTAATGCCAATTCTTTGATCATGCTAGCTCTGTGAATCCTCTGCGGAAGCTCGTGCTCAGAGTTCTTTTCTACTAGCTATTGATTCACGTAGAGTACCTTTTACGACTTATTAGTTGCGGATACGTCTTTGTAAGATCTAGTGAGCGAAACGAAGAACCGGAGCTACTCCAGCCTCTGTATAAGCCTTTTTTAATATTCCAATGATGATATCGATCAGGAATTGAGCTTCGGCCGCCGGCCCAATACGGCTTGTGTTTTCTGCAATGGTCGATATTTTCTGGCGTCCTACGCGATTCATATAGCTTTGCAGCACCAGTCAGAATATATATGTCCTGAGTGGAGAGAGAAATTTTTGAACTGCACATTCAGGGGTCTTCAGTACATTCAGGGCCTTGAGGATAGTTTGGACGAATCCAAACTCTCGGTCGCATTGGCAATCTTGAGAGCCTTCCTACCACCTTGTAAGCTGTCCCTTGGTCACTCTTCAGCATCTACTTATCCATCGTCTACGAATACATCATCTGTAGCCGTGAAATTGCACTAGACAGGCATGTGCAATTCACATTGAGTTATAAGGTACACATTCTAGGCAAGTAGGCCAAACCAATACACGCATCACCCAAACGCCTCGGACGAACAATGAATGCCAACCAGCACACTACTATCGACTATGCGGTTGTATGACGACTTAACACAAGTATCAACATCGATTGAGAGTCGTACTTATAGCTTGCCTTTTCTCTCTTTTAATCGACGTCCAAAGCCTACTCATTTATCTTGCCAGCGTGCTTGCGCGCTCCTGGCGCACATTGCTTTACTGGACCCGCTGTGTACCATATCTCACCTTCAAGAGGTCCCGTATTTTAACCAGATGTCATTAAGGCATCAAGCGCAGTTTAGAACCCATCGAAAGTCATGCGGTCAAAGCCCTGGTTTCGTCGGAGTGCGACGGGCAGTGCTTCAAAATCGGGGTGACAGCGGCGACGATAAGGCATCGATACTGCCTCAAGCATGCCTAAGAATGATGACTTGGGCTGAATTATTGACGGATAGAGTGCGAACCATAGACCGTTGGAACCAAGCAAGATCTTGGTCAGTATCTTGTTCATTACAGCAATGCAAGCCTTATTAGTGGTGTGGCACAAGATCATGACGAGCCAGCGACTTACTAGTCTCCGAGGGGAAGGCAAACAAAGAGGTACCTATCGGGGAGGCCCTTCCGGTGTCACGGGTCACAAAAGAGGTCTGCTCTGTATGCCACAAAAGTACCGGTTTGTACACTAGGAGTGCACGCATCAGCTCGAGATCTGCTGACTGTTCGTTGTACAGCGCCGCAGCCTGGAGGCGGAGGCTGGATAGGATGCGTGATGAGTGGGAGTGACCGCTTTTTCGGGGCCAATGGCATGTCTGTCCTTGACCTTGAGAACCCCACCTTCCGCTTTGTGGCACCACCCCTCACAAGCCGTTGCTGGTATTGACCGTCAACGCGCATCAAATATTCAGGCGACGCCCAACACCCCTCGCTCGCGTACCACCTGCAGCCCGTGTGTAGGTGGCGGCATGATACAAAGCAATAGCCCGTTCTGTCAATGGGTACATCGAAGCCATAAGCGGGTGCATCTGTTTATAAACCGAGGCGCAGATAGATCCTACAACGATTTTGGGGGCTTGTTGGGCTCTAACTGTAGGCTAAATAAACCCAATCGCTGCCGTTGCCCAGGTCTACCGCCGTCGCACCTACAGCATACAGATGATCGTCGTCCACAAGCAAGGCAGATAGTGAGCTGAAGGATGGATTGCCGATGAAGACGCGCCCATGTACAGCTGAATGGATGCTTTTTCGGATCTGGCAAGTGACGAAGTCCCACTGCAGTGACGCCTTCTGTAGGCGCTGCCTTCTGTAGGCGCTGCCTATCAGGTCCTAATTTAGCAACGAAAGGCGGGGCCATAACGAGCTATTGATAGCTAACCTCTTGTCAGCTTTGAAAGGTAGTCAAAGAAGCAGCGGCGGGCAGCTAAGAAGACGCTGCGTCTTTACACATACCGCGCTATTTAGGGAGTCTTGAATCTTCAATGGTCCATTTTGCACCTTTTTAGCAATATGGTTGGCTGGCTTACTGTATAGTTTCTGACTTGCGCAAGCTGTCAAATGCCTACAGCGATAGATAGCCGCAGCCAGATGTAGGGCGCATGCAGGGATCCAAAACCCTGGAACGGGTAGCGGATAAGAAGGACTACAATCTGAGCGCTACCTGTGACATTTAAGAGTGCCTTCATGCCTGGAGATGAGTAGACTCTCCAGGGGCTTAGTTCACGCGATTATAATGATGACACCGGTTCGGAACAGCAATGCAGAACGCCGCCGTGGACGCGACGAATGCCGCGAGAAGCTGGCAAGCCATATTTGTGAAATCAATCCAATCGTACCCTTTTCAGCCGGCTAACTGACTCTTCTAGACCAGAAACTGGGAATCAAAATTGAGCCTTCCGAAGTGCGCCTTAATCCTCGAGAAACCGATGGCTACTCGTGGCGAGTTGTACAAGGAAAAGAGGAGATGTTCTCTAAGATATTCGCGAAAAATTTGAGCGACCACTCCATTGGCACCTTCCGACTCCTCTGCAGAGAAATGGGTAAATCCTTCGAAGCTGTTTTTTCGGACAAAGGAGGCTCGCCGCTGGGTTCTTTGGTGTCCGTATGTATAAAAACAAAGTCCAGATTCGTTAAAAACTGACTGACCACCGCTGTAGGGGGCTGTTCGCGAGCTCAGTTTCACTACTATCATTGAACAACTTCGAAGAGATAATACGGAACTCACCCGGAATATTCAGGAGTCCACCAGAAATTTCGACAAGGAACATGAACTTCGACAACTTGCCGAAGGCGAAACTCGGCTGTTGCGTAGCAACCAAATGCTTCTAGAAAGCCAGATTCAGGAACAAACCAAGGCCGTTACTTTTTATCGAAGCATTGTTATGAGTTGCGCAGCCCACCTGACAGAAGCAATGCCTGCTTTAGATCACCTTAGGAAACAAATGGTAGAAGGCAGCCGCTGGGAATGTGGCCCTGTGCCAAATTACAATAATGGCCTATAGAACAACGGGTAAATCTGTTGCTGAATTGCTGCCTATTATAGTGGCCATTGTGTTGCTTTTATAGGAATCAAATAATACATGGCATCATTATCAGATTCCTGCGGTAGTGATACTTCGCTAGAGAGTAATCAGCTACATTCAATAAGGAATACAATTGAAACCATACTTTAATGTTTCTATGTTTATAACTTAGCACTATGTGATGAAGTCGGTTATAAAGCGTGACAGCCGGGCGGGCTGGTGGAGTTTTTCGGATCCTTGTTAGCTCTACTTTTTGACAGGCGGCCAAGGCATGTAATGCGAAGCACAATCGCTTTGCTGAAGGGACTCAGACTCTAGATTTGTGTTGTATTGAATCATCCCGAATATTAACTGAATCGCTTAGGCAATAGGCAAAAGCTAAAGGGTTAGCACGTTAATAGCGATCTGAGATGAGTGCAGCACACATTAATTCGATAAGGACTATAGATGAAGGAATGAATCATTGTAGAAATGTGTTTTGCTTAGAGTTTATAAGCTGATTCAAGAAGATAGACAGAGCCTTGAATCAGACGGAAATATTTTTCTTAACATCACCTACTTGAGGAGACGTGAGAATCCTTCTTAGAATCTCAGAATCGTTGGGAAGGCCAAGTCTCCGAATCATCTTACGGCCTTTTCTCAACGAACTGTTCAGATATGAACTCATGATCCCAGCAGCAACCCAATCTCTTTGAACCTCATCCGGTTTGTCACCCCATGTGGACCATCGTGTGTCACCAAGTTCCCAATCTACTTGAGGGTCGATGAAGGCCTTTATTAGCAAATTTGAGAAAGTTATTAGATATTGCATAAGTACTTACTGGGTATTTCGTGGTATATGCACCCCCGGAATGCCAGGAGCAGTAAAGACATATCGCATGAATCGAACTTATTAAACCACTCTTTTCCAACCTTTAGCGCGAGTTGTATCTTGGTCAGTCGTCTCTTTCGCGATGGACCAGCGATTTCGTAGCTCAACCACGCTTAGGCCAAAACGCCCCGCTCATAGCTTCGTTGAACTCCGGATACACCTGGTAAGTTTGGGTCCCACCAGTTAGGCCACCCCAGTTATGGGCCACCCGTAAACTATCGTCAACTTCAATATTGCCAACCATGGTCACTTATAAATAGCTCGACAACCAGCAGTCGGGAAAATAAATAAAAATCGCCATTCTGCTTATCTTTCAATTGCCCACCTTATAATATGTTGCCCGACCACGAAAAGAAGCTTCGCGCTGCCGCTAAAGCGCATAGCAATAGCCTGTCTGTGCGAGCCGCGGCCGTTAGATACGGAGTATCTAGAACCACCTTACAACGCCACCTCAACGGCGGTCAGACCGTCCGTGAGGCTCACGAGAATCAATAGAACCTCTCGCCAACTATAGAACGCCATTTGGTGCGCTGGGTCAAGCAGCAAACCAAGCTGGGCTATGCTCCTCCACACTCAAGGTTCCGTCTGTTCGCTATGAGGCTATCCTAAGCTTCTGGAGGCCCTCACACCCTTAGCACACACTGGGTCCAAAGGTTTCTGCGTAGACATCCAGAGTTGAAGACTCTGCGAAGCGTACGGTATGACTGGAGGCGTGCCAACGCCGCATGCTCTGCCAATATCGTTGAGTTCTTCGACCGCATGGATGACCCCCTGATGTCGGCCATCCCTCTAGAACACACATATAACGGCGACGAGATAGGGACTCAGATTGGAATTGGAGATGCGCCAATGGTCATAGGTCCGTCTAAGCTTAAGGGTGCCTTCATAAACGACCCCCTGAACAGAGACTGGGTCGCTATTATTAAGTGCATCTTTGGAGATGGTAGAGCGCTGAGCCCCTTAATCATTTTCGGCGGTAAGACTATTCAACACTAATGGTTTAACGATGACATGCTCGAAGACGTCGATTTGAAGGACTGGCACTTCGGCTCGAGCCCTTCAGGATGGTCCAGCAATAAGATAGCTATTCGCTAGCTGCGTGAGGTGTTTCTGCCGTTAACGAAGCCTTAGAGAGCCTCCTAATGGCGTCACCTCATCCTCTATAGCTATAATAGCCACATTAACGAGTCCTTCCTTTTGGAGTGTCTGCAGGCTAAAGTCTGGGTCAATTTCCTTCCGGCACATTACTCACAGATACTCTAACCTCTCGATATTGGGCCATTCAGTGTGTGTTAAAGAGGCGCTTCAGGGCTATCCTTCGTGCCACATACTACTCTATAATAACCACAGTTGCCGGCAAACCAGAGTTCGTGGCCGCTTAGAAGAGGGCTCGAAATGAAGCCCTCACTAAGGATAAGATCCTCAGGGGTCAGAAGTCAACTAGCATATATCCAAGGGACCGCTCGAAGGCCCTTAATAGCAGGATCACCATACGAGCAGACGCAGTGACTGAAGGCATGCCTAAGCGAACAACAACACCAGACAGAGCCACAGAAACTCCAGAAAACCATCTCCAGACGCCAACAAATAGCCAGTAACTGCGGCAATTAGAGTCGTTCATGGTGGCAGAGAATGCCATACCGCAGAGTGCAGCGGTCCGCCGGCTGAGTCGCCAGGTCCAGAGGGGCCTTAACACTTTATCCGCCACCATAGTTGGCCTGGAGCATCGCAATGAGCAATTGAAGAGTGCATTAGAGAGACAGAGACCTCAAAAACAACGCAGAGTGATCCCCAAGCCTCAAAAATCCTTCGTTAAGATGGCAGACATCCAACAAGTCAAGGATCAATCGAAGGACGAGGCTGAAGCTCAGCGCCCAAGGCGCTCCACGCGCCGCAGGCAAAATAGGCGGTCGGAATCGCCTCAAATGGAACCTGAAGGGGACGATGACATGGAGGATGTCCAGGACGAGATACGTGTGAGTTTTTAGATATATAGGCCTGACTATGGCTTCAAAACACCATAGTGAACAGAGTGGTGTTGGTGGTGAGCTATGGTGGCCCATATCTAGGGTGGCCCAACTGGTGGGACCCCAACTTATAGGCCGCTATCAATCATTTTCTGCAAAGAGACCACGCAAGATCGATCTCGATGCGACACTGTTCCTTGCGAGAGGTATTCGCCGTTGTAGTATGCCTGATTGCGTAGGAGAAAACCGAAAAACTTTTGTGCTTCCTCGTTGCCTTGTGAGTTCGGTTCGTGATACGCGTTGAGCAACCGTGTGTCTCGTACAAATTGGCCTTTGGGAAACATCCTGATGTCTATCGCGCAGATGTGGATGTCATATGAGTCGTAGCTGCTGCGTCGAAGCCTCCAAATGGCGCATTGAACAGCAAAGAAAAAGAGAACTTGTCCAAGACATGAGGCTGTCGGACGTCTCCCCACCAAAGCAGGGTTTCGTCAGATGCGCGTGGAGCAGCTTTGTTGCTCTACTTTTTTCCAGGAAGAGGATGCCGACTCTGCTGCCTTTCGAATCAGCAGTACTCATCATAGAAGCGATAAAATCTTCGTCATTCTTTCCTGAACTTTTTCTGTCGAATATTCGAAACAAATACGGCGGAGTGTCCGCGACGATCAAACCAAGAGATTCGGTATCCAGTCCGGTGGGTGGATAGAATAGCGTCGGTCCCGAAGGAGAGTTGTTTAGCACTCGAGCCCAGCAGTCTTTCCAATCCTTTTCATGCTTCTTCCGTATTTCTGAATGAAGACTTTCTTGGTTGTAGAACGCTCGGGCATAGTCGTCATAGATGAAAAGTCGATTTTCGTGCTTATAGTATTCCTCGCTTTCAAAATCAGGATCATACGGCCACTCAGGACAAGCCACATTACAAATCGATGTGAGTTACACATGCCTGTCTAGTGCAATTTCACGGCTGCAAATGGTGTACTCGCGGACGATGTATAAGCAGATACTGAAGAGTGACCAAGGGACTGCTTACAAAGTGGTGGGAAGGCCCCCAGCGTTGCCAACGCGACCGAGAGTCTGGATTCACCGAAGCTATCCTCGAGTCCCTGAACGAACTGGATATACACTCTAAGTTTTCCTCACGCTCCGTTAAGGGCATACATATTCCCACTGGTACCGCAAAACTTTTCGAAACGCATAGGATACACAATACGCTTCCTGCACACTCAGGACGCCAGAATATATCGATCATTGCAGAAAGCACAAGCCGCATTGGGCCCGGTGGCCGAAGTTCAATCCTCGACTGAGAGAACCATTGGAATAGCAAGAAAGGCTTATACAAAGGCTGGAGGGGCTCCAGCTTTTCGTTTTGCTCACTAGGTATTACGAAAACGTGGGCATAACTGGTACGTCGTAAAAGGCACTCTACGTGAACCGGTAGCTATCAGGAAGGAACAAACGCCGAGAACGAGTTTATGCAAAGGAGTCGCAGAGATAGTATAACTAAAGGACTGCCATTAGGTTCGATATGCGGGATATCTCCTGTATGTATAGATAGACCTTCGCATGCCCGATGCCGCTTAAGAGGCGGAACACTGTACCAGTACAGTGATAGTAGACCTGGTTTTACTTTTAGCTCTCTGTTTTAATAAATTAAACTTCCGCTCCACCTGTTTGTATTTTCTAAGTAAGCGACACTTATTATCTCTTATTTATACAATGCCCCCGACTCAGTACATTGGTTCTTAGCCTATAGTATCGCCTGTTCGCTGGGTAAATAGGAAGTCTATATAGTCCGATTTTCATGTCTCGGCAGGAGATTCCCTTAAAAGTATCCGTCGAATCGGCGATTCGGTCGTTTCTCTGCCCTTAATCTCCAAGGCGATTGCGTGTGATGAGACATGTAAAGCGGCCTCGTGTTTCAGAAATGATCATGAATGCGTACGCTTTCAATGTTCAACAGCCCCTTGGGACCTTGAAATCTTTCTGGACCCCCTTCACCGAGTTCTCGATCGCATCAAGCCGCTGTTCGATGCTGGGCAGGCTGTGGGGCTTAATGCTCTGGGCTGCCTCCAGGACGAGGATGGCAGTTTCGACGGCGACGATAACAGTCCGCATGTCGGCTTTTCCGGCTAGTAAGCGTCTCATATCGTCTCAAGCACTGCAGATGACCTCTAGGTCGAACCTAGAGGTTGTGATGCTGCTAGGCGAGGGCCTTGATGGCTCCACAACAAGCCCTGGGCAAGGCGTTAAACTGCATCCACCATAACTAAGCCGTCTTGGCGGACTTAGTTACAATGGTCGGCACCGACCTCGACTTCGAGCACAGGCTCACACGACACAACTCACCTGGTCACTATTGACCTCGACAAACCCACCGAGTCTCACGACCTCGACGTACCATGCTTAAGCACGTACAACCCACCTACTATGGCCAAGACTGGCCTCGACACTTTCACCGAGAACGGGCTCGCACGGAGGAGCCACGGATGCGGTTCGAACATCAGGTTGCCACTGGGCTTGATATGCGGGACATCACAATGCAATCTTTGTACATAGATGGACTCTCGCACGCCATATGCCCCCTGGGAGGCGGGACATTGTCCCAACACGGCGATAATCTATACTACTACTACTACTTGATGGCTCCACGACCCGCGTTTTGCCTCGTCGGTGTTGGTTCAGCCATTTTCAGGCTTTGATGAGCCCTAGGAACTGTTTCCGGGCTATCCAGTGGGTGATAGACACGTGGTCGCGCTGTTATCGCCTTGTGGGGTCGTTTCCGAGAGGGCTTTTTTGGCCATTGAGCTGCTATGGCTTCGCTACAGCTTACGGGTTTAAGTTGTAGCGGTCATGTCTTTACGGCAAGCTGGACCAGTCCTTCTCGATTTGCTCGCCTCCCGGGAGTAACTCTCCAGCCAGCACCACGCAAGAAAACATTAAAAGAAATGCTTGCGATCATATACTTGTGCATGTGGTATTTTATCAGACAAGTGACGCTTCGCCTCTCCACTCAGAGCGCACTCTTCCGTCTATCCGAAATTATGGTGTTTCCGTATCGTCGTAAGGGGAATTTCGTCACTCAAATTGCCGTCACTGTTTTCACGCGCGTGTACAGTGTTAAGTGTAATGTCTCCACGGTAGGGCACAAGAACTGGGTTGTAGCAGCCGATGCCGGGCTCTTGAATGCTGCCACCGTCGATCACTTGCTTGTCCACGCGAGTACTGCTGCCCCCTTGCGTCTCCATCAGCGAGCGGTCCATGTCCCGGGGCCCAAGAGGCAGCTTCTTCGCGCCGCTTCCGCCGATTGTTTCGATAAGCGACTTTGTCTTGCGCCAGGAAGAAGGGTTGCTGGTTCCATGGAGCGACTTCGGGATGGTTGAAAGGAGGCTCCGGAAGAGGGGGCCGAGAGTCGGTAGACAGGCTGAGACAACACCGCTGCTGATCTCGATGATATTCCAGGCACATCCAGGTGCCAGAGTCCCTATGTGTGTCAGAGAGCTTCCGCATGGTGGGCAAATGCACAGGTGATTGAATATACTTACAGGGAATATCGTCGGTACGATACAACAGAAAAATCCGGAATCGGTAGACACTCGTGAAGACAACGTATGATCCCAGCAGGAAGATCAAGGTAATGAGTATTCTTTGTGTCCTGGACATGTGAGCCCGCCAGACATGCGGCATAGGGAGGCACAGAATGGCGATGTCGCAGAGGATGCTAGGAATCGATATGCAAAGCTGGGTGAGGAAGAGATCGATGCAAGTCCCTTCCAGCCACGGCTCCCACAACCTGCGTCTCGGAGTGCATTGGAAGGTGGCCGCCATGATGCAAGCCAGATTCCAACATGTCGACAGCCCGCCGCAAATGTAACCCCCTGTACGGATGCTGCGTACTGGGAATACGCGGAAGTACATGAACAGTAACGATATTTTGTACATGTTGACTCCGGTAACATAAAGAATTTCGGCGCCCAGGATGGTCTACTCGAAAATGAGCCATCGTCTTATTTTATGGGACCAGAAAACCCACCTTGTCAAGTCTTTGCAATTCGGGCAGAGTAAAGGCTCCCGAGTGCAGCCCGAGACCTTGTTTGATAACTTCTGCGGATTAGATCGCGATACTGAAGGCAAGTGGCAGTTTTTCTTTAGATGACCTACGCGCAAGATTCATGATCATGTTGCCGAGAAGTATAGAGAGTGAGAACAGGATTAACCAGTCGTCAATGCCAATTCGAGCAGCCTGCCGCCATCGCGTAAAGAACCGGAGGCCGACGAAGAAGGTGGCAATGACGGTGAATGAAATGCTCAGATTGCGCGTTTTGAGCCGCTGATCTTCGGTTAAGTCCTGAGTCGCCGCAACCTCGCCGAGACGCCCCAGGTAGGCCGACTTCGCAGCCACTTCATCATACATGGCGACAGCGAGAACAGGGCTCTAGAGCAAGTGTATAGCGATGTGTGTCAAGAGGTATAGCACCCCACCTGGCGGCAACGTGCTAGAAGGCAGATACCGCATATCTAGCTCAAGCAGCAGGTGCGTATTATTGAGCGTGATGGCTAGCGTGGGTTCTGGCAACCGCGTTATAAAAGACATCACCATGACACGACTAGGTGAGACAGGAGGCCTTTTCTTTCCTTCGACGTGCCGCGAGCAGGAAAGTGGTATTGGCAAGAGCCGCCCTAGTTGCTTTTTTTCTTTCCTTCGACGTGCCGCGAGCAGGAAAGTGGTATTGACGAGAGCCGCCCTAGTTGCTTTTGGCGCTGGGATCGTCGGGAATGCGTTGTTGACCCACCAGTCAGCAGGAAAAACATGGTCCGCCTGAGGCATTAGAGGAGATATGCAAGACTGGTTCGCCAGTTGATTAGCTGGAATGCCCTCCCAACGTTGACTATTAGCACAACCGTTCGCACCCCAGGACCGCCAGTGTTAGCACATCTTGACAGCAGGACGGTAGCCATGGAAGTCGAAAGCCGCTGAGGACTATGTAGCAGCTCCCCTGCCGAATGTCCCAGCCCAAGAAATAAATAACGCTCAAGAGTCTCACCCATACCTTGCGCTTGGGGTAGAAACGATGTCCTGAGGAGTGCACGACCGTGGGGTCAGTGACGAAAGCCTATGGCGTGAGCTAGAGTTGAACGGCTTCGAGTGCAGGCAGATCTTGGTGATATTGTGACTCAATAAGCAAAGGCACTGTTCGGGTAGGCGTCCCTAGAAGTGATGGATCACATCCAACCTGTCGCGGAAACAGGGGTCTCATTCGCCGGTGGCGCTTCAAATCAGGATATCGACAGGGGGTCCCACTTCTTTATGCTGCTGTTCCCTATCACGGACAGGTCGCCCTGTTGTTGAGCGCGGAAACTCGACACCTCGGAGCCAGGATCACTGACTGTAAAGTGAGTGAGACAGTGAAGTCAGGAAAAATGTTGTCTTCATTGCTTTTGGACACGGGATAGACGGTCGATAGTCACAAATCAAAAACACGGCAGGTAAGACAGCCAGCTGCGCCTTTGGTTTCACCATCTAGTAGGCAAGAATTCTCCCGTCGCTGTTGATAATTAGCGCAGTCATTCTCGCAACAAGACTACTAGTGTCGGGAAACGGAGCAAAGGCGCCGTTCAGGTAGGGTGGTCCTGTAGGTGATGGATGATATCTCGGATGGCGCGGAAATTGAGTCGTTCACCCCCGGTGACAACAGATGCTCTAGTAGCGGGTCGGATGGCGCGGGGAGGCGCGGGAAGGCGCGGGAGAGTACGGGAAGGCGCGGGAAGGCGCGGGCGCGCCCATAGCGCCTCGGTGGGTCTGATGGGGAAAATCGATAAAGGCTTCGTCTGGGAGGGAAAAACAAAAGACCGTAAGCAGACCATGATAGAACTTGTGATAAGATGATATTTTATTCGTCGGGGCGCAAACGATCAAATAGGTGCTATTCGAAGCATTAATTGGCCAGCCGCGTTGCAAGCACACCCCATATTACAGGACAGGTCCTGCGCGGTAAGCTCAGGCACATGGCGCGAGCGCCGTACGAACGGAGCACCCCACGGAAGCACCTTAAGCACCATAGAAACGTAGCAGCACTCCTTCCCTTCCTTCTTATCTCTCTATCTAGAAAATAGATTGCATTTGGCATCACTTCGTTCGTGGTTCGAGGCGTTGCCCCTCACACCCCAGAGACTTTTCCGCATGGTACTACTCTAGAGCACTAGGAGGCACACTAAGATGATCTTCAGCTTCTATTCCTGTATTTTTAACTCATGTCCTCGCATTAATGTCTGAGGGCGGCTGCAATTTTTGGGAAGAGGGCGATAAATTTCAACCTCAATTATTTCGCAATGTCCACCGCTATGCGGGCACCAAGGATTGCCTGCCGATTGATATCATTGGGTTCGTTAAATGCGCGGCGCTGCTTCTTTGGTCGGGCGTGAATAACACAACAAGACCGAGGACGTATCAGTGGAACATCTTCTCAAACGACCGAATAGACAGGTGGGCTCTACAAGCACGGCCCAAGAAAAAGAGACGGCTAGAACAACCCACAGTGCCACATGCGCAGTGTAAGATTTGGGCACCTACACCTCGGTCCTACCACTGGTAGACTGGCAAGTAAACAAGCAGGCAGGGGGTTTTGTGATTAGTGCGTACACGTAGTGCCAACTGTATTAAGTGATGCATGGCAATGGAGGAGCTTTCCAGTGATAGATGTGTTTGCCGTCCATCCGTCAAGGACGATTTCTTGTGGGAAAAAAGGTTGAGTAGTCACACGTCAATTTCTTCTTCCACTAATGAAAAATAGCTTGGGAAACATCGCCAGTATCGCACCAAAATCCACATACCTAACTTGTCTGGCGCTCTGTCGCAGTTTCTACCTGCATCGAAGCGATAGACCCTTGACTACCTGGCTATGGAGCCGAATTGCTTGAGTACTTCCAGTAAACGCGACAGAAATGTCTAAAATGCTAGAAGGCAAAATGCATGGATTCTGATTGGTTACTAGCGCTACGCAGAAGAAATACTGTTTCCATCGCTGCTGGCCGATTCCAGCCACCCATTTCATGCGGTGCACATCCTTCTTCAGCATATAAACGTCGCTCTCAACCATGAACATATACAGAACCATCTTTAAACTACTTTAAAAGCTCCTCCATTCAAATTAACTTTCTTAAAGCATCAGTGCCCGTTACCTAAACGTGCATGGCCAAGGGGCTGATCTGTCATTTACTCCCCTGCACGCGCAGCATGTCCAAGCCAACCATAGTCATCGTCCCCGGCTCGTGGCAGAACGCAGCCGCCTGGAACACCTTTATAACCTGTCTGAATGCTGCCGGATACACTACCGAATTCGTTGCCCTCCCAACTATAGGCGGCACCGAGGCACCACTTGCGGGGTTGGTTGAGGATATTGCTGCCGTGAAGGCCATACTGGCCAAGGTGGTTGGATCTGGCAAGCAGCCACTTTTGTTATGCCACTCTTCTGGTGGTGTATCGGGGAGCAATTCCGTTTCGGGATTCGATGTCGCTGGCATCATATATCTTTCGGGCTTTATGATTCCCAAAGGAAAGTCTCTGTTGGACATGCTCGGCGGACAACCACTTCCGTGGATGAAATTTGAGGTTGGTTCCGCCACACGCAACATATATCTGGAATTTATTGGCGGCATACTGACCGATTATAACAGGGAGACCGAGTCTCAGGAATCACCGAGATGCTGCCCCAGGTTGCCTTCAATGACCTTGACCCCGAGTCACAGGCACGCTGGTCTAAGGAAATGTCGCACACTTCAGCCGTCTTCTTCTCTGCGCCCTCTTGTGTCGAGCCATGGAATGATGGTGTGCCGTGCGCATACATATATAGCGAGCTGGACAATGCGCTGCCATTACCAATCCAGCAGCAGATGGCTGAGCAGTTAGGCCCCTTGTCAGTGACGGTATCGATCAAAGCCGGTCATTGCCCCCATCTGAGCATGCCCAACGAGCTCGTGGCCACTGTCCAGGTGATTGAAAGCCAGCTCGGCAATATCCACGGAAGCCTTGTAAGTATCCTATGCAGTATGCCTAAGCGATCCCGCCTACCACTTGCCCGATCTAACTCAATTTGTTACGCAGGTGTAGGTATTGTGAGGTGGCGGTCAAGTACTTTGAACGAATGGAATGGAGTACTCAATGTTCCCATTGATACAACAGAGGGATTTCATTAGATCAGGAAGCCAGAGCGGGGCGCTTGGTTTGACAGCATAAACGTCAATTGATGCGTTGGTCGCAGGGTCGACAAGGCAATTTGTACAGCCGGCAGATTATACTAGCTCATGGTCCTTGTCTCCGTGGCATGGTACTAGTCAGTAGTAGTAGCATTAGTAGATTCTTACGCCCAGTGACCTATCTAGGCCATGAGGACCCCATAAATGAATGTCTAAGCCTAGGAAAACCGTGCTAGGCTAATGTCCGGCCGGATGAAAACCATACGTGCCACTGGGTCGTGTCACCTTCGGCCTGGAAGGCTAGAAAAAGGTGCGCACAGAAGTAAGACATGGAGAGTGATAACGGTGAAGTGAGGATAATGCGAAGGCACTGAGGTCATTCGACCATTGATGTAGAGAAGCCCCAGCAGGATCTGTTAACCGGCTAAGGACAGGAAGCCCTGGGGTTTTTAGTGTATGTCATGATCATAGCGGCAAGATTGTAGACCATTGCCAAACAGGAGGGGAATCGTTCGGCGTTTCTGGTCAAGAAGGCAGTATTAACTGTGAGAACGCTAGTTAGATATTACGGGTCACGACCCATAGTGTGGTTCCGGCAATGGTGGGGCAGAATACCCGCTGGCGATGGGTTCTACTAATACCCCGATGGACGGCGGGCCTGGGTGGCCCAGAGGCCCTGTCGGGAATGGGAGTTGAGGTGCAGGAGGAGGGATCTACAGAAACAGCTCACCTCTCGTACATATCGCGCATGTGTCTGATCTAACGATGCAAGGCCTGACCCAGGGCCCCCGCCTAGCCTGTCTGTAGGTACATCCTGTCTCCTACAATGGATACCTGACAGCAGGGGCCTGTCATCCGGGCGATAGCTGGAGCTTAGACCTCCCATGGCCCCCCAACGGGGCTCCTTGCACCTACATATTGGATGCCGGCGCAGGTGCATATCCCGTCATCATATCCGTCACTCCACCCCCTTCCCTTCGTCTCTTTGTCGACGCCCTTTTCCCCATATCCGCTGCCATGGTATCAATTGTAGACGGTCCTGCGGTGCCCGCTCTGTTTCGTGTCCTCGCGTAGCGTCGACAGGGTTGTACATTATATCATTCTCTCCACACTCCCGTCGACGTCTCTCGAGCATTCCAACTCGTCCCTGCGCCCACCCAGTCTTGCTCGGACAGTCTACAGCCCGTCGCCGACCCGTTCTTGCCGTCCTAACCTTCTCCCCGGTCTTTCCAAACTCTCTCTGCCGGCTTTTCCTGTGTGCGCACATCAGCTGTCACCCACGCCTCCTCCTCCTCTGCAGCTAGCCTGGTCTTTTTTATGTCATAATCGTGGTCCGAGATGCAAAATGTCGTCTCACCCTCCATATCGCTCCCTCCCCCCTTTTCCGTGAACCGTGCTCTTGCTGTGCTAGCAGGGCCTACAACCCGTGTGCTTGCTTGCTCGCTCGCGCACCATCGTCGCCTCCACCTCCGCTGCTATCGGCATCCGACCCGACCCGCCACGCAGTTTCACTGAATCCAGCGCGCCCGTCAGCACGCAAAAAGCGCCGCCCCCGTCGCATGAGATCATCGACTCAACCTCAGCCCACTGCTGCAGCCGCTGCAGCCTCCGCCCGTCGTTGACGCCCTGTAACTGCAGCCCCCGCCCGCTCGTCCCTCCCATAAACAAAAACAACCCCCATCCCAATATCCCCTCCATATCGCCGGCCATGGACTGGGCAATGTCCAATCCGGCGTCTTTTCGCCTCAACCAACTGGCCATGGATCCGTCCGCCGCCGACTGGGTCGCCAACACCACCCTCGACATCATGAAGAAGCCGCCGCCCGCCAAGGCGCATCCCTCCATCCAGCAACTGACGCTCCTCGTCTTCGAGGCCGTCATGCAAGTCGTCTGCGTTAGCTTGCCCGGCTATATCATCGCCCGCCTCGGCTACTTCGACGCCGAGAAGCAGAAGTTCCTGGCCAACCTCAATGTCATGCTCTTCACCCCCTGCCTGATCTTCACCAAGCTCGCCTCGCAGCTTAACGCTGACAAGCTCGTCAAACTGGGTGTCATTCCCGTCATCTTCGTCATTCAGACCCTGGTCTCGTATGTCGTGTCCATTCTCGTGGCCAAGCTGTTCTGCTTGAGGAAACGACCCGCTAACTTCGTCACCGCCATGGGTGTCTTCGGCAACTCCAACTCGCTTCCCATCTCCCTGGTCATCTCCCTGTCCCAGACGCTCAAAAACCTGCACTGGGATCGCATCAAGGGAGATAACGACGAAGAGGTTGCCGCGCGAGGCATTCTGTACCTCATGATCTTCCAGCAACTGGGTCAGCTGGTCAGGTGGAGCTGGGGTTACCACGTTCTCCTGGCGCCCAAGGACGAGTACGAGGACTACCGCGACGAGACGCTGGAGGAGGGCCACTACACCGATGAGGACCTGTGCAACGCTAATGGTGTTCTGATTCCGGGCTTGGACGGCACTGTCAACGAGGACGACCACCGCGATACGCACAGTTCAGATGGATCCGATATGTATGAGCCAGCTGGGCGGACCCCCGTTGCTGGCACTTCGAACGCTTCTCCTGCCGAGTCGGACGACAAGGATGCGAAGCCCGGCAAACAGAACGTGAACGGGTTCCATCCTCTCCCGACCAACGGCCTCCACGGCAACGACAACATGATGTCTTTCCCGCGCGGCGGCAAGGGCTACATGGTGAAGGCCAGGAAGAGCGTGTGTGGTGCCATTGCCTACACTAAGCGACGGGTCATAAAGACATTCTGTCGTGCTTTCAATGGGCTTCCCGTCTTCGCGCAGACGACGCTGCGGGCCCTGTGGACGGCCTGGTCCAAGGTCTATAACTTTCTCTGGGAGTTCTTGAACCCCCCGCTATGGACGATGTTGATCGCCGTCGTCATCGCCTCCATACCCGACCTGCAACGCCTGTTTTTCCAGGAGGGCTCCTTTGTGAAGAACAGTGTTACCAGCGCCGTCAAGTCCAGCGCCGGTGTCGCCGTTCCCCTGATCCTGGTCGTCCTTGGTGCCAATCTTGCCCGGAACACGCAGAAGCACGAGTCGGCGGATCCGGAAGAGGCCCAGATTGGCACGCGGCTGCTCGTGGCCTCACTTATCAGCCGCATGCTGCTCCCCATGCTCATCATGGCCCCGATTGTGGCCTTGATTGCAAAATACGTTCCTGTTAGCATTCTCGACGATCCCATTTTTATCATTGTGTGCTTCCTGCTCACGGGCGCTCCGAGCGCCCTGCAACTGGCTCAGATCTGCCAGATCAACGAAGTCTACACGGGCGTCATGGGCAATGTTCTGTTCCAGAGTTACGTCGTCTGGTAAGCGAAACCAACACAACTTGAATTAGTACGATTACTAACGGGGATCCAGGATCTTGCCTTCAACCTTGATGTTGGTCATGATGGCCCTTAAGACTCTGGAATGGGCCAAGTGAGGGCCACTGACATAGGCTTCTAGTCTATTACCACCAAAAGTTTGATTTGCGAGCGAAAAGCCTTGAAATGTATTCGTTCGCAATGCGGAGACGAGCAGTCCTGTGCAATATGGAGTGCGCAAAAGCGTAGAGATTAGCAGCAGTAGCGGAGAAGCCACATGTCACTCTCTCCTAAGTGCGATTGATGGTTTGATCATTCTGTTTCGGAATAGTAGCATGGGCCGGTATCATGCAAACGGAATACGCTCCCGGGTCCGTGGAAGGACGTGCTGTCGGCTCGAGGACGCGGTGATATGCTTCAAGTCACCAACCGCCTCCCCGGCGCCGACGGATGTTGGTTGAAATCACCCGCCGCCGATTTGACCTGTGCAGGGACGACGTGGAAACGGTTACCAAGGAGTGACGAGATGAAAAGCGGGTTGGGAAAGGGCCAGCTAGAAGAGTTTTGGGGTGGTCAGAACGGATCTAATGTAGAGAAAAGTCATCCAAACGCATACGCACACAGCGCTATTGGCGCTCTGCCGACTCTTCCTCGTTCGAGACCGCTAGCTGACGCCGATCGGCGGTGCTATCGATGTGTTCTTCGGCTTGTATGCGGACGGGTCATGGGGACGGGATGAGTAAGTGCATGGATTTCCAGAAGAACAGGGCGAGTGCTGGAACTGGGTTAGCCTTTGGTCAGCTTTTCGGTCAGCCAGGTAAGGTTTTCTCTCCCCTTGACATGAAAAAACCCCAATGGGGAAATATTCCGAGTCGCAATCGGGCAATGCGAGCCCACTCTTAGCCGGTGACCCGCGAGTCAGTGCGTCAAAGCTATCGGGCGACCATTCTTGCAGCTACCACCGCGTGCAGGCCGTTCCAGAGAGGTGCGGAGAAGCTCACCTATGACGGTCTCCGTCTCTCTCTCGATTGAGAATCTTCGATCCGGGACCGTCCGATCCCTCCCCCCTAACCCCTTCGTCGCGGCGGTAGAAAGACGCGCCTAGTTTCACCTTGTTTCGTTCGGAGACTTTAGGGACAAGCAAGCCTCGGCATCAGCTGAAAGAGGGGGAAAAAGCCAAAGCGGCCGCCCTCGTGAGCAGGGACGGGCGGCGGGGTAGCCCTTGTCGTCAAAGCAGACGCCACTAAGGAGGCGATGCAGCGGGGGGAAGGGGGACCAGCCGATCTCTCGAACGTCTAGTTTCCGGATCTTCAACAGCCATGTCCCGAAGAGGCTGCGTGCCAGCCGGTTGGAGTAAAGGTCCGGATGCGAAAAGCTCGATAGCTCGCCCGGCCTCCCCTTGCGGGGTCGCGGGCCAATGAGAGGAAGAGGGGGAGGGGGCGTCCGTGAACGGATGCGAACACCAATGAGAGGGGGAGATGTTGCAAGCGGGTCGTTTTGCCCGAGAGGAGAAGGAGGGGTGTGTGTGTATGTGTGTGTGCGCGCATGACGGCGATAGGGAGAGCCTAACGACAACAAAGCGGGACCGACACGACGATCATCCGCGACGAACCCCCCAGGATTCCCGTCGGTTACGTTAAGCAACCATGCTGGCCGTGTTCCACTGGACGCTGGCCAAGGCGGCCGTCGGGGCGTGCGTGGTGTTGGGCCTGTACACGGTGTAGCTTTGACGACATGATCGAGCGACACGGGCGCGGCGGTCGAGCTGTAGATCCAGCACACGCGGTTTATGATCACGCGCGACCCCGAGCACGTCAGGAAGCTTTCGCCCAATATAGACTAGGCTCGCACGGGCTACAGCGTCAACTGGCTGTTGCTGTGATCCGTGCGCTAAATGTACCCCGCTATGAAACTCGCAATCACTTCGCCATTGCTTTAAGTCGAACATAGCTCATCTTACTCTTACATCGTGTTACTAGCAATTATAGCCATTAATGACTTATTTGCATAGCTTTAAGCAGCTTAGCACTATTTCTAATTCATAACAGCCTGTGTGGAAAGGCTTCCTCTATCTAGGGTCTAATCAACCGTCAGCGAGACTATCGGTCCACGCCTAGTAACAGATGCTACACTAACCTAAGCACAAGACGCTGCGAGGACTCTAAATCAGCTTTCTACCAGTTTTAAAGAACTCGAACAGAATCTCTTCGCTCGTAAAGCAAAGCCCCTATATACATAGCTCTCCGGGCGCAGTTATCGCGACCCCCCACACTATTCTCAGCAGGCTTCCCGAGAAGACAACGCCGCAGACACAAGCGCAAAGCCGCGCAAGACACGTACCCGAAAGACAACGGTGCCACTTTTTTAAACGCGAGCAGCAACTGCATCTCTGATCATGCTGTGGCAGTACCGCCAGCGCCAACGCATTTACCAGAAGATTCGGCTATAAAAGTTACGCCCCCCTCTGAAAGCCGACCAAAGATTCGCAATCAACATGCCACTCTCTTCTGACGCTCTGTCCTTATATGTGTCGCGCTGAGGCGACCCCTGAAGTAGAGATTCAGGGTCTACAGGTCACCTCACCTCACCAATCAGCGACTAGAGGGCTTGCAAGGGGTACCCTCCACTCTCTCTAACTGTATTTAAACAGGTCTTCAGTCCGGGTCTCACTTAGAAGGCTCGGGGCGACTTCTACATTCATTATCTAACCTATACCTCCGATCTCCTGTAAGCGTGGCAGTATGGCACCTCAATTTCTAATCCTGGCCACAGAAATATGGGCTTCATGATGCTGGCCTTAAGTTACAATGATGAGGACCACCTTCTAATAGGTACGTTCGAGGTTTTCTTAACGACGTAACCCCCTACATGAAATACAATATCGAAGCTAAAGCTGAGACTCTCCGCGGACTGTGATGTAATAAGACAGTATTACGTTTCTTAGTGTAGACTATAATGTAACTGGAAACGACAGCGGAAGAGCTATGGCGCGGCCCATCTCAAGATTTCTGGCATCGTAGTGGCTCGAGGAGTGCTGCATTTGCCGTCATCTTCTCTTCTTCGAAATATTTCCCAGGGAGATATCGTCACAATGGAGTGCGGCTGTGCTCTCATTCATTCTTGTCTCCGCTTGATATCGCGTGATATGGAGGTCCAACGAAATATCACTCTACTTATGGAAAGCATGGTTCCCCGGCGCGCCTACGCGAATTCAAAATGTTCAGCAGCGGTTCTCGCCTGAATGGTTACAAGCCCTAGCACTGATTTTAACCGGCTTCTGTGGAGGGCGAGCACGCATAGCAGCGCTAGTTGCCCTTGCGGCTTAACCGTCCGGGCATCAATAACTGTGCGTTGGGGGAGGGGGTGGTCATGCCGCCTTCAGGTACTCATTTTATTGTATTTGGACGCAGGATCCAAAAGGCCAGAAGATAATTCATAGGATGTGGTACAATGCGTCTACGCTGATTTGCGTTGTTAGATATTTGGCCCCAATTTGCTGTCATCTTTGGAGCTAGTCTTGCCCCATAACCAATACCCCACTAGCCGTCTGTTGCCGTCAAGATCAAGAGCTTTCAGTCTACGTCATTCTATGGGTCCTTTTCGCCACAGTTGCGTCACAGATGGATGAAGCGGTATACACTCCTAGCTTCTGATTTGCGCCACCAGCTGCTGGCTCATAACGATATTGCACTGTCCTCTGTTGTGAGCACCTGCGAGCCTCGATATTCATGTCGATCAAGGAGAGTACCTGGGTAGTTGTGTACGTCATTGCAGGCAATACGTTTGTCTGAAGCTTATTCAATACCTTGTTTCCCTTGCTTCGCCCTCGAACACGAATGGATACCTCACTCAAAAGACGCACTAGTGTTCTACGCATCACATGCGTAACGCATGCACCATTATCGTCATAGTGTTCAAGTTCTCGGGGATTTTATTCCTTTGCCTCTGTCTACCTTTTAGGCAATCTATATCGACGACGTATATGTTCCTTTAGGCCGGCTCTTCAAGGGTTGGAGCAAATATTATAAATCAACCTTGGACGGCACATTCTACGTCATATTGGCCTGTTTCGTAGGTTACGTCTACCAATTCTCTAAATGGAGGTCACCTTTGATTCTCAGCAACATGTTGAAGAACACAAGTTACCTCAGATACATCCCATTCCTTTAATTGGAGAGCCTCTCAATCGAGAACCTCCAGTCGACGAGCTCCTTAACACGTATGAAAACTCAGAATTCCATTCGTTTGTGCGCGCTGATCATTGCCAGCAGGTTCTTGACCGGCAATGGCGCGTACGACCGGAATCACGGTCCCATCCCCGATATTGACCCTGACACCCATCTCGTTAAGGTTGACGGAGCAGTTAGAAAACAGCTGTCACTGGTTATGAAAGACCTGGCTACCTCGTTCACACAGCATGAAGTGGTTTGTGTCTTGCAATGCGCCGGTAATCGCCGTCACACGATGAGAACTTGGCTCAAAGAGGTGGACGGGATCGATTGGGGCGATGCCGCACTGATGAACTGCCACTGGCGCGGCCCGCGTCTGTGTCACGTTCTGCAAGCCGCTGGGGTTGAGCTGGAGCAAGGCCACGTTGCCTTCTCGTGTTTCCAAGCTCAGACTCAGTACGATAGTTGGTACGGCGCAAGTATCCCCCTCGCGCGTGCTATGGACGAAGACCAAGATGTCATCCTAGCACTTGAGGTAAGAAGGTATTGAAATTGACTCGAACGAGTGTTTTCTAATACCGAATGCTCCTGTCTAGTGCAATTCGTTACCGCTTACGAGTAACCATGGAGGGCCGGTGCGCATCGTCGTTCCGGGGGTAGTAGGTGCGCGATCGGTCAAATGGGTCGACTGCATCACGATCCAGCGCGAAGAATCCCCAAATATGTACCAGAAACGAGACTACAAGATCCTACCCGAGTACGTGCAGACTCCGCAGGAGGCCGATAAATACTGGGGTATTGTTCCGGCGATGCAAGACATGCCAGTCAACTCCGTAATTGTTTCGCCTCGGTCTGGCGCCTCAGTTAGGCGTGGGAAGGATGACATGATTATGGTCACAGGCTACGCTGTCCCAGGAGGATCGAACGGCCCCGTCAAAAAGGTCGAAGTCACTGTCGATGTCCAGGATTCTTGGACCGAGGCCGAGTTCCCAGTTGAACCAAGCAAATGGGCGTGGTGTGTGTGGACGGCACGCGTGAAAGCTACTAAGGACTCGAAGTTGTGTATCTACTCGAGAGCGATGGACCAGAGCGGTCGTACACAGACGGCCAAGCCACTTTGGAATCTCAGAGGGGTAGCATACGATGGCTATGGGGAATCCAGAGACGTGGTTGTTCTTTAGTTGCAGTTGCAATCAAAAGCAATGAACAACCCTTATATATCGCAATTTATTAGCGTGGTTATACGAGCAGGCCACTTCCTACTAGTTTGAACTGTTTTAGCTGTAATCGTCTATAACTCGAAAACTAAGCATGAAACAAACACTATACCTTAACATGAAGTACGAAGGGGTGTGTAAAACAAGGGATAAAAAGCGTCAATACAATACGGTAAACTGATTGGTCCTAAGCACTGATAACTGTGAGTTGCCAGGATCTGATACAGAGATAGGAAACATTAGTCCACTCAACAGGCTGGATAATAGGAAACCCGCAGAAACGAGCGAAGCAGTCACATAGTGTTGCACAGCACCCTTGCGTACAGGTCACAGAACCATGTGTGTGTCATGGCTCAGCCGGGGGTCACCCGGCCTGCACCAGATCCGGTTTCCCACGCGCCCCGTTTGTAGTTTAGTTCCTCAGCGCGTTCGACATCTTTTCCAGGCACTCTTTGCAGCTCTGTCTCTTCATGAAGTGACGAATCGTGACACCAGATGCCCCTTGGGAGGCAGGACATTGTCCCAACACGGCGATAATACAAATACGACGAAGACGAAGAAGAAGAAGACGAAGACGAAGACGAAGACGAAGACGAAGACGAAGACGAAGACGAAGACGAAGACGAAGACGAAGACGAAGACGAAGACGAAGACGAAGACGAAGACGAAGACGAAGACGAAGACGAAGACGAAGACGAAGACGAAGACGAAGACGAAGACGAAGACGAAGACGAAGAAGAAGAGCTAACGCCCTACGACCTATTGTAAAGCATCAGTTCCTCTGCACCGTTCACCGTACTGGCTTGTTTGCCGCTGGGCCATGCTTATTCATTTGGCTATTACCGGCACTGGTTCCGTGCTGGCCATAGCAGGCCCCGAGGCTGGAGGTGGCTAGACGTAGCAAGTCGTAACATGTCGCTGAAACCGAGACTAACAAAGGCCGTTGCATCGTGGCAGGAAGCGTGACCGGCAACGTGCGACTTAACAACTAACGAGGGACCTTTAATCTCCTCGTGGGCAAGAACGAGACCACTAACACAGAACGCAAACACAAAACATCGCCACGTGGTATTAAATGATAAGGGCGCAGCAGCTGGACATCCGATTGGAAGTCCACGTCTCGCCCTTAGTCAAGCTACCAGAGCCCATAGTAGGTACATAATTAAGGACGCGTAGGGCCCGGATAGTATGTAACTGCACCATGATTTGGCACAGGTTTGGATATCTTCTCTTGATCACGCCTTCTCATTTTTGCGCGGTAGTAGCGGAATTCACGTCACTCTGTCGCCGCCCGCTGCCACCTAGTGGCCAGCAGCTCCTAGTCCAATTCATCCTTCCTATGTTCTAGTCTACAGAGCCATACCGATACAATCCTGGAGTGTTTTATCCGCATACGTGGCCAAGTACTGGTTTAATTGTAAGCGTAAAACTATACCGTGTGCTACCACGAACGGCTCGGTCTCGATAGGCTCTACCGTAGTGGGCTATTAGGATCTAGAAGGCAGCATGCCCCAGGCCAGTTTCCCGTCACTTGCGGCCATTTCTGCCGTCAAGCCGGTCGCTTCTTGCCATAGGCCCTCTAGAGCAAGAGGACCGAGGAAAGAAGTTGTCGTCCACGGGCCACAGTAACTGGCCGTGCTGTGACCTGTGCGAGGCTAACTTTTGGCTCTCACCGTCACGAGGCGGGCAAACCGCATATGCGACAGGAATCGAAAACCACAGCTGTCAATCTCTGCGCCATGTCATTTTCGATCAGATTGCAGGTTAATTCTATGATTCCTCTGTGCTCTTGTTCCTCTCTGCCTCCCAGCTTTCAATGCAAGGCGCATGAAATAGCCTGCCGGTTAGGCTGTGCCGTATAGTTCCCAGACTCACAACAATCCAGAGCATCGTTACCATGACACTCAGTGCAGTACCAAGGCCTTTAAGAAAGAGAGACGGCAGCTCCTTGGCTAGTGTCGTAGTTGCAACGGTGTAGACGCCCAGAGGAAATGTAAAACCCCACCAGCCGAGGTTGAACGGGAATCTGCTCTGCGATATCGATGACAACGCGAAGAATAACCAAACAAGTCCAAATCCCCACATGAGCAGAGCAAGCAGCACACCGCCCGTGTAAAGAATTTGGCCGGCCTGTGGTGCCGCTGGGATATACTTATTGCGGTCGAAGAGCTTGAGACTATCCTGTCCCAATTGCATAATTGCAAACGCCCCTTGCCCCAAAGGTCCTAAGGGAAGAAAGACAGAGACAATGAGCTCGCGAGGTGGCAGACGATGCATGGTCAATCGCTGGAAATAGACGACCATGGTAAACATAGCCAAGGGAACCCCGCAGCCCCATAAAATGTAGCCGATGGTGACGGTCCATAGGGCGTATTGGTCGTGGGGAAGAACATCGGCAACAACGGCACCGGTGGCCGCTGCCACTATAGTTGCGACAATGGGCAGAAGCCATGCTGCCGTCATCGTAGACAGCTGGGACTTTTCGTTGCATTTCTGTTAGCTCATGGCGCCCAGGGCCATTGCATTTGAAACAAACACAGTCTCACCTCGTGATGGATCATGATGACGAATGGGAGGTATAGATTTGTCGCGAGCGCGCAGGCAGCATCAAACCACCAAAGCGCCCATGCGAAGTAAGCTGCCCAGTCGCCCCATACGGGCACACAAACAAAAACAACCATGTTGATTATCGTTGCCAGACCCATAGGAAAGGTACCTTTTAGTTACTCATTAGCATACACGACAGCAACGAGCCGGGTTGGGTTGGGGGATTTATACCTAGGAACAAGGACTGCACGGGATGCTTTACCATGGCCGTCCACAGGCCCGGAAACAAGGCGTAACGCGCAATCGAGAGCGCACAGAACAACATGAAGACAACCACATTGAGGCAGAATATAGCGACCGAGATCCAGTATAGCCACGCGGCATTGTAGGGGAGGTTGTGCAGGAGGATTGAGGTGATGCCCGTACCCATGTTTACACTGAACCAGGAGGGTGTGAAGTTCACCACTACACGGCGCCAACCTCGTGAATACAGTCGATGCGGGACGGTCGGCAGGTGACAGGGCGGGTCACCGACATCTCCGTTGTAACTGCATGCCGGGCCGCAATTGACGGACGCGTCTGGGTTCATAGTGGCAACGAACGAATTGGGGCTGTTGTTGCAAGGCCTGCAACTCTGATAGATGGGTGCCGATGTGAGATACCGAGGCGGGGACGGGAAAAGCGTATCTGGTGGTCTTCATCTTACGAAATAGGCGAAAAGCTTATTCGCGATGGAGCGGCGGGTTGGTCAAATACCTTGACGCATGTAGCATGGAATAGCTGGTTCTTGAGTCAGCCATATGACCTCGGCGACCATCTCGGTGAGCTTGGCAACCTTTTCGGGCTCCACTAGAATTTCCATTCTGTGAAGCCTGTGCCGTAATCAATTCGGCGAGGTCGTAGGGGCACACTAGAGTGCGCCAAGACCAGCCGCTCGACGCCTTTTTCCGCGAGCCTTCGTGTCGTTGTACTGACGTCACCCGGAACCATCGGCTATGACGGAACAGGCGGAATAGGCACCTTGCGACCAATATGACATGAAGCCCAACCGCTCGTCCGTCAACCACACGATTGACCGTGTTCCCACGACCAGCCCACCAAGGCAACCATGGCCGACGTTTCCGTAACACCTCTAAAGCGCAAGCGAATTACGACTGCTTGCAACAGCTGCCGTCTCAAGAAGTCCAAGGTCTGCTTGCTACACCCCCGGCTCCCTAGGCCATCGCATATGAAGCGCGGCATCTAAAAATCATGGCGTCTAGTGTGATGGGAAGCGGCCGATATGTGGGCGGTGCAAGGGCTACTCTTACACCTGTACATGGAACAAGGCGCCAGACCACAACAGTCTTGTAGGCCAACTCGCTGGCTCTACTGCCGACTCGGAGCGGCCTCAGCTACTTGTTGCCGTCTACGAACATCTCGTCCAATTTGTCACCCCGCAGTTCCCGCAAGATGTCCAGGTTGAGGTTCGCGAGTGTCTCGCTACCATACAGGATCGAATACAGCCCCACCTCTCCACAAGCAGCGCCGATGCCGCGTCGCTCGCTGTGCATCGCATTCCTATTGTCCGGGGCATCCGAAATCAACGCTATCTCGGCAACATCAGCGACATGTATATATGCAACATTATGAAGAATGCTAGCGAGACGGAAGCCAATGTTTCCGATACTGCCGACGAGGGGGAAAATTCCGAGTCCACCGAGGCTGCACTGTCTCGCCACCTCTTTAGCTTCCCGCCAGACAGGCTTCAACAGACCGAAATGGACGCTAACCTGCGGACGTACTTCTCCACCATCCATATAGCATACCCTTTTGTCAGCAAGCCGCTCTTTATGGCCAAATATGGGGCCCTGCAGGCAAAGACGACAACCACCAACCTGTCATCGTCCTGGCTTTCCCTACTGTGTAAGCGAGCCAAGCTCCTGCTAGCACATCTACTAGGCGCCTAATACGAATAGACGCGCTGCTCGCAGTTGGAGCTTACTACAACTCATTTCGCGAGGACCAGCCACGGCCGGAAATCGATCATCGGAAGCTCTTCCAGCAATCATGCACCTTCTCCAATGATGTAGTGCCGGAGCAGTCAATGACAAAGACCTCGTCTCTCTTGGCACAATGCTTCTACTTGCTTGCAACGTCGCAGGTCGAAAGGTTGGTCCAACCCTGACCTGCGAAGCACTGGGTGTCTCGACTAACCCGAGGACGAGATGTTGGGTCTCTCTGGGCATAGCGATACGATTAGGCCAGAGCATCGGCCTGCATGTGAGCCCCGATGAGACCGGCATTGGAGAAGCAAGGGTCCGGCCGGGAAACGGCCACACCGAGATGCAGGCTCGGCTGTGGTATTGTTTATACGTGCTGGACAGGCTGGTGGCCTTGCAACTAGGCCGGCCACCAGCAATATCCGATTCGGATTGCCACGCCCCTATTCCTCGCGCACTAATTGAACTCCAGCAGGATGATTCGGCCGCCGAGGTGTGCTGCAAAACAAACGAGAAGAGCTCGCGATGCCTCAGTGACTATTTTTCCAATATGATAGAGTTTTCCTCCGTCATCGGCCGGGTACTCCGAGAAGCCCGGCACTCCCAACGGCCGATGGAGACAAACCTAAGAATTACCGGAGAATGTGACCAGTTACTTCTTGGCTGGAAGGAGCGGCTGCCACGTCATCTCCGGTTCGATATGGGGCATTTGTTCGAAAGAACGAGTGCGTTCAAGCGACAGGTGAGTATGGTTGCCTGGTACATTGTACTGCCGCCCTTTCGTCAGTGGTTGACTCGGTGCTAGCGAAACATGCTGGCTATCAAGTTTCACCATCTCCGGATACTGATCCATCGACCGTACTTGTGCTATACGCACCTCGGGGGTCAAAATTCGAAACGAAATTTGCCCGCCCAGCACGCCCAGATCCACGCGAACGAGGATACGTGCGTGTTAGCGGCTCGTTCTGTCGTGCAATTGATGTATGGTGTCACCAAAGCCGAGGATATGGTAATGAACTACCCTTGGTGGCAGATGATGTCGTGTCTCGTGTGCGCCGGCTCCGTCTTGACCCTGGCCAACACCGTTGAAAACACCCGCGCAGTCAGCTCCGGGCCCTCCCAAGCTACCGCCGCCACAATTAAGGACGACCTTGATATGTGTGTGCAAGTGCTTCGCGCCCTCAGTAACAACTCCAAAGGCGCAGAGCTCGCGTTGAACATGTTAACGAAGATAGCAACACGCTGCGCGCGCTATTCGGCCGACATCTCCCTTGTTTCGTCTACCACGTCAGACCAACCCCCAGCAACTCCTTCGGGCGAAAATGGCAAGGTCCGGGAAGGCCAGAAGGCCAGCGATTACTGCCAAGGCGTCGACTCTGGTACAAATCCCTCGTTCCAGCTGGAAAACTCTACCTCATACCAGTCAAAGGGCCAAATGGACAACGCAGTGCTGGACTCAAGCTTTGGAGGCACGGCATCAGACTTGAGTTTCGGAGACGCGATACTGGGCCCTAGCTTCGGTGATGCTTCGTTTTGGCCCGGACTTGTTCCTGACCTGATGAATTGGCATGAAGAGGTTCGAAACACTGTGTCGGATTCAGCAGAACCATCTTGGGGCTTGTACTACTCATAGCAACTTTCAAATGTGTCTCGGATCGTTTAGTCAAGAAGCTTTGCAGTCCCACCTGAATAGCCAGTGGTTAATGCATTCATATATTATCTAGAGTTTCCAATCATGAGGGTACCCTATTCAATGTCTAGCATTAGGAGGAATCAGCCAACGGCGTCAAATCAGGATTATCACATCGCACACACAGGCTCCTTCAGCCCAACACTCCATTTCAAAGACCCCATGACGATGACGACGACAGCCAGGCCAGTAAAGAGACTCGCAAGGCCGTATCGGTAGGCGTGCACCCTCCGGAGACTATTCAACTCCAGAACCCAAGTGCTCACAGTGGTCAAGCAGCCACAGAAGCCATCCTCAATACCTTGCAAAACCTGGCAGGACACGAGGCTCCGCCCAGCAGGAAGCCGCTGGAGGTCCCATACCGCTGCTAGGAGGAGAGTCCCGAACATGTTGACGCAGAAAGTGCCGAATGGAAAGCCAACGAAACACGCATTCAGCCGTGTGCTCGCCACAAACCTACACAGACATCCCAGAGGCGCGAATACCAGAGCGAACAGAACCTGTCCGCGCCATGTTTCCAGCTCCCAGGGCCTTGCAGAACCGCTAGGGCCTGCTGGCCGGTCTGGAGGCACAACTGTCATAATGACTGCGCCAACCCAGAGCCCCACCGCAAGGACAACTGCTACTCGGTCCAGGACATGCAATACGTGTCTCGGAAGCTTCCGGTCATAAGTTTGGATGAATATTGCCACGTGTGCTCCGAGCCTGAGACCGGTGATGCAGGAGGCCAAGGTTGCGATGATCACGGCAGCAAGGGCCATGAAGTCCTGACCAGGGGAGGGGGGTGCCGTTGTAGTCCCTAGCATGCCAGCAAGCGCTTCGAAACTGTCCCGCATGAAAGCTGAGAAACTCGTGAAAGAGCCGCAGAAGCCAGTTGCAAGGCCGATATGAAAGGGCACGGGTAGAGCAGACTCGTGGGCGGCGGCGGAATCCCCTCCCTTCTGCAGAACACCTACCGACGTCTCCGCCGACGACGGAGACTGCCCGCGTGCGTATTTTCTGGTGCTTGGTGCTGGTCGCGCCAAACTTTGCGCCGTCTGGGGATGGCGGAATAGCTGGGCACCTTCGGATAGAAAGCCCAGAACCATCGATCCAGCAAAATTAGGCCAGATGCTGGTGAAGCCGACGGGCTGGGCTGCGAAGCCCGTCAGCGCTGTTAGACCCAGGCGCGCCAGCGTGCCCAGGATCGAGAAGACGACGAGGTATGCCAGGATGAAGATGGTTGTCTGGACGCGGCCGACCTTCCGCCGCACACTCGACTTCCCCTCCAAGCCCTGTTGGGATCTCGGGGCCTGGCCTAGCTCCTCCTCGAGATTGTGGTGCGTGAAGCGGCGCGCCTCGTGTGGATTCTCAACGACGGCGTCAGGGGCCGTATCTGGCAGGTTGGCGACGCTGCTCGGGTCTGTATACTCGTCTTGCCCGTTCTCGCCGTTCGTCACGGCGTCGATGCCGTTTGGATTGGGAAAATCCTGAAGCCCGCTACCGTGGTCGTTATCGTCGTGAGGGGATGAGGGGTAAGGCGCCCCTGGCGAGAGCGGGCTCATTCGCGTGCTTTCGAGAGACCTGTGCGCCGCTATTCGGGCCTCGTTCTCATTCTCCACAGGCGCAGGCACCGCGAGCTCACTCAAATTATTCTCGTGTCTAGGCATGGGAGTGGCAGTGGGAACACCGAGTGTCCTTGGCGTCATTATGGGATCTACTCGCGGTAGTCGCTGCGGCTGTTGGGCATTAATATGATGGTCGGAGAGGACGGGCAGAACTGGCGGTCGATTTTTGTCAAAGGAGCCGTAGCGCCAAAGGCGGAAATCGTGGATGATGGATGACTTGATAAACTGGCTTTGGTGGATACTTGCGCCAACGCTATTAAAGCCAAGACGGGCGGCATTGAACGGGTGGCACGCCTTGACCCATCCATCCCGCCCTAGCCGTCGGTACCGTCGATTCCGGTGAAGCCCTTTTCGAGTTTTTGTCTGTTCTTCCGTATAATCCGTAGTTCTGGAATGGCGCATCGCTCCCTACGTCAACATGCTTCCATTCATGCGCATATGAAATAGCTCATTTAAGACCTGTGCTGCATCTATAAGTGGCGGCCCATTCTCGTACTGTTTCCACTGCTTGCCTGTGCGCCTAGAGAACTTCCACCAATCGTCTAGGAAGTTCTTGAGAATCAACGGCCCGCTATGATCAAATCTGTACATGCCGCTCAACGGCTCGACTCGCGGGGTAACCCGACAGTTCAGGTCGATGTGATGACACCGCAAGGTCGGATCCCCTCTGCCTACGTCGTGAATGCCGATCGCTAACGCCTCTGGCTCTCAGGCACCTTCCGGGCCCAGGTACCGTCGGGTATTTCAACTGGCTCCACCGAAGCAGTCGAGCTACGAGACAAGCTCACTGGTGTCTATGGCGGCAAGGGCGTCGAGACGGCCGTTCGCAACGTGGTCGAGGTGATCGGGCCTGCACTCGTGAACGGCGGGTTCGATCCCAAGACACAGCTGAAGACCATTGATAGCTTCATGTGGTCTCTGGACGGCACGCCAAACAAGTCAAGGCTGGGAGCGAACGCCATCCTAGGTGTCAGCATGGCTTGTGCCAGAGCGGGTGCCGCAGCTTTGGTACAGACCCTCTCCCTTCGCGTCTTACGTGTCGACGGGCTAAGTATACACCGGCTAACAATCGTCCGTCTCACCAGGACGTGCCTCTCTATGAGTTCCTGCGCTATGAGGCTGGCCTCTCCGGCCCTTTTACCATGCCTGTCCCGTTCTTTAACGTTTTGAATGGCGGTATACACGCAGGAAATGCAATGGCATTCCAGGAATTCATGATCGCTCCTGTGGGGGCCACAAGTATGAAAGAGGCGGTCCGCATGGGAGCCGAGACATATCATCAACTCAAGACTATCATTGAGCGAGAGTGGGGCCCCTCTGGTGTGTATCGCTCTCCTATTCGGTGGTATATGCATCTTACGGCTGACCTTTGCTTTTCCTGTAAGCTACTGGCCTGGGAGATGAAGGCGGCTTTGCCCCACCCATTCGACAGCCATACCAGGCCCTCGATCTCTTGACCAAGGCAGTAGATGAGGCCGGCTATACCGGGGAGATCAAATTCGGCATCGATCCCGCATCTACAGAGTTCTACCGCGACGGTTCGTATAATACAGGCATCAAAGACAACGAGCCACACTGCCTTTCGCCCCAAGAGCTGTCAAAGCTCTATGACGAGCTGCTAGTCAAATACCCGGTGGTGCTCCTAGAGGATCCCTTTGCCGAGGAGGACTGGCTTTCTTGGACCAGATATAATGAGCACTGTCCGGTTGAACTGGTCGGCGACGACTTACTAACAACCAATGTTCATCGCGTACGATTGGCCAGCGAGAAGAAAGCTTGCAACTCCATGCTGCTGAAAGTGAACCAGATCGGGACAGTGAGCGAGGCTATCCAAGCGTAAGTAACGGACCATTTGGGCACTATAATGACAACACAAATCTAATCCTACTATGGCTAGGAACAATCTTTGCACCGAGCTGGGCTGGAATGTGTTCGTCTCCCACCGCTCGGGCGAGACCATTGACGATTTCATTGCCGACTTAGCCGTGGGGCTGGCAGCAGGTCACTTGAAGTCGGGCGCCCCAGGTAGAGGTGAGAGAGTTGCAAAATACAACCGTCTACTGGATATTGAGGACGAGCTCAAGGCTAAAGGAAAGCCATATTCCTACGCTGGAGCCCACTTCAACTCCATGGCAGGTTTGGCAAGATTCCCATGCCCAAGTCAGGATCACGTTGAGGAATCTTTGCCCTAAGTACAGTTCTTATTGATCGAACCGACTGTTAAAACCACGAGTTAAAGCGAATTTTCATGTCTAACCAATTAGGCTGTCCTGTCTTACAGCGTCGTGTCGTGACGAAACCTATGCCAGATTCGGGCAAAGACGAGGAAGATAGGAAAGATGTAGCTGTGCCCATTTTCGGAAGTAGAGCTAAGTGCCACGATACGCGGACCGGAAAAGAGGCAAGGCTGCAAAAATTCAACGTAGTATGTGTGGTGTGCGCTGGGGAACTCCAGTGCCAGTGGCAGAAGCTCTGGCTGAGCTATCTATCTGTTTGCTTAATGGCTCGACAGTTGTCACGCCGACTGGCTACTTCTCTGCCGCCTGGAATTTTCCCTGTCAATGCCCTGCGCGTACAACACCTGTAACTCCCAGCGATCTTCGAAGAGGGGTTCAATTTTCCCTAAGACCCATGTGTAGCAGTGGGGTGTTAAAGGTAGGTGCAAATGTATTACAAGGCCCTTGTCTACATACCGAACAAAAGACGATAGAGTGTGACTTTAGACAAAAAAAGACGCATCATGGAAACCAGGATTTCGTTCCTATGACAGCGGAACCGCCAGCGCGCGCCCGCTTCCGATATCGAAGCACAAGCCAACGCGGCAGATGATCAGCTTTGTCGAATCCACTTATAACAGCAGGTTTTGGCGCAGCATAGAATCGTTCCTATCGAGTGCTTCGCAACCAGTACACTCCGCAGGCGGGCGCTTGCACATGCATCTCATATACATAAGCTACGACGTGTTACCCAAGAAAGTCGGCTTCAAGCCGGGGTGTGGTACTACAGGTGACTTCATCACGCAGGCCTACTCATCTCTAGGCTACCCCAGGTGAATTTCCCCTTCTGTATCCGCTGCGCTATCCGCATTTGGGCGGGATGGAAGCCGACGGCGGATCGGGCGGATCGGCCGGCTCTATCGGAAAGATTCGGGGAGGCACACAACGGGCGTCATAAGGTACCTAAACTTTGCAGCAACGTCAGGATCAGAGGGACGCGACGACCGTAAAAAAGCACAACCTAGCCATAATAAAGAGATGAAGAATAGAAAAATACCGAATTCCTGCCGACCTTTTCTATTGTTCCGTTGTGGTTCCTTGTCGGTATGCAGTTAAGTCTACAGCTTGTGGCGGGGTCTAGCCAACAATACTTCACTCCCGCCGACGTGGTCAAGGGCCTTGTTCACTTGGACGTGAAAGACACTTTATCCATATCTAGGATAGTGCTATCTATTCAAGGTGAGGAATACGATTGGTACAGAGAACGGTGCCTCATACGATCCTCTACAGCTCGAACACAATTGCCCGAATATGTCGGTGTCGAGCACGCAACAATCCCATGCTTTTCTGCAGTAAGTAATCATCGACGTGGAGGAACCAATGGCCTTAAAAGATGCATCTATGTGGCTGACGGTGTGGCAGTTGTTCATGTCGTACCGGGTTTTGTTTCCACAGCCGCCCCTTATCAAGTCAACGCGTTACACATTGGGGCAAGGGAGACAAACATATCAATTTTCTATCGACTTCTCTCTTTTATCACGACATGCCAAAGCACAGCTTGCTCTCCGACCGCCATCAACTGCCCTGCAGGGCGAGTACGCGCCCGTCTCTTACCTGGTGAGTGTGGCGGTTGAAGGCTGTGGCCTGCTGCGGCGTCGAGTTTGCAAGGCGATGGAGCTCACGTCTACGCCGCTTGATCCGCCCTGCGTGCCAAGCCTGCAGTCCCTACCAGGGCTTTCACAACAAGCCTGCCAGATCCTCCCCTGCAGCACCCTATGGATGCGAGACAAGCCCCACATGGGAGATGGGAAGCTGCCCCATTATACCCCTTCCCTCGAGCTCCGAGCCGGCCTCGGCGGAGGCGACGGTCTGTTTCATGCTGGTGAATTTATACCATTGAGGCTCTGGGTATTAGTCCCCATTATCTCCCAGAGGCGGGATGAGGTGTTTTTGAACAGCATTTGTATCTTCCTGGTCGATCCGACCGTCTCTGGTACGGGCAAGAAGCGAATGGTGGATCTAGAGGGCACGGTCATCCGAGAGATGCGGCTTAACATTCCCCTCCGCACGCGGTCTGAGAACAGAACGTTCGAGATCGACCCTACATTATGGGAAGACTGCAAGGTTCCTCGGTTCTTACCGGAAGCCCAGCCGTCCCAAAAGATCGACCAGCCCTACTTACTGCAGGTGCTCTGCGGATTTTCCTGCAAAAGAGCTCAAAATGCCGTCGTAAGACTCCCCCCCATCCGTTGCGGTTCGATCGTACTACACATTCAAGCTGACTAGGTGTACCAGTTTACCAGCGTTCTTGTACCAATAAAGATTGCCATAACCAAAACGCCACCAAGATACAAGGGTACCATTCACCAGTGCCAACCTGAAGGGACTGAAGGTGATTTACCCGGGTATGATGCCGCTATCTCACCAGAACATAACTCTAGAGACCCTGTCGACTCGGGTAGTACGGGATAACGGTTGCTTTAGATAAGGACATAGCATTTAATCTCAAATATGGCTTCAATAGAACCCATGGAATCCTTCCCAGTGACAGGGCTTTGCACATACCCACCTCTTCACGTCCTCGAAGCCATAGTCACCGGCATCACCCACTGGCAGCTCGTCCCGGAATGCTGACACTACCGATCCGTTTACGACAACCCGTAGACGCCGCTCGCCATTTTCGTTGGGGTAACTTTCCAAGCCGACGTGGCCAAGATATGGTGCCAGCTTGGCTACGCGCCATGAGCGCTCGGAATCGACGGCTTCCAGATCCGGAATCCACCCAGATTGATAGCCAATGCCCAATAGACAACAAAGGTAGAGGATCTCTTCTCGGTGGGTGAAAGCGATACTGAACGGAAAACTGGCCGAATCCAGTCCATTGTTGTTGAGTCGGTGCAGTGCGGCGACCATCCAAGGCAAGGCAAAGCGACCGCTATCGGCGGCATACCCCTCGCTGTAATGGTACTTCACATCGCGTAGGTACTCAAATGCTACCCAGTCGTCCGCTGTAAAACAATCGGAGAAGGGGGATCCACGCCCTGAGAGAATACCGTAGCAGTGGAGGAGCTGCAGGGCGTAGACATCCTCGGGCCCAAACACGACATCAGGTACGAGCCAGTCGCAGCGAAGCCGCGTCAGCGCCTGCGCCGTCGTCGCGCCCATGAGTTGCCTCATCTCATCAGTGCCGGCTTGCTGATCAACACCAAGAGCTGCGTGCCACGACAAGCCCCTGCAAGATCCTTTCTGGGGCATTTCGGCTACTCTCACTTCCGTGTCGATGGTGGGCAGACCGTCCTGGGTGGATGCTGCCCCATGAACGATATTTCCTAAACGTGGGCCGGGTCAGCAGGGCCTGTCCCTTCGGCTGCCGTAGGCAAGTGCAGAAGTTGTCGGGACGTACCGGAGAATGCATTTGCAAATGCGATGGCCGAAATACGCGTCCGCATTGCCCCATCGGCCCACACGGTCAACAGTGGTGGCATCTCGCCAGCGGCCTGTCTTGCCGCGCGATGCAGCAGCGCGCCGTGGCGCTGGCGAAAGGTATGCGCCAATTGAAAAGTCTGTTGCAGGCCTGCGAATGAGATCATGCCGACGTGCGCATCGGTGAACCAGGCCCTGAACGTGGACAGCGGCCGTAGCCGGCCGCGGACAAAGGGTATCTTCCTCCGTTGCAAGTCGCTGATTTTTGAAAGAAAGGGGAAAATGAAGGTCTCGTAGTCATGCTTCGACACCTCGATATTTCCGTGACGACAGAGGTAGATGGAACCCGTAAGAGGCCCAGCTGGGCTGGGCGGTTGCTGCTCGACGTGCGCATAGGGTGATAGCGCCGCCAGATGCGTCTGAAAGGAATCGGACTCCATTCTCTGTTTGCATCCGACGCCTTCAAAGTCGGCGGCGAAGTTAAGCGCTACACAGATATGAACGGGCTGGTGAAGGAGTCGAGGCCAGGCGGAAGGTATTCTGTTCCGCAAGTGCTGTTACGTCACACGACGCGGGCTGTAACCCGAAATCACATGTGACAGCCTCCGATGTTTCCGCTTCTTCGTACCCTGGCCGGATCTTGCGGACGATCATTTCGCTAGTTGAAGTGTGAATGCCGACGCCATTTGGACCGGAGATCCGCCATGCTCTACACCGAGCCGTTGTATCCGGACGGCCCGGATTTTGCCTTTCCCTATTATGCAGCAAAAGAATATCGGAAACCATTCACTCTGATTTCACGATTCCGTCATGATGGTACTTTTTTGGCCAACTTAGCACATGATCAAACCAAGAAGGCTGGAGAGAAGCAAAGTGCCATCAGTAGTAATGGTCCGCATCGAGTACAAACCAGTACCTACTTCAATCCTAACTACGCGATGAGTTCCACACTCATAATCCATCGTTACTTTGTCGCATCTCTTTGTTTGCCTACCAGAATTGATTATTGACTATTGGCTTACCCTACTCCCGTTTGTGTCGAACCAAGCAGCGCCCCATGTCATTCCTACGACAGCGGAACCGCCAGCGCGCGCCCGCTTCCGACATCGAAGCACAAGCCGGCGCGGCAGATGACCAGCATCCGAGCCCGGTACACGAAGGCATCTCCACAGGCCACCAGGAGCAATCGGGCAACACCTCGGTTCCCCAAGTGGGAGCTGGGCAACGGAATGAAGAACTACCCGAATACGAATCCCTCGATCGCTACATCACCAACTACACTGTTGAGAGAAAGGCATCACGCGGGGACGAGGGTGGCGTGGGCCAGCGTCCCTCAAAAGCTTGGTGGCAGTTTTGGAAGTCTTCCCCGGCTCCTAGTACAAGCGCTCAACCCACAGCGGAGAAGGGAGTGGTGCCAGCTTCCTGGCTAGACACGGCCGTTACGCAGGGTCTTAGCAGCGGAGACGTCGAGAGCCGCCGAAAACGGTTTGGGTGGAACGAACTGGTGGCGGAAAAAGAAAACCTCTTCGCCAAGTTCCTGAGTTACTTCCAGGGTCCTATTCTTTATGGTTCGTATTGTTGCCTTGTCGCGCTGCTCGATGACAGTGTAAGGGTCTGACGTTGCCTCCAAAGTCATGGAAATCGCCGCTCTTCTCGCCGTCGGCCTTAACGACTGGATCGACTTCGGCGTCATCCTCGGCATTTTGTTTCTTAATGCTTCGGTTGGCTTCTACCAGGAAAAGCAAGCCGCCGACATCGTTGCCGGGCTTAAAGGCGATATCGCAATGAAGGCGTTGGTCATCCGAGACGGGCGCGAGCAGCAGATCTTGGCGAAGGAGCTCGTCCCCGGTGATATAGTATGTGTTCACGCTGATTTGGGCCATAAAGCTAGCAAGCCATCGAGACATTTGTTGATCCTCATCTCCAGGTCGTATTACAAGAAGGCCAAACTGTACCCGGAGATGCGCAACTGATTTGCGACTATTCTCGACCCGGAGACTACGAGAGATTCCTGCAACTTCGAACCGAGGACAAGGAGGATTCCAGCGAACGGCAAAGTGAGGACCCAGGAGAGAAAGACGGCAATGACGAAGCCCAAGACGCCGCCACATCGCGTTACGGCCAGTCCATCCTCGCCTGCGATCAATCCGCTATCACTGGCGAGTCTCTCGCTATCGATAAGTATATGTGCGACACCGTTTACTACACGACCGGGTGCAAACGAGGCAAGGCTTTTGCTATCATCACCACATCGGCGCGGTACTCTTTCGTCGGTAAAACTGCCAGCCTAGTCCAGAGCACCAAGGATAAGGGTCACTTCAAAGAGGTGATGGACAGCATCGGTACCTCCTTGCTCGTACTGGTAATGTTCTTCATCTTGGTTGCGTGGATCGGAGGCTTTTTCCATCACATCCCTATCGCTTCCCCAGGCGTACAAACACTGCTATACTACACACTGGTCCTGCTGATAATCGGCGTACCAGTCGGCCTGCCAGTAGTGACCACCACTACATTGGCCGTTGGGGCCGCATACCTCGCGAGGGAGAGGGCCATCGTACAGAAGCTAACCGCAATTGAGTCTCTCGCGGTAGGTTACCATTCGCATATCCAAACAGATCCTCGTCTATAAAGGACTTGTGCTGACTGCTCGGAAATCTTAGGGCGTCAATGTCTTGTGTTCGGATAAGACGGGCACACTTACGGCTAATAAGCTTAGCATCCGCGATCCATACGTGGTAGATGGGCAGAACATCAACTGGATGATGGCCGTCGCTGCTCTCGCAAGCTCCCACAACATCGCCTCTCTCGATCCGATCGACAAGGTGACAATTCTCAGTCTCAAAAGATACCCGAAAGCTCGCGAGATTCTTCGAAAAGGCTGGACGACAGTCAAGTTTACCCCGTTTGACCCCGTTTCGAAGCGTATTACAGCTGAGTGCCGCCTTGGCGACGATCTCTACACATGTGCTAAGGGTGCACCGAGAAACATCCTGCAACTTGTCGATGCCGATGAAGACGTTAAGAGCACGTACAACGCTAATACAAAGGAGTTTGCCCGGCGTGGGTTCCGATGTTTAGGCGTGGCGGTGAAAAAAAACGACGAAGCTTGGGTCTTATTAGGGCTGTTATCCATGTTTGACCCCCCGCGCGAGGATACCGCACAAACCCTACTTGAAGCCCACGCGCTGGGTGTCCCGGTAAAGATGTTGACAGGTGATGCGATTGCTATCGCACAGGAAACATGCAAGATGCTCGGCCTTGGCACCAAGATATACAACTCTTCCAAGCTGATATCAGGCGGCCTGTCCGGCTCGCTACAGCATGACCTCGTCGAAAGGGCTGATGGATTTGCCGAAGTATTCCCCGAACACAAATATCGCGTCGTGGAGATTCTGCAGCAACGCGGCTCCCTGACCGCTATGACAGGCGATGGTAAGACCAGTTCCTGTTACACACCAACTCGCGCAATTTTGGGGAAGGTAGTGACACCGGCCCCGGAATGTACTGTGCTAACGAGGCTCTAGGAGTGAACGATGCACCCTCGCTAAAGAAAGCAGACTGCGGGATTGCCGTGGAAGGCTCCTCAGAGGCCGCGCAAGCAGCGGCTGACATTGTATTTCTGGCCCCCGGCTTAAGCACGATCATCCTATCGATCAAGACGGCTCGACAGATCTTCCAACGGATGAAGGCCTACGTACAATACCGCATTGCTTTGTGCCTACACCTGGAAATTTACTTAACGACCTCGATGATCATCATTAACGAAACGGTCCGCCCAGATCTCATCGTCTTCATTGCCCTGTTTGCCGACTTGGCGACCGTGGCCGTGGCATATGACAACGCTCACATCGAGCCAAGACCCGTTGAGTGGCAATTGCAGAAAGTCTGGCTGATAAGCCTTGTGCTGGGCATACTCCTAGCTACCGCAACGTGGATCATACGTGGAACAATGTTCCTTCGCAGTGGCGGAATCATCGAGAATTTTGGGTCGATCCAAGAAGTTTTGTTTCTTGAAATCGCCCTGACAGAGAACTGGCTGATTTTTGTCACACGTGGGGGCAAGACTTGGCCTTCATGGCAACTTATTGGCGCCATCTTGTCTGTCGACATACTGGCTACGATATTTGCCTTATTTGGCTGGCTTTCTGGGTCTGGGGGGGGGGTCATGAGAACAACACCGCCGACCGCGTTTAACAACTCTTCTAATGGCTGGACAGATATCGTTACCGTCGTTATCGTTTGGTGCTATTCTTTCGGCGTCACCATATTCATTGCTATTGTCTATTTCGCACTCGGCAAGATACAGTGGCTCAACGACCTCGGACGCAAAGACCGCCATGCGAAGAACACCACGGTCGAGGACGCTTTGGCTCGACTCACAAAGATAGCTATCGAACACGAGAAGGACACCAAGACAGAAAGTGACCGTTATTTTCTGGTGGAGAAGACGGCCACAGAAGAAGAATAGAGGGCTCACCAGTCTCCCCATTCTTCGAGCTTTGTCATGGTACAGCTTGGTCACTAAACTGGAGGTTGCCCCACAGTTGCTGTGATGTGCAAGTTTCTAGGGATATCTACCTCGTGCGGGTACCTGCTGTAGTTAGATTGTTTCCTTCTTTCTTCACCTCTGTATCTCACGCCTCAATAGAACCATACCGGTCCTTCTAGAACCTTTGGTATTTGTTCCGGGACATCTTTTGTTGACTGTAAAGCCTCTTAGGGCGGCCCATGCATTGATAATTTTGATAGTGGCTTCTTGAGTTTCGTATTCGCCTTCTGGGGAGAGGCATTCGTTATGAAATTCAATTCTATTTTGTGCAGCGTTTGCTGTGGATGGTGCCGCTAATAAGCTTGAGTTAGTTTCGAGCGAGACGTGAAATGACGCGACATCATGCATTCCTAGCCGCGTTGTAGGTGTCCGCATCGCCACACGTGACGCGTTGGGTCTCTTACTTCTTTGAGCGACTACCACAACTTAAAGCGCATCTTTCTCGTGCATATGGCTACCGGAGGGCCCTCTGTGAAATCCCTGGAAAGATTACGGCTTGGCTTGAATTTGTCCGCAACATGAAAGCAAAGTACGGCGTCCTCGATGGCTGTTATAGGCGCCGATCGCAACGTAAAATAATAGAAGTACAGCCTGGGAACTATCACGATTCGTCACTTCATAAAGAGACAGAGCTGCAAAGAGTGCCTAGAAAAGATGTTGAACGCGCTGAGGAACTAAACTACAAATGGGGCGCGTGGGAAACCGGATCTGGTGCAGGCCGGGTGATCCCCGGCTGAGCCTTGACACACATGGTTCTGTGACCTGTACGCAAGGGCGCTGCGCAGCACCATGTGACTACAAGTACCCCTCGGCCCTACCTATATGCTATTTGTTTTAGTAAAACTCGCGAAGATTGCGAGAAGACAATAATAGTCGATGTTTAGTGACGTACGTTGGCCATTTCACACATTGATTCCACCCGAAGCCACTGAGAAATCGCAGAAACGGATCTTGCTAGGAATAATTCCAATCGACCTAGCAGAACGAATTGCGAAAAAAATGAACGAGCCATCGCCCGGTATCTTGCCCTTGTTTACCGTGGGACGGAATCCTTGATTTGGCCCGAGCTCCGAGTCCAGAGGGTTCGCGTCAAGTAATTGTATAAATAGTCGGATTTCCCCTTCTCGGGCTTTATCTTTAATACCGCAAACATCCCATTACACAACATGCCCAAAACCACGAGCTCTGTAAGCTGGGCGCTTATTCAGAACTATGCTATATTAGCATGAATGAATTTCAACCAAAACACACCGACAGGCAGTTAGACGATCTCCGAGGATGAACCTCTCTCGATCTTTCCGCTCAAAGGCTAGCTATAGGCCCAAACCCTGGAGAACCTGTTCAAATACGTTGGCGACCATATTGCTCGATGTTGTCTGCACACCCTGGCAGATGGGCGCGATTTCGTTGACAACATCCTTCAGTGGCAGAAAGCTCGACAACCAGCCCCGAACACTCGCAGGCAGACTTGCGGGTGTGTTACTGCCAGTAAAGCCGTTCAAGAGGTACGAGGCCTTGTTCTCGATGTTCATAACGAGGTTTTCGTGAGTAAGGTCCAGCTACGATGGTCCGCCATATTAACATCCGAGGCTAGAAGGAGAAAGAAAGAGAGGATAGGGAGGATAAAAGGGACGTACATAGGCCTTAGCGTGGCACACAAAATGCTGATCACTGTCCGTCAACTCAACTTTGCCGCTCAGTGAGTCGTGTAGCTCCTTCTCGAGACAGAAGATGTCGCGGATGTGCTGGAAAAGATCCTATAGCGCCGTACGAAGCTCAGTCAATGATACCCATACGAAATTCGAAGCTAGAAACAGGGATGAGCCAGTGAACCTAAACGTACCGTCGACGTCTGGGACAAGTTGTCAGCGTTGGCACTGCGGGTGATGGTGCTGCCGTCTAGGGCCAAGTTCGAGATATTGCCAAAGGCCTCGACTATGTCGTTGATATTGTTGAGAGGATAACTGCCAATGTTGCCGGTTTTTTCATCTCTGTAGCCAGCGTCGCCGCTACCGTAGCCATCACCGCCATTACCGTAGCCGCCGCTACCGTAGCCGCCGCTACCGTAGCCAGCGTCGCCGCTACCGTAGCCATCGTCGCCGCTACCGTAGCCATCGTCGCCGCTACCGTAGCCATCGTCGCCGCTACCGTAGCCATCGTCGCCGCTACCGTAGCCATCGTCGCCGCTACCGTAGCCATCGTCGCCGTAACTGTAACCACTGTAGCTATAGTGGTTGTAGTGGCCACAGTCAAAGTTATAGGCCTCGCCCAGGTTCTGGTCTTGGGCGACGACGGAAGCCAGACTAGTTGCAGCGGCAAGGATGGTGATGATAGACTTGGCGTACATTTTGATTGTGGCGAGCTTGCTTCAGGCGACGGGTTGGCTTTCGAAAAGTTCAGAGTAGTAGTATGACTGTGATTGAAGATGTGTTAATAATTGTAGTGCAGTATAACTATTAGATAATGAGCTCGTTTAGCTGTGATGCGTAGTAATAGTAAGTTAGGTAGAGGAACTAGGGGATGTAGTCTCTTATATAAACTCCCGGATGCGGGGCTCACGAGGGTTACGATAGCACTCTGTTTAATATAACGCTTAAACACGTCTAAGGTTCGGACATGCTATTGCTGTCTGAGTTATGGCGATGTTTGGTAACTCTGATTCTAGTGTTCGTGTTCTTAGAGATTAAGTGTAGCACGTACGGCCTAGATTAGGTATCATATCAGCCGGTATTGTCTTAGTGCCGTCCTATGAGCTAGCCACCATGGTAGAGACATACAGTGCGGTCTGAGCTTACTTCGCAGGACTTGTCCTGTAACATTAGGTTATTCTCTGATAAGATTTCCTAAATTCTGTGGCTTGTATTGGAACAGACAAACCCCAAATGGGAGTCTGGTGGAAAGACGCGGTCGTAAGGTCGATCCCAAGTGAATACAACGCTCACGTAAGCTTCGTATGCTCCTGCGCAAGTGGAAACCCTTGATCAAGGGTAAAGAAACAAGATAGGATCAAAAGTCAAGCTCAATGGCATGCGGAAAACGAGTGTGAACTGCAACAGCTAGGTGTTCAGTGTGAGAAGAAGGGAAGCATGTTGCATGTATGTCTGTGTGCTTATGCACCAGTGCTACGCTAGCTATTTATAGTGGATACTGCTGATCAAGGCCTTGGCACGTAGTCCCTATCCCCGTCTCAGTATCAATATACAGACTTGTAAACACGCGTTTCTTAATATCGGCTTACCGAGTCCTAAAGCAATCACTACGTAGACTCAAGTAATATGTAGCTCGTGATAGTAAGCTCAGGCATGTGTCCCGAGCGCCGTACGAACCGAGCGCCGTACGAACGGAGCGTCCCACGGAAGCACCTTAAGCACCATAGAAACGTAGCAGCGCTCCTTCCCTACCTTCCTTCCTCTCTATCTAGAAAATAGATTGCATTTGGCATCACTTCGTAACTCAGACAGCAATAGCATGAATAACCTAATGTTACAGGACAAGTCCTGCGAAGTAAGCTCAGACCGCACTGTATGTCTCTACCATGGTGGCTAGCTCATAGGACGGCACTAAGACAATACCGGCTGATATGATACCTAATCTAGGCCGTACGTGCTACACTTAATCTCTAAGAACACGAACACTAGAATCAGAGTTACCAAACATCGCCATAACTCAGACAGCAATAGCATGTCCGAACCTTAGACGTGTTTAAGCGTTATATTAAACAGAGTGCTATCGTAACCCTCGTGAGCCCCGCATCCGGGAGTTTATATAAGAGACTACATCCCCTAGTTCCTCTACCTAACTTACTATTACTACGCATCACAGCTAAACGAGCTCATTATCTAATAGTTATACTGCACTACAATTATTAACACATCTTCAATCACAGTCATACTACTACTCTGAACTTTTCGAAAGCCAACCCGTCGCCTGAAGCAAGCTCGCCACAATCAAAATGTACGCCAAGTCTATCATCACCATCCTTGCCGCTGCAACTAGTCTGGCTTCCGTCGTCGCCCAAGACCAGAACCTGGGCGAGGCCTATAACTTTGACTGTGGCCACTACAACCACTATAGCTACAGTGGTTACAGTTACGGCGACGATGGCTACGGTAGCGGCGACGATGGCTACGGTAGCGGCGACGATGGCTACGGTAGCGGCGACGATGGCTACGGTAGCGGCGACGATGGCTACGGTAGCGGCGACGATGGCTACGGTAGCGGCGACGCTGGCTACGGTAGCGGCGGCTACGGTAGCGGCGGCTACGGTAATGGCGGTGATGGCTACGGTAGCGGCGACGCTGGCTACAGAGATGAAAAAACCGGCAACATTGGCAGTTATCCTCTCAACAATATCAACGACATAGTCGAGGCCTTTGGCAATATCTCGAACTTGGCCCTAGACGGCAGCACCATCACCCGCAGTGCCAACGCTGACAACTTGTCCCAGACGTCGACGGTACGTTTAGGTTCACTGGCTCATCCCTGTTTCTAGCTTCGAATTTCGTATGGGTATCATTGACTGAGCTTCGTACGGCGCTATAGGATCTTTTCCAGCACATCCGCGACATCTTCTGTCTCGAGAAGGAGCTACACGACTCACTGAGCGGCAAAGTTGAGTTGACGGACAGTGATCAGCATTTTGTGTGCCACGCTAAGGCCTATGTACGTCCCTTTTATCCTCCCTATCCTCTCTTTCTTTCTCCTTCTAGCCTCGGATGTTAATATGGCGGACCATCGTAGCTGGACCTTACTCACGAAAACCTCGTTATGAACATCGAGAACAAGGCCTCGTACCTCTTGAACGGCTTTACTGGCAGTAACACACCCGCAAGTCTGCCTGCGAGTGTTCGGGGCTGGTTGTCGAGCTTTCTGCCACTGAAGGATGTTGTCAACGAAATCGCGCCCATCTGCCAGGGTGTGCAGACAACATCGAGCAATATGGTCGCCAACGTATTTGAACAGGTTCTCCAGGGTTTGGGCCTATAGCTAGCCTTTGAGCGGAAAGATCGAGAGAGGTTCATCCTCGGAGATCGTCTAACTGCCTGTCGGTGTGTTTTGGTTGAAATTCATTCATGCTAATATAGCATAGTTCTGAATAAGCGCCCAGCTTACAGAGCTCGTGGTTTTGGGCATGTTGTGTAATGGGATGTTTGCGGTATTAAAGATAAAGCCCGAGAAGGGGAAATCCGACTATTTATACAATTACTTGACGCGAACCCTCTGGACTCGGAGCTCGGGCCAAATCAAGGATTCCGTCCCACGGTCCCGAAGTACTCAATGGAAAACGCGGCCACAGGCGGCGGGATCAGGTTCGGGTCATAGTTGTCGAGGCTGCGAGGAAAATCCGGCTGAAACACATACCTTACCCACTAGGCTTCGCAATGGGCTTAGGCTTTGATCTCCAGGACCATGCAGAATACCTAGACGTCAACGTGGATGGCTTCGACAGTACAGTGTCACACACGCGCCGCGTGCCGGGCTATACAGCCTACCTCTGTTTTCGATGATTCCAGAAGTTCCCATGCTGTCAGTGCGTACCGTTGCTACCATTACAGTCCATGAAAAGGTAGCTCGGAATCGAAAGCCATCTCTCACGAAGTTGAATGTACATAGTTACACACCGTTGCTACTAGGCTGCGACTAAGACTTTCTGTTACACCCTAAGCAGTCCCTTAGGACCGCCCCAAGTGCCCTTGACCATAGACTGAAAATAAATCCACGGGAAGAAATCCTTCTTTAGATGGTAAAACGCACGACGAGGCACCTTTTGATCAATCCCCAACCACCCAAATGTTTCCTTGGGCTCTCCGCCATATGTGAACTCGGCGAGCATAACCTTCCCGTACTCGGTCAGCAGTGGACAAGACGTGTATCCATCATATACGGCATCAGTCGCTTTGCCTTCCATGACCTGTAATAAATTGCGAACAAGGACTGGGGCCTGTGACGTGATGGCGGCAGCTGTTTTCGACGTTGGTAGGCTGGAAGCGTCGCCAATAGCCCAGACGTTTGGGAACACTCTGTGACGTGTCGTAGCGTTGTCGACGTCGACAAAGCCCGCCGCGTTGGCAAGTGCGCTGTTTTGGACAAATTCATGGGGTCCCATTTTTGGAACAACGTGAAGAAAATCAAATTTCCTCTGAATTCGGTGCCCATCAGGTCGAATAAACGTGGCTCGGTCACCCTCAATAGCAGCAAGATCATGCTGGAAGAGTCCGGTGACACCCCTTTCCTCTCGCATCCGGTCAAGCTCGATGCTGTACTTGGACACTCCAAACATCACCGGCAGGCCAGTAGCAAAGGTGATGTCAATCGCCGAAGACGTAGGGTTCCTGGGGTCGTAAAGTCCAGCACGTTGCCAATGGTCCAAGCCGAGCCACATAATCTTCTGAGGAGCGCCGGCACACTTGACAACCCCAGCAGGTTGCGTGAAGATAGCAGCACCCTTCTGATGTCGTCGGATGGCGTTGAAGACTTTGCTGCATTTATCATGACCATAGATCGAAGATACAGGGGAGTCGGGATTATCGAGAGCCTCTGGAAGGCCCTTGATGCTGTGATAGTTGACGTGAATGCCAGGCACGACCACAAGCTGCTCGTAATTGATTTGTCGACCACTGCCCAAAGTGATTGAGTTGGCCGTGGGTGAGAATTGTTTGAAGCAATCGTGGTAATGTGTAAGGTTGGGGCTTATTAGGCTGCCCATAGGCCGTCGCAGTTCTTCAGCAGTCTTGAGGCCACCACCCACCAAGGTCCAGCCTGGCTGATAGTGATGCCATGATGCGGGATCTATCACCGCAATGTCTCCCCGGGAGAAGCGACCGGACCGAAGCAGTTGATGGCTCACAGTGAGACCGGCAGCCCCACCGCCAACCACGACGACTCGGTGATTTAAATCGGTGCTGGCGACAGTGGCTTTACTCCGAAGGGCTCGGGCGAACATGTGGTCTTGATTGAGACCAAGCTTGCCTCCCTTGGAAAGCGTCCGCCTTGCGACATCTCTGTACAGCATTATTGGTGGTAGCGTTGATGAAACGAGAGCTTCCCTTGTATGTAATGTGATCAAAGAGGGATAAATTTGGGGCAGGGGTGAGTCTTGACCGGGCCAGATACTGTAGGGGCGCTTGAAAAACTTGTGATGCCAGCGGGCAATGTGGGCGAGATCAATTGGTGTCGCCACCCCAAGGCTTAGGTCGCCGACTTGCGATTGCCGTTTGCGACATGCATGACGGAAGGTGGTACTCGGGGACCTCAGAATAGCCAACCAGCCACCATTCCATATTCATGACGCATTATCAACGGGAACCATCCCGCTGTCCCACATTCTTGCCACTTCCCATTGGAGCTTCGCATCTGGGGGCAGTCGCAGAGGGCCAGCATATTTTGATTCGCATCCTCCGACGTCTCAACCTTTGCTTGTCAATCATAAGTCTGGAAATCCTGACGATGCAGCCACCTCGCGCCTTCAAACACCTCGTGCAATCCGCAAACACCAAAAAATGCTTTGGTTCATCTCAGCAACTTCGTAGCAATCAACCTCGAGGGATCTCCTACCGAAGTACACGCAACTTTTCGCCACAGGACACCTTCAACCACCCCATACGGTCCAATGCCGCGCGTGTCGGATCCATGGAACCACTTGGCCATACGTTTCCATACAGCACCGCACCATCGCGGTCCTTGTCTCCCGATGTGAACCCGGTCGTTCACCCAGTATTTGAGCACCAGACAAGCACTTGGCAATACGTCGTTGCCGACCCTATCACGAAGGCCTCGGCTATTATCGACCCGGTTCTCGACTATGACCAAATCGCTCGCACCATATCCACGCACACTGCTGACTCTTTACTTCGTCTGGTTGAAGAATCAGGGTACCATGTCGCGATGATTCTTGAGACACACGTACACGCAGATCATCTTACCGCCTCATCCTACCTCCAGAAGCGTCTATCATTACAACCAACTGGCAACAAACCACCTATCTGTATTGGCAGACACATCGTTGATGTTCAACGACGAGTCGCGGAAATTTACGGCATTCCCTGGGTCGAATTTGCAGGCGTTTTTGATACGCTTTTTGACGACAACGATGTCTTCACGATTGGGGGGCTGGATGTTTCCGTCCTGCATCTTCCGGGCCACACACCTGACCATTTAGGATACCGGATCGGAGGTAGGACAAACACCCACCTGATTGCGCGCGTTGCATGTAGCTGATACTCATTATGGCAGACGACGTCTTCTGCGGAGATTCCCTCCTCCAAGCGGACATAGGATCCGCACGGTGCGACTTTCCTGCTGGAAGCGCGCAAGCTTTATATGAGTCGGCAAGGCACCGGTTGCTTGAGAATTTACCCGCGGATGCAAAGATTTGGACTGGGCATGGCTATAGCGTTTCCACGAAACTTGGTGATGCGGACAAGCCACCGCCTTACATGACAGTGCGCGATCATCGGTTGCTCAATCAGCATTTTAAAGACGGTGTCAACATGACCGAGTTCGTGAAGATGCGTAACCAACGCGACAGTGGGTTGTTGGAACCAAAACTACTGCACGAGGCCCTCCAGTGGAACGCTCGGGCTGGACGACTACCTGACCGAACACGGGGTGTGAAGGATCGTTTGTTTCTGCACTTGCCGTTACGTTTGGGGGAGGATGTCATGGAATGGTAACCAGATATGCGCAATGCACCATATAGCGAGCGGATAATACGTGTTTCGATTTGACCGACCACTTGGCCCAAGCTAGCTAGTTATTTGAACTCAAGCACGCGTATCGACCTATCGTCGCAACGGCATAAAGCTTATCTATTCATCGCTTAAATATTTAAGACCTGTAACGGTTTGAGTGCACCGCGACATCATGTAGGAGACGCCGAGTTCGCTACGTAGAGCCAGAGTCCTATTGTTCTTACCCCGGAAAAGAAAAGTTATAAGATGGACGGTGTGGTCAAGGAACGAAAGGTGACGATCTGATGAGTCGAAGGTTGAGAGAGTCGTCATTGGAAACGGCCACCACCACACGACCCAACCGTATCATTAAGAAAATTAAGTAGCTACCTGCAATTGGGGGATAAAATCACACTAACTAGATGAAACATTGAACTTAGCCCAAACATGCGAATCGCCCGTCATCCATCATGCAGAGGCCTCGCTAGGGCCACCATCGAGTACTGCGTCTGGTACATTGAAATAGAAGAGAAATGTAACGATTGTCTTACACACTGCGCAGACAAGCAGTGTCAAGGCCGAGTTTACTTTGGCGTAGATATAAGCCCCGGCAAAAGCCCCAGCACCGAGCATCATCAGAAAGAGAAACCTCCGGTTCCGGGTCCGGTTCTTGAGAGTGTGAAAGCGTGGGTCTACCAGCAGATCAACAAAGGCGGCGGTCGCCATAGCCTACGGGGTTGGTGGGTTTTATTAGTCAGCAGGTCAATGTGCAAGGCAGGTTAAGAGTTGACCACCTACAGTAGTTATTTGTGGAATGTTCAGGGGCCTTGTCATGGCGACTTGCGCCCCCGAGGAAAACGCCAGAAGACCCAGTACAACCAAAGCGGTCCGCCCCGTATGTGCTGACGGAACAGCCCACTGGACCGCCGCGGCGGCATAGACCATTGCGGTAGACAACAGGTTGCTGGTCATCACCCAAATCCGCCGCCGCGGACTTGCTAGATTTCCCAACTGGCCCATTACGTAGCACCCGCCCAGAAAAGCACCCAAGGAGACGCCGATGCTCTCTAAATTGAACAAGTCGCCACCAATGCCCGCAAGCCCAACGGCTAGCAATACTGTGTTGCCGGTCTGGTTCGATGCAAAGCATCGGTAGTCTGGATAGGTGGCAGCATCTTGAATGCCCGTTGCGAAAGAAAGTAGCAGCAGCTCCACCTCGATCAGGAAAGGGGCAGCATCGGCATCACCAAGGGTGTCCTGCAGATGACCCCAGAGGTGGGATTCTCGTAGTCCTTTCGCGGTCCACAGACCACGGACCTGGCTTTTGTTGCCCATGCTAGCTCTCAAAAGAGTTGGATTGGCGCGTAGGATACTAAGAATGAAATGAAGAATAGTGCCGTGTTTCGATCTGTGCAAAAGTTTGATTGGAATTGATCTACGAAACGTCAAATAAAAATCGTATTTCAGATGTGGGTCTTGCTAGTTCGCATCATTAATGGCCTGTCGAAGTATGACTCTGATAGTGGCGCGGGGATCTTCATCGTCGGCGACCTAGAGTAGGTCATATTATTCACTGAGACTCGTTAGTGTCGGGGTCTTCTTATTAGCGTCGGGCTCCTCTTCTGCAGAGCGACGGTCCGGCTGGGTTGCCCCGCCACATCCGATATCCGAACTTATCCGATCACCGTGCCGCCGCAGAGACGCAATCCGATATTTGGACTTATCCATAGGTCAAGGGCCGTGCCAAACACCGTTCTTCTTTATAAATATTTACACAGGCGCATGCAAATATCTACATCATCGATTGGGTCCATATTTGTAATTATCTTTGCGATCGAGTCGCCGTGTGCTTGCCAGCATGTTTCTTCTCTCGTTATTCCTGTTCTGCGTCTCGCTATCTTGCGCGGAACGGCATGTACACGACCGCAGATTCGTGCCGCACCATGTGCTCAGAGCATCTGCCCAAAATATCTCTATTGACTGCCAGTCGAGGTATTCAGTCGTCATCAACGGCAGCGATCCAGGGCCTACAATTCACCTGCAGGAAGGCGTCAAGCACTGGATTAGAGTCTTCAACGACATGGCGGATCAGAACCTCACTATACACTGGCATGGATTGACCCAACGCACCGCCCCGTTCTCGGATGGGACACCTCAAGTTGCGCAATGGCCTATTGCGCCAGGCCACTTCTTCGACTACGAGATTAGACCAGAGATCGGCGATGCTGGCACTTACTTCTATCATTCTCATGTGGGCTATCAGGCCATCACGGCCCATGGAACACTAATTGTTGACGACCATGAGAGCTCTCCATACCACTACGACGACGACTTCTCCCTTTTGTTTGGCGACTACTACAATAAGACGGACGAGGCGATTGTGTCTGGTCTCACGGACGACCCTTTCCAAGGAGCAGGACCCGTGCACGCCATTGTCGTTAATGGACAAACAGGACATGCTGGTCTCGGCGTGGCGGAGAATCCATCATGTGCACCCCACATGCTCTCTGTACTCCCTGGCAAGACCTACCGGTTGCGTTTTATTGGTGCCGGAGCGAAAACAATTGTTACCTTAGGGATCGAGAACCATACAGAGTTGGCCGTGATTGAGGCTGACGGCACATACTCTAAACCCTACACAACTGATCACATCAACGTCGCACCTGGGCAGAGATTCAGTGTCTTGCTCCGCACAAAATCAGTGTCTGAGCTGCGGCAGTTGAACAAGACATCATTTTGGATACGATTCGAGAACCGAGAGCGGCGCCAAGACTGGTCTGGATACGCTCTCCTGAATTACCATCTCCCGGATGCGCAGCCACCTCGTTCCCTTCCGCAAAGTTCCCCTGTCACTCTACCAATGGTTGTCTATGATTGGATGGAATACGCGCTCGAGCCCCTCAACGTCAGCCAAAACGCATTTCCTCGCCACTCGACAAGAACCTTGAGAATCCAAGTGGCCCAGAAAGGGATCTGGAACGGAGGCAAATTTACGACGGCAGCCACATGGGCACTGAACAATGCCTCTTGGACCGAGGACTACCCTCAATCTCCCTACCTTATCGACATCTACAAGCAAGGTGAAGGTTCTATTCCAAACTACGAGGCTGCTCTAGCGAACCGCGGCTGGGACCCAGCAAATGGACTGTATCCTGCGAAGATTGGCGAAATCATCGATATCATCTGGGAGAATAGCAACATTCCCATGACGCAGTTCCACACGCACCCTTTGCACGTTCACGGCGGCCACATTTGGGATCTTGGCAGTGGCAACGGGACTTACGATCCCGTCGCCAACGACAAGAAGTTGGCAAATTTCACACCAATCAAGCGCGACACCACTCTTCTTTATAGGTACGCCTTCGAAGGTGTCGCAAACAGCACATATGGTTGGAGAGGATGGAGATTGAAGGTTGAGGATGCGGGCGTCTTTCTAATGCACTGCCACAGCCTCCAACATATGATTATGGGTGAGTTGTCCAGGCACGTTGGCTGAATGGCTGGTATATTCCCGTAATGATCGTGGATGCATGCTAACTTCTGCGCTTGATTCTAGGCATGCAAACTGTGTGGGTGATGGGTAACGCCTCCCAGATTACTAACACGTTTCCACAGCCATACGTGAACGGTTACTTAGAGTATGGCGGCTCAGCCTACGGGAACGCTACATACGACCCCCTGGTAGCGCACTTCTTTCCTGACACGTGAGACATGAGGACGTTCTTTGGCTTCGGATCATTTTACCAAGCTTTGCTTTACAAGAGTTGCCACAGGGAGGGGGTGCTGATTGATTACTGCAAGGGGCATCAAATCTTGTCATTGTTTTCTACACTAGATTTGCTATGGATATTTAACCGGCGGCCCTACTCCTAAGCGCCTAGGCCTATCTTCATAGCACACGGCTCGACTAGCATTGTGAAGGCTCCTCCCGGATCTTCTATCGGCCAATGAATACAATGACTTGAGGGGCCTGAATTTACAGGGAAGTTTCAAAATCAGTATTGACCAGGAAATATGAGTAGTTAGCTAAAGGCCCGAAGGTTTCATGTAGGAGAATGTGGTTACGACCCTTGGCCGGACTTACATCTATGGCCCAACGGTTTCATGGTACGTGTGGGTCAACTCACCGCGCAACAAAACAAATGCTTCAGTAACGACTTAGTGGAATCGTTCTGCCCAATTCTGCATTATTCGGACCGCAACAGCCAAAAATGGCGTCCGTCACCCCGCCCGCCTCGTAATTACTGTACCGCACCCCAAGACACAGAACATACAGGTTTGCTAATGTGATCTGGTCTCACCCATTTCGAAGCTACCCGAGAGATTCAGGCCGTGTGGAGAGATGGAACCAACAGCCATGGCTGACTCTTGTTAAGCACAATTCATATCACGTACAAGGCCGTTAACTAACAGGACGGACTAATTCCAGCGTAGTCAGCTCATGTTTTTTGCTTTGAACCTAGGTTTGCTGCGGGCGGGTTGGGCCTGCTCTGTTGGCTCCGAGGACGCCCATAGCCACAGAAGCAACGCCAGGCACAGGATTAGACAAACATAAGAGGCTGTAAGTAGGACAAGTCGACGACGGCCTGAGAATCGGTCGACCTCCAGGAATACGACTTCCACCGTGGTCGGAAAGGGAGTATGAGAATTGATGTTGGAATGCCATGCCTACTCCTTGTTCCCTATACCGTCTACAGAAAGACAAAAAGAAAACATCCGACCTCTACTGGCAGCAATACCCGAATCACTTGCCACGGCTACGGCCACGATCGCAGCAGTACACCAGTGACCTCAGGTCAAAAACCGAAGAGCTCCGACGATCCCGAACACTAAACCCGGACCTGATGGATGTGGCCAAGCTCCCCTTCTCGATGCATCGACTATGCCTCTTATTGTGACTGCCGAGCATTCTCGCCAGGTTGTTCACACGAAAGACTATCCGGTTGCCTTCAAGCCTAATACATTGAATCGAGTATAGTCGTAACAACGTCACATCACCCCGGATGGATATCTGTCTAGGCATCTAATATGGTGAAGATTCACCTTATTCGCTACGGTCGAGGTTACCGGCCCGACTCTGAGACAAGCGTATCGTCATAAACGCGCCGAAGTACTAGGCAGCCCAAAGACACGACAGTGATAGGATAGCAACCTTCACAGGCACCGCGGGCAGCCCTATGATTTTTCCGGCTAGCGAATGCTTTTAATATGGCATCTCCAATATATATCATCCCGGCTGGCCCTCGTGGCGAGCTTCTCCTGTGACCGTGGTGACTGTGTCTATTTGGATGACACGACTTGTGGATGGAACAGGCCGGACGTCGATCGACCGAGAAGCCCGGCGCAACGAGGCCGGACTACTGCCCTGACGAAAGTTGTGCGGGGTCTGCAGCATGGCCCTCGGAGAGCAGAGTTTCTTGGTCTGACAAAGCCAGCCGGGCCACTCCATGTGCTGTGGATGCTGCTGTGGCTCTAGGCCCAGCCCTTCCGGGCTAGAAGGGCTGCTGGGGCCCCGAATCCATACCATGTTGCCGTACTCCCGTCCAGCGGGTGTCCGCATGAAGCCGCCAAGACCACAGTCATCGAGTTGGTCGGGCGGTAGGTAGACAAGCATCAATGTCCACAGGAGCACATTGAGCCCACCGTGCAGGGCGACCAATACCCCGGCCATGATGTTGGCCTGCTGCCCCACATTGTAGCCCGCGTCGGCAAGTAACCGAACCGTGCTCACGGGTAGCGTGCAGACAAGGTAGAGGAAGGGGTACACAAGGAATACGGGATGGTGGCCGGTAGGCCGTGGCGGCGCGTGTCGGTTGTTACCCCGGTGTCGCATGTAGCGCGACTGTCGTTGGCGGCGTTGGTGGGATCCCCCGATTGTTCCTACCAACCATTGTCTCCGCAGATAGAGAGAGACGAAGATCAGAATGTATAGGAATGTCGTCAGGGCCACGGACAAGAAAATCCAGAAGTATCCCGTCCAGAACCGCAGACGACCGTAGTCATCGCTTACCCAGCACTGCCGAAGTCAACATTCTCAGGCCTGCTTCTGAATCGGGATAGAGTTGATGCGGGTGAGAGGTTCGTACCCATGCGCTCAAGGGGATGTACCAACCTTCCGAATCCTTATCATTCCACGTTATGATGATGCCCGCAGCCGTCAGGAGGTAGGTGAAGGCCCAAACGCAAATAATTGACAGGTATAGGACAAGCCTTCCGGGAGTACGGCCCAGAACTATCACCGAGAAGGTGTGCAGAGAGATCAGGGCAAAAAAACAGGCTGTGGCAAGCCTGCCGCTGCTGATAAGCCAGCCTTGAGCCCAGCATGCTGCACTGCCTAGCACCGCATGCTCTTTATACCAGTAGAGACTGAAGACAAAGGCTACCGATTGGTTGATATCGCCAAGGAGCAAGTGGTAAATGAGTATAAGGAAAGAATTGGGCTCTGGGTTATCTTCCCCGTCCCAGCCGATGTGCGGATCCCGGAAAGGTCTTGCCGTCCTCTCGTATGGCCTCATGCTGTCGTTCGCGTCAAGGGGCTGTGGGACTGGGTGGCTCGGAGATGGCATCATGCCCCAAGGGTCCTCTACCAGCGATCGATGCTGAGACTGTGTCACACGCTTCCCCCACGCCAGCTTGTACGTGATCCAGAGGAAAAGTATTGTCGTGGACACGGTGGAAAGAAGCCCACAGATACCCATGGTAAGCTCCCCACGATTGAGTGCATCAGTGAGTAGGACCTTCGGGATCGCCCTGGTTCCCGGAATGTTCGGTTTCAAGTCGTCCCGCATCGAGAATCTATCCAGCAGGATATCTTCGTCTGCCCGTCAAAGCTGTGAGGCGTGATTGCTTGAGATGTATCGATGGATTTCGGGTACAGGCGCGGTCAAGAAACAATCCGATCGTTTGAACGATCACCGTCCAAAGCTGACTTTGGATACTGGTGAAATAGAATGACTGATCTTATAGAGTGTGCTTTTCGGGGGATATCGAAGGGAGCAGGTCCCAGGTATGCATTGCTACTTGCCTCGTTGTCTTGAACCTGGGCTTGTAACCTCCTTTGTTGGTTGAGTATGCCTGGTCCGGATAACTCGGTAAAATCCTGACCTGCCATCGGGAGCAAAAGGTTCAACGGAGGGTCGATTCGATCACCGTGGCATTTTGAAGAGCCTGATTCGTGGGGCCCTGCAGAGGGAATAGATCAGCAACGCGATTCTTGCCATGCTAAGTAACAATGATGGAATCCGCCAGCTTGTATGTACCCGCCTTCGTCCAATCAATACCTGTAAGTCCGAGCCGCTAGCAAACTTGTGCGGCTACACAATGAGCAGGCGTCCTTTACTTGTCAACAGCTTTCTTTGTCGGCACGGAAGCCCGGCAATAAAACGCTCAGCCCATGGACAAACAACCATACCTGGAGGCCAGTTAGGCGGCCAAGGATGGGCGTTGTGCGGGACATGGAAGAGGCAGTCAAAATCGAGGAGGATCCAGCCTGAGGGCATGTACAATTATTAGCTGTTTATTTTGAGCAAGCTACGGAATTCATTCATCTTTTACGGCAGCAAGAGCATTGGCAGAAGACTCCGAACCGTGGAACAGGCTCCTGGAACTTGAGGTCGTAAACAAATACAGCGTACACCATAAAAACGGCCGAAAACAATCAACGTGACAGAAATAAACTAAAAATAAAGAAAGAACCCACATAAATAACTAGAAAAGCGAATGTCACCCGACATGAAGGCAGGAAACTAGACAACCGCCAAGAGAACCGCAGTGGATGGGCCTCCCACCGTTCGCAACCGCATCCAGACCAAACCCAACCAAAGAGGTGACAGGACATCATGAAAATTATCAAAGTCATCTCTCGGTAGTCAGGGCGTATTTCAGGAGAAGGCGGCACGGCGCGGAGGCACCTGGGTTTTTTCATCCAGACGGACGTCAGCCTGGCACGGTTTTCCTAGACTTAGATACTTGATATATAGGGGGTCCTCATGGCCTAGATAGGTCGCCAGGTGTAGGAATCTACTACTACTACTACTTATTAAAGTCAGCTAGCCTCAGGTTTATAAACCACGCCATCTCCATAGAACCACCTCCCGCTGCATTTACCCATATGCCGCGTTAGACGGTCTTGCCGAGCAAAGCCTGTCCCGTAGGCATCACATCGGATTTTCTCTTCTCCTTTCTTATGGCATACTTCGACATGGTGATCCATGTCCCGCTGCTAGACGACACGGACTTTGCAGGGCGCCTTCTTTCGGATTGATACAGGATAAAGCACAGGCTTGACGTGTTTACGGAGGTGCTTCCTGCGCCAGAGGGCGGGTGGGTAAGCCATGTCTCGGTCGCGGCTTTTTGAGGAGGATTAGGTGGGAAAATGCAGGTTCACATACTTCAGAATACCCCAAAACTTTCTCTTCTCTGGGCACCGGGCGCCATTGTTTCTCCAAGGGCACTGGTACAGACTCAAAGCGTCGGGTCGGCCATTGGAGCGATTTGTTAGCATACGCCAAGTCCCAAGCTGACCAGGGCAGATCTTCGCATATCTCGCTGGCTACGACTCTTCCATGAACCGGACACCGTGAAGCTATGCCACCTAGCATACGATCAGCGCAACTCTCATGAGTTCATGGAGATCACCCGACGCGGCCGTGTCTCGGATGGGACCAGCAACCCGACCGCCGCGGCGTTGGTTTATACGGGGCTACGACACATCCTCGGTCGGCTTGGCCACCACGTCCGCGCCCCGAAGCAGGTGATTGAAGACGCTGGGCATCTCTATGTCTTATTTGAAAAGGATGCGTCGCGAGTTCAAGCTGTCGAGGCTGTCCCGAGTGTGCCGCGACCCGAGGCTGACAATATGACGCGGCCGATAAGCATGCTGAACCGCATGGTTATGCCTGGCGACCAGCGCAAGGCCGGCTACGAAGAGGTGCTCGCGAGCATGGATCAACGACTGGATATCAGCGGAAGAATCCAACAGCAGTACCAACTCAAGACCTTCCAACCGCGTGTGCACGCCGAAGTCCAACTGCCGGAGCACTTTTACTTCGGGCGGCTGGCTTTCGTACAGGACGACCGGTACATTGGGACCAGCAAGCCGGCTTGTTACTGCTGTGAACTCTATTTCCGATCGCATCCACTAGTGTGCGCGGCGCCGCGGTCGTATCAGAATATCTATCTCAACTGGGGACCGCCGCTGTTGGCCGGCGGCGACACTGACCCCAACTACAAGCACCAGCTTGACATTCTCAATGCCATCCTCGAGATAATTTGCCGTGACGCTCTGGACCAGATTTCACGGCAGGTCGCCTTGCCACAGGCCCATCCTGACTCGACGACGGGCATCACGCCCTCGGTCTTTTCTGTGCCGGCCTCTTCGAGTGTGGGAGACACCGACGATCTTGAGGAACAGCTTACGGGTCTTAGCACCGGTGTGTATAATCGACTTCGCTGCTAAAAGAAATTGCTAACGATGATTTCACAGTAGCCTCTGATGACCTAGGCGAAGAGGATGAGGAGGAGAAGGAGTATTCGGACGTCCAAACAATCCTCGACTCGGATTCTTCCACAAATAGCCCAGTGCAAGACTAGGAATCCGAGGACGAGGATGAAGATGGGGGAGTTCAACTATGAGCATCTAGGTAATAGTCATGAAACGAACCTGGATGAAAAGGCTATAGGCAGTTCGTTAGAAACTATCTACCGATGTGTTGACTTGCACTAAATGGGAGCACATCACTTGGATTCTGTAGTGAGCGACGAGAGGGTATCCGCTAATTCGAGTCGATTGTTTGGCATGGACCTGGTAAGGCTGACGATATCACCATCAGAAAGAACCAAAATCCAGTCAGAAGCTCTCCGTACATACCTTTGCCAACCCCGAGCCAAAATCTGCAAGGTGCTCGAAATCCACCGGGGCATCCAGTAGTCGAGTCGGGTCACCCGATGGCTTCCCATCCATGTCGCAGACCGCAACTGTTGTATAACCGGACATCGCAAGGTCACGAAGAGGCGAAAAGGGTTGCTAATTGCTGATTACATGAAAGTAAGAAATGGCTTCACAGTAGTTTTATTCTTAGAAGAAAGACGCGGTAGCGATTAGGAAGCCTTCAGATTAACGAGTATTGCGTACTTGGCCAGTAGCTAATTCACCAAGATTAGTAACGGGATCCTAGAGGCTAAGCCTCTATACGGATCTGAGGCCCTCGAGTTGCTAAGTTAGAAAGGAGCTAACTAGGCTTAGCTTTGAGAGACAATAGACTGGTCGCATATCCACCACAATCCTGTTGATACTAGTTACTACTCCCAATGGTGGATACACCGACCAGTACCCTGAAAGACTTAGGGCATGGGGCACAGTAGCATTTGCATCTGCATAGGCAGAATACTATTCTTATCGCCGTGCTTGAGGCGCAAGTAGGCTTGGGACCGGTCTGGGCTGCCGTAAGATGAGGCTCGACCAGTCCGCGTGGGTTACTGGCTTCTTGAATTCTGGTCATGGTGACCTGGTCCACCCCCTCCACCAGTACCCAGGCTCTCCGTAATGGCAACGACGAGTAGGCAATGCGGGCTACGGGGCTGGTCTCCCACTTCTGCACCGAGTGAAGGGTACCGCATTCATTTAGCTGTCTGCTGTGGTCGTCACCCTGCTACTGGTACCTAAATCCTAGATGCGGTGTTCTTACCAGCCCCGCTCTTGATTTGACCAGCTAGCGTTCAAAACGGGACCAGTGTCTTGGCTTGCTTGTAGGAACAGTACTGGTCCTAACCTTCGCATAGTGCCTACAAGAAGTAGAAAACCCGTACCAATGCTACGCACATGCACCCGAGACCAGTCGCCGAAGCACTGCCGGAACAAAATCACCAGTATCTGGGCCACACATATCCACTGAAGACCAGTCGTATGCGCCATGTCCCATGAAACTACGAGTACTACGTATCACTTAACTACTTCTAAGGCGCGATCAGTAACGAACAAATACAATAGCACCGGTCCCGGCACCACGTGCCTGCCGCTGCTACAATGCTACCAGTCATCGACCACTTCCGTTAGAGAAATCCAGTACTCTACCTTTAAAACTACGGTTAATTGTGACATGGAGCAGCAGGACAGCTAACACTATCTTAGTAGAATGGGAGGATTGAGCCTGCCAGACAGCTCGATCTTTACTCCAACCTAAATCGGATACCTGAACACGCTTATGCTGGGGGGCAGTGAAGAACTGGAAAAATAGAAGCAGCTGGCTGACCAATGCGCATACCCCGGATCCTGGAACCAGGCGCGTCTATGGGTGTGGCATTGCTGGTCATCCTCCTGTTCTGTCTGTGGCAAGTTTACCCGGGTGCTGAAATCACGCATAATCCTTGGCTCAAGGTGGCTCAGGATGAGCACAGGCGGCTCACCCTCTGCTCAGCTTAAAGCGGCCACAGCTCAGGCCCCGCACTATATCCAGATTTGGGGGCACAAAGTTTTCGGGGGTGACTATTAAGGCAAGCAAGTATGCGACCTGCCGTTCCGATCCTGACTGCCTAAAACCATTCGGGTGATGTTTGCGGTGGTGCGTTCATCACGTCTTCGTTCCTGGACTGCCGCTGCGTCATACTAATGCCTCCAGTTCAGCGGTGGTACCTGTCATTGCTTCCAGAAGACAACGTCATCTCTTCTGCATGAGTAAGTGCTTAGCTACTTCTGTGATATGCTTGCTTCTCCTGGCTTCGCTTGCCTTGTTGGTGCGTAGCGAGGTTAGCAGACGGAAAACAAGGAGCGACGATGTGAAGGGGCGGGACGAAAGTCATAGTCGCGAGCGGCTTCAGCCAATCGAGTCAGGAACTCTTATGGAAACGGATCTAATGGCATTCGACCCGCGACGAATGGATGCTCACTACTTCTGTCCCGGATGCGTAACTGTACCTATCGGGTTGGCAGTCGACCACTACGAGAGGCTTTAAAAAGCCGCCTGACGCTGGTTATGCGTTCCGGCGATTCATTACCGTGGCCCAACCTTTCAGCAACTGCCCCGACACTTGGGTTTTCGGTGGCAGCTCTGTCGGCGGCCAACACTCCGAGACAATGAGAACAACATTATGAGAAACCTATCTCTTTCAAAACCTTAACTGCATGAGTCCCTATCCTTGGTATCCAAGCGAGAAAGCAAGCATTGCCAGTGGACAGCTATCGTAGGCTGTCCAGGCCGCGTACATTGATGGGATCCCCTGCCAGCCCCTTGAGTGGGATCAGCCACGGCGCGGCCTTGAGACCAGGGCGAATAGCCAGGAACGGAAAGGAAGCCGGCCGGGAGACGCAAAGTCCTGTGGTGTGCGTAGCGCTGCCTGCGAGGAGCAACAGTCACCCATCTAACGGACGTCGGCCCCATCGTCTTCTGTGCGAAATGAATTAGATTGTTGGTTGTGTTCCCTGCACATATGGGCATGGACGGCGGATACTTGTGCATAAGAATATAGCCTGTTATGCGTACTTGCGACCTACCTTTTGGTACACTCTTGTGTCCCTGGCGGCCGGAGTGCGCTCCCCGGTTGCCCGATACAGGCAAGAAGGGGTGGCCCGAATCGTGACCCGGAAAGCCCTGAGGGCTTTGTGAAGCGGCTTCAAAGTCCAACGGAGCATAGGGAGGCCAAAGTGCCGCGAGGTTTGATTTCCCGGCCCACCAGCGGATGAAGGGGGGAGGCCCACGTTTCCACCCAGTTGGCCACGAGTCCAGGGGATGGCCCGGTGGGTGCAGAGCGTGCCTGGTTGGCATCTATGCACTGACTGGAGACCTACGACTATCTATTGCCAAAGCCAGGTAGGCAGTGGCATCAGCATCGTGGCGCATCAAGCGCGCAAACCCGAGCCTGCCCGCTCGCTGGGCTGCCAGGCCTATGTCCTGGCCTGGTCCGAAGTGGAAACCAGCAAACCGGAGCCGACTGCTCGGCCCACGAGCAGAAAAGAAGCAAGATCTTCGCAACTGATGCAGGCCGGGCCCAAAGGCCAGCCCCGTTTCCGTCGTCGAGCTCCCCCGCTCGTGCAGGACATCGAAAACGGAGCGAGGTACATATAGCGCTACAGGGCAATTAACTATGGTACCATATGTACTTCGTTTCATTTTTTCTCCCAGGCGCGAGCCCTGTGCCACATGGTCATACTGGTGGATACAGAAACATCAGTGCGAGACCTCGTGGGTGGCCGTTGCACGTCATATCAGCCGTGTCTATCGTGGGTAGCGCAAAGACCTGCGCAACCAGCCCGGCTCGCAACCAACGGTGCGCCTGCGGTGGACGGCTGCTATGTAGTTCGGAACCCCCACCTGACTCGGATGAGCAGCCCAGAACTGAAAGACACCTAATGGGTGTGTCCTTCTCGTCTCGGGCTTGTTCTCGCCGCCTTCATCGTACAGCATGTCCGCCAGGCGGAGCTTGGAAAGCTGTGTTTTCACACCGAATATCCTACCGACCTACTGTGTATGGTGAACCTTGATGCCTCGCCTATACCTGCCTGCTACGTGAGAGATGTGACGAGCCCTATGCCTGCCTAACTTGTGTACCTACATACCTACGTATGTACCTACTTCCCGCCTACCCAGCTCCTAGGTACCTACACAGCGCGCAGCATCCATCCCTGGGGGGGGGGGGCACCGCATGTCGAAGGAGAAGAATCCAGTGTAGCCGCAACTTGACGGGACTACGCTACCACCTTGTGATTAGTTGGGATCCAGCAAGCACGGCAATTGTCTGTCGCGTACTTACCTACCTCCTGCTGCCTGCGAAGTGCCTAGCCGGCCAACCCAGCCCTCGCCTGGCAGCCAAATGCCAATGCGATAGCTCACCTGCCTTGAGTTAGGTAGGTCTTCAATCCATTGTGGGAGACACTGGCAGGCGTTGGCCTCGGCACAAAAGCAATCATATCACGTTCGTATTCAGGCGGCGGCCCTCGATACGCATTGCCGAGAAGCACTTCCCTTTGATGACCACCTGCAGACGGAAACGGAAAGCAGCCAACAATCTCCTCTCTCCTAGCCCGGCCCCGCGGCCGGAATGCCGGTGGCGCCGAAAGAATCCGGACGCCCGTTAGTCGGCATGGCAGCGAGACGCCTGGGCTGAGGCTGGGCTGCTGGTCTGACGGCCCGGCCGAATGGCTCCCCGTCCGAAGAATGACAGCTACCTAGGAGGTGAAGTTCGGGCTGACTTTGATTACGCACGCACATCAGACCCGCGAGACGGATGCGGCAGCGACAATATCCGAAGCACGTCGGGCGTGGCGTACCGTAGGGCCGATCTGTGCCTTAAGCAGGGCGTATGCTCGCGAGCCATCGAAGGCTTGCAGGACAGCATTGGAAATGCACATAAATATGCGCCCACAATACGGTGAAGCAAGGCTTGCTGTCGGCGCCAACGCCAGGGCCCTCGTAGCATTTAATCTCCACAAGCCTGCTGAGGACAAGCAACGCACTCCATATAGTCGTTCGATCTCCGCAGTTTGCCCACAGAATTGTAAGCAACCCAAGGTAGGGCAATGTGGTCTAGACTTCGGGTGCCTGGTCGGGGCCACACATGTCTCCTTGCCGACCGCAGCCAACATGCACAGTACCTAACAGTATTGCCTTGCATGGATAGCACCAAGTCCCTTGGGGGGGGGGGATGTACACTGCCCATGTGTACGTACATGGTGCCTAGGGAACGACCCTCTCTGGCCATGGCGTCGTAAGCCCGCGCGTGTACGAATGACCACGCACATACTGAATGTATGTACTTACTTGCGTTAGTACGTCTCAGCTGCAGACTTATCCATGAGGGTGTTACTACTGGAGGTGAGTGATCGGATGCTGCTCGCTGACAGGTAGGAAGATGCACAGGCAGGCAGTGTTTGGGGCGGGGGCGCACACCCACTCACTCACATCTTCCTTGCTCACCGAAGTGCAAAACTATCGCCTGCAGAGATGTCTCCTTTTCCTGCGTCGTATATGTAACTCGTGTTGTTCTGGAAGAGACGAGACGAAACTGGGCAGCTTCACCGTACTTGGCTGTGGATGCAGTCGACACGCCGACTTGCCTGAGTCAGCGTGTGCCTGTTTCCTTTTCCACCGCCGCCAGCCGCATGGGGCAACGAGATGTCCAGGTCTGGACCAGCCATGGATGGATGGCTACGTGCCGATCACCTAACATTAAAGGCTCGAACCATCCATCGGCGCCTCGAGCTTTCATTCGCCCGAGATGCCTCGTGGAGAGAAGACATGGATGGGGCGATGCCGGATCCAGGGATGGGGACACCTGAAAGCTGGTGCGTGCGCGCGCTAGGCGCATCATTTGCCAGGTATGGGGCGGGCGTCGAGATTACTACCTATCATGGATGTTTGTACAGAATACACTGGAACTGGGCGTGGAAGACATACCTACTTAGGTATCCGATGATGGCTTGGCTGAGTGTCGTGCTCCTGATCTAGATGGACCGGGGACGTACGGGGGCTCGCTGGCAGCCAGCAAGCCGCAGGCAGGAAAGCAGACACAGTTGCATTGCATATCCCACGGGGAAGAGGCAGGCATAAGTTATGCAGTGTGGGATGCAAGTATTGTATGCTCCTAGTGTGTACATCTCAGGTTGCTGTACGCCGTACCTGTGGTGGCAGCAAACTAGCCTCCATCTGGCACTGGATGCCCGGCTCGGTGGGGTCCATGGTGGAAGGGCTTTCCCCATGGCCCCTCTCTTCGCATCCATCCATTGCCTCTAGCCCCTCCCATCTTTATGCACGGTGGGAAGAATTGCGACGGTACGAGCAGATTGCGGTGCCTTGGCGGCTTCCCTATCCAGCTACCGCAAAATTGGCAGAATGCAAGCCGCATCGCTCGTCCGAAGAAAGGCTGCCTCGCATCCAATTCCATCCCATCCTGGACCAGCTCCAGCGCCCCAGGCACCCGAGGTCGAGACAACGAGCGTCCGGTGCTCGCTCGTCCCATCACGTCACCTCTTCGTCAACCGATCGACCGACGGACCGACCGAGTGTCCAGGCGTCCGTCCGTCGCCGGCCGAGAGGAAGATGGCGAGGGAAGGAGAGGAGGGAGGAGCAGGTGGAAACATTCATCTTGGCTCAGCGCCTATTCGCTGGGCTCCGGCACGGCACATGGGGCTGGCAGCCGCGAGTTGTATGGCACGCACGTCGTACCTGGTAGTAGTGCTTGCGCTACACGACGCGGCGTCCGGTGAGCGCTGCATACTCGGGAGCTGCCAGCCAAATGTGTGATTGCTCATTTCCATCCGCTTCAATGTTGGTCGGCTGCCCACGGCACCCTATCCGGAGGCGCGCGAGTCGGACCCTACGGACAGCGGGCGGCTCTTGGGAGCGCGCCCCTCGCGATGCTCGACCGTCGCCCAGCCGCTGCCTTTCGGGGTCAAGGTACACTTAGGAATTGCCCGCTCCATGGCCGCATGGCACCGTGGTACCGTCGCGCCAGTGCAACAGTGACGGTACTGTGCTGCGCACGCACTACTATGCGCCGGTGTGGTACAGTACGGCCTCGGCGTACGCGCACACGCACAGGAGAAGCGGTCGCTGGCAGGCCCTGTATGCGGAAACTGTCACGGTGTGCAGGGAAACCCGCACATGCACTCGCGCAGACTGGCTTACCCACCATGTCAGTTTTCTCGAGCAGCGCTTTTGGCTGACCTGCGCCACGAGAAAGCGCCCCTTGCTCCCCTCCCTGCTGCCCCAGGCTGCCAGGGTCGGGGCATGGGTAGAATGGGATTGGATGGGCAGAGCTGGGATGGGACAGGCCCAACTGGCACCTTCGCTGTGGCTACGTCGCCTAGGCCGGGGAGGACCCCAGTCGTACCTGGGCGCAAGCGCGGTTACAGGTAGCTCTGCTCAGCTGCAAAGTACCTGAGCTTAGCATCGGGCAGAGAACGGGAGTCGATTTGACGGGATGCTCCATGTGCTATCGACCTACGCTTTACCCGTTAGGGGACGGAGCCAGCACGGCACGAGTCTACACCCCCATTGGGCCAGGGCGACTGCTGCGGTCCCGACAACCTTCAAGTAGGCCGGCCGTTTCTGGCCAAGCACGTCGCCGCCTGTCTCCAACCAGGCCTGACTGGGGTAAAAACGCAACCAGTTGTCTGACTTGAAGACACCTGGGAATCACGGGCTCCGCGCTGGTCGAGGGGGTGCTCGGGCCCCTGTGGCTGTGGAACGTTCATCGGCGTCCAGACAAGGGAGCACGCGATGGTGAGTGATGGGGTGTTGGCGGGCTAAAGGCACAGGATGCGTCGCCTCCACCCGACCATCCCCCCCCCCCCCCCCCCCCCTGTACGCGCTCGCGGAGGAGGAGGAGAAGAAAGAGGAGCAAAGGGGGAGGGGGGCTCCATCGTTGCCCTTGCAGACTTCCATGGGCGCGCCGTTGCGTCGCCTGCTTGCTTGCCTCCCCTCCCCGGGCCGCCTAGCTAGGAATATCGCCATTTGGGCGCTAGATCATATTCGGCGGCTTGGTCTTGTGTACCAACCGAGGGACCCCTGGTCATAACGAGCCACCCTAGTCTGGGTCTGCTTGCTTTGCTCGCCAGGCTCGTTTCCTCGCCCGCCCGTTGTTTCTGGTCACCCACTCTCTTAATCCGTCTCTCTCCCCTTCCCTCACCCACTTCGCTCTGGTTCCCCGTCCCTCCTTTTGACCTCCTCCGCCGGCCTCGTAAGGTATTCCCTTCGACGACAACCCCCCTCGGCGTCGACCTGTCCTTCTCTCCCTGCACCTTGGTATCGGTCGAGCGTATCAAGTTGGCGACGCGGCCCGACGACGACGACGACAACGACGATAGCGAAACCTTGGAGACCCCTCCAATCGACCGCCAATGCATCCTGCTTCAACGTAGCACACAGTGTCGTGAAGGATATCCGACGACCACACCATTGACGATTTTTCGTCGTGTCACTCTTTTTGAAAACAACGCACTCGCACACACGCTCTAGCTTTTATGCAAAAGGTACGGACCAGTCTCAGCAGGGCGCGCGCGCGTACGGCCGGCACTATCCAGAGGCCAGCCGAACCAGGAAACCCCCCCCCCCCCCCCCTACGTGCCAAACGCGATTTGACGATCGACGGCGCATCGTTCATGCGCATTTCGCCTGGCCTTCTGGAACCTGTCCAGTTGTACGAGGGGCTGACATGGATATTGGATTGGCAGCACACATTCACTATTTGACAACACATTGTCAACTACACTCGTTTATCAGTCTTATCCTGACGAAGTGAGTCTTGCACCGCCTGCGCGCATGCGGGCCGCCGTATTGATACCGGGCAGCCCTATCTATAATTACACACTCCGAAATCCGCCTACACGTTAGAGCCGCCCGATCCGACGACGACCAGACACGATGCATACCGGCGGAGTGGCTGTAGCCACCCTGGTGGCCGCCGCCTCGTTGGCGAGCGCCAGCGCGGCAACTCCTGCCGATCGCCCGAGGATTTACTTTCCGCGGCACGTTAAACGGGAGTTTACCAACATCACCATCACGAGCGCCCCGTCCCTTTCGACTACCAGTACCGGCAGCACCTCCTCTTCGAGCACGACCAAGCGAGAGTCCTCCCACTCTCTTGCGGACCTGCTTTCCAGCCTCACGGACGGCTTGGTGCCCGACGAGGACAAGAGCGCCAGCTCCTCAACCTCTTCTTCGTCCTCAACCTCATCGTCTGCCGACTCGGACTCCAGCGAAGTGCACACGGTAACTTTGACAGCCCCTGTTTACGTTTCTCCCTCGACAACAGTCACAGGCACCATACCCCCAAGCACATCCCTCTCGGGTGCTGACACGTCCAAGAACGACACGTCCGACAGGAGTTCAACTGCCTCCAGCAGCACCGACTCGAAAACTGGCAGCGATGCGGAACCGATTCTGGCTCTGCCCACGCTCGGCCTGGACCTGGACCTGGGCCTCGGTCGCACGTCCACCTCGACCCAGCCCGGCTCGGCCATCGAGACCGGCATTGTGCGCGGCAACGGTACCACGACCACTGGTTCGTCGTCGACATCCAACCGCCCCGTAACTACGACCACTGCCGCCAGCTCGACCAAAAACGCCCAGAGTGGTCTTCTGGATGGCATTCTTTCCGACGTCACCAGCGCCGTTCTCCCCGGTCCGTCATCCGCTACCGCCACCGTTCCCGCTAACGGCACCGAGCCCGCTACTTCCCCCACCAGCGCTACCGTCAAGTCCGATGTCACTAGCGCCACGGCCACCAGCACGGAAAGTGGCCTTCTGGGCGGCATCGTCGGTGGTCTCACGAGCGCGCTCCTCCCTACCAGCACGGATTCCGCTTCCGTTTCTGTTCCTACCAACGGTACCGAGCCAGCTACCGGTACCTCGGAGGCGGCCAGCGCCACGGCTACGAGCACGCAGAGTGGCCTTCTCGGTGGAATTGTCGGTGGTGTGACGAGTGCTCTTCTCCCGAGCACCACCGCGTCCGCTCCCGTTTCCGCTCCTGCTAACGGAACCAACGGCACTGAGGCCGTCACTGGTACCTCGGAAGCGCCCAGCGCCACGAGCACGCAGAGCGGCCTTCTCGGCGGAATTGTCGGTGGCCTCACGAGCGCTATTCTCCCGAGCAGCACTGCGTCCGTCCCAGCTTCCACTCCCGCCAATGGCACCAACGGCACCGAGGCCGTCACTGGTACCTCGGAAGCGCCCAGCGCCACGAGCACGCAGAGCGGCCTTCTCGGCGGAATCGTCGGTGGTGTGACGAGCGCTCTTCTCCCTAGCAGCACTGCGTCTGCTCCCGTTTCCGCCCCCGCCAACGGCACCAACGGCACCGAGCCGGTCGTGACGCCCACTCCTTCAAGCACTCAGAGTGGTATCCTGGGTGGCATTGTCGGGGATCTTACCAGCGCTATCCTCCCAACGCCTACCAACGGCACAGACTCGGCTGGAAACGGCTCCACTGCTACCACGACGGGCATCGAGATCTTGCCTACGCCCAGCAACGGGACCGAGCCCTCGAGCACGAAGAGCGGTATTCTGGATGGCATTGTCGGAGGCATTACCAGTGCCATCCTCCCGACGCCGACGAATGGCACTGTGACGGTGCCTGGCTCCAACATTACCAGCTCGGGCATCGAGATTCTTCCCACTGTCAGCTCCTCAGCTTCTGGTGATATTCTCTCATCGATTCTGTCACCGATCCTTACACAGTCTGCCTCGTCGACCGGTGGAGCCTCTATCACCATTCCGGCCACTCTCCCTATTGGCACAGGCAGCTCTTCTATCACAATCCCGGCCACCGTTCCCTCCAGCACCGGCGTCTCTTCAACGGCTGTGGGCAATGGAACTAGCCCCATCTCGCAGACAGAGAGTGTTTCGGTCCCCCTGTCTTCGATGAGCGGAACTGCGCCCGTTGGCTCCGTCACGTCCCCAAGCGTAACGAACGGTACCGCATCTACCGCCGCGCCCTCGATTCCGACCTTGACTTCTTCCAAGGCTGTTCCTACTGTCTCCACCAACAGCACCAGCCCTTCGTTTTCGAGCAGCCAGCAAATCGCGACCCCCACCCCCTCGTCTAGCGCCTCGTTCTCAGCGCCGGTCACGGTGTCCACGCCGCCGCCTACCTCAACCAAGACCAAGGCCGTGACCAGCCTCACTGCCATCACCACCTTCACCGGAACGGATGAATGGCTCCCCACAACCATTGTGATGCAGCCGTCTACTACTTCTCTCAACACCGGTGCTGCCCCGACGACTACCCAGGGCCTGCCCACCTACCTGCCCAAGGCCATTACCCCTGGCACCAAGGCTCCCAAGAAGCCGGTCGACTCCACCTTGATCCAGATCTCATTCTTGTATGCCGAAAACTACCAGTGGATCGTCCAAGAGCCGCTCGCTGCCGCACAACTGTTCACCCTTTTGCCCAAAGCCGTAGCACACGCCATCGACGTTCCCCTGGAGAAGGTCATTATGCACAGTCTCCGGCCGTACGACACAATTGAAAAGCTGGGCTACATCACCACGCAGGCGATGACCTTCATCCCCAGCGATAAGGTTGAGCAGCTGCGACTAGACCACCAGATCCCCACTTCGGGGCTCTACACCAACAGCGACCCTCTCGTCTCCAACCTGACGAGCAACATTAACCCTGCCATTGACATCCTTCCTGGCTCTACCCTGGAAGGCCCCGGCAACACGCCAGACGGCTCCTCGCCGGACGGCCCGTCGGGCAACCCCAACGATGCCTTCGGCAACGGCAACACGGGCGGCGAACAGACAGCCTCCCAGAAGGGAACCACTGCGGCCATTGCCCTTGGTGCGGCTGGTGTTGCGGGTGCTTATGGTGCGGCCATGTTCATCATTGCGCGCCGCTACAAGCGCAGAAAGCAGAGACACCAACGCAGCAGCTCCGTCACGTCCCCCTCGGAGATGCGCCAGGGAGGCAGCCCCGCGCTCGTGGGCGGTGCGCTCCTCAGCCGGGACTTCACGGCGAACGGCGGTGGTGGCGGCGCCAACTATGGAGGTGTGGGCAGCCCGCACACGCGCGACAGCCAGGGCAGCGGCCGGTCGGGTATGAACAACTCGGGCCGTACTGCCTTCATCTCGGCGCCCGTCGCGGCTGAGAACTCGCTCGGGTGGAACTGAGGGGCCTCGTGGCCAAGCCCTCGACCATGAGGTGTGAAACCTTACGTATACATACGACATGCACGTCTCGTCCATTGCTTCTTTTTCTCCTTTCGATACCCCTCCTGGAGGCATTTCCTGCTGGACCCTGGCACCTTTAGCAGCCAGGAGACGCAGCGTCCTCGGGCACGCGCTCGAATTTTTTGTTGTCTAGCTTGTGTTCTGGCACGGGCTTCCGCTTGCGTGGGGGCCGGCCGCTGGGGTGACCTGCTACACCAGACCATAATACAGAGCCCCGGCATTTCTTCTCTCGCCGGCCGGGGTTATTATGGGCGGGTGGTATTTTTTTTTCCTATCTAATCTTTCCGTTTCTGAATGGGCGAGAGCGATTCCAGGCCGCTTGGGACGCCCCCAAACGTGCCCGCGCGGCTGAGGTGGGAGGACGATGCTGGGTAGAGCCTGGGTGTTGGGATCGACAGGGCTACCAAGAATAAGACGAAGAAAAAACTACCCAATTCTCTGTACTGTAACCTTAGCAACCAGCAGCCACGTTTGTTCGTGAGGCACGAACGAACGTGGTAGGGGGGTCGACGTGTGATCCTTGGCGACCGCCCTCCTGAGCTTTTTCCCTGTAATGCTTTTTGCATATAAAATGAATACTTAGACAACTCAAGATGGTCACAAAAGGATGGTGTGTTAGCCGGTGCTTTTTGGTGGTTTGGCCTGTACACATGTGATCGGGATCCAGCCTGGTCAATGTAAGAGACGCCGGACAAGCGCGTGCTTTTCCCTGGCGGCGGGCTGATCTACATTGTGTCTTTCCAGGTCAACGGACGTGTCTCGTGGGTATAATTAGAGTGCCGGTTCCACCGGTGTGTGTAGCAAGCGGATTGTTGGTACGCTCAAAGCGTCCCGACGTCTGCGGGCCGCCCCTGGGCACCCGTGGGCAGCCCCTGTTTTCCAGCTTCTCGCCCTTGCGCAACACAAAGCATCGGCAAGCACCTTCTTTGACTCTGGCGGGCCGGGCAAAAGTCCCCCTCCATCTTCCACCAGAGCCCCCTCGTCAGCCCGGGACCAGCCAGGGGACGCGAGGGCCACGCTGCTGCTTCGGGTAGCCCGTCGAGCGGCATGGGAGCCAACGGCGGCGGTACATCGTTGTCGGCGGGCGTGGCTCCTGAGCCTGGCCCCGTCCCGACCCCCTCTCCCAGTGTGCCATTATCGCCGTCGTCTTCTTCTGCGCGCTCGGCCGTCGCCGCCCGTTCATCGCCCGTTGTGAACAGCTCTTCCGACGACGGCGAGTCCCGCTATGGCTGTTCTGACAGCCACGACGCCCCAGGAGCTCCATGACCTCGGTGGCGGCCAGGCCGCGCGCGCCGAGGGCAGCGTCTGTGTCCCCACGGCGGGCCCGGCCGTGAGCAGGCGGACGAGCGGCAGCACGGCCGCCGGCTTCCAGCTGTACACGCCGTTCGCGCGCTGCTCCTCCCATTCGGCACGGAAACCCCTCGGGTGCGACGGCCTCGTTGCAGGCCGTAGCCGTGTCGTCCCCCATGCTCGTCGTTTTACGCTTCCTGCTAGGCATTGGCGAGGCGGGCTTCACCGGGGTTCCTTTCCTCCTCTCCTTCTTCTACAAGAGGAACGAGCTCGCCTACCGGACAGCCATGTTCGTTGCAGGCAGGTTTAGTGGACACGGCCAATGGCCAAGCCATCCATCCCATGCCCGTCCATATGGACCGCCGCGTGCACTAGGACGATGAGCTAACAGGCCTTCTCGGCGTCAAGCCGCCCCTCTGGCGACCATGTTTGCTTCGTCCCTAGCATGGCTCGTCCTGAAATTGGGCGAGGATTTGCCGATCGCCCCCTGGCGCCTGCTGTTTCTTCTGGACGGGTTCCCGTCCGTTCTCGTTGCCGTGGTGGCTTGGGATGCCGTGGTCGACCCCTCCCCCTACATCGTTGCCTTCCCGCTGGCCTCGGCCGTGGGCTACCTCGTTCTCGCGCTGGCACGCCCCCTGGGCATCGGCCCCGTGTGGCGGTACCTCGCCGTCGGCTTCTTCAATACCATCGTCCTGTCACGCCACAGCCGTGGACTAGACGCCGCCGACACGGGGCCGGATGTCGAAGAGGCGCGAGGGTTGGTTGATCCGGCTGGCGACGGCTGAAAGACGGGGGCCAAACCCTTCCGTTACATATTATGAGTCTCCCTCAAAGCCGATGGCCGTGTCTCCCCGGCGTCTAGCGTGTATCCCTTGCTCGCCAATGCTCGCTCGCATGATGCCCGCTCGCATGATGCCGGCCTTCTTGTCATTCTCCACGAAAAGTACCCTGCACGGTGTCGTCGTTCCGGACCCGGCCGAAGGAGCATTCCCTATTTCTCGCAAAGTAGCCACCAGCCATACTTGGTACAGCAAGTAAGTAACGCGTGGGGTTGGCATCGTCGCCCGTGTGCGGCCCCCAGCATATGCAGGTCCCGCCACGGGCGGCTTCTTCGGAACCGCCCCCCGCAGGCGACACAGTCTGTTTGGGCTGCGCAAGTCCATCCTGTTGGCACGCGTTGTTCCAGCGTGTGATTCCTCCGGTCTCGTGCCTACGGCAGGTCTATGCATCGGATTCCATCTGCGCCGCCGATCGGACTTGGAGAGGCCAGTTGCCCAGCTTTCCATAGTCGCGAAAGGAGTTGATTGATGTACCGGATGGACTGGGCCTCCCCTCCCTATTCGAGGTCGTAAAGTGCACGCAGGTTTAGGGCGGATCCAATGGATCGCAGGTACAGACCGACCGACCGACCCGCTCAAATCGCTGCCAACAATCGTGACGTGACTAATAACCTTCCTTCTGTTCAACCTGCTTCTTCCTCTTCTTCTTCCCTCCCCACGACAACGACGTCTCTCCCCTCCGCTCAGTACCACGGCATCAAAGCCTCATCTCACCCACCCTCTCGTCCTGCGCACGCCCTCTCTCGGCCCTCCTCCCCCACCGTCTACGCGCCTTACGTTCGTCCTGACGACGACGCCTCCTCCACCGACACGCGCGCCCCCGTTGACTGTGCCATTCGATATCGCACAGTCCCGCCCACCCTCTCCCGCTCCTCTCCATTCAACTTTATGCAGCTAGGGCCTATTGAGATTTCCACACTCGCTCAACCGACCTCCGCCTCCCTGGCCCCCCAGCCCCCACACCAACATGGCTTTCAGCAGCTCCACCCAGTCGGCCCTGCCCCAGGCTCCTCCTTGCCACAGCAGGGCCTCACTCGAGGCGGCGCTGTTGCTGGCGTCAACGCGTCGCAGCTCGAAGAACACCTGCGTGGGCTGAACCACCCTGGCCCGGAGCGACCCATGGCCCCTGGCCATCGCATCCTGGAATACGAAAACGCGCTGACGCCGTCCACCGCGCGACAGGCCCTGGGCTTCAAGGTTGTCCGCCGAGCCAACCCCATCGAGGGCGGCGCGCAACTCACTGATTTTCCCAACGGTTCGTCTGACCGCTGGCCTGCCAGAGCGCCCCCTGCTGTCTTCGGGTACTAAAGTAGATGCCACAGAGATCCTGACGCACATTCTGTCCCATCTTCATCCCGACTCCCATGGCGCCGTGGCCCTGGTCTCCAGGAGGTTCTATTCTCTTGTAACCACCCCCCATGCCTGGCGGATGGCCTTCCAACGCTACTTCCCTGGGCAAGACGCACTCTTGGCGACGGGCGGAAGCGCGGGCGGTGTCTTGGAGGAGAATGACGCCGAGTTTATACGCTCGGAGATTCGACAGTTCGCCCGGCTGAACGCGCATGCCTCGTGGCGCAGTGAGTACCTGCTGCGCACGCGGCTGCTGCGCAGTCTTGCTAGAGGCAAACCGGGTGCCGGCGGGGGCTCAGGCACCGGGGCCGGCGGCTCTGCACGCAGTGCCCAGTCGGGGAAGAGGGCGGGCGCAGTCTTGACCTACAACTCGAAACTGCCTTCCATGGTCACCAACATCCACGCAACCTTCGCTTCCACGGCGAAGAAACCGCCGCGGGTCCTGCACGCCGCCGCGGACGTCTGCGTGGGCAGCGCCAGCGATCCTACCAATGGCAGGGTGGAGAAATGGGGGCTCGACGACCCTTTCGCCTTTGCGCAACTGAATGAGGTGGTGCCGCAAATCCTGCCTTATGGCGTCGGTGAAGGCCCCGCGGCCGTGCCCAACGTCATGGATGTCAGCCAGCCTTACGGCATGGTGGGGGGCGAAGGCTTTCCTGGCGGTCGTGTCTTCTACCGCCCAACTGGCGAGTTCCGGGGCAAGTACCTTGGCCAGGAGCCCAGTGCGGTAGATGCGCACCCTGACATCCCGAAGATCCCCGAGCTCTCCGAGGGCATTTGCTCTGTCTGGGTTGCCAAGTCCCCGGTCGTCCCGTCTCTTACCCAGTCGATGGTGGGTATCATGGTGGGCTCTACCTTGGGCGTGGTCACAACGTATGCGCTGGGGCACGACCCGTCCGGGCCCCGGTACAGCAGCGGCGAAATCACGGCTCGCTGGGTCCTCAGCCCTGGCGTCCCCATCATCGCCCTCAAAGTTGATGATGGTTACACCCAGAAGAGAAAGGCAGCCGGCAGAGCCTTGGCTGTTGCGCTGAACGCCCTGGGCGAGGTTTATTACCTGACCCTACCCCCAGACCCGCTCTCGGCCAAGACCAAGGCAGAAGACAGCACCAAGTGTGCCTGGCATGTCGGGCGTTCGACGTACTGGCAGCTCATGGAGCCAACGCGCCGCCAGGCTCGGCTGGACGACAGCGGCAAGAACGCATTCCGAGGGGCCTACTCGCCCCGGTCTCCGTGCCATGCCATGAATCTAGCCAAGGAGCAGATGGTGGCTGAAGCGCGCGAAATCGAGAAGTTTCTACGGTACAAGCCGGCGCACTTCCGGAAAGCCTGCCACGGCTGGGACATGCGGCGCAGACTCGAGGTGGACTTTGCCAGTAGCGGCGGGGATGGTGCTGGTGAAGGCATCTTCGTCATTGATTGTGCTTTGGAAGAGGAGGCTACACCAGCAATAACTCGCTACACAAGGCATTCCTCTTCTTCTTCTTCTTCTTCTTCTTCTCCCATGGCTGCCTCTGTTAATGTTGCAACACCTCCGGTGCCCGCGAAAGAGGAAGCAGCTCCGTCGCTGTTCGGAAATGGACAACCCGAGGCCCTATCTCCTCACTCCCCTGGTCCTTCAGTCGAAGCACCGGCCACGTCCATTTCAAGCCCTATTGCGCCAACGAGCACTCGGCGCACGCTCCTTCAGGAAGGCCTAGACGAGTGGCGTTCGACAATGTTTTCGTTGAAGGGGCATGGTCATAGCCAGGTCACCACGAGCAGCATCGACACGTCGCTTTTTGCCTTGATGACTCCCTCCGAAGATCCCCTGAAAAGCAGCACGAGCAGTGGCAAGACAACGCCCGCTACACCCTCTGGGCAAGCCCCGGCTGATATCCCCGGCCGCGGAGCCAGGATGATTGCCATCGGGACAAACACTGGTGCAGTTCTGCTATGGAACATGAGAGGAGGTCACGTCAGTGAGGGGGTGCAGCCTGTCCGCGTGATTCAAACCGAGTCCCCCGAGGTTACCTCGCTGGCCATGTCCGCCCTGTATCTCGTGCACGGCGGTAGTGACGGCCTTGTCCAAGCTTGGGACCCCTTGGCTTCCACCATGGAGCCTATCCGCACTATCAATGCCCGCACTTCTGGCCGTGCCCCTCGCCCCATGGCCAACGCCAACCCGGCTCTCCGCCATAGCACCTTTTCGGCAGTGGGCGCCATCTACCTGGACCCGGACCCTGCGGTCCTCCGAGGTATTGTAGCCTTCGGAACCTTCATCCGCTATTGGGCTTACAGCTCGTCCGGCCAGCCTTCGGGCCGGCGACGGCGCATACGCCACGCCGACGCCCATGGTCGTCCTGGCACTCGGCGCCACGGAGGGGGCGTCAAGGGATATATAGCAGCCGAGACGGAGGAACTCCGCATTGAACAGCAGGTCAATGCTCGCGAACAAGCCTGGCTTCGTTCTCGCTTCGGCGTGGGATTGGGCGATTTGACCGAAGATGAGGCTCTGCGCTACGCCGAAATGGTGTCGCGAGAATCCTTTGTGGATGAGCAACGCCGTACCAGTGCCAGCGATACCGGGTCCACTGCTGACCTGGACGCAACGTCAACCACTGGTAGCTTTGACACCATCACGCCCGACCCCAGTGTCACTGGCCGCAGCCCGTCGGCGCCCGTCGCCAGCTCGTCCAGGGCCAACCAGGCCGTAAACGAGTCAGAGAGTGACTACGAGCTCCAGATCCAGCAAGCCATCCGGCTGTCGCTTCTCGAAGGCGGCAGCGACACGGGCCAATCGCCCCGGGAGCACAGCTCGGGCGACTACGAAACGCCTCTCGAGCACCAAGAGACGCAGCGTGGCGGACCGTCGGCGGCTCGTACGTCCCTGGGGACCACCCACCACGGGGCCCAAGCCCCCAGCTCCGTGGTCTACAGCACCCACGCTGAAGAGGACGACGACCTGCAGCTCGCGCTGCGACTCAGCCTCGCCGAGGAAGAGGGCCGTCGCGCGGGCGATGCCTCTTCCACGTCTTTTGGCCGCGACGACGAATTTCCCGCCTTGGGCGGCGGCCACGGAAAGGGCAAGGGCAAGGCCCGTTGAGCTCGGGCGGCGTGGGAGATGGGGTTTACATGGCGCCCCGCGTGCGTGTTGTATTGTGTGTTGTACGACATGACAGCTGTTTGTTCTTCACACTGCATCGCCCCAGCTTAGGCGTGGGGATTACCCACGGGGGGGGGGGGGGGGGGGGGGGGGGGGGGGGGGGGGGGGGGGGGGGGGGGGGGGGGGGGGGGGGGGGGGGGGGGGGCTCTTGGGAGGCTTTCTGCATTCTAGATTTGATTTATTACCAACAGCTTGATGGCTGTCAGCAATACCGCCGCACCTGGTACTCATCTGAGTGGATCTATTCGTTGGCAAACCCCTCAAGAGGAGGGTTTCTTCACCGTCTCGCGCCCACCACCTTGCCGACGAGTCACGACGGCCGCAAACCAAGGAAACCACCAGGGGCTCGCAACAGAAGGTATACTTTTTGAATGACGCCTCGTGGACCTAATATATCAACAGTCATGTTTTGACGCTTTCGAGTAGATATGTACTGGAGCCCATGCAATAGCAAACAAGCCTTGGTTTCATGAATAGCACACTGAACGCCATGTCCTCGCCCAATCCCCCTCATTTACCACACCAGGATACCCGAGACGTAAGATTAGGCAGAAGATGCCAGGGGCTCGGGCTGGACACCGACACGCTCCTTGCTCATGATGTCGAGCATGAACTGCGAAGGACGGTTGTCCTTGTAGACCTGCTGGGTGGCCTTGAAGGCCGTCACGTCCTCGATGTACTTATCAAAGAGGTACGAGCTGTCCATGGGGCCGCCCTTGGCCTCGGGGTGGAACTGCGTCGAAAAGATGGGGCGCGTCGTGTGGCGCATGCCCTCGTTGCTGCCGTCGTTGAGGTTGACAAAGTACTCGCGCCAATCCGAGGGCAGCGTGGTCGAGTCGACAGCGTAGCCGTGGTTCTGGCTGGTGATGTGGCACTGGCCCGTGGTGAGGTCCAGGGCGGGAATGTTGTGCGCCCGGTTTCCGTACTTGAGCTTGATGGTTCGGGCACCAATGGCCAGAGCGAGCAGCTGGTGGCCGAGGCAAATACCCATGACGGGCACCTGCGACGTCTCCATCAGGCTGCGGAGGTTGTAGACAGTCTCCTGGCAGTGGGTAGGATCACCGGGGCCGTTGGAGATGAAGACGCCGTCAAAGTTGTCGGCAACCTTCTGGATCTTGAAGTTGTAGGGGAAGACGGTGACGCTGGCGCCCCGGCTGACCAGGCTTCGGAGGATGTTCTCCTTCACACCGCAGTCCAGCAGGGCAATGTGGAACTTGGGGTTGGGGGCCTCCACCACGAAGGGGGCCTTGGTGCTGACCCTCTTGACGAGGTTGATCTGGCCGGGGTCGACATAGCTCTCGTCCTCGTCGGCGTCGTACTCGTCGCCGACCGAGATCCTGGCGAGCGAGGAGCCCTGCTCACGGAGGAAAGTGACAATCTCACGCGTGTCGACGCCCGAGATGGCGGGGATGCCCTCACGCGCGCACCACTCGCCCAGGCTCTCCACGGCGGTCCAGTGGCTGTACTGAGCGGCCACGTCGGCCACGACGACACCGGCACACTGAATGTGGGGGGACTCGAAGTACTTGAGCAGGTTGTACTCGTCTCGCTGGCTCGAAGGGACGCCATAGTTGCCAATAAGGGGCTGGGTGAAGACCAGAATCTGGCCACGGTACGAGGGGTCCGTCATGGACTCGGGGTAGCCGACGAGCGAGGTGGTGAAGACGGCCTCACCCGAGATGTTGGCGTTGGCGCCAAAGGCGGTGCCGTGAAAGACGGGCCCATCTCGGATGGTCAGAGTAGCCTCAACACCCGAGACAGGATCGGTAGCCCGGGTGAAGGACTTGGGCATCTGTCGGCCCTTGCTGCCCTGAGCAGCAGCCCGGTTGGCCATGGGGCCAAGCGTGGCCGAGAAGCATCGGGTCTGGAGCTTCGAGGCCGCCCCAGCAGCGGGGCTGAAGGCGGTAGGCTTGAAGGCCCGGGACGCGAATCGGGAGAACATATTGGGAATTCGGTAGACGTAGGAAAGCGATGGAATGTACAGCTGTGGGATTATTCAACCTCCTTAAGCGGATAGAGCCCGCCACAAGTGGTCTGGGGAAGGGAGCGCGTTAGCCTCTAGGCGGTGAGTCAAGTAGGGGAGGGGCGGGCGAGAGGTGCCAAGGGAGATGAATAAGTCGGTACACACCTGAGATATAATCCTGTCGAGATAAGGCGTCAGCCGGCAGAGCTCCACGAAGAGACGGCGACGACGAAGTACGTGGCCATGGCGGCACGAGAGGTCTTACCTGTGACGTGAAAACCGACGGTCGCCCGTTCATAAGGGCTACTAGGAGCGCGCAAGCACAATGCTGGGGGGGGGGGGGGGGGATGTGGAGGAGATGGACTGGGGAGAAAAAGAGGCGGGGGGGATGCCGTTCGCTCGTGGCCGAGTGTTGGTGGGTGGTCAGTGATGTCAAGAAGGGAAGAAGACGAGATCTGACTCGAGTGGCCCGGGGGGGGGAGAAGAAAAAAAAAGGAAAAGGCCTGAGGGAAATGGATACGGTGTGCACGATTGCGTGCGTGTGCGATGATGGGTGGTGCCGTGCCCCGGGAACAATGGCTTCCAAGAATCGGGGTCTTCGGTGTGGGGCGGTTGACAGCAAGGGCGACGAAGTGTGAGGGAAAAAAAAAAGCTTAGCCGCTTTCCCTCTTTTTCTCTTCACCTTCCAAGCAGGGCGGGCAGACGGTGTCAGTGTGGATGCAAAAGCGATGCAAGTCGATTGGCAGGCGGGCCCGTGACAAGAACGGTCTGTCCAATCAGCACCGACACATTTCAGGACGCCACGCCGCATCCGGAGAATAGATGGAGATGGCGAGCAAGCAATTGGGAGAGATAAGAAACGGGAGCCCTCGCAGCCACCAGGGGGGCCAAGTACCGGATCAGATGTGGTTTCCCCCCTTCCCGAGCAACAGGGGCTTGACTCGCATATTTCCTGGCCGCGCGCAAACCCTCACACCAGCAGCGCCCGAGTAGAAAACCTAATCAAAACACACCAGCAGCGTTCTACTATTGGTAGAGGGTTGGTATGCGCAACCACCACCCGTCGCCGGTATCGGCCCCGACGCAAATCACGTCATAGCGCAGAAGCTCGGCTGGAAAAACCTAGGGTAAGGGTATTGGTTTGGGCGGAAGGCATGGGCGGCCAGCGCCTCTCCATTCCAGTCCCACGGGAAGCCCTCGATTTCTGGTTCCATCGGGGTCCCGCTCCCGCACCGTGGCAATCGATCCGTAGAACCAGGTTGGTGCACACTAGGCAGAACCAAGATTGCAAAGCGCCGCCCTGCGCCTTGTCCGACCGGACGATGGCCAGGGGCCTCGACGGAGGGAGCTGACATTGCCCGCTCGGCCGTTGACGAATGATGGAACGGGCAGGCCCGGTGGAAGCTGATGATGAGCCCGGCCTAGGCGGCTCTGGCCTGCCGCATGGGAGCCCCCCGGGGTTGCCGCCAAAGGATTCTCCAGGCCGGTTACAGCCATGGACCTACCTGCTGGGGCACGTGGGATGGCTCCAGCCCAAGCGACGTAGTGAAGGCCGCCATGGAAGTGGGAGCTCTGCCCGCCCCAAGAGACCCACTGCCCTCTGCCACCTCCCTCCACAAACTGGCACATGCGTAGGGGGCGGGAGCCTGCCGGCCAGACAACAAGAGCGTCACTCCCTACCTGACAGCCCGGGTGCTCCAACACGCCCCGTGCTAGCTCACGCCTCCCTCACGGTTCTCACTCTGAGCCGGCGCCAGCCACGCCGGTAGGCGTCTGCCCGGCCGTCCCGCTTCTTGCAAACACATGGTCATCCGCCTCGCCCCCAAGTGCAGTAGTCCCGGTCCTTGTATAAGTTTATATGTAGATAGCAGCCTATATCGTGCGTCTAAAGGGCACCCAGCTCCTTGAGCTTGGAGACCAAGCCGTCGACGTCCTCGACCTTGCCGCCGCCCTGCCGGGCCGCGGGCTCTGCGGCAGGCCACGTCAGCCGTCTGCATCCATCTCGGGGCGACCGCCAGGACCAGCCAGCCACCGGGGCGGGGGGGGGGGGGGGACTTACCGGTGACTTTGACGACCTTGAGCCGCCGCTCGTTGGCGACGCCCAGGTCGCTCAGGCTCATCTTGACGAGCGGCTTCTTCTTGGCCTTCATGATGTTGGGCAGGCTGGCGTAGCGCGGCTCGTTGAGCCGCAGGTCCGTCGTGATGATCATGGGCAGCTTTGCGCGTACCGTCTCGGCGCCGCCGTCCACCTCCTTGGTCACGAGGATGGCGTCGCCGTCGAACTTGACCTCGCTGGCCTGCGTGGCCTGGGGCCAGCCCAGCAGACCCGCGAGCATCTGGCCCGTCTGCGCCGCGTCGTCGTCGATGCTCTGCTTGCCGAGGATCACCAGGTTGCTCTTCTCCTTGTCGACCGTAGCCCGCAGCATCTTGGCCACAGCGAGCGGCTCCATCTCCTCGCCCTCCTTCGTCTCCACGTGGATGGCCCGGTCCGCGCCCATGGCCATGGCCGTACGCAGCACATCGGCCGCCTTGGGCGGCCCCGCGCTGACGACGCAGATGTCTTCGACGCCGCCCGAGTACCGTTTCTTCTCGCGGATGCGCACCGACTCCTCGACCGAGAGCTCGTCGAACGGGTTCATGCTGTGCTTGACGCCGGCCGTCTCGACCGCCGTCTGGGCCTTGTTGACGCGCGGTTTGACCTGTCCAGAGCCGGAGCGGGCCGTGTTAGCTTTTTGCTTGCCGCCCCGTTGTCTTCGGAGGCCCCCGCGGGCCCATCAACGTCCAGGGGACGTGCCCACGAGCCACGCCGAGGGGGGAGGGGGAAGAGGGGAGGAAAGGGTTGGTGGCGGGCCTACCGCATAGTCAATCACCCGCTTGACGGGCACTAGGATCCGCAGGGCTGACATGGCAAGAGTGAGTTGTCGGGAGGCGGCCAAGCGGGAAAGGGGATTCCGCTGCTGTTGCTGTCCGGAAGCGAGTTGCAGGACAGGATGGGAGAATGCTGGCCGGCCCGGCCCCGGATGACGCTGGGGCAAAGTCGCCGCTAAACCGGCTAGCGCCGGCCTTGGATGCCACAACCTCGGTTTTCGCACACGTGATATCGCATTCCTCCCTCTCCCACTTTCACTTCGAGGCCGCTTGCCTTTGCGCTTTTCTCTACCCCCCCCCCCCCCCCCACCCCCCCCCCCCCCCCCCCCCCCCCCCGGCCCGGGCGTTGGCCAGCAGCAACGCATTGCCGTCCTTCTATTCGGCACTCCTGTAGCTACCTCGTTCGCTACTCGCTGGGGCCCAATGGCTCCGGCTCGTCGTGCAGCGCACAAGCTAGAGTCCACCTTGCACGTGCGTGATTACCATTGCTCTAACAGCGCCGCAGCGTGATGCTGGGCTTCGGGAGATCGAGGCCCAGACTACAGATACACGGCCACACCTTGCAGTGTGTGCCCGAGACGGACCTTCACCCTCCTTCGTCACCGCTACCAATCATCCCAATCATCATCCTTCTTAGCTCCCTGAGCCCCTGTAGACGGCGGCGCCGCCCCCGGTCCCTTGTTCGCCTTGCCCATAGCTGAGGTACCAATCGAGCTGTACTTGGGGCCCGTGCCGTGTCTTTGATCCGCTACTGATGAGAAGTCGTCCCAGAACGATTTCTTGCTCTCGTCCATGCCAGAGGGTCCGGCTCGCTTCGGCTGACCGTCGGGGCCCTCTACAAACCGGGTGAAGCCCTCGTGTGCACTTTTGGCACCCGCCTGCGCGGCTTTGCCCACATTACCTGCCGCGAGTCTGGCTTGCGCAGCGAAGTCCGTCTCGCCAATCTGCAGGACGCGAGAGGGCTTGGGTTAGCCATGTACCCCCTGGGACACACATCTCGCGAGGAATCACGGGGAAACAGTGAAGACCCCGCGGGGAGTGGGGGTAGTAGGGAGAGTATAGCCGATCTGATGCCAACGTACCTGCTTTGCAGTGGGCTGAATGTAATCGCTGTTTAATGTCTTGGCCGTCTTGCCCACGGTGCTCGCGAACCAGCCGAACCCCTTGGTCAGCGCGGCGACGGGGTCCTTTTGCAGCTCTTCGAAATTGGGAACGCCCTGGTTGTCGTTCTTGGCCGGCATGGGCGTGCTGCCGAACCCAGCATACTTGCCACCTTGGCTGGGCGGCAGATCTTCTGGCCGCGCCGCATTGTCGGCACCCAGCCGGGCAAAGTATTTGTCGTCCACCTTGGCCTTGCCACCCGGACGGCTGGGGCTCTCGGAGCGTGAGCCGCTGGTTGCAACGCCCTGGAGCGGCGTGCCGGTTCGCGTGGCGGGCTTTGACGCGGCGGCGCTGGCGGGAGCCGCCGCCGCCTTCTTCTCCCCCGGGACGTACTCACGGCCCTCGACCTTGGCGCTCAGCCTCTCCTTCCATTCCTCACCTACCTCGCCACTGTACCGCTCGGCGATGGTGGCATCGTCCCAGCTGACCCCCAGCATCTTGGTGTCCTCGTGGTTCTCGAAGAAGGACCGCCAGCCGTCGTTGCCGCCAAGTCGCATGCGTTCAATCTCGGCCTGCTTAAAGGCGTCCATGGTGACGGAGCGGACGAAAGAAATGTGCACACCGAGGCCGCGGTGCACGCCAGCGCATGACAGGCAGATGAAGACGCCGAACTTGGGCGAGGCCCACTGCGGGTTCGGCGCATTGCAGTCGCAGCAGTTGTTGTTGCTATTCGTCTTCTGGATTGCGAGGAGCTGTCGAGAAACACGCACATAGCGCCGTCAGCCAGGCACACACACGCACGCAGCCTCGGCGCGCAGGGCAGCGACCGTTTGGGTCTGGAACGCTCGCGGATGGCACTCACTTTGGACCTGGTTTCGGGGTCCACCTCCCACATGGCGTTGGTCACGGGCATGTCGCCGATGGAGGCTCTGACGTTTCTTTCGGTTGGGGCTGGCTACGCGACCATGAAAGAAAAGGGCGGGAGGACGAGAGGGAGGCGGCGGCGGTAGAACAGCGGCGGTAGAACAGCGGCGGTAGAACAGCGGCGGTAGAACAGCGGCGGTAGAACAGCGGCGGTAGAACAGCGGCAGTAGCAGCAGTAGCAGTAGCAGCAGCAGCAGCGGCAGCAACGCACGACGGAAGCGATCCTCAAGACCGCGGGGCCGGCGCGAAGTGAGTGGGATGGGGAAGACAGTCTGCAGACCCCTTTCGAGAATTTGAGGCGGTCGTTATCCAGTAATTACCTGGGCAGTTAGTTCAGACCTCTGTTGCACTCTGGCTGGCTAAGACGGTGGCAGGGTAGGCAATAGGGAGGCATGAGTGGGAGGGTAGCAGCAGTTAGTGCATTTATTAGGGTGGAATCGGGGTACATCCATGATTGCGATGGCCCTGGCCCACGTCTGCCTGTGGCTAGACCTCGACAGCCAGCCTGCCCCGTCTCGTCTATGGGACTCGCGGTATGGGATCCCATCCCATCCCATCCCATCCCATCCCATCCCATCCATAATCATCGTCCATCCATGGCCGTTCCATCCCGCCCATCCGCTCGTCTACTGTCTGTATGTACTTCACACCGTTGGCTAGGGTACTGCGGGTGCACCGCTTTGTATCCATTTCTACATCAGGTACCCTGTCTGTCAGCCGTCGAGGCCAGTCAAGGCTCCGCCTGGCTTTCGTGTCCGCTGCCCTCAATACCCATCATCCAGAGCGTAGCGATTCGAATATACTTGGAAATACCTGCGTGCACACAGTGCAGCTTATACACATTGCACCACACTCATCCTCGCGCAGGAGCGCCATCGCCAGAACCGGCCCCCCGCACCACCCATCATGTCACTTTTACACAAAGCCGTCAGCAATCAGTCGATCGTTTATATTTTTGCACTCGAGAACTGTTCTCAGCCCCCCCGTCCCCTCGCTCCAATGCTCAATTGCCTTCCAGGCAATGACCGTGAGAACCGAGAGAGACGAGTAAATACACACAGCGTGAAGAGGACCGAGAAAGTCGTGCCGATTAAAATGCGAGCCAAAACCAGCAGCAACACCGACGCACGTCGTCCCAAGAATTGGTAGTCACATGCGCTGTCTCTGCCTCTCTCCATTTCCCGTAGCTGCCGCGAAATCAAATCGTCATTCCTGATATGCATCCCTCGATCCATCCATCATGCCAGACTCACGATGGCGTTGCCAAAGATGATCGTAGACCTCGTCCGGGCAGAGCATGCTATGATAACGTCTTGTACCGTTTGTAAGAATAAGCGCGAGGGGGACTTCTCAGGTCGAAGAGAAATGGCAAGGGTTGGTAAGTGGTAAGGCGATCTAGGCTTTGGTCGCAGGGGTGGTCGCAGCCGGGGCTGCAGCCGGGGCTGCAGCCGGGGCCGCAGCAGCCTCGGCCGGGGCCGCCGCGGGAGCAGCAGCCGGAGTCGACGCAGGGGCCGCAGCCGGGGCCGCAGCCGCCGCCGGGGTCGGGGCAGCGGTCGAGGTAGCAACCGGGGCAGCCTCCTGGGCGCCGTTGGCGTTAGTCTCTGACTCGCCAGGCATGTTGGCCTCCTCATCCGTCTTGTCAGGGCTGTCGATGGCGACCTTGACGGCAATCTCCCGACCCTCAATCTCTTTTCCGTTCATCTCCTCGACGGCCTTCCGCTGCATCTCCTCCGAAGCCAGGGTAACGAAGCCGAAGCCACGTCCCTTGCGGGCTTCACCACGAGCCTGAAGCTTCTTGATCATGAATCGAGGGATGGGGCGGAGAGCAATCTTGGCAGAGGAGGGCTCATAGACATTGAAGAGCTCCTTGAGCTGTTTTTATCACATGTTGGTAAGCATCCGTGTCGGACCAGCAGTTGATTTAACAGGGAGGGAGGGGGGCTGGTTATACCTTCTCCTCGGTCAGGTCGTAGGGCAGGTTGGCGACCATGACCTTGGTCTTGGAGGCAATACCGTCGGCAGGAGGGCCACGCTCCTTCTTCTCGCGGGCAGGGCGAGTCTTGTCCTTGGCAGTCTTGTTGTCGTCAGCATTCGCCTTGTTGGTGATGTCCGTCAGCGGTAGAACCTCGTCTGTGGCAGCCTCGGGAGCTGCAGCCTCCTCAGAGGTGGCGACATCATCCTTTCCTCCCTCCTATGGTTTGAGTCAGCATGCAGCAACGACAGGACGGCGGCTCAGCACGTACGGATCGGCCTCCGCGACCGGCGCGGCCGGCGCGGCCACGGCCGCGACCGCGACCACGGCCCGAAGCCCGTCGACGAGTACCCTCAGCACCAGCCTCGCCCTCGGCAGCGCCCTCGGTCTTCTCGCCAGAGGCAGTGGGGGTGCGGGCAAGCTGGACCGAGACCTTGCGCTCCAGGATCTCCTTGCCGGAGAGCTCACCAATGGCACGCTCAGCCTCGCTAGGGGTCGAGAGGTCGACGAAGGCGTAGCCAACAGGGCGGTCAGTGCGGGGGTTCTTCGGGATGGAGACGGACTCGCTAGAATTGGGATGCAACATTAGTCACATGTGCCATGGCCAGCAAGGTAGGGCATGCTGGGTGGGTGGCGGGCGGTGGGTGGTCCGGCAGAGAACTGGGACGGCCATATCCGGCCCATTGCGGGTTGGTCACGAAGCGGCCTCGCGTGCGGGTCCTGGGGGGCGACGTTGCGTCACACCCCAGGCAGGCAGCAACTAGGCGTTGGAGGTGCAACAGCGCAGAGCCACGGCCCATCTCACGAACAACAATGGGATTGGGGATGAATGCGGGTGCGGAAGGCGGGCCTGACTTACACAAGGTAGCCCTTGAAGAACTCTTTCAACTCCCCCTCGGTTGTCGCATAGGCGAGGTTGCCGATGTACAGGCGGCGGCCCTCGGCGGCACTGGCATGGACGGCATCCTTGTTTTCGTCCTTGCCGGTGAGGGTGGTGTTGCTCATGGCGTTGGTAACGTCGGTGACGGCATTGGAGGCAGCGTCAGCAACCTTCTCCACAGTGCTGGCCATCTTGTCTGATATCTGGTGGTGGCGGGTTGGGCGTGGGGGAGGAGTCAGGTGGTATTGATGCGGACGTTAAGTGTTCGGTCGGCAGTTCCAGAAAATCTCGAACTCGGAACAATGAGCGGGGGAGTGAAGAAAAGGGTGGCTACGTGCCCTAGAAACGAGGTGAAAGGAAGCGTGGAAGGGTTGTCTTTGGTGACACGGGACTTGAGATTGATTCGGATCGAAAGGTGTGAGGAGGGAAAGGGGAGGAGAGAGGCGGCCGATGGCAGGCGACGTTGACAAAATAATTATTTTGCGAGGACAGAAGTGTGCTAGTGCCGCTGCTGCGGGCACGGCAGGGGTGGGAAAGTTGGGGAAGGAGCCAGGGACCCACCAAAGTGGGAAGTTGTCGATTGGAAATCGTGTGGAGCGCAAACCGGGATTGGGAGAGGCGATACGGACAGCCTGGCAGGCGGCCAGGGCTCCCTGGAGCCTGCACCCGACGGGGCCTCCTGTTCAACGGCTGTGCTTGACAAAAGCAGACACCCGTGGTTGAAAGGCGTGGGCAGCAGCTTGCTTGTGGCCTCCGAGCCTCCCCTCCCATTGTACGCACGCACCCTACCCAGAGCCATCCCAGAAACCTCCAGGTGCAGTTGCTGGGCCGTATGTAACGGCATCCCATGCACATGCCAGCCCGCGCGCACCTAGATCACTACCACTTTCGGTGGTATCTTCATTCCGGTCGCCTGGCAGCCCCGGTTCCGTGCGATCCACGTCTGGACCCTCGTGTGGTATATTGCCAGTTGGACGCTTGTATGTGCGCGCTGTGTGGAAGACCGAGCCTAGGTACGGAAATACACAAACCGAGGGGTCGCGCCCCTCATCACGTTACTTGCTGCTTCTGCTTCACTGTGTACCCCGGCTACGTACATATATACATATCTTCGAACCCAATTCCCATCCCAGGGGCCTCCGCAATGATCGCTCTCGCAGCATTGAATACCATCTCAACTTTCTCGCCCAGACTCTTGTCCCCCTCGACCCAGGGCGGAGGCCATTGGAAACGAACCTAACGCTGTCAAGGTCGCCCCTGCAGCGAGCCGACGATGGGGAGCGTTCTGGGGCGAACGTGGACCTGGGCCGTCGGATTGTCGGAAACCTCCTTCAACATCGGCAAGAGTCATGCAAGCGGCAAGTGGGCTCCTTTTTAGCCTCCAATTCATCCAAGGACCCGTCAGGCTCTACCCTTACCGGCGAGCGGGCTACTCACCTAGTGTACGTAGGTACCTACCTGGATATGGCGACAGAGGTATGGGTAAGTGAGGTAGGTACCTATAGTACATACATACTTATTTGAGGTTGATAGTACCTATGTAAGGTACCTGCGTAAGGTGCAGTGGGTAGGTACTTAGGCAGGCTAAGCAGGCCCTATCCTCCAGATGCCATGGAAGCTGCTAAGCGTAGATAGATTGGAACCTTCGCTCATGGCAACAGCGAGGGGTTCGCAGTGCGGGCGGTCTGCGAGCAGCAGTGGCGTACGTGCCACGGGTGGTGGCGTGGGCTGTCGCCTACATCCTCTCCATTGCTTGCAGGCAGAGAGGTAGCGTACCCGTTTTCTTTTGTAGAAATGGCCCGGACGGTCTGGACGGGCGGATGGCTACCGCCGCCATCCAAACTGCCCGTGTCCACCTTTGAAACTACTCCGCAGATCGGCTCCAAGCTCCCGTCATCGAACCCAAAGCTGGTTGGCCTCCATAGAACTGGAGGCACGGAAAGAAAGCACGCGCGACACCTGGCATTGGAACGGTTGTGTGCGTACCCGGCCCTTACGCACCTGTCCAGCTCCATAATCCAGCACCCTACCGACGGCGAGCAGGCTGCGTCCGACGCAGGCTTTCGCAATCCAGGGTCCAGCGCCAGGCGGCTCAACCACAGGGACAGCGGCCACCAGGGCTCTAGCTTCCAGCCAAGGGCACGTATCAAACTCCCCCGCCCCTCCCCCCGCCGCCCGTAGTCGGTGAAGGTGCGCGGGCGAGGTCAGTGCAGCGTCACACTTGCGGCAGCGTGCTTCGGAGGCCTAGCGCTTTAAGATTGGGGTTTCGGCTGAAAACTCCGCTTGCATGAACTGGCTAGATTGTCGTCGGTCCAATGAACGAAAGAGCGCGTAGGGCCAGCAGGCGTCTCCCGGCCCTATACTATGGATGCTCCTAGAACAAGGAGGAGGTATGAACATGCAACTAGCCTTTCGGGCGGCGGGCTTCTGGCCACTTAGGGAACCCCCCGCCAAGTGCCTGCCATCCATCCCATCAGCCTGCTCTCGCTGCCCGGCGGGAGGAGAGATGGGCGGTGACAGCAGCTGCAACAGCGCTTCAGCTGAACCTGCCCGAACTTCGCCTCCTGGTTCTTGAGGGTTTCTAGAACGCCGGAAGAAGAAGCGATGAAGGGTTAGTTGGGGCGGCGGAGCGGTGAGCAAGGGTATGTCTAAAACAACGCCCCCTCTTTGGCCCTGCGCCCCTGCCCAGCTCCATTCGCCAAACTGTCAACAACCCCCTTTTGAGCCCCTGGCTGCGCGGGCTGCTGCAGCGTTGAAAAAAGGGAACACGAGATGCCAATGAGTGCAGCATACGTACCTACCTAGCATGCCTCGCGTTGCCATGCGGCGACCTCTTGTTAACCTCCAGCCGGCCTGGGCTCCTGGGGGGGCAGGCCCACGTGCTGTCCGAAATCCCGAGTTGGTACCTACCTACTTGACTCCAACATAGATGCACCTAATGAACAGATGGTCAGTACTTACCTACCTAGGCAGGATAGGTACGCAGACGACCTACACGGCGCGCGCTATCGGACGCCTGGAGTTTGGAGCCCGCCGCCCGCACAAACACGGCAAGGTTGTGTCCATCCCAGCTGGGAGCAAACTGCCTGCGGCAATGGCGGCAGGCCGTTATGCGTCCTGTGAAACAAATGCCAATTCATGGGATTCGTGGGCTTACGCGAATCCGAAATTCCATAGCAGCCGTGTACCGTACGGACGCGGCTGCAGACGTGCGCGCCCAGGTCGCATACCTGTCGGCTGCTTATCAACACTCATACCCACTCATCATCGTCATAGTATTGGAGCCCGGCAGCCAGGATGCAGAAAGATCGTGCATGCTCTTACTGTGCCGATGCCCTCGATGCACCCGCTAGAGGGGCAAGCACAGGCAGTCTCTACTGTGTCTATGGAAGCGACACCCACTGACGCATACGGTCGTGCATGTTCCACAGGATGCCACCACTGTCCCGCTTGCTGCTAGGGACTGGGTGCCATTGTCTTGAGGCCCTGCGCGAGCCTCATCGCCCCTTCAGACAGGATAAACATGTGAGAGGGTTGGGGCGGAGGGGTCTCCGGAGGATCCTGGCCCACGCAGCTCGTGCTGAGGCTCTGCTAGGAGCTTCCCTAATGGGCCGTCCGTCGGCCATCTGGGAACCCCCGCCTTGGCGCTGCGGTGGTTGCGGAGGGCTTTTCTTTGTGACGGGCTAGTTGAAGCTGTATGGGTGGACCGGAACCGGAGGCTCGGAAAGGAACCGGGGCTTTTCAACTAAAGTACAACTACGCGGGGTCCCTACTGTACCTGCCACCATCAACCACACAATCCGAACCGCCTCCGCAAAGTTCCCGTCCGGCGAAGGGAACAGCGCGGCAAGGCTGTCTGGCTACTCTGCTCTTCCATTCCTCCTGCCATGGCCTCCGGTAGTTTGGCTGCTGACGGGCGACCCGGTGGCGGCGAAAGAAGCTCCGCCCTCGAACAAAGAAAAATCTTGATCGTCTATGGCTCCCAAACGGGCAACAGCCAGGAAGCTGCCGAGGACCTTGAGCGCCTTGCGCTGCGTCTGCATTTTGAAACCCACCTCTCCGAGTTGAACGATGTTAAGCCTGTACGTGCCCAGGTCCATGTGTTATTTGCGTATCTGCTTCGCACCGAACGTGGGGGGGGTCCAAGATACCTGCGTTTCCATTTGATATGGAAAGCAAGGGCCAAACGCGGCAGCCCGGGCCCGTTTGGCACGCGGATGCCTTCCCGTGGCATTGCTTTCGCATACTCGCCCCCTACCGATTGCACTTTGCTAATTGTACTTTCCTTCAGGTGACTTTGACACAATACCCGCTGGTCATCATCGTCATTTCTACAACCGGTCAGGGCGAACTGCCCAAGAACGCCTCGGTCTTCTGGAAACAGCTCCTCAATCGGCATCTGCCACCGACGTGCCTACGCCATGTGAAATTCACCACTTTTGGTCTCGGTGACAGTTCGTACTCAAAGTAAGTCGTCCCAGACGCCCTTCTACACCAACCATTCTCCATTGTGCATAGCGGCATTGTAGCCTCCCAACATTGCCTCTCAGCATCACCTCCCAATAGCTTCGTTGCTCACTTCTTGGTCAATTCTTGGTCAACTCGTTCTTCTCTAATATACCCCGGCAGATTCAACTGGGCTGCCAGAAAATTGCACAAGCGCCTGGAGCAGTTGGGAGCCACTGAGTTCTACCCACGCGGAGAAGCCGACGAGCGTCACGACGAAGGGTAAGTTGAAACTCGTTCGGTTTGCCCCTCTACCGGCCTGGAACTAACTGCCTGCCAGCATCGACGGAGCGTACCTGCCGTGGTTCCTAAGCCTGCGCACCCATCTTCTCTCGGAGTTTCCTCTCCCAGAGGGTCTCGAGCCAATTCCGCTTGACGTTCGTTTGCCTCCCAAGATCCTGCTTGAGATGGCGGACCAGCTCGATCTTGACATGGCGGACGGGCAGCCCCGGCTCGGCATGACGAGCGGGCAGCTCCAGCTCGCGAAGACGGACCAGCCCCGTCTCAAGGCAGCCCAGTTCAGTCACTTGAATGACCATGCTGCACAGCAAAGAGAGGCTGAGTTGCTGGAGGAACGGGCCGACCCAAGCCAGTTGTACAACGTCGCCCGTCTGTCCGAATCCACTGCAGGCATGATTCGCGGCGGCATCGATGTTCTCGACCGCCCCAATATGCTCAAGGACGCCCCATCCACGTATTCCATCGAGGACAGCCCACCCAATGAGAAACCCCCACCGCCAACACTCCTACCCATCCCGGATGCCCTGCATGTTGTTGTCCAACAGAACAAGCGCGTCACCCCTGAGAGTCATTGGCAAGATGTCCGTTTGCTGACCTTACACACCGTGGATGAAAAGTCAGAAATGCTGCTAAACATGAACGTTGGCGACGCCGTTATGCTCTATCCCAAGAACTTTCCAACAGACGTCCAGGCTTTGATCGACCACATGGGATGGAACGAGATTGCTGACAAACCTTTTACCCACTACTCGAGGAGGAAGGATGGGATTGCTATTGAGCATGCTCCCAAGCACTGCTATGCGGATTCTCGAAGCACACTTCGCGATCTTTTACTTCACAACTACGACATTACCGCGATCCCAAAACGCAGCTTCTTCGACCTTGCGCAGACATTTACTAAAGACCCCACGCACAAGGAAAGGCTCGCCGAGTTTGCCAACCCTGTGTACACCGATGAGTTTTGGGACTACACTTCGCGGCCTCGACGGTCGATCTTGGAGGTCCTCTTCGACTTCCCCTCGGTCAAAATACCCTACCAGTGGGCCCCTGCCATATTCCCCATAATCCGTGGTCGAGAGTACAGCATTGCGAGTGGTGGCCGACAGGTTAAAGGGTCTGATGGCACCATCGCTCGTATCGACCTGTTGGTGGCCTTGGTCAAATACAAGACGGTTCTCCGGAAGACGAGACAAGGTCTTGCTTCGAGATACATCGAGACACTGGCACCGGGCACCCCTCTGCACATTCGTATAGAAGAGCACCAAACCCCACCTATAGACTTTTTACAATTGGCGCGCCTTCCAAAACCGATTCAGGTTCCCGCCCTCACGGTGCCTGTACTTGCCATTGCGACAGGCACGGGTATTGCTCCCATACGAGCGTACTTCGCTGAGAGGCACTTTTTCAACCCGAATTCACGCAACATTCTGTTTTTCGGGGGACGAAACAAGAAGGCTGATTTCTACTTTGCCAACGAATGGAAGGCGATGGGGGTGGAGCTCTACACGGCCTTCTCGCGTGACCAAACGCAGAAAATCTACGTCCAAGACGTGATTCGACAGGAGTACCAGAGAATCTGCCATCTCTTCAACGGCGGTGTCATCGTCTGCGTGTGTGGCAGCGCAGGCAAGATGCCCATGGCTGTCAAAAGCGCCCTCCGTGACGCTCTTGTGCGTGGCGGCCTAGCCGAGACAGAGGCAGCCGCCGACGTGGTTTTGAAGAGGACATACGTTTGGGAGGAGGTTTGGTGAGCGTCGGCGGACCTTTTCCATTCCAATGACAAGAGGCACACAAATGCATCAATGCGCAGGTTTCTCAGGGTTTTCTTGGGGAGGAGGGCTTTTTTTTTTTTTAAATCAGGACAATGGGACTACCACATGCAGATAGGTAGCTAGTCAACATCCACAGCACTTTTTTTCAGCAGAGCTGCAGCGCTGATGGGGACTGGCAGACAGAGCCGGCGAGGCAGAAGACAGCATAAGTTGGACGTGTTCTCGGAGCAACGGGGAGAATAGAAATAGCAGCCGTTGTCACTGTGGCAGTCCTGAAAAGTCGTTTGCTTGCTTCCTATAGCCATGGAGAAATGCAGTGGTAAACCAAATGGAACCGAGACGGGCGTCTCATTTTGTTCATCTACTAATGGACAAGGGCTGTGGAGGCAAGCCTGGCGTGGGAATCATGTGTTTGTTACATGTGCCAAGCCTGACTCTCCCTTTTGGTGCTTGCCTATTCCATGTTGATGCAGCACCCAAGGCACATTGCTTGCTCTATAGCCAATCCGTTTGCGCTGGGCTGTACAAATCGACTAGAGCTCGTTGCCTCCCCCGCATCTAACGACGGCTTCATAATTCCTCTGGCCGGCGGTTTGGGTCTTCTAGGCGCCATGGTGCGGCTGGTCATCGACTTCCTGGGCCGTTTGTCTTTCGAGAGAGGCTCCTTCATACGAGTAAGGCGGCGCAAGATGGACCAAGGAGATGGATTCCACCAGCACTCAAGTTGTAACTTGCTGGTTCCCACACAACAAAGGCCGCAGCATGCGGGCTCGCGCCATGATGGGGACCAGCAAATGGCGGGAATATGGTCACTGCTCGTTGAAGAGAAGGGATCTTTGGGGCCACCAGCGGAAAGTCTTGGCCGGCCGCGGCGGACGAACACGCAGCTACAGGATGAGACAGGTGCAAGCGAAGAAGCAAACAGGGGCGGAGGGGGCCCGCTGGGAAAAAGGGAGAGACAGGTGGAAAAGAAGAGGCCGACAAGCCCTTGGGGTGGCGTGAAACCAGACTCGGACCCTGGGCCCGTCTCGTGTCGGAGGGATGAGTACTGGCCCCTTATAGGACAGGTTGCCAGCCCCCGGAGAGAAGACGAAAGGTGTGGTCGACTCGCCCGTCTGGGGGCATGCCGGAAGCCTGTGGCGGGCGAAATCGCCGAGCTGCGTTCGCCCCTCCGCCCCGGACAGACCCGAGGAGGCTGACCATCTGGGCCGGGAATGCGCGGCAGGGCCGTCGGCAAACAGAAAGCGACATCCTGGGTGGCATGTGGATGCATTTGCGCGCGCACGATGGGCGCGAATATGGGCCTAGGAGATAGCTATGCATACCCATGCAGGCCTCGGAAGGGACTCCTTCCGGAACGGGCACACCATCCCGGATCCAGGCGTGCGGTACCGTCCAGGATAGTTGATCGTGTCCGGAGGAAGAAACTACTGAATGTTGGCGTGGCGAGGTGACGCTGCTGGCGTTTTCCTTTTTTCTTTTTCTTCTTCATGTCTCTTGGCTCCGTCCGCACGGCACAAGACGGGCTTACGCTGGAGGGCGGCGGTGCCGTTCCGTACCAACCCGCCCGCCCGCCCGCCCCTCCTCGTCAGTGGCTGCCTGCGTGACAAACCCCCCCCCCTCGACCAATGTCACCAGTAGGGAGGGTACTTTCTAACGAGGCATGGAGTTGGCGGGAGGCAGGTCGTCGGCCCCACCACCAACCCTGGAACACAACGTGTGCTGGACCCCTGGTTTCATCCCACGAGGAGGGGCGAGGAGGGGCGGCAGGTCCAGACGAGCTGCTGACCGAATGGGGGTTCGGAGGCCCAGGTCTCACCTGGGCTCCTCCCCGGCCTCGTCCTTTCTGGGGAGAGGCAGCGAGGACCCCGGTACGGCAGCACAAGCCGGCATCGCGAACCCCGGCCTCGACGAGAGGGGGGGGGGGGGGGGGTGTTTGGTGAAGGCCCGGTGACCCGCCTTTGTCTTTTCACCCGAGAAGCGGGGGACGCGGTATTGGTGTTTGGGTAGACTAGACGAGGCAAAAGCTGCGAGCCACGCAACCCGGGGCCCCCAGTGGTCACAAGCGGAGCCTGGGCGGTTCAATGGTGAAAAGAGATTATGTGTGTGTATGAAAGGAGAATCTTTGCTTGGCCGGGAGATGCGGCTCGTTGGTGCATTTTAAAAACCATTACCACCCGAGGAGGGGGCCGCTATGTGTGTGTGCATTTGTCCCTCCTGGGCCGTGCCGCAAAGCAGGCGTGCGGCCCCAACATGTCATTCCGTCGTGACAGGTGTAGAATACCCCTGAACCCGCCCCCTCCTCCCAAAACAAGAAGAGAAAAGGTGACAGGCCCCAAATGTGCATTTTCCGTCTTGGTCCATTTCTTGTGGTTCGCCGTGCGCCCGCGCGTCCCTGCTCCTGGACGTGCCCCCCCCCCCCCTCCCCCAAGCCGAGCCCAAGCCTTCAGCCGAATAACGGCGCCCAAAGCCCGGCGCCGGTCGCTATGCATGAAGCCATGGTCCATAAATCCCACGAGGGGCCGGGCCGGGCTCCCGTGTTCTTGGGTTCGTCGGTCGGCGCGCTCAAGGCTGGCGTGTCCCCCGGGCTCGCCGTTTCCTTCGGCGAGAGCACCGTCGTGGTGGCGTAGGGCTGGGCGAAGGTCAAGGCCGACGCCGCAACGCCGCCCGGGCCAATGGTCAGCGTCTGCCCGGCCACGACCATGGTGGCCAGGGGCGCGTTAGGCCCCACCGTGTAGGTGGTGCCGTGTACCACCACGGCCGTCGAGCCCATCTCCGTGACGGTCGCGCCGCCGATAATCTTGAAGGTCGTCGAGCCAGCCTCGGCGCCGGGTCCGCCGATGGTCGTCGAGCCGTCGACCACGACCCCCTGGGGCCCAATGGTCAGGGTGCTGTCACCAACCACCTTGGTCGTCGTCCCGCTGACGACGAAGCCCGCCGGCCCACCGGCCATGGCCGGATCGCCTTCCGCCTTGGTCATCGGGCTCGTGCCGGGCCCGTACGTGAATGATGTGCCGTCGATGACCACCACGGACTGCCCGATGGCCGTGATCAATTCGCCACCCACGACCGCCATTTGGGTCGCTCCCGCCGGGGCGGCCACGGGAATGGCGTGGTTCGGGAACGAGATGCCTTGGGGCCCGACCGTGATCTGTTGCCCCCGGACCACGACGGTGGTCGGGGTAGGGCCGATGGTAAAGACGGTGTCGTCGATGCGGGCCGTCGACGGGCCGTAGACGACCTCCATGCCCTCGACCGTCGTGGTGACGGGCGCCGGCATGAAGACGCCTCCGGTAAAGGGCCGCGTTACCGTGGCGCCCGCCCCGATGACCTGAGTCGGGTTGATCACAAATGTGTCGGTTCCTACCACGGCCGTCGAGGTTTTGCTGCTGGGGTTGTCCACGAACGTCTGCCCGTTGATGATGACCTGTGTCGTCCGGATCACGACCGTCACCGAGGTCGGGGAGGGTTTGGGCCCCGTCCCGGGTAGATTCGGCGGCGGCGTGGGCGCTGGGGCTCCATCGGGTTGCAGCGTTCCTTGCACTGGTGATAGCGGGGCCGGCGTTTCCTTTTCATAACTAGGCGGGGTGAACCCTCCAGCGCCGCCATTCCCGTCCCCTCCCCCGCCACTGCCCGCTCTGCCGTCATCGCCCCCGCTGCTGCCACTACCACGCCCCCCGTCAGGGACTGCCGTCTGATGTTCGACGCGCCTTGACTGCTCGGTGCCCATCCCGTAGTCCGGCGGGGGGGTAGAGGGGAATACCACGGCCGGGTTCTTGTCCGTCGTCCAGAAGACCACCGTCGGCCTTGCGTGGACGTAGGTGGTACCGGCCGGCACGGAGCCGTATACCTCGGTCATGGTGGGAGCTGGGCGTCGGCCCCCACTCGCCGTCACCCCCGATTCTATGCTCGTACATGGGGTGGCAATGAGGGGGAATGGGGGCGTGTAGTCGATCGGGTTGCCCATCCACGTGATGGTCGACGTGTGTATGATGGAGATCCTGGTGACGGTGCCATCGTCGCTCTTGGCTTCGCACTCGCCTGCCAGGTTCAGGCCCAAGTCCAAACCCAGGGTAGGCAGGGGGAGAGCGCCGGTGATGCCGGGGAAGCCGGTCGTGTTCAAAAACCAGTTCTTCGTGTTTGGCGGCGGCCTCCAGACCTCGGTAGGCGTTGGCACCAAGCCCGTCACCAACGTGACGATGCCCTCCACTAATGAGTGCGCTTCCGAGGCCAGCACAGGGGGTATGAAGCCCCGTGACGCATTAAGCCATGGGATCGGCTGCAGCCCGCCGGCGCCTAGGGATGGCGTCGGCGCAGTGGTCCTGGAGTCGTTTGTTGAAGAGGCCGCGCCGGCGTGCGAAGCGGCAAGCCCGGGCCCCGGCAGAGGCGCCGGCGTAGGCAGAGGCAGAGGCAGAGGCAGAGGCAGGAGCGATAGCGGCAGTGGCAAAGGTGCCAGCGGCTCGACATCCGGCGAAGCAAGTGCAGAGGCGCCAGACAGCGCGGAGTTGGAAGAGCGGCCGACCTCGGCATACACCGTGATGGGGGCCGACAGCGGTGCCGACTCCTGTGCGGACTCTGCCGTGGGCGAGGAGACGGCCTCGCTCGTCGATGTGCCGTTGCCGAACTGGAGCCTCCTCCGTTCAATGGGGCCCACGCGAGGCTCTGGGATAGCTAGGATGAGCGGGTGTTCGTACGCGAACCGGGGCACGGCGAGGGTGAAGCAACAAACCTGCTCGGGCGGCGTAGACTCCATAGGCACAGCTTGCCGCAAGGCCAAGCAGCGTGTAGTCTGCTACCAACATGGCGGCCGGGGTTGGGCAGAAGGGAGTGCCAAGCCGTGCTCACCCAGCGCTGCGCCGGACGGTCGATGGCAAGACAGATGGGATGACATCTGGGGGCCGTCGGGAAACGGACGCGAGGCAGGTTATCAGCCGGGCAACCCAGGCGTCCCGGAGAGGGCTGGCGATGCTGGACTGCGGCAAAAGCAGGCGCAGTACGAAACGATGCTACCCTCATCCACCTCGGGGCCAAAACCACCCCCGGCAGCTGGCCTCGTTGCGAACAGGCCCGTGATTTGAGCGCGCGCGCGGATGGGCAAATGCCTTGTCTTTCGGGGGTAGGGGTTGGCCAGCAGCGATCGAAGTCCGCTCGCCACGGCAGCCAGTCAGGCGACGGGGGTCCCGGGCCTTTCACTCAACTCAATGTGAGATTGGAGCCCCCCCTTGTTGCTTGCTTCTTATTAGGCGTCTCGGTGGGTCGGTTCATTTGAGATCCTCGCAAGCCGAGCCGAGTCTCTGTTCCGAGTCAACGATGGCCGCCGCGCTTGGTCTTGGTTCACCCACTGGCAGCAGCCTGGAGGCGCTCTGGTCGTCGCCGCCGCCGCCGTGTTATGTCACAGAGGGGGCAACGAGGGTCTTCGCTCGGCTGGGCCACCACCACCACCACCACGACGGGCTCCCTCGGCCATATCCGCACTCCGCACACAAGCACGCAACGCCCACACCCACAGCCATACAGCGGTTCCAATACGGAGTGCAGGGGTTCCCGAGAATAAGACTTCCCGTTGGCCCTGTACCGCAACGGGAGCTGGCTTCTTCAGCGGGCGAGCTTGCGTGGCTTAGCAGTGCGTACCCGCGTGGTCGTTCATGCGAAGCTTCGCGAGACGGTACAATATCGACGGTTCCCTTGCTGCGCGTCGTTGCCTCAATCTTGGAATCGTCTGCATGGCGGTATGCGGATGGCGTGGGGTGGCTGGGTTTGGCGGACGGCGAGACCCGACCGTCCGTCCCTCACGCCTCTCTCTCTCTCTCTCTCTCTCTCTCTCCCTCTCTCTCTCTCTCTCTCTCTCCCTCTCCCTCTCCCTCTCTCCCTCTCCCTCTCCCTCTCTCCCTCCCCCCCCTCTCTCTCCCCCTCTCTCTCCCACCATCTCTCTCTCCCTCCCTCTCTCCGTCGTACACACCAAGGCGCCCAGGCAGAGCGGATGGGAGAATAGCCGGGATGCGTACCTGGATCGGCTGGCTGAAAGCACACCCGCCGCACCCCATTCATTCGTACCGCATGTGGCTCTACCGTCGGTGTATGTGTTGGCCGGTGCAACGCAAAGGTAGCCACTTTCGGTAGGTAGTATCGGAGTGGAAACCCGTTTCTCGTTCCAGTGGCCAGGTGTGGCCGTGTCCGCAAGAGGCCCTGCCAGCCCGAAGAATTCTGCTCCGTGGTGGATTACGGGGTCTGACGTCTCGTCTTCGCTGCTGCCCCAGGGACAGCCGCCTGGCAAAAGTTCCCACGTACTTGGGCCGGTGTTTCCGCCCGGCACACGCAGGGCTATGATGAGATGACCTCGTGACCCGGGTATGTGCGGCACGAGGCCAGGTGCCTAAAGTATAGTACAGGGCTCCCGCTGGATGCCATCTATTCCGTTGCCTATCCACCCCCAGCGCCGTCGTGGGTTACATGGGCTTTTGACAGCAGAAAATTGGCCATGCAGTAGGCAAGGCAGGACCCATGGCTCCTTGGCAACCTTGCGACACCAAGGACCGGGAGCTGAAGGCCGGCAGCTGGGAGGGGGGCAGGGGTATCTCACGTTCCAGAAAGCAGGCCACCCTGTACAGCCCCGTGTCATTCCCGCTTTTGGAGCTTATCGCCAGGGCTCCCATCCCCGTCGTCGGCGCGTCAACGCTCAACGACGCTCGACTCCCCCCCGGGTCTTGGCTACTTGGGTGAACTGCCACACCCTCAGCCGCCGCCGCCGCCGCCGGCCCCGGTCGGAGGGGAAGACAAGAGCCGACGGTGCGCCGACGCGTCGCCTTCCTCAGAGAGATAGACGATCGGCCGAGTGCCAAAAGCCGAACGGTCGGTGCTTGAACTTTGCTCCAGCTGCGCTGTGCCGCCGGCGGCGCGTCTCAATACCCACGGCCATGGGCGGATGGCTGGGCGGGCGAGGCAGTGGGAAAGATCCTCCCGGCCGGCTCAAGACGACGCCAAACACGGAAGGACATGGGCGCAACAGGCGACACCGGTGTGCTACCTAGGTAATTTACTACCTGAACACCAACGGCTTGGGACGGCCCTGGACGATCCAGCAGAGGTTCACGACTCGTGGAGGCAGATGATGCACAGAGTACAGCTCCATTGTGTGAGCCAGTGGGGACCCGACAGGGCGGCCCTGTGGCCCCCCTGCCCCACCCTCTCTAGGGTGTGGGCAAAAGTAATGGAATAAAGAAAGCTGCCCGGATGAAACACGTGCTATGCCATGGGTCTGTTTGCTAAGACGAGCCCTGGGTAGGTGGCGCAAGGCGTTGTGCTACGGAGTACTCGGTACGCTGAGGAGAACGAACCATCGTGCCCAATTGGCATGAGGCAGCTGGTCGGCACGAAAGAGCATCGGAGCGGGGCTTTGGGGGAGAGTGGCGGTTGATTCCTTGCCCTTTCCAACGCACCTACGCCACTTCGGTAACTACCTAGCTGCCTCTTAGCACGTAGCTTGGGCACCTCCCTGCATGGGGGTTATCAAACGGCGGGCGATGTTTTGGAGTTGGCGGCCCGGTCGACCAGTATATGGCGGGCGCTCGCAAGATGGCCCCGCTGGCGGCCTGCCTAAGCGACCGAGATGCATGGCATACAACTGCTATACTTGCCTACTACCTCCGTATCTAGCTGGGGTAGGTGTAGGTGTAGGTGTCCCATGAGGGGGGTTGTCACCATCCATATCACGTCCCTGCTCGGTGGATCCGCGTGGCAGTCCCGGAACCAGTCCCAAGCTGGCGGTTCAACTACTTTGGGGGGGGGGGGGGCGTACTCGCATGGTAGGTAGATGAGCCAGCACTCAGCCTAGCACTATCCATGTCAAGCAACAATCGTGCTGCGGTTTGGATGAGGTGAATGCTGCGAACGGCATCTGCTTGCGCTGCCTCGGCCCGCGGACGCCCAAGCTTCACCGCGGGAACCTTGGGCAGGGGGCCGAAGCGTGTTCTGGCTCGTCCGATGGGGGGTGGCGGCACCTGATGCTGGCGCGGACGGCGGACGCGACTGCTCTTACCAACGCTGTGCGGTGCAGTGCTGCACCATGGAGGCGCCAGGAAGCGCGGGCGACTGTGCCGCGGGCCAAATGCACCGCGGAGCTGTGCCCCGCCTGGCTTTACCCAGACGACCGTGGCCAGGAATCGCCCTGGAAATGAAGGGCTGTTCGCAAGCGTATGCCCGTTGCAGTAGCGGTTGGGTGGTCGTGGTGGCGGTTGTGTGGGAGGGGGTGTGTACGCGTGGGCGGGAAAGACGACCCGACCAGGCGGGAGTTGCTGTATCATGCCAATGCTTGGGCAGGTACGCGCACCGGAGCCACGGCGACACTTCACACGCGGCGCTCCCCTCGTGGCCCGGCTTCCTGGATTCTGGAGGTCGGGCTGGAGGTGGGATACTAGGCCCGTGGTGGGACCCCCATCGCCGCTCGGTCGGTCGGTGCGCCATGGGATGGACGTAATGGGGATGGGATGGGATGGGATGGGATGGGCTAGAGTGCACAGGCAGGTGGAGAGCCGGCCGGCCGGCCGAGACAGCTTGCAGTGCGTCCACGCCGCCGGACAGACATGGCGGCGTCGGTGTTCTCAATGCAATTACGATTAGCTTTCAGTCCCCACCCGAGCGAGGGAGCCGGCGGGCGGGAGAGCCCTAGGCCGATCCGATGGCCTGGTGTTTCGCGCTGGCTTGATTCATTCCCATCACCACCGAAATGAGACGAGTCGACGCCCTATCCCGATTCGGGCGAGCCGCCCGCGGCCCCGTAACCCAGGCCCCCATCAGGGATGGGGTGGCGCGACACATGGGGAAGAATGGGATCCCATGCCGACAGCCATCGATGCATGTCTTGCATTGGCCCTCGTTTCCCCTTGGGACGGGCTGAGATCGGCACCCATTCACCCCCCATCCCATCTCCCATCCGGCCGGCACCGAGCCGCAGGGGGCGTCCATAGGCGAGAACCCCCGTGCTGTCCTTCTGCCCCGTTGTACTGGACGGCAGCGCATCCATGGGGACGTGGACGCCGCCGACAGGCAATGGCGCCTGCCCCTTGGGCGCCCGGCGCACCCATGCACGTACACTGGCGCGGGAGCGTAACCTACCGACATGGCCCTGGCTGGTGGATTGGATCGAGGTTGGGGTGCCTCGCACGGGACCCTTGACAGCCCGCTGACAGGGCTGTCGCGCCGGGTGGTGGATGCCTGTACTGCCCGACATTACACACATGCAGCCCCATGCCATGCGACGTCAGGTACGGAGGATCCAAGACGTACGGACGGCCCTCTCCTGCAAATGACGACTGCAACGTGAACTGCCACGCCCATGCCCCCGGCGGAGCACAGGCCGCCGGCCCTCCAGCCACGAAGCCACGAAGCCTGCGCTGGCCTGGCCCGTTGGGGGTCGCCGCTCGTCCTGCGCGCGCCGCATCGCCGTCGCGCTGCGGGCGACGCCCACCCCGAGCGGCGCTTGGCTCGGCTGGTAGGGCCCGCGCTAGATTCAGACGGGCAAGACAGCGAGCCTATGGCACCATGGGCTTCCTCGTCCCGGCCTAGCTTCCCCGGAACCACTCCCTCTCCTAGCCCAGACGGGCCCCGGGCCAGGCTCTCCCGGCTGCGCTGGCACCCGTGCGTGGCACGTTTGTTCGGCGCAGCACTCCAGCCTGTCTGTCCGTCGCGGGAGTGGTGGCTGGCCATGCCAGACAGACAGGCTCCCTAGTCGTAGACACGGGCCACGATGCACCTCTCCCAGTGCGCGTGTGCATGTCTAGGGGGGCCGAGGGGACCATGGGTTGAGAGGGTATCAGGACCAGGGGGTTAACGCGATTTGCCTTTACCCCCTCCCCCCAGACCCTGCCAGCGTTGCCACCACCCCACAGCAAGGAAAGCACCGCGCACTGAAGAGCCGAAGGCCGCCGCTGTCTCTGCCCATGCCATGCTAGTGCCCGGATTTGCCGTCTCTCGCTTCCATGTTCTTCAGCAGCGCAGGGCCATCGTTTTACCTCATCAGCTGTTCACGCATTTCCTCCCCCCCCCCCTCCCCCCGTCATCGAATCGTGTCGCTGTTGCGCTGGGCAGATCGACCGCGCTTTTCCGGGGTCACTAACACCGGCCCCTTGAGGGATTCATCACGACCCGGCTCTACGCCCTCCACCACGCGCTCCACAGCCGCGCCCCAATCCCTTACCTCGTCTGCGAGCCCTCGACTGGATGCGCCAATCCTCATGAAGACCCTGAAGGCGGTTTGCTGGTAGCCCTCACGCCTGCGTGTGACGGCCCCGAGCAGCAGGTGGCCAGCCCCCGACTCACGACCATGTTGCCGTCGACACGCTATGGGGCATCCACCCTCGCCATTCTTTTTGCCGCCTGTGCACTTGTCCACGCCAAACCCGAGCCTCGCGAGGCTCTGTGGTTGGAACCCTCGTCAAATTGGCACGTCTGCCCGCGAACCCGCCCTGCTGTATGCCCGGGATGTCCCCCAGCTAACGTGGAGTTCAGGTACGGTATCGACGGCAATTGGTCTGCCTTCACCATTTCCGTGGGCGAGCCGCCTCAGGCAGTCGACGTCGCCGTCAGCACAGCCCTGTCGGAGATCTGGGTAGTCGGGAACAGCGGATGCGGTTCCAGTACGTGTTTCCCGCCGCCCATCCTCCGGGCGCAGGCGTCCATGGATATGAATGCTAACCGGCGGGTCCGTCCCTCAGGCGCTCTCTGCACGGCTGCGCGTGGCGGAGTCTTTAACATCGGCGCCTCCAAGAGTTGGGAGCCTCTCGGTCTGTGGCGACTCGCGCTGCAGTACATCCAAGGCAATGGCGACTATGCCATGGACACAGTCGTCGTCTCCGATAGTACAAGAAAGCAGAAGACCACGTTCCAGAAGCAGCTGGTCGTCGCCATCAACACGACGGATACCTACTTCGGTCTTTTTGGCGTGGGCATCACTCCGGGTTCTTTTAACGGCCGAGATGTAGACAGCCCCATAGGCCGCTTGGTTGAGCATGTCGGCGCGATTCCCAGCTACAGCTACGGCTTCACTGCCGGCGCCTACTACCGTGAGTTGTTCTCATATGTATATATCCTCTTCATCGCTTGCCACCCTGCTAATCGTAGCCGTATAGAGGGAGACAATGGAGTTCCCGGCTCGCTCACTCTGGGGGGCTACGATAGAAATCGCTTTGTGCAACACAGCACCACCTTCAGCTTGGAGAGCAAGACCCGCCAGCCCGTTGTCCGTCTACGAGCGGTCACTGCCGATGTGTCCAGCCTGGATAAAGCGCCCACCAAATGGGCAGCGACGTCGACGCCACTCCTTTCATTCAACCAATCCAGGATAGCCGTGATAGACAGTTCCGCCCCCTATCTCGCGCTTCCTACCGACGAGTGTGAGCGGCTTGCCGAGGCTCTGAGTTTGCAATGGAACGCAACCCTGGGCGTGTATACCTTTTCCGACACTGCTGTCTTTGACCGGTTCTCGGACCCGGCATTCTCCTTGACCTTCAGCTTGTCGAGTTTGGATAACACGGACAACTTTGGGCAGCCACTGAACGTACCGGGTGTCGTTAACATCACCATCTCGGCAAATGCATTTGCACAGACGCTACGATACCCGTTCAGGAATGCCATCAACTATGGCGATGCGGCCATCCCCTATTTCCCCCTGACGCGGGCTGACAAGGGTGAAAGTATCATCGGGAGGGCCTTTTTGCAGGAAGCGTATATAATCACGAATTACGAAAGGTTGACTTTCTCCGTTCACAAGGCGCTCTTTCCACCCGACGCCCAGAGCAACACGTCAATCGCTACCATTCACTCGGACCCTGACAGTCCGTATCCTGGGCCTGCTCTCGCCGCCGGCCCCCGGGAGATGTTGGACACTCCGGAGATTGTCGGCATCGTTGTTGGGGCCTGTCTCCTCGTTGCGGGAATCATCGTCGTCGTCCTGTGTCTGCGGAAGAGAAAGATGAAGTTCCCGCAAAGCGTAACGCGGGAAGACGATGAGCTGAAGGTCATGCACTCAAGATCCGAACCCGACGCACCCACTACGCCTATCAGCAGGATTCTATCCAAAATCACGGAGCGGTTCTCGGCAAAGAAGCTTCAAGAGCCACACATTCACGAGGCGCCGTCGAACTTGTCGCGGGCAGTCGAGATCGGAGCCGACAGCAGCCACGAACGATATGAGCTGCCTGTCCCGACCGAGCCGGCCGAGCTGGACGCGTCAGATTGCCACTCCCTTCACGATGCTGTCATCCTCGGGACCGACCACATCCCACCCCACAACATCTACGAGATTGCCCGGATGAAGATGGAAAGACAGCTGCAGGGCCCGCTGCCCGAGTATACGCCGCCCAACAGCGTGCTGTCGCTCGACGACCCGGCCAAGGGCTACCACGACGTCAGCCGGGTCGCTCACTACCGGCCCTCGGACCACCTGCAAGCCGACCAGAACCCCTCCCCGGCATCCACCAACGATCACTTGGCCTATCCCTATTCTCTGCCCTCCCCCATGACTTCACATGGCGACTGGTCTAGCCGGGCACCCGACCTGCCTTCCCCCGGGGACTGCAAGACGAGCACTCTTACACGTTCCAACTCCAACCCCAGCACCTCACATTCGCTTTGCTCGCCGAACTTGCTTGATCTGACTCCTCTGAGCCGTTGCGGCTCTTCGCAAGGTTTGCCGGCGTCGCCTACCGAATCGCTCCAACCCCCCTCACCCACACACCAGCGCAGTCGCCGGACGTCAATCGACACCTCTCGGGTCGTCTGCCTGGGGCCCCTTCCCAGCAACATCCGCCCGCCCCATCCGTCGCCGACACGACGACTATCGCGCCCCGGCGGCCTGGGGTTTGCTATGCCCACAATTCCATCGGCTCAGGAGTCGCGAAGGCACTCGGCAGCCGACACCCTGGGAAGCAACTTCACCATGAACGAGGCCTCGAACGACTGGTCAGGCAACGGGACGTCTGGTCTTCACCCGTCCAGTCCGACTAACACTCCCACCCGCCTCGACGGCGAGGATCTGATCCACGTTCCTCAGCCGCTACCGTCTACCTCCGAGGCAGCGAACCGCTTGGGCCCCCGTGCCGAGATGGTCCACCTCCCCACCATACAGCCCCAACCGTCGCCCACGAGAGATCGTATCGACGGAGTCGATGTCGTACACGTTCCCCAGCCCGCGCAGAAGCGCTACAGCTGGGAAGTTTAGGCTTCTTCACTTGCCATCCGTGCGCGTTAAAGACGGATATCGCGCCGTCGGCACACACACTACCCGTCCCTCTCTTTTATTGGTATCATTGATTGCTTGACGCGTCTGCCCCGTTCCATGTTTACTCTTTTAATTGGCTTCTTGACTTTTTTTTCCCCATATACTCTCATATATCGTAGCGAAAGGCGTTTTGGGGGGGCGGGGTATCGGGAGCCGCGACAATGACCTGGCAGGGCAGCCCTCGCGGACGAGGCTTGGGGTTGAACTTGGGATAGGTTGGTTCAAAAGAGGCGTTTTGACAGATTACAAGCACCCGTCGGCGGTTCCGTGCCGGTATCTTTGGGGAGGGGGCCAAGAGGCACAGCAGGCCCCAAGGACACATTATGTACTTGATGCTGCCTTGGCCAGACCAAGCGTACACGATGCGCTTCACGAGGCTGTTTTGGGCTCGTTGGCCGCAGCAGCAATGCAGAACAAGCGCAACCACAGCCACATTGCGCAAGTTGTATCCGTCCACGTCGAGGCACGGGAAATAGAAACAATGGCCCCCCTCTGGGGTTGTTATCAGCTTCACTACTCGTCTTGGAAACGCTGCGGTTCCATGTGCCTTATGCCCCAACAGCTTGCCCCGGGCAAGTCGTGCCCACCAAGGGACTAGCAGCAGAACGCGGGTGCAAGTCACAGGACATGATGCAGGGCGGTAGCGGGCTATCGGACTAGAGCTATATTTGCACACAAGCCAGGTACACCTCTCTTCCTCTGGGGCGGGTCGGGGCCCCGGCCAAACCCGTGCCGGCGGATGAACAAGCCGCGGCGTCCCCATTTCACGCACATTGGGACCGGCTCAGCCGGGTCATCTGCCCCTCGGTGCCGTGGGCTAATGCCGGTAGCTGTCGCTGCGGAAACGGCCGCCGCCTCGGTCGTCAAATGTGGACGACGAGGAGGCGGTGCCGCGGTAACGGTCGCCGCCGCGGGGAACGCCGTGGGGCATGGGGAAGGGCGCGTCCGAAGGTCCTCCACGTCGGTTCCGGCGACGCCTGCGAGCGACGCCGCCGTCTCGCCGCCCTCCGGGACCCCCACCGCCGAAGCCACCACCGAAGCCGCCCCCGCCTCCGCCCTGCTCCAGCTCGCGTCTGCGCTCCCGTTCGCGATGGGGAGGTCTGATGCCGAGAAAGATCTCGGGTCCGCGGTCAACCAGCTGATCGCCCCGCTCGAAAAAGTACCGCTTGTACTCCTTGCCGAAGTCCCGGTCGTAGTCCTTGGTCTTGGCGGCGCCGATTGCTGCCAGTCGCCGGTCGACCAGATCAATGGACACGGGTGTGTAGGAGACGACGGGGTAGGCGCGTGTCGTTCTCGTGTCGTCAATGTCGTCCATCCTGCTGTCCATCCTGCTGTCCATCCTGCTGTCCATCCTGCTGTCCATCCTGCTGTCCATCCTGCTGTCCATCCTGCTGTCCATCCTGCTGTCCATCCTGCTGTCCATCCTGCTGTCCATCCTGCTGTCCATCCTGCTGTCCATCCTGCTGTCCATCCTGTCGTCCATCCTGCTGTCCGCCCTACTCGGGTGTACGGGCAGCGTTCGGCCGCCCTGGAAGCCACGCGGTCCGAGGGGAGCGTTCTCTATGCCTGCCATGCCTCGAGGGCCCGTGGGGATGGACGGCTTGCGCTCGAGCTGTGGGGCCTTGGTTGCAGGCGCTGCTGCGCCCGTCTCCTCGAGGCGCGCAGTCACGTTGCCGCTGTCATCTTGGTCGTACATGACCTCGTACCTGCCCGACGCGCCTCGACCACCACCGGGCTGTTCCATCTCGACCCAGTCATGGAAGGCTTGCGATGGCATGTAATCCACCCACAGGGGCTTCCTGTTGGACTCCTCGGGCCAGACGATGTCGTGGAGGGCTGTCCGCACCCGCGAGGCGGCCGAGACGGAGTTGAAAACGACGAATGCGTGGGTGCGAATGTTGTCGAGATAAAAGTCAGCAACGGTCCTGTCGTCCAGGGCGAGCCCAGCCGGTGTTGCAAGTTGAAGGAGGTGCTCCCTGACTGCCTGTGGCCGAAGAGGTCTCATGAAATTCTTGATGTATAAAGCCGAAGTAGCGGGGTGGATCGATGGCTCCACGTCTCTCTCAATCTCTGCCTCGTACGCGCCCGGCAGTTGTGGCTCCCGAGGGGTATCAACTTGAGGTCCTTGCTCGGCTTCTTCTGGGTCTTGGTCGTGCATAGGCACATCTTCCTTGGGGTCGTTCGGAGGGCCGTCGTCCCTCCTGGGCGCACCGTCCACACCCGGGGCCGGCTCGATCGAATCATGTGCGCCGCCCATCTCAACTTGGGGTTCTGCAGCCGGCTCGTCGAGCCCCTGTTCGTTTGCATTCTCTCCCTGGATCGGGGCGGCCAAGACGTTCGTGCCGTCCTCGTCATGCTTCGAGCGCTTTCGTGCCACGTCTCCGGCAATGGGAGCAGGGCTCTCTGAACGGCGCTTGCGCTTCTGAAAGTCTTGAGGCGGCTCGGTCGGCTCTGCAGGGGCGACGGGCCCAGTCTCCGTGGACATGGCATCGCCAGCCGCGGGGACGTCTTCGGCGCCAGCCGACTGCGAGGCCGGAGGCGGAGAGGCAGGAGCTGCAGCCGCGTCTGTAGCTGCAGCGACCTCGGTGGCGGGGGCTGCAGACGGAGGGGGCGCATCCTCCATGATGGCCACGGTCTCCCCTGGCACACCTGCCTCCGCACCTCCCTGGGCAGCCGCTGGTTCCTCGTGGCTGGCACCGGCCGCGCCAGCGCCGCCCTCTGGCACGGCCGGCGCAGACTCGTCGGCGTCTCCATCGGGGGCGTCGGCGTCGGCGTCGGCGTCGGCGTCGGCAGGGGTTTCAGAGCCATCAGCAGCAGCGGCCTCCTCCAGGCGCGCGACCAATTCAGCTTTCAGGCCATTCTGCGGCAGACCCAGTCGCTTAAGCTCGGCCTTGAGATCGACGACCTTCAACTTGTTGTAATCGGTAGCCATGGCTGTAGTATGTCGTCTAGGACTGTAGGCGCATTCTTCGGTGGGCTGGGCAGGTTTGGGGGTGACGTATGCTAGTACCTGTTCACGGACAGGCTGGCGGCGCGAGACGAAAAATGATGGAAGCAACAAGATTGGGCGGCCTGGGGAAGCCGAGAAAAGCGGATGAAAGTTCAGGAGTCCACTGCTGTAGGGGCGAGCCCGGCGGAGTTTTCGAGGCTGGCGGTGACGTACCGGCGCACGCGATTCGCTTGGGGAATGCTTCAGTTGAAGCGTGCCAATGCCTTTGAACTTATTTCTTTTCGGCGAGTTTGCGCGCGTTCGCGACTTTGCAGGTCCACGCTTTGGGAAAACAGCAATGGGCTTCGCTTCCCTCTCGCCCCTGCTTGTTGGTGCAGTGGAGACTAATCTCTATGTGGAGTAGTCGCTGCGCTACTGGGCAGAGGTACCTAGCGACTTGAGTGCACCACCTCGCCCCTCCACGCCAACGGGGCCTCGAGGTTCGGCTTGCTTGATCCGTTGGAAGTTGCCGGGACGGCAATGGCTGGTAGGAGCCCTGCCAGCAATGGCCCTCCCCTGGGACCCGAGCCAGCAAGTACGTGCACCGCTTCTATGATGCTAAAATAAGCCCCTTCGGGCTCGACAGCCAATGCTGTGAGGGTGGGAAGTCCTTGCACCAGCGTGGGATAGGCTGGATAGCGCTAGTACCCCACATGTCTCGCACCTGAGCCATAAGTAGATACCCGTGTACATCGTACCTGCCCCCACGCGCCACCGGCCGTTACTTACAGGAGCGTTGGCTTGCATGGCCGGAAATGCATCACCGCCTTCTCGTTCTCGATCCAGCTCGGCGTCCCAGCATTGCAAGACGGGATTCGGGTGAGAGGCGGCCAGGCTGGCAGAGAGATCATCCCGGCCAACCCCCGCCGGGCTCCTCCCGTCCCGACGGCAAGAACAATGAATATCAGGCCGTGATGGGGGTGAGTTGCCACGTTCGGCCAGGCAGAGCAACCACCTTGTCCGCATCCGTCAGGTTGCCAAAGCACACCGCAGAGCTCCCTACACCCCAAAGCTCGAGTTCTGCCTAGAGCAACGCCTCGAGTCTTTCTTACCTTCGTTCATCCTACCGACGCCCTATCCGCAGAGGCTAATTACACAAGACTTCTCCGCCCCTCCCGGCTTGCTGTGCAACATGGTGACGCCTCCAGAGGCCACGCCCAGGAATCGGCAGACCACCAAGTCGCCCGCAGCTGATACTAGGGTGCCGGGTGCTACTCATGCCGTGGAGATCCCCAAGTTGCCAGCATCGTCCCGCAAGCGGGCACCACCGGAGGACCTCATTGACATTAAGGTGGAGGACGACGGTGGGGTGTTAAGCACACCTCTCGCCGCAGCCTCCCACGCAGCAAAAAGACGGAAAGCCGGGCATGTTCGGCAACCCGACTTGGCACGGCCTGGCCTGCCTCTGACGCCGTTGAGCGATAGATGCCGTCTGCAGACCACTGCTTCCCCACCCATCGCCGCCAGCGGGCCATCACAGGCAAACATTTCACCTTTGAGCCCCCCATCCTCGAAAAAACCGCTTCGCAGGAGAACGTTGGACGATGCTTTCGACCGTGACTCGGCATACAAGAGCGACGATGAGATCGTGGCGGTCGAAGACCCTCCCCAGATAGTCTTGCAGTCGGTAGAGCCCGACGACGTCCAGCTCGGCGAGGACGACATGTCCATCAGTAGTGAGTTGGTGCAGCAAATCCAATCTAATACCAGCATGCAGGGTTCCGAGGACGACCAAGTCGAGGTGCAACTTTCTCAAAACACAAAGAAGAGATCTCGCATCAAAGGCCTAGCGCCTGAGAGCAACCCCGACGATGACGCACCAGAAGACTGGCGCCGCGAACAGATCATGCTGAACGCCGTCCTCAAGGCTCGCGACGAGTTCTCACTTTTACCCTCCAGTTGGAAGGTACACTTCAGCGGAGGGCCCAGCACAGACCGCATGTTCTACCGAAGGGTCAAGGAGAAAAGCTTCCGCCCTAGAATATACGCCCGCTGTGAGAAGTACGAGATCACGGGTACGTACGACCTTCCTCGATGTTCAGGGCTCGTGCGTGTGTGACTGACAGAGCTGCAGGCGCCCATCATCTCAGAAGCATGATGCAGGTGTCTTTGCGGGTTCGAGATCTACGGATCGCCCAGGGCAGGGTTGCGAGAGACCCGACTAAACAGCAGGCGGTAAGAGACGCGGACCAGGCGAGGCTCAGCAAGGCCATTACCAAGAAGATACACAAGATCCTGACGGACGCCATCCACTGGTCCAAGGTCGACGGGGGGCTTGACGTCTTTGGCGATCAGTTGCCGCCCAACGTGGCCATCTTGCACGTTTCGGCGGTGGCCAGTGTCTCGGAAACGCAAGCCAAGATGGACAACCACATGGAGAAGCTGGCCCAGAGTTGGCGCGACAGGTTTGCGAGCCTCGGCTCCCAAACCGTCCCCAAGACAGCGCCTCTTCCCCTCGAGCCCGTCCTCCACGCCTTCATCATCATGAACCACTTAGTGCTCATCGCCACCAAGGACGCGGCTACACCCAATGCGCCTATCCACATCCCTGTCAGGATCGACATGGGGAAACCCCTCCAACAGAGCTGGAATGCACTGGGCTTGATGGTCACCATCTGCTGGGCTCGCGACAAGCTCATGGAAGCAGCGGCCGCGTTGAAGCTAGAAGTCCGACAAGCGCGAAAAGAGGACAGTGACCCCGACGCCTGAGCCCCGAGGCCCGAGGCTTTGGGGGAAGCGGTAGCCGTGGTAACTGACGAAAAGGGAGGGGGGAGGGGGGTTTCTTTGTGCCGTATGGCTGCATCTCTGGACGCATCTTGCCGTGGTAGTCTTCTCGATTGTTGTTTTTGCACATGATACCAGTTTTTCCGCGTAACCCACGAGCACTCGCTAGCTAGGCCATGTCAACTGTAGCTGAAATAAATGGGCAGGCAGGCCTCCTTTTAGGTTTCCAAATTCAAGCACAAGGTTGCGACAGACACTCTAGTCCGATATGCCCGCCCCGTATACTCGTACACGATAACGTGGGGCTCAAAGAGAGCCGGGCCCCCTTTCTCATCGGAAAGCTCTCAACCACGGGCATCGATCGAGTAGGCTGGCTGCTTCTTCAAGCGAAAAGATGCAATAGTGAGCCGCATGCGAGGGTAGGCACATGGTGGGCAGACGGGCAACCCCATGCGAAGACTCCGATGCTTGTCTAGGCTCGAGTTCTTTTTTCTTTTTTTTCTTTTTTTAACAAAAAAAAAAGCCGATGGTGCTCTGCCTAATGTTGGATTTCATAGCTTTCCGGGCCCCCGAGGTGCGCAGCTGCTATCCCGCACCTAGCTTGTCGACATGCCGAAACACTAAATGCAATGACCAGACACAAGGAGCCAGCGCCGCCACGGCCCTGGTGACTCTCGTGGCTATCGACCCAAGCACCAACGACTCAGTTTTTGCTTCCCACTTCCCTCTGGCACAGACGGGCACGGGGTCCTCGGCTCCATGTATTGCCCGCTGCCCCTCCCCCCACCCATTATCGCCTCGGAAGTGTGTATGAGTCGTCCCGCCAAACAGCGTACCTCCCCTGTCGTGTGAATTCGTCGCTGTTGATTTCTCGCTTTAGCCTATACATTGCCCCCCTTGTTCCGCCCCGTCTTGGTTCGCGGTGAATAACTGGAGAAAAGAAAATAATAAAACACCCGGTCCAGTCTTTAAACGCCGCAAAACATTCAGGTCGATGCCGGTGCCCATAGGAGTCGTGACCGTGTCTTTCATGCCGCGTAACATCTAGTGCCCGTTGAACTGTTCCTCGAGGGGCTGGCTGTTGGAGTCTACGTTGTGATAATCAAGAATCTCCGAGTACCTGTGCCCTCCCATTAGTTAGCTGGCTCCTGCAACACAGGGGCCCAATTGACTCACATCATGATCTTCCACGTGTCTACAGGCAGGTCGGCGTCGTTGAAACTCCAGTCGAACTTCTCCTCGGCGATGGGCTCGTCGGTAGGGTCGTGGTAGGGCGCCAGGTACTCGTGGGCGAGGGCGTCGGTCGCCGTTATCCGCTTCTTAGGGTCGAAGACGAGCATGCGCTCCAGCAGGTCAACGGCAGCCGGGTCGGCATTCTTGAACTTGTTCTTGAGGGGTTGCCTTTCGCGCTTGGGCAGCGACTTGACGAAGCGCAGAGTATTCTCGCTTGCGATGGTGTTGATAACGTCATCCGGGGGAGTGCCCAACAGTTCGGTGATGATGGAGAACTGGTTGACGTGGTCCTTGCCGGGGAAGAGCGGCTTGCCCTCGAGCATCTCGGCGAAGATGCAACCGGCGCTCCAGATGTCGACCTCGACGTCGTACTTTTGCCAAGTGAGCATAATTTCCGGGGCTCTGTAATATCTTGTTGAAACGTAGCCCGTCATCTGGGGGTCCTGGATACGGGCCAATCCGAAATCGCAGATCTTCAAGTCGCAGTTCTCGTTGACCAAGATGTTGCTAGGCTTCAAGTCACGGTGAACCACACCGGCCGAGTGAACATACTTCAGGCCGCGCTGGATGCCAAGTCAGCGCGTGTTGCGGGCGCGGGACACAGGGAGAGAGAGGCTGGACTAACCATGATCTGGTACAAGAAATACTGAATGAACTGCTTCTCCAACGGTCTTGAGGTGAGCAGGCGGTGGAGATCAGTGCCAAGCAACTCGGTGACGAAGTAGCTGTTGCAGGGGTCAGCCAGGATGCCACGGCGCAAGACGCTTGGGCGTGGGAGAAGGAGGGGAAGCATACATGTCCTCGAGGGGAGAGATGAAGATGTCGCTGAGCGAGATGACGTTCTCGTGTCTCAGGTGCTTAAGCAGCTTCAATTCTCGGTATGTTCGCTTGGCGAGGACGGGAGTGCTGAAAGGCTTCATGATCTTCTTGACGGCGACATTCTGGTTGGTGAGCTGGTCCTTGGCGGAACTGCAGAGCGATGCGAGGTCAGCGGATGCCCTCTATTGCTATGCTACGCTTGCGGAGCGGTGCGCAAGGGAGTTCTCCGCGCAGCCCGTGAGCAGACCGTCGTCGCACTTACCAAACCAATCCAAATGCGCCCATGCCGACGGGCTGCAAGTCCGAATATCTAGAGGCAGAGTCAACACGGCGCGTTCCTGGTGGGTGACGTCGGCCATGTCGGCGACGGGGACCACGAACCTCGAGGTGATCTCGAACGTGGTGCCGAAAATCTGGGCGCGTATGAACTCGGCCATTGTGAAGAAGGGGCACTCGTCGCGTGGCGGCGATTCTGGGAGAGTGGTGGTGGTGGAGAGGACGATGACGAGGCGAAAGCGACGTTTACGCTCTCACGGTGGCTGGCAGCAAGGCTGGGGGTGGACGAGGGCGAGGGCGGCGCCGAGTGCTGGCTGGGACAAGGCGGGGTAGGTAGGCACTGTCCGAAGGATGACGGTGGTGTTGGTGATGTTGAAAAGCAAAGAGAATAGACGTGATGGGAACGACGGGAGGAGGGGGGATGGGATGGGATGGAATGGGACGGAACGGGTAGGTAGGTAAGGATGGGATTCTCTGGCGTAGCCGAGTCCTGGGGGAAAAGTCGATGGCGTAGGGTGGGCAATCCAAACAGGAATTTCGCCAGAGATGCCAACGGCGTGGATAAACGGGTTTCCCAGGCTCGGAAGAGAGGGCAGCGGTAGCAAGTAGTCGCAGAGCAGTAGGTCGGGAGAGGCAAAAGGCTCGAAGCGGACGGCAAGGCGGGCGGCCAGTTGTGTTGGTTGGTGAGTTTGACTTATGTAAAGAGGGTTAAAAAGGGCCACGGTCTGCTGGTCCTTCCCCCCTCCAAGTTGCAGTGCCAATGCCAATGCAGAAGTGGTCTCCAGTTGGCCGCGATCGCGATCGCACGAGCAAGTCCCGGCCTGTTCTGGGCCGGGGCGGCAGGTGGATGTGGATGTTGGCTTGTTTGGCTGGCTGACCGGGCTGGCTGGCGAGATGGATGTGAAGAGAGGGTGAGAGAGAGGGAACCCCACTAATAGCAGAGCAGCAGTAGCAGCTGGACCCAGCGGAAACAGGGACTGAGTGGTACACACACACACACACACACACACACACACACACACACACACACACAGATAGAGAGAGAGGGGGGGGGGAGAGAGAGCGGGAGGGAGAGATGCACCCGAAAGGACGAGGTACGGAAGTAGAGGAGGGGGGTATGTATGGCGTTGTGTACGGATGATGGGGGCTTTATGCAAGATCGGCCGACGTCTACAGATGGATGAATTACGGCAGGAGCGGTACCTTGGCCGCGCGTGGTCCAGGGTTGTGTCTGTATACCTCAGCCGTCCCCTCGTCTTTTGCTTCTTCTTCTTCTTCTGTATTCTTGGGCCGACAGTCTGCGCTGACGATGGTTGTTCTGGTGCGAATCTCGCGAAATAGGCAGGCAGTGCGTCTCTCTTGCGCAGATGGGAAGGAAGCCCGGTTGCTTGAGCAAGCAGGGCGAGTGATGATCGGTCGCTGCCGACTCTTTTGTGTTCGAAGGCTAGACGCGGGATTGAACGGTGCTACTTTGCTTTCGCTACGGGCTGCCAACAACAGACGGTTAGCATTCCCATTGCAGCGCTCGCAGCCATGGCGTCTACGACCGGAGGGGCAAGGCGATGACTGGCAACGGCAGGTGGGACGAGAGACTTCATGTGATGGGGGAGAGGATAAGCGTTTACACCACCACCACATGGGACGAAGACGCCCTACGCGGCAGAGCGGGTAGGGATGCCAGCTGAAAACCCCAGTGCAAACTCTCAAGCCGAGCGAGCCAGCCGCAGGGGGGGGGGAGTTGCAAGGGCGGGGCTCGCGTGTGGTGCTGGTGATGGGACTCCTTGTATTTCGCGGGCACATCGTCGGCGACGCGGTGCGGGTGGTGCGGATAGCATGGCTGGATGGACGGGCCCGCCGGCTGTCGCCCGCGCAGCCTCGCCGCTTCTGTATGCATTCACTCACCTGGGAATTTCCTTGGGTCAACTCCTGACAGGCGCGTCGAGTCGTGTAGGCGAGGCCCTCCAGGGTTTCGGTGTTGCGTCTGCGGGAGATATCGCTCGATGGATGTTGCGGTCTGCCGATCCGCCGCTGTCGATCTCTGTCCAGCAAGCAGCAAGATCTGGCAGATGAGGCTCGACTCGGTCCAACGGTGTGCAGCTAATACCGCCCGTCTGCGTTGCACCAAAGGGTCGATGGGCGACTGGCGCTGGAAGGCTTGGTCCAACGCTGGGGGATCGGGCTGTCCTCGTTGCCTCTCGGCAGTACTTGTCTTAGACCTGTAGGTCCCACGGAAGCCACTGGAGCTTTGAGTAGAGAGGTGTGCAGGCGTGGTAAGATGGACGACGGGCGAGAAGCTAAGGTTGGACTGACTAGTTGCCTCCAAGACGGACAAGGCACCGGGGAGCAGGACACTCATCCAGATAAGAACGGGAAACTTTGGGCCCATGAAGCAGGTTTCCCGCATCCTATCGACATATCATGACTAGGGGAACGCTTCTATTGCCTGGTCGCGATCCTGTGGGACGTGCTCCTCTCTTCAGCTGTTTCTCTCTCTCTCCACGTGCTGTCGATCGTGGGAAACCACCTGCCCCCCCTCGAAGCGATAGTTGCTGCAAGTCTGCCTGGCTGCCCAGCACCTCTGCGCGCTGCACCGATCCTCCACGCCGGAGAGGGGCCCAGCGACCAACCACCTTCACCATCCAGGGCAGCCAGGGCTAGGCTCTCTGTCCCATGATTGGGGACGACCGGTGCATTCATCGCCTGTCAGAGTCGTTGCCGTCGACGCCGGATGTACCAGCCCGTATGCACGCCGCCGGCACCCCCGCTAGGGAGGCTTCCGCGCGCATGGCGACATGGAGGACGTCCCGTGGCTCGATCCAGGACGGTGATGAGGGGCCAACGGGCGATGGCGCGTGCCGTCGTGAACGGGTATTTGGAGGTAGGTAGGTACCTTGTCCTTGTTAAGGTTAGATAGACATCTCCCTGGCTGGCTGGACCTTGCCCGGGCGAAGCGGCCTCGAGCTTCCCATAGTAACTGGCTCCGCAAGAGGGGGGGGGGGGGGGGTGCAGTTCCTCATGTTCGGCTCGGCAGCTGCCGGTCCATATCTGGGCATGTATCAAAACGCCAGACGAAACGGCCTCCGTCCGAGACAGTTCAGGGTAGATGGATGCCAACATAGTACTATTACATCCATAGTATGCATCGAGGTGTTTTGCCTTATTAGACGGCAAGCAGGTAGAAGCGCAGGCATGGACCCCCCCTGGTCACAAGTCGTATCGAGGCCCCGGATGCAAAGAAGGCCAGTGTACAGGACAATGACGTCAAACTCGGGCCGGAGGGCCTGGACTGTCTGGGCTGTCCGGGAAGCCTGGGGCGTTAGGTTGGAATGCTGCTGGACCGGCAGACTGGAGCCCCTCCGAGGAACGAATTAAGAAACCCCCCGTCCCCCGTCTGGCCCTAATGAGGACAAGCCGCTCCCCGACGTGGCCCGGTCTTGTCTACCAGCCCGCTCGGCCATCGAACCAGCCGCTGTTCATCGGCCGATGTGCATCATCCACGCCCATGTTTGGGGACAGATTTTTTCCCACCCCCTTCGCTTGCGCGTTCTTGTCGCCTGCCCTCGCGCGAATGGATAGGAGAGGAGAATCGGCGTCCCTAGCCCGACGCCCAATCTTGTGACCTGGCTAGCCATGGCATTTCGTTCCGCGCGCGCTCGGGCAAATGCACGATTCCCATCTGCCACCCCCCCCGCGCGCCATGCACTAGCAGGCTACCAGCTGCATCCCTCCCCTACTCGTATGGGCGGCGTGCCCACCCGCCCGTCTCTCCCAGCATTGTGGTTCACGATGCGCGCAGGCCCGGCCCCGTCGGCCAGGGCTGTTCACCTAGTCGTCGTGATGGATGCGCGCGCATGCCATCTCGCCGTAGCTGGTAGCCCAGCTAAAGCCCGTTTCGCGCCGTCCAATGAGGCGCCCCGGCTTGGGCTCGGGATGCCTCCAGGCCCGAATGACACATGCGCGATTCCCCTCTCTTCCGCCCCCATGCGTGTTTGCTGCCCACTCGCCAGTTCCAGACCCGCGAGCTCTCCTCCCCACACAATTGGACGGAGGCGTCGCCTCTGGCCACCCGCATTTGCCCATTAGCGAGCGCCCCGGAGGATTAGCTCCTGCGGCACCCTTAAAGTTGGCCAAGGTCGCCGCCCAGAACCGTCCATACCGACGCCCACCCTTGCCTTCCATGATCTTGGGCCCCGACACGCCACAACGCACCTAATCCAGATGCACAGAGATACCTGCTTGGGCGCCGCGGCCCTGTACGAAGGGGGTCTTGCCAGCCACCTCTTGGCCAGGTCTCTGACGTTGCTGCGGCCGTGCCTTCGCCGGCAGCCCGGCCTTGGGGGCGGCGACCCGTCCGCTGTGCCGACACGGACAAGGCTCCCAGTACAGCCGTACACGCCGGGCAGCATGTCGGGCACACCGAGGCAAAGAGCAGGACCCCTCGTCAATGGGGTGCCGGGCTTGCGTGAAGTGAACAATGCGCTGTGATGGTTGGACACTCGTTTGACCCGTATGGGCAGCATGGGGGGCATCCGACACCCCTCTGGGCAGCCATAGGGCGGGGCGTCCTCGGGCCCCTCGCGCAACGGCCATGCATGCAGTCAATGCCTTTCTCCAGGCGCGTCGCAGGCTCGCAGGCTCACAGGGCTCCCGGTGTGCGGTGCGCGGTGCGCGCTTGCGCTACGCCGGCAGAATGCCATCACGCTCACGTTGGCGCTGCAGGTCGGAAATCCCACTTCCTTGCTCAATGCGCGCGCGCAAACGCGGGGCATGACGTCACGAGCATGTATCTGGACCGATGTCGTACGCAAAAACCCACCGCGGGGCTCGGGGCAGGGTCTGCAAAACCTGACTGGGAAACGCCCACCTTATCTTTCGGTTGCTTGGCAGGGCCAGGGGAGCAGGGCCACCCGGCCGACGGCAAGGCTACGCCGGAAAGTAGGGACCAAAGGGCGGCAGAGATGGAGCTGGCTGGAGTCATGATGTGATGACATTCCCCAACACTGGCAGAAGCGGCACGGGAAGAGGGGGAAAAAAAGAACCATCGTGGGGATGGGGAGGAAGGGCGGCCGAGCGGTGGGCATATTCCGTCATGGCATTCATATTCGCATAAGCATTCTCGGCTCTGGGCTACCATTCCTTTTCGCGAAAACCTCGGGTCCGGCGTCTCTCCGCACACTTGGACATACCGTGCACAGCTCTTGGGGGGGTGTTTTGGTAGGTGAAGTCGATAGATGGATGCACTGGGTACTTACACACACATTGTATACCTCGGTGGCAGGCCACGGCATTCCATGTGGCGATGGCATATCATTCCGCCGCGCCTAAGTCTTCTTCATTCATAGTCGACATTAGTATCCACGGAGGGAAAAGGAAGCCAGGCACGACGCGGGTGTACCGGGGACCTCCGCCCCCCCCCCCTTCTTGCGTAGCTTGATGTCTATCTCCTACAACTACAATCGTCCTCTGTCCTGTCCCCCCTTTTTTTTCTTACTGCTCTACACACGTGCTGCCCTCTCCAGCCGAACGCCCCGGGGGCCCATCTCCCCCCTCGGGAGCGAGGGTGCGCGCAACAAATCCAGCCGGAACTGGACCCCTAAAAGACCAAACCCCGGGGCGACCGGCCAAGATGCGCCTCCCAGCTGGACCCTTTGGAGATCTCCCAGCCTGCCCGATGGGGCCATGGGCTGGGCACATCGGCCAGCGCTGAACCTTAAAAAACTCTATCGTTCGCCTCCCTCCCATGCACACACGGTGCCTTTGCTGGTTTTAGGTCCGACGGCGCAGCCGCGAGGAGGACTCTTGTCCACACCGGCATTTGCGTGGGCACCCCTTCCCCTTGTGTGTGTGTGCGTGTGTGTGTGTGTGTGTGTGTGTGAGCGCGCGCGTGTGTGTATGTGCCTGGTCCTGCCCATCTATCCGGCCCGGGCCCGCCCTCTCATATTCCATCCTCGCTGCTTACTGCCAGGCGGTTGGCATCCCACCCCAGCGAGATCGCCTAGGGAAACTTCCGCCTCGTCATTTGTTTCTCGTCGCCCTCGTGGCTGTTTGTCAACCCGAGTAGGGGTCCCCCTAGGCCTGCCAAGGGAGGGGCACAAGGAGACAGCGGAATCGATACCTGTCCATGTCGTCATTCTTGCGCCAAAACGACTCCCTGTCGGACCAAAGTCGCTCTCATATTTGCCCATCCGTACCCAATCTGTGCGTCAAAGCCCGCCCGTTGCGGGCTCCCGTGCGTGGGCCTGCCGTAGGTATCAACTGAAGTTACGGCCCCGGCCCGAATGCCTGTGGTCAGTCAGTCGTAGGCCAATGAGGGCCTTTGGTGGTAGGTAGCCAAGGGCCGTCGCTCACCACCTGGCTGTTTTGGCTCATCCATCACGTCTCCAGGCCTGCCAACTCACACTTCTAGCAATCCCTCAAAGCACCTCTCTTCGGAACATGTGCGTCATCACGTCAACTTGGCCATGCTATGGGTTGAGTCCCTGCTTCGTAGAGAGCACTCCACAACCTAAACCACCCTTCCCACGTCATGCTCCGTTCATTAACACATGAACACGCGCTTGATTGTCTGTGTGGAAAATGCCGTGCTTATAGTGAGTGGTGCGGAAAGATGATGATCGTGGGCCCCCCACAGTTAGAAACCTTTTTCTTTGGGGGGGGGGGGGGGGGGTTCATGTTGAGCGAGTCTTGAGCATGGGGAAATACCCGTCTATTGCCAACCAGTGAACAATTTTTAATTGTAGCGACTTGGCCTATGTCGTGAGCCAATTCCTGGCAGTACTCGTAGCTCTCACACTCGAATATCTCACACCACGAGGGAATTAGCTGCCGAGGGTTTGCCATGGCCACGTCCATGGATGTCTGTTCTTCATGAGTACCGAAGTGCAATTATACTGTTCCGTAGTAGCCCATGCGCTGAAAGATTTGATACGGCAGAATATTATACCCCCCCCGTCCTAAAGTCCCTCGGTTGTCTCCGTGCTCAGTTCTCCACGCGAAGGGGTTCGACGTTCCAGATGCCCTCGGCATACTCGTTGATGCATCGGTCAGAACTGAAGAAGCCCATCCTTGCGACGCTGCGGATACACTTGCTGATCCACTCATCCTGGTTGCGGTAATCGTCGTCCACCATCTTCTGGGTATCGAGGTAGCTCTGGAAGTCATCAGAAACGAGGTAGTAGTCGCCATGGTCACGGACGGCTGCTATCATGGCACCAAAATCGTTGGGCTCGCCAAACATGCCACCCTGAATCGCGTCAAAGACCTTGCTCAAGCCGGCGTCGATCGAGTGGGTGCCATATGTGTGGGCATGGCGCAGGTCTTCCACATCCTCCGACAGTGTGCCGAACAGGAAGATGTTGTCTTGGCCGACCTCGCGAGTAATCTCGATCTGGAAGTCATGTCAATTAGTGTTCCCAAGGAGATGAGTCGAGAGGCTGCTTACGTTTGCTCCGTCGCAGGTTCCAATGATCAAGCCACCGTTCAGCACGAACTTCATGTTGCTTGTTCCAGACGCCCTATACACCTGTTAGATACCGGCCTGCGCTAGAGCGAGGGGCGTTCAACTTACTCGGTTCCGGCAGTGGAGATATGCTCGCTGAGGTCAGATGCCGGGATGATCATCTCAGCCTTGCTGACATTGTAATCCTCCAGGAAAATGACCTTCAACAGGTCGCCAATGTCAGCGTCCTTGTTGACCACGGCACCCACATTGTTGATGAGGTGGATTATTTGCTTGGCCATCCAATATCCAGGAGCCGCCTTTCCACCAAAGATGGAGACACGGGGCAGCTGCTTCTTTCTCTCTTCGACGCTCATGGCCTTGAGGGCCAGGTAGCGATGGATGACGCCGAAAATGTTGAGTTGCTGGCGCTTGTACTCGTGTATTCTCTTGACCTGGACATCGAACAGGGCCGACGGGTTGACAGTCACATCAAGCGTTTGCTTGATGTATTTGGCCAGACGCACCTTGTTGGCGTACTTGATCTCGGCCCACTCCTTCCTAAACTCCGTGTCGTTGAGCGAAAGCTCGAGCACGTTAAGCTTGGTGAGGTCCTTCAAGAACTCGTGGCCCCCTGTCTTGGTGGCGATGAGGTCCGACAGGCGCGGATTTGCCTGGTGCAGCCATCTGCGCGGCGTGATTCCATTTGTGACGTTGGTAAATTTGTCGGCACCGAATATGGAAACGAAGTCCTTGAAAATAGTTGTCTGGATGAGGTCCGAGTGAAGCTCAGCCACACCGTTGACTTTGTGCGAGCCAACGATGGCCAGGTACGCCATACGGACCATCTTGGGCTGGGACTCCTCGATGATGGAAACTCTTGTTAATATGTCACGATCATTCGGGAAACTCTTCTCGACACTTTGCAGGAAAAACAAGTTGATGTCGTAAATAATCTGCAGGTGCCGCGGCAGAAGGTGCTGCATCAACCCGACGGGCCACTTCTCGAGAGCCTCAGGGAGGACTGTGTGGTTGGTGTAGCCAAACTGTTGTCTCGTCAATATCCACTGAAACAAGAAGCGAAAGTCACCAGGTCATCTTGCACTTACAGTCGATGTGACGATCTTCCATGCCTCGTCCCATTCGAGACCCTCCGTGTCGATCAAGATGCGCTGCAGCTCGACGATAGCAAGCGTAGGGTGGGTGTCATTGAGCTGGATAGCGACCTGGTCCGGAAACTCGCTCCAGGCCCGCTTTGACTTCTTGAAGCGCCGGACGATGTCGTAGAGCGAGGCAGACACCCAGAAGTATTGCTGCTTGAGACGTAGCTCCTTGCCGCGGTCCAAGTTGTCGTTGGGATACAACACGGCACTGATTGTTTCAGCCCTCTGCTGGTCGGCCACCGAGCTTTCATAGTCTCCGTTGTTGAACTTCTGGAAGTCGAACTCGCCACTGGAGGCCTTGCTGGACCAAAGTCGCAGGTTGTTGGTTGAGGGGGTGGCGTAGCCGGGAATGGGCATGTCATAAGCGACAGCTGTTACAATCTCGCCGCCCTCCCAGTGCGCAACCGGCTTGCCATTCTCATCCTGGCTCTTTCGGACGTTGCCATAGAATTGGATCTTGTGCCTTTGGTCAGTGCTTGTTCGCCGTCTCACGGGCCGTTCAGAATGCGGCAACTCACGTCGACGGTCACATCATGACGGGGGAACTCCCACGGGTTGAAGTCGAGCCAGTAGTCAGGAACCTCGACTTGGTAGCCATTTATGATCTCCTGCTTGAAGATACCGTATCGGTACCGCAGGCCGTATCCCCAAGCAGGGTAGTTCAGAGAGGCCAGACTGTCAAGGAAGCAGGCGGCCAGTCGGCCAAGACCACCGTTACCCAGAGCTGCGTCGTGCTCTTGCGAGATGATGTCTTCGATACGAAATCCAAGATCCTTCACGCCCTCTACATACCCGAGTCAGCGTCTGCCAGTTGTTACGCCTAGCGGTTGAGCTAGGCCAGGCTCTTTCGTACGTACCCTTGGCAGTGTTCTTCATGCCGACATTGAGTATGGCGTTGTCCAGGGCACGGCCCATAAGAAACTCCAGACTGAGGTAGTAAACACGTTTGCTGTCGGCAAACGTCTGGCGCTGCTGGGTTTTGTTCCACTCGGTAATGAGACGGTCGCGAAAAGCCAAGCTCGTTGCCGAGTAGGCGGCGCCCTCATCACAGTTGAACAAGCTTCGCGCGAGGGTTGTCTCGACGTGGCGGACAAACTCCTTCTCGAAGCCGTCCTTGTCGGTAAAAGGCTTGACTTGATGCTTGGTCCAGGCCGCGCGCTGAGGCTCAGGGATCGACGCTACGAAGAATTTCACGTCAGTAGCTACTCCGGACCGTGTGCTTCGCGCGTACGCAATGCCATGGGCGATCTAAAGAGCATGCTAGATTTGACAAGCCGCAGGCAAATCCCGCGATTCGACCACAAGTTTAGGAGGAAGCACGTCACGCAGTCGGCGCGAGACAGAAACGACGAGGAGGAGAAGGTGAAAACAAAAAGGCGAGGCAGGGGATAGGAGAAGTGGGGGGTTACCCTCAACGCTCTTCACCTCACCAGCACCAAAACCGGTGTAGGTGCGCTTGTGCTTGGGGCGCGAGATGCCAGCAGGACCGACAGAGCCAACGATGTCGACGATGGGAGCTCCTGGGGGGCGCACGTCAGTCAATGATCTCGTCTTCTGCACAGGAATACCTACCCATGGAGGGGCGTCGCTCTCTGGTGGGAAGGCGCTGCTCGGAAGCCATGACGGGCGGACAATGACCGGGGTTTCCCGAGTTTCCGAGCTGGGCTGGACCGACAGGGCTACGAAGGAGGGTAGGGACGGGTTCGAGCCTCCCGAATGAAGCTGTCTATAGGTATTAGTATCTGCTCGAGCGCCCCAACACGCACCCCGTCCGCAGACATAAGTCGCGATACGCGCGCACTGGTAGCCATGGCACATACAATTAATTGGTCGCTTCCTACCGGGGTGCCGGCAAATGGAGCAACCGCTCGGTAAGCTCGCCCGGGTCTGAATGAGGGGGCGGGGTAGGAAACTGCAGGTGGCACGGAAGCACGGAAGGAGACAGGATGGAGTTGCTGGAATGGGAAACAGCGAGCTTCGGATCAGGAACAAAGCAATCACCCTGGGGTCGGGAGTTCCTAAGGAAGAAGGAACAACGAGGGCTTCCTCGGAGGGGGAGGGGAGTACTTAAAGCAAGACGCAAGCTCTCGACGGCAAGGTGTTGGCGGATTGGTCAATGGGATGGAGGGGGTTGCCAGGCACGATGGTGTGATACGAAAGGGGGGCACCTCATGTAAGCCGGTGCAATAAGCGTCATGACGAGAATCATGTGTTATTAACCCTCTCCAGCTCTAGCTTCCCAGCTCCCCAAGTCCCAGCTTCTTGGGCCTGGAGTTGGGAATAGACCCGGAGAGAGCGACCATTAACCTAAGGCAAGCAACGCCACGCGCGAATGACGAAGAATGGGAAGTGAGTGGCTTGGATGGGACAGCCATCCCATCTCGCTTCCACGTAGAGTTTCCATAGCTGGCTGCCCGCCAGTGATGCCTCGTCCTGCTGCTTGCTTGCCCACGGCGACCGCCGTGGCAGACGCCGCCTATCTGCTGTTCTCCAGTCCGCGATGCTCCATCTTTCCCGGCATCAATGGATCCATGGATGTGTGTTGTTGTGGGTGGATGCCGTGGACTTACACGCACCCACCCACCCACCCATACATCTTACATGCCACCCGAGGTAGGTACTTTCGCTACATGTGTTCACGCCTCTCCGCGTGCCTCATCACGTCTCCAGGTTGGTGCATACGTGTGTCTCCATGGAGGGTGGTGCTGCACCCGAGCTGCACGACCGACACCGGTTACTTGATTTTACTTTATACCTGTAGGTCTGTATATAACCCATGCAAGAAGCACCTAGAGGTATGTACCTGAGCTGTGGAGAGCTGTAGGTAGCTTCCCCCCTCCCTGCTGTCAGTCAGACGACCTTCGACTCAACTAGGCAAGCCGCCGTTCATACTAACAAACCGGCTCTTGATATCCATGCTGCTCGGGCCCATGCGGGCAAAGCCCGTTTGACCCGCTGCGCGCCGCACCATCACCACTATAATGCTGGAACCCATAGGTACGAGAAGAATCTGCCTACCTGCCTGCTTGAGCAGATGTCCATCTGCCACGCACAGTTCTGTTTATCTCGGGTTACCTCGATGCATAGGTGGGACGCGTTGGACCGCCTGAGTACCCGGGCACGCATGACTAGTACGTAACCCAAGATGCAAGCAGATGCTGACTTCGAAACCTCTACGGAGGAGCTGGATAACTAGGCTGGTAGGTAAGTCCTTTACCTAACGGGTAGACTAAGCTGGAGGGGGGCGCAGAGTGCGGGGTATAAACGGGCTCCACCAGCCCGTGTGGGAGATCGCCTAAATTGTGGGATCGGGATTCTCGTTGGCTCCATCTCGTTCGAGATTCTCAGGCCATTTATCCTTGGCCTCAACGTCGACGACAATGAGCCGGGTTGAGGGCCTGTCCAGCATCGTGATAAGATAAGAGAGAGAGAGAGAGAGAGAGAGAGAGAGAGAGAGAGAGAGAGAGTGTGTGTGTGTGTGTGAGCGTGAGCGTCCCGGCAGCCTCCCATAAACCCGGCCGTTAAATGGTCCGTCTTATACGGTAGCCGTCAACCCAGCAAATAGCCTACACCGCCGGGGAGGGGCGATGCAGTTCCAAAGACAAAATACCAAGCAAGTGTTTGACGCGTATGCACACCTTGGGACACTCTACTCCTTGGGCCGCACACTCCCCTGCATCCTAAGCATCATGCCAGCGGGCAAGACGCTGACTCGATCTCTTACTCAAGGGAGGATGGATGGCCCTCTTTCGTCCATGGCCGGCCACCCGGCGCAATGACACGAGAATGATAGAAGCGTCCCCCCTCCCCCCGACATGCCCGGGACGCCTTGGCAGCAGCTGTCTGCATGCGCCGTTCCACCCACACACTCGTACACCCGAACGCACAATGTGCATCTATGCAGCCTCGACTGTGGGTTGGGCCACCATAGGCTTCTGTCCAGAACCGCCTTCATGCTGATTTGCTGGCTGCCTCCACCTGCAGTGCCATGACGCCTTTGGTGCTGCATCCTTCCAACCTGTCTCGACGCCCACGGCCACCACACATATCGGCCCCTATACCCTCGTGACCAAGCTTCAGCTCCCCTCCTTGCTACGGTTTTATGGCCCATCGACCACCACCAGCTGCCGGCTAGTCAGCCACACTTTCCGTCTCCCGTATTGGCGGCGGGCAGAGCCCACGCCCAGGCCGATACGATCCAGCGAGCAAGTCGGCTGTACCTACCGAACCTGCGTCCTGTGGTGGAACACGTAATTAATCACGTACCCCCAGGGAGTAAACTAAAGCATGCTATGAGCAGTGGCCGAAGTAATCAGAGGTACCACGTTGGCAGTGTCTCTGGTGAACCTCCTCGCATCACTCGAGGCTCAAGCGCCCTGTCCATTGCTTGTGGTAGACTTGTTATATACTGCTGATTGGTCACCCGCATGCCTGATATAATATAGCCCCCATTGCCGCTTGCAGAGCTTTCTTCACCCAGGAAGATTTTCTTCGACCGCCCCAACCGCCCGACCAGTACGAACAGTGGTAATTCGTCATGTGACCACCACAAGAAGCTTCAGCTGGTTGATCCATATCCCGCGTGGTCAGATATCCAATCCCGTGGTGGCCGCGGGGCTATCGTGGACGTCCCGGCCCCTTTCTATTCATAAGTAAATGTATGCGTGTCAGTGCAATGCAGGCGCTGGACCAGGAACGCCGCGCCAAACATCATTGTAGTAATGAAAACCCAACAATTGCCCCCCTAAAAGAAAAACGCCTGTCCAATGCTGAGGTAGGCGTTTAAGCCCATCGCTCTGTGAAGAGATGAGAGACGGCAGTCAGTGGATCTAGATGCCAATGAAAGGTGTGTGTGTGTGTGTGTGTCAAGGCATTAGAGTATGCCCGAGTCTTTGAGTGCATTATTAAGGATGGTTTCCTTCACGGCCGCGAAGACCAGTCGAATGTTAGAAGTGTCGGTGGCTTGGGTTAAGCTACATTGTCTGGTCAGCCGCGTCACTTTGGTTTCAAGCAGCTCTGCTGCGAGACTCGGCTTACTGAGGGTAGAGGTTCAGGTGAGCCCTGTTAACCTGGTTGAACCTCCACAGCAAGTACTTTGCTGCCTTGTTGACGTCGTTGCCCCCTGAGTAGTCTGGGAAATAATTGCCCAAAGGTGACCTCGGCAATTTCACCTTGAAAATGTCGACTTTGTTGAGGAACAGAATCAGGCTCGTTCGCATGAACCACCTGGAGTTCACGACCGAGTCGAACAACAGCAAGCTCTCCATCATCCGGTTCTAAGCCATCGTCAGCAACACGGGGATACCGTACAGCAACAGACAATAAGAAGCGGTCATACCTGATTACTCTCCTCCAAGAGAACCTGGTCGTACTCGCTGAGTGCCACACAAAAGATAATGGAGGTGACGTTTTCAAAGCAGTGTATCCATTTTTTGCGCTCGCTTCTTTGACCACCCACGTCAAACATGCTGAGTAGTACGCGTCAGCAGGTGACCATCGTCATACCTTCACGCTGCTCACTTACTGGATACTTAGCGCTCCCATCTGGAACCGAGTCTCGTAAATGCCCGTCGTTTTGGTTCGGGCCCGAAGGACATCCATTTCGTTGGGCAGGTAGTCCGGCGTGCAAATTCTCGAAACTTCGTCAAAGAAGCTGCTCTGGGCGTCAGCATGTACTTTTGCAGCCGTAGAAGGAACCGCTTACTATCCGGCCGAGTCCATCAAGTAGAATTCGGTCTGGTGTTCCATCAAACGCTCGATGCAGGGGTCACTCCATATCGCCTGAACCGCAGCGCCCACTTTGGGCTCGATATGCGCCGAGGGCCCCGACTCCACTGAGTAGTTGAGCAAGTATTCGGCATGTTCTTTGTTTTCCTCGTTGCTCGGTGCGACGTCGAATTGCTCCATGGCGTTGATGACGGCCTTGGCGCATTCGATCAAGTTTTTGAAGACGGTGGCACGGTAGTTGTACAGCTCATCGTCGGAGTAGCCCTTGAGGTGAATGATCTTCATTTGTTTGACGATAGTCGACTTGCCACTCTCCCCAGAACCTGCCCAGTCAGTACGCTGCACACGGTGGCGGCGCCGATGTCTCCAACTCACCAAGAAGCAGGATTTTGCATTCTCGCCGTAACCTCTTAGAATCTTCGTCTAGAACCCTGTCGATCGCCTGGCTCCGTTTCTTTTGCTCCTCCTCTTCGTTGCTCGTGCTCATGCAAGCTCCCATGGCTGCAGAATAGCTGATCGGAAAGCCAGTGTTTGGCCTCATTCACGGTGACGCGCACGGCCCGTCTAGACTTGCACTGCCAACCAGAGTTGCAGGTTGTCGGTTCTACAGGTGCATCGCCCAAGTCGCGTCTCCCACCGCTCGGCGATGCGAGGTTGCCGGGCCTGGCAATGTCGCCCAGGACGCGCGCCCGGGATGATGAAGGGCCAGCCTGAGTCGTGACAAAAAGGCGGCGTCGAGCTTAAGTGTTTCCGGGTGGTAATCGGCCTCTTCGGATTCAGAGCTCGGCGATGGGTATAACTGGGTGCGTATCGTCGTTCGCCGTGGGAGGAGTCGGTCGGAGAGTGAGACCGATCTGCGACGGAAAAAAGCCTTTTGTCCAGCTGGTCAATCAACCGAAGGACAAGCAGTGCCGAGGCAGAGGCGGGAAGGCGGACTGGGAAGGTAGATGGAAGAGAAGAGACAAAGGCAGAGGAGGAACAGGGAGTAGCGCAGCGCAATGGCATCCATTCGGCCGGACCAAGGTGCTGTCTTAGCCTGGGTTTTTAGAAGGACTGCCGATCCGATGAAAGCGACGATGGTCCACACCGGAGCATCCCACGCAGCGAATCCACTTGAGTAGGCTACCCCAGTCCGACGTTTCGAAGCTCGGTGCAATTGATAGGTTGCCAATAGGTACCTATGAGGATGGGCGACGAAAGCGCGAACATACCGGTGGGAGGGCCAGTCGGCCGGTCCGTAGCAAAGTAGCCCACAGACGCAGAAGTGAAGAGTAAGCAGGCAGGCTGCGTGGAAGAGCGGCAGCAGTCGCAGCGGCGGCGGCAACGGGTAAAGCAGGCGGTGGTGGCTCAGTGGAGGGACAGGGCAACCGGCAAACAAAGCGGGAATAGTCTAGTCAAAGCGCTGTTGGTGGATAGCCGGGCGAGCCAGGGCTGTTTTAGTTGGACAGGTCGGTAGTGTGGGTGCTGGTACTCGAGGGCGGGCCGGTCGTGGGTTTGCCGTTCTGTGCCACGTCGTTGTGGCGGGCTCGATCAGATATCAGAAACGCCTGCCTGGGAAGCAGCTACGGTCGACGACGGGGAGATGGCGAGTCCTGGGTGGGCATCGGCGGGATGGGGAAGAGGGGAGAAATAGTCTTCGGGTAGCTGTCGGGAGTCCAATCAGCCATGCGCTGATGACGGTGAATGGCGATCAACGGCCCAAGGACGGGGGGGAGGGGGGGGGGCAGAATCCCCGGAAAGAGCTGATGGGCGGACGACTCGAGTAGACGGGCCAGTTGATTCGCTGTCTGCCGCGCGCGCTCTCGGTAATGGTGCTCAACCAGGCCCCTACGACCGGGGGGTATTGGGGGGGGGGGGGGGGGGCAGGGGGAGGCTGGTGAAGATGTTGCAAAGCAGGCGATGCTTCAACGGCAAGAAGGGATGGATCGGGAGGCAGTGTCCGTTATGTGGGAGGCGACGATGAATTAGCTGAAAGGCAAAAAGCGCTCACTTCGATCAACGGGACGAGGGTTTTCCCCTCCTGGGCGGTGGCCGCTTCTCTTGTGCCGTAGGCAGATGGGCAGAGGGGCAGGACTCGTTTAACCTTAATAGTAACGAGGGTTCATCATTGCATGTGCTGGCCGTGCCGGGGGAAGGGGGGGGGGAGCCTGGTCGTATGGATGTCGTCCCGTGTGTGTACGAATGCATGGAAGGATGTATAGCGACTGTTACGAGATCGGTACTCCGTACATGGGAATTCGATGCGCCTCGAGGGGGGGGCAGGACTCTCAAGCAGCAAGCCGTCCGAAATTGGGCCTTCGGATGCTGAGGTGAGGGAGGGCAGGGAAGTCCGGAAGAGGTAGACCTGGCATTCTCGTCTCATGGCCCTCGCCATCGTCGGCGTCGGCGTCCCTCCACTGCGGTCGCGCAGCCTGCCTTGTCTTCTCCGTAATTTCTTGGCAGCAAAGAAATGGATCCGCTGAAGTTTGTTATTCATTCGTCACCGCGTCTGCTCCTGCCCCTACACACATGCTTACGGAAAATGCAGGGCTCTCTTGCTCGCTCGCTCTGGCCAAGAAAGAGAGGCTCATCAAAGCGCAGGGCGCCCTGCTTCCACCACGCATACACGTGCGTCGACCCAGGGCAACATGGGTATCCATTCGATCCTTTGACTGATGAGCGCCCTAGCGAGTTCCACATATGAACCACGTTTGATCTCCCTCTGCCCCAAGCTTTTCAGATTGCACGGCTGGCTTTGCGCGGCAGTTCCAGGGGCCGATACTCCATCTGATTGGAACGTTGCCCAGATTGCCCTCAGCCCTGGGACTATTGGGCATCTATAACATACGCAAAAAAAGAAAGCAGTCGTCATTCGCCGTGCCTACATACCACGAACCGACCTGGCGATCCTGCGAGGTGACCGGATGACACGGGATCCGTTCGTAGACTACCATCCAGTTGTGTGGTCATCTTGTTATCAGACCTTGGCAGCGATGGATTTCGCACCTTTTGGGGGGGGGGGGGGCGGCACAGCGCTCTGGATTTACATAGTGCGGTTTGTACAGACCTGCCGCTTGCGCGCGTTGCAAGATCGAGAGAGGGAGCCAGACGTAGGCATATGAGGTGGCGAGTGGGTTACAAAGTACACAGGAACCAGGCAGCCCGGTTCTGGAGGGTTTCCATGTCCCCGCCTGCCGCAGTAGGCAATTGGAAGATGGCCAGCGGGAATGCGACAGTGCGATTGTCCACAAGATCAAGCTGGAGCCGAGAAGCAGATCGCAGCACCGGTGGGGCCTTGGCGGTGGCTGGGATGACCTCTTGTTTGCCTGAGCCAATAGGTGGTTTGTCTATACTCCGTACAGAGATACACCCTCTGCCTGGCGAGCACCTGGAGCTGAGTAACTATCTCCCTGCCTGCCTCAGGGAGGCACGCATTGTCAAGCTCATTGCGGCCGTGGCGAAGAGGCTTGGGAAGAAACTCCCAGCGCTCGTCCTTCCCCTGCCCCCGAGGGCCCCGTCCATCGCAGTGGACTGGGTGGAGTTCGACTGTCCGAAGAAGCCGACAAGGCTGTTCGTTCGAAGAGGAGGATGAAAGTCCTGCCGGTGCAGACGGGCATCCGACAGGTCGTCTTGAATGCCCGCCCCAGCCACTCGCCAGCATGGGTTGCTTGAAGATCACTGGATCCATCCGCCAGGGGCCTAGCGACACAAACTGCAAAGGGACGGCAGGGGTTTTCAGCTTCGCCTGGTTCGGTTTTGTCCCCGAGTATTCCTCCACCCCGAGTCGAACCCAATGGAATGGGCGAACTTGCTGGCATGTAGGTAAGAAGTAGCGTGGCAGTCACCGTGAATCCGAATATCCATCCATCCATCCACGGCCGTGGGGTTTGCGGGTCTCACCCCGCCCACGGCCACCGCGTTGCTGCCGCTTCGCAAGGTTCAACTTGGTTGCTCGTCAAGACAATGAAGCTTCAAATCCGCACACCAGGTACCTCCAGCGCCAGAAGCTTTTGTCGCTTCCCCCATACGGGGATGAGCAAGCCACCACCTTGACGATGGCAGTCGGGCCAGCCCGGCCGAGATCGCAGGCACAGCCTGGTGTTATACTTCTTTACCTGCAAGCTAGGGTGCGCACATAGCGATCCAGTCTTCCGCGGAAGCTCTTCCATGGCTGCCGTTCTACGACCGCCCCTTCATGACAAGACAATATGGCAGTACTTGGCTAGCAGTAGGTGACAACGCAACGGCACCTGGGCACGTGGCAGGCGTCGACCCCCCAAGCAGAGGCGCCGCCCCGGCGGTTGTGTGTTTCAACCCAGCCTGTCGTGTCAGAAATCCGATCGGGGCATGTTCAATGGGCGCTTGTGTCTCGGGCCCATAAAGCATGGATACTTGATAATAGTACGTATGTGTGTCGTATGTACTTCGCGCCATACGCCCGGCTGCATAGCCCGGCTTGATTCAGCGGGGCAGGGTGCAGAGTTGTGTTTCCAGAAACCCGACGCCTACAAACACACCCCGGCATCTGCATCGCGGAGATATCCTCGAAAGCCTTGCTTGCATAGTATGGGCCCCCTAGCTCGTGCATATGCTGGCCCGCTCAATTTGCACAACTTTGTCAGGCTGGCTGTGAGATGACGGCTATTGTTCCATTTCCTCCAGCTTCTCCAGCTTCTTGCATCAATAGACCCGGGCCGGCGCACTGGCCGAAATTAGAGGGGCACGCAGGCAGGTTAAGCTCGCCAGGCTCGCTGTTCCGTACGCGAAGTACGTAAATCTGTAAGTACCTTTGCCTACCTACCTCTTACCTCAGGTATACGTTAGACTTTTGTCGCAGTACGGCCATCCCGGCGCGGACTCGACGCGAACGCACGGTTGAACTCTCCAGGGAGCGACACTTGTCATCCAGCCAATCTCGAGTTAAATCTGGAGCGGCGCCGGATCCTCGCTGTCCGTGCCGTTGACAGCAACTCTGTTGCGCATCCGGGCTCTAGCCCCAACGGCCAAAGGCTTCTTTCGTCTGGAACTGGCAATGTTCGCGAAGAAAAGTACCAGCAAGGGGGGCACTACCCGAGGTTGTTTCACGTGGCAAATTGGATTTTCCCGTTTTGCGTGAAATGTCGACCGCTGGGCCTCGTGGTTGTGAAGGGGCGTTTCTCTGCCTTGCCCCCGCGCGCGCGCCTCCGCGCCTCCCGTGCCAGCTCATGCCAACGACGATGTGTCCCAATGTCCGATTGTCGACCCAGGGATCCAGGGCTTCTTTCATTCCCAGGTCAGGCTCAGAGTCCTGCTTTCAGCTGTCAGCACGAGGGTGGGTATCCAGCCCGTCAGTTTCGCAACCGTCCATTTTCATCTGTCCGGACACCCTGTTTGTACTTCGTATATCCTTTCGCTCATCGCCACCATTCTCGGGTGCTTTGCTCATCATGAACAAGCCCCAGAGCCTGAACACGCATGGGTTTAACCCTACCACCGGAACGCGGCAGCCCCGAGAGTTCGCCCCGTCGTTACCTGGTATCAACCCTGGCTCACCATACTCCGCAGAGAAACTCAAGGTAAATCCTATGCCCGTATTGCATGGTCCCGATCAAGCGGTTGAAGCATGTTATTTCAGCTGGCAACATCAGTCGAGCTCCGTTTGCCCTTACGTCAGCAGAAAATCGCGTTCAGAGCCATCCTAAAACAAGCTCATACCACGAAATCTTAAAGGGCACCTATCAATGTCGAACATGCTCATGGTTGGCTGGCATGGATGCATTGTACTCCAATATTTGAGCATATGGCTGTGGCCTTTCGTACACTACGCTGCAGAGACTCGCCCGTCTTGCCAACATGAAACCTTTTCTCGGTGATACGCCTGCTGGGCATCCATTCTCGGAACCGAGTCGGGCGTCCAGAATACCAAATTTTGGTCGTTGCGGCTGGCGACTGGTGTCTCGACAGGTCGCGCCCAAGGACAAAGAGCGATATAGTTCCCAAATCCAAGTGGAATGATATGAACCAAATTGTCAAGGCTAATACACTAGGAGACGACATGGGACTTTGCCAACATTTGGCTGAACATTGCGCCAATGCCAACCCGGCGACAGGCTCTCTGCGGCCATTTCTTCAGCATGTGTGAGGCCTCTGTATTCGGTTTTACAGCTATGCGTTGCTTGTGGTTGCAAGAATCAAGAGGAGAATGCTCACACAGCTGTAGCCGTTTCGGAACAAGTATAACTACCTAGCTTCGTTTTTTACCGCCTTCAGTGTGGGAGGTAAGAAAGTCCGTGTTTCTGGAACGTAGTGGTAGTCCCACGAAACGAAGCAGGCAAGCTTGTTGTGCAACTATACCCACAGCAGGACTGGAGTAGTAGCAGTCCGAGACATCGCCAAGACGGAACAAACTTGGTGGGGCTATTGCTATATGCAGTACGTTGATGTCCATGACACTTTCTCGGCATGACGACCAAAATAGAGGAGTGGATAGCCCCTGGCAATCACGCCACGCCACGCCCTAGAACACAGAGGTCATATGAGGGATACCTCTGGTCCGGATCCATATCGGTGTTCCGCGCTCTCTTCCCGAGGCCTCGTTTTTCCTTTGGATTGACTGGATACCTATATTAACGGCTGTGGAAACTGCAGGAGGCGTCCAAGTTGACGGGTGCTGGACGCTGAAGGGGCGCAAAGAAGCAACGATTGGTAGCCACAGATACCCAGCAACCCGGTCCGTGGGCATTCACTGAATGCTCGGGTCCAAATAGCTACTTCATCTATCTCTAAGACTTTAATCATGGAAGAAGATCTTCTGCCGCCAAGTCAGCAGTCTCGGGTTCTCAGGGTTGTCTTGGGCTCGCGTCTCGCACGAATGGGCGGCGCTGGGCGCAATCGGAGGCGTGATTTCGGGGGTCCGATACGCCGAGTTCCAGGCCAGAGTCCCAGTCCCGCCTGGCCTATCCACCTGGCGAAGCAGGACGGCTGCCATGCCCCTGTCGACACAACTGACATGCCAGTTCCTCCGTCGGCTACTGCACCCGCCGCGCGGATACCTCTGTATACTCGACTACTTGGCCGTTGCGCATTTTGGTCCTGGTCGGGAAGCGAGTGTGACCAGCTTGCGGTCATGCGCTTGCGTGGATCAGAAAGTCGGTAGAATGCCCGGTCTTGTTTCCCCCAACCCAACCGCCTGGTCGGGTGCTGACGAGCAGGCGGGGTGCGGCACTATTGCGCACAGGCGGTGGATTGACGATTCCCTGCCCAAAGACCCAGTGGACACGTGGTTTTGTCCACAGCCGATATCCATCCCACCCATCCCGACTTTCAGGCCAATGTCCTGGCGTGTCGATCACGGAACCGAAACCTACAGTGCGCTGGGGGATACCACGTAGACCCAAATTCGGAGGGCGCTCGGGCAGCGACTACTGGCTTCCAGTCGATTGCCGTTTGCAGGCACGTATACATGACGAGGTGGCCTGGCTATAAGGAGTGCTGCCCTAAGTAAGGAGGTACCAGAGTAAATAGAAAGCAGGCAACTAACTGGCTAAGCATTTTGGGTAGGGATAGACCAGGTTGTGGTGCGCGAGATGACTACCTACCTTGGCGACCAACGCTCGCCTCCCCCCTCGCACCGCCCCATGGATGCATCCAACAACGGCTCCCCACATCGACGCGCCGGGAGCTAAGTCGCTTAACGCCCGGTGCCGCTGATTCGGACCCAGGCTTGCCCTCGAGGGCACCCGGCGCTATCAAGGCGATAGCGGGTACCGTGCGACTGGCTGCCTGGGGCTGTGGCCGACTAGAGACACAACAGGCTCGTCATCCAATGGCTTATAGGCCAACGACGGAGGATCAAGTACACCGACGGACACGCACGTCGTACCCACCCGGTTCAGCTCAGGCTGCGCAGCTTGATGCAGAGTCCCAAGCGGGTGCTTCGAAGAGGAGTGGAAGTGTGTCTCGTCCGCCACCCCTCCCTCTTGCCCCAGGGCTCGGTCCCGCGACGCCGGCTGCGCCCCCGCCAGGGCTGAGGGGCCAGGGCGGCTGAGATGAACATGTGTCTGCCTACCGGTGGTGGCGGTCATCAGTCGGTGTGATGTAGCCGACGCTGCAACGGTTCCGTCGTCACGCCCAAAGAAGCGAAATCCTGCTGACAGCCCGTTACGCGCGCGTTGTATCTGAAGGCGCTTCGCTGCCCCCCTCCCACAAGGTGCGACATGGGAACAGCGGGACCACGTATCCTATCCCGGGGGGGCTCTCCGAGAGCTCGAAAGTTGGCGGCAGCGAAATGTGCCACCAAGTCGCCCCAAGAGAGCCACGACGGTCGCGGGCGCAGACGATGTCTCGAGGACCTCGGGCTCGTTTTGACTCTCAAAGAGGGATTGCAGCCACTCGTGTGGGTACCAAATACTAGATGAAAGTGGAAAGTTGCCCAGTACGGCGTATGGGGGCCCCCGTGACATGCCCAACGGGGTATTCGGCAAGCCTACCCGGCTAGCGTCTCCGTTGGCACCGGGGACTGCATTGGGGTACGCCCATACGCGCTGTTGCTCTATGTATTTTGGGTAGGTACGTACGAAGGATGAGATAAGAGGTGGGCGGGCCGGGAGGGATGTATGCAACTTGTTACGCCTATAGCCAAGTGACTAGGCAAGGGAAACCAGTATGCTGGGAGGTCAGCAAGTCCGTGCTCGATGCAGGCCCGTCGTTACCATCTGCAGGTGGACTATAGACAAGAACCCTCAAGACCTAGGTAGGCAGGTAGTTGGGACGGGATTTGGCATCTACGTACATACATACATACGTGTAGGAGGTACTTCCCTCCCCAAGCGAACTTCCCCGGCCTCCATCGATCCATCTTATAGCGCGCCTGGTGGGGGATGTCTCATATGGGCGGCGCCGTGTCGCCCGGGCAAACAATGTTCTTTGGGGGACTCGGCAGAGACACGCCCCCCAAGCCAGGCAAATGAAGAGAGGCCGCAGACGGGCCAGGCCCCTGCCCGTACACTGACTGGCAGCAATGGAGAGAGGGTACTGCCGATCGGCCCCGGTCCCCATGTCTTCTCAGGTGCGCGCGAGAGTGGAGAGGCTCAACGCTCATATCCCATCAAGCCACCCCCGGGAGGGGCCACCGTACTATTAACTTCTTGTTATCTGCCCTAGCCTACCGGCGTGTGACTGGCTGCGGCCGGTCGCTAAACGCGAACTACATGGGATTCAGCCTCGCTAACACCGAGCAAGAGTCATTCTTGTCTGTTCTTCTTGCTTTCTCCCCGCTCGTTGCTCGCACCGGGAGAGGCCAGAAGCGAAGCGCCTTCCCGAGCGACCTGTTCTGTGTCATGACGGCCATCCCGCCTCGCTTCATCATCGAGGTACCACCGCTCGCCATCTCTTCCTCGGGGCTCCGCCAGCGGCGAACAGATAGCGCGTCCCGTCCATTCCGCACCCCGGCGCTTACAGCAGCCTGACGGCCGCGCTCCATCATCGCCTCGCGATGGCTGACGTGGTAGAGCAGCTTGTGCTCGCGCCCTTCAAGGAGATTGCTGAAAAGGCGAAGGCGGCCGTGGAGAACGTCGAGAATGCTGGGGACCAAGCCCCGCCGCTGATGCGCAAGGCCGCCGAGGGTCTAGCCAAGGAGGGGGATAGAGCATTAACGAGGATTGGGCCGCTTTGTACCCGGAACTATGAGCAGTATGGCGCCAACTTTGTGGATGCGATCAAGGAGCATGGTGAGACCTGGCCGCTGCGGCCCTTGGCCCCGAAACCTTGGTGGCATCGGAACTAACGGGCCAACCCCCGCAGACGAGATCGCACAGTACCGCAGGGAACTCATGGGTCTGCTGTGGGATTTCGACGACTACATCACGGTTGAAGAGTACGATGGGGACAAGTTCGAGCAGCTCCGCGGGGCCTCCAGGCAGGCCGCCCCCAAAATCGTCGACATACTGAAGCGGATGAAGCTCGCGGAGCCAGAACGTCCTGCGTACCCCACGCTGTCGCCCAAGAGCCTCTCTGTTCGCGCGCCAAGCATCGCAAGCGGGAGCTCGCTGACCCTAGGGGAGGCGCCTCCCGCCGAGGGGTCGGTGCCCGGCACTCCTTCGGCTGGAGCCGAGCTGGATAGGACGACCTCGCACCCGCCGGGCACCTTCACGCACCCCTCCGATCCGCCTCCGCCTCGGCCGCCGTCGGCTAACCCGTGGCAAGTCGGCCACCCTCCGGGGCCCCCGTCCGACGCTCTCGATGTGCCGTGGGACGAAGGGTCGGCCCCAGCCCCAGAGCAGCGCCCCGACGGGGTCGCCGACTCCCCAACCCTGCCTGCTGCACAGCCGAGACGACCCGCTCTGTCCACCGAGGACAATGCGGCCCAGGGGCGGTCTTCTTCCTTGACACACATCGTGATGTCTGTCGACGACGCTACGGAGCGGATGCAGGGCGCGTCGGCCAGCAGCCGGGCCAGGGCCAACTCTGCAGGCCAGCGCCCCGTCAGCCCATGCGATACTCGGCGGTTGTCGGTGCAGTCATTCGACTCTCCCGTCAGTCCCACCCAACCCAGAGGTTCGCTGCAGTTCCCCTTGGCCACGGACGCGATACCCGAACACAGCGCCGTGGGAAGCCACCCACACTATCCCACCTGGGGAAGTTTCCCGACCCAGTCGCAAAGATACTCGTCCTACATCCCACCACCGTCCAGGACGTATCAGACATCCATCGATTCGTTTGATTCGTTTTTCGACACCCTCGGAGCCAAGGATTCGTCCGGGGTGGGGGGCCCGGCACAAACTCCCACGAGCCCCGTGGATCCGCCAGCTGCTGCCCAGCCAGCGCACTCTGCCAAGCGACCATCTTCCGAGCTCGACCGTGCTCACGCGATAGAAGCAAATGACCCAGCCGGCGACGCATTCCTGCGAGCTCCCCAGCCCGTTGCGGGACTGGAAGTCGTGCCACAGCCGGCGGTCCCTCAGCGGTACAGCGACCCGGGTATCATACCCGTGGTCTCGGAAGAGCCTGATGCGCCCCATATGCCGCCCAGAAAGCCCGACTGCAGCATCGGCCCGCATGGCTCCTTCTACAAGTGCAAAGGGTTCTGCAAAGGCGCCGAGAGCGCAGTGCGTGGCGAGGCGGGCTACAAGAGGATGAAGCGGCCTATGGGGGTGGGTACTTCCCCAACATGCATGCTTGGAGCGGTGCTGACCTGATCCGACAGGGCTTCTCGACCATGATTGTGGCCAAGTGCCACACGTGCTCCTTTGAACTCGATTACAGGGCGGTCGAATTGGACATGAAGAACGAACGTGAGCGCCTCCTCTGGGACGCGATTTGGATCTCGGGATGCTGACCGGACCGACAGCGAGCGGAAACCATTCCAGTGACGGCATTCGCTTCCGCTTGAGGTTTCTTTGGAAAAGCCATATTCATTGCAAGTACGTCGACGAGCAGCTCTTCGGCTGCATCTTCTGCATCAAATCGGGCAGCACTCTGGAGGAAAGCGACGCCACCGTGTTCCTCAGCCAGAAACAGCTGTTCAGCCACCTGGCCCGCCACCCGCGCCCCCTTCCCATGGTCTCCGGCTTCGCCATTTTCGAAGGGGACAGGATCCCCGCTGCTCAGAAGGACGACTACGACCTGTGGTTCACCTGTGCACCCGTGGCATCCCAAATGCAGGGCATTTCTCCCGAGGTCGGCAAGTTGCCCGCCGCGGTTGCCACCGAGACCCGGAAGATGGCGCATGGCATCCTGCGAGCACCCCCGGATAGGGCTCCCGTTCTTCAGTATGCCATCGGCGCGCGGATCGTGGGCATCGAATTTCCGGCGAGGTACGAGGGCAAATGGGGCATAGGCTGGCACGACGGCATGTACGGTGTTTTTGAAGTCGACACCGTACGCCTCGAGGCACCCCCTAGGAACGAGGTACGCATGCATGGGTCGAGCAACATGCAGGCGGTGGCGAGATGGCGGTTCCGCCAAACGGGTGAAGGCAACTGGCTCAGATTCGACAAGGGAGACGTCATCAAGAACATCAGCTGTAGGCCCTCGCTTGCCCTCGCTGCCAAGTAGCCGGGGATCTGCTGCTAACACGCGAACCCAGGGGCTTACACCGACCACTGGTGCTGGTCAGGGACCTCGTCCAAAAATTGGGGCATCTTTCCCCAGTCGCATATTGAGCCCAACACGCTCAGTGACAAGGCGCCAAGCGACAGCAGCAGTTTTACGAGCGAGTGGAAGACGCCTCTCTCCCCGTTCCGTAGCCGAAACAGTGATCGTAAGTTGAGTCGCGGCACCGACCCTTCTTCTCTTGCTCTGGTTATTGATTAGGTGTCATTCTTTTCCTCCTCTGTAGCACCAGAATCCCCACCTATCCGCCGCGTCACGACTGGGAGCAAATTACAACGTCTGTTCGGCGGCACAGACAATGGTGACATGGCCGTTTCCTAGGCATGGTCGCCAAGTGGGAAGAGGAGGAGGGAGGTGGTGGTACGATGGGCCCGTGAAAGGGAAAGCGGCTCTTCTGCCCTGGCCAGGCCACGGCCGACGGATATTTTTCTTTGAAACTTTGCATATATATACCCATGGCTCCCCCCCCCCCCGTCCTTCGTTTCCAGCGACGATTTGCTACCCTGCAGCTCGGCGGCCCGGGTCCGCTGAGCGAGCTGTACTCCATAGAAGGCGTGTCTTTTCGTTATATACTATACCGGCACATGTGTGCTTCAACTTGGATCGTCGGGGTGATGCCGTGCGAGCGTTAACGGGGACAGAACCACGTACAATGAATGACAGCCACTCGGGGTGCCGTCTACACGTGTCCGCCTGAGTAGCACATTATCACACAGTCACTCATTTCCGCGCCGGGGCTCTGCTTCCCACCCAAGCAGGGCCGCACGGGTTCTCACGCCCAGCTCCCGACTCCGTGCCTGCTTCCTTGTCCTCTCCGCCCGCGAGTCGTCCCACCCCGTTGGTATATGGGCGCGGAAGAATCCGGACAAACCCAGGCATCCCATCTTTCCCGACGGGGAAACAACTTGAGCAAACCCGCCCGGCAGCCCGTGCCGGTCGCATCGCAAGGACCGCCGCCTACGGCTGGCAGCCAGAACAGCGAGGGCGACAACGACGAAGAGGGCGTGCCCGATCTGGGGCCGGAGGAGACCTTGGAAATGCCTGGTTCCAGCCCGGGGGGCCCAGCTCCTTGTGAATTGCATTCATTACTACTTCTTCAACCCGCGTGTCCAGAGAGCGGGCTCCTCCACACGGGGGGGCGGCGGTATTGCATTCTCGGTGAAACGTGACGAACAGCCGCCCTCCAGACCCCGGAACTCCACGCCGTGCAGGTAATTAATTCTAGTTGTTGTACAGTGCCGTTTCCCTTATACCATGATGCGCCTGAGACCCTCGGTCCCGCCCAGCACCCGCCGCCCCGTCACGGGGCAGCGACCCTGGCCGCTCTCCCACTTGCCTTCCCGGTCGACCATGAACTCCTCCTGCCGAGGGTGCGACCCGTCGACCCACCTGTGGACGCACGTGTAACAATAGACGGTGCCGGTTTGGCAGGCCGTGGGCGTCACAATCTCGCCCTCGCAGATGGGGCACGCGTCCGAGTCTTGGGGCGTTGGGACGGTGTAGATGGGCAGCAGCGAGGCGGCGGCAATGGGCGCGTTTTCAGCATGGCCCGGCTCCGCCTCCTTCTCCTCCCGTGACTTTTCCGGGGCGTCCCCGGCCTTCTCGCTCTTGGGTGGGGCCTGCAGGCCTGGTTTCGACAGGCCGCTGATGACGGGCGGCGGCAGCTCGAGGTTCTCCGCCGCCTTGCGCGTCAGCTGCTTGGCAAAGTCGGAGGCGTACCACCACTCGAGGAACTTGAGCGCAAATATGCTGGTCGGCAGCAAGACGGACAAGCTACTCAAGAGACGAGGACCCAGGGTCCTCGGCGAGAAGAAACTAGCACTGGTTCCGGCGGCGGGCGCCGTTCCCAGCGCAGGTGCTTCCAGCGCCTCGAGGGCTTTGAAGTCGGCCATATTCATGCGCCGCACGCGCGTGCCGATGAGCCACATCAGGGGGCTGTGGTATTTGGTCCCATCAAACAGATAGGCCAGGTTGAAGGCCAGCACAGCGAAGCAGTAGCCGGCGTGGACCGAAGGGTAGATATTCCGGATGAACCAGCGGTAGTAGTGCATGATGCGCTGCCGCACGGTCGGGTGGGCGGGCATGCGTGTGTAGGCGGCGCCCAGCAGGGCGCGGGGCGCCTCGATCTCGTGGCTCTCGTCCAGCTTGCGCTTAAGGTAGGGCACGCCGACGGTGACAAGGAGGTTGCGCCAGACGTCGCCCTCGGACAGGCGCAGAGTCTCGCGGACGAGCGGGGCGGCGGCGCGGGCGGCGCGGGGGATCTCGCTAGAGAGGCCGGCCTCGCGCTTGAGGCCGTAGAAGTGCTCGGTGAAGCTGCCGCCGCGCGTGCGCAGGTAGTGGCGCTCGACGAGGAGCATGAGCAGGGCGTAGAGCTCGTCGTACGAGTTGAGGACGCGCAGGAGGTAGCGCGGGTAGCGCTGGGTCGCGACCGTCAGGAGATGGCGCAGCGTCGGCGGCAGCAGCGAGTTGAGCTGCTGCTCCGAGAGCAGCTCGAACAGCGACGGCTTCTGGTCATCGAAGGTGCCCCGAAGGGCGGTGACGAACTCCATGGAGGCGGCGACTGCTTTCGCATCGGGAGCCCGGAACGGTGTGGTTGCAGGGCGTCTCGGAGGGGGGAGGGGGGAGGTATTGCGTCGCGCGTTAGGAGGCTGGCATCGTCGGGCGGGCGAGGCACGGGAGACTGCGGGCTACGGCGAAGGCCCTCGGCTCTCGCTGTCCGGAGGGCAAGGAGAATCTAGAGAAGATCGGGATGGGGATGGACGGGGGAGCCGGTGAACCTCCTTGAGATGCCGAGGTTCGTGTGCATGGGATACCCCCATATCCTGCCTACTCTTCCCTAGCCGCGACGGGGAGCACAGACCCGCCTGCCTCCTTCCCACTGGAGCCGGGGGGCCGTAGATCCACTCTTGTGGGTCCCTTCCCGTCGATGGGTTGATGGATGTGCATTTCCCTGCAGCCTCATCCATCTCTCACCTTCAGCCGACTCCGGGCGGGTTGTTCGTGCTATACACAGCGCATCGCGAAGCATCCACATGGAATAGATCCCTGCCCTTCTGTTATCCCTCAAGATCCCTATGTCAAATACTGAGTACATGGCGCTTGTCGCCACATACCTCGTGGGGTGATGCGGCGCACCTGGTATCGATGAATCAGAACACAACCCCCTCCCCCCAGCCTTTGCAGTCAAGTACCCCCCCCCCCCCCCCCCCCCCCCCCCCCCCCCCGTCCCCTCGCTCGACCAATGCTCGCGCTGCACTGCATGCATCGCCCTCCGGCAGCCTAGCTGTTGTAGACCGCGACATAGTCGACCTGCATCGTGCCGCCGGGTACGGTCTGAGGCAGCGGCGTCGACCCGCCAAAGAGCGCGTTCGGGAACGCGCCGCCCATGGCGAGGTTCAGGAGGACGAAGTGCGGGTTGTGCACACTCTGGACCCACGCGTTGTCGTCGTTCAGGTCCGACTGAACAATCTGCCAGAAGATCTGCCCGTCGACGAACCACCGCAGCGCCTCTTGAGAGCCGGACCTGTCTACCTCGAGCGCGTACGTGTGCCAGTTTCCCGCGAAAGGCGTTCCGAGCGGCGAGTTGCTCGTGTGGAAGGAACGGCCCGAAGATTCGTGGCAAGCGCCCCCCGGGTTCGTGCCGCAGTGCAGCGTGCCGTAGATGGTGTTGAACCCGTTCGCGTTCTCCATGATGTCGAACTCGCCAATACCGGGCCAGTTCCTGCATTTCGCGCCTGTAAGCATGCGCACCTCCCTGGGCCGAACGCAGAGACCATGCTGAACTCACTGGTAGTTGCCTCGGTACCGCGACCCAAGAGTCCAGAAGGCCGGCCAGTAGCCGGCCGCCTGTTGTCCCGAGATATTGGGCAGGTTGATCCTCGCCTGGATGAGCATCTTACGGCCAGGCTGCGCCATGAAGTCGCTTCTCTGTGTCTCAATCCGTGCCGAGGTCCACCGCCCTCCTCCGTCTTTCAGGGCGGTGATGAGGAGGTTGCCGTTGCCGTCCAGCTTCAGGTTGTTGACGCTGCTAGTGTAAGTCTGGATTTCTCCAGTCCCCCAGTTTGCAGGACCGCCTGGATAACCGGTACCGGTGTCGATGATCCAGTTGCCAGTGTTGGGTAAGCTGTTCGAGCCGCCAATAAAATCTTCGCCCCCTAGATTCCTTGGAGTCAATATCGCCCCGGGCAGGTTCACAAAGGAGGTTCTTTTCGTATACTTCGGACCATCATACAAGGAAGAGGGCAGGGGGTCGGCTTCGAAAGTTGCTTACAAGTTAGTCTATACCCCGGCATGGACGGGATGGCGGCTTGGACCACGGAGACGCCGGCCACCATGGCGGTAAAAAGACGGTAGACACCCATATTGTCGTTGACGGCAAATGCTGTTTACCCTGCAGAGCTGGTAACTCGATGGGGCCGCACTCAACACGATACGGTAGGGCGTCACGAGGCGAAAAAGAAGGGGGAAGGCTGCGAGACCAATTAATGTATAGGGCTAAAGGAGAGGCTGGAGGGAACGGCCGTCACTGTTTGGCAGGCTGTTGAGCGCGGTGTCTAGACGGACTTTTCCTCCATGGTTTCTTCACGGTTATATACTCCCGAGGGCACGATGCGAAACCTGCCATGGACGACTTGGTATGCTTCGGCCTTGCTCCCACCAATGGTATTACACGGCCGTCTTCGTCCGGGTGCAAAGGCGATTGATCCACCCAACAAAGGCAGTTGGTCCGCCCCGGGTAGGAGGAGAGGTCCAGCTCGGCTAGGCAAACCGCATGGCGGGATCCTTCCTGACTCGATGGTTCATCATGCGGCGTCTTCGAAATTGCCGGATTGGCGGCTTGGGCATCACGGATGCTTTGCATTCCCACGTGGAGACGACACCTGGACGGGGCGGTGGACAGCGTCTCCTACGCGTGCGCCGCAGTCACCGGGCCTCGTCGGGAAACCGGTCGTCCCCAGGGTCAGGGGGGATCTCCTTCCCCCCTCATGGCCTGGCCCCCAGTATCCCAAAAGCAAGGCCGGGGCGCGCCGAGACCGCTGTGCCGGCGGTCGTTGACTGGATCGGGGCCGCCAGGCCTGCATAGCTCATCTCCCCCTCTCCCGGGTCACGTCGTGGCCGGCGGACCCAGTACCAATCGATGCGGCGGCCGCCACATATCGGCCAACTAGTCGGTACGTGGGTAGTGAGTACGTACTGCTGGTGTCGGGGGCACATAGCCCTTCAAATCTTGAGAAAGGCCGGTGCTTCTCGGTACCAGTCCGGATTCACCATGGAGGCACCTGCCCGTTCGGGTTAAGCCTCGGCGGCTTTCCAGGTCAGAAGCCATCTCGACCGGACACGGCACGACCACGTCTTTTCGCTGCTTGGATGCCCTCTCGCCCTGCTATTGGTGCCGCCTGGTTTCATGCGCCATGAGCGTGCCATCGCAACCGGGGAAGGCCCCAAAGCCACCCCGTGGGCTTCTGTCTCAGACAGCCTGAGCGACATTTCGGCTGTCCCTGGTTGGCCTATCTGTTGCTCCTGCCATGCGCATCTGCCCGTAGCCTCTCACCCCGTGCATGAACGCAGGCATAGTCCCCGTGGGGAGGAAGACTCGGGGTCGGGAGCACACGGGCTAGCGACCACCTGCCCTGAGGCTGGTGCAAGGGGTATGAGAAGCCCCGAATCGGAAAAGAATCGGTCTCATGCGTACCGCGTGCCTCTAATACTCTGGGCCGACGAATCAGAAAAGGGCTACGTGCCAGAGCGAACAGTCCCTCCTCCAAGCGCACGGCAACTGATTTGATCAACTGCCGGAATCTGTCGAACACAAGGCCCTCCCCCATATTAGTCACCCAAGGGAAATCACCAGGGAGAGAGCCTCAACGGCAAGGACGGTCTTGCGGCTTTCCCCACGCCACCCCTCGCCCCCCCCCCCCCCCCGATTTTCCCATCCGATCTCTTTTATTTCATGGTTGTCTTGCGCACGGTCTGGTGCCACGGTATCGGACCCGGCAACACCAAAGCGGTACGCGCCAAACTAGCTCCGCTGAGGTCTTTGGCCCTCGAGGCCTCAGCCACGGGAGAAACCGTCTTCCGGGCTTCACTTGGGCGGCAGACACCCCAACGGCAGTGCCTTGCCTCTAGAATGACCCCTGAAGGCGCTTCGCACACATCGGAGTAAGCGCTTGCGGAGTTGGAAATAACATCTATGTATGGTACAGGGGAGCCGGATAGCGTAAAATGAGCCAAGTATCAGTACCATGAATCGTTCAGCACACCTGCTGGTTTAGTTAGCAACTTCCAAGCTCATCCATGTTTTCCCTTCCGCAAGAATCCGGGGGTGAGTGGGGCAGTGACAGCAGGCACACTTGACGGGGGTGCTGTAAGAATATGCGACTGTGTTCCAGGAGTCCCTGGTACAAAGGCGTAGAGTGGGGGTATACAGCAGCACAAAACAAAAAGAACAGCACAAAAGGGACTGTGGCCGATCTCCCCCTACTTCGCAATCTCCGGGGGTGGGTTGGGCGTAGATATGACAGGAAGTGCTCGGATGCAATTGTCCAACAACTGGGAGAAGTGCGAGTGTCCCGTTGTGGGCTTTCCTGATTAAGCAGGACGCCAATCGTAGTGTCTCGGTAGTGACTGCAGACAGAGAGGGCTGGTCCGGAAACGCTCCCGAACCGGTCTCAGAAAAGTGTTCAAGTCGTTTCGTCAAATATGGGCGAGGAAGCCTTGTGGGAGAGCCAGGGTGTGCGTCGCGGCGCGAACTCGCTCACTCTGACCTCGATGGAAGCCATTTGCGTGGCAAATATTCCCCCAGGGAGGAGGGCTGGGTGCACTGTCCCCAGTCCTGGTTGGCTTGTTCTGTGCTGTCATATACAGTCCTTCCCTCACAGGAACCAAGAAATTGTACGTCCCGTTGGGATTGCGGGTAAGAAAGTTCCGGCGGCACATGAGGGAGTATTACTCGGTTTTGGAACCAAGCATCTACTTCAATAGCTTCAAATCTGATTTCTTTCATTCCGGGTGGCTTAGTAGAGCGAATGAACCAAACGATGACTCATTCGGTGTAAGCGGCATGGGTGTATACTCGCCAGACTCGTATAGGCCAGGTTGATCCTTCGCATTCCTTTGCAACAGAAGAATACGTTATAAAGCACCGAAATATGAAGTCGAAGACATAAATGCACCAGCGAGCTGTTCGTATTCGCGACCGCATCTTCCTTGATCATACCCTGACTTTGCGGTTGCATCAACCATGGCTCATAAACGAGCCGCGAAACGCCGCGAGGCAGCCGAGAACACAAGCTGGGACAAGCAGTCCACCAGAAGGGATCAAATTACGGAAAATCACGATGGTGGCAGCGAAAAAGCCTTGAACCCCCCACTTGTTGCCCTGGATCTGGAAGCTCCCCAGACTGCACCAACTACGCCGCCATGCACGCCGTGTTCCACCCATCATCTTTTCATCGCGTCACTGGGTAATCCGGCACCGTATAAGAACAGCAGGCATTCGGCAGGGCATATTGTCCTCCAAGCACTACATTCCCGACTCGGATGTACCCAGGCAAAAAGGTCGAAAGCCCACGCAGGCGGTTTCATCTCCGAAGGCCTTCTTGGTACTGGGACAAAGCTGGCTCTATGGCAATGCCCAAGCCTTATGAATGATTCGGGGGCTTCCGTTCTGAGAGCATACCGGAGCTACATCACCACGGCACACAACCCAGAGACCGGCAACCTGCCGCCTCTGGTCCTCCTTCACGATGAGATGGAGGCAGCCCCAGGCGACCTCAAAGTCAGCAGCGGGTTCTCGAGTGCCAGGGGACACAACGGAGTCAGATCGGTACAACAAAGTCTTCAGTCGGCGGGTTTGGCCAAGCGTCTGACGGGGAGCGACGAGGAAGCTGGGTTCATAAGGGTTGGCGTGGGAATAGGGAGACCAGCAGGTGCAAGCAGGCAGAAAGAAGACATCACGGCCTATGTCTTGGGTGCACTTAGCGAAAGGGAAAGGAGGGAGACGGAACAAATATCAGCTCAGAAGCTAATGGATCTCCTAGAAGAGGGTTTTCCGTGTCGAAGTTACGCCGGCTGATCCATACCAGCCCGTACGTACCGAATACGATGTGCCTCCAACCGCCGGAACATCTTTGTCCGCGGCCTTGATAGACGGGGAACTATTGAGACCCGGCGTTGTAAACACCAAGTTCGTGGAATCCAGGCTGCAGGGGTACTATCTTCAGGGACCCTCGATGCATTCAGCCGACAACCAGCGGGGCACAGAAAGACCACACCCTGGAGAAGCGGACCCGATTCCGACGAGAGATTGAGATCCAGCCGTATCTGTCGCCTTTAATGGAAGTTACTGTACGGTGCTGTTCCTGGTAGCCTTGTACCGGACCCGCCCAGAATGCACCCCCAGAGCTCGGGTCCAGAACATCCTTAGCCACAAGACCCGAGAGGGTCCCTTCTCTGGGAGAGCGTCGGCCAGGGTTCCGGCAGGACGGAGGCTCTTTTTCCGTGGCTCACGAGTATCGCCAAGTCACTGCGTCGCATCGTGGAATCGCGGGCTCATGCCCGACGCCCACCCCAAGCTCAAGGACGCTACGAGCCGTGAGGCAAAGGGCGAAGCCCGCATGCAGGTGCCAAAGACCGTGGCTGCATGGGAACCTGCAGGGCAGCGGGAGAGAAGCTACTGGTTGGGTGCACCTACGCTTCCCCCCCCCCCCCCCGGGTAGGCTGGTGGCGGCATCGAGCTGGGTAATATTCCTGGCAATATGGATAAATGCGCCGAAAGAGAGCGGCCTGCTCTCGCTTGGCCCGCCAGGCCGGTCGGAGCAAGTTGGCGTTTCGAAGCGCCCTGGGGTAGTGGCAAGCGGGACGATGAGCTGGTCACATATCGCCGTCGCGTGCTTGGGGACATGGCGACGGCGGCAAAGTGACGGTTACAATGGGATCCAGGGGCGGCCCGCGGCGAGGGAGAGAAGCCACCAGAGGATACCAAGTTGGCCATGCCGCAAAAGCAGGTGGTAGACGTTGTCCCGTCAGGTCGAAGCTCCGGTGGCAATACGCCGTCCTATACAAGAGGCCGTTCCCGGCCAGTCCGGGGAGGTGTTGGCTCTAGAGAGAGGCTGTTTCCGTCCCAGGTCACCTGCACGGCAATCTCAGCTTCACCTCGTGCCTCTCGGCGTGTCCGTCTTGCCGCCTGAGCCCCTTCCCGGATATAGCGTGACGGCCTGCGCCCGAGGCTCGCCCAAGGAGCGCTGTCCACGCCCCTGCCCCTCTTCCAACACGATGCGCATGCAGGCCCTGCTGCCCCTGGCGACGGCCGCGGCGAGCGCCTGCGTGGCCCGGCGCGGCGGCGACGAGGCGGCGCCGGCGGCGCTCCCGCGCGTGGCGTCGGTGCAGTACTCGGGCAGCGGGTGCCCGTCGGGGGCGCCGGGCGTCGAGCGGTCGGGCGGCTTCGGCGACGCGCGCTTCCGGATGACGGCATTTGCCGTGGCGAGCGGCGCCGCGCGCGACCGCACCGCCAACTGCGCGGTGCACTTGCAGGCGACGGGCGCCTCGCCCGGCTGGCAGGTCGGCATCGCCGCTGTCGACGTCCGGGGCCGCCTCGTCCTGGATCCCGGCGCCGCCCTCAACTACTTCGTCACCACCTTCTGGAGCCAGCGTGCCGGGGACACGGTGAGTCTCTCCTCCCTTGCCCTCGCCTGGCGGGCATGGACGCGGGCAGATCATCAAGGAGGGGGGCAGGGACAAATGCCCAAGCTGACAACATGAACCCCAGGCCACCATCCGCGGCACTATCGACAATGATAAAGGCTCTCGTATCGACGGCACTGTCGCGTTCCACGCCGCCATACCCGGCTCGAACATTGCCTGGTCGCCCTGTACCGACGCCAGTGGCGACATCGGCATCCTCAATGTCAATTTTCGGACGGCACTCGAAGTGACCGACGAAAGTGACGGGGCCTTTCGAGACCCCACGGAGACATTCAGCTACGTCTGGAGGCAGTGTTAGTTGAGGTCCCCAAAACGTTGCGTTCATGTGCTTCTCTTTGACTCGCTGTATCTGAATGCTACTTTTAAACCCGTACACGATGGAGGCCTCCCATAATCGCCGTAGCCGGGCTCCGTAACCTCTATTTTCGTATCGTCATTCAGGACATTCGAATAGCCACGCCGTAGCCGCCAGCCAGTCTTTTTCTTCCCCACGCGAATTATTGGCTCGACACACGGTTAAAAACACTACTTGTTCTCCAGAGCGTCGTTGTCACTCTCCGAGACGTCGTCATCACCGCTGACCTCGGCGTTCTCGCGCGCGCTCTTCTCCATGAGAGCCTGAAGCTCGGCGTCGTCCGAGGCGGTGACAGCCTTGGGCGCCATCTTGACGCTCAGGTCGCCACCCGAGGACTGGATGCTCTTGCGGATCTCGACGATGGCCTCCTCCAAGCGCGAGATGCCAGCGTTCACGTCCAGGCAGGTGCTCGTCAAGGCGTACAGCGGCGGCGAGATCAGCTTGACCTTGACCGAGTTTTCCTCGGTGTTGCCAGCCTCGGCAGTCCGGAGAGCCGTCTTGATCGCATCGATGCCTTCGTACTCGAAGCAGGTAACGGCCACGTCGGCACGTACCTTGATCGGCTGAGGAGTAAGTCGTTTGCTGATGTACGACTTGAGCTCGTCGGCGACGGCATCGCTGGTGAAGGTGATGTCGTTCCAGACCTCGGGGTTGCTGGGGAACGCCCAAGGTTAGTGACCGGAGGGGGGGGGGCGGGAAACCAAGGCGCGCATATGGACTCACGTGAGGGAGATCTTGAAGGCATCGATGGCGTGACCGAACTTCTTGTTCAGGGGCCAGGCGATGCTCTCGTACAGCGTCTGGATCGGGGTTTGTGTGTTCTCGGCAACGTGACGCATGATGGAGTGGACCATCTTGCTCTTGTTGTAGCGCTCCTCGCACTTCACGATATCTTCAGGCGAAACACGGCGCTTGGACAAGTCGATGTAGCCCTTCTCCTTGTCGACTCGGAGAACCACAACGACCTCGTTACGACCGACACGGATCAGCTTCTGGATAGATCGGATTCGTCGTCGGGACAGCTCCGAGAGCAGAATCATGCCGTCGATGTTGTCGTACTCGAGCAGCTTGACATATGCGCCCATGTCGGCGATCTGCTTAACATTGACCATGACAAAGCTGTCAATCTCCGGATACTTCTCCTCGTAAAAACGACAGTTGGTGAGCGACATGGTGGCGGTTGGGGTGTCGGCGTCGGTATCAATATCGGTGTCGGTATCGGTTGGGGTGTCGGTGTCGGCGGGTGGTGTTGTTGGCGCGCAGCAGCTTGGGAGTCATAAATTTGATATTTCGTAACTGCCCAAGTTGTTGGTGGGGTAGAAGGAGTAGAAGGTGGCAGGCAGGCGCAGGGCCCGGGGGGGGGGGGGGTTCGACGAAGAAAAAAAAAACCGAGCAGGTACAACCAGCTGTCAGACTGATCAGAGTCATCCCACAAAAGTTGGCGCACCTCAATGCTACTCCAGTGTGATAATTGTGGATTATTGAGTGCTTCCGCGATTCCAGCCTGCGCTAGCATATCTGTGTTTATCCTAGCGCCTTGCGCTTTGGAGGTACCTCACGCCCTGCCAGGCGAGCCTCGCTGGCAAGTACGTTTATGCGACTGAACTGTAGTGATAGGTAAGCTCACCTGAACTACGCAGCCGAGGGCATTGCTGGAGGCTGGCTCAATCGTGCTCCTCCATCGCCAGTATCGTTGAAGTCTGCGCCGGTATCCGCGCCACAAGTCGTTGCCGCCATTTATGTATCGGGCGGTGCTCCCAAGGTATGACTGCAGACAGCCCTGTACCGGCCAACAGCACCAAATGCTTTCGTAGGGCAGGGACCGGGTTGCGCTTCTTATTGTCCACTTCTTAAGGACGCATAGCTTCATGATCTCGCGGTGGCGAGAAGGGTCCCCGAGAAGCTACTTCTTATACAACACAATGGTGTTGCACGACAAGCCATGGAGATCAATGTCCCATGTCATGAATAAGTACGAATAGGTAGGTGGACATGCTACAATATGATGTGCCGAACCGAGCACATGCCCGACCGGTAAACGCAAGGTAGAGATGTGCATACTTGCATGCATAACTCCTGCCCCCGTGTGCCTCCCTCCAGCTAGCCTTGAGCCTCTGTTGTTGGCCAAGACGATGTCGTGTCTCCTGTTCTCCCCCAGTGCCAACTGATCAACGCACAGGCCCGCTCTGGAACACGTAGCTGCGCAGCTGTTGCTTGACGGCTCGCTGCAATGCATGGGAGCACGTCTCAACACTTCTACGGGTTTCGGGGCTCGGATAATTGCAGCCGCCGAGGTATGCGCAAGATAAGGTCGGGGTCCCGCTCGGAGTCAACTGTTAGCCCTTACTGCCCCAGGTATCCTCTGCACTGATTAGCCCCGACGCTTTCCTTCCTCACACTTTGCAAAACCAAACCAAACCGGACGGGAGTAGATGATCTCTTCCCAATGTCTGTCGACCTCTGCCGCCCTGGCAGCCGGCATTTAATTTGGCTTTGTTTTTCACTCACTTGAACATTCATTGGCGCCAGCCCGCTCTCCTATCTTGAGATCCCTCCCAGTTTGCCGTCGGTAGCACGCTGACTCGGCCTACTTTTCCGTCATGTGAAGAAAAAAAAACACGGACGGTCCCCGCCATATAATCCCGCCCCCTCGCACAACGTTGGGGCACCGGCCGGCAACCCATACGTGGTTTAAGGCCAAGACAGCATGGTTTCTTTGCAGGGCACCACGTCTGCGTCGCAGATGGCTGCCGACGCCTTGAACACGGCCGCAACCCACATCGACCGTGTCGCCTCGGAGAATGGCTCGTTCTCGTGGCTTGGCCTGGTCGGGAGGATCATACTGTTCATCATCCATATCCTCTCGACCATCCTCTACTGGAGCCTTAAGCTCACCACCATATCCGTTCCGACTCTGCTCTTCCAGCTCTTCTCAACAAGCTTGACAGTCACGATGAATGCCACTACGCTGTGAGTATTCCTTTATCCCGACGGCTGACCTGGGTTTGTGACTGACTCTTGTGCAGGCTGGTGATTGTGTCTCTCCTGGTGTCGGCTGTCACATGGGTTGTGAGGTATCGCTACCTGAACATGTACTCCCGCCTCCCGCCTGAGCCTCAGCGCAAGGAACCGGACCTGGATCTGCCGCCAGACTCGCACGAGGAGGGTGACAAGCCTGGTTTGACCAACTATCTGGACGAGTTTCTCAGCGCCATCAAAATATTTGGTTATTTGGAACGACCTGTGTTCCACGAGTTGACGCGGAGCATGCAAACGAGGAAGCTCATTGCTGGCGAAACGCTAAATCTCGAGGAGGAGAAGGGCTTCTGTCTTGTGGTCGACGGCCTCGTCGAGATTTTCGTCAAATCATCTGGCCAAAGTCGGAACTATGCCACTCCGGGCTTGACGACCCCGTTCTCTGAGGATGACGATGAGGATGATGCGGGACAGCGCTACCAATTGCTGACGGAAGTTCGCAATGGCGCGCCCATGTCTTCTCTCTTTTCCATCATGTCCCTTTTCACCGAGGATGTGAGGCTTCGCGTCCCATCCGACGACGAGTCAACGGCCGATGGTTCGAGTAATGCGCTTGGTCACCAGCGTTTTCCCTCCAGTGCCGGCCTGCCTCCCGCCCATGTTGTCTCGGGCGATTTCACAGCTACCCCCGTCTCCGAGGACGATGGGAAACGGACGACAATTGTGGCAGACGCTTCTGCTAGTGAGGCTGCCTCACCCAAGGGAGCCGTTTTTGACAAGATACCACACATGTCTCTCGATGACGCATCCAATGCTCGGCATCCCCAGCGCCCGCAAGCCAAGCGGCTGGGAACCAACTCGGCGCACCCTGATATCATTGCCCGGGCCACGGTAGACACAACCATCGCCATCATTCCCGCCAGTGCATTCCGGCGCTTGATCAAAATCTACCCTAAAGCAACGGCGCATATTGTCCACGTCATCTTGTCCCGTTTCCAGCGTGTCACTCTGGCTACTGCGTACAATTATCTGGGCCTCACCAACGAGGTTCTGCATACTGAGAAGAACATGCTCAACTACACAACTTGTCAGCTGCCGAATATCCTACGTGGAGATGCCCTTCAACGCCTCAAAGAGAAGTTCAAGCATGAGAGGGAAAGAACTGGCGACGAAGACCTCGGGAAGGGAATTGCTCTGCACAACGCCTCCGCGGCAATGCGCCGACCGAGATCCAACACCGGTCTTCGCAGGGATGCCGCTTTCCATGCCATGTCCAAGGCGAACCAAACCTCGGTGGTCACTTCTTCGGTTGCTCCTCCTCAGGAACGTTCGTCCATTCACACGGCGGGTCCTGGCGACCTGTTGGCTAGTCTTCAATCAGCGCGCGCAGGCGGTTCCCGAGGCATGTTGGAGATCCCGCTGTCACAACCATGGCAAGCTGGGGAGACTCCAAATGCAGAGGCCCGGCCCACCATGGACCCATTCTCGACACAGAAACGGGCTCGAATATCCATTGACCCCAGAGAGTCGGTGGACGAAGACAATATGTTCAGAACCTCTGTTTTGGAGTGCGTCTTCAAATCGCTGGGTATGAGCTCCAGTGGCACCTCTTCTCGGGGGGCTGGCTCGATTGAAAACTCGCCACGCTTGGCATCTCTGGACCAAAGGAGACAGAAGACATTTTTCAACAATGCCTTCGGGTTCATGGATTCTTTCGACGGTACAGCAGATTGGGACGCGGAATCCATGACGTCCGGTGGTGTCTCGATGACGGGCAACCCCAGTGCTCAACAACTGGCGTCTGATCTGAAGCACGAGGTGGAGATTGTATTCTTCCCCCAAGGATCGGTTTTGGTGGAGCAAGGAGAACGCAGCCCCGGAATCTACTACGTGATCGACGGATTTCTGGATATTTGCGTACCCTCGGATGACTCTGGCAGTGAGATTCTGAGCACCTCTGGCAAAGTTTCCCTGTCGGCCATGCAAAAAGCCGAATCAACTGGCCCCGGCCGCCAGTCCTCTATATCCGCACATGATCGGGAAAGTTCCAGTACAGGCCGCGGACGATCTAATACCAGGACAAAAGCCAAAGTCGGCCGCCGCTCTGTCGGGCTGGTCAAGCCTGGTGGTATCGCCGGCTATGTTGGCACTGTTTCGTCTTACCGTTCGTTCATCGACGTCGTCGCAAAGACCGATGTCTATGTTGGATTCGTGCCTCGAATTATGTTGGAACGGATCGTTGAGAGATATCCTATTGTTCTTCTCACCATGGCCAAGAGATTGACAAATCTCCTCCCGCGACTTATCCTCCATATTGACTTTGCTCTCGAATGGGTACAGGTCAATGCCGGCCAGGTTCTGTTCCATAAAGATGACGAGAGCGAGGCCATCTTTCTGGTTTTGAATGGTCGACTGCGTCTCATCGAGGACAAGAAGGACGGCGGCATGAGTGCCAGGGCCGAGTTTGGCCAAGGCGACAGTGTTGGTGAGCTTGAGGTCTTGACGGAGTCGGTTCGAACAGGCACGCTCCATGCTATCCGGGATACGGAACTCGTGAAGTTTCCTCGAACCCTCTTCAACAGCCTTGCTCAAGAACATCCCAATATCACCATCAAGATATCCAAGATCATCGCTTCTCGGATGCGGAATTTGATGGACGATCCTTCCCAGGCAATGGGCAAGGAGCCTGCCAACGGCCCATCGATAAACAGGATCTCCTCAACGCTCAATTTGAGAACGGTGGCTATCTTGCCGGTGACGACGGGTGTGCCCGTGGTGGAGTTTGGCAACCGACTTTTGAATGCGCTCGGACAAGTCGGCACACCTAACGGGGCCACGGCACTCTATCAGTCTGCTGTTCTCAATCATCTCGGCAAGCATGCGTTCAACAAGATGGGCAAGCTCAAGCTTGCCCACTATCTGGCCGACTTGGAGGAGAAGTATGGTTTGGTCATATACGTTGCAGGTAAGCTCGTCTCGTTCCTCGATGTCCTTGCTGGTCTCTTCTTTCAACCGTGATGAACAAACTCTATCCAAAGCTTGTCAGTGATGGCAATAACATACTCTAATTTTTTCCTGAGTGTTGAAGCACTTTTGCACCTGGTTTATGAACAAACGTAGCTGAACACTGCTAACGTGCCAATCCAGATACCCCTGTTAACTCGCCTTGGACACGAACCTGCATCACACAGGCTGACTGTATCCTGCTGGTGGGTCTTGCCGAGGGGTCCCCCGAAATCGGCGAGTACGAGCGCTTCATGCTGGGGCAGAAGTCGACTGCTCGAAAGATCCTCGTCCTGCTTCACGCAGATCGCTTCTCGCGGCCCGGCCTCACACGTTCGTGGTTGAGGAACCGGGTTTGGATTAATGGCGGCCATTACCACGTGCAAATGGCCTTCAGGACCAACGCCGTGCCCGCACATCCCCCATCTCGAAGATTCGGGACAACGCTGAAAGAGCGTGTGCAGATATTGCAGGCGGAAATCCAGAAGTATACCAGTCGCAAGGTCCGGCATCAGCCGTACTACGCGCCTGATGCGCCTTACAAAGGCGACTTTCACCGACTTGCACGGCGTTTGTGTGGGCGGTCGATTGGTCTTGTCCTCGGTGGCGGTGGCGCGAGAGGCATCGCTCATGTTGGCATCATTCGTGCCATGGAGGAAGCGGGAATCCCCATTGATATTATTGGGGGCACCTCGATTGGCTCTTTCATCGGCGCCCTCTACGCACGCCATGCGGATGTGGTGCCCATGTTTGGGCTGGCGAAGAAGTTCTCGGGCAGAATGGCGAGCATGTGGCGTTTTGCCCTCGACTTGACATACCCTTCGGCTTCGTACACGACTGGTCACGAATTCAACCGGGGCATCTTCAAGACGTTTGGAAAGCACCAGATTGAGGATTTTTGGCTGGAGTACTACTGCAACACGACCAACATCAGCAAGAGCCGGGGAGAAATCCACACCAGCGGCTATGCTTGGCGGTACGTGCGTGCGTCGATGTCACTAGCCGGCCTCCTTCCGCCGCTGTGTGACGAGGGAAGCATGCTTCTCGACGGTGGGTACATCGACAACCTCACCGTCTCGCACATGAAGTCGATGGGGGCTGATGTTATCTTCGCCGTTGACGTCGGGGCTCTGGATGATGACACGCCCCAGACGTACGGGGACTCGCTTTCGGGGGCCTGGGCCTTCTTGAACCGTTGGAACCCATTTTCTAACACACCCAACCCTCCTACGCTCGCCGAGATCCAGGGGCGTCTGGCGTATGTCTCGAGCGTCGATGCGCTTGAGCGAGCGAAAACCATGCCCGGCTGCATCTACATGCGACCGCCAGTGGAAGACTACGGAACGCTGGACTTTGGCAAATTCGACGAGATTGATCAAGTGGGGTACAAGTATGGACAAGAGTTCCTGAACAAGCTCCGCGATGAGGGTGTTTTGCCCTCGGTAGTGGCCGAGGCGGAGGCGAAGAAGGACCTGAGGAGGACAATGGCGCCTAGACGAGCGAGCATATAGTACAGAGGGGAGTCTGTAAGTAGACGAATAGCCAGCGACGTCGATGTAATATCAAGATACCCTTTTGCCGCGCCACTCTTAGGCCTACTCTCCAGTGCTTGGCCGGAGCCGCTTGGGTTTGAAGATGGGGAGAGAGACGGAGGTCTGGTGGGTGGGTTGCTACGGGCCGTGCGCGTACCGGCCATTGGAACAACAGCCGGTTTCCATCAGCGCAAGACAAACCCCGCCGCTCTCTTGTCGCACCTTCGCCCGTGATTCGAGCCCGGTCACACTCAAGTGTTTGTGCGGGTGATTCCCACGAAAGCATCCCTCCTCCTCACAAGGACCTGGCCTCCCGTTTCCACGTCACATGAAGTCCGTAGCGGCGCACGTGCGCCTGTTGCAGTTGTGCCGCGGCGCCGTGCAGCAAATCCGCCACGAATGCGAATCGAGTCTTGCAGAGAACCACCCCTCTTCCTCGGCTGCCACCGATGGCCTGGGCGTCTGCGACCGGCCGTTTGTTGATTTGCTGTCTCGACAAGCGTCCCAGCTGCACCAGCTGTACGAATCGGCAGTGGGCCCCGATTGGGAGCCGCCAAGCGATGGGACCCCAGTACGGCTACGACTGGTGATGAAACGACTCGATGACATCCTATCCATCGCTTACTCCAAGTTCTACTGCTACCTCTTCCATAGCCTTCCTGTCTGTTGGCGTCAGCTCTACACGGATGCCAGTATCTTGAAGTTCTGCCTCCAGCTTTCGGAGGCGAATCTGTCCACGATACGCGCGTCAGGGAATGGCACTCTCGAGGAAGACACGTTAACGGGGCTGGTGAAGACGCTGGACCTGGCCCTGATCCTGGCGGGGGGGGCAGGAGAACAGAGGGGGCGGCGATGGATCAACGAGGCATTGGAACAGCTGGCACAAGTCTGGTCGCCGTCGGCCCCATTTGCCGACGACGAGGGGAGGCCGACAAAAAGGACGAGGCTCGGCAGCCCTTCGGATGCTTCCTTCTCCACGACGCCGCCATTTCAGCCCCGGGTCTTGCACCCTATTCGCCGAGCCCCGGCCATGTCTATGGAAGCTTTCCAGTCGTACATGGAAAACCCTCGGGGCCCGGCGCCAGGACCTGAGCCCATCATTATGACAGGCCTTGTCGAGGACTGGCCGGCTCGGACGCACAACAGCTGGGACAAGCCATTCCATCTTCTTTCACGTACCCTGGGCGGACGACGCCTAGTGCCCGTCGAAATCGGGCGTAGCTACGTCGATGAAGGCTGGGGACAGAAGCTCATCACCTTTGGACAGCTTCTGCATGACTACATCGACCCGTCGGTGGGTGGAGCACCCGGTCGGGACAGTCAGCATCACGTTGCGTATCTTGCGCAGCATCCCCTGTTTACACAGCTGCCCTCACTCCGAAGCGATATTCGCATTCCGGATCTGTGTTATACTTCTCCGCCACCGCACCCGACAGACGCCAGCAAAAACCAGCCCGAAGTTGAGGAGCCCTTGCTCAACGCATGGTTTGGCCCCCCAGGAACCATCACACCTCTCCACAACGACCCGTACCATAATCTTCTGGTTCAGGTTGTTGGGTACAAGTACGTACGCCTCTACTCGCCTACAGATACGAAACACATGTACGCCAGGGGGAAAGAGGACGGTGTTGAGATGGGCAATACGAGCATGGTGGATGTTGGGGCCGTCGAAGGATGGGATCAACCATCGGAAACCCGCCAGCTCACCAACGAGGAGAAAGAAGAAGAGGAGCAAAGAGAAGCAAAGTTCAGCAAGTTAGCCTACCTTGACTGCATCCTGGGCCCGGGCGATACTCTCTATATCCCCATTGGCTGGTGGCATTACGTTCGCGGTCTAAGCGTCAGCTTCAGCGTCAGCTTCTGGTGGAATTGAATGAGAACTACTGCTGTGTAGCCGGCGACAAAGACACAGGTTATACTCGGTTACTGAATTTCAATGAACGAACCGAGGAACAAGAAACGCAGCAAATTGGCAGACGCGAGTTGCAAGCCGAACGGCGCGGACATAGAATGGACTGCGGAGAGCTGGCTAATGCCGCAGCGAACCGGATGCCAAAGACAACTCAAGCCATCATCACCTTTCGTCGTGCACGAATTCCCTTCTCCCCGAGGCCTTCAAAACATCTGCCACGTACATGATGCTGTTTCCGCTTAGCTCATTTGGGTTCGCTCGGTCCGCGTCAGCCTTTTTATACAAGTGGAAGAGCCGCTCCCATTTCCCATCGCGGTTTTTCAAATCTTGGATACCGCTCTTTTTGCTGTCGACTTCATGAAGGAGAGCATCGCGCCGGGCTGCCTCTTTTCTTTTGTCCAACTCGCGTGGCCAAGCCACGACGCCGCCTTTCGCAACCATATGCTTCGCGTACGAGTGGTCAGTCTCGTAGAGGAAGCCACCCACAGGCGAGTGCTCCCAGGCATCGTAGAGGTAAAATTCTCGCGTCTCTCCCGTCATCCAGTCAGTCAGGGAAGCCGGCCGGCCATCCTCGACCTTCAGGATGTCCCCAAGTTCAGCTGTCATAAAGTTGACAAAGCCGCCATGGCCGACAACACTCAGCTGGTCGGTCCTGCCGGTTCTCTTGTAGATGGCGCGGCATCTCTCCAGGAGGAACTCGTTCATCCTGGTGCCTCTTTGTTTCAACTTCTTTGGGCTCCAGAGGCCGACCTTGAGTTGGTACGGTTTGGTGGTCCCAGTCGGTCTCTTGCAAAGGTCTTCCACCTGCTCCTTGGTGACCTTGTGGAACCCTCTTGTTGTGGAAAGTTCCATGTTCTTCTGGCTCCTGGGCACGCGTGCCAAACATGCTTCATCGAGGACATGGCTCCAATCAATGAGAAGATCGTCGAAATTGACATCAGACATGCCGGCCTGGCGACGCCACTTTAACATGGCCTCGATATGCGCGACCCAGTGCAGGGGTGGACGTGGCCTATCCGAGAACCATATCGTCTGCTCAATAGCGAGGGGCTGGAGCACCAAAACAGTGGTTCGGAGCATTTCGCTGGTAGCCGCAGCGAGATACGTCTGTACCGCCCGCGTCATAAAGGAGATGACGACCGTGTCTCGAAACCTCCCTTGCGAGAAGTCGTCCTCGAGCACCTTGGAGATCTCGTTCTTGGCATAGTCGAGACCAGGGGTTACGCCGTGGTCGGACCGGATCCGGGCCTCTCTCCACTGTTGTTGCAGCCTGGACGAGGTCAATATGGGGTCGAGGATGTGCGAGCCCTCGAGGCCCGGGGCGTTCGATTCGGCTTGGGCATGGCGAGTGAACCTGATGGTGTACTTCAACAATGGTTGGTGAGGAGTCATGATTGTACGTGTTGCCGATGGGATGAGCACCCCCAATGCCATGCGGACTTGGAACCCCCCAAGACATGTACGGGATCGGCCGCGCGAGAGAAGGCCAACAACGAGCCGGGAAAGAGAAAGGCACTGAAGGGGGAAGGAACGGAAGCAGGCGGTCTGCCATGGTGACACAAGATGCGAACTACTCCATGCTACACAGGGCGGCATGTAGCCCATACATACGGCTGTCTGCGTCGCCGCCCTGAACGATGACTTGGAGATACCGGCTGACGGCATGAAGCTGATGAAGGCTCCCGCGTCGTCGCCATCCAATTGCCTACATTGGGCATGGGACTCGCGGGGACAAAGAAGGAAAAATAGGGGTAGCTATCAGCAGGTGCTGCAACGCCACTGTGAGCCCGTCTGGCCACCGGCATCGCTGGTTCTGACCCCCCCCCCCCCCCCCCCTCAAGGGCGGCCATGGCTAAGACGAGACCAGACCGACCAAGGGAAAAGGGAACGGGCCAGTGACTCGCCGGCCGGCCTATGTACGTCTCGGACGGCCATGTTGCAGCCCGCGCACGCTCGGGTATGGCGCCCGGATCTCGGCCGCCCAGCAGATCTCGCCGACGATTGGTACTGGGAATCAAATGACGACAAGCGCAAGCGTGGCCGCAGTGCCGGACTGATTGGTATGGGAGTAAGGAAGGCCGCTGAGGCTTAGGATACCAAGCCGCGTGTATCTCCCAAACGCCCTGCCCCCCCCCATAGCAGACGGCCAGGCGAAGACCGGAGGCAGAGAAGGGCATACCGTCACCATTCACCAGTCCCGGGCTTCACCACGAAGAACCCCCGGAAGCCGGGCTCCCTCCCCCAGCAAAGCGAGCTGAGCCATGCCGCTTTCGGCCCTCGTTATGCGACCCAAGACCGCTAGTCCGGCTCAGCCTCAGTTGTCATGACGCACGAGGGAAAAGCCCAGGAATAGAAGCTCACCGGCTTTTCCTATACGCCTAGGAGACGGGCAGCTTTGCGACGGCCGCGGGAGATGGTTTTCTATTTTTTTTTGCTTTTTTTTATTTCCTTGGGCTTTCTTTTTTCGACGACTTTGGAAGCCTGCTGCCCAAGCAAGGGCCTCTTCGCTCAGACATGGAACCAGGAGAAAGGCTGACAGTGTCGCAACGCCTAAGCCTGCAGAACTTGGCCCATCCCATCCGCCCTCTCGCCGCCTCCCCCTCCTCCCCTTTCTTTTCTTTTTTTCCTTTACGACGACGGGTCCCCCCAACCAGTACCCCGGCCAGTGGGGCGAGATCTCTCGCCCCTGCGGCCCGTCCCTGACCCGCCTCCCATGGATATGTGTCCGTCTACGGACGTCCCGCCCTCTGCTTTTGGCACCTGATTGGGGGGGAAGGCCGCAGCCCGCGTCGTGTTCGCCCGCACGAACAGAGGTCGGCCATGGCGATTGGCATGGTCCCCGGCCCCTGGCCCCTTTTACGGTGGTTCCGGCTCGCCTATCGGCCGGTTTGGGAAAGGGGGCGGGACAGCACCCAGCTGAGCAGAACCGGACGGACGGACAAGGCGGCGAGGGGTCCCGCCCCCCCCCCCCTCTGGCCTGTTGTCTAACCGGCTTGCCGCCCCCCCCTCCCCGAGCTCGCGGGAGGGTTCGACGTCGGGGGTTGGGGGGCCGCCGGGGTGCCGTCCCTGGGGCGCACAGGGATATACAAAGTCCCGGGAAACAGACGGGTGGGACGGCGTTCCCACATAGCGACGGCACCAGCGAAGCAAGGAGCAAGCACATGGCGCCAAGGAAGAAACAGCCCTTCCTGGTTGTCTGGACTAGGGGCTTTCTGGGCTTCGTCAAAGCAGAAGGGGGGGGCGGGCATCGCGTAGCAAGCGAGCGTGTGCCGTGACGGTTGTGATTCGAAATGAATTGCATTCACTTCTGGAGCCAGATGCCGTTCTGGCCATGTGGCAAGCCAAGCAAGCTGGGCGAGTTCCGTGGCGAGGTGGGGAACAAGCATGAGTATATAGCAGGAGGGGCGCGCCAAGCGATAGAGGATAGCACAGAAGCGAAAGAACAGCACTGGAGGATTACACTTTAGGTATCCAGTCTCTACTACTAAGGGGGTATATGTCCCTCTCTCTGCCATAACGCCAACGCCGGCCGTGGCTAATGCAAGATAAAACAGACCCCAGGGGAGGCCGGTTACACTTTCAAGTCCCCTCTGATGCTACGCTCCTTGGTCGCCTGTATTCAAGTAACCCATCGCTTCCCTGTTCCGACGTGGCCAGCCTCCTTACTCCTCCATGTCGTCTCTCGGATCGACAAAGGGCACAAAGGCGGCCCGATCCCGGTAGCGATCCTCGTCGGGGCAAGAATTGTGGGGGCCGGCGGATCCATCGCCGTCGTCGTCGTTGGCAACGGCCTCCTCGTACCCGCGCTTGGACGTGCTGCGCGGTATCGCGAGGGGGTGGTCGCGGGCGGCCTGCATCTGCTGCTGGTTGACGGTTCGCTTGGCGGACAGGAGGCCCTCAAAGGTTTGCAGGAGCCGCTTCATGTCCTCGTCCATGCTTATACAGAAGCGGTGGTAGTGGACGAACTGGCAGGCCTGCACCATGTCCATGCCAAAGACGGTCATCAGGTAGGCGATGACGATGGTGGCCGAGCGCTCGTTGCCCGTCTCGCAGAAGACGAGCACCTTGGCCCGCTGGAAGTTGCCCCAGGCGCCGCCGCCGTGCTCGCCCGGGGCGGCGGACTGGGCCTGGCGACGGTGGACGGCCAGGATGTGGTCGTTGATGCCGCGGATGGCGCCGGGCAGGGCGGCGATCAGCTCCTGGTGGCCCGAGACGTCGACATGCTCGGCCTGGATGCCCAGCTCCTGGGCGACCTTGTCGACGAACATCAGGCGGGCCTCGGCCATGCGCGCGTCGCGGGCCGCCAGCAGCATGGTGATGCCGTTGGCGCGGAGCCAGGCGCGGTCGCGGGCGATGCTCGAGGGCCCAAGGTAGAGGAAGTCGAGCACGGGCTGGGCGGTACGCCGGTCGGCGTAGTTCCAGTAGGTGGCCGCGTCGCGGGCGCTCTGGGCATTGCCGCCCGTGATGATGGCGAGGTCGTCCACGGTCAGCTGGGCCGGGTCGACGTTGGTGTAGCTCGGCACGACCGTCATCTCCTTGTGGGTGCTGTGCACGGGTGGGCCTGGGATGTAGACCGACGGCGGGCTCGGCGGGCGTGAGCTGTACGGCGCCGCCGGTTGCGCCCGGCTCGTACGGTAGAAGTCGGCCATGGTGTGGGCGTCGGACCTCGTTCGGCTCCTCGGCTCCTCGGCCGCGGCGTTCGGGCGGGGGCGCGAGCGGGCACGGCAGACAGGAAGAGGGCGGAGGACAGTGGCGGCAACAGCGTCAGGACCCAGGAACACCGGCTTCTTCGTGGTCAACGGTGGCGCGGTCGTCCGGTCGGGTCCAGCACCCTGGTGGTGTAGCTATGTATACACGCATGCACGAGCAGGCCGGCCTGGGGTTGGATGCACGGAACGGCGACCGAACCGGAAAGATGGCGGCGGGGCGACGGCTCAAGACACGCCCAAGCAAGCCGAGCGCTGGGCGGCTCTATCGGATGCGCGCGTTGGGTGGGACGTGCTCCGGCCGGATGTGGGTGGGCGAGGAAGCGCCCGCGTGCCGACGTCGTGGGTGAAGGATGGGACGGAGGGCCATGGACGGCCAGGCCACGGCTTCGCGAAGGCCAACAACGTATCGACGGCTCCTCTAGCTCGGAAAGAGGCCCCGGGGCTGGTACGTGTGCAGCTGCGTACATATAGAAGCAGCTGTAGGGAAGCCCCGGCGCGTCGGTCTTTCCCGTTGCGTTCGCTTTGATTAGGCACCTGCCGGTTGGCATGGCCCGCCCGCCCTGCGCTTACCTAACGCTAGGATGCATTCGCTCCCCCAACAAGGGAAGAGGTACGAAGCAGCGAAGCGCAGCGCCGGTCGACGCTAGACGGTATCATGCACACAACCCCTGGCCTACTTGCTCAGGAGACATGCCCAAGCTGCTGCCCAGCATGCCCAGCATGCCCAGCATGCCCTGGCGGCCCTCGCCCGCAACACGGCTGCGCAGTAGACCCTCATCGACGGCAGGCCGACTCCGCTGTTTCCGCTGGTGCGGTCAATCCCACCACGGCACAAGGTGGGCCATGCGAACTGCGCAAGTCGTGATTCCATTGGGGTCGACGTCTACGTGGTTCCCGCTACATGCCTACAGATGCTATCCGGCGGCATCGCCGGGCACTCTCCTTCCCTTGCTTTATTTCCACTGGTTCAGGCCCGCCCACGGGTCGTGCTGCCCCTGGGGCGTCGCGCTGGCCGCTCCTCCAGGGGCCTGGCCCCCGTAGCCGTAGTCCTGCGACTGCTGTCCGTAGTGCATCGTTTGTTGCGGTCCTATCGGCGGAGGCCCCGGCGGCGGCGGCGGCGGCACAAAACCTGCAGGCATGTATTGGCCTTGTTGCACCTGCATCTGCATCGGCGGCTGCGGCGGCGGCTGCTGCTGCTGCTGCTGCTGCTGCTGCTGCATGTTGCCATACGTGCTGTACTGGTGAGGCTGGAAGGATGTCTGGGTGGGCGGCGGCGAAGCAGGACCCCGTCCGCCCATGCCGAGACCAAAGGTTGTCTGGGTCGGAGGAGGCGACGTGGGCCCCGGGTTCCTGCCCCAACTACTCGGGTTGTATGCGGCTTGGCCATAAGGCTGGTGCTGCTGCGGCGGCTGCTGCGGCGGCGGCGGCTGCTGCTGCTGCTGCTGCTGCTGGGCTGGCGGGCTCGAGAAAGACGGGTAGGTGGTTTGCGCCGCTGGAGGAGACGTCGGGATCTGGTATTGTCCATTGAAACTGGTCTGGGGGTAGCGTAGCGTGCTGGGCTGTGTGAAGTTCAGCGGGGCGGGCGTCGGTCTCTGCGCCGCCGGCTGGGGTGATGTTGACGACGAGGGATCGACCGACATGCGCTCCATCAACCCCCGCAGCCGCTCGCGTTCTACCTCGGCCTGCTGGCTCTTGTTGACCGCCTGCTCCTGCTCGATTTGGTTGAGCAGCTGAGCGCCCTCGGACCGCCGGTTGTTGACAAACGTTTCGACGTTCTTCTCCAAGCTGTCCACCGTCTCTTTCATCTCCGTATACCACCGCTTGGCGCCCTGCAAGCCCGCCTCGAGGTCCAGAAACTCCTGATAGGCCCTCTTGTACCGATTCACCACAGAGCCCCTCTGCCGCTGCATGCTCTCATACTTGCTCTGCTCCGCCCGCACGCGTTTGTCCTGCAGGAGGTGGTTGAAAGTTCCCGTAAGCTCCTTCATCAGGGAGGCTTGCTTGTGGTTGGCCTGTAGTAGTCGGTTCTGGTGCGGCCGGAACTTCTCCAACTCGGTTTGAAAGAGTTGCTGTTCGTAATTGGCGATGGATTTCTTGTTCAGGATGAGGATCTGGGAAATGTCGTCGTTGTGAACCTGGACCTTGCGTTAGCCGTGCTCCTCCGTGCCCTCTACTTAGGGGAGGTCCTGTTTACCTTTTCTTTCAGGTCCTTAAGCACTTGGTTCCGCTCCCTCTTGATGAGGTTGAGTTTCTTAAGAATCTCCTCGACCCTGCTGATCTGCTCCATGACGCTTGGGCTTCCATCCTCGAAATCATCATCCAGCAGGTTTGGCGCGCCGCCGGCCGGACTGGAGACATTGCTGGACCTGGCCTTCACGTGCGCAACGGCTCGTTGAAACAGGGCGTCGGCGTCGCCACTCTGCGCTGCCGTTCGCATCTCCTCAAAGTCGGCCTCGTTCTGCCGGAACTTGGTGTACAACTGCCCGTCACTCTTGGCCGCCTCGTCGAGGGCCTCCCGATAATTCCGGATGTTTCGCCGGAGCGTAGTGGTGAGCCGTGAACTCGGCTGCTGCGTCCACTCTCCCTCGTATTTGGATCGCATTTTCTCACACACACTTTCCTCCATATCGAGTTGTTTCGTGCTCCGGTCCAGGACAGTTACAATCGAGTCCTTGTCTATCTTCAGCGTATCGAAAATGGAGATTGGGTTTTCGTGCCCGGCAACATCGTCACACCATGTCCTGAAGTCCTCGTCGGGCATAATGTCCTGATCGAAACCGCCCTTGAGCACCTGCAGCGCACCCGGCAGTCGCAGGTAGTCCAGGCTTGCGGCCATCTCGCTGTTGGCAAGGTCGACCCTCTCGGTTTCGGCCCGGACCAACTTGGCCTTCTCCTCATCATACAGACTTGCGGACTCGGTCACGGCCAGCGGCACGATCTTGGCGAACAGATCAGGGCCTGTGATCCTCTGTATGTCCTGACCGGCGTACAGTTCGCTGACAGGGATCGGCTTGGCAGCGGGCAACTTGGCCACGGCGGACAGGCTGGCTTCCGCAGGGACACTCTGGTGGTAGATGTAGTCATTGTCCTTGCTGAGCTCCTGGAGCTTGTTCTGAATAGTCGTCAGGTTGCGTTTGGCGATGTCGGCCAGTACACCCCCGGTTTCCGCGCTTAGGTTCGAGCTTGGAGGCATGGAGCTGGGGAAGTTGGCGGCGACTTTGTTGGCCTCCTTGGCGGAAGCTTCGGCCACAGTGAGTCGAGCGATGGCAACACCGTACTGGCCGGCCTCCTCGTCCACCACGGCTTGGTAGTATTGCGCTTGAGAGTTCATTAGGCTGGTTTTGATCTGGCTAGCTATCAGTATGGGTGCACCAAAGTGGCGTGGTTGCAGCACGGCGTTCCGCGAGAGTGGCCGTCCGGCTTGTTACTCACCTGGATGAACAGCATCCACACCTTCTCGAAAATTGCCTTGTTCACGTTTTCCTGGACGCCCTCCAACGCCTGCGCGTACAGATAGCCGGCTTGGCCTGCGAGTTTGGCCAATAGGCCCGCCTTTTTCTGGTCGGCCATCTGCTTCTCAAGGAAAATCTCCTGCGCCTGGGCAAGCGTGATGCTGATAAGTGTCTTGACGGTCTCCCGGCTTAGATCGGACGACGGCGCGTGCAAGAAATTCTCGTTGATGTAGGTAAACATGCCGGCGGAAGCCTGAAAAGAGTGGTAGGCAGCCTTGAGGCCGGCCTCTTCGGACCTCGTCTGGTTGGCGGCATGACAGGACAGAACAGCCGAGATGTTGAATATGATGGACGCTTTCTCGAAGGCCAAGGAATACTGTGACGTCGCCTTGTGGGTGAAGGCGTCGAACCATGTGAAGGATATTTTGATGTGTTGCTCGTCGACCGGGAAGCGGAGGTCCAGGAGCTCGAGCTGGCCGTAGTACCGGTACAGCAGATCTCGTCCGGCGGTGCTGTCCTTGCCTGCGCCTCTCATATCCTGCCGAAGGCGGTTGAGGGTCGCGCACTCTTCGGCGTAGCGCTCGGGGTCATCTCCGTAGGTGTCGCGAATGTAGCCTTTGAGGGGCGAGATCCAGTCGATCTCGTTGGTGGCCTTGAGCGGCACCGAGATCATGGGCATCTGGGTCATGGCGGCGGGTGTATCGTGCGGGTGCCGGATCGCGCTCGGGCGGGGGGGAGACACAACGGGTCGCGTCACCAAGGGCGGCGTAGTGTTTCTTTCCCCTTCGGACACTCTTGATCTTCTTCTGGTAGCGGCGCAGGGACGGTGTCCCCGACAGCTTGCGGCACGTGGGCGCAGTTCCCAGCTACGGGTGGCGGGTTGGCAGCAGCCGTCGGATCGTGGGGCAGCGCGGGGCGAACAGCGTTCGCCTCGGGGGACGGGACACGGCGACACAAGCAAAATGGCGCGGCGGCGGCGCTGATCGCGGCCGACAGTGTCGTGGGCACGTTTCGGGCTGGGCGGGAATGAGAATCAAGTAGCAGCGTAGTCGGGAAGCAGGGCCATGCTGTCATTCACTCAGTCGAAGGTGAAGGCGGGTGAGGTAGCGGGGCTGGGCGAGCAAGCTGAAGGCCCACGACGGGGCGTTGGTGGATTGGGCCGTCAGTGGTCGGGGATGACGGCAGTGAGTGCTTGCAAGCTTCACCAGGTATCTCCCAATCCGCCCAAACGGCGGCATTGCTGGCATGGGCTCCAGTATGCGGCCCCGATGACCAGCCGCTGAAGAACAGGGGGGCCCCCTATAGCTGGGCAGTTATATCCACGCCAGGCAAAAGCCCTACCCGGAATGCTCGGGGAGAATGGCCCAAGCATGAAGTCGTTGGGATAGAATAGCCGCCGACCTCCATCTCGTGGCTGCTGCACCGTGGCAGCTCCAACGTTTAGGCCCAGTTCGCGGAACCAGCGTCGCTTAGGCTGGAGGGTTGGTGGTGGGACGGCAGGGGGCTTCCCTGTACGTGCGCCGTGCGTATTGAGCAGGCCGCTCACCTGCATTGCAGCACCCTCCCTCCTCTCCATCTATTAGTATCTCCAGTGCCTAGGTAGGTAGCCAGGCTCCTAGCTAGGACGGATGTACACTTGCCGAAGACCTCGCCTCGCCAAGCAGGGCCTACGCATCTTACATACATGGCAAAGAAATTGGAGGCCTGAGATGTGCCCGGCTTCTTCAATTGGGGAACACTGCAAGGATAACAACCTAGCCAGCACACGGGGTACGGCATGTATAAGAGAGGCTCTTGCCATGCGGCAGGGACAATACAGTCTCACCAAGGACTGTAGGGAAACCCAGGCGGACAATTGCCCGCCAACAGGAAATTCGTCGATATCCCCCGCCTGCTGCCCACCAACACTGGCGGTCAAGATTGTGACCACGTCGGAGAAAAAAAAAACGGATGTGCATCAGCCCAATCTCACTGTCGGGCTTGGAACCCAGTCGATACTTGGGCGACCCATCTCTACGCCCGCACCATCGTACAACACGTCGGGCATCGCTAATTGGCGCATAGAAAAAGACGGGATGTACCCTCGTGAGTCGGCTGGTTTCTCGGTGCAGTCACCAGCCGCCAGCACCTTTCCAGATCCCACATGGCAGCTTTTACGACCTCGTGTTAGCAGCAATCACCGGGTCGTCTTCGATTCCCGCCGACCTCCCGCTGTCGTTTCCATCTATGCGTCTCCCGAAACCACCAAGAGCAGTCCTCGTTTTCATGTACACAAGCTTGCATGTGATATAGCCCACTCATGCCCGGAGATGCTATCTCTCCGTTCTTATTGGCCAATCTTGGCCATCCCATTCACTCGATACTGGCAGGGTTGGCCGGCAGCAGGGCGGCTAAAGGTAGACGCCCGCCGCGCTTGGAGACCTCAGGCTGAGCAGAGTTGATGCTATGCCAACTGCCAGCCTGCCCCTATCTAGCTGGCTGGGCAAGTTCCTGTCTCGCAGCCTCGACTATGCCGCCGTGCACAGCTGGCAGGGAAGGACAGGGATGGCGCTCACTTGTGTGCAACTCATCTGAAATGTAGAGTGGAGTGGCCGGTTTGGCTACCTCATGTCCAGTTCTTATGGATTAATGTACAGATCAGGTAATTGGACAGAAACTTGACCTCGGCGGTCGAGGCGCGCTGCTGGCCAGAGGCTAGGCGCCCAGATCGCTTACTACCCAGGTGAGTAGCAGGCGCCTGAGGAGAACCGACGGCATCAAAGGCATGGACCCTCAACAGCGCACCCCTTCGCGCAACCAAAGCCCCCGCAGTCTATGCCTCTAGAGATGTAGTCGTATCATCAACTGTATGGTACAAATTTCGTAACCTCGTCCTAATCAGACACGCTTGGAAGGCACCGGCATCCTATTTAGGATCGTCGCCTGTTTTCTTCTTCTCCGAGCTGTCTGTGTTCGACTCTTCGCCGGCTGACGGCTTCTGGTGGGCTGGATGGTTTGTCAGGTTGTGCCAGATGGACTTGAGGAAGCCCTCGTCCTTGTGCGTGGCCGGGTCGTCATCCTTACTGGCAGGCCCACCGGACTCGGAGCTGTATGGGCCATGTTCTTTTAGCGGCTGCGACCACGCCGCGTCGGGGCGCGTGGGTACTCACCTGGGCATCTTGACGTTCATAATCCGCTTGGCCGTCTTGTCGCCCATCTCATCCGCAAGCATCTCCACGATGGTCCTCTGGTTGGCCGAGAGATATTTCGGCATCTGGACGCGGTACTCAACCTTCAAGTCGCCAGCGCCACCACGGCGGCCTCCTAGCTTCTTCATGCCCATGCCGCTCAGAGTGATCTTGTCGCCCGTACTGGTGCCTGTCCCAACCTTGACATTGACCTCGCCGTCCAAAGTCGGCACCGTGACCTCGCCACCTAGCAAGGCCGTTGTCAACGGAAGGTTCGCAGTGTAGAGAATATCGGAGCCGGATCGCTTGAACTTGGGATCGGGGGCGACGCGAACGAACACGTAGAGATCGCCGCGCGCCGTTTTGACGTTCGGGTCCACGGCCTGGCCAGTCGCAGGGGCATCGCCCTCGCCATCCACCCGCAGCCTCATACCATCCTCTATGCCGCCTGGGATGTCCACCGTAATAGTTTTGCGCTCCCGGACGACTCCGTTACCGGCGCAGGACCGGCACTCGGATCCCCGCGGCGCAACTTGACCAGCTCCCTTGCAGGCCGAGCACGTTGACGCCATCTGGAATCCTCCCGTCATGAAGTGCACCTGGGTGCCCGTTCCTCCGCAAGATCGGCACTCAGTCCGTTTCGTGCCCGGCTTCGAGCCGGATCCGGAACAGGTGTTGCACGATACCATGGGGTGTATCGAGATCGTTTTACTGGTTCCCTTGGCTGCTTCCATGAACGATATGCTGGCCTGGACCTCGATGTTCTCTCCCACCATAATCTCCTGTTGGAAAGGATTTCGGCCGCGGCGGCCGCCACCAGCGCCGCCGAACGGGTTACCTCCGGCAGCGCCGGAAAAGGCCGAAAACAAATCGTCGAAGTTGATGTTGGCACCGAACCCGCCTTGAGAGCCAAAGCCGCCGAAACCCGAGAAGGGGTGACCGCCACCGAAGGGATTGCCGCCTCCAGGCTGCGGTTCTCCATTAGGGTCGAACCCGGCGGCGCCGAATTGGTCGTATTGCTCTTTCTTTTTCGGATCGGAGAGGATCTCGTACGCGGACTGGATCTCACCGAATTTGTCTTTGGCTGCTGGGTCTTTGTTGGTGTCGGGGTGGAACTTCTTAGCCAGCCCATAGTAGGCCTTCTTGATCTCGCCTGCCGAGGCTGATTTGCCCACACCGAGGGTTTTGTACGGATCGGACACGGCTAAAGACCTGGGCGTCGCATGGAAAGCCTGGGTGCGTGTAAGCTTGGAATCCTCGGCTTGCTTGGGCTGGGGGGGGAGGGGGGGGGGGGGGGGGGGGGGGGGGTCTAACTCTACGGTGCCATAGTTGTTGCGTAGCAGGCTTTGCAGGCCGTCCTGCGATGGTGGCCAGCGGTCTTGCGCTCGCGGGCGCGCGCTTGCGGATCGTGTCCCGCAACCTCTGTCTTCTACAAATCTGAGCCGGTGATAGCAGTCGCGACGGCAGCGCCGCCGCTTTGGTTGCAGCAGTAGAATTCATCGTCGTCCTGGGGGGAGGCTGAAGGGAGGCTGAAGCATGACAGGCCGTTTCGGAACGCAACAAATCTGTTACGTGGAGTAGGCGAATGGCTGTTGGCAGACTTGCTACGGATTAGATAGCGTTCCTCTGGATCGTGAAGGGACTGGAAGCATCCAAACTTTTTCTCGAAGGCCTGGGTCGACGGCGCTGCTAGTTATTCCGACGTGCTCTAGCACAAATACGGACGGAGCTCGGGCGCGTTCAAGTGCACACCCCATTCAAAAACCAGCGGATCGAGATTCTGTTCCTCCACGCCAGGGGATATCATTCAACTCAGAGACGGTGGATTTGTCAGGATTGTTATACAACCTGGGATGACTTTTGCAGCGCGCCTACATAAACATGCATCTGTGTACCATGGCTAACTACTTGCATAGGAGGATGTTGAACTCAATTTCAAGATGCCACTTAGGGTTTGGGGCGGCAGAAGAGCCTCCAGTGTGCAGTAGCTAGTATTTGAATATCTACTACTTCTACTTACTTAGGCAAGTACCAATCCACTGTGAAGTACAAGGGCAAATAAGGTGCCAGGCGAATCTCAGCCACCATGTATACACAAGTGCCTTATGAGCGCAGCGTAATGCCTGCTTGACTAATGTCGAGGATGTGTTTGCTAGCTCACCATCGTGACAATGGGCTCGATGGGACGGACAGCTGGGACCGTTGGGATATGCATTAGACCCGTCATTATATCTCTTGGCCTCTATCAGCTTGCCTGTGCCACTTTTCTGCTGGGGTAGAATTACGTACTCAATTCCTCGGCAAGTCGACGTCAGTAGCCCCCTCACCTCCAAAATGTATGCACTCCACGAAGCTTCGCGACAAACGGGGATGCAAGTGTTCCGATGTTGAATATGCGTGCCTATTAGCGCTCGGGGGTAATTCCGCTGCTCTAGGGGGTCCGGATTCCACGGTGATTACCGAACGATAAGAGAAGAGCCATCCGCAACGCGAATTGGCCGAAGAGCGTCATGGAAAAGATTTATCACGTTTGCGGCAAGATAAAGTCAGCCATGGGAGAATAATCATGTGTGATGGCTTTCTGACCGTCACAAACCCTACGAGGCGGCATACCGGCCATCTATCCAAGAACCAGTACCTATCGCATCGCGGCCCTTCTCTCGCCAGGCAAGATACACATGGATTGGCCCATTTGCATGCCCTCAGGTCCCCTTCCTGATCAAGTATGTAGTCTATGTGAATGAAAGCTGCAATCGCTTGATTGTACCCTTGCCGCAATTGTCAATACCCAGCGCCGATACTCCAATGGAAAGCCCCCGGTCCCAACAACGAACGCGATGCGGTACGGGCGGTGCAACCAGCCCAAATTTGCGCTCTACAAATTTGGAAGGGGGGGGGGGGGGTATAAACAAGAGTTAAATAGAAAAAGATCACCGTGCGTCATTAGGATCGAAGTCGTCATCATGGCATCGGCGAAGCGTGTGGTTTTTGTTTGTTGATCCGTGGTCTGGAGACGCCCGGGTTGCGAACCCTGTGAAGAAAGCCGACGACGATCTCGTTCTCCTGAATGCCCTGCCCATTGAAGTGTTTCCTGACAACCTGGGCAAGTTCTTCTTTTGTCTGTCGTCGATACTGCGATCTCCTCGCCATTGTGGGGGACTGGAGGCCGATACCGGGCCTTGAGAGAACCATGTGGTGGTAGCTGTTGGCAAAGGCTGTGGGGGTGTCGAGGCGAAACTCGCGTCTGTAGTCGTGAAGAACATCCCGATCAAAGGTCGACCAACGTAGCTGTGAGACGGTCAGTCTTGGGCTAGACAAAGGCTGCGGTGGAAAGGTCGGGCGACATACCCCTGGTGGACTGGCAGGTGGTGCGACGGGAGCGTCTGCCGTTGCAGTCAGCGACTGGCCATTCGCAGTGGCAGAGGCCTTGGTCACGTCCCGCGACTGTGTCCCTGTGGAACTGGCGACACGCCGAAGCTTGCCGTTGGTATGGTGATCCTTGTGCGAGCCATGGCCATTGCGTTCTTTGACGCTCGCCGTCTCCGATTTGGAGTCGTCGTGGTTCGTTTTGGATTTTGCAGGTGGCATTGGGAGGTGTTGAGAAGTTGGTAAGACAGGCGGTCAAGACGGCGAGGGTCGGGCGGCGCAAGAGGGGGTGGGCGGAGAAACCGGACTGGAGGCGCCAGCACAGGGTTGAAATTGGGGCAGTTGACGGACTATGCGATGGAACGGCGACTGGTGCGAGGCGGAACTCCCGAGAAGTGGTTGGAGAGAAGTCGAGGGCCAGAACTGTGCATCATCGGCGCGGGTTACGTGCGTGTGAGGGAGTGGGAGGGAGGGTGGGTGGGTGGGTGCAGGAGAGCAGAGCCAGAGAACGAAAGACAGAAAGAGAGGGCCGCCCTCTTTGCCCACTACTACCGTCAGGCCTTGCCCGTCATTTGAGAGCGAAAAAGAGGAGGTACCCGGATGGAGCAGCGGTTGTGAGCAGCTATGCTATGCGCTGCACCCACTCCATGACCGCCAGTCGGCGCAAGACGGCGAGCTAAATCCCACAGGCTGCGAATGGGAAATTTTCGGAGGGTCCATGGTCAAGCATGCGCGGGTGACCAATGACCTCATTGCGCCCTCTCCACCCTCGTTCTGGGCAGCCAGGCTGGTTTGGCCCGTGTGCCTTGCCTTAGCTCATCAGTCGAATCCAGGGTCCCTCCGCTCCACCTCCGACACGCCCACATCACCTTCCCGGAAAGCTTAACGACGGCACCGTACGGGGTAAAATGGAAGACGGGGAACGCGTTACAAACCTTAAGAGGAGGGCGGATGTCAGCGAGACAGCCTCTTCCAAAGTAGCCCTGCGCCTTGTTGGATTAAACTTCCCGGGAGATTTTGGAGTGGGTTCGGTACCTCATCGTATTAGTAGCTGCATCCCATTCAAAGCCCAGATGGTACCGCTCCAAACCCCAATGGCTCCGGCTATCGACCTGCACGTGTGGCCTTTGTTGATCTGACTGAACCAAAATGGCGACGCTGAAATCCAGTCCAGTACGTGTTTCTTTATACCAAACAGTCAGGACCAAGAGTCTTCCGGCCCGGCGGGCGACTTGGTGTATGCTGAAATGCCATAAACTCACCGTAGCGAGCCACGCCGGAGAGGCAAGGGACGGGTCTCGTGTGAATAAGCACTGATGTACTTCATGAAAAACGCTCGCCGAGGCGGAACTAACGGATGAGGCGAAGAATATTCAAGCATTGTTGCTTTCTTGGGGCTCGGAACCTGGGGGCGAATTGATGTCATTGAAATGCATAGGTAGGGACTTTGATCATCACCTCACGCCTGCTCGATCGCGCTGACTTCAGTGGACTGTCTCAGAAGCCTCCATTTTAAATGGCGCGACGTCCTCGTGACCACTTCCATCAGGAACCAGCCCAGCGCGAGATTATACAGGCTTTTGTCCAGAGGAGAGTTTCGACTTGCTTGAATACCAGGACACCTCTTACACGGTGGGTGGATTCGCATGCTTCTCGCAATTATAAGGCTGCTTCGACGGAGGCCCGTCTCGAGCCCAGCCCGGGCTTTTGTTGGCTGCCCCCAGGGGCGGTCTAGGGCTGCCGGCGCCCAAAAGGGAGGAAAGGGTAGGCGTTGCGATACGTTGAAACGGTGGGGGGGGGGGGGGGGGGGGGGGGCAAATGACATCTATGTATCTCTGTATTCGCTTCACACCCATATGGCGTGGCTTCCAGTTGCCACCTGGGACGAACCACCTTTCTCCTCGGCTTCACCGTCTCCAAAAGCTGAAGACACTGATATGTAGGCCAGGCAGTATGCGATGTCGGATTGGTCGGGCAAAGAAATGATCATCAACGCTTCGGTTGAGAGGGCGAAAAAGAAAATACACACCATCAAGTGTGTTCTGGCAAGTAAAAAAGCGCACGCTCATCAAGGATCGTCCTGGCTGTGCATTACCCTGCCTGCTAGGCCTAGGCGGCCCGCGACAACAACAAAAAGGTTCCGCCTCGAGCACCCGACCTACGCGTGAGAGTTTCCGCCCAAACCCCACGCTGAACCATTCCGCTGGATCCCTCTCATGTTTTTCATCCTCTCAGGGCAGTTCCATATTCCTACAGACTGCTCTATAACTGCACTGCAATTATTCGCTCGCGGAGTCAAGAAGTAGATCCAAGAGTCGGTAGGTGAGCATTCCGGCATGTGTTTTCTTATATCTCCTTACATTCCTAGGCCCCAGCTGGTTGGAGAGAGTGAAGCACGTAGTTAATCGTTGACTGTTTCCAGTGTTGTTTCCGTTGCTCGAGCGGTCAGACGGCACAGTCGAGTACAAATATGTCGCCATCACGGGACGACCGCCCCGCTCACCCAGTGCTCTTCCCCAGCATTCACCTACCCTACGCGTGCTGCCTGCCAGGTACGTGATCTCTAGTACTGAATGTGCTATTACAGGTGGTAAGATACAGACAGGAGTCTAGCGAAGGAAGTACTTTACTGTCCATTGGTCTGGGGCCAACCCCCTCCCCCAAGGCGCATATCCCGGTCTAGCGCCAGAATCCGTGCGGTATCGGCTGTCCGCTGGGTGTCGACAAATTGCACGGGCATACCTGAGCCCTGTACCTAGTGACTGAGCAATGGATCCCATGTTCCATACTACCTAGCAGATACCTCCCATGTTCTGAACGTGCGGGCGTGTTGCCTTCGTCTCCCTGCTGCCCTGTAAGTGAACGTGGAGGTCCTCCGTCGGTCTTCGTTCCCATCGATATGGGCACAACCTTGTAAGCAAGGTGGCCGACACGGTCGGCATCGTTTCTTTTCCGCTTCATCTCGCTTGGAGAGGGGTGTGGGATGGGTGCCAAGCAGCCGGTCTCTTGCTGGCCTGTATCTTGACGACCCCGGGCATCCAGTGGCTGCCTGTAATGGAGACACCAGCAGCCTCCCTCGATCGTTCACCGTGCCAATGATGGTGGTCGCGAGAGGGCTAGAGCACGCGTAGGTAGACTCCGGCACGCACTCGCAAGCGTGGGCTTCCTCGTGTTTTGCATGCGAAATATGTAGGTACTAAAAGAGATATTTCCAGTCGATGTCCTAACGGAGGGCCCCCTCTATCTAGGTAGGTAGTCAAGCAATGTCCGTGTATCACCCAATACGACCTACCGCTATAGGCTGTCAGATCATTCTTTTCCCCCCTGGCCCCGGTCTTGCCTACCCGCAATTGGGAGTACTTGGCTAATAGGGATCGCGACCCTGAGGGGGCCTTGGTGGGTGTCAGCATTTCGCAACACGCAGGGGAGATCCACCCCATCACACCTAGGCCATCCTTGCGGGACGATTGTGTACTTTGGGAGTCCAATAAGTTCAACAGCCTTCATGAGAAGTCGATATGCGTACAATGCTGCTTGCTGACTTGTTCTTCCTCCCTCCTAACTACTTCTTTGTGTACCGGACGCCGCCATGTCATACCACGGACACTGGTCTCGGGATGGTTAAACCGTCTGCTATATCGTTGTACCCGGCGTCATGCGTTATCTGAGAATGATAAATCCAGCGAGATTGGTGAGCTGCCGCTCCGTCACTTCCTGCGCTGCACAACGGACTCCAGTAAGCACCTCCTTAGGTAGGTAGGTAGGTAGTCTCCCATGGAGTTTAGGTGTGGAACACCCAACAGGAGCCAAGATCGGGTTGAAGGTCTTGGTGCCCGCCAACCAAGGAAGCATGGGGGGCCAAGAAACCCAAGACGTCCAAGACAGCTTTTTCCACAGCCGCCCCCCCCCTCTTCTCCAGCGTACTACGGTGTATACGACGTACGCGGGGAGGAGGTATGAGCGAGCATGGCGGCCTGGCGAGATGAAGCCGACTTACCCACGTTCTCCAGTCTAAGTTACTGTTTCTCCACCAGCTTCCCCTTCCGCATGGCTTTTTTAGACGTCAACAGAGGAATGCAGCCCCTTGCGGTCATGTGCAGTCGGGCTACACAAAAGGCGATGCGGCTGACGAGCATTCAATGCGTCCCATTTCTCCCACAGCCACGCCTGGCTCCGATCCTGCGCACCGTGATACGCCTCAGTCAATCAACAAAGAGGAATGGCCACTGCCTGCCTCCATGCTCCTACACCAGCTCACCTCCGTAGCCGCCGTTGTGTTTCCTGGGTTGCATGGCCTCACTCGACCGGTTGATATGCAGCTAGAGAGCCTTGAGGGGTCATCCCCACCATCATCAGATCATCACTGGTTGGTCGGCATCCACTCATCATCTCAACCGCCGGATGGTTGTGCGGGGCGGCGACCCTCGAGAAGCGGAGCTTTTGTCAGCTTGGTGTCGGTCTCCATGCCGCCCTCCCGCAGAGAAACTGTAGGAACTCGCGTGGAATGCTCCGAAAGAGACCGACTATGTTGGGGTGGTGGAGCGTACCGTTACAGATTCATGCGAATTCGCATTGGGTACTTATCTCTGTGAGGCCAGTACATATTTCGTAGTGTGGAGTACTTTGCCAGTCTGTAATCTGTAATGGATCTCGCGTCCTTTGGGGTATAAGCCACCGACTGTCCTTGACTTGTCCTGTCCCGGTTGGAACAGAGACCGCCCATCTTCTTATTAGTCCCATTGCGTCTGGTGAATCCAATCATCCATCAGGAAGATTCCGACGGCTCAACGTGCCCCCACACCACGAACGACGCGCTGGAGATCGGAATCGGCCGAGCGAATATGGCATCCCCCACGCTGTCTTCTCGTAACCGTGGTTGAACGACTCTAGGAGGGGCAGCGGCTGGGTTACGTACGGGATGCTGCCAGCGCTCACCTACCGTATCCCATGGGGCCACAGTACCTTCTTTCCTTCGAGGAGTGCTTTCCTAACAGCACGCGGTACTTGAATATGCAGAACGAAGTACCAGGCGAGAGCCGCACCAATGGCCGAACAGCCTGGCTGCTTATGTCGTCTCGATATCGGTAGCGAGCAGGAAGTACGTATGCATCTCCTGCCCTTCCTGCAGAGCTGGGACAGCATTGTCTCCGTCGCTGGTTGCTCAGTGCTTCGGTACCTTCTTGCGTCGCTGCTTCTTTACTTAGGTAATGAGTACTGACGTACATACCTCTTATCTTCCAAGAGGTGTGGCGGGACCCATGCACGCAGCGGCAAAAGTACCCCTCGCCAACCGTAAAGCCCCTAGGCGGGATGCCTACCTAGGTTGTAAACTACATACGAAGGCAGCACGGTCCCCCGTGGCTGCAAGCAATAAGCGTGGTAGCGCGGCCAGTCGTGCCTGTTGCTGCTCACGTCACTGGCTGCCAGGCGCAGGACCCATGGCCTCCCTGGTGCCGAGCCCTGATGACTGGCGATGATGTTGTTGTTGCTGGGATCAGAGACAGGATGGGGACGGGAGGGTGCGGGACACCATGTAAGTACTTACCTACATACTTACTCACATCCAACCGCAGATGGGGATGGGATGGGATGGATGCATGCCACGGTGTATGTACTTGGCACCTCGCCCCCCCGGTGTATCGGCCTGTGCCCGTGTATGCCCATGCCTCTATGTCCCTGTGTACTTCTTCTTCTTCTTCTTCTTCCTCCTCCTCCTCCTCCTCCTCCTCTTCGGTACAGTGATATGGGAGACTAAGGCCGCAACACACATGACCGAGGCGCCGAGGCGCCTACCACCTCGTCGATCCCACCAAGTTTGGATGCAGAAGTCGTCGGAAGGTTGGGACAATAGGATAGGCCAGGCACTCGAGTGCGGCCCGGAAACAATTGCCTTGCCATAGAGGGGGGGGAGTGAGGAGCCGACAAGATCCATAGACGCGCTGACGGGCATGGATACACTCGCCCCATCGCCCCGCCCTCACGCCCCCTCCCCCCCAGCCCAAATGCCCATGATCCAGGATTCCATCATTCCCATGAGGTGAGGTCCCCGTCCCTGCCCCCCCCCCCCCCCCCGACGTCCACGTCTCTTGGCCTAAGCAAGAGGCCCCTACCCTACCCGGAGGTCGTGGTGCGCCTGCGGCACCACAGACACAAGCAGTTAGATGCAAGGCCCGCCTGGCCCAGCCAGAGCGAGCTGGCCAGCCCGCCCAGCTCTCCATCGCTCCTCTCCATGCTCCATCGGCTCGTGGGGATCCGCCTCGATGGGCCTCGCGCCCGCATGCCGGCGCCATAATAAGATCCCAAGCTTCTCCCCCCACGCTTCGACTTCGTTTCCCTCCCGCATCCCCAGATTTCGCAACCAGTTCCCCCAGCCCAGGCCCCGAGCCCCCCGCTCGAACGGATACTCTATCTAACAAGTAAGGTTTGACCCATCCGCACGCGCGCGCGCACAACCTTGAACGTCCAAGCCAGTTCCGTTCTATTCGCGCGGCTGCCCGTCGTCGCGCCCGTCAATCCCATCCCGACGGACGACGCCCTGCCGTCTCTCGTCCCACGCCAGCCCCGTCCGTCCGTACTCTCTACGGCCGCCGCTTTTTGCTGCCACCACCAGCACCACCACTTCGTCCCTGATTGGGGCTCCTCCTCCTCCGCCTCCTCCGCTGCCTTCGCGTCCACACGAAATCAAACTCGACGCCCCGAGGAGTAGAAAGGCCCGGGGCACAAGACACCCGTGTCTTGTTGGACGCTGGAAGCGCGGGCCCTGCCTGGCCTGGCCCGTCGGGTATGTGCAATTTTCTTTTCCAACCTACTCAAACATCCACCCTTCACGGGTAATGGCGACGCCAAAGCCTTGACCTGCATTGGTCTCCCCCATCCCCTCAGAGGGCTGTTACATAATACCTGCATACTTCCCCACGACCTGGCTTCCCAATTTTCCCGCCCTCGTCGCACTTGTCAGCCCTTCCTGGTTTCTTGAATGAACCTTGGCTGCAAGACTTGACGGTGCGCACAAGTGCTGCACACCCACGTCTCGCTCGCCCAGCGCTCCAACCCCTGTCGGTGCTGCAGGCCCAGGGCGAGAGAGAAATCATAGTCCGCATGTTCAGCACCACCCCTGTTTATATTGACCCCGGCTGCCTGCCTGTCCGGGATGCATGTTCACCACCCATCGTACCCATCCCTCCCCCCTCCCCCCCCCATCACTGTGTCTTGTTGGCACGCGGAGCAACGGCCGATTCCACGTTATGCCGCCCCTTCGCCCCGTCCAGGACCACTCTGGGGCCGCCGTTGCGCATCCTGCAGTCTGTTACCGTTGTCGCCGCCCCTTCTTCTTCCTCCACGCCTGTATTCTCTCCCCATCAAACTCAATGCCGTATTCGCTTGAAATCATGATGTTCTTGTTCTGATTTGGATCAGTCTCCCCACGCCTGCCGGTGAGCGGAAAGCACCTAAAACTGCGTCTGCCGTGGCGCGTTAAGCTATACCATCTCGACCAACATCTTACCGAGCGCAACCCCCAGGTTGGGTGTGCGTCCATTCGACCTATCTGCCGGCCATGTGCTGAATGAACCCACCAACCTGCACGGGTGACATTGTTCATCTGCTTCGGAAGAGTTGACAGCAATTGGCGCGTCAGCGCCGGAACGGGTTGGCGCCCGTAGGCCTGGTTGTCTCTTCCGTGGCCACTCGCAATCCACGGTTTCCAAAGCTGCTGTGTAACTGACCACTTGCCCGCCGCTTGTGTGACACGGGCCTGTGGCTCTCGTGCGCACGGAAAACCCTCCGACTCAAGACAATCGTTGTATTGTGAGCTAGTTGGTAGCCCCATCCAGACCTCGGGCCACGAACAGGACTATCTTGTTCCCGCGGTCAGCAACCTCGGCGGCTGTCAGGGTCCCGGAGAGACCATGAGCTCGGTACTAGCGCTACACTCCAGCGTTATCAGACCATCAATTGCCGCCGCCGCCATGACCCAAGTGCAGATACCGGACCCCCCGGCGGGCAGCAGACGTTACGAGCACGTGAGAGCCATGACAGGAACCCGAAGCCGCTCGCCGGACCATGCTTCTCCCCCTGATAGTCACGATCCTGATCACGATGGCGAAGGCGAAGACGAAGCCAAGAATGACAACTCGTCCAACTCGGACGCCGGCGTTGCAAGGAAGCGCAGGAGAAGCAGAAAGGGCCTGGACAAGAAGTTTGCGTGCCCGCAAGACGGCTGTGGCAAGAGCTACTCGCGAGCTGAGCATTTGTGGGTTGACCATATACTCTGATTTCCGAACATATCCTCGATCTGCCTGCTGACAGCCATCCAGATATCGCCACCAGTTAAACCATAATCCCAAGCAAAGATACGCTTGTGAATACCCGGACTGCCCTCGCGTGTTCGTGCGCCAAGACTTATGTAAAAGACACATGGAGCGGCATACGGCGAAAGGCTCTGCCCTCAGCCGAAAAGACTCATTAAAGGACTCACTGAACAGGTTTTCTACAATCTCCCACGAGAATGGCCACCAGTCTTACTCGGCTACACCGGCGTCGCCTGAAACCAACCGGCCGGGGACAAGTTATCAACAATCCCGCGCAACCCCCGTCCAGTACCACTCACCCAAGGAGGTAGCGCATGCCAGCCCCTATACGCCCATTGCAGCAACTCCTCAAACAACTTTCCCTCACCCTCCGCGTCGCAGTGGATCAGATGGACACATGCCTCCAGAGGCAGGTTACCACAACGAACACCGCAATAGCTACCAGTCACCGCACGGGCCCACGAGACCTTCAGTTCAGACCAATGCTGGACCATATGGAGTTCTGTCGCCAGTGTCGACACAGCACAGCAGCTATCACAGCATGCCGAGCAATACCCCACAGTCATCAACGACCGTGCCCTATGTCTCCCAACAAAACTTCCCCCCTTTCAGCCTCCCGCCGTCCGACTTTGCTGCTACCCCGGCTGCCAGCAATCCAAGAGAACACGGGTCAGTCTATGTGGCGGCAACGCCGAGCGATTACAATGAGCACGCGCATCCGCAGTCCAATGGAGAGATGGTGCGGTTGGACCAGATGACAAACCAGACCACGATTCCTGTATTCGGCAGCGATGGAGTCCTGAACAAATCGCCGTACATATCCATTCCTGAGGACTTTATCACATATCTTTTCAACTCCAGTGACGGCTCGCCAACGATGGGCCACGTCGTACCGCCTGGGCATCATTCGGGGTACGTATCTGCATAACGGCGCGGGCTAAGAAGGAGCACTGATTGACCATGGATTACTTAGGTACAGTGATCAGCAGAATCAGTACAGCGTGGCATATTACAGCGAAGGAGGATCTTTGGGCTACTTCCCGCCGCCCTCCAGCCAGCCACAGCAGGTCATGTCGGTCACAAATCTCCTGGACCAGAACTCGCCGGAGTCATTGCTCTCGGAGGAAAAAAGCCATGAGATATTCGACTTTATCAAGGAGCGCTTTCATGAGAAAGGGCACGCCCCAATCGAATGGAGCCGAGACATAATCCTCGAAGGCGACCGCAGCGTGGAGACTCATATGCTTAGCCGCAAGATGATGCAGGCTTACATCGGCTCGTACTGGCTGCATTTCAGCGACCAAATGCCCATCTTGCACAAGCCAAGCTTCTCGCCGGGCAAGACGCCAACCCTTCTTTTGCTGGCGGTAATGGCGATAGGGGCATCTTGCTTGGACAGGTCTCATGGTCCGCAGGTGACCAGAGTCGGTGCGCAGCTCTCCAATTTTCTGGCCTGGCATCTCCGTTGGGAGATCTTCCAGGATCCCAACTTCAGCCCACCCGCCAAGCTATGGGTTTTTCAGACGCTCATCCTCCTGGAGCTGTACGAGAAGATGTACTCAACTCGACAACTTCATGAACGGGCGCACATTCACCATGCAACGACGATCACGCTGATGCGCAGAGGAAGATCCTTGATCGGAAGATCGGCATTGGACTCGCCGCCGAACCCACGGGATGACAAGCATGGCCCAGCAGGATCGCGGCAGTCATCCACATCCGGGCTCGCGCCCACGCCGGATGACTGGTGGAACCACTGGATCACCAACGAAGCGACGCGGCGGGCTGCCTTCGCGGCCTTTTTTATCGACTCGATACATGCGACCATGTTCGGGCACTCGACCGTCATGGTCGCCCACGAGATGCGACTTCCTCTGCCTTGCGACGAGCTGCTCTGGAAAGCTACCAGCGGAGTCGAAGTCAACCGTATCGAAGCCAATTTATACTCCAACGGCATCAAACCCATCTCGTTTCTCGAAGGGCTCAAGCGGATTCTCTGCTCCGGCGAGCTACAAACGAACTCCTTTGGCCGGCAAATTTTGATGGCCGGCCTCTTGAACGTGAGCTGGCATATGAACCAGCGAGATCTCCAATTGAGCTCACTCGGGAAAAACCCCCTGGGCGGGCGGAACGGCAAGTGGCGACTGTACCTGACCCACGCTTTTGACCATTGGAAAAAGGACTTTGACAAGTTCCTGCAACACAGCCAGGTTTTGTCAGACCCGTACAATTACGAGGATCGTGCAGACACCCATCTGGTTTTTGAGAGCCGGACTGTACTGCACCACTTGGCTCACATGGCTATGCACGTTGATATTGTTGACTGCCAAATTTTCGCCCGCGCCAAGCGCCTGCTCGGCCGCGCCATCGGAGCTCAGGACTTGAACAGCGCTCAAAGACGGATGAAAGACAATTGGGCACCTTCGGCCATGGCACGTGATGCCACATGCTACGCCCTCAGGTTCCTGCACTCGGTGCTCATCTCTGACTCCGCCGCCACGCCCGGCTTGAACGGGCATGGGAGAACACGTCAACCCTACTCGGCCAGAGATGATGTACTCCTCAACCGCCCCTGGGTCCTCTACTTCGCTGCACTTGTTGTTTGGTGCTATGGCTATGCGCTCGAGGGACCCTGTCCCTCTGTGCCTCTACCCTCAACGCCACAGGAGACGAGCGACCAGATGCGGGAATACCTGCAAAAGTTCGGCTTATTGACTTGCCCCTCTGAACTAAGGTCAATGACGGGGGTGAATCAGAACAGCGCCTTGCTCAAGATATTGAAAGACTCGTTTGAGACCACACGATGGGAGCTTTTGCATGAAGGAGCGACTCTCCTGAGCAACTGTATCCAGCTCAACAGCGGAGCCAGTGGTATTTGAACGCAATAGAGGCAGCGGGAGCCGATGGGCCGTGGTCACGAGATGTTTCTTTGCTTGGCGAGGGGCAGACGGTGGAAGCTGGGTAATTGTTATGTATTGAGCTTTGTCGCTATCATTACTTATATACCCACAGGCGCTTTTTTTTTTTTTGGTCGGATGCAATCAGAATATCTTAGCCCTCCTTCCCCAGACAGTCCAATGGCAGAAAGACGATGCGATGGGATTCCAAGCCTGGAAGGAGGCCTTCCCGGACTTAAGAGCCGGCAACAGACGGAGCTAGCGTGTACTCCCAAGTCCCCACATGCAAGTCGTGCAGGGAGGGCCCCAGTGCGTAGGAAGACCGAGTCCATGAGGCGTGTGTTGCAACACCCGGGTACTCTTGCTTTCCGCGCCCGAGCGCAGATGTTGGCTGCCTCATACCTCTGTCCCAGGTCCGGTGTGGCTTTGGGTCGGGACGTAGGGACCAACAAGGCCTCGCGCGGACTCCAGGATCTACGCCCAAATCTGGAGGCACCATTATATGCCTTCGTCCCAGTGAACGGCGCGGAGACGGCGCGGAAGGGCCAATGCCGCGAGCACCTTGACTCTACGGGGGACCGAAGTACCTTGTTGAGGGTCCACGCGGGTGTGGTCGTTATGTCCGAGATGGGGTTGGGAGGGGGTTGTGCCCGTTCAGTACAGAGCTCAGACAAAAGGCGGCGGTGGCTGAGAAGGCCCCTCGGCCCGGGCGACTTGAAGTAAGCTTTAACCCCTTGTCTGCTTGGCGATACAAATCGTTCGAAACCTCCCCGAGCTTCCTCCCGTCTTCCTCCCCGCCTCCGTGACGCCGGCCTGGACCCCCACCCTTTCTAGTGAGCATCCACACCTTGGCGCTCCTCCACCGCGGCCTCTGAGCAGAGCAAGATCCATCGATTCACGGGTCCGTGGGACAAGACGGAAGGATGCCTCTCTTGACCGAGCTCCCGCCGGAGATCGTACACAACATCCTCTTGTTCCTCGACCCGGAGGATCTGGCATCGGTTCCCCGCACATGCAAAGGCTTGAATGACGCTATCCGGAGGAACTCCACACTCTTCAAGGGCGTATATCTGGCCCATTTCGACACCCCGCCTGCGCAGTGCCATGTCAGCTGGGAAAAGGCCCTCAAAGACCTCGTCCGGCTGCAGATGGTTTGCCGGCGGCACGACGTCGAGAGCAAGGTGAGTTGGTGGTCCCCGCCGGTCTCAAGGGCGCGGTAGCAGCACCGGCGACGAGGTGGGCCTGCCATCTGTATTGACATCAGACAAGAAGCGCGAACTCGCCTTCGTATACGACACGGTGACGGAGGCGCTCCGAACCGCTGCTACCGACGGCCCCCGTGCTGGGGCCACCGCGACCTACCCGGCATCGCGCAACGCAGCGCTGCTCACGGGGGTATTCGGCAGCTACGACAACCAGCACGCGTTTCTCGAGCGGTCATTCCTCTACGAACGCGCCAGAGCTGAGCTGCCTCAAAGTGAGACGTTCTCGTCCCCTCCCAAGCAGGACCACCAGAGGAGCGCCAAGCTGCATTGTCTTTATGGCGTGCCGATGCTGTATGCCCACCGCGGCTCGCGTGAGTCGCGCCACGGCAAGATGTCTCCCTTTGCTTGCTCCAAGGTGTACGACCTACGGCAATACACGGCCAGGACTCGATGGGGGCCGTTCATGGACGACGGCTCCGACCGCACAGACTGGGAGAAGGTCGAGGCTATAATGCTCGTGATTGGGGCCAACTTGAGCCGCCTGCAGCTCGATAGCTTCCCCGTCTGCCACAACTTTCGTACGCCGTTTGCTGGCCCTTGGAGCGGAAGTTACCTTCCGCCGGCCTTGGACGAGGAGGAGAAACGCGATAGATCCGCACTGGAACTCGAAGATCCGTATGCCGTGACAGGCACATGGATGCGGGTGGTGTGTTTCCTGGATTACACCGACTTCTTCGACTTCAACTTCTCGCCCGAGCAACTGCCGCCCAACGTCCCCCGCCGGGCCATCGACTACGGCGAGGCCACACGGCTCATACTGATGCGCATCTCGGTGACCAAGATCGAGCCCCCCGGGCCCGACGACGGGCAGGCGCTTCCCGTGGTTCACTTCCAAGGCGCGTCGCGGTCTCTGGACGATAGCTGGGACGAGAATGCAAACTCGGACCTGAGAGGTGCGTCCGAGATTCGAGGTGCGTTCCGCACCCGGCAGTGGCCCTTGAGCTTAGTAACCAGTAGTCCTTGAGACAGGTACCGTCAGGCTCACCCCCGAGGGCGAGGTGAGGTGGACGACGTTTTCGGTTTTCGGCGGCCAAGAGCGATGGCGTAGCGAGAGTATCCAGATCGGCGGTGCTCGAAGCGCCCGGGGCGTCATCGGCAACTGGTTTGACAAGTAGGTGGCACAGTGGACGACCTTGGTTTTGGCATGGGTCTGGGCTGACGATGCTTACTTACAGAGACTTTGACCCGCGAGGGCCTGCCGGTCCCACGGCTTTCTGTAAGCAGCATCTGGCGTTTCTTGTTGCCCCCCCCCCCCCCCCCCCCCCCAGAAACACTCCCGTGGTACTTCGACCGTGCTTTGCTTTTCCGTCGGTCCGTCCCGAGAGTGCTCCAGAACATGCTCCACAAAGACCCATTCCGAGGAAAATTCGATACTGAATGATGGTAGGGAAACTGACGGACCGCCTGACGAATGGGGGTGACGAAGACGCGGATGGCATCAGTCATTTCATGACTCCCTCGGAGGACCAAGTGGATGAATCTGACAGCGACGGTTCTTCTGCTGACGAGGAATAAGTAATATGCAGCAGCTGCATCGAGTGCCCGGCTCGCTGCACCAGGGGAGGGGAGTGGCGGCCACACATCATGTACGCATCGGTGCGGGCCACAGTGAGACTCACCGCTCGCTCGTCCAGCCCTCCCTGGAGCCGCTGGGCTCAAAGGCCCCGCAACAAGAGGCCATACGATCCATAGGGTTGCTTCGTTGACGTTGGAGGGAAGCAGATGTACTGGCACGGGTGCGCAATATACAAAAGACGCCCTCGTTTTGCCCCGGAATGGATCAAGAAGTACCCGGGTACGTCGTCGGAAGCCCGCCCTGCGAGCAGTGCCTCGCTCGCGCTCGGCTCAACCCATTGCCCCGCGGCATCGATCGTATGGGACGGGATCCGGTGGCGAATGCCGAGCAGCAGCCCCGCGAACAACGTATCGGCCCAAGCACCGAGCCAAGGCCCAGTGGCCGCGAGTGGTGGCAACAATTGGCGGGGACATGGATGTGCCCATGCAGCAAGTAATGACTTGGTCGATAAATGCGCGTCTGTGATCGGGTTTCCGCCCCAATTGCAGATAGGCGTGACCAAGCGGCCAACTCCAGGCGCCTGCTGCTTTTCTATCTGCAGCCTGGGGGCGGCTATGCACCCCGGGCACGCACCCACACAGCGCACGGGGCGGGCACTGGATATCGTGTAATTGGAGCTGTGAGGGACGGTATAGCACAGACTCGCTGCGGAGCGCCCCTGGTGGCCCGCAAAACCGTTGCCAAGGTGCCTGGGAAAGAAGAAACCTTGAGACGTAGTGTCTGCTACTAATAAAGCTTCTACGAGGGCGGGCGCAGGGCACCTCAACCGCTTTCCCGGTACGGATCCCCTTAGTGCCTACTTACTTGTTGACTGCGTGGTAAGATGCATCCATCTCTACCACCCTAGTTGGATCCAGCCCTGCCAGATCGGTCATGGGCGCCCCGCCGTTACGGACTTTTCCCAATGCAACCAAACCTCTTAACTCCATCCAGCCGGGCCGGTGCGTTATGGCCGAGACGGGGTGCATCGTATATTTGCGCCCCGCCGTCAGCTCCATCCGAAGCCCTCGTTACGCCCATCCAGTCACGTTGGGTCGGCTCAGGTCGGGTCAGCTGCCGCCTAGGCCTCCTCCCTTTATCAGTTGGCCCTTGCCGGTTTCCTTTGCGCTGGCCGGCCTTCCTCACCCCCATGCGTTTCCTCCGCTTCCTGTCCCGACCGGCCTTCGAGGCACCCAGGCTTCCGAGATCAACCCGAAGGGCCTCTCTGGCCTTCTCGGCCGCTGCTGCCCTGCCCGCCATGGCGCCCCCTTCTTCTCACAGTGTAACCAAGCCGTCCCGCCAGGAACCGCTGCCTCCCGATCTGGAAGCGCATCATGTCAAAAACCAGCACGGGAAAACGGTCAAGTACCGTAAGCCGCTCTTTGTGTTCTCTGTTCCCCGTTTGTGGGCTGGTGCCGCGTCGTGGACTCCCGCCACCCTTTGTGTGCACCATCCCCCCCTCTGAAGCGCACGCGCGTATGCCTGCGGCTGTCGACGCTGACACGGAGGGCTCTAGAGAACCCCCACGCCTCGCACCAGGATATGGACTTTTGGGAGTTGATCAAGCTCCAGTTGTATGATCCCAGCGGCCCCACGTCGGAGTCGGTGTTCCCCGCTTACCGTATCACCCAGCGCTATGCTATTCGGTCTTACCGCCTGGCCAAAGCCAACCGGGTCCGAGATCCAGGTTGTGAAGCCCGCCTTTCTGTCCTCCAGAACCGCTTCCGACAAGTTGCGGGCGACCTGGCTCGGCCACGCTTGTTACTATGTCGAGTTTCCCTCGGGACTTCGCGTGCTCTTTGACCCCGTTTTTGAGAACTGCTGCTCGCCTTTCGAAAAGATAGGCCCCAAACGCTACACGCCGCCAGCTTGTGACGTCGCAGCTCTGCCTCATATCGATGCTGTTGTTATTTCGCACAGCCACTACGACCATCTTTGTAAGTCCTACGCACTCATAGTGCCTTGCGCTTAGCTCCATGGCCGAGCACTCCATCACGACATCTCCAAACACGCCCCCCCGGTAGTAGCTGACACCGAGGCTTGCAGCATACCCCACGGTTCAGGACATTAGCAAACGCCACCCTGAGGCTCATTTCTTCGTTGGCCTGGGGCTAGCTGAGTGGTTTCGCAAAACTGGCATCCAGAACGTAACGGAGATGGACTGGTGGGAGGACGCCGAGTTCACCATGACCGCCCAACCGAGCCCCCAGGAGGCGGCCGTGAAGAATACGGAGACGGTCACGGCACGGTTTTCCTTTCTGCCTTGCCAACATCGTTCGGGACGCGGCCTTCTCGACCAATGCGGCACCCTTTGGGGGTCGTGGGCCGTGTCGTCGGGCACCACACCGGAAAATACCAAGTCGGTATGGTTTGGCGGCGACACGGGATACCGTACAGTACCCAAGCTTCCCAAAGACGTCGACGACTGGGGTCCCGACTACGAATCGCTACCGGTATGCCCCCAGTTCTCGCAGATTGGTGGCCTGCGCGGGCCGTTCGACCTCGGTCTCATCCCCATCGGTGCCTACGCCCCTCGGCACATTTTCTCTAACGTGCACGCGAACCCCTTCGACGCCGTGGCCATCTTCCAAGATACCAAGTGCAAAAAGGCCATGGCTATTCACCATGGCACGTGGGTTCTTACGTCCGAGGATGTGCTGGAGCCGCCCAAGTTGCTGAAGGAAGCGCTCAAGCGGAGGGGCCTCGCTGAGAGGGGGGTTTTTGACACCTGCGATGTAGGCGAAAGCCGCGAGTTCTAGAAGAGGGAAGCTGGGTGCCAGGCGACGGTATCTGTGGCTGAGGGCGTTTCCTTGTCGTGTAGAGAGGGCTCTGCACCAAACCACGGCAAACAAGCAGGAAGCAGAGGCGAGGTGGTAGCAGTAGATGGAGGTTGGGAGTGCCGGCCAAAGGGTAGCCTGATAGATGCATAGGCCGAGAGCAGGACTGGGTGTTGGCTGATCTACCTAGTACTCGTCCGCGGCCACGTGGGTGTCGCCAAGAAACAGTGCTCGGCCCCTGGGCAGACAGGATTGATATCCCAGTGCCGGAGACGCTCTACACGCTGAGACGACTCGAAACGGACCTGCAATTCGCATGAACCGGTTTATGGCCAGCGTACTTGAGGACAAACCGCCTGTTTCTGCTGTACAAGAGCGTGGCGCACGGCGCCCAGCGACAGAGTCGTACATATGACGGTTTGATCGAGGTCGGCACACATCCCCCCATACTTATGCATAGCCCTTGCCTGTTGTGTAAGGGGGTAAGGAGGGGACTGGATGCACTGGCCTTCTGTTAGAGAGGCCAGGGATGTGCAAGTCCCGGGCCAGGCCCAGCTCCAGGTCCTCCCTCGTCTCCCCGGCCTCCCCCCGGAGTCCAGCAGCCAGGATGCCAGGGCGTCCGGTAGAGCTTCCGGATGGATACCTACCTCCATCTAGAGCGGGTAGGCAGGTAGATGCATTACATAAGGTGGTGGTGATCTGGCAAGCCGGTGGCAAATTGGGATGGGTGTGGCCTACGTATCGACTCGGCCCTGCGGGTCTCTTTTGAGCCTAGGTACTTAGTAGATGCAAGTTGGGGACAGCCTACTTCCATACTTCCATAGGTACCTGGATGTGTACCGGCATGCCGAGGAAGCAACGTACCCATTGATCCCGTCATGATAACCGGCCGGCAGACGGCCAGGGATGGGCGCTCCGGATGGAAAACAGGCCGTTGTCGAAAGCAGGCCAGCTGGTACCTCGAGCTCCCGTGCACGCAAGCCCCGGCAAGACGTATGTACATATGTAGGGAGTGGAAGCAAGAGGGAGGCAGCCCTGGCAAATGGTGAAGCCGGTACCTCGACTGCCATGGGTGTACAGGGCCCAGTGAGTATCCACTGTAGCAAGCCGTCTCCCAGTGGCTCCCGTCGTGTGACGAGGGCGCCCCTAGTCCACCCCTCCCCTCCCTCTCCCTCTCCCAAGCTCCAGGGCTGCCTTTTCACTTTCGTGCGGCCATTGGCAAGCCAGCAAGCAACTCGATCCATCACCACCCACGCTGCCAACTACATACCCGCCTCTCCTCCCAGAGTGACCGCCCACCCCGTCGTCTTACGTCGTGTGCGTCCTACCGCCGACCCTGTCCTACTGACCTGGCCTGCCTGCCACTGCCCACTTCCCCCGTGCCGAAACCACTGCGACCACTGCGACCTCGCCGGCGACCTGCGGAGACGACGGCGACGAGGAAGAAGGAGCACATCCATCCATCCCCCCCCCTTCGCCCTCCTTCCCTTTCACCCCAGCTCCATAGCAACCCCAACTGCGACACCAGAAAACGGCACCGTCTCACGACCACCGGGACGGGCACCACTCGCCAGTTCGTGGGCTGGCCTCCGGTCCGGACACAGTAGCCACGGCCGATACTCCCCTATTTTTCCCCCGTCACCGTCTGAGCGGACCAGCCACCGACGACCTGACCTGCTGGGCGGATAGTACCTACTTACATACGGCCTGCGTGCGGATACTTGATGTCCAACGTTGCAAGTGGCCTAATCGCGCACCAATTGACCGCCCGCTCCTCTGTTCTCCTCGGATTGTCACGGCCGCTGCCGCTACCGCTGCCGCTCACGCATTGAACGCTGCCCAGGGTAGCCCATTCGTTTCACCACCGCCGATTTTCAGCTTCCATTCCGTCCATTTCCGTCCCGCCTCCCCTCTACATCTCTCGCCCTCGACAATCCTGTGTCTCCCCCCCCCCCCCCCCCCCCCCCCCCCCCTCCCCCCGCACCACACATCAGTGCTCGCTGGAAAAGGCGCACGAGTCAAAAGATCTACAGCCAGCCGGGTCGCTCGCCCGCTACTTGCACCTGCTTGCACGCATAAGCTGCTTCCGTCCGAGTCGCCGAACCCACGAAACCCAACCACCGGTGCAACTGCGACTGAAATTTTCCATCTTGTCCCTTCCCCGCCCTTGCAGGTGCCCAAGGCTCATTCAGCGCCCCGACCCCGCGTCGATCTGATGCTATGGCAACACGATACTCAGTAGAGGTGCTCTTCCACCTCCGCCAATCGCCGCTATGCGTTCGGCCGGCCGCACTCCCCCCGGCCGAGGAATGGATGGGGCCGCCGCCGACAGAGACGGGCTTCCGCACCGTTCACAACACCGGCCCCAAGACGGGCACTGACCGGCCCCGGAATGAGGCAGCTCTGTTGGATAGTACCAACAGGCGACCAGGTGTTGACAGGAACGCATCGCGCAACAACGGAGGTAGGTCGCCTGCCCCGCCGCCCGCTTGCATCCAATACTGACCCAGACAGGCTCGGAGGATATCGTGCTGGGACCCCCCCGAACCACCTTCAACTCGGCCACGCTCTCGCGGGGCATCAAGCCTTTCGACGCCGACAAGGGAGCAGACCGCTTCGCCACGTTCCGTACTCGAAACGGAGAAGGAGATAGCACGGACCGACCCCGAGACCGCGATCGCTCCGACAAGGATCGTGATGGGAGGAACAACTTCCGCCGCCGTGGCGACGGCGACCAGGACAGCGACGGCTGGAGTACCGTGAAACCCCGCAAGAGTTTCGGCCACGAGGGTGCCGAGCGATTCCATGGTCGTATGGGCGAACGCCCGGATAGGTTTGGTGGCGAACGTCGCCCCCGAGACGCCACCGAGGACGGGGAAGAGAAAGCCCCGCGTCGGAGCAACTTTGGCGAGTTTGGCCGGGACAGAGAAGCTGAGGAGGGCGAGCGGTCTCGTCGGAACGGAACCACCAGAACCAAGGCGGAGCAGCCGTCGTGGGCCAGGGGTAGCACTGCGGAGAATGAACCTCCGCCGGCCCGGGAACGCTTCGACAGAGGCAAGAGCTGGAGAGATCGTGATCGGGACGATGGCGAAAAGCACAAGGACCGAAACTACGACCGCCGCTGGGATCGCGATCAGCGCCAGGAGCGTGAGCCCGAATGGCTCGACGAGCCATCGGAAGAGAAGACCCAAGGCCACACTGAAGAAGACTTCAAGAGATTCATGGAGAATATGAAGGCCAGCAAGGGTGGTACAGCACGGTCTGGTGCTGCCGTCCCCCAGGATCCCCCTGGCCTTGACGGCCGATCCGAAGTAGCGAACACCAACATCAAGTCGGCACCAGCTGTAGAGACGGGCCCCGACAAGTTCTTTGCCAACTTCGCCAGCCCGACACCGGGTACCGCCGACAAGGGCAACCCCCTGGAGGCCATCAAGGACAGCGCGACATCGAAGCCGAAGACGGGCTCGAGGTTCCAGAATTTCTTCTCCTCCCAGGAGGAACGCCGACAGACGGAGCCGTGTACTCCAGCGGCCGCGCCCCCTCAACAAGAGCTCCCCCAGACGAACCCCCTCTTGGCCTTCGCCAATGCGGCGGCGATGGGCAGCTCCCAACCACAACCTGGGAACCCTGCCCCCGACGCGGAGAAGATGGCCTTCCAGGCCCTGCTCCAAAAACTGCAAAAGCAGTCGCTTCACTCAAACAGCCCACCGTCGGCTGGCTTTGGGACACCACCGCAAGCTCACGAGCCCAAGCTGCCGCCCATGGCCTCAATGGCCTCTCCCGGACCCTTCCCGGAACCCGTGGGCCGTGGGTACCCGCCGCAGCACGAGATCCACGCCCCCAGGCCTCAGCAGCCACCGGCACAGCTCCCTCCGATGCTCCCGGAGCAGCAGATTCTTCACGACCTTATCGGACAGCGCCACCCGCCCAGCCAAGGCGGCAACCGTGCAGACCAGAACCAAAGTCGTAACAGTAATACGCAACAGCAGCAGTTCCTCATGACTCTCATGCAGAGCGCCAGGAACCCGCCCGAGCCGCCCAGGCCCGAGCAGCTCATCCGCATGCCCCAGCCATCGCGGCCCGCTCAGATCCCCCAGACACCAGAGCGAGAGATGGATTATCCGCGCGAGCGAAGTGCGGCACAGCATCAAGGGCGGCCCCAGGGTCTGCCCAGCTTCTTCGATGAGCCCCACATGGCTCACGAGCATGAAGCGATGAACCGGAGACAGCCCCAACCCACACAAATCCTCCAGCGGCAGGCGCCCCCCGGGTTGGACCACATGCCCGCCAACCCCAACTGGGTCCCCGGCGGCAACCAGATCCTCCCCCCTGCGGGACGGCCCATGATTCCCCCGCCGGGCCTCGCGGGTAACCGCAACGGGCCGATGCCTGGACCGGGGGCATTCCCTCCCAACTTCCCCCCGGGCATGAACGCCGCCTTCCCCCCCGAGTTCCAGCGTGGGCCGCCCCCTGGCTTCTATGGCGGGCCCCCGCCCGGCCTTTTCCCTCCCGGCTTCCAAGGTGCCCCCGAGCAGCTTCCCTTTAACGGTTTCGATGGACGCGGCATGCCCCCCGGGGCCTTCCGGCGTTAGGCTCGACGTGGCGACGGACCAACCCGGGGGAGGCGGGCCGAGATGGGGGTTGAACAAGGATGTAGATAGCACCGAAATGTAGGAGGCGGATGACAAGCCCCGGGCACCGGGTCTAAGCTGGGACCCGGCAAGGGTGCTTGCAAGGACGGCGGCAGGAACTTTCCATTTTCCCGCTCAGTTCGAAAGGCCGGCCTTGGCTTGGTGGCGTCGTGCCGGGATCATTATTGCTGGCTCTGCTGTGGGCGTCGTCTGCACGCCTTGAATAAGTAAACGTATGAAGTGACGACGACTCGTCGACGAAAACTACACACCATCGAGGACAAAAGTGAAGGCCCGCCAACTGCAGCCAAGTGCTAGCCATCTTTGGGGACGGCGGATGCGTACGCTTTCTCCCGGGGCCGCCTTTCTCACCCCCTCATTCACGGCACGGGTGCAGCGTGCGAGCTGAACATGCGATGGTAGGGCATCTCTCGTCTATCCTAGCGCTACGTCTCTTGTCGACTTCTCTTGGTTTTGTCCCCGCCTCGGCTGCGCTCACGGCCCAGCAGCCCGGCCGGCGAGGGGCAACCTTGAGCCGTGGCCCTTGTGCGAGCAATCGCCGTAATATCCCACCCGCGCCCCATGGGTCCTTGTTTTTGGATCCAAAACAGGGCCTCACGATGCCTCCATCCACCTGGTCCCCCCTGTGCGCTCGGGGAGGGCGTCTTCCGGTTCCGCCGTCCAGAGACGTTCGAGGGGGGGGGGCAAGTTGGGCACACGGCAATTGGCACATTGCCCTGGCTGGCCCATCTCACCACTCAAACCAACACCCCGGCCCGTCGCCCGCGCCGTCTTCCTGTCGGCGAAGGGCACCCACTCGCCCGCCAGCACCGTGTGCTGCTCCACGCCCCCCCCCCCCCCCCCCCCCCCCCCCCCCGGCCGACGGCAGGCCGTTGCGATCCATCCGGCCTTGGCATGCTAGGCACAGAGTGTGGCTGCTTCTTTCCAGGCACCGCCGCCGCCGCCACCTTGCTTGCCCCCCTTTCCACCTCGCCCCCACTCCCCCTCCCATCTCGGGAGAGGCTTTAGTGGCTCTTTTTGATGCCAAAGAGGTTGCGCTTCTTCTTCTCCTTTTCCAGCTTATGCGGCTTGCCGTCCGGAGGGCCGCTGGGCGGTGGCGCCGAGCCTCCCGCGCTGGCCGGGGGCGCCCGGCCGGGGCCGGCCGGGCCCAGGTTCATGTTCGCCATGGCCTGCGAGGGCGGCGCCATGGGGGCTCCTCCAGGGCGGGGCGCGCCCGGTAGTCCTCCGGGGCGGCCTGGGAGCCCAACGCCTCCGCCGGGCGCGCGGCCGGGGGCGCCGGGCGGCGGCGGTGCCGGCATGGTCGGAGGTGCGGGCCGCTCGAACAAGTGCGCAGGCGCGTGGGGCTCGGGCCGCTCCAGGGGCAGGTCGAGGCGCCGCTTGTCGACGCTGAGGTCGCCGAGCTGGCGCGTGAACAGCTTCGGGGTGAGCATGTGGCTCGTCGCGAGGAAGATGTCCCGGCTGAGCGCGTTGCCGACCTCGTAGCAGACGCGGCTCTCCGAAAACGTCGCGCCGCCGGCCATGAAAATAATAATGCGCTGTCGGTTCTCGGGCACGCGGCGTCCGGCGCCGGCCCAGCTCGGTTTTGCGGCCCGCAGAGAGCCCTGCCCCACCACCATGTCCTCATTTGGATCCAGCGGCGGCTTCACGTACGGGAAGGCCGTCTGGTCGAGCGTGCCCCTACACAGGTGCTCAAGCAGGGGCTTCAGCACCGGCTGGAAGCGCGAGAGCGAGTATTCCTCGTTCGGGACGGCGTTCTTGACGTCGACGGGGAATAAAGGCATCGTGTCGCGTTTGGGGTCCTTCAAGCCGCGCGTGGTGCGACCGCCCAGGAGCTCAAGGTTGTTGAAGATTTCGCCGTCTTGCGGTGGGAGAGCCGCGTGGGCCAAAAGGCGCTTGATGTCCTCCATAATCACGCCGTCACGGTAGAGGACGTACACAATAATCAGCCGAAGCCGGTCCGACTGTGTGATGGCATCGTCGTCCAGCAAACGTACAACGGCCAGCAGTACCTCCTTGGGTTTGCGGAAGTCTTCGTCGTAGCCCGTGGCCATGGTCTGCTCCGACGAGGCGATGTCGGGCAGTTTGCGATTCGCAAAGATATTCATACACTCCTGCGCCATGCTGAGGTGAAGAGAGTAGATCTCCTTCATCTCCTGAAACTGCGGCAGGCCCGCCAACATGTCTTTAATGGTGTTGAGGTTGGTGGTGTCGGCCTCGGCGTCCGTAAAGTTGGCGTTCTGGGAGAGGAACTTCTGGAAGTCGCTCATCAGCTTGTCGATGGTGTCCTTCATGTGACGGTGGCGGTTGTCGAGCCAAACGCGGTCTTTGTCGCTGAGCTCCATGTCCTTCTCTTCGGCTTCGGCCGTCCCTTCATTGACTGTCATCCGGTACGTCGTTTTGTCGCCGTCTTGGATGTCCAGCAGATCGTGGGCCATGGCTTGGTACGTGAATTCGTGCACCAGGGGCGCCATGACGTCCATAGACCGGTCCGTCACCAGGACGATGCCTTGCGGACGGGAGCTCGGAGGCGGGAAGTTGGGATTCCATTGGGCGTATTCATCCAGCTCTTCCGACACAAAGCGGGCTAAGTGCGCGCTCAGCACGCTGGCCTCATGGATGGGGGCGCGGGGCCGATAGTACCGAACCTTGGGGTACTCGCCCAGGGTTATGCAGACGCCGGCAATCTGGTGGCCCGTCAGTGGGTGGTCGTGACGCGACTCAGGGGCGGGCGGGCTCGCAGACCTTCTGCGCCAGGATGCGCATGTGCTTGGCCACGAGGGCGTTGCAGGCGGGATGGTAGAGGGTGGGGAAGCTCCAAGGGTCCCTGAAGGTGACGAGGTGGGATTCGCGAGGGAAGAAGTCGATGGACAGGGTCTCAAAACCACCGATGAGCTGCTTGGCCATGGGGGTGCCGTCGATGCGTCGTCGCAGCGAGGGCTCCAGCACGTTGGTCCACACCAGGAAGCTCTTCTGGTAGCGGCGGCTCTCCAGATCGGCGATCAGGCAGTCGACGATGTACGGGCGCGGCGTCAAGATGTAGATGGCGTCCATGGTGGGGTTCCGCTCCCGGCGCTCCTCGATGCGTTCGATATCTGTGTACCACTGGCTTCAGCCCATGCGCCCCAGCTTGTTTTCTCTGCACGTGTGTTCCGCCATACTTGCAATGTTCTGGTTGAGGATGTCATCTTCCTTGGCGACGTTGTCGATGACCTTCTTGGAATGCTCGTCCACCACCAGGACCTTCCACTGGCAGGGCCGGTCGCGTCAGCGCCACGGGGTCGCATTGAATCGAGGGAGGGAGGAGGCAGCTTACGTCGTCGTTGGTTATGTGTTTGATGGTGTCTATTATGACTGCGAAGAGGGAGGAACGAGACCCAGGTCAGCCGTCGCTGCCCGCCCGAGATGCATGCCACATCGCGGCGGCCCAACTCACTTTCTTTCTGGTCGTTGATCAGAGAGACCCCCATCTTGGCTCTGGGCCTCCCCGGCAGGCGCTACAGCTGTAGAGATCGGCGCGGTCCGCAGGAGCGTGGGTTCGGCAAAGGGGGGGGGGGGGCGTGGTAAGGTCGATTGACGTCGACCGGCGCGCGGTTCGAGCTGGAGGACCCGGGGGCGAGGGGGGCGAGGGACTGCAGCCTTGGGCGAATGGTCCCGCGAAGCCAATTGCGCTGGGCTTGCCGACTCGTATGGGATGATGTAGGAATGTTAGGTAAGATGGAGGTAGGGGAGTGCTTTGGCCGGCTCGCGGATGAGGTGCAGGTGGTAGGCGACTAGCTGGTATGCTGCTGCAAGTACGTCTGCCGGATCATAAGGAGGGTGCGCGGGCGGGCCGTCGGACAGGAGTCGGTCGCTTGGGGAGCAGCGTCGCTCGGCTCGTCTGTCGCGCAGCTTCGCAGGTCGTGAGCGCGTCGCTCGGGCTGTTGGATGGGTGGTGGTTCTCGGGTCTGGGCTGGGTATGGAGGTCGGTCGGTTGGGGTGCCAGGGAGGCGTCGGTAGGGAGACGATGAACCTATGGCGTCGGGCTCCGGCGGGCTCGCCCTCCCTCCTTGTTACGCAACGACGTAGGACTGGATACTGCCCGATGTTACGGACACACGGGCTGGGGAGTCGGTGCTCTGCCACCACAATGCACGAGGTACACATGCCCGTGGGCCAATATCTCGGTCTGTGCCTGCTTCGCCCTCGGCGCGTGGCAGGTGATACCTCGTCGAATCGTCCGTCCGGCTTCCCTTCGCTCTCCTCTTCTCGCCCTTTTGCCCGGCTGTCTACCACATCCGGTACTTGTGTACTTGGGGGCCATGGTGGGGTTCCACGACACGACCCCCCAAACGCCCCGACACCATCAATGCATAACGAGGTCCATCAAACTGCCCACCCGACCTACCAGCGGCCAGCCTGCAAACGGCCGCCTGTACTCCGTAGTTTGGTCACTAGCTGGACGGGCCTCGCGAGCATGGAACCAAGGTTGCGCCCTTCCATGCCCCCTTACCCTCCCGAAGCGCCGCCCAATCACCACGGCGGTGACGTCCCGGCCCTCTCTCCCCCGCCATCCTGGTCTGTGGCTGGTGCGACAAGGGTCAAGGAGCCGCATTGGCGCTCGCCCGGTTGGTCTGTCTCATGGGTGCCCTGTCTTGCCCTGGCATCAAGTGCCGGTACGTCCAAGAGCATACATACGCCGCCGGACGTCGGTCAGTGATAAGCCTGGGTACTTTACGTACGTGGTTAGGTAGATGTCGGGAATCGGTCGCGACCCCCATACTATCGGGGTCCCGTACACGGGCAACAATACCCGAGAGACCTTGCTGGGTTTCAATAGGTTCCTTCCGTTGACGGCCAAGCCCCTGGTTTGGGCCCGGTAGGTGTGCCTGAAGATGAATGCATACAGGCAGGCATACCTTCGGAATCCCCAGCCCTGCTCCAATTGCCTCGTTCGTAACCATCTGCCACCCCGCCTCCCTTCAATGCCGGCGGTCTCGGGGAGAAGCGAGACCACGCCGACATCACCATGGCCAGGCATGTAGCTATGGGGTGCTGGCAACGAGATAGCAGCGAGAATAGTGCGTCTCACCACCCCGCAGTCCACCGCCAACCCCCCGTCGAAGTCGGGCAACTCACAAGCATTGCAAAGCCCCTTGGGCCCCGAATGCGCCGTCTGGGGCGTGGGCGGCTGGTCAGTCAGCACACGGCCGAGCACGTAGCTTTGAGTCGATCGCTGACAAGACTCACCCCTTCCTGACCTGCCTAGCAATGCGCCACCCCATGGCCACCTTCATACCCGGGCCCAGCATCAAGGGGCCTCCCCTTCATCGTCCACTCCCGCTGCGGGAGATAAGCCACCGGCTCGTCGTTATCTGGTCGGGGGTGGACCCGAGAAAGACGGCAGGAGAGGGCCGTGGTCCGAAACTGTGTCCTCGTCGCGACGACGCGGCGCAACCGAGGGGCGAGCTGGCTACAGCCCTGAGCCACGCGGGGGAGCAGTGCCAGGCTGCACAGCCGCAGGTAGATCGGCAGGATGCGGGCGGGCCAGGCCGACTATTCGCACGAACCCCCAGTAAAGGACGACATTGAAGGCACTGCACAGCAGGAATGAAGTACAAAAGGCCAAACACCGCGCGGGGACTTCTTGGACCGGGTCCATTGCGCAATGCAGCTGTTGAGGCTGTGGGAGGGTTGGAAAGCTCCTTGCGGGAGCCTGCGGGACGCACGACAACCAGACATTGAGAGATTTATTTGGGAGAGCCAGGGCGGGACGAGAACCCCGGGGTGCCAATTTCTCACGCGTAGAGACCGTCGTGCCAAAAATACCTTGGCACCCCTGGGGCATCTCGTACTATTGAGCACCTCGGAAACAACCTCGAGAACTAGGAGACTAGGCAGAGTACCTCAAGAACTTAGATTGGCAGTGTGGGCATATCACCATCCAGGTCCCGAGGCACAGCAAGGGGGGGGCTATAACAGGTTGATATGAAATCAAGAGACTGGAAGAATGACATTGTCGCACTTCCACTTGGCTCTAATATCGCGCGTTTCCCAAAACTCACTCGCTCACCTGGTCACCAGTTCAGGAAGCGGCCACAAACAGTCAGATTATAATTTTCAATGCCTACTGACGAGCTATTGGAACCCGCCCCCAACTTCCTTTCCGTCCTCGCGTCGCTTCTCTGTACTAAATGTATTATATGGTTTGCTTGCGCAAGTATCTAGGCCATCGGGTGGCGTTCAGACGTCCGGTGGCGGTTTTTGCCAGCATCGTGCTGGGCCCAACTTTTTACTGGATGCTGACGACGGCGCAGGAGCCGAAGCCGTCCCTGCCGTTGAGAACTTGGCGAACCTGCATTGTCTATTAGCATGACCCGTACGCCTCGGTCCCGGGGCGGAGTCCGGCCGTGTCTTACCTGCATGACACACTTGTTGCACGTAGTGGTCGGGACCTTGAAGCTGATGACGTGGTTGCCACGGGGGAAGCTATTGGGGACGCCGCCGTTCAGGCCGTCGATGTTCTGGACCATCTGGGCCTTGACGGAGAAGGCGGTGCCCTTGCCGGTCGGGTCGAAGAAGACGCCGAGAGGGCCGGCGCCGTCGCCGTTGTCGACCGTCCACGTTACCTCCTGCGTGTCGCCGGCCTTGAAGGTGGCGACGGCGTTGCCGGCGATCTGGACGCCCTGGCCGCAGTTGTTGGCCCCCACGCGGATGTCCTGCAGAGGTGACGGGTTGGGCAGGCCGGCGGGCCGGACGAGGCGGCCGTGGGCGCTGACCGAGGCCGCGAGGGCCAGGAGGGAAGCGAAGGTAGTGAAGGTCTGCATGTTGGCTGTAGTAGAAAAAGGCGAGCACAGCTCTTAAGATATAACACGAAGCGGGCAGTTGAAGGGAAAGAGAGAAGCGGATGAAAGAAGCGAAGGACCGTACCAGATGGTTGATGAGGCTGAAGATGCTGGGACTGGATGAGTGACCGAAGGGCTCATCCTGCGCTACTTATACGTCTCGAAGATGGAGGCTGGGTGCGAGGCTCTCACGAGCTCGCTTCGCAGGCGTTGCCGGCAGAATTCTGGTGGATGGACTGCTACGCGGAGCGTCAGGGCCCCCCCGGGCCATGTGAAACCCAAGACTTGGTCCTGATGGTGTATTGGATAAATGAAAAACGCCCCCTGCAGCCGCTGGAGAACCCGGTGCTGATCACGGACGAGCGCGAGAATGGACGAACCCCGACAGTGCCAGAGGAGTAGAACCCGAACGCCTGGGTCTGGACCCTCCCTAACGGGCCGTGACGGTCGGCATCCCCTGCCCATAGAGAGTTCAGGGCCGTGGCAGCCAAGCAGAGCGAGTGGTGAAGCAGAATGCCCACGGCAAGCCAACACACACTCGCTCAATGGGTGGGGGTACGGGATCGGTCTGAGGTCCGTCCTGGACACGGGCCGGAGTCCACATGATGGGGGGAGTGCCGATGCCGAGAAAGATGGAGCTTTGCCTAGCGGTTAAGCTTTCCGATTACTTCATCCATCTGCACGCTACCTATGTCTATAGTGGTATTTTGGATATTGCCAATCGTCCTGGCCAGCCTCGCGGCGCCGAGGACACGACCAACATTGGATGATGATTTTCCCCGGGTAGGGAAACTCGCATGCTTTGCGGCAGGCAGGCTAAGCGTGGCGCGCCCACATGAGGCCCTCGCAGCAAAACCCTGCCCCACGTCGCATCGTCTCAACTTGCCTCATGAGTGCACCACCTTCGAAACGTTCAGGGGGGAGCGCCCGCCCGGCTGACCCCGCCAAAGAAATCGAAAACGAACAAAAAGCCCTCGTCCCGTTATCGTAGCGATGTCCACGTGCCTAACCAACCCAATTAGCGATCTCGGTGGCCAGGGGACGGCACATGGATGTTCGGTCTTGTCTCCCCATCCAGACAACGGACGGCCAGTGTCTCGGTGCTTTGCATCGTCTAGGGAAGCTCACCTGTCGCGGGTATCTGGTGTTCGGGAAAACAGCGAAACTGCGGATTGCCCCTTGATGTACAGTTAGCCAGACTCTATGGTGGAAGTGTTATCTGGCAGGGGACAAAATGTAAACGCTAAGCGGCCTACGTCCTCTAACTGCCTCCCGGCTTGAGGGCTGTGCGGTATCTGAGGGTTCTATGGACTGTTGCTTACGGCGCTGCGATGGCAATCAGCACCCAGGACGCCGTTGCCATTGACGGCTACTTTTGGGCTTCGCGAGGCAGCTGCATCTCGGGTGAGTTAAAGTCGGGTTACCATGGGGTCCTTCTTCTCTTGTGGCCCCCAGAGTCTTTTCAGCGTGTCGTATCATTTGTTCACCCTGGGTAGACGGCCTGTTTCGTTGCTCTTGCTATGGATTTGAACCCCCCTCCCCCCCCCCCCCCCTCTGAAGCTTTGTCTTTCTCGCGACGCCCCTGCTTGATCAAAATTGGAATGGCTTCAAAGGAGAAGCCCAGGGCTGACATGGCTTCCCGAGTGATTGGTCCACGGGGGCATGGATGGAAGACGTCAGTGGATCGATCACCTGTAGAATACAAGGATTTCATATTGGCCTGATAACCGACACGTCGCTAGTAGGGCAATGCCAACCGTCGACACCATAGCGAATACAGGGCCAGGAGTTTGGATGAACCCAATGGCATCAACGTGGTCTCGGTAACATGTCGCACGATCTCAGCGGAATGGAGAACAAGAGGGATGAAGGTTCGATACTATTTGCTGTGGAGTGGAAACGCATTATTCTCGATGATGGTGAGCCACGTTGACCTGGGTTATCTGAAGCTTCCTATCTACTCACCCTCACGATGCAGCATACTTCATCCAGAACGCAAAATGTTGCATGGCAAAGCCCGCTTATGCCCCTCATGCCAAATCATGCTGAGCAGTTTCTGGCACGCCGACTCCAGATAGGCTCTCTGACTTTGCCGCTCTTTTGCAATTCGCTCGGGCATATCCGTATGATGACCGACCCACGACGTTTTGATGCCGACATTGCGAGGTTGTGGACTTAGTCCGGTGTGGAGGCCGAGCCTGCAAGGCGCTTGAAGCGGCTTTCGTCCTGGCTGCTACTGCGTCGACCTAAAGGCATCTCATGACGGGGCTAAACGGAAGAAGGCAAACAGACCGAACTGCAGGATTGTATTTACTTCTATTTTATTTGTAGACGCGCAGACTAAGTTGCAACAGAAACCGAGGGCATTGCTCTAATCGCTGTAGCTTGAAGAAAAAAAATAACAGTGAAGGCTCGCTGGATGTCGTGTACTGATTAGGAGTTATGGTGGTGATTGTGCTTGGTTTGTGTAATTCTGGGGGTTTTGCATACCGGCTTCTCGCAGGCATCTGCAGTTTCCAGTTCACCCACCGCCTAGATACTTCTCTACATCCCCATTGCCGTAAAAATACTGCTGGAGTTTATCCCTTCGCTTCTTCTCTTCTGCGGCCTTTTTGCGGGCCTGGCCGGCATCCAGTTTCTGCACCTTGTCTTTCTTCCACGCCTCGAGGTTCTTGGGCAGCTTGACGCCGATTCCCAAGGTGTCGTCTTTGGGCGTCGCCTTGATCGGGTGTTGCATACCTTGCTGACTGGCCCCCAGCCCTTTCCTCTCGTCGGGATTCCACCCCTGCGACTGTAGGACAGCCAGGCCCATTCGCGACCGGTCCAGGGCCGAGGGGGGGTGGGAGTGCGCAAGACACACTTGGTGGGCTATCGACGTCGCATGCTCCGAGGCGGTGGCGGTGCCTGCGGTGTCGCCGAGCGGCAATTGGCAGACCTCGCACATTTCGGCCTCGGGCTCGGCCGTTGCGGCAGCGGCCCCGGTGGGTTTGGGAGGCAGCACGATATTCAAGTAGAGGTCCGCGATAGAGCTCGCGGGGGCGGCGGGAGGCTCATTCTCCGCCGTGGTGGAGAGGGTGCTGGCTGAAGCCGGCACGAACTTGACCTGCTTGTGCCGCAGGCCGGCGCTGAAAGGCTTCCGGTGGTGGAGCGGGATATCATCATCATCATGGTCCTGATGGGCGTCTTCAGCCGCCATGGGGTCCCGTCCCAGTACGTGGGTGTTGGAACCCTGTCCGCAAGAACCTTGGGGGTACCGGTGCCGAGGCAAGGACGGAGCGAAGAGCGGGTTGGGCAGCCGTGGGGGAAGGTGCTGGAATGGACTCAAGGCTGGCACACTCTCATCTCATGAGCGCTTCCAGTATTCTTTTCTCTCGGAAGAGGGTGTCCTCAGCCCTCGGTATATTTCCAGTTCAATGCCCACGTTTGATGACGGTAAGGAAGGGACGCTAATCCGAGCGCCGTTCACGTACATGGAATCAGTCAGTACTAATGTACCTAGATCGTCAATTCCCAGCATTCGGCTTTTTTGATCCATCCCAGGTGGGGGGCCAGAGCTCTAAATTAGTGCACATCCGGGCGTAGCGGTTTGAGAAGCTCTACGCGTCTCCATAAATTCCAGGGTGCCTGCGTCCACTACCGGGCATCTAGAAGGGCAGAAAGATGGAGCGTTCATCCATCAGCCTTGCATGCAAGGACGCATCTACTACGGTGGCCTTTTGCCTCCCGAGCTCTAATCATGATGTCTCCTTGACCTGCTTGTTCCGGTTTCCTCCAACCCCTGTGTTTTACCTCCTCGAAATGTTATGATCACAAAGTCGGTACCGATTCCACTACCAGCCTGAGCCCCTGCCACTATGCCTCTCCCCTTTCTCGAGAGCCTCCTCGTCGACGGCTGGCCGCAATGGGCGCCGGAGCCGTGGATCGCGGCGTCGATGGCCGCCGCCGGCGCGGCCATGTACACGATCAAGTCCTACAGTTGCGGCATGCCCAACCCGTCCGAGGCCAAGATGCACGGCAAGGTCGTCATGGTCACGGGCGGCACCTCGGGCATAGGCGCCGTTGTCGTGCAGGCTCTCGCCGAGCGCGGTGCCCAGGTCATCCTCCTGACGCGCCAACCGCCCTCCGACACCTTCTTGGCCGACTTCATCGGCGAGATGCGCATCAAGACCAAGAACCAAATGATCTACGCTGAGCAGGTCGACCTTTCCTCCCTCCACAGCATTCGCAAGTTCGCCACCAAATGGATTGACAATGCGCCGCCCCGCCGTCTCGACATGCTCATTCTGTGTGCTGCCACCCTGACGCCCCCTGGCAAGCCCCGCGTTGAGACCGAAGAGGGCATCGAGGAGACGTGGATGGTGAACTACCTAGCCAACTTCCATCTGCTCGGTATCTTGAGCCCGGCGCTGCGCGCGCAACCCTTCGATCGCGACGTCCGCATCATTCTTCCTACGTGTTCGGCCTACATCTCGTCGCCGCCGCTGGACTTGGAACAGGACGAGAAGCGTTGGACGCCCAGCAGGGCTTATGCGCGCAGCAAGCTCGCGCTCATGGTGTTCGGTCAGGCATATCAGAAGCACCTGGCGTCCTACAAAAGGCCCGATGGCATGCCCATGAACTCGAGGGTCGTGTTTGTGGACCCGGGTCTGGCACGAACACCCGGGATGATCCGATGGATGACCAGAGGCACCCTGTGGGGTCTGTTCCTCTACCTGATTTCCTACCTCGTCCCCTGGCTATTTCTCAAGAGTGCCGAGATGGGTGCAGAGCCTATACTGTATGCCGCCATGGACCCCTCCTTTGGTCGCGGACAAGGCGGAAAGCTGGTCAAGGAATGCATGGAAGTCGATTTTGCCAGGACCGAGGTCACGAATGAGGAAGTCGCCAAGAAACTCTGGGAGGCTAGCGACAAGCTGGTTGAGAAAACGGAGACGGAACAAGCCGCCATTCGGGTTCTGGAGAAGAAAAACGCCGAGTTGCAGGAAGAGGAAAAGCGGAACGCGGAGAAGGTCAAGGACGTCGAAGAAATGGTCAACGCCATCAAGAAGGGCAAAGAGGGAGAAAAGTCCAGGTCTCGGAGGAAGGGCAAGAAAGCTGCCTGAGCTGGCTTCGGGACCCCCGCCTACCGATGGAGAGACATTGGCTTGTAGCGATCCATCATGAAGCTTTACGCGCACAGCTGCTGGGGCTGCATGTACGCCTTGCTGTTGTCCAGGAGCGCGATGACTTGGGCCTCGAGCATTGCCAAAGGAGCCACGCTCTAAGGGGGCGGGACTGGGTGGTCCCTGATAGCTGCGTTGAACCGGCAAGCCCGTCACCGCGCACGCATCGGCTTGGTTCGGGATCGGAGGCCCACGCTTCAGCTCGTTACTTCGGTTTTGGAGTGATGGTATGGAGTGGCGTGATGGCCCAGGCAAGGCAATACCGGATGCTGGCATACAAGCGAAGCACCAGCCGGCCAGGGCACAGCGCATCCGCACATATGATATCATGTTGTATAGTGGCATCTGCACCGAGCCCTTGCGGCCAGTGTTTTTGGTAGTCACATCCGATGAAGCAATTCATATCAAGGCTCCGAACAATGGCCGCTATACCACGGTTATCTAGTAACGAACATCGAGTTCATGTGGATGGATCATCACTAGTGTTGTACACATAGGCTGTGCTTGGTTGAAAACATGCATGGTACGTATCCATTGCTGTATGGGACGAGCCGTGTATGAATGCCCCCCCCTTAAGAAGACCTCCAGACTGGCGGCTGTGGAGAAGTGGGGAGCTTACTGATTAGCAGCCCCTCTAAGAGGTAACCTGTACCTACATGACCTAACCATCAGTACCCCCAGATTCCATGCGAACCCCCGGGAGTCTGCAAGAAGGTGGTTTCAAGTGAATGAGCCACCAACTTGTAGAAGATGCCCCGGGTGTCCACCCAGCTCCAGTACATACCCCAACTACTCGCAATCCCGAGAATCTACAGTACATGACTGCCGGTACCCCGGGAAGAAAGCCGGACGAAGCTCCGGTGCTCCGCGGATGTTCCACTACAGCACAGGAGCTCCCGGTCCCCCACGTGAAGATGACGCACCCCGGACAGGCACCCCATAGCCATGCGGAATTGGAGAGCGCTGTAGCTTTTTGGGCTCCAAGACCCTCCAGCCCCATCTCACTCAACCCGTCCTCCTTTACCCGTCCCGTCTTTCTAAAGCCCCCCCCCCCCCCCCCCCCCCCCCGGTTGCACCAACCTCGGTTGAAGCTCCGGCACGGTCGTCAGAGAGGCCCTCTTGGCTACAAAACCCCAGCGTCGCAGCCCGGCAAACCAGCAGTTCTCGCCACCACACAACGTCAACGAGGCGACAAGCCGATCGAAGCCTCTACGGGACCAACCTATCGCACTTCACCCCAGTCTGCGCTATACGTTAGCAAGTCCCATCCGCGCCTGTCACTCCCTGCCTCGGGCGCCCCCTCGGAGCAACTGTCGGGACGTCTCGCAGCTTGCCGAGCCACCGAGGCCCGGTCCGCTCACGACACCGACGGGCCTTTTTTTTTTTCCAGCGGCAAAGAGCCGGATCTGGAGAGGGCCGCAGGATGGTGCCGGGATCCTGGCCTTCGCTGGCCCGGGCACCAGGGGTGTCGGGCTCGTCGCCGGGCCCTTTGCGCCCCGGACCGGCCCGCATGATGCCGGCCGCGGCGCCGCTACCCGCGCACGACGCGTCGAGTCTGCACCCGGTATTCTTCACCGAGCGCTTGCTGCAGCGGTCGCCTTTTGTCGCGCCGGAAGCCGCAGCGCGGACGAGCCCCGTCGCCTGGGGGTACGCGGCGCCCGAGGTGCAGAGAGCCCTGGGGGCCAGGTTGTAGAAGGACGGCTTGGGGAGAGTCGTAGGGTGGCGCTCGTGGTATCTGGTCCCTCTCCATACCACCCAAGGGAGCTGTCTGTCATGTCGTGCCGTCACGGCAGTTACAGCACCGCCCCTGGAATACGAGACCTCGTTCGCGGGGTTCGGTCCTGGACTCAGCTCTTTGCTACGACTTTAACAACCGGCTGGCTCAGGTCTACATTTGTGAAGCCAATGAGAGAATCGATGCATTGCGCATGAGGCTGCTGCGATAACAATGTTATTTGTTGCCCCCCCCCCCCCCCCCCCCCCCCCCCCCCTTTCGTGTCATACTCCACGGTGTAACACAGGGGTGTGAGAGGTTGAAAGAAGCGTTTGGTACAGTCGATCCGTGCATGCAAAATCCCAAAATCAGCCGTCGCTGCCGAGTGTAAAGCCTCGGCCAAAAGTCAAGTCCCAGGTCCCATATCAGGAGCGGCTTGCCGCATAATCTAACTCCATGCCCGTGGTGTTCTTGTCATCTTAACCCATATTATACCGTGCTGGGTAGTTTGGGACTCAGACGGAATTCTTGACGCCGATGACAATAGCGATGATGATCAGGATAACGACCAGAACAAGCAGCGCCATGATCTTGACGTTTTTCCACCACATCTGCCTCTTGAGCCCGCGGCTGCGCACGCGGAACTCACGCGCGCTGCCGCCCAGCCGGTCCGTCTTGTCGACCAACAGGTCGATGCGCTCGCCGCGCTCCAGGAGGCCCTCGATGTTCTTGGTCATGATGCCGCGGACGTCGTCGATCTCGCGCTGCACGTTGCTGATGGCGTCCTCGCGGCCGCCGCTGGTGGTACCGAAGTCGACCATGAGCTTCTTGAGCTCGGCGTTGAAGGAGCCGGCGCCGTAGTTGGGCATGTCGGCAAAGTCGGTGTTGGCGCTGTCGAAATCGGCGAAGAAGCGCTTGCGGATCTCGAACAGGTAGCCGAAGGGGACGCGGCGGCCGAGCGTCGAGTCGGCGATGACCAGGAAGGTCAGGCCGCCGGCCGATGGGTTGCCGGGGTGCGCCGAGGGCGCCTCCGACATGTAATGGATGTGGTTGTTGCCATGGGTGTACGTCAGCTTCTGCGGCGTGTCGTGGGTGATCTTAGGCAGGATCAGCGACGCCAGCGATGACGTCTGCGACGAGGCCGAGGTGGTGCATTCTGAGAGGATGGTGTTGTTGTGCGCGATGCACGAGCTGCGAGGCCGGCGAGCGTTAGCACAATAAAAGGGCAGGCGGCTGGCGAGGCACGAACGGCAGACGTACTAGAGGAGTGGCGTTTTGGGAGTCGACGAGGAAGCCATGGCGAGCAGGCGATGGCGATACGAAATCTAGGATCGGGCGGAGGACTGAGGATCGAGAGGTGTCGTGTCGGGTGCCGCCTGGCCTCAACTGGTCGTTCGTGGACTGCGATGGGATCCGGCTTGCGCGCAAACGCCAAAGATGCAGGTTGGGGGTCGAGGGAGTCAGATCTAGGCAGTAACAGTTGCGGAAGATTGTGTCGCGGCTGACGCCGAAGGCCAGAACCGAGCCCGGGAGGCGCAGACGACGCAAAGGCAGTTGATTCACCGGGACGGGACAATGCGACGGCGCAGTTGTGCGATGCGATCTAACTACATGTGCATGCGACTGTGCAATTCAAAAGACGTAGGGGTTGCCGGCATGGGGACGTTTGGGTGCTTGTTGGTCGTCGCCCGGTCCTCGGGCACAATTGACAACCTAGACACTGTTCGCCTTGCCTGCATGATGACGATGACGAGGATGGTACGTCCGCCCGTGTGTTCCGCGCTCGGGCGTCATGTACCTGGGCGCTGTGCGGCAATTGGTCCAACCGCTCGCTAATGGCCAGTACACGCTGTATCTCGCGCGCAATGACTACCCGTGAAGCCCCCCTCCACCCCCTCATTTAGGGAACCATGCCAAACAGCTCGACCTATGTAGTGAATGAGTTGGGCTGGAGCTAGATGAGTGCTCACGGCAGGTGCAGTAGCGTCAGGGCATCGAGGCGTGTGGGGATCGGTCCTGTTAGATTCCATCACAATCCAGGTGAAGCAACCGAGTTTACAGATGCCTGGAAGCCGGCAACCACCTGGACCCCGTGGGATGGGTGGCAGTGGACACGTACAGGGCAAGGATACTTGTTCTATACCTTCGGCATGCGCTTCCTCCAGAATAGAGTGTAAAGAAACAGTCAAGTACTCGTGTTAGGCACGATATCACGTCCTGCATAAAACCGGTACCGCAGCCACGGCGCATACATAGCGGTGCCCTATCTAATCGATAGTGGGGGATACCGAAAAAAAAAATAACCCCATGCGAGGGGCCATACTGTTTGTCGCAGGACACCCATATCGTCTGGGTACCCAAACCGCCTGGTGTACCGATAAGTGGCGAAAGCTGTGCGCTGGCTGTACCTCGCTTTCCAAGAACACCCGACCTCCAGGCCCCGAACCTTGTCGCGATTCCATCTCGAAAGCCGGCCGACGCGATAATCGCCACGACACGATCGCGCTCTTCTTGACACACGCCCCGACCACCCGTCAGTCTCGAAGGTGGCCCAAACGCGGGAATCCGTCCTAATATGGTTCCGTGTCCCTAAGTCCGTCTGTCATGCTCGCCACCTCCAGAGCTTGTCGCGCCAGGTCAAGCCCTCTCTTCCGGCTCTCCTGTCACCATGGCTTCTCGACCTCGGCTGCCGTGGCCAGGGTAAACCTCAAGGGCGTAAAGAGACCACCCAAGGCCTTCGGCGGCATAACAAAGTATGGCGCATCCGGCGATATCGACAGGAACCCTCTGCGGACTTCCCTCAGTGGCAAGCCTCCGGCTAAAACCCAAAACTTGAGCCCCAGGGATCAACGGATACATTCCAAAAAGGCCCATGCTCTCTTTCGCAACTTGTGCCTGGGCCGCCTGGACGTCATCCTGAGGACCACCGACAGCTGGGCTGCGAAGAGCAGAGAGTACTCGGCCTTTGGTCTGGAGAGCGAGGCAGACCTTCAGCGCGAGAGCGCTAGCTTCAAAAATGCCATGGAAAAGGCCTTTGAAATGGCTTTTGAACAGGGTGCCCTCAGCCAGGCCGAGAACCCTCTGTTCCACAATCTCCGCCAGGCTTTTGTTATGGGAGACGTGGATTATCTTCAGAGGGAAGTCAAATTCGCCTTCCAGAACTTCCTGATGCGCACCAAATTCACCACGGCCATCGCCACGACCCATCGAAAGATCGCCGACTGCCGCTTTCCCCACGAGTGGTTCCCGGCCACCAGAGCCATGCGCAGAAAGATCCATGTCCACGTGGGACCGACCAACTCTGGAAAAACATACAGGGCCCTCCAGGCCTTGGAAAATGCAAAGAGCGGCATATACGCCGGCCCCCTACGGTTGTTGGCACATGAGGTCTACTCGCGTTTTACGGCCAAGGGCAAACCTTGTGCTCTCATCACTGGCGAGGAGCAGCGCATTCCCGAAGACCATGACGTCTACTTTCGAAGCTGTACAGTGGAAATGACGCCTCTGAACGAGATCGTCGACGTGGCCATCATCGACGAGATCCAAATGATTGGAGACGTGGAACGAGGATGGGCTTGGACACAGGCTTTCCTGGGGGTGCAAGCCAGGGAAGTCCATTTGTGTGGCGAAGAGCGCGCCGTCGAGCTGATCCAGTCCCTCTGCGGCACTACGGGAGATGAGTGCATCATCCACCGGTATGAACGCCTAAGCCCCTTGCAGGCCTCGACCGAAAGTCTGAGGGGCAATCTCAACAATCTCCAGAAAGGCGACGCCATCATCTCCTTTTCCCGCATTGGCATCCACAGTCTCAAAAGGGTAATCGAAAAGAAGACAGGCCGGCGCTGTGCTATCGTGTATGGTTCACTGCCGCCGGAAACGCGTGCTCAGCAGGCCGCTCTGTTCAACGACCCGGACAACGATTATGACTTCCTTGTTGCCAGTGACGCTATCGGAATGGGTCTCAATCTGGAAATCAAGCGAGTCATTTTTGAGCAGACGCAAAAGCGCGACAAGTTTGGGTTCCGCGCAATTAGCACATCGGAACTCAAGCAGATAGGCGGTCGCGCCGGACGATACCGAACTGCCAGCGCCGCTATCAAGGACGGACTCCAGGCTGCCGCTGCTGCCGAGAATGCAGCACCGCCGCCACCCCAGGTCAAGGCGCCAGGCCTGGTTACCTGCCTGGAAGACGATGACATAACAGCCATCCAGACCGCTTTCAAGCAGGACCCGGAGCCCATTAAGACTGCCGGCATTCAGATTCCTCCGTCTCTGCTGGAGAGGTTTTCAGCCTACTTCCCGCCCAACACGCCCCTCAGCTACATAATCATACGATTGAGAGATATCGCGCATGTGTCGTCTCGATATCACATGTGCAGTTTCGCAGAAATGGCGGACGTGGCTGATTTGATCCAGCCGTACCCCATGTCCATTTTCGATCGTTGCGTGTTCCTAAATGCCCCTGTCGCCCTGCGCGAGAACGATGGCAAGAAGGTACTGCAGGCCTTTGCAAAATGCGCCTCGGAGATGTCGGGCGGGCACCTGCTGGAGATTCCTGGCCTCAACCTGGAAATTCTGGAAGAAACCAGGGAGTCATTTCCAGGGGGCCCTGCCAACTACTTGCGTGAGCTCGAGGCGTTCCACAAGGCTATAACACTCTACCTCTGGCTCAGTTACCGTTACTCTGGTGTATTCCGCAGCCAGGGCCTTGCGTTCCACGTCAAGAAACTGGTCGAGGACAAAATCGACGAGTGTCTGGGCGACATCGATTTCACTGAGGAATCCCGACAGGCCAGAGTCTCCCGGAGTCGACGACAGGTCAAGGAGCGTGATCTCAGAAAGGGAGTCTTTGACGGCCAGCCGGAGGAACCCGAACACGAGGCTCTGGGTACCTGGGCAGAGGAAGGTCACCAAGAGCCATTGGCTGAGGACGATGGAGATCTCGAGGAAGCAGCGAAGTCTTTCAGCGACAAAAAGCCGAATTCCGAGTGATAACAGGGTCAAACGAGGCTTAATCTTGTTGTGTCCCTCGGGGCCAGGGCAAAGTGTATCGATAGGAGAGATGTAGCATAATCCAGACACTAAGAAGCAGTTTGGATGCTACCGATGTTGGCGACGCCATGTGCAAGATATAAGCAACGCAGGACTCTTAACTTTTATGGCATGGTGACCTCTTAACCTGTAGGCAGGTTCTACTCGTCAAACGTGGGGTAAGATGTTGGTGAACGGAATGCCTACCCCCTGTCCGGCGGGGGAATAACGCAAACAGCTCGGTGGAATACATGATATAAAGGCACGGATGCACAACTGCTTGCCGGATTCATCGAGTAATCCAGATCTTCCCCACCTCGGCGTCTTTAGAGGCAGCTGGGAGCTCACAGGAGTTAACACTCGCGCCTTCTCTATCAAAGCTGCCCGCTACCACGAGGCAACCGACTAGATCGACTGCACGAGCCAAATCACGTCCAAAGGTGAAGGGGAGTATGGCATCGAGCCTATCGACGCACGAATAGCCTCCTATGGAACACAGCTAGAGCAGAGTTCTCTCTACTATACAATGCCCCCTTTCTTTGGGCTTTATTTACGACACCCTACAAGCAACCACGAGAGAACCCGACGCTTGACTCCCTTCCGCCAACTGCATAGAAGCCCCCCTTTTCCTTCCTGCTCGGCCGGCCATGAGCTCCGATGGCAAAGTCAGCCCTTGGACGGGCTGGCCGCTTGCCACCGAGAAGTGTCTGACTGGCAACTAGAACGAGTCTATCACACGCAGCATAACGGCCATGGACGGGCCTACCGGCAAAATGCCGTCCTCCGTTGTGTCCGGGCCAGCCCCGGCGACTCCCCGTCTAGCTCAAATCCTCTCCGCCCGATCGAGTGCGAGAGAACTCCGCTCGACACCACTCAGCTCGCCATTCGACGGCCCTGTCGGGTCCTCGTACGGTATTGACCCCCCACGCCCTGCCAAGGAGGGTTTTGAGTGGGTGTGGTTTCCTGGCGGATACTGGGCCGAGCGTGAGCGCGCTGAGATTCCTACCAGCCAGAGTTCAAGAGTGTTCAGGTGGCGCAAGAGATCGGGCCGGGACAGCTCCAGCCGGGAGACGGATAGCAGTTTCCAATCCAACTCCATTCCTCAGCATATGAAGAGCGTCGCCGACTCGGCAAGCCAAGAGCCGCCATTGGCAAGCCCATATTTAACTGAGGAGGCCCACGTCCTATCTTTGCAGCGGCCGTCGTTGTCTGCCCGGTTCGTCAGCGACGAAAGTCGCAAGTCACCTCGCGCCGGCCCAGGTCGATCTCCGGTACTGCCAGCGTCCAGTCGAGCAGGGTCTGGGCGGTCGGTTTCCCCCTACGCTCCTTCTTCTGAGAGGCTCGGGCCTCAGACTCCATTGGCCGCCGAAGATCATCAGGCCGCCGTCAGTGATGGGCCCATGTCTCCCATGTCATCCGGTCCATCGCCACTGAGAAGTTTAGTGGCGCCTTTACGCAAGCCCGGGAGGTCATGGTTAGGATTGATCTCCAGGACCCGCGAGGCAAGTTCTTTCCGTCCGCTTGGGGGGGTGCCCGTGATAGTGTTTACCTTCCCATCTGATCGAATGGCAGAAGTCTCAGGAGACGCCGCCCCCCAAGAACGAGATGTACACCGAGGCCACCATCGAGGGAGCCAGGAGGCCCCTTGCTCGGCCTGCCAGTCAGAGTCCTCTCGCTCGCATCTCTTCTTTGTTGCGAGAGGAGGCCAGCAAGAACACCGGTAAATCTCGGCAACGCAAGATATTTGGAAGGAGCCCCTGGCACCGCAAGAACTCGATGGGATCGGATGTCAGTGCCTCGAGTTCCGTTCGCGATATACTTATGGGGAAAACGCCGCTTGCCACTCCCTCGGCTGAGAGGCCTAGCTCGACCGACTGGTCTGACCAATACCCTGGCGGTGTAAGTGCACTGATGCCTGCGTGCACATCGGGCTGCCCTGTCACGAGGGTGACTATTGACGCGACGAGCAGGAAGCGAAACGAGTCCATACGCCACCTCTCCGCGAGACTGTCCGTGACCGGCAGAGCCGGTCCTTTTTCTTCGATATCACCAAGCATCCCACCCCTCGAAGGACACTTAGTCGGACGCAAAGACCGCATGGGCCCGGCGAAATGGTCAGGGGGGACAGAAGCGAAGGGTCCAAGGAGTGGTGGGAAGTGCCGATGGCGATTCCACGGTGGGAGGACTGGGGACAGCGGCGAGAGTTCGAATTTGACCTGCCCGAGCATTTGCCCAACAGCCCTATGTGCCCGGCAAACAAAAAGCACAAGTCGGGCGGAACGGGGATTTGCGTGTACCATGGCAGAGACAAGAGGAGCACCAGTGCGCTGGGCAGCGATGCCGACTCGCCTAATGACTACGGGATTTACAAGAGTAGTCCGATGCCTAGCTGAGGAAACGTCCATCGATGGGCAGGCATGGGGGAAGGGGGGTGGATGCAAGTAGAAACTGGGCAGACTGCGCTCGAGATAGGTTGCAGGGAGTCTCACGAAGCACCACCCAACGTGTTGGCATTCCGAAATCGTAGGCACACGCAGCGTGTGTGTGCCGGATGCGCATTCATGGGTATTCAGGGTGTATATTTGCATTGTCGTGACTTACATAGGTATGTACTACGTAACGCGCCCCCCCCCCCCCCCCCCCCGCTGGTAGGCTGGTGGTGCATCCCTAGCGCTCCCCAGTTGCACTGGAATGGATGTTGAATGCATGTGCATTACTTCTATGCTCGGCCCGGACAACCGGGGTGGCCCCATATAAACGAAGTCGACCTACGGCACCATCTATGACTGAGGTTTCCCATTCCATCAGTGGTTCTGCATCTCAATGCATTCATTCCCACATAAGCAAGGTACGCCAAGTACTTACCGACCTAAGTACCTTTACCAACAACGGGCAGCCTCTGGAGAACGAAGTACCAATATTGGATGTACCTGAAGTAGGCAACAAGAGCTCCCCTTCCCCCGCCTTCCAAGCGGCCCAGCACAGCCACATTCGACCTTTCGGCAGTGGGAAAGGTGGGCGGGCAGGGGCGAGTGAGCAGGTGAGCAGGTGAGCAGGTGAGCAGATCGGCGGCTGGCAGGCACCCATGCGCCATCGAGGTTTTGGATGATGAGTCCCAAATGTCGGCTGGGCTCGACAACCATCCTTCCCTTCTAGCTACAACAACCGCACTCTCCATTCGCATATCGGCAGCAGTTTCATCTCGCACTCTATCACAACACCAAGCCACGCCATGTGCTCTTCCGACGTATTCCTGGGCTTTTTAGCCGTCATCTTCCCCCCTCTGCCCGGTACGTCATCGCAGCCTCCCCGCCACCCACCCCGTTCAGCGCTGTGAGGGAGAGCAGACGATTTGCGCACGTTGCTAACCCTACGGGGCAGTCTGGGTCAAGCGCGGCATCTGCTCCGCCGACTCCATCATCAACATCCTGCTCTGCGTGCTCGGCTTCGTAAGGTTCCCCGCACCGACCACGGCGCCCGGGACGGCTTCGCTAACACACAGGATCTCCAAGGTTCCGGGTCTTCTGCACGCTTGGTACATAATCGCCAAGTTCCCTGATGATGCCTACGACTACCGCAGCGTGCCCCAGGACGCCGAGGGCGGCCGCGTGACGTACGTTTATGTTCAGAGCGACGGGCGCCAAGTGCAGCAGCCGCCCCGGCCGCAGGCGCAGCCCCAGTACAAGCAGCAACAGCCGCCGCCGCCGCCGCAGCAGCACGGCGGAATGAACTACGGCGCGACCAACAGCAACAACTCAGCCGAGGCCGGCGGCAGCTCTCAAGCCGGCGGCAGAGCGCCGCCCACCTACGCCGAGGCTGTCCAGGGGGACCACAAGATCCAGACCCGCGATTAAATTGGGCGCGGTGCACTCACAACCCGCGGCGATACGCCAATCGAGAGATGACTGACGACGCCGGGCGCGGCTCGACTTGGGGTTTCGAAGCATCATGTCTGTCTATTGCGAGCTGGGTGGGAGTTCTAAGGTGTTGGTCGGGTGGCAGGTTCCTGTCGCCACCGTATATGAGTACTTATAGGCTACTACATTAATTCCTGCATCCGGTATGATTGCGCGGACGTCGCGCAACGAGCCCTGAGGTTGGGCCTCGGGTTCCGTATCCAGTGACGAGGTTGCCCATCGTCAAGTGGGGTTGTGGCTTGAATGCCCGGCCATCCAACGGGTCTTTGTGTCCCAGTCTGGACTTGCAGAGCCCGTACAGTAGAGGCATATGCCTGCCAAATAACAGCCATGCGAATCTAACCTCTGAATTTTCACTGGAGGAATAGATCGAGGTCTTTTATGGTCGAGTTAGGGGCTTCTAACTGGTAGACTACGGCTAAGGCAATATGTAGGTCGCCTGGTCACGTAGAACCGAATGTACAAATTGCGGACTCTAACAATTTATGGGGACCCGCCAAGCCCAAGCCCAGAGCCCAGGCCAAGAGAACTAAGTTTCAATGTACCTGCGCCATATCGGATAAAGCTTCCTTCGCTTTCAACTTTCTACGTCAGATCCACCGTCCGATTTCTTCCACGTTCTTCCTATTGATGGAGTAGATACCCTCGGGAGACTTGGAAACGACGACACGTCCACGTCCGCGTCCAGGCCGACGCCCTCGCCCTCGCCCTCGCCCTCGCTTTCGCCGACGCCGACGCCGACATCCCGCGGGACACGACTCCGCATCGCACGACCGCCGCCATGGATGACTTCGAGCAGCTTGAGCTGCTGTCTCTGGTCTCCAAGGTGACGTCGGAGCTGCAAAATCACTTGGGCATCGCTGAGGAAAAAGCACTCGCTGAGTTCATCATCGTCCAGCGACTCGAGAGCGCCGACCGCGATGAATTCCAAAAGAAGCTGGCCGGCATGGGAGGCTCCAAGTGGCCCGAGAGTTTGTTCGACAGCATCGACCACCTGGTACGAACCATGCACCCGCGATTCAAAAATGGCAACAGCAACGGCGCCGGTTCCTCGGGCGGCCAGCCGGCCGGCCGGTCTATGGAGGAGAAGAAAAAGCTGTTCACAGGGCTTGCCATGCCGGACAAGGAGATTGTCCCCGACGCCGACGACGGCGATGCGATAGACGACACCTTGGCCCTGCTGGAGGGTCTCGAGCCCAAGACGCGTGCCGCCGACCGACCCCGGAAGCGCAGCCGGAGCCCCGAGGACGTGGATGGAGGCATGGACTCTCGGCGTCACCGCAAGGACAGGTCCCGATCGCCGAGGCGAAGGAAGCACTACGACGACGATAACGAATACAACAAATCACTACAAAGTGGCAAGGTCCACGAATCACGACGCCACCGTAAGGACAGACACGGCTCGCCGTCGCCCAGGCGCCGGAGACGCGACCGCGACGATTACGACGACTTCCGCCATGCGCCCGAGCCCGAGGTGGATGACCAGCCCATCTTGCACAAAGTTTACGGAGGCCATGTCACGGGCCTTAAGGACTTTGGTGCCTTCGTTAATCTACATGGAGTCCGTGGCAAAGTCGACGGCATGGTGCACATTTCGCAGCTTGTAGACGGCCAACGGGTCAACCACCCGTCCGATCTTCTCACCAGGGGCCAGGAAGTCAAAGTCAAGGTTACCAAGATCGAAGGGAGCCGTATAGGATTGTCTATGAAAGAAGTCGACCAGGAAACCGGCCTGGATTTGGCGCCCCAGGTTCGAATCACCTCGGGCGCCAATACGGAGGCACTGGGAGGTCGAGGCAGAGGAGGCATCGCTTCCATGGACGACGGCAACGCAGCCGCGCTGGCAGAATATGCCGCTCAGCCTCGTCGTCAGAAAAAGCGGATGACGTCACCGGAGCGATGGGAGATTCGGCAGCTCATTGCCTCGGGCGTCGCGAAGGCCTCCGACTACCCTGATTTGGAGGAAGACTACAATGCCACCTTGCGAGGCGAGAGCGGCATGGAGCTGGAGGAAGACATCGACATCGAGGTCCGTGAAGAAGAGCCCCCGTTCTTGGTCGGCCAGACCAAGCAGTCGCTCGAGCTCTCGCCCATCCGCGTGGTGAAAGCGCCGGATGGCTCGTTGAACCGTGCGGCCATGTCGGGTACAAACCTGGCCAAGGAGAGGAAAGAAATGCGAAAGGATGAAGCGCAAGCAACCGAGGTCGAGAACAAGCTGGACCTATCCACCCAGTGGAACGACCCCATGGCGAACCCGGATCAAAGACAATTCGCCAGTGACCTGCGAAATGCCAAGATGATTGCCCCCAAGCCTGAAGCCGAGCCCGAATGGAAACGCGCTGCCCGAAGTGAGCCGATGGGTAGGCGCACGACGCTGCCGATCAAAGAGCAGCGGGAGTCTCTTCCCGTCTTCCACTTCCGAAGCGCGCTGATCAAGGCCGTTAAGGACAACCAATTTCTCATTGTGGTGGGAGAGACGGGCTCGGGCAAAACTACCCAACTCACCCAGTATCTGGCTGAGGCCGGGTTTGCGAACAGCGGCATGATCGGCTGTACGCAGCCGCGGAGAGTCGCTGCCATGTCGGTGGCCAAGCGCGTGGCCGAAGAGGTTGGCTGTCAACTGGGCGAAGAAGTCGGCTACACGATTCGGTTTGAGGACATCACCAGCCCCTCGACCAAGATCAAGTACATGACAGACGGCATGCTCCAACGAGAGATTTTAATGGATCCGGAACTGCGACGGTACTCAGTCATCATCCTGGACGAGGCCCACGAGCGAACCATCGCGACAGACGTCTTGTTTGCCTTGTTGAAGAAGACATGCAAACATCGCCCGGACCTGCGCGTGATCTCGACAAGTGCGACTCTGGATGCTGACAAATTTTCCTCGTACTTCAACGAGTGCCCCATCTTCACGATCCCTGGACGCACGTTCCCCGTGGAGATACTGTACTCGAGAGAGCCCGAGTCGGACTATCTGGATTCGGCGCTGGTCACCGTCATGCAGATTCATCTGACCGAGCCCCAGGGAGATATCCTTGTGTTCCTGACGGGTCAAGAAGAGATCGACACGTCATGTGAGATTCTCCATGAGCGTATGAAGGCATTGGGGCCCAATGTACCCAAACTCCATATCTTGCCTGTGTACTCGGCTCTGCCCAACGAGCAGCAGAGCCGTATCTTCGATCCAGCGCCGCCGGGGGAAAGAAAGGTCGTCATTGCAACCAACATTGCCGAGACGTCCATCACCATCGACCACATTTACTATGTCGTCGACCCCGGTTTTGTCAAGCAGAACGCTTACGACCCTAAGCTCGGTATGGACGCCCTGATCGTGACGCCCATCTCGCAGGCCCAGGCCAACCAGAGGGCGGGGCGAGCTGGACGTACCGGCCCCGGCAAGTGCTTCCGGCTCTACACGGAGCAAGCTTTTCAGACGGAAATGCTGCCGACGACGATTCCCGAGATCCAACGGCAGAACTTGGCCTACACGATCCTGATGCTGAAGGCGCTGGGCATCAACGACCTTCTCAACTTCGACTTCATGGACCCTCCGCCAACCAACACAATGCTTACAGCGTTGGAGGAGCTCTTCGCGCTCGGGGCCTTGGATACGGAAGGCCTGCTGACGCGACTGGGCCGCAAGATGGCCGACTTCCCTATGGAGCCCTCCCTAGCAAAGGTGTTGATTGCCTCGGTGGAGCTGGGGTGTACTGAGGAGATGCTCAGCATCATTGCTATGCTCAACATCCCCACCGTTTTCTACCGGCCCAAGGAGAAACAGCAGCAGGCCGACCAGAAGAAGGCCAAGTTCCACGACCCGTCGGGTGACCATCTGACGCTGCTCAACGTGTACAACGGCTGGAAGAAAAGCGGCTCGTCCAATCCGTGGTGCTACGAGAATTTTATCCAGGCACGTGCGATGCAGCGCGCGCGCAAGGTCCGAGACCAGCTGGTCCAAATTATGCAGCGGCACCGGCACCCCATAGTGTCGTGCCTCCGCGACACGTCCAAGGTGCGACGGGCCATGTGCGCTGGCTTCTTCCGGAACGCGGCTCGCAAGGACCCCCAGGAGGGCTACAAGACGCTCATCGAAGGCACGCCGGTCTACCTGCACCCCAGCTCGGCCCTGTTCGGGAAACAGGCGGAATGGGTCATCTACCACACGCTGGTGATGACGACAAAGGAGTACATGCAGACGACGACGACGATAGAGCCCAAGTGGCTGGTGGAGGCGGCGCCGACCTTCTTCAAGGTGGCCCCGAGCAATCAGCTGAGCAAGAGGAAACAGGCCGAGAGAATCCAGCCCTTGTACAATAAGTACGCCACCGAGGACGACTGGCGACTGAGCGCGCAGCGTCGCGGAGGCAGATCCGGCGGTGGCGGTACCTGGGGCTAGGCGAAGAAGTAACCATGGTGGCGTTGGGAACAAAGGGCATTTCACCAAGTGGAACAGTGTTGACAGTGTTTAATCTACCGGGGGAGGGGGGTATAGCAATCCAACATTAGCGACGCTTGTCTCGCCATGGACTCTCCTGGTGGCTTCATGACTTGCGGATGCAGCCGTCAGGCGGCACAGGAGTCGGATACTTTGGGATGCGGCTGGCTCTTCCGTCTGGAGAGCCATCGGCCTCGGAAGGAACCATGCATTCGAGCCATGCCGACGAATGGTATGGTGTGAGCCCCCGGGCGTCTGGAATGCCGTCCATGTACCGCACCACCATCTTGGCCTCGCCCACCACCTCCTCGTCGCTTCCCTTTTCGCGGACAGCGCCTCGGTCTGCTCCCGCCGGCCCCGACGGCAGGATCGGCACCATCCGCGCCAGGGCCGCCGCCCCGGACCCGCCGGCCTCGCGCACCCAGATCTCCTCGTAGCCCGTCGGCCCGAAGCCGAGCTTCGCGAACGCCCGCGCCCCTGCGTCCGTCGCCGTGAGTGCTAGTGAACACCCCCCCGGGCCGTCCTCTCCGCCCTCGCACGCCCGCCCCGGCGTGCGAGGGGGCAAGGGGCCAGGGGGCTCGCTGTCAACGCCCGGTACACCCCCCGCAGGGAAGAAGCAAGAGGGGAAAGCGACGCGGGAAACCGGAAAAGCGGGAAGGGGAACAAAACAATCCACAAACGGCCGGGGTCCTTACCCGAACACCCCAACACCTTCCACCCCCGCCCGGCCGCGACGTCCAAGGCGTGCCGCAGGGCGCGCGCGGCCAGCCCGCGCCCCGCCCGCCGGGCGTCGTCGTCGTCGTCGTCGGCATCGAAGCGCTCGACGTGAAAGACGTGGAGGCCGACGCCGCCGCCGCCGCCGCCGTCGTCCCCCGAGGCTTCTTCGTCGTCGTCGTCGTCTTCTTCTTCTTCTTCTGGGCCCGCCGGCGCGCGCAGGTCGGCGGGGGTGATGGCCGACTCGGCGAGGCGGCCGGCGAGCAGGGCGCGCCAGGGCCCGGCGCGCAGCGGCAGCGTAACGCTGGCGCCCAGGGCGACGGCGGCGCCCGGCCCGCGCCGGGGGAGGTAAAAGCAGACGGCCAGCGCCGGGCACGCGTCCACCCACGCGCGCAGCCGCGCCCACGGCAGCGCCGCCGGGTACATGGCCTGGTCGGCGGCCAGGACGGCGCGCAGCACCGCCTCGGGGATAGGGCCGGTGGTGATGGTCGTCGTCAAACCCGACGCGGAGGGCGGGGGCGCCGGGTCCCGTCGGGGCAGGGGTGGTGCTGGGGAAGGCATGGTGGGTGGTAGAGGCGGAAAGGGAGGGGGAGGGGGAAGAGGTACAGAGGCCGTGGGCTTGTAAGTAGGTAGGCTCCCGGGTAACCTCGGACGGGTCGGCAGCCGGAGGTCCCGAGGACGGGGGTACGACTATACTGGTTTGGGGGGCTAGGGCCCAACACGCCAATAGCGACTTGGGATCCTTGGACGGATGCCGAGAAAAGGCTCCGCCCATGTGGGGAACACACTCGCCCTCGATGTTTTGTCGGCTTGTAGACGGACACGGGGCGGGGGGCACTGCGTGAGGCAAGTTTCCGGTGGAGGGCCGCCTCCGTCCACCAGATGTATCCGTGGGCGAAGTAGATGTGCATTTACTGGCAGTCCAAAACGAGGAGGGCTGTCCCGAAAAGAACCGCCGCCGGGCCACTGCTCTTCATCGCCACACTCGCCAGAGGGAATGGCCGCTCGAGTTTCCCGGGGAGCACCAGGATGCGATGGCTCAGAACCGGAATGGCTATCAATTCTCCGCTACTGCTGTACACTTTGTCTACTGGGACGCTACACTGGACCGCGAGGGCTTCTTCCGCGTCGAGCGCCGGACCCCTTCGGCGCCCGAGCCCTCGCTGCCGGGACTGCTCTCCTTAGACAGGGGCGAGGTGAACTCGGGCGTCAGGGACCGCGCGTCCATGCCGGGCCGCTTGGACCGGACCGAGCCGGACGACAGGTTCTTCTTGCCACGTTTGGCCGAGGCCGTGGACGCGTTGCTACCGCGCCGGCTCACCGTCGGGCTGGCCTCGTCCAGTTCGATCGTCGGCGTCGGACTGCGCGACGAGCCGCCCGAAACACTGCCCCGGCGGACGCTGCCGTTGCGCGTGCGCCGGTGTTCCTTGAGAACCGTCGAGTGCTGTCGGTGGGGCAGCGACTTGTCGGCGTCGCCCGGGGACGACGGGCCATGCCGCTTCTCCTCGGCCGCCGGCCGCCGGCCGGGCAGCCACCAGAACCACCTACTCTGCTGTTTCGCGAGCTCCTGGTCGCGGATCTGCAGCTTCGTGCGGAGCAAGGCCCGGCGCTCGTTCTCCCGTTCCCAGTACTCGCTCCGGTAGACCTCCCAGTTTTCGCGAAAGTTGGGCGAGAAGGGCTTGGGGAGCAGCAGCAGCTTCACGTAGTCTCCGCCGGGGGCCAGGTCCTCCTCGTGGCCGCCCCGCTCCTCGTCGCTGCTGGCAAAGGGGAGCGGGGGGTGCTCGCGGTGCGACAGCTTCAGCTCCTTCTCGACCTCGCGCAGGATCGAGGGCTCGACGAAGCGGTACTGGCCCGAGGTGTGGGAGAAGGCGCCGTAGGTGAAGAAGAAGCCGATGGTCGAGACGGTCTCGACCCACCACGAGCGCTTGACGACGAGCAGCTTGCAGTTGAAGCCGCGCAGGCCGCGGTTCGTCACGGCGAACCAGCGGCGCGGCCAGCGGATGCCGCGCTCCCAGATGCCCGTGGCCCAGACCAGCAGGGCGGTGACGATGCCGGCCATGAAGCACACGCGCTCCGTCATGTCGACGACCCAGTAGACGGAGCCGCCGACGCCGACGCCGTCCTCGCGCGGGGCGAAGAAGAGGGCGTAGCCGAAGCCCGTCAGCCAGACGCTGAGCAGGCCGAGGAAGAAGGTGTGCTTGCGGCGGCGGGTGCGCAGCTCGAGGTACTGGGCGCGCATCGAGGCCTCGAGCACCAGCATGTTGAGGTAGATCATGGACGGCGAGCTGGGCGTGTGGTGCAGCGGGTCGCCGGGCTTGAGGTTGTCCGAGCCGGCGATGGGACTCGGGCCCGTCGGCGGGGATTGGGACATGGCCTCCATTTCGGGCGCGGGCGCGCCCTTGACAATGGAGTCGACCGAGTCGCCCATGGTCGGTGGTTGGCCGTGGGGGAGAAGTCGTCGGACGCCCGTGGGAAGCGGCCCGAGAGGGAGGGAGGGGAGAAAAGGATGGATGCTGGGTGGGTAGGATGCGATGGCGAGCAGCCCCCCACGGGTTCGAGGGATGGCCGTCGGGTCGTATCGCGAGCGCGGTCGGCGGGCGTCGTGGGCGGGATTCGTTCCTCTCGGCCCGGGGCAGAGGGCGTCGTGGTCACCCGATCAAAAGGGCGTCGTGGTCGCCCGATCAAAAGGGCGTCGTGGTCGCCCGATCAAAAAGGCGTCGTGGTCGCCCGGTCAAAGGGCGGTGGGCGAGTCTCGTTCGACGGTTCGTCTCCCCCCCCGGCAGCTTCGTCGTCCTAGCGAAACTCGAGGTACAACATTCACGTCGCCCCATTCGACGGATGGTGGGAAAAGGCGGGCGAGCGATGCGGAAATGGCAACGCCCCCCCATTATTTTTCCAGAACGCCGGGGCCAGTTCCTAGCTTAGCACCGAGTTTCCCCCCCTCCTCCTCCCCGTCCCTTGGCTTTTTTCTCGGTACGGCCGGGGTCATAATCTCCATCCCAATAGATCCATCTACCAGTCCGTGGGTGCTGCGGCAGCTGCTCATCTCATTCTGTTCCTGACCGTTGAATCCAAGGGATGGATGCTAGAGCGGGCCGCTACAAGAAGCGCATACCTATGTACGTGTGTATGTACCTATCGACCGTCCATCGCGCCTCTCTGCACACGGCCCATCCTGGAGGGGCTGGGCAGTTGGAGTCGGGCGGCTCGGGCGCTTGGGCGAGCCCCTCCACTTGCCAAGTAGTGACCGCCGGAGGGGTTCTTTGCTCCGTCTTCGGGTCTAGCCGAGAAAGAGTGGTGTCGGGGTGGTGTCGGGGTTCCTCGATTGCGGGCGTATATACCCATGGATGCTTGATGCGTCAAGGCGAGGGTACATACCTACACACTCCTTACCTTGGAAGCACGCGTACCTTGAGCAAGTAACGCTGTGCTTGGTTATATATCGCCTACGCCCTTATATGCCTTACGCGGCACCAGGAAGCCCCGGGCGAGGAACGGGGACGACAACGACACCCCCAGGTGCCTCGGTAATACCACCACCTCACTACTCGCCTCCTCCCCCTTCCTGCTCTTCTCTGCCTCCTCCCCCCCCCCCCCCCAAACTCGCAGAGATTCTCATCTCGGAAAAGCCCGGCGCCAATTTCCGCACCCCAGCCCTAGCTGGGCCACACGATGCATCTTCTGCAACGTCGCCACCTACCCAGACACCCTACTCGTGCTACGGCATCCCGTGGCCGCCCTGTATCAAGTATGCGAAGTGCTCGTAGATGAACGATGTCCCCTGATCCGACGGCCAGTTCCCTGCGGACCCGCCATCGCGGTAGTAATCCCTCGTCCAACATGTACACCAGCCGTCTGCGATGGGCCCTCACCACGCTTCCTTTCCGGTTGCCATTGGCTTGTCCAACCCCCCCTACGAGATTGTGCAACGATTTCCCAAAGCGCCTCGAAGCCCATGGCCGGAATCAAAGCCGTCTGGCGGCAACAGCGTGCCTCTCTTCATTCTCTCGGAGACATGGAAATCCGAAGCTCCTTCGAGGGCCCGGTTCGGCGGGCCGACATTGTAGCGGCCATCATTACGCAGACACTCCTCTACACGTTCCTCATCTTACCCCCATCGCGCCGCGTTTTCGGTCCAACTAGCTTAAAAGACATGTCCCCGGTGCAAGGCCACATGGGAACAAAATCAAGAGGGAGGTTTACGGTGGCAACGTGGGGTAAAACGTGGAAATGAACGCAGCCACCGCGAGCATAGGCTGACTAGAGCCGTGGGGAGGGCGCGTTGGATGCCGCATCACCAAGTCGTTCGTGTTGTGCCACGGTTCGTCTAGCGCTTCAAAGAAATGCCTGGCGTTGCACGTTTGGGGCCACGTGAAGACGAAACCAATCCGAGGGGTTGGGCTCAAATACTGGAGAATTCATTGGTATCAAAATAAGGGCGTGCCCACTGGCATATAAGATCGACCGGGGACGCGGAAGAAAAACCGAAGACCTGGGAGCGGATTTCCTACTGGCTCTTCTTCTTGCCCTTGTAGAGGTATCTGCCCAAAACGCCCTCGGCAAGGCCAACAACACCCATGACACCCAGGCCCAGGCCCAGGTTCTTCCAGCCCAGGCGGCCCCGCTCGTGCAGGTCCCAGGCCTTGTAGCCGAGGAAACCGCTCAGGCCAATGACGCCGACCAGGTTGCTGACGACCAGGGCAGTGCTGGCACCGTCGCCCAGGTTGCCGAACCACTTGGTGAGGAAGCTGTCGGCGCGGCGGGCCTGGGACCGCTTCTTGGCGAGGTCCGCCTCGGCGCGGCGCTGCTCCTCCTCGCGCTCCAGGCGGGCAGCCTGGGTTTCCGTCTTGACCTCCTGCTCCTCCCAGTCCGAGGGCACGGTGCGGACCGAGGGGGTGTCGACATCGACGAGCGAGCCGGTGCTGACCGACTGCGAAGGCTCGATCTCGGGGGCGCGGGGAGCAGCGGCCTGGAGACGGCAGGGTTAGCGGGCCACTTTCTCTGCGGGGGCGTCCGCCGGGCACGGGCAGCCCGCGCGACCACGGCACCACCGGGCTCGCCAGGACATACCTCTTGAGGCGTCTGCTTCGGGCCGGAAGCTGCTACATCGGCGTACGACGACACTGCGGGGGAGGGGCTCGGGTCAGCAGCGGCGCGGCATGGCCAAGGTTGGGGAGAGACGCTGACGCGCAGAGACGTACTGTTGGCGGGGTCTGGTGGGAGCGAGGCGAGTGCGGGATGGTGGGAATTTGGGGACAAGATGTGGGATCGGCAGCAGGAGCCCTACACGTACACACACACGCGCACGCACGGAGAGGGAGAGGGGGGATAGAGAGGGGGATGGTTGGTTGATGGGAATTGGGCAAGATGGGAAGAAACAGATGATGGGCGGGAATGGATAAGTGGTGGTGGTTTTTGACGGCCGAGCCTGGGAGGAGAGGGAAAAGGCAGCTAACTGAATGGAGGCAGCTTCTTCATGCCATCACTGCCTGCCGGCACAGCTACTTGCACGCACATACGAACGGCTATGCATCGGTCTCGTACCCGCCCCTACGAATGACCCCGATGCGCATGATGGCGCGGCCGTTGCCCGGCACTCTGGGCAAGGCCAGCTGCAGTTGGGCTGGACCGCCCGGCCGCCGGGCCCAGCAGGTTTCCTTTCGCTCCCTGTGCGCAAAAGCTTCACCGCGGCCTCTTGTCGCTCATCGTGACGTCATGCGGCTCCATCCGTCGCCAGGCCCTGGCCAGCAACCCGGGCCTGCCTGCCTATCCAGATGCATCTAGCACGAAGGCCTTGCCGTCGCCAGACGGCTTGCCCGGCGCCGGTGGGGTGTGGACCGTGTATCCTCAGCTGGAACGGCTGTACGCACATGTGAGCCGGAACTGCTGCTGAGTGCGACGGTTTTGCTCAGGTGGCACGCAACGCGCCCTCCCCACGCCGAGGGCAAGCGGTGGGGGCGTCTCCGGGGCGCGGGGCGCTCGACACCAATGCATTCCGCCCAACCGCGCCTCTCCTACACACTGGGCGGCCAACGAGTGGCTTCCTCCCATCTCATAGGCATTGGTCGCTCGCATGATGCCATCGCCAACCCCCCCTGCGGAAAGCTTGGCGCCCTTGCTGCGGGGAACAGTCATAGGGTGTTCGACCCGCGATCCAGCCGGGATTCTGTTGGCTTCCATGTTTGGACCCTGTACCAGAATCCACGGCTGGCTGGCCAGCTCAACAGCGTTCGGATACGCCTCGCCGTAATATCGGCGGATTGTCAGCGGCAGCGGAATATGCGGACGACTCGCCGCATGCCCGTTTCATTGCGCGGGCACTTGACACCGGCCGCCGCCCCCTCCCGGACAAATCAATCTCACGGAGGACGTTCGTCCAGGGTCCAGCACAACGGGCACTTGAAATGGGCAGCCCACCATGAGAGCAGGACCCGTACTTGTCCGAGGCTCTACGAGCGGTAAGAAAACTGCCGAAGACAAAGGTCACGTCCCATATCGCCCAGCAAAGACAATCATACGGGTGTGCGGCGGCTTGTTCTACTCGAGGTACGTGAGTAGCCGGTATATCAGCACAGGCGGGCCCGGCACGCGAGTACAAGCTCGGCAGGTGGGACGAAAGTAGGAAACCCATGGGACCCGGGCCACCATGTTTTTCCATGCAGCGCATACGATGGGCATCGTACGCAGTAGGTGGATGGATGGTGGCGATTTGGGGCACCCTCGCTGCTGCCGTGACAGGGGAACGGCCGCTGTTTTCGCAAGGCAGGGGGCAAAGATCTACGCCGCCCCCCCCTGCAGAACAACCCCCAATTGCCAGCCTTTTGGCCATGCCGGGGAGAGAAACCCATCTGGTGGGACGCCGCTTGTTGGAGTCGGGGCAGTCGGGGCGGAAGGATGCATTGCGCCGAGTCTGGACTTTACAGGGCGGTACGAGTCCTTAACTCCGTCGGAGCGGCTGCATAGGTTCCACGCTACGGGAGGTCCCTGGCTGGCTGGCTGACAGACATGGGAGAGAGTCTATTCCTGTGCTCTGCCAGGGCGCAGTCGTCGAGGTGTCATAGGATCGGCCCCGCCATCCAGCTTAACCCGATCCGCCCTTATCCTTATTGCCGCATCGCGACGACGCCAGATGGGCCCGACACACACATACGCACTCACCCACACATCCAACCCCTTGCGCGCGCCCCCCCCCCCCCCCCTCTCCAAGACACGCACCCACGCACACTCGTACACCCGTCCACACGCGCGCCAGAACCAGCCTTGCGCGTGTGTCCCGCTGACGTTACCGACGCCCGCGCCCGCCCCCTCGTCTGACTGAGCCGAGCTGTGTCGCAAGCCCGGCCTGTATTGCAAGTCCGGTTGCCGCGCCACGCAGCTGCGCGCAGCCCTCCCGGTTCGGGACACCGCCGCCCTTGCCTCGTTCTCTTCCTAGAGCCTATCTGGCTGCTTGGGTGCGGCTTGCTTAAGTAGGCGACTTCCCCGCCCCCCTCCCGACCGCCTACGCCCCGACCTCTCCCGGTATGCTCAAGAGTCCTACTACCTCCGCCGCACTGCAACCGAGGAGCATCCTCTCTGCCGCCCAGAGACTCCAGGCCGATTCCGCTCCCGCCCCCGCCCCCTCTCCATCTCGCGCGGCTAACATGTCCACCGAAGCGGCCGCCCCACGGCAAGGAGGCCGACCTTTGCTCGCTTCGCAAAGAGCCGAGGAGGAAGCTTCAGTGCAGGAACAGGCCCAAGGCAAGGGACCGCGCGTCATGGGCCCCTACTTCCCCTTGGGGTACAAAGACGCGATTTACCAGTGGGTGCGTCGTCGCTCTCCAGGCTGCTTCGCCCCCCGGCTGGTCGCAGGACCCTCCGCGCGTATGTGTGCTAATCTGGGGGTGGACAGTGGTCGAGCGTCTCGCCGCCCGTCGCCGAGCGCAACCTGATCGCCAGTATACCCTACCTCAAGGAAGCCGTCGCCCAGAGCGTCGCTCCCCTGCAGCCCGTCCCGTCGGCCGACAGCCCCGGGGCAACCGAGACCTTGGCCAAGCATGACCCCTTTGGCCCGAGAGTATGGAGATCGCAAATGGTCGCCCTGTCGGGCAAGAACCGAGGCCTCAACGAGTTCTCGGTGGAGCGCGTAGGCGAGCCCGTGGACGACACCCTAGTCATGCTGCACGGCTACGGCGCCGGTCTCGGCTTCTACTGCAAGAACTTCGAGCCCCTGACGCGCAACCCGGGGTGGAAGCTGTACGCCCTGGACATGCTCGGTATGGGCAACTCGACGCGCCCGCCGTTTAAAATCCACGCCAAGGACCCGGCCGGCAAAATCACCGAGGCAGAGAACTGGTTTGTGGACGCCCTCGAGGAGTGGCGGAAGATTCGGAAACTCGACAAATTCACGCTGCTTGGACACTCGATGGGCGGCTACCTCGCCGTGTCGTACGCCCTGAAATACCCCGGGCATCTGAACAAACTCATCCTGGCCTCGCCCGTTGGCGTTCCCGAGGACCCGTACGCCGTGAACGCCGAGATGCCGGAGCCCGAAGACTCGACTCTGCAGACCGAGTTCACCCAGGACCAGGCGGCGGCCATCACGGCCAACGACAGGAACAACTTTCTGAACGCGAGGGCCAAGCTGCCGAGCAGCGGCGACAGCGAGCCCAAGAAAAGACCGCTGCCCGGTTGGCTCGTGTGGCTGTGGGATGCCAACATCTCGCCCTTCAGCATTGTCCGCCTCGCCGGACCCCTGGGTCCCCGGTTCGTTTCTGGGTGGACGTCGCGTCGGTTCAGCCACCTCGAGACGGACGAGGCGCAGCGGCTGCACGAGTACGCTTACTCGCTGTTCCGCCAACGGGGCAGCGGCGAGTACGCGCTGGCCTACCTCCTCGCCCCCGGGGCGCACGCGCGCCGGCCCATCATCAACCGCATCCAGAACGTCGGGCGGCAGGTCGTCACGCCCGCCACCGAGACCACGCCCGAGGTAAAGGAAACGGGGTTCCCCATTGTCTTTATGTACGGCGAGAACGACTGGATGGACGTGGCCGGCGGGCTGGCCGCCGAGGAGAAGCTGAAGCAGGTCCAGGCCAACTTGCTGGCCAACGCGACGGCCGAGGAGCGGGAGCGGGAGAAGGGGGACTGCAAGGTCCTCGTCGTCAAGAAGGCCGGGCACCACCTCTACCTCGACAACGCCGACGAGTTCAACGACATCATGAAGAAGGAACTGGCCGAAACGCGCCAACAGACGCTACGCGAGAAGAGCCAGCCGTGAGCCGTCGCCACGGTGCGAATCTCGCTTGAGACGGGAGAATGAGGCCCACGAGGCGTTCAGACGGCGTTTTCGAGACAGCTGGGATTTTTGTTTGGGGCTTGGGCCCGGAGGTTCGGTATCGCAAGGCATCGCCCTTCGTCGTCGGTGCACAAGATGTGTGTTGCCGGCAACGAGACTGTTCAGGGGGCGGTTGGCATGGACCGCGCCAAGGGATGATAGAGGTGGACGACTAGAGCCGCATGCGACACGCGCCGTGGGGCATACCACGCGATGCGATGAGCGACGGCAAGCAGATCTGTATTTGGTAGCAACGCCAGCAGTATAGTAGACTTTTATTAACAAGGGCGGCCCGGTTTCTCTGGGGAAGGGGGAGGGGCCAGGCTACGATTTCACGGGGGCGGAGCCAGTCGGCTCGGTTGCCGTCGGGGTGCTCCTGTGTGCTTTCGATACACGCATCCATCCCGCTGTGCGCGTGGTCATCTACACTTTCACGGCCGCGAGCTTGTTGACCAAGCCCAAGAGGGCCTGGGCCCCGATTTGCTCGGCCGGACGAGTGAAGCCCTCGGCGTAGGGCAGACGCTCCTCCTCTTCAAGCGGCGTACGGGTCCACGTCAGCGTTTGGGTCCCACCACGGGCGGAGAGCCAAGGAAAAGGGGGGGGGGGTCTAGGTACCAAACAGGACGCGGACGTGCTGGGTCACGGCATTGCCGTCGACGGGGTCCCCGAAGACGGACAGGTAGAGGGCCGACTCGATGAAGCTGTTCTTGACGTCGGCCGCGGACATGTTGAAGACGGGGTTGGTGGCGGCGGCGCGGCGCAGGGCGTTGGCGCGGGCGGCGGCGGCGGCGGCGATGGAGATGGTGGCGGCATCGCCGGCGGCGGCCAGGTGGGCGAGGGTGTCGGCCCAGAGGGCCGGGTGGAAGGAGTAGTTGTCGCCGGTGGCGGCGTCGGCGCGGCTGAGGCTGCCGTCGTGTTCGATGAGGCCGTGCCGCTTCAGGTCGTCGAGGTGGAACGTGTCGGCGCGGCCCGTCGTCGACCCCTGCAGCGCCACCGCGCCCACCAGCGCCGTCGCCGCCGGGTCCAGGTTGACCGACTCCGTCAGCGCCGTCTGCAGCTCCGCCATGGACACGTTGAAGCCGTCCCGCGCCAGGAACCCGTGGTTCGCCAGCGTGTTGACCATGGGGCACGGGCTCCGGCCTACGCGAGGGGGGGGGGGGGGGGGGGCATTAGCTTTCGCTTTCCCTCTGCTCCGGCTTCCTCTTCCTCCCCGACCCTGGGAGGGGCCGGCACGGGAAGCCTGCCGGATAGATGGGGGCCGGGGCGAGACTCACGATCCGTCGCCAAGGGCGCGATCCACTCGTGGTCGCCCGAGGACGCGAGAACTGTCGCCGCGGCGGCAAGGAGCACAGCAGATGACCTCATACTGACGGGTATCTTGGGCGTACGGGCGGGATGACCATTCCTCCTCCTCTCAATGGACCCGGCGGACCCCCGCCGTCTTTATATGGGCGAAGCCAGGGACGCATCGTGCGCCCAGGCGGGAAAAGAAGGCGTAGCATGTGGGGAGCAGGCAGGGGATGGGCATGTGGTAGATCCCAGCGACTATACGGCCTTCGCGCGGGCCAAGAAAGCTACCGCCTGCTGCGCTCTACGAGGCTGCCGTGACGGAGCTCGCGGCGCCGTCGCCCCGGCAGACACAGAACCACCGGCCCGTTACCGCATTTGGACAATAATCTCCGCGGGGGGGAGGAGCGGGAAGGGAAACAGGGGGTTGCCCTGCCCGCCCCGCCTCGGCTGGCCCACGCAGGGTCGGGGCGGAGCAGAAGCGCATAGCTGCATCGTAATGCCGTGGCCGGCGATTGATTGGCCCGGCGTCCAACTTTCGTCCGAGGGGAACGGCCAAACCTGCTCCTGTTTCGCCCCCCGCGGGCCCCTGGGCAGGAGGTCCGTCTCGACCTCATTGCCTGCGATAGGCAATTCGACAGCCGCCGGACCCGCCTCGTGCGGGACACCGGCCATCGCCCCGAGCGGCTACGCGGAAAGCAAGGAAACCTGCACGGGACGGTCCCGAATGGCGCAGACGGGCGTTCCCCGTACACCAGCTATCTCGAAGGGTGGGTGCGGAGGGTGCGGCCCCGGCCGTCGTCGACGTCGCCGTCTTCTCGCTGGGGCTGTACGACCTTCTGATCGTCGGGGAAGAGGCATGCTTGCGGTAAGCCTGGCATGGAGGTTCGTTTCTTTCGCCTCATGCTTCGTCACGCCGAGGATTCGGCTACAAGCGCCCCGGGGGGGTAAAAGGACGACGAGACATCCCCTCCCCTCGATCCAGACACCGATGGGAATACATACCGCCGGCTCAGAGACCTGGTCTGGCTGCATCGTCGCACATCCCACCTATTGGTTCTCACTCAGAGACTGCCCCCATGATAGAAGTGCATGGCCCCCATCCCGCATAAAAGACCCTGTGTACCAGCAACCCGGCCAGGTGCAAACCCCCGCTCTTCTCGGGGGGCGCCAAGGATTGCGCCGGCTTTGCCCCCCCCCCCCCCCCTCCCCTTTTTTTCCCTTTTTTGCCGCCAAGCCCTCACAAGGGCGGCGCATTCGGGTCCATCATGCACTGGTCAACCCTCATCAGTTGCTTGCCCGTGGCTTTCGCGATCTGGATGAACTGCTGGAGGTAGCCGACGGTGCTGGGGTGGAGGAAGTGCATGACGAGGTTGCCGCCCCTGGCCACGTCGCGCCGGAAGGCCTCGAGCCAGTCGTCGATGGCGAAGGCGAACGAGTTGGGCCGCTGGCACGCGAACACGAGCCGGCCTGACGGAGCCGAAATCCGGAGCGACATGCCGCCATAGGCGCGGGCGTCCATACATCCCAACTGCGTGTAGAAATGCGAGTCGGTGTTATTCGGCGTCAGGACCACTGTGTTGTCCTAGGCCTTAGTCGATTTCAGGGTCCCATCGTCGCTGGATGGCCTCAACAAGGCATTGTCGTACAGTACGGTCAGACGTGACTGAGACTCCCAATCATCGACAAGGAGAATGCTGCACTCGTCCCGGGGAGTCGCCGCCTCGAGCGGTACGACCCCCCTCTGCTGTTCTGCTACTGTTGGTGGGGCGAAGGCTGTCGCCGCTGGTACCGGGATAGCATAGCGAAGCTGAGTCCTTATTTACAAACCCTCCTTGACCGTTGGGCCCCAAGCGTACCTAAAGAATTTGGCGGGATTGTCCCGACCTTGTCACACAGGAGGCGTACGTTCGTGAGTTGCCAGATGCTGTCGGTGCCCCTGAAGCCTTGGGAGAAACCGTACCATAGGAACCCTACAATGGCGTTCGGGGTGCCATTGGCCCAGGAAGCCAGGGGAACCGTAACACCCTGCATCACGCCATCGAGGCCATTGGCAGTATAATAGGTACCGTTGTGCTCTTCCGAGGACGGGCCACCGATGCCCTGGGATTGCATCTCGAGCGATACCGAAGCAGCTTCCGGGCCTTTGATGTCGAAAGAAAGAGCGGTATACCCCTGAGAAATGGCATCGGTGCACGGGAACTGCTTGTACAAGGACGAGTCGATGTTCTCGGTGGGTGTGAAGGTTAGGACACCGCCATCGAGACTTGTACTGTTCATAGTCCCATCATCTGCCCCGATATCAGTGGGACGTCGCTTCGAACAGGACAACCGGCTGCAGTAGAGTGAGGAGAGACCCGAGCTGCCTGGCTAAACACTTGTGCTGCTGACTCTCGCTGGCGAGACGGCAGTTTGCTGCCCCCTGGGGAGCACAAGCCGGATGGCGAGCGCCGGTGCCTGGTAGGACTGCAAAGTACCCCTTTCCGGCCGGGCCATGCAGATACATATTTGCATGAGACCCTGTCCCGCCGGCAGCGACCGCCCAGTGCTTATATGTAGCGGCAGTCCTTCAATATGGCTTCGGCATCAGTCGGTCGTCCTGTGCGTTGCTGCACATGGCCCTCCTTGGCCTTGTTGAAATCTGCCGACAGCCCCCGCGGAAAAGGACGCACCGCCGTGCTGGCCCCGGAGCCTTTCGTTTCCTCTGTTGGCTGGCAGACGACCTCGCTGTTCGGCTCTTTTCATGTCCTCGCTGCGACTCCATATATTATCCCCGCAACATCCCCCGTCTTCGCAAACCGATACTACTGCTTGCCCTAACACTGTCGTCCAGACCAGTCCAGGGAGACTGCAGGGTTGGGGTGACGTTACAGGGCCTTCATGGCCTTTTGTCTCCGACCGTGGCGTTACCCTCCTCGATCGGATGTCGCCGACAGCAACCGACATGTCCACAGCCGCCCGTCTTGGCTGTTTCACCCGTGGTATCCACCGCCACCACACAAGTCGCCGGTAGCATTCATTCGTATTGATGGTCCTGATATTGTGATAGTGGCGTGCGTTAAGACGCGTGGGCGCCAGCCTCCCCGAACGTTGGCGACCCCAAACAGGACGTCTTCGCAAACGACGCCTGGCCTCGACCGCCCACATGGCATCACACTACCCGAATCTAGCCAAAATCATCACCCGGTCTCCCAGGATCTACATCGTCTTCGTTCTCGTTGACCCGGCTTCTCAAGGGCGCCGCTTCCAGACTGGTAGCTGTAGCCGCCGGCAAGCCCAGGGTGCTGGTCCTTCTTCCTCTAGTATTCATAACCTCGCTTTCTTCGTCCTCGTCCCCGTCGGCAGCCTCTCCGCTCTCCCCGTCAGCTTCGAGTTGCTGGTTGAGTTGCCGTCCAATACTCAGCATGAAAGCGCTCGCCTCGGCAAATTTGTCGATACCGTGGCCAGTGGGCACTTCGTTATACATCTTGCGTGCCTCGTTAACGCAGCGCTGAGCCTGAATGTACTTTCTCTGGGCTAACCAGGCCTCGGCGCCGAGGATGCTCCAAAGCGCCGACTTGCGCCTCCGGCTACCCCATGATTGCGATCCCAGGCCCGTTTTAGACGCGTAGCAAATGGCCAGGCGCTCTTTTATTAGTGCATCGCCCACAGGGCCTAGGACTCTGCTTTCCAGAAGGCGTGTGCCCCATTTGGAAGCATCGTCGATGCCTGAGCCGCCGCGCAGGCGCAGCAACTCGAGGCCCAGAGTCAAGCACCGCAGAGCACCGTATGGATTGGTGCAGCGGGTCAAGTACGAGTAAAAGGCCGCCTCGAACATGGCATCCAACGTTTCGGTCCGGGTTTTGGAGGATAGGTTTTGTGGCATGATTAGGAGGCTGAACGCCGCCATCTCATTGGCTGCTGCGTGGTACTTCCAAGCTTTGTCGTTGTGGAAATCGCCCCTGAGTAGGTCGTAGGTGGAATAGGCAAGTTTCCAGTCCCTCAGCATGAAGGCGTAGTCGGCGAGTTTCCTCATGATAGCCTCGGGGGAGTCGTGGCGGTAAAAGCCGAGCGAGTCGTAGTTGGACCCCGAGGCCGGCCCGGCACTTGATGTTTTGCCAGTACTGCCGAATCCCCAACGCCTCGTGAGACCCATCAGCCGCCCCGTCATGCCCTTCCGTTTCGAAGCAACCTGGTCGTTCCACACAGACACATGACGCTCCATGGTGGGTATGATGGACTGGGTCACCATTTCGCGCACAAAGGTCCGTATCGCCGTGGCGTCCGACTCGAATATGTGCCGCGTAGTGTCCTCGAAGTCCTCCAGGCTTTCGTGCTTGCGGATATTGGCCAGCTCCTCGCCTGCCGACATCCACTCGCTCGTGGGGAGTGGTATGCTATCGTCGTCGGTCGCGGCACTTTGTGTTCCCCGTATCCTCAACAAGTGACAGTGCAAGCCCAAGTTCCGCTTCATCTGCTCGAATAGGGACATGGACTTGGTAATGTCATCCTTTTCCTCGTCGTGGACCAAGACGTAATATCGCAGGAACTCCGAGTCGACCCAAGGAGGCAATCTTCTGTCGCCGGAGCTCGTGTCATTGTAGAGCCGGCGCAGTGTCTCGATCGGCGCAGGGTTGCGGGAGCTGATGGCAACGACACAGGCGACCGGGTGCGCAAAGGTCTCGTGAGGGGCCATGGGCAAACCGGACAGTAACCTGCGGATGTAAAGGGAGTAGTAGGGCGAGGTAGCGTCGACATCCAGCCCGTGGTTAGTCGCCATGACGTGGGAGGTGCCAAAGAGCGAGTCCTCTGCGTACGTCAGGTGGCGATCCACCACAGCCTCGACATGGGCCAAGTTGCCTCCTCTCTGAGACGCGTCCAGCCCAGCTTCCGCCGGCCTCCCCGCCGCCGCGCCGCCGTTGGGCTTCTCAAAGGGCTGGGCGGACCTAAGACCTGTGCCGGTCGACTCGGGATGCTCTATATCGTCGCCAAATCTGCGAAAGTGTATTGAGTAATCCTCGTATGTGCGACTCGAGCCGTTGCTATCCCTAATGCTGACCTTGCCCGGAATGCGCTCGCCGAATGGTCGCAGCATCTCCCACAGCCCCAGCTCGAAGCCCTTCTCTTTCAGCAGCAGATCCGTGTCTTCCGAGGCATAGACGGCAACGTGGGGCACGAAGGCCTTCAGCATGAGATTCAGCGGGTCGCCCGTGCTGTCGGCGGCACCGTCCACCAGGGCCAGGGCATTGCTGTTTCCGGCGCCGAAAACCGAGCCCGAGGCCATGCGCGAGATGGGGCGGCCGACAGGCGACTGCGACCTCGAGCCCGGAGGCGACAGTGTCGAGGCATAGAGGGAGGCAGCGGACGGATGCGAGCGGCGGTAGGGCAGGGTGATTTCGGACTGCGATAGCGGCATGCCCTCGGCCAAAGTGTGCCGGTTCTTCTGGATCCTCAGGGCCGAGGGGGCGGCCATAGGAGGCGTCGAGATGGACTCGGTAGGCGAGTCATGATTGGGAGACTGCATGAAGTCGACTCGGAGTGGTCGTCAGCACGGCGCCTGGGTAGGTAGGGAGCGATGTTATCAATGCATGCGGTGGCAGCCAGAGGCTGGCCAGAAGGGGTGCCGTGCCGTAGGTCGTGGTCGAGATGTTGGGGGGAGGCGAGCGGTGGGCTGACGACAAACGCGAGGGTTGCCGCTGCAGTGTGGACACGGAGGCCCTGGTCCGCCGTATGGGCCTTCAACGGGGGCCGCGGCGTTCTTGTGTGGGAGAAGAAGAGTCGAACCTCGGGGCAGGCGCTTATCTTGTCCTTATGGTGCTGTTCCGGAAGCCCATTGCAGGGTGCAAATGCTAAATCGCCGGGGCGGGAATCTCTGATACGGATGTTGTTGAGTGCTCGCGGTTGTCCACCGGGAGGAGGTCGCGTAGAGATGTCGGCAGGGTGGTAAGGTACGTACATACATACATACTTGTTGTAGGGACGTGACGCCCAGGACGCCGTAGCTCGACAGCGGGACGTGCTGATGTCCTTTTGCACGGGCGCTACTTACCTGTATCCCACCTTAGGTACATACATACCTCTGGATTTTGGCTGCAGTCAAGTACGGAGGCGTGGCACTGCCAAGCTCCGGGCCTCTCTCCTCTGACGCACCCCAACCCAGCGGTCTCTCGTGGTCACGATGGCAACAAACTGCCTCGCGAGTAGCCGCTAGGTAACGAAACGTCCGCTGCACAGGCTCGTCGAATACGAAAGACCTACCCGTGCTCCAACCGATGGGCAGTTATCCACGGGCCCGTGGCTTCTTATGAGGTGCGGAAGTAGGTATGTACTTAACCAGGGACGCGCCCCGGCCAATGCTAGTGACTGGCAGAGGCCAAAAAGTAAGCGAGGCCTGCCAGCCCACCAAAAAAAGAGTGTTCTTCAAGATCGAAGTAACTCAGTGACTGAGTTGCATCGGGAATTGAGCCCAATGCGGGGGTCGAACCCGCAACCTTGAGATTAAGAGTCTCACGCTCTACCGATTGAGCTAACCGGGCGTAGAACGTCGCTTGATGAGTGTCGTTTGCTAATGAAAATACATAATGCATCACGGACACGATGGAGCAGGAAGGGCAGAAGGGAGGGCTGGCTGTCATGGCCTTGGTAATAAGCTGCTAGGGAAAGACGAGCAAGGGTGAGTCACAACCGTCTCGAACTGGGGGGGATGGGGCACCGTGGGCTGGGTGGGCCGAAAGCTTCGTGACACTCGGACAGCTTAGTATCCCTCCCCTCTAGGAAATGGACGGGGACGGCAAAACCGTAGGAGCAGGCAACTTGTAGGTTGCTGCTCTCAACCCAAGGAGCTCTTGTGTCTTTTGCTGCGTGGGTTGCATGCAGATAGACAGGGTCGGTAGATCTATCTACTTGGCCCTCGTCAGTGAATCCATCCCCCTCCAGGACAGCAGAGATGGCATATCGCTCTCAAGGAGCCTGAGTAGACAAAATTGATGTAAATGATATCTCTAATGTATTCGCTAATCGATCAACCAATGTTAAACTCGCTAGCAGCATTCATCACCTGCTTCATCTTCATCCGCATACGCCTGGCGGCCTCTTCGGCGGCAGCATCACCAGCAGCGCCGTCGTTGTCATCATCGTCATCGCCTCTGGGCCTCTTCTGGCCCGGGCCACTCTCCTGCTTCTTGCCATGCTTGATGACCCGTTTCGACGGCCCGGATCCGATACCACCCGGTGCCTCCCGAAGACCAAAACTCTTGGCGGTATGGCCGAGATGCAACTCCTGAATGTCGAAGAACTTGCGCTCTTCTTTGACGTGGGTGGCGTAAGCCCGCACGTGGGATCGGAACCCTTGCCGAGCCGAGTCCAGAAGCTTGGTCCCGGCACTCTCGTCGAGAATGCGCTGCTCAATGTGTAACTGCAACGCCTCTGCTCTCTTCATTGCCGATTTGTCACTTTCCAGCATTGGTGTCTCCGTGTCGTCGGCTGACTTCTTGGGCAGCATGATCGGCGTCATGAAGCCTTTCTGTATGACCGAGTCTGAAGACTGGCCAGTCATTGGAGTTTGCAGGTGGGAAATGTAGCCCTCCTCACAGCCAGGCTGGAGGAATAGGACCGCCTTTCCAGGTCGCCCAGCGCGAGCTGTTCGTCCCATGCGGTGCACGTGGTCGGCAACAGCAAAGGCGGGATCGTATTCCACAACTAGATCCACAGCAGGCACGTCGAGACCTCGCGAGGCGATATCAGTCGTGATGAGCACGCATGGCTCCTTCTCGTTAGTGAACGACGTCAAGGTCGCAGTCCGAACAGGTTGCGCGAGAGAACCGTGGAGCTTGAACAGTGCAATTTTCGGATTCGCCGGCGAAGTGATGTATGCTGCCTCCGCCACTGTGGTGGCAGTTCGTGACGTGTCGTCCGTGGCAGAAGGTATGGGCGTCGAACGTAACAAGTTGAAGTGGAAGTCGACGGAATCGGCACAGGCGATGAAGATGATGGCCTTCATCACCGAGCCTTTCCGGGCAAATATGGATTTGAGCAGGGCGATCAGAGTGACAAGTCGCGGCTTTGCTGCGCTGACGATGTAGGACTGCTTTAGCTGAGAGGGCGCCGCGAACATCGCATCGTTATCTCCCGTGTTACCACCCTGTTCCGTGTCCGATTTGGAGGCCGTGATGTGTATGGCGTCCTGTAATGAGATTTCGCCGAGCTTCTGAACGTTCATCTTCATTGTTGCCGAACAGAGAACAGTTACTCTCCTCTGTGGCAGTTTGTCAAGAACAATGCCGTCGGCATTCTTGGTCTTGAGACCCTCGGTTCGGATCTTCCCCACAATCTGCTTGAGCTCTTCTTCGAAGCCCATTTCCATCAGACGGTCACCTTCATCAAGGACCAGCCAGCGAACCGTGCCAACGTCCAGAACCTCGGTGTGATCCAAATGATCCACCAAGCGACCTGGTGTTGCGACCAAAATGTTGACGCCTTTCCTTATGCGGGACTTCTCCGCCTTCTTGCTTTCACCACCAGAGACCGCTGTGCTCACGATCCAGGGAATGCAGCGCAGCAATTTCTCGAGGACGATATGGATCTGTTTGCACAATTCTCGCGTCGGGGCTAGAACAATGGCGAATAAACCCGAGTTCCGGTGGATCTTGATTCCCGTACTGGTGCCGTCCTCGGAATGGCTGAGCGACATGATCCGTTGTATAATCGGCAGCAGGTAGGCCAGAGTTTTTCCTGAGCCGGTCTCGGCTTGCAGGAACGCGTCGCTATCTTCTTTCACCATTGGCGGGATGGTGTTCTTCTGGATCGAGGTGGGTGCCTTCATTTCCAGTTTCGCCGAGAGATGCTGGGCCATCCGGCGCGACAGGCCGAGAGCGGCGAAACTTTCGGCCTCGTCCGTCAATGGGGCATTGGATGGTTTCGCCGGTTCCGACTCCTCGGGCGGGTCTTCGAAGACGGTCTTGATGGCAGGATTGGAAGTGAAGAGCCTCGACGTGACTTGGCCAGGCTTCAGGCCGGGCTTGCGCTCTTGGTTCGTGTTCTGTGCTCCCCCGCCGCCACTGTGGTCTCTCGAGTCATCCGAAGTTCGCTGTCGTTTCGTCGGCCGGTCGTCGCTGCCTCCAGTAGGGCGCGCCTTGTTCGTAAGCGGTGTTCCATTTGCGCCATCCCACGCCTTGCCGCCTCCCTTTGCGCTCCGTTTGGCATGAAGTCGATCCCTCCATCGGCCGCCGGTGTATTTGACCTGAGTCTTCAGTGGCGCCTCGCCAATTTCAAAATTCAGGAGCATGCCATCGTCCGCCATTTTTGCGGTTGTCCGGGGTGTCGTGGCGGGGTGCAGGTTGACGTTGAAGTTCTGCCGGAACGAAATCTGAACTTTTTGGCGGTCACTCGCCAGAGCGGGTCTCTCGCAGCTGTATCGATAAGCCCTCCGCGCTGTTTTTACCATCTAATTTAGGTAGGATTTGACCCCCCCCCCCCCCGATCAGCTTATTTGATCCCGCTGACCATGAATGGATCCTAGATTGCGGACCTGATGCTCCATATGGTCCATCGAATACATACTTCTTTGGTGTAAGTACGTACTCCGATCTGGTACCCTCACCATATACATACTTCACGTACTGACACATTTGTATAGTAAACATCTTACCACTTATGTAGGTGATATTCTAGATGTTGACAAGAGAGAAGACTCCCCCACTATAATTCACGCTGGATGAAGCCTAAATTCTAGAGCCCATCCTACCCAGCGGACGCCCATTCATGCTTCATCGGGGAGGCTACAGAAGGTGCAACTTCAGAAAACTTCGTTTTTACGCCGTGAAATGGCTTTACCAGTGGGAATGCATTGGTTAAGTCACCGAAGGCAACCAGTAGGGCAGATGAACCAGACCGATTTAACGCGAAGAGATTTCCAAGCCATTCAACAGAGCGGCATGCTCTGCGGTCATATATACATCTCCCTTTGCAACGGGGGTGTTCCTCCCTGTCCATTATAGTTCATGCTGTTATTTAGGCACCGGTAGTTCAACTCTCTACATAAAAGTCAAGGCAGCTCTCGTACGTCTGCTTGTTATTGATGGCCCACCAATACCACTGCAGCACGCATTTCCCGCCAACCTCGCAGGTGGAGCCGAGCGTATCCGGAATCGTGATGTTGAAGTCGACTGTTGGCGGGTCAGCGACGGTAACGGATCCAATGTAAGTCATGATGGGTCTTACTGTCGTTTCGGGGCGGGCCGGATTCGGAATCCGGCCACGCGGCCCACGTACGAAGAGGCTCGCCGATGATCGTGTTGGTATCCAGGTCCACAACCGAGACGTTCTTGGCATGAGCATCAGCATGTACTGCTGCTCGCTATCACTGTTGCTTTAGACTCTCTGACTTACGGCATAACCAGGGCGGTGACCTGCAACTAGATCAACGTGGAATACCAGAACGTCGCCGGCTTTGACAGCTTTTACGTTATCCGTGTTGTCTTCATACTGGTATCCCCGGCACAGATAGGCGTTGCAGTTATAGTCGTCGTCTGCTTTTTTCATCGCATCCTCAATAGGGCTAGTGATGTCTGGCTACTCTCAGTCTATGGTGAAACTTGGAAAAGGATTGTCATCGCTCTGCAAGTCAACATACCTCGCTCGAGGGCTTTGGTAAGGGCGGCCCCGCAAAGCTGTTGCTGCATAGGACCAGTCTGTATAGGCAAGTAAGCTTTTAATGAGTATCTGGCACGAAGTCGAATCGTGTGGATGTGTGTTGAAACGCACTTTGCGAGGAGACGGCGTGTCTACGACGGCGTGGCTCCAGACACCAGTTGCCATGGCCGCTAGAGCAACGTTATAGCTCGAAAGAACCCGCATCTTGACGGTGCAATATGGTTCTGGAAACGTCACGCGAGATTTGGTAGCGAAGAGGTGTACATACTGCGAGTTCGAAAGGGCCTGGGATTTCCGAACTTATAGGCCCATCCAGGCCAGTTGCTTACGATATGCGATGCTGGTACACGGGAGGACGGTCAGTGACGGAGGATAGAGGCACCTTGTTACCCTTTTCAGGTAATGTGTGTGCTTGGCTGCTCGAGTTTCGTTAATTTCCCACCAACAAGATCAACGCAAACATTATGTCGACCCACCCCGGCCCGTCATCAAGCAACCATCTCATTGGATTGGTGGGCCTACCGTTTCGTCTGCTGGCACGAGTTTGGGGAATCACGTCTCGCCCAGGTCGTTTTGTCGATGGGTACAAAGTACTCAAATACGGGTGCTTTGGTGACCCTGGCTGGCGGGCGGCTGTCGATCCATGTGCCGCTAGTCAGAACCCAATTTGCCCTATTTGGTGCACTGATCACCCCCTCGTGGGAGGGATGATCAACAACAACCGCCCACTCCCAGGTTCCCTTTGTTCCGTTTTTTCTGGGCTTTTCCGGGGAAGTACGGGGGTATGGCTTGCACGGAGGTAAAACCTCCACGGCTACCTCTACGTAGCAGCAGAGAGGTTATCCGGTGGCGTCTACCAGACCCTCAGCCCTCTATTGGACAGGTATCTACGTACTTACTCAGCCCTGCGGGCGGAGGGGATCCCTGGATTTATACTTTCAACAGATGTATGTAGGCACATGGCTTGTCGTCTGTTCTCCTAGGCCCGGGCCGACAGAAAAGCAATGCGATTGCTGACTGACACCAAGACCTATCTGTGTCTGCGCGTGAACGCGGCGGCATTCCAGGGCTGCAGCTGATGGTGGGTCGAGGTGGCTGAAAAGGTACCTATGTAAGTGGACCTCGTGAGGTACATATAGATGAGAACATGCCCGCGTCAAATGGCCGTCAATTGATGGCGAATTGGAAGGGGTGACTATGACGCACGACAAAACCTGGAAGCTTAGCGGCGGATGCGGCGGAAGTTGCGGCGGCAGCCATGCCTTGGCTGGCAGATCTCGAACTCGCATACTATTCCATCGCGACCTCTGACGTTCCGTTCTTCACCCTCACCGCAAAGCCGCCGGGACATGCACTCCTGCTGTTTCTAAACAGCAGAACATACCCGTTCTTGGGATCGTGTTAGACACCAACACCCACACTGCATAACGACCGCGCCCCACGATGCCACCACAGCCCAGGGCTGTCTTCGCCGGCACCCTGCGTTTTGCTGGTCGCCAGACGGCCTCCTCGCCATGTCGTCACACGCCGTCGATGCTGCTGGCCCGCCAGCCCCTCCCGATTGAGCAGTCTCGACAGTTCCGTTTGTTCAGCCAGCCTCCCAAGGGCCCGGCCCAGAAACCATCCAACTCGACCCGCTGGCTCTTTCCCTCCAAGACCGTCTCTCGCCCCCTCTCTGGCCGGCCCCTGCCTCAACGCCACTCCGTTGTGCTGAACTTCCTGTACCGCTCCGCCGCCGTCTTCGGCACTGGCGTTGGCTTTGTGGGCTTTTTAGCCGCCGCCTTTTTTGTATACGACGCCACCACCTACAAGGAAACAAGCGACAACGAAGAAGCCCGTGTCTCGGAATATGCTCTGTCGCCTCGTCGGGGCGGCCCCAAGAACCTGCCCATTGCCGAAGCTCTTATCGACGACGATGATACCGAACCGAAGCGCGCTGTGAAGGACAAGCCTCGTCTGGTGATTCTTGGTGGCGGCTGGGGCAGCGTTGCGCTGCTCAAGGAGCTGAACCCCGAAGATTACCATGTCACCGTCATCAGTCCCAAGAATTACTTCCTGTTCACGCCAATGCTGCCATCCGCCACCGTGGGAACCCTAGAGATGCGCAGTCTGGTTGAGCCGATCCGTCGAATCTTGTCGCGCGTCAGCGGCCATTACTTGCGCGCCAACGCCGAGGATGTTGATTTCTCGCACAAGCTCGTTGAGGTCTCTCAGACGGATGCACGTGGCAAGGAAACGAGGTTCTACGTACCTTACGACAAACTGGTCATTGCGGTTGGGTCCCAGACCAACCCGCATGGTGTCAAGGGGCTGGAGAACTGTTTCTTCCTCAAGGATATCAACGATGCGCGTATGATCCGGAACCAGGTCATGAAGAACCTCGAGCTTGCATGCCTTCCCACGACGAGTGACACCGAGCGGAGGCGCCTTCTGTCATTCGTTGTCAGTGGTGGCGGTCCTACCGGTGTCGAGTTTGCTGCCGAGTTGTTTGATCTGCTCAACGAAGATCTTAGCCGGCGCTTCCCCAAACTCCTGCGCAACGAGATTTCCGTCCACATTATCCAGAGCCGCAGCCACATCCTGAACACCTACGACGAGGCTCTCTCCAAGTATGCCGAGGAAAGATTCGCGCGCGACCAGGTCGACGTCCTTACCAACTCGCGCGTCAAGGAAGTCCGGCCTGACAAGATCATCTTCACGCAAAAGGGCGAGAATGGCGAGCTCGTGACCAAGGAAATACCCTCTGGTTTCTGCCTGTGGTCCACCGGCGTCTCGCAGGCTGACTTATGCAAGCGTATCGCAGCGAAGCTGGGCGATGTGCAGAACAACCGTCATGCTCTGGAGACCGACACCCATCTGCGTCTTAACGGTACACCCCTCGGTGATGTATACGCCATTGGCGACTGCGCCACTGTACAGAACAACGTTGCCGATAACATCATCTCGTTCCTGCGCGGCCTGGCTTTCAAGCACGGCAAAGATCCGGAAACTCTCGAACTGCACTTCAACGACTGGCGCAACGTAGCAGCCGATGTGAAACGTCGGTTCCCCCAGGCCGTCGCCCATCTGAGACGCCTCGACAAGCTCTTCAATGATTTCGATAAGGACCAGTCGGGCACCCTGGACTTTGGGGAACTGCGTGAGCTCCTCGGTCAGATTGACTCGAAGCTTACTTCACTGCCTGCGACGGCTCAGCGTGCCAACCAACAGGGCGTTTACCTGGGCAAAAAGTTCAACAAGCTTGCCAAGGCCGCGCCTGGTCTCAGTATGAACGACATTCGCGACGGCGACTTGGACTCGGCCTGCTACAAGGCCTTCGAATATCACCATTTGGGCAGTCTAGCTTATGTCGGAAACTCGGCAGTTTTCGACCTTGGCGGGGGCTGGGGATTGACCGGCGGCCTGTGGGCTGTGTATGCCTGGCGAAGTGTGTACTTTGCCCAGAGCGTGGGCGTAAGAACGCGTGTGCTCATGGCAATGGACTGGTTGAAGAGGGGTTTGTTCGGCAGAGGTATGTGCAACGTATGTTGGCAGAAAGATGCCAGCTTCGCTAACCAAGACACAGATCTTATGAGCTTCTAAGCCGCCACACATACCAGCTGCCTTTTGAACGCCCAGGGGCGCACGACCGGCCATATTTGTTGCTTTGGGCCTGCTGATGCACGGCGTGATGTCTGGCATCGGGACGTATTCAATATGTGCCCATAAAGTTCGCCGCCCCAGGAGAGGGATGAACAACAGCCGTCAGCGTAATCGCGGCGCGTGCATATAGAGGGTCAGAATAGAGGGCGGCAAGCGCATGGCGATTAGATACTCCTTATGTTCCTGCTGTATACTAGAAATGCCAGCTATAAGATGGCCTGGGCAGATAATGAATTCCATTCACGACAGCTATATGACACCTCTCGCGTTCTGTGACACAAGAGCCCGGTGGGCGAAAAGCATTTTACACAAGGACGGCGCAGCACGTCCTTGATGCCACCGAATTTCGGTTCATAAGCTGGCTGTACCGTAGGGTTACAGCCTCACCGCGTACTCAAGCTACATGCCAATGTGAAATTGCGATGCCAATAACGTACACCGAGGACTGCAGGCTGCCCTACGTATAGTTGGCGGTCGATATAGGGAACAGCCACTATGAGTGAGATACACTGCCGTGGCAGGTAGTCGCAAGGCAAGAGAGAAAGGGCGCGCTCTGCGTGAGTGTCGGTCCACGAAGAGGGCCTTCCCGCTTCACGGCGGGATCTTCCGCACCGCGATTGGCGCGCTGAGTGTAGGGGCTCGTAATGAAAACAATGCAATTTTGTCCATGGAGGGTCGAAGGCCGTGGCGCAGGTGTTGGGACTGTGAGCCACGAGGCTTAGCAGTGTGGTGGCAGCGCAAGTTTGCGAAGAGGCGGACGGGGTGTCTGGCACAATCCTATCCTTGGATTTCGGGGCATGTCCAATTCCACGACAAAGGTAGGCAAGGGGTAGCCGCGGTAAGAGCCGATGGAAGGATCAAGACACGTCGTGATGTATCAGGATCTCATGGTCGCGCGCCCCCTCCCCACCTTGTCGCGATAGGCATGACCGCATCGTGACCCACCGGTTCCGCCGCTGCTCACACAGTACATAAGTCATGGGCGCCTTGCATAACCCGGACCGGAGACAAAGAAACCGGTAGCTCGAAGCGGGAGGCCGCGCGGTTGGTTTTCTGATTTGTCACCCGCAGAGGGCCGGACAGGCCGGGGACGGGGGCCTCGACGGTGATCGAACCATGACCGCAAGACACTGAGAGGACCGGACCGATTCTGCGCGGGGCCGCCCCGTGTCTCCTCGTACGATGGGCGGCCTGCGGGGGTTATCGCCGCTCATGCCGAGTGTCACGGTCGTGGTGGACAAGAGTTGCCCGTCACCGCTGTTGCGAACCAGACGAGCCGGCAAGCTGGCAGGTCTCCCCCCCTTCCCTCCCGACCCGCTCCCACATGTCCGTACCGTTCGACGCGGGCTCGCCTGGGCGTGGCAGAAAAGACCGTCTTGGCACACGGTGGGGATCCATTTCAGCGTGGCGAGCAGGGATCTGTCGGCAGACAAGCGTGGCGATGCGGAATTCCACCCGCACCGGCTTGCTTTGGTCTCGTCAGTGCCCCACGTGCTTCCATGCATCTCGAACATGTCCATGTCCCTGTTGCCTGCCCTTGACTCGCTTGCCCACGGAGCCCACGGAGCCCACGGAGCCCCTCGTCGTTGAGGACCCTGAAGCGCGCGCCGATGGACAATAGGGCCTCGGGGGGCTCTCGCGGCCCCAGCTGCCAGCGCGTGCCTGCACAAGTACTGTAGTCCCGTAGGGCCCGCCGCCCGTGTGCAGTAGATCCGGAGGCCGGTTCAGGAGTCGACCCTCTTCTCTAGCCCGCTTCGACGTCATGACAGGGGGCGGGGCGACCAGAGAAAAATGGGGTCGGGGAGGCCGGAGGCGTATCTGTCCTACTCGTGGTGAGGGGGATGTTCCGGAAGATCTTTCGCGTTCCAAGAAGACCTTAATGCCGAACCGGGAGACCGCCCGCCGTTAAGCCATCGGTGATCGGGGATAGTCGAGGGGTATATAGGACCGCCAGCTCCCGGCTACGTTGTTGGGCGCTGCTTGCTGTTAGACCATTGCTCCAAGCGTACCCGTAGCCAGTCAGTCTATACACCATCGGACGACAGACGTCAAACTCTTCACCCCAGTCTTTGCCTCTACTCTCTCTCACCAGCTCTCACCATGGCCGCCGAGACCCAGGGACCCCAGTTCGCAGGATGGCTGGGCAAGGATGCCGAGTCCGTCAACGGCAAGATGGAATGGGTATGGTTCCCCCGTTTGCGCGCGCCCTCGATTGCATCGTACACTGACCATCCCACAGGGCTCTTTCACCCCCAAGAAGTGGACGGAGAACGATGTCGACATCGAGATTTCGCACTGCGGCATCTGCGGTTCTGACATGCACACCCTGAAGTCGGTAAGTTGCATGGCCTGCCCGCGGCCAGGAGGGGACTCCTGGCCGTCTCAGCCCCCCAAAAGGACATCTGACTCATTCGCAACGTCGTAGGGATGGGGACCTACGCCTTACCCTTGCGTCGTTGGCCACGAGATCGTGGGCAAGGCCATCCGCGTGGGCCAGAACGTGAAGCACATCCAGATCGGCGACCGCGTGGGCGTCGGCGCGACGGCGCGCACTTGCCACCAGGACGACTGCGCTGAGTGCAGCGGCGGCAACGAGACCTACTGCAGCAAGGGCATGGTCGGCACCTACGGCGCCGTCTACCCCGGCGACGAGGGCAAGTCGTACGGCGGCTACGCCGACTACAACCGCACCGACGGCCGCTGGGTCTTCAAGATCCCTGACGGCATCGACTCGGCCGACGCCGCCCCCATGATGTGCGCCGGCATCACCGTCTACGCCCCGCTCAAGGAGAAGGGCTGCGGCCCCGGCAAGACCGTCGGCGTCGTCGGCGTCGGCGGCCTTGGCCACTTCGCCATCCTCTTCGCCAAGGCCCTGGGCGCCGACCGCGTCGTCGGCATCTCCCGCAAGAACGACAAGCGCGAGGACGTCCTCAAGCTGGGCGCCGACCAGTACATCGCCACCGGCGAGGAGGAGAACTGGGCCGACAACAACCGCCGCTCCCTGGACCTGATTATCTGCACCGTCTCGAGCGAGAAGATGCCCCTGAGCGACTACCTGAAGCTCCTGAAGGTCAAGGGCACCTTCGTCCAGGTCGGGTAAGTGCTTGCCTGCCCCATGCGCCCCGGCATCCCGGGAGCGAAGAGAGAGAAGAGCTAACGCGCTGTCCCCAGTGCCCCCGACGGCGGCAGCCTGCCCAACATCAACGCCTTCACCCTCATCGGCAACGGCATCAACGTCTCCGGCTCGCTCGTCGGCTCCCGTGCCGAGATCCAGGACATGCTCGAGTTGGCCGCGGCCAAGAACATCAAGCCCTGGGTCCAGGAGCGCGACATGAAGGACGCGAACCAGGCCATCATCGACATGGAGGAGGGCAAGGCCCGTTACCGATACGTCCTCAAGAACGGCAACTACGGAAAGCACTGAAGATGCGCTTCCGGCCGAGAGGGGAACACGAAAAGCATTAGGCGAGATTTTGGTATTTAGCGATGACCGATCATGAATGCATATAGAGAGCGATTTCTTTTTCATCCTCCACCAGCAGGCTCATTACCCCTGCATAACCATAGAGCGCGGTATTTCTTTTTTGGAATTATCCCAATCAGAGGCTACGTCGCCCAATGCCAAGCCCGTCTGCTGCGGCCAACTTTTTTGGTATGCTGGTTGACAAACCCCCTTACCCCATGGCAGGTAAATATGCCGGGAACTAAGGCCTTCCTGAAGCCGCCACCACAACAAAAGGGCGAGGCATAGCTAGCGACCTCGAAACCTGATATTGGATTGTTCGTTTTCCTGGACCAAGGAAGTCCGAGAAAACTGTAGGCCTTTCATCGTCGCCCATTGACTTGGGTATAAAAAGAGACTTCATGCTGAGGTGGAGACGACTATGCATACAGTCCCTTACTTCAAGGGCAGGTTCTCGCTACTGCCATCTGCCTTCCTAACAACCCTCACATGCTATGATGTTGAGGGTGGAGTGAAGGCTACCCCTACTCAAAAGGCCGATTACAAGGAGTTAGCTACCCCTTCCCCTTACCTGAATCCTACGGAGGTTCAACTGGATGGAAAACCCCAAGGCGCAGTCCAATATCTCCTTTCTTGGATTGCCTGAGGAGATATAACGGCTGAGCAACTCTGCTGGTGCTTTATGTACATTTGTTCACAAAGACAGCCTTCCATTGTGTTTTATGCACGTAATATGGGCCACGTGGGGCTACGTCCCGCTAAAATTTCGTCGGACGGGCCAATGTCACCCAGTCATTGGACATGAGGCAGACATCAACATCAACAACTTACAACGACAGAAAAGAAAGATCCCCATTTGTTCGCGTGAGCATGAGCTGATCAGCGCGAGCGAGCGAGAACTTTCAACCGCAATCCGCCATGGCGCAAGAGCTTTCGTCCAATTGGAAAAGGCTACAGGCGAAGATCAAGGCCGAAAGTCCCTCGGCGTCCGCGGCACCCAGCTCGTCCACCAAGCGGAAAGCCGCAGAGGCTGAGGCCGCGCCGGCTCGTGAGAAGAAGCGGAAACTGCGGGAGCCGTTGCGCAAACCCACGGCTCCGGCCAGGCAGGCGGCGGGGAGGAAGACGAGCGCGCCGGGAGCGCCAGAACCCATGGGCATCACGCAATCGTCCGCCGTCGCCAGGGGCTCCGCCGCCACCGTCACGCCCTCGCTGGCGCTATGGGCCGAGGACAACGACATCTCGCCCGAGAACCTCGCGGAGGCGTACGGGCTGGGTCTGCGGCAGAACGCGCTGGTGGTCCAGGGCGAGAAGGAACGCGCGAACGAGGGCCGGGCCCCCCACGTCGACGTCGGCAAGTACGTGGCGCTGGACTGCGAGATGGTCGGCGTGGGGCCCGACGGGCACGACTCGGTCCTGGCCCGCGCGAGCCTGGTCGACTTCCACGGGCGGCAGGTCTACGACTCGTTCGTGCGGCCGCGGGAGCGCGTCACGGACTGGCGGACCAAGATCACCGGCATCGGCCCCAAGCACATGGCCACGGCGCGCGACTTCGACGAGGTGCAGGACGCCGTCGCCGAACTGCTCCGCGGCCGCATCCTCGTGGGCCATGACCTCAAGCACGACCTGGCCGTCCTGGGGCTCGCGCACCCCGTCACGCACATCCGCGACACGGTGCGCTTCGCGGGCTTCCGCCAGTACGGCAACGGGCCCAAGCCCGCGCTGCGCATCCTGGCCAAGGAGATCCTGAACATGGAGATCCAGTCCGGCCATCACTCCAGTATAGAGGACGCCCGAGTGGCCATGCTTCTCTTCCGCAAGAAGAAGTCCGAGTTCGACATGGAACACGCCAACAAGTACGAGAAAGCATCGACCGCGGCGAAGGCCAAGTCACAGGGACCCAAGAAGAAGAAGAAGAAGCACTAGGCGGGGGACCCCGGAAATACAGCGGTGCAGCCGCGGGACCCGGCCGGAGAACCCGCAAGATCCCCTGCTGCTGGCGACGGGGCCGCCATGAGCACGCCCAACCCCTCGCCGACACGTCGCACACGGATAGCATGAGCCTCATCTGCCAGATGCCGCGTCCGACTTCCAACGACACCCCCGCTGATGACGCATGGCACTCTGGGGCCCGCCGCGGCCAGGGCATGCGGGAGGAAAGGAGGGTGATGTGATGTTATCCCCCATCCCCAGCCCTTCACGAACCCCCGCCCAAACCCGCCCGGCAAACCCCGTCCGCCGAGTTCACACGTGCAACCATACCTGCGGTTTCGATGGCAGCAGAACGCGGCAGGACCCGACCCGGGCTTCGCGCACCCACCAAAGCAACCGTGCCCTGCCGTGCATAGTGGCTTTGTCTGTTCCCCCTCTCGGCCAGGACGGCAGCGCCCTGGGTGCGAGCCCGGCTCCGTGCACACAGTTCGGCGGCGTTTGCGAGGTACGCTACAGCGCCGGCACCAGCCCTGCCTCCAGGCAAGGGTGGGCGTCTGTTGTCCCTCGTGCGCATCCCGAGGGGCGTCTGGCACGTGTAGGCCCTGCGGTTCCGCGACGAGGGGCGTCGCCCCCGGGGGCCGTCATCGTGGCGCCAAGCAACGCTGGGGAACTGGTAGTTAGTAATCCAGCTGTCACTCCATCGTTGACCAGCAATGCCCGCCTTTCGTGTTCTGTCGTCCAGCCCGTTGGTTCCCCTACAATCAAGCCTTCGGGCCGGGGAAGCGAGATTGCGGCTGCGCCTACATGCAGACTTGCCATGTAAAAAGCCGCCGTCAATCCACACTCGTGACCGAAGGGCCGTGATGTACCGTGTCCAACTTAGCTGGGGTGGGTGCACAATTGGGGCAATGAACTGGCTTGTGAACATCCAGGTTGACCGCCCAAGGCAGGCCATTGAATTATCATTCATCCCGACCATTCTGTGGTGGGTGTTACTAGAGTGGAGAGTTGTCTGTCTATCCTGCGCAGGCCTTTTCGCAGGCCGCGTCATAATGCCACGCCCATCCCCGCGGGCTACTTTTCACCGTGCAGAAGTCCGGGCGTGACCGTAAGAGCCCCCGTACCTCCAGCCGAAACCGTTTTAGACATGCCAGTGAACCTCAACGCCAGGCTTTCCAGCCCACAGATCCGTCGTTCGACATCTAGGGGGGGGGGGGGGGGGGGGTATGATGAAAACTCTTCCGAGATGAAAAAGAGACAAAAACAGGAGAACCTGCCCTCCGTTCTTATAGACCGACCACACCCCGAAAACCATCTTTTCGCTTCCTCATCTCATAACAAAGCTCGGGGTATCGCAGGAGAAAAGCATGGGAGGACACTGAAAGCAGGACATGAAAATCGTGAAATGGTGCCATCCACCAGTCTAGGCCGTGGCCGTCGCCGTGGCCGTCGCCTCCTCGCCGTGACCGCCTCCGAGAAGTTCGAGGACCTTGTTGACAACAGCACTGGGGTAGCCCCGAGACAGCATTTCGCTGACGACAGACTTGGCTTGTTCGCGCTGCTCAACGGCGAGGAACGCGCGCGTCATGGCCTCGTAAGTGCTGGGCTCCCGCTTGGCGTGGGGCACACTGTTGTAGACCATCTGCGCATTGCTGATGTTCTTCTCGGAAGCCCACCCGTGAATCAGCGTGTTGGCGATGTAGGGCGTCAGCTCAACGCGGCGGTGGCGCATGTCGGCGAGCACAGCTTCAGTATCAGCAACACAGTGGTTGGCCACCATTCCCTCAAACAAGGCCTGGTACAGGCACGGGCTGGCAGGAATGCTACTGTCCTTCATAACCGAGTCGAAGACCTTTCGGGCACCCTCCATGTCGTGGAGAACACAGCCGCGGGCGTGAATGAGGGATGCATAATGGACGGGCTCGGGGCGTCCGCCGGAAGAGCGCACCATGTCGAGGACGGCCTCGGCGGCCGTCATGTTCACGGGCTCCAAGGAAGCGTGCGTATCCACCAACAGTTTGTAGGTGTGCGCCGTGGGGGCGATTCCTCTGGCCTTCATACGCTCATAGTAGGCAAGGACCTTGGTCTTCTCACGCTTGGTTGTCAGGAAGAACTGCATCATGCTGTTGTAAGGCGCAGGGCGAGCCTTGTAGTTGGGCATGCCTTCCATCTCATCGAACAATTCCTCGGCAAACTTTTCATCACTGACACGGCAGAGGGCATTGACGACGGTACCATAGGTCACGCTGGTGGGCTTGATGCCCAGCTCGCGCATCTCGCCGAAGTAAAACAGGCAATCGTCGATCCGGCGAGCTTTGCCCAGTTTGCCGATCAAAGCGTTGTACAAGAAGCTCGAGGGCTCAACACCCTCGGCCTTGGCTCGGTGAAAGATCTTGACAGCCTCGGTGGCCTCGTCAAAAGTCTTGGTGGACTCTTTCAGAGTGGTGATGTACAGACCATACGTGTTGGCCGACGGGGCAGATCCCATTTCCAGGAGCTCAAAGTGGTACTGCTCAGCCAGCACACGGTCGCCAAGCGTGAGACACGCGCCGACCATGGCATCCAAGATAGACGACCAGCCATAGCGAACAACAGCGTACTGCGGGAGAAGCGGCACATCGGTGCGAGCCATGGCAAGAATATCGTGGCACACATTCATCTTGCCGTCGCGAGCGGCCGCAGAGATCATCTTGGCGTATGTGATGTATCGCGGGTGACGGCCAGCTCGTCGCATGTTCTTGAACCGCGCCAAAGCTTCATGGAGACGAGGGCCCTTCCGGCCATGCGCCCCCTCCAGCTCATCCGAGATGATAGACGATCCCTTGAAGTCGGTAGTGTGGGCATAAGGGTCAAAGTTGTCCTCGATACTCGACACCGTCGGTGTACTCGGGAACGTTGATGTCAAGAAGCTTGACTGGGTGAAGCGGGTAGGTGAATCAGCCAGGCGGGGGTCCACGATGCCTCGAGTAGACATGAACCTCGCAATGAAATCAACGCCCTCCTCGATCTCATCAGCTAGTTGCGGTCTCGCATCAAGCCCACCTGCTCGGATGCGCTGAAACATGGCTTCCGACTCAACCAGACCCTCCAGGACTTGGCCAGAGCCAATGAGGGCCACGGCATACATGGCAGTCGGTTCAATGAAGGCCGAGGTAGCTTCGATCTCAGGGTTGCTGAGAACATGCCAGTACCGCCCGGCGGCCGGAACATCGCCCTGTCGCACGCTGAGAGCTAACAGGGCCATGGCGGGCGCTGCGATGTCTTGGAATGACAGTGGGATGTTGGCGAAAGCGGTCACGGCCGTGTGTGCGTCGCCAGCATCGGCGGCTGTGCTGGCAACATCGGCCATAGTCGGCAGGCGGCTCTGGTCCTCCACGCTCTGGGCCCATTGAAGAGCCTCGTGGTAAATACCACGCGAAGTGAAAGCCTTGACAAATCCTCCGCTGATAATGGCATCCTTGATATCGGCAGCGCGGACATCATACTCGTTCAGAATGCGCTGGTAAAATCGCATGGCACCGTCGAAGCGATCGGATACGATATAAGCGTTGATGACAGCAGCGTAGACCTGCGAGTCGAGGCGATCGTTGAGCGTGTATTTGCCGTTGTCGTGACCGACAGCGAGCTCCTTGTACTCGTTGTAACACTCGACAGCGCTTACCAGATCACCAACATTGGAAAAGGCTGTGATCATGGCAGGGAAGGTAGCAGCGTAGGGAACGGCGCCACTGAGCTCCATGTGGTCGAAAAGGCGAAGCATATCCGTAACACGACCGGCTCCAGCACAAGCCGTGATGAGCTGGTGGTAAGTCTCGGAGGAGTAGTTGGCCTTGGAAAATTCCACTGACGAGTCAAAGAGTTTGAGCGCCAGGTCCAGTCGATCATCGGCGGAGAGAATGGCATGCTCTAACTCATCGGAAGCAAGCATGAACTTGCCAGGCTCGTCCATGCCGCCAAATCGCTGTCGTTTGCCTTCGAGAGCCGTCTTGAGACTGGAGACCTCGAGGCAACGCGCGGCGATCAAGCCTACCAGGATATTGTAGGTATCACTGTCGGGCAAAACCTTTCGCTTCATCATGTCAGTGTAGATATCCAATGCCTTGTTGACAATCTGGTTCCTCTCGTGGGGGATGTGAATAGCCGCGGCCAGCAGCGCGTTGTAAGCACTGGCGAGCGGGGCGATCTCGGCAACCAGCATTGCCTCGAAGACGGCAGGAATCTCCGCATAGCGGCCATCGTTGACGAGCTTGGTGAGGTGGTCCGCGTAGCTCTTAGATTGGGGATTCAGCGGTGGCGAAGCAGTTCGGGCGATACTCGCGGGGGTGGCGGAACGGGAGGGCTCAGCGGCGGGCGTTACCACGCGGGACAGCGGGGCACTGGCTGGGGACGGCGAGGCTGATCGTAGGGACCGGTTGGTGCTTTCTTCGAGGGCGTCCTGTAGCTTCCGGGCCTCGATCTCCTGCTCCAAGGCGGCGTCGATGTGGGCCAGGGCGGCCAGGGGATCAGTAGCAACCGAGACATCCTCGGTACCGTTTACGGCAGTCTCTCGGGCCTCGGCGTCCACGGCTTCGGGTTCGCCCAGGACAGAAGAAGCATCGGGCTTCCACTCGATGGGCTTCTGGAACTGGAACTGCGTCCACTCCTTCTCAATGTCCCCTTCCTCGGCACCCGCGGCAACGGCCTGCTCCTGCTGCTTCTGCAGGGCCTCGAAGTAGGCGTCCAAGTTTCCATGGTTGCCACGTCCGTCTGGGCGGTGCTCGTGGGCGAGAGCGGCTGCAGAAGTCGAGGCCGAGTTGTGAAAGGCACTCTGCAGCTGGAGGCTCGCAAGCCGTCCGACGCGCTGACTACTACGTCGCGCGAAGGACGGCCGGTTCTGCGAGTTTAGAACATGGGGGTGGGTGGCAGCTACGACAGATTGCGCGTAGCCGTGGGTGAGTGATTTGGATAATCCCTGACGGATGAGGTTCTGGTACACCGACGAATAGATGGGCATTTAGAAGAAACCGAGAGGGGGGGGGAGGACTGTGTAATACGGGTATCGTCAGTATTCTATGGCGGCATGGGGAATTCCAAGGCCGGGCACATCGTGGGGTCGGGCAACAGGCGATGGAGCTGACGGGCTGTGCGCATAGACGAGCGGCGGCCAGATCTGCTTTCCTGTACCAGATCCAAGGCTGCCTGGTCGTGTGGTTCGACCAGCTCTCGAATGGCATGATTCAACCCGACGCCGGGCGAGGGACCACTCCACGTTGGCGATATAAGGCCAATGGAACAGAGAGAAAAAGATCGGCTACTCACGAGAAAAAAGGATGGAATGGCTGTGTGCAGGTTCATTTGACAGCACTCTAGCCGCCAAACAAACGCGCGTTCCTGGGGAAAGGTTGGATCTTGTGTGAAGGGGTTGGAAATCGAAAAAAGGGAAGAGGAAGTTGGAGGGGCGTTGGATACACTGCTATCATATGGACGACCAGGCTACCTCTGGGAACGTAGGGACTCATACCAGGTGGTGTACATGGCTGCCAACTACCTGGGTACCTCACCCGCAGCCCCGATTCGGCGTACATTTCCTATGACACATGGACTCAAACCTCACCCGCGTTCAAAAAGAGGTACATACTAGTTGGACATGTGAGATGCTGCTGGGACACCCTGCCCTGGCGGCCCTCCACACGCAAATGGATGCATCCACCGTTGCTCATCGAGGTTCCGAGTCCTGTCCGTGGGATTATCGTGCTTTTTTTTTTTCTCTCTCGCTGGACCCCCATCTGTTGGAGGGGCAGCGCGGCACACATGGAACCCTGATTGGCTCGTGCAGCACTAACGGGGGCCACATTCTCTCTTCCTTTTCCGTCGGTTTCGGTGGGCCATTGCGTGCACCGCTGCGTGCCACGAAGATCCCTGAGTCTGGAGGTTCTGACGAGAGCCGGTCGGAGAGATGGGAGAGCACGTACCCATCTAATCCGTTCTGCCGGGTACCTTGGTAGCACCCGCTAGCTTGTGCTGCCCCGGTCTGCCTGTGACTCAGGCCTGAGGCGGCGAGGCAGCGCAAGCACCCGAGTCTTTTCGAGTTCGGACATCAGCTGAGGCCGAAATGCGAGCCAATTCCCGTCTTCCGGTGCAGATCCCTCGGCTGGCGGACTGGGCGGGCGAGACGAGGGCACGAGGGCACGAGGGCAGCGAGGAAGGCTCATGGTTTGGGACACCCCAGTCCGACCGTACCGGTACGGAGCCGGTTTGCTCTCCAGTCGGTTCTTGCTGAACCCTCATGTGCTGACTGGTATGGGACGGCTGGGTTCCGAGTGGGCGCTGCTTGCACCTACACAATACCTACTGCATCTACTTTTGTACGCACGCGAAGTTCTCGGCATGTGGCTAGATGGCGGTCAAGTCGCTCTCCCCGCCAGTCTGGCCTCCCATACGCGTCGCCGACCGCTGGCGTCGACTGGGGGCGGTTTGGCTCAAGGGCAGCCAAGCCAGTCCACGATACCCTTTCTTCCGCCCGTGTATGCGTACAGCCTGTGTGCCTAGACGTTCGTGGGCACCCGGCCTGCCGGAAATAAGCAGCCTCAGTGACACTTCAGGTCCACGATGAGGTACCCGCCCATCCGCCAAAACCTGCCAGCGGGCTGCGCGGCAGCCTGGTAGAGGTAGCCTGTGCGATAACAAGTCCGACCGTCCACGGCTCTTCTCGGGCACCCAGTCAACAGCCGCTTTGCGTGTATTCGTGTAGCAGGCTTTGTTAGCGCCCCCAGCCTTCAGTGGGAGAAACCGGGACCCTCCTTCGCCTGATGGATCGCATCCTGGCGACATGGTGAAGCCAGTCCGGCGTGTGGGGGATAAATAGGGCGAGCTTTGATTGGATCGTGACGCGGCCCATTGCCCAATTGAAGTCCCATATGGGCGCGGCCGGGACGGTAAGGATGAGCCGGATGCAATTGCTGGGCCGTCATCTTGCCCTGCCTCTTATTCCCATGGAATTGCATTTCCATTCCTCAGCACAACATAAACCCACTGAGCAGAGTATTCCATACGTTACTCACCCCGGCGAGCACACCTCCCCGGAGTTGTCGCTCCATAGTGTGGTCGTCCACAGTGACTGCCGCAATGAACACATTTGAGCGCCGAGCAATCAAACGCAATCATGTCTGTATTGACAACCGTCCCTCCATCCCGAGAGAAGGCAGAGGTCAACATAGAAGGTCCCCTTGCGGGCGGGTTGCGTGTGTCACCGCCATCCTGGCCCAGGAGATTGCCGTTGACGCTGTCCAAGAACCCTGTGCCAGGGTTCATGGCGAAATTTTTCTCGCTCATAATAAGACGGGGAGAGATCGTGATGCAGCCCCCACTGAGACGCGAGGCAGAGCGCATGACCGTTTGGTCTCTTCGCCCTCTGCAAGTCAATGTTGGCCATGCAGCTGGGCAGAAGGGGCATGTCAACTGTACAGTGAGGGATCTGCAGAGAGTCGGCCGCAAGTGTATCGCTGCACCTGATATCCCATTATCCTCAGCACCTGGAAAGGATGCACTCTGGGCTGCCTGCCTGCCGGTCTCGCCAGTCTCCAACGCGCAGGCACCCGCTAACCAAACAAGCTTACAAATAATCGGGTGGGATGGAGGGGTGACCCCGGCTCGCTGGCTGCCCTGGTCAGGCGATCGCGTGAGCCCACCAGGCCCATCAGCGACGAAAATGGACCGCGCAACACGGGCTCTTGGTTCCTCCGCTTACATTTCCCTCAGCGTTGCACTAAACAGAGCCCCCGAGCCCCCGAGCGACATCTACGCAGTTCGGCTCCGGTCGTTAACCCCGAGTTGCCATCGCCTTCGTCCGCCTTCTTCGTCTACGTTCTTTCCCATGACACAGATGACAGACGCTCTGGCCGTGTCGCCGATTCGCCACTGTTTGTGAACACGCTGGCTTCACGTTGCACCCACGTGCTGTACGAGTCATGCCATCAGATTAGATTGAAATGGCGTGTCGTCATGGACTGCCGGCCCCAAGACCATCGCGAACTGCGCCGCCACCCCACCTACTCTCATACCAAACTTGCATGTCCCAAGCGCAGCCAGCCACGCCACTAGCTGGCCACATTTGGCAGCTCCATCCAGCATTGTGAGAATAGAATTGCAGTCGCGCGAGCAATGCGTGCTGCATGTTGCGCAAGATGCGACCGTGTGTAATTAACCGCCTGGGTAGTTTGAAATGCTCTCTGTGTGGTCTACCAGAGGGCAGGTGTGACTATTATGCCCCAAGCCCCGTCACATCACTTCTTGGAAAAGAATGACATAATGCTGCCTTGTCCCTTGGGGGCTGCCTTCTTGGGTTTCGCAGAAGATGCTGGCTTCTCAGCCTGCGGTTTGGCCTTCGATGACGCAGGTGGAGTGTCCTCCTCTGAGAAAGACTCCCAGCCTTGCTCCTGGATTGTAACTGTAATGTGCACTGTCAGCATGCTCAAAGCAAAAAGGGCACTGGCCGATAGATCTGAACATACCGAGGTAGCCTTGGTCGTCCGTGATTTGTTTCTTTTTCATGACACGTCTCCGGCCGCGCTTCCTTCCGTCGCCGTTGCTGGAGATGTTTTGAGAAGGTTCTTCGTCCTGCTGGGACACAGGTTGCGACTCCGGCTCCGGCTCCAGTGGCGGCGCATCTTCCTCCATTGGGTCTTCTTCGACAGGTGTCTTGGCTACTTCGGGCTCCTCGTCATCGCTATCCTCCATCATGCGGCGAAGTTCAGCCTGCCGGTCCTTTCTAGCCCTACCGGTCTCGGTTGTTTGCTTGGCTTCCGGCACGGCTTCTGAGTCGTCATCTTCACCTTCATCGGATAGAGCTGGGCTGGGTGCCTCTTTCTTTTCAACGGCGGGCTTCTTGGGTTTGCTGGCCGCTTTGGCAAACATCTGGCCGATTCCGCCCGAGGAGCCTTGTTGTTTCATGCCCGGTGTGGACGACGCGGTCGCCTTCTTCGCAACCGTACTTGCGACTGCTTTCGAGTCCTTTGCAGTGGATATCCTTGTAGCTGATGCCTTGGGTTCGTCTTTGACAGTCCTGCCCTCCTCTTTGACTTGGGACTTGGTCTCGACCTTGGCGGGGGCCGGGGCTGCAGCTGGGGCCTTGCGAGATGTTGCACCGGGGCGCTGCCTCCTCCACATTGCAGGATTCGTGATGGGCATACAAGCCTTGTTGGTCTCCTCTGAGTACCCCTCGACAGTCTTTCTCAAAACTTGACGCCCAGCCTCAATCAAAAGGTCGGTGTCTTTGAGCGGGTGTGGTGCCAGGCTGTAGACATGAATGGATGACACCTCTTCATACTGCCCTAGCACGTCTTCAAACAGTCATAGGTCAGATGGACAGTGGGATTTGCAGGCTGGGAACAATACGTACCTTGCAACGATTCCTCCTTCACCAACGTCAAAATGCGGGCTGGAACTTCGTCGGACAAGGAGTGCTCATTTTCGGGCAGAGAGTCGGTCATTTCCACATCGCCATCCTGCTCACGGACCTGCTTCCTCTTGCCGTAGACCAAGTAAGTAGCATGAACAGTTCCAGGGCGTTGACCGTTTCGCCATTTGTGGAAGTCCCACAGCATCCTATGGACAGTGGCGTGAGCTACACAGGTTCTCGATGCTAAGCAGGGGAGACCTACTCCTTCGCAGTATTCACATTGACCTTTAATTCGCGGCTCAACAGTCGGTACGTGATCTGCTTGCGCATTAGGTAATGCAATAGCCAGTATCTAGACGGCGTGGACTTACGAGCTTCTCCTCTGTGAGGAGCTGCTGCGCGAGGTATGTCTTGTAGTCAGCCATCTCGACGAGTGCCGGCGTCCTTTGGCACGGGTTGACAAGCCGGGACGACGCAAACCAGGCGCGGAGGAGAAATTGTTGTTGGCTGCACTCGGAGTGGAACAGCACAGCGTATGATATGTTCGTAGCTGGTAATCAAGTGCCAAGCCTATTAACCACCGAAGACGCGTCGCGGTCGCGACCTCACGTGCAGGCTGTTCTTGGAAGATTTGAGTGTCCGAAAACGCGGGGCTGCTATTCCGGGCCAAAAACGCTGCTCTGTCCCTTCCTGCTGGAATAGGACAGAGTGCCTGTCTAGCGCCTGCCTAGTGGGGATGGTCCGCTTCGGCGGTAGAGCCTCCCAGCTTTAAATGGCAGCGCGTCTTCCAGAGGGTACATAGTCTGCAGCATCGCATCGAGGACGCTGTCGCGCGACCACCCGAAGCGAAACAGGAATCTTCCCTGCAAAGGCCGCACCGGACAGAGGGGAGAGCCTGCGCAGGCACACTCTCGAAGGGACTCCCGAATATCCTGTTCCTCTTTGTTCTCCGATCCTGCTGCGTACCACTGGGATTCTGATCTCGGACCCTGCCCATTCTTTCGTACACAGGCACACGCGAACCACGACCGGATCTGCTTGCGCCTACGATGTCGGGTCTAGACGATGTTGCCGACTCGACTGACTGGCTTGCAACGCCCATACCCGGCCTAGCTGCCGTCGAATCCGCACTACGTTGTCAAATATGCAAAGATTTCTATACGACGCCGATGTTGACATCTTGCAACCACACTTTCTGTTCCATATGTATCCGGCGCGCTTTAGCCCATGATGGAAAATGCCCCCTATGCCGGGCCTCAGAACAAGAGTCGAAATTGCGGAGCAACTGGTCCATGGAGGAGGTTGTTGGAGCTTTCGCCAAAACGAGAAAAGTACTTTTGGACTTCAGCAAGCAGCCACCAATTGCTATGCCCTCTGATGTCGGAAACATCACACCCAAGCGGAGGCCTGATGACGACAGCTTAGAAGAAGACCAGCATAGGCAGTCGAAGAGGCTGCGAAGCTCGACGAGGTCGAGTAAAACACATGGCGCAGAGCGTAACTCCGAGGTGGCGCGCGAGGACATCGATCACGCACCACACCCTGAACCTGATGCAGAGTTTGACGATGGACTGGTCGCGTGTCCCATTTGCCTCGCCCGCATGAAGGAAGCGCAAGTCGATGGGCATCTCGACAAGTCATGCCCCGGCTCCCTTCAACCGCAGACGCGGAAAACGTCAAGCTTGCAGGACTCATCACCCCTCGCAAGTTTCCCCGCCAGTTCTGCATCACAACCCAATGCCACACCACAACGACGACCGCAGCGTATATCATCTCTCAACTACTCCATGCTGAAGGAACCGCAGCTGAGGAAAAGGCTTGCCGACTTGGGCATCCCCAACGGTGGAAGTCGGACAATGGCAGAGAAACGACACATGGAATGGGTGACTATATGGAACGCGAATTGCGACTCGCTCCATCCCCGAAAAAAGAACGAACTGCTGCAGGACTTGGACGTCTGGGAGAGAACGCTGGGGAGTCGGGCCCCGACGTCGTCACGCTCTTTGCACGTTGGCGCGCAGATCAAAGACAAAGACTTTGATCATGCTGGTTGGTCATCCAAACACGACGCGTCATTCAAGGACCTCATTGCAAACGCACGCAAGAACAGGAACCAGGCGTTGCAGCCCTCCAGGGAGGGCCAGGCGGCGACTGGGACACCGACACCGACACCCGCTTCGAAGGCGTCGGACGCTGCTGGTAACCCGGGAAGACCAATACACGATGCGGTGGAGATGGCGCCGGGCGACGCAAACCCCGATGCAATGGTCTTGCCCAGTCGAATGAACCCGATGTAAGCGGAAGCTGGAGGCACTGGCAGCCGACAAACAGACGAGTAGCATGCTGCAAGACCAAAAAGATACCCATGACGCACGCCGTCGCTAGTAAAACACGTGTGCTCTCTACAGATTTACACTTGGCGATTTTGACTACCCCGATGTCCAATACAAATTTCTATAGCTCTGCGTGTGTACGAGTTATATATCGGCACGTTTCTTGGACCGGTTTCCGAGCCACATGAGTGTGCGCGACTTGGAGTTGATGAAGCCCAGGTCTTGAGAGCCTGGTCAAGCCCAAGGTTCCTTTTCAATCAATCGAGAAGTAGGTGGATGGAAACACCAGGAATACATTGTATGATCATGGTAAGTGCTTCTCGGAATTTCGAGTAGGCTCCTACATTAAGATGTACACTACTCATATTACATCGTGGCTGTAGGGAGGCTACACAATAGATATTATAGGAAGCCCTGGTCAACCAATGTAGGTACATACCATCTTGGGGACTCCGGTAACGTACGGTGCGCATAGGCACATGCTACCTGACCGTGCACGTGAAGCGTTGCGACGGCCGCTAAACCTTCAGTACTGGGCATTGCTGCTATTGATGGGATGCCATGGCTGCAACTAACTAGTGACGTCGCACTGATAAGCGATTACGACCCCTGCACGAAGTTGAATGCGCCTTTCCGTAGGCCCTCAATAGGCCTTTCCCTTTTGCATGCCATCTTGGGTCCTGATCCGCGATCATCTGCTCCACGCTGAAGAGAAGAGGACAGGACAATCAACGCAACCAACCTATCTCGGGTTGCTGCTGGGCTGCCTGGCCTGTGGGTATCTTCCTGCGAGCTCGCGCGTCGAAAGAGCTGAGTCGCTCGCCTTTGTCCGTCCGGTTTTCTTGTCTTGTTAGATAGGTCTGTTGCGCCGCTACCAGGACCAGAAATCGCCGGGGCGCTGCTCCGACACCTGCTCGTGCTCAGCCATGAGTGAACTACTGACCTACCTCGTCGAGAACGAGGCTGATTTCCGCAAGTCCGTTCCTCCAGCTACCGCTTTGCTTGGTAAAGCAGCCATGTGGGCTAACCTCGTCACTCTAGGGCCCGTCTCCCCGCCCTCTATTCCGACTTCACCCCCCTCCGCACCATCAACCCCGATGGCTTCGCTGCCAACGTCGCGGCGTGGAAACACGGCCTGTCTTCGGCGTTACGAGCTGGTCGGATGCCGTCGCGGGCCTCGCAGCCCTCGCATTTCGTCCTCGAACTCGACGACTCCCTCCTGCGATCCCTGGAGAGTAAACAGTTTGGCCAGCCGCTCTCCTTAGGCGCTGTCTTGGCCGAGGCCGTCGCCAACAACGAGATGATGCCCCTGACCAACTTCATGAAGACCACCGAAAGCATCTACCACCAAAGCTGGGGCTCCCTCGGCTGGGGTGCCATCCGTTGGGGCCTGAGGACGGTTGGGGTTTTGGGCCAGCCCGGCGCGGACGGGAAGATGCCGAAGGGCAGATTCGTTGTCATTACAAACCTCGAGACAGGCGCCAAGCTCTTCGACGAGGACACCCGAAACCGCACGTCGCGGTTTGAGCGCACCTTCTCCAAGGCACATTTTAGGCGAACCTTTGAGGGTGTACTGGGAGATGACCGGCCTCTGTCCGAGGCGGACTTTGATGTCCTGGTCAAGTTCCTGTCGCGGGATAAGGGCGTATTGGCAACCGATGGATCCACGATCAAGATTCACGGCTCGGATGTCGAGGACAAAGCGATCACCCAGGAGGACACGGCCATCGCAAGTCTGAAGGAACTGATTGAAGACCTGAACAGGCAAACCGAGCTTCTGAGCAAGAGAATCGACGAGCTGAACATGAATGCGCAACAGGCCGTCCAGAAGAAGAACAGGGTTTCGGCGATGGCCGCGCTCAAATCCAAGAAGCAGACTGAGGCCACTCTTGCCACGCGCTACGCGACGCTTAACCAGCTGGAAGAGGTGGCGGCCAAGGTCGAGCAAGCGGCTGACAACGTGCAACTCGTCAAGGTGATGCAGTCGAGCACTGTGGCTCTGAAGAATCTCAACGCCCAGGTGGGTGGTGCGGAGAAAGTCGACGAGATGTTCGACAAATTACGCGAACAGATGGACCAAGTCGACGAAGTTGGCAATGTCATATCGGAAGCCGGCCCTGCTGGTACCGTCGACGAGGCCGAAGTCGACGAGGAGCTCGAGGCCATGCTTGCCGAGGAGCGGAAGAAGGAGGAGGAAATCGAGGCCGCCAAACGGGAGGCGGAGCTGGAGAAAGAGGCCGAGGAGACGAGGCAGCGCCTCGCCGAGCTGGAGAAGCTGGGTCCCGTTGGCGCGGTCAAAGACGCCGAAGCAGAATCCGCTGGGAAGGGACGCGTCCCAGAAGACCCCGTCAAACTGGCTACAGAATGACCATCCACGGATTGAGAATACGTCACATATCTCACATGATAACCAGCCAAACATTGGCACGCTTACTGTCGTCTCTCGATGCGACTTACTCATATGCACGACGTCCACCAAGTAGGCATGAAAACGATTATGGGTTGTGGTCTTTCTTGCTGTGTCATTCTCTGCTGATTCTGGCCAAATCGGCTACGAAACATGGCGTGACAACCAGTACAGTTTCCACTTTACAACGGCCAACCCCCTGGCCTCTGGGAGCAAGTGCTATGAATGAAGTCCACATTCAGATCGCGTATAGTACACGGATAAGCCAGTCACTGGATATACACCAGGCCAAACAAACGTCAAAAGAACACTACGGGAGAGAAGGCCAAAAAGTACAAGTGATAGACTCGTATGGGCCTGGAGATGTGCTCCGATGCGGGGAATCGAACCCCGAGCTTGACGGATGGATGCTTTCCAATGAGAGCGTCAAATGTTAGCCATTACACCACATCGGATGAGAGCCATTGAACGAGCCAATGATGTTAACGAACAATCAGCTGCTTATTATTAAATAAGACCAGCAGATAGTTGTGTGGGTGGAGTTTTGTTGCTTATTGGGAGTTGTGTCGTGTCTGTGACGTGGTTGGAGCTGTGGCAGACTAGACGATGGTCAAATGGTTGGTTGTCGGTGGTATCCAAGTAGGATAAGGCGAGAAGCGAGAAAAGATCCATAGGGATAGCGGGCGTCACACGACTCGAATGGCGGCCACTCGGGTCCGTAGGAGGTCTGGACCCCGCAAGGGGGGGGGCAGGGGGTGCATCGTCAAGGTCATTCAACACACAAACCAGGGAAACACGGTTTGCTCGAGGACATGCCTACTTCGGCCATATTGGACTACCTAGTATCCCCTCTTCGAAGATTCCTTCGGGTGCTTCGGTCGTAAATCATAATCGTTGTTCAAAGTTGCTGCTAGAATCAGGCACTGTCCGAAGTGCTCATCGGTCGTAGAGTCCATGTGAAGCGCGAAAGGCGAGGAGGAGCAAAGCCGCGGGGCTGTTCTCGGCCCCTGCCAGAGTCACCAAGGCGCCGTTTCCTCTACTCGCCCTTCTTGGGAGTGGCAACACCACCGCCTTCGTAGTAGGTAGCGGCGGCGCTGATCTCGCGGGCAGCCGTCATGTTGATGCCGAAGCTGTACCAAGCCAGAACGCCGTCCTCGACCTTCTCGCCCAGCATGACGTACTCGGGGAAGGGGTCGGCGCCCACCAGGTCGAGCGGGAGCAGTATATCCTGGGCATTCGTGGTGACGGCCTGCGTGTTGGTGCTGTAGGGCTCGACCGCCTCGACCTGGGCGCTGAGGTCCTGGTCAAAGTACAACTGACCACTACGTCACTTGGCGTCAGCCCTTGTTGAACGGAAGCCAGCACTGGCAGAGGCACTTACACGTGGCTGACGGTATTATCAAGAATGGTTTTGTTGGCACGGGGACTGGCGTCGGGGTGCACCGCGACGTGAATGTGCTGGGTGCGCCCCGTGTAGTGGCCCGGGTACAGCGTGCGGAACTGGACAGTGCCGCTCTGGTCGGTCTCCTGGAAGCCACGGAGGAAGGTGGTGTCCACGTTCAGGGGGGCGGGCGTGAAGTTGGCACCCGAGGGGACACCGGAGTAGATGCCCGTCGAGTTGCAAGCTGTCCCCGTGGTCAGTCGTGGCCTTGCCCCTGGGCACGCCGAGTGATGGCGAACAAGCGCCTCGGTGGCGTGGGGACGGGCACTTACACCAGATCTCAACCCAGGCGTCGGTGATGGGCTCGCAAGTCTCGACGTCGTAGATGGCAAAGTCCAGAGTCAAGGGGACGCCCGGCTCTTCCTCGGTCACGTCGCGACGGATGTACTCGCCGGCGACGTCTGCGGGCAAGGGAATGGTGGTCAGTCAAGCCGGGTTCGGGCCCAGGCCTGCAAGGCTTGATGAGCACAGGCGGGCAGACTTACAATAAGGACCCTCGGTGCTCTCGGGGCGCAGAAGGCACGACTTCTCCTTGGCGAAGAGCTCGGCGGGCTGAGTGCTGGCGCCGTAGTCGGCATCCGAGTGGTGCGACTTGTTGATGTCCTCCAGCGCGCGCTCTACGACGCCGCGCTTGGCCTGGTTCTCGAAAAGAGAGCGGCGGCGGATGGCGCCGGCCTTCTCCAGGCCGCGGGCCTTGATCTGGGCCGAGCAGTGGTCCAGGGTGGTGTGCTTGGAGCTGGCCAGGAACTCACGACGCTCCAGGACCTCCTCCTCGACGTTGGCGCCGGGGTGGGCGGTGGCCACGGAGGCGGCGAAGGCGCCAACGAGAGCAGAGGATAAACGCATCTTGAGGGGGGGGGGGGGGGGTTGTTGATCAGGGGACGGGGTAAGGGAGCCAGAAAGACGTGCGGAAGTCGTGCTGCCAACGAGAGAGGGCCGGGGGTGAAATAGTCGAAGGAGAAAACGCCGCTGTTTGCTTTTCGACGAGATGAGCAAGTGAAGGGAGAGAGAGCCGGAGATTCATGGCCTTCATATAGCCAACAGCAGGAAGTGTACAAACAGCACCCTCTCTCGTAGCCCATGGATCGTTGAACGGAACCAACCACCCAGGCAACCCCCGCCCATCTCCCTTCTTCAACACCCCATCCCCCCATATGCACCTGCAAGTGCCCTTCAATAACACGGCGATGCCGATCAGAGCCACCGACGAAGGAAAAGCCCGGTTGCCAGTGCTTGTCCGCGTTGCTAGTGAGGGGGTGTCATGACCCATATCCGACAGCAGAGGGTGGATAACGAGCTGTGCCCGAGCCAGGGAACGCCCCTCCTGGCCGCCGGGTTATATTCACAGGCCGCCGCACGCATAAACTTCAAGCTAGGCATCTCGACGGCCGACTCCTGGGCCGTCGCGATCGGATGTCCATCTGGCGGCTCCCTGAGGATCCTGATCGGCAGCAGCGCCGTCCCGTCGACGACAGAGGACGGGCAAGCCCAAGACGACATTGAATCCAGGCACAGCAGCCGTTCCTTCGTCCCGCCCGCCCCCGCCGTTGTCTCGGATCCCTTCAAGCAAGTCGTACTGAACGTCGATGCAGGGCGACGACCAGTCACGACCAAGGGATATGTTTGTCCGACTACGCATGGGTACAAATACCGTGCCTTGCTCCTGTCCCCACACGAAACGATGTGGCCGCGCTATCTATCTGGTGGGTCGCCATCTACTTTCACGAGCTGCAGCCCGTACCTGTGAAGCTGCCAAGCTGGCGGATGTCGTCGCCAGCCCAGGGAGAACGATCGGCCGCCACGTGTGCCGCTACCCCGGTTTTTTTGGGTTACAAGCTTCGCCGAGGTACGGCTGTTGCCGCACCGTTGCCGTGGCTCAACAGATCTCGCGGGGCAAAAAGTTTACACGAGCGCTGCAAGCCTGCGATAGGGACGTGGTTCCAGACCCACGGGAGGTTGGATAGTCATCTGGTATGGGGCCTTAGAGGAACAGGTAAGATAGGCGAACCGGCCCCGCCAGCAGTGTCCAGATCGACAATGCCGCGGGAGCAAAACGGTTTCTCGATCGTGATATCTGATACCACGTAGGGATGGACATGGCCATCCGCGATACCCGCAAGCGTGGGGGCCAAATCGGGGGCCAACAACGACCGCTGCCATTACAAAGAAGTATAGCATGTAGGCAGCAACTTGACGCAGCAGATGGGAAAGACGCCCAGCCCCGCACCGGCCGGTGGTAGTACCTACGATGCTGGCTGGGCTACGTGGCGGATTTGCATCCACTTCACGACCTAGGAACAGGTTGCCAGGAAAGAAGCAGACCGCACCCCAGCGCGAAGGAGCCTTGCTTCCTGTGCCGTTGATGAGGCCGACGTATGCATATGCCTACTGTGGCTGACGTCGACTACCAGGAAGCCGACCTATGTCTATCAGTCCTGCAGTGTGGCATGGGGCACAGGTCAGAGGGGAAGGACTGGGCCTGGTCCTTCGATGCTAGAGTTTTCCTTCTCTTGCAACAGGGTCTTGCGCTTGTCCCCCCCGCGGCCTGCTTTTAGTCGACACTCTCCAGGGCCACGATGACTCCAGTCGCGCGCCCATCTAACCGAGTTGGTAGCTGTTTTCAAGACACAGCTGTTCCATGCAGCAGCGGGCGCGGACCACGTAGTATCCTACAGTCTTCCGGGCTTGCGGTCCACGGCTCCGGAGTGGCTGGCTCTTGATACCGGATTACAAGCTGTACACCTCAAGTACTGATCTGTCCGCACCTGGCACTGCCACCATCGTGAGGGAGCACTTGAAAAATTCAAGGCATGAACGAGCCAGCATGGATAAGCCGTACATATTGTCGACTGACTCAACTGTACGGTTTTGGCACTTGCCATATCGCCGGTCCGCGGCGCTTCTTTTTCTTTGGTCATGCTCGTGAGGGAAGTGCTTTAGTTGCTCATGCAGTAGGTTGGGCTATCAGTGCACTGGACAGGATTCTTCACAAGAAGCTGGGAATGCACGTTGCTCTCGTGGGACCGGGTTGCCTTGGTCCCATGCGTCAAATTCTCGCTCGACTGTGAAAAACTACCATATGATATGTATCGGTGCAAGCCGCAACCCCCCCCCCCCCCCCCCCTATTTTTTCTTTTTCTTTCGCGGGGTTATATGACAAAGTCCTTGTAGGACCACTTCTCTGTGGACTTCATCCTGGCCTGCTTCTTGAAGGGTATGCGCCTCCGAGCCTCCAGTTTGCCTCTTACTAGCATGTTGCGGTATCGGTCCTTCAGGAGGTTGCCTTCCGGCTTCAGCCTGCGCAGTGAATCCTGCAGCTCATCCGGCAACACCAGTTCGAGGTCCTTCTCTGGCAGCTTGAGCTTGCCCAGCTGTCTTCTCCGCAAGATCTCATCGGTTTCCTCCTGGCTCTGCTCTTCTGCCACTCCGGCCCCGACCTCTGTGCTGGCCTCGGCCAGAGCCATGTCTCTTGCGCGCGCCTCCTCGGCGAGCTTCTTGATTTCTTCAAGTTGGGCCTTCCGGATCTTGGTTTTGGCCTCATGTTTCAGACGGCGCTCCTCCTCTTTGCGCCTCTTGATTCTGTTCCTTTGAGCCTGGGATTTCCTCTCAGGTCTCTTGGCGGATACCTTGAGCTCTTCACCGCCGCTCTGAACGCCTTCCCATTCCGAGTCCTCTTCCCATTCGGACAGTTGGGCGCGCGCCTCGGCAGCCTCAGCCTCGGCAGCAGACCGAGCAGCGGCCTCTTGCTTGAGGCGCTCTGCTTCCTCCGCAGCGATGCGTTTCTTCTCAGCCTCGATGGCCTTGTTGGACTCCTCGGTCAGGCGAGCCTCATACTCGGCAAAGTCGGGGTTGTAGCTGTAGGCGCCGGTCGGTTTGGCCACGGCTGGAATGGCCTTGCCGCTAGCAGCGAGAGAGATGGGTTTCTGGGCAAGGGATTTGGGCGCTTTCTTCTGGTCATTTCGGCGATCGTGTAGGGCATCGGGCTCCTTCACTTCGGCGGGCATCGCCCACGGATCATAGACATTATCCGACACCTCGACGGTGAGGTCGACACGGCCGTCGGCGACCTTGCGCAGCCGGTTCAGCTCCTTCTGTGTGACATAGGTGGCGCGCTGTCGCTTGGCTGGAACAATGCCGTCCGTGGTCTTGTCGCCGGGCCGCTTGCGACTGTCTACTGCCGGGATCACCGAGCGGGCGGCAAGGATCTCGTCGGCTTTAAGAGGTTTCGAGGTGTGTTTGGGAAATTTCTTGGGAATGGCAACGTCGCCCACAGTATCGAGGGTGAAGATTTCGTCCGAGGGCTTCTCAGCAACAACACCTCTGTACAGTCAAGTTAGTAATGGCAAGGAGGTGGCCGGGCGAAGCAGAAATACGCACCCCTCGATCAGTTGGTCGTTGAGGTCCCGGAGACCTTGCTGCACCTCGGTGACATCGACGTTCTTGCGCCACGCCTTCTTGCCCTTTCTCGAGGGCTGTGTGAAGGTGGCAGGCGCCTGGGTCGATTCACCCTCGCGGGGTCGTAGAACGGGCATTGTGTCGAGTACGCCCAATTGCGAATAGGTGAGCGAATGTGGTTGAAGTTGTCGAGAATGTGCTGTCGCTTCGACACGCCGATGGACTAGCGGGGCCCAGCGGCTGTGAGATTGTCGCAAAATTCATCCTCCCTGGAAAAAGTTACGATAAAGAACTGCAAGCGGCTTATCGCGGCTTACAGTCCACAGACTGTGTGGCACTGGCACTTTACGTGGCAAGTAGGGGGCCTATCCCAGTCGATTTTGCTCAACTGGCCCACGAAAACACTGTAGGGAGGAGCCCAATAGCCCAGGCCAGACCGCCGCCGCTGCATATGTATATGTACATGCGTATGTACCTTCCCTTGGGATCCCAGTCGCATTGCTCAGCCGAAATGGGCGCTGGTCAGGACGCCCTGCCGCCCAGCAACAGCCTGGCAGTCCAGGTGATCCCCAAGCCAAGGGAACTAGGTAGCTTCAGACGGAGGGAGAGAAAGACAAAAAAAAAAAAAACCTCGCCGTCATCCTGCTCGGGCCATAGGATTAGTTGAGAGGAACGGCCTTGACGCACCTGCTGACGCATCGCCACGCCCTTTCTACAAACCCCGCGTTGGGCCTGGTAGCAATCCGAGGTGCTTCACCGTTCTCTCTCGCTCGGCGGTCTACTGTAACCTTGGGTGATACCCATAATACTATCTCCTGCTCTGCACCGCTCAGGTGTTGCCGGCTCCTTTTTCTCCAGCTTCTCTTCGAGCTACGCCGCCGAGAGATCCACCCAAGCCCCGAAAGCGAACACCTGAGGACCCCTTTCCACCTGCATCCGGCGCTACCCCCATTGTTATACGGTTGCACTTATCTAATTGGACTGCATTGGACGCGCCGCCAGGGAACCGATCAACTCCCGCACACTGAGCGTCTCGACCGTACAGCTTCACATCACATCGCTCTTTCCCGCCCTCCCGGCCGCAACCGCCATCCGACCCCGAACTCTCGATCCGACGCCGCGCGACGCCCGCAGGACAAAAACACCTACACAACCGCAGTCATGGCGCAAACCGGAGCCGGCGGGTCATACAACAACCCGTTGAAGAAGTTCAAGTAAACCGCGCCCAACACCCCCTCCCCCCTCCCCCCTCCGTGCCTGCCGGCGACTTGCCCTGCTGACTTCTCCCAGACTGGTGTTCCTGGGCGAACAGAGCGGTAGGCCCTCCTCCTCTGCGGCGGTCGCTGGGGACGATAGCCTCGCGGCGAAGTGCCAGAGAGCTGACCGAGGCACATGCGAACTACAGTCGGCAAGACCTCCCTTATAACGCGCTTCATGTACGACTCTTTCGACAACATGTACCAGGCGACCATCGGCATCGATTTCCTGTCCAAGGTAAGGAGCCCAGCGAGGCGCGGGCGCGGGGATATGACATCACTAATACGCTCGACGCTCTCCAGACCATGTATCTCGAGGACCGCACGGTACGGTTACAACTTTGGGACACGGCCGGACAGGAGCGGTTCAGGAGTCTGATCCCCTCGTACATCCGTGATTCCAGTGTCGCCGTGGTGGTATATGACATTTCCAGTGTGTGCCCTCACCGCCGACCAACCGGCCGTCTCCACCCCCCCTCCTCCTGGGTACCCCCCCGGGAACGAAGCCGAGGAAACGGGCTGCTGATGCGTGCGCCGCCACAGACGCGAAATCTTTCCAGAACACCAAGAAATGGATCGACGACGTACGAGCCGAGCGCGGTAACGACGTCATCATCGTGCTGGTGGGCAACAAGACGGATTTGAACGACAAGCGCGAGGTCACGACGCAGCAGGGCGAGGACGAGGCCAAGAAGAACAACCTCATGTTTGTCGAGACGAGCGCCAAGCTGGGCCACAACGTCAAGACCCTTTTCAGGAGGATAGCTCAGGCCTTGCCTGGCATGGAGGGAACCGATGCCGCCGCTCAGGCCAGTTCGCAGAGTACGTTTCCCCGTCTCCCCCCCCCCCCCCCCCCCCCCCCCCCCCCCCCCCCCCCCGGGGCCCGCGCCCGCGTGGCTCTCCGACCATGGATCGCGGTCGCGACGCACGCAAGTGCCGTTGCAGCTGGCCCCTGCACCATTGCTGGCAACGCGGCTACGGCGGGCTCGTCGTATTTTGTGAGGGACTACTAACGCGGAACCAACCCCCCCACCCAGTGATCGACGTCAAGACCAACACCCAGGCCGCCCAGCAAGAAGGCTGCGCGTGCTAGACCAGCCGGCAGGAGACGCTGTGAGCTCAGGCAGCGCCAGCCGCCGCGGGGCGTGGAACGGGCTGCCCGACAGGCCAACTCCACGCTGCGGCGCGCGAAGCCCAAGCAACCACAGGCACTGGAGCGACCACACGTAGGCCCCTAGGTAGTAACGGATATATGATTGACGGTGCATAATACGTGGCTATGTTCTAGCATGGATTCGAATGAGACACGGGAGGGCCCCAGCGCCCAATTGACTACATGGGGGGCCCCGGCCGGGAAAAAGCGAGTGACCCTTCCCGATAGGATCTTTTAGTACCTGTCCATAATATTGTCTTCCTGCTCCCCTTGCGCTGGATCCGGTGCACCGTGTCGCTGCTGTACCCGCGCTTGGCCACGGTCGTGTGCTTGCATTGCCCGAGACCCGTTCGTCTCGCAGCCGGCGGCGCCTTTGGGCCATGGGTGCGCGTCTACGCTTTTGCATAGGGGCAGTAGGACGCCCCCCATCCCCCCATTGCGAAGGATGCATGTGGCTGTCACGGCATCGCGCAGCCAGCAGGACGGACGCCGCAATGTGCAACTTTGGCTCACTTTTGTACGGATGGTGGCCCCTGGCTCCCCAGGCACTGGCCTCTATGTTTCGACTCGTAAAAGAAAGCCTCTATATTCGTTCCCGTTTGCTGTCCCCAAAACTGTCGGGTGCGCGCCTCTCATTCCTCCTCCAGCGTCCGCGTCTGGATGCTTCCGTCCTCCATGCCGAAGTAGACAACGACGGGCTTCTCGCCGCCCTTGCCCAGCTTCTGGGCCTGGGGCCCGTTGGGGCCGCTGAAGATGCCGATCTCGAGCACGCCCGTCATCTGCTTGATGCGGGCGGCCAAGGCCTCGACGGTCCACAGGCCCTGGCTGGGGTCCATGCGGTCCTTCTCCGAGTTGAGCAGCAGGGGCGGGAAGGGGGCGTCGATGACGTGGTTGCCGTTGTCGGTGACGATGTGGCCGGCCTTGCCGGGCAGGCCGGAGCGGATGTAGGGCTTACGGGAGCCGATGGTGATGAGCTCGCGGCGCACGGCCTCGGTGGCCAGCGGCTGGACCTCGATGGGGATGCCGGGCCAGCCCGAGAGCAGGCGGTCGACCTTCTTGCGGTAGTCGGCGACGCAGATGAAGCGCTTGCTGAACTTGGCCACCAGCTTCTCCTGGTAGTGGCAGGCGCCGCCACCCTTGATGCAGTTGAGTTCCGGGTCCACCTCGTCGGCGCCGTCGAAGCAGACGTCGAGGTACTGCTGGCCCGGCACGTACTCCTTCTCGAGCACAAGGTCGTCGATGGCGAGCAGCGGCAGGCGCGCCGTCCGGATCAGGTCGCGCGACTGGATGCCCGTCGGCACGAACTTCATCTTGGCCGTCGTCGCCTCGTCCATGGCCGCAATGGCCTCGACCACGTACTTGATGGTCGAGCCCGACCCGATGCCGATGTGGGTGTACGTGGGCAGCAGGTGCTCGCGCACCGCCAGCTCCGCCGCCGCCTTCTTGGCCGACTCGACGAGGTCGCCCGCCGTCTGCACGGGCGGCGGCGGCGGCGGCTCCATCACGGTCGTGGTCGTCATGGTGCGCGTGGGCGGGATCAGCTGGTGGGCGCAGGGGGGCAGTCGGGGCCGATGGGTGTTGGGCCGAGGGCAGAGAGCAATCTGTCAAGGGGTGGCACGAGGTCAGTCGTCAGTCGACTGGCAACACAGCACCGGGCAGCGCCCCCTCAAACTTCACCCATCCCTTCGCCGAGCCTTGCAGGACGACGCCTGGCGGCCGGCCGACCCCGGAATTGCGGCGTCATGGCCAAGCCCATCGCCTCGGGCTTTCGGGGACTCGCAATGCGACCGTGGAGGTTGACTAACCTGTCGGGGAGCGCTCGCCGTCTGGTAGGTCCGGATGCTTCTTGCAGATCGACTCGTAGGCAGGGCCTTGGAAGGGGCGCTCGTTCTTTTCAGGAGGGTCGAGTCAATGCTCCGAGCGAACCGGAGGGTCATGGGAGGGGGGAAAAATTCGAGCAGCTTGGGACGGGGCTAGTCAGTGCAGTTCAGCGCGAGGGTCAAGTATGAATAGAGGGCAAGATCGAACAGATGCCAGACCAGCTAGAGATTGCTATCAAGTAGGAGTGTATGTACACGAGCCAGGCTCCGGTATGTCTGTATTGATTGTTCCGTGTACGAGCTTGCGAAGCTTCATGCAGTGCAACCGCCACCCAGCGCAGCGTTTCGGACAGGGCCCCTGTCGAATCGTGACGCTGCCCCCCACGGTGATTCCGGACACATGGAGGCTCGGCCATAGGATAGACAGGTACGTGCTTATGTACCTTACCATCTACCCATAGGGCATGTTCGCACACTCGCCGTGCCGTTAATTGATTGACCCCTGGGCGGGCTGGCGGGGTCTTGAACATGGGACGCGGATATCCGTCCCATGACGTCTTCCGTGGTCCCCTGTTCTGCCGCTGCCGGCATCTCCCCTCTGATCCCGACCGTTGTGGCTGACTCAGCCACGATGCCCTCTTGTAGCGACCTTCGGATGATCAAGCGAGACGGACAATTAGCGAGTCCCCTTGCTTTTTTTCACCTTTTACGTGCTTCTAGCGCCAGTGAAACCGTGCGTACCCGCCAAAGTACCACTAACATAGACTTGGCTTGATCCACTGCGTACGCATTGGACGTCCGCCCCGACACGGGCGACACGGGACACTGCGAATCTGCATTCAACAACGGCCACCTCAGTGCTGGGCCAGTGGCCGGTGAATAATGCTGCTATGGAAAACCCGATACCGATTCTTGTCTGAGGTGGCTACAAATGCCCAGTACCCAAGTGCTACCCCTCCTCCCCCCTCCCTTGAACCGCTCAACTCGAACCCTTAGGACTGCACGACAAACTGTTCCTTGTGAGACTTGGTCAAAACCGCGGTGTCGATCTTTTCGCCCGTCGAGGAGCGGATAAAGTCGACTTGCAGCTTGTTGGCACTCAAAAACGACACCGTGCCGTAACTGAAGTTTTCGTCGTAGGCCCATGCAGTGTAGTCGGGTCTCTGGCCGACTGCGCTCAGCCCTTCGATGTTGCCGGCGCCGCCAGCCACAATATACAGGGGGGCCTTGGGGTCGTCGAGGCCGTTGGGATCAATCTGGTGGTTGTAGAGGGGCTTCAAGCGCTGAGAGTTGTGGACGTGGCCAAAGATGCCCAGGTCGACGCCATACTTGTAGAAGAGCTTCTCAAAGGCCGACCGGCACGGCTCGCAGCCGGCGTTGCCCGTGGAGTAAAAGGGGCGATGGCCGCTGACGACAAGCCAGGGCGTGACGGTGCGGTCCACCGAGGCCAGATCGGCTTCCAGAAACTCCAGCTGTTGGTTCTGACCACCAAAGGGGCCGGCGTGCAATTCGGCAGAGCCGCCGGGCTGGTCCGGCGCGTGGTCGAAGTCGGTTTCCGTGTCAATCATGGTGAAATGGACCATGCCGTACTCGAACGAGTACCAGAACGGCGGGTGCGCCAGAGCCCGGGCCTTATTGGCATGCACCTTTGCTTTTCCGTCTTTGGAAGTCGAGGGGAAGACGGTAGGGAGCGTGTTCTCAAAGCGGACCATGAAATCCGTAAAGTTTTTCTGGCCCTCGGGGCAAAAGCGGTTGACCACAGGTATTTCGCTGCAAATCGCTTCGTGGTTACCGGGGCTGACCATGTACATCTTGCGGCCGGCAATAGGGGCCAGTTGGTCGTAGAACATTTCCAGGATGGCCTGGTAGGCTTCTTCGCCATGAAGCATGTTCTTGGCCCTCAGGTACCAGTCATCAGCGTAGCCCAGGTCGCCGGGGTGGACCACCAACTCGTAGTCGTCGGCGGTGGCGGCCAGGCGGCCAATGGTCGTGTGGTTGAGCGAAGGCTGCACATGCGGGATGGTATCACGTTTGCTATGGTCCATCTTGATAGTGAAGCCGTCGGCCCCGTACACGCCCAGGTCAATGACAGCATTCACGGCAAAGGGGGTCTTGTCACCAGGCACGCGTGGGCTGAGGAAATGGTCGATCGTGGCGTTGGTCGACACGATCTGGTAGTAGTAGGTGGTACCCGGTGTCAGCTCCGTGAGATTCACTGCATAGAAATACGTTCTCGACGTAGGATACGTTGTGGATGTGCCGGAGCAGGTTCGCTGCCCAAGGTCATCGACCGTCTTTCCGTACAGGACGCATGCTTGGTCCAGCTTCTGGTACGTGTTCCAACCAATAGACACGGCTGACGAAGCGAGGTCATCGAGTTAGTGGACTGGACAGCGGCGGCCGGAGGCGCCGTGTCGAGGCAGTATCGGTACACTCACTATTCGGGCCCTTGATGGCAATGCGCTGCTGGACAGGAGTGGTCAAATCAGCAGGCATGGCCGGCAAGCTCGCTAGCGACAAGACACAAGTGGCCAGGTAGGGCAGGCCCTTGATGAAAGCGGCAAAGGAATTCACGATGTCCGAAGCACTGGCGAAGGCGACGCCGACGCCGGGGTGCTGCGCTGGGAATTCTGGCAGGGCTTGGAAGCACTGCTTTGATTCCGCTTCTGCGGTCCAGAACCTGGCAAACAGACGGGAGGCCCAAGGGCCCAGGCCATGGAATAGACACATCTTGGATGGGGGTGATGATGAGTGGAAATCATCATCGGTTCTTCGGGGGAGTTGCGCACTCCAGGGCCGGACGTGCTTCGCCGTCTCTCGGCAGGCGGATCCGGACAAATGCATACATGGATGCTCGCTGTAATAGCGGTAGCGCAGGGAGGGTAGCTCAGGTAAAGAGCCAAGCAACAGCTGATGGATGCCCCGCCGTGGGCACGGGAACCCCTGGAGGGGAGGGCTATATTTGGACGATACTTGCGTCCATGGACAGGCATATTCCATTCTTAATCGGCACCACGGCATTGCACATCAGCCTCCGTCTCCATCTTTTTTTCCCCTGCAGGTCCGCCGCCTACCCACGACATAGACGCCAGCGAGAATTCCGAAAACTCATATTCTAGTCATGCTGCTACTGGTGGTGTCCCCATGCCTACTTACATAACGGCTCCAATTCGGTCAGCGTATTAACAGTAGCTAGCTCCAGGGCTGCCGGCGAAGGGGTGCTGCAATAACCGCCGCGAGGGGGAAGCTCAAGCGATTTGTGCCGAGCTCCTGAAGGAAACCATAGATAAAGTTAAGTATGTAAGTACATACTCGGAGCTTACCAACCACTTGCCCCTGTCCGTGACCAGCATGCTCACCCTTTATGTACCGTCACATGTGATTCCAACCGGCCTTGGCCCACGAGACCGCTCGTTCTCTGCACGCTTCGTAGGCTCACACCTGAGGTACTTGACGAAAGTAACCACATGCGCTGCAAAGTCAGCATCTTGAGGCGCTGCATCACCACGACTGCTCAGCCAGGTAACGCTGGCCTGCTCCTCTTCGTTTCCCTCGTCATTCGCCGGCAAAAGCCTCCAGAAACCTGCAACAACCGTGCCGATTTGAGCTTCAGACGGTGCAATACTACAGATGGGAAGACGGGACGGGACAACGTCTAATGTCGGCGGAACCGGTAATGATAATTTCTAGGGGAACTCACTTCATCCTACCTACGGGAAAGGAACAGGGGATGCACGGATTTCTCTATCACTATCCGAGGAGGTATTTGCGGTATACGCCGCTTGGTCAGTAGTAAGGCGCAAGCACCCAAGGATGCCGGTGTCGATATTCATGGAGTAGTCACGGAGGTCTTGTTGTAATTTGATCCCCCCCCCATGAGAATAAACTCATCGTCGAGGCTGTATAAGTGTAAGCTGCTGTGGCGTGAATAAGTGTTCTTCAGCCCCTGAAGCCTATTTCCAGTGTTTTCATTAGTCGAATTGAAGTTTCGCCAAAATCCCTAGTTCCCGGGCCCTAGGAAATAACTTATACCCGCCTTACTGTCACGTCGTAAGGAGATTTTAAAAGACCCCTTCAGTCTTGGTTTGAGAAGCTCCCACATGGGATTAGAGCTCCCCAGCGCACACCACACTCAATACGTCGACGTCTTGCGGTCCTGCCCCATTTCCAGCCCGCGCATCGTGACGCCTCCCGTGTATTTCGCCTTTTTTTTACCCCGTCCGAGTTCTTCCTCTAACAGTTTCGGGAAAGCGATATGGAAACGGTGGGCGTGAGACAGAAATAGAGAGATGCAGTGACGGTATGGGCGGTACTGCAAAACAAGAGGCGAAGGCACTGAGGATGAGCATCGAAACAACAGACGCAGAAAGCGGAAGTTGAAGGGGTTGGAGGAAAACGTAGAGGTGGCGCAGTGATTCGAATTTATGTTTTCAGAAGAGTTAAACGATGGCTAGCTCGGCCACGAATGCCGACCACTTACGCAGCCGGATACCGAGAAACAAGGGCTAAGCCAATAACAAGGGAGCACCAACTAAGACCCTAGCTCGCAGCTGGGACCCTGATGGGGATATACCCTTGACTTTGATGACGACATACATATCTATGCTGGGTAGCTGTCCAAGATCAGGTGGGATAAATACTTGAACAGATTAGAAAGTCATGATACTCAATAGGAAACTGCTTTCTTTTGTCTCTGAGCTTACTCAGCAGCCTAAAACGAGAAACTTGACCTCAAGTATATTCACAGACTTACGGAAGGACTCACAAAGTAACCGTAATCAATTGGTCAAATAACTTTCCATTTTTGAACAAACAGATGCTGTTCAGCAGGCCCAATCGATACTACTGCCAAATATACTAGAACAGACAAACCCCAGGTTCTGGAGGTTGGGTAGAAAGACGTGGTTGTGAGGTTGATCCCATAGGTTATCCGTGATAAGATAGAAGGGGGAGCCATAAAATAGGTAGTAGTGCACGTGCGGTCCCTTAACCAGGGTCTGAAGGAGGCAATTGTTATATAACGAAGCCTTCGTAACGTGATAATGGAATATCACATTTTGGACACATAGTAATGAAAGAGGTAATGAAAAGGGCATGTCTTGCATTCTTGTGTGTAAGTAATGAAGAGGTCTATAGCACGTATTAGTGGTAGACACCATTGATCAAGGACCCTGGTCCTCACTGTGGTTGTCCCTGGCCCCGTCTCAATACCAGGAAATCACGTTGGGGCTTTTGTTCAGTCACGGTTCAGGCCGGGAATCGTGGCCTTGGTCCCGACTCCGGCTCCGGACCCGGTGTCGCCCGGAACGCCGCTCGTCCTTTTCGCGCTTGCGCCTATTTCTGACGGCTAGATACTGGCTGCCGTCACCCTCTACAAACTCCGGGGGTTCAACGGTCTGGTGGGTTGGCTGGTCGTCGGCCTGAATACTTGCAATCAACGCCTGCCGCTCACGGACGGCAGCTCCTAACCGATTGGCTTGCTCATACAAGCGCTTGGCCCCCTGGCTTTCATACACCATCTTGCTAGCTTGGGAGATGATTTCCCTCATGCGCTCCAAGTCCCGCGAGTTCTTTGCCGCCATATCCTCTGGTCGGTCTCCTGTGAGTTCCGAGCGAGAACCCGATGAGCTTGCTGCTGAACTTCTCCGGGAGGCGCGAGGCAATGGCGGGAATCGTGGCGAAGAAGGTGAGCTTATGCGGCGAATGGCTCCACGTCGCCGCAAAGTCATGGAGCTGGGGCCTTCCCCGGATGGACGTCTTTCCGAGCTCATTGTTGAGATGAAGTATCGAGTAGGTGGTAGTAAATCCTAGAAGGTCAACTTTGTTGTTGGACCAGCAGCGAAAGGAGACAGTGGTGATTTGCTTGTTTGTGGAAGAAAGGCACGGGGACTCGAATATGTGGTACCTGAGGACAAATAAGGGACACTCAACTTTGTTTTGGTTATTATTTATAGCATGTTCTTGTAGAGAGTAATCAGTCCCTAGATGCACAAGCCTAAACAAGAAGAGAAAATATTACATCTGCATTGTGCCACAAAACAAAGCTGCCCGTTTCTCAACATTTCACAAGCCCGGCACCTTACTTGAGAACAAAGGCACATGCCTGGAGCATCCATGCGACACAACTCATTGATTGATGAACGAAGCTCATTACAATTTATCGACGTCTCCCCGTGCTTGATCATAATTTGAGTCTGTCTGTCAATATTAGGGTTTCCCAAATCAATCCTATTCCTCCCGGGCTGGGAAGGACCAATACGTGTAGAAAAGCGAACCCGGGTGGTTTTAATACTTTTGCCAACTTTTCTTGACTGGACTTGTACTGAGGATCCAGTGGCTTGGTGATTTCCAAATCCTGCCCGCTTTCACCTCACGAGTGGCTCGGTTTGTTGGGTGGACCGGCATATTGGTGGCCGATGGGTTTGGGCAGCAGGGTGACCTTGGAGGAGGGGCAGTGGATGGCCGGGAGCTTTGGCGAGCCCTCCGGGGGAGGGTTTTGTGTGTCGATCTCTGCTACCATGCCTAGAATACTCAGACAAGGGCCACACTCGCCAAAGACTTGCGTGTCGAGATTCGTTATCCCGTGGTCGGGCTCGATAGGAAAGAAATCGGTGCCAGGCGGGACCATGTTGCAGCACATGACACAGCAGCGAGAGGTAACGGGCTGATGCTGTACGTACGACATGAGGAGGGCGTGAGCGGCACGGCGCCAGTGTTTCTTTCACTCGGGAGAAGCGTATTGTTCCAAGTGGTGGGGTGACGAGCCGGCAACGTCAATTTCGATGGTCTTGGTCATCGACGTCTACGATAGTCGCCTGCCGGTAGTGGTTGGGTGGGGAGGGAGGGATGAGTGCCGGAGGCAGACGGTGATGAAGAGAGCGGGGTGCAGCGTCTGGACCGGAGACGCGGAAGGGGACTAAATACTGGAGGCGTAGAGCTGAAAAAACAGGCTTGATGTACAGCCTCAATCTACTCTGCCGTCTAGGTACATGCCCACGTAGTTGTACCTAGTCGGAGCCAGTAAGCCAGGTGGATGTCCGGTGTTCGGTGTCGTTGTCTTTCTAGCAGGACACACGGGGATGCAGCCGGGAGCGGATACGTGAGGCGGGCAAGACAGCAGCAGCGAACGGGCCGGGCGAGCCGTGATGCACGTTCTGCTTGCGTCTGGGCCCACCGCATTTCGTAGACGCTTGGCCTTGCAGCCGAGACTATTGGAGCTTGCCACATGGTGCACGCGATTGAATGAACTCGGAAACTCTCTTGCGGCCGCGGGTTGTGGTTGCGATGCCCCCTTCGTCGAGCTGTATCAGTACTAGCGTGTCACGAACGCCCCAGAGCGCTCAGCCACCAACAGCCAAAGGCAAAGAAAGCCCAGGCACCCCCTATCTTATCAGCCGTTGCGCCTGTCGCGGGCGCCCCTCATCCCAAGCGTGCCCCTCCATGAACTTTCCAGAGCTCCGGGCCCCAGCCAGCGCTTTGAGTCATCAGCCTCGCCCAACTCCCGAACAACAAGTTGCGAAGTAGTCACTCAGTGGCCGCCCTTGCCCGATTTTCGTGCCGGCTCGACCCCGCCGTTTGCCCTCGACTGCGCCCTTCTCCGATCGTTGGAGGTACAGTCGTCGCCCCCACCGCCCTTTGCATCCACCCGCACCACCATCCCACACACGAGCAAGCAGCCATGGCCGACACGATCGCCAAGGAGACCGACAAGTTGGCGCTCGACGACAAGACGAAGGGCGAGGCCCCCGCCGCTGACGATGGGCTGGTCCTCGACGAGCAGACGGGCGATAAGGTTTCCAAAGCCGAGCTGAAGCGACGCATCAAGAAACGAGAGAAGGACGCCAAGAAGAACGCCTACAAGGCAAAGGAGGCCGAGGACAAGGCGGCCGCCGGCCCCAAGCCGCCCAAGGCCAACGCCCCGGCCAAGAAGGTGGAGGAGCCCGCCGATCCCGAGGCCATGTTCAAGCAGGGCTTCCTCGACGATGTCTACAAGCTGCGACCCGAGCAGAACGTCGTGACCCGATTCCCCCCCGAGCCCAACGGCTTCCTGCACATTGGACACGCCAAAGCCATTGCCGTCAACTTCGGCTTCGCCAAGTTCCACGGCGGCCAGTGCTACCTGCGTTTCGACGATACCAACCCAGAGGCCGAGGAGGAGGTATACTTCAAGGCCATCGAGGACATGGTGCGGTGGCTTGGTTTTACCCCTGTCAAGATCACATACTCTAGCGACAACTTCCAAAAGCTCTATGACCTGGCCGAGAAGCTGATCGGGCTTGGAAAAGCATACGTTTGCCATTGCAACGGTGAGATGAGCCACCTTAACATTGCGGTCTCGGATGCTGACGGACCTTGCGCGCCAAGAGGAGGAAATCAAGGCTCAGCGCGGTGGCGAGAACCACGGTGAGCGCTTCCGGTGTGCACACGCCGAGCAGAGTCCCGAGACGAACTTGGCCGAGTTCAGAGGAATGCGCGATGGCAGGTACAAGCCCCGGGAGGCTTTCCTCCGAATGAAGCAGGACATCGCCGACGGAAACCCCCAGATGTGTAAGTGCCTCCCCTTGGAGTGCTGAGGGGGAATCTTCGCTGACCCGGTCTTGTCCCAGGGGACCTGGCTGCGTATCGTGTCCTCGAGAAGCCGCATCACCGCACGGGCTCCCAGTGGCGAATCTACCCTACCTACGACTTCACGCACTGCTTGTGTGACAGCTTCGAGGGCATCACCCACTCGTTGTGCACTACCGAGTTCATCCAGAGCCGTGTGAGTTACGAGTGGCTCAACAAGCAGCTGGTAGAGTTCCAGCCGATGCAGCGCGAGTACGGCCGTCTGAGCATCACGGGCACCGTCCTTTCCAAGCGGAAGATCATGAAACTGGTGACCGAGGGCCATGTTCGTGGATGGGACGACCCGCGTCTGTTTACGCTTATCGCCATCAAGCGACGAGGTGTCCCACCCGGAGCCATTCTGCAATTCATTAGCGATCTGGGTGTTACGACTGCGCCGTCTGTCATCGAGCTCAAGCGCCTGGACACCACGGTGCGACGTTATCTCGAGACGACGGTCCCGAGGCTGATGCTGCTGCTGGATCCCGTCCCCGTTGTTATCGAAGACAACGAGGAGGCCGAGGTCGAAATTCCCTACCATAAGGACCTCCCAGCGATGGGCTCTCGCAAAGTCAAGGTCACGTCGACTGTTTACATCGACCGGTCGGACTTCAGAGAAGTCGACGCTCCTGGTTACAAGCGCCTGGCGCCCAACAAAACAGTTGGCCTCCTGCACGCGCCTTACCCCATCAAGGCTGTGTCCTATACCAAGGATGAGACGTCAGGCAAGGTGACGGAAATCCGTGCCGTCTTGGATAAGGACGCCGTGAAGCAAAAGGGCCTGGGGCGTATCCAGTGGGTACCATCCGGTTCGCGTGAGGTTGAGATCAGACTCCACAATTCCCTGTTCAAATCGGACAAGCCCGACGATGCCGAAGGAGGCTTTCTCAAAGATATCAACCCGGAGAGCGAGGTCATTCATCGGGGTTTGGTCGAGGCGGCCTTTGACGAGGTGCGCGCTCGAGCACCCTGGCCTGAGGCAGCGGGTGAGAGCGAGAGGGGCGTGGGAGGCCCGGAAAGTGTTCGATTCCAGGGCATGCGAGTTGCCTACTTTGCTATGGACTCGGATAGCACCGACGACAAGGTCGTCCTGAACCGAATCGTCGATTTGGCTCAAGACACTTCCAAATAGCGACAAAGTATTGTACTCTATGCTTTCATAGCCGCAGTATGAATCCGTCCAGGGGAGCAGCTCACACAGGCCGAGGTAGATGATTGCGAAACAGATCAATGCCTTGCTATTCCTCCCTTCGTGTTGGCGCTTGCCTCGCGCACCTCCCGATAGTGGGAATAGAGCATGGCCTGCTCTGTGATGTGATCTCCCTCCCCACATAGGGACCGAGCCGAGCCGGCACTACTTGTTGACCATCTGCAGGGGAGAGGGTGGCGAAGAAGTGAGGCAGAAGCGCATCCCGTCTTGGCACTGTGAGCATGGCGTCGTTACCCATTCCCCCCTGGTATGCCAACCAACTATGTGAACCGACTGCGTGACGGTACCGTATCCGAAGCCGATAGGGTCGCCAACGTATATCTTCATAAAACATGCCCATAATTTCCCACTCGTAGGCGGCTACCACCCACCTGAGCCCGAGCCGACGTTGTCACTAGACCGACCATGGGGCGGTGAGAGCCCCGCCAAAATGTCTACTACTGCTTACTGTACCTCACGGCCGCGCACGCTCAACATCATCTATGTTACTAAGGCAGCTAGCAAGGGAGGAGGAGAATGCGAACCACCACCTAACTTGGCAGCTCCCGTGATCGACAGTGTCGGCCTCCCCAATGGATCCCGGCATCAGAACCGCCCAGGTCTAGATGTATTGCTCTTATAAAAGGTGAAGCCCTTAACACCGTAACTCGTGCGGCACTCCTCGCTGTGCATCTTCTCCCCACAACGAGAATCTTGGCTGGATTGCCCGCACGGCCAACATGCTCCCTCTCACTTTGTTCTCGCTTCTGTGCGCCGGTGCGGCGGCGGCCTCACGTCGCATTCCTTCGCAGTTCAAGCCTGGCGGACTTAGCGAAACACTCACCACCAAGGACAACAGGGAGTACCGAGTCTTCCTGCCAGCTTCCTACGACGGGTCCACGGAGGCGCCGCTGATCCTGTCCTACCACGGCTCCGGCGGTACCATCAAGAAACAGAAAGACCTCGATGGCCTGACGGAGTCCTGGCGCAACGACAAGTACATCGTTGCGTACTTGCAGGGTCTGGTGCCTCCCAAGGGAAGCCACAGCCGGTGGCAGATATCCCCCGATGCCCAGGCGGACGACCAGTCGTTCACCAAGGAGGTGCTCGACACGCTCGAGCGGCAGCTGGCCATCGACCGTCGGCGCGTCTACGCGACGGGCAAGTCGCAGGGCGGCGGGTTCGTCGGCGCCTTGTTAGCCTGTAACGAGACCCTGGGCCGACGGTTCGCGGCGTTTGCGCCCGTCAGCGGCGCGTACTACCTCCGGAACGAAACGTCGTGCGACCCGGAGCACATCCCGATCGCGTGCGCCACGACGCGGACGGACACGCCGATCCTGGCCTTCCACGGCGGCGCCGACGACACCATTGCCTACGGCGGCGGGCCGCGCCAGGGGGCGTGCCTCCCGGCCGTCCGGCATTGGATCCGGAGCTGGGTCGTCCGCAACGGCCTGCGGGGCACCGAGCGCAACACGAGCCTGCCCGACAGCGCCGCGGTCAAGAACGGCGTCCGGAGCGCCTGGCGCGACGACCGCGTCGTCCTCGTCTACGACGGCGACCAGGCCCCCCACGACTGGCCCAGCACGGTCGCCAACCGCGACAACGGGGGGGAAAACCTCACCTCCTTCAACGCGACCGACATGATCCTGCACTGGTTCGACGGCTGGACCCTGCCGGTGTAACTTGTTTGGCCGGGCCCTTAAGACAAGCGAACCGGTCGGCGCCTTGCGTCTGCTTTTCCATGGTTGCTCGGCACAATGAAGATCTGTGATGTGACGGACGTACATAGACCTACCACCACCATCTGCCCATGCCCAAAAGGCCCTGTTCCCCTGGAAAGAACCGGAATGAAGAAAGAAAAATACTCCCCATGTGGTTTCCTAGCCCAAGAGGTCCCGTGCGTGTGATAAGGACGGGCGGTTCCGGCATGCCAGGGTCTCAGTATCCGCCGTGGATGTAGTGAATAGGCGATTCACAGCTCATGTCACGGCTGGCCTGAAGTAAACTCGTCTCGCTTCCAGCGACAGCAAGGCCTACGTACTAGGTCTGGTGGGGGGGGGGGGGGGGGCTGATCCATGTGCATGTTTTTCCTTGCGTGGGTTTTCTACGAGAGGATCCTGAAGCTTCTGGTGCAGAGGCTGGGGGCCCGTCATTGCTCGGCCGCTTTCCTTCGTCGCCACGTGCGAATCCCCGAGCCCGACAAGGCGCGGCGATTCCGCCGGGCGAGAGAAGCGTCTTTCGGCGACCTGCTGCCGAGCAAAATAATAATAACCCCGTCTTCGGGGAACGTCGGGCCAGACAGCGATGCCTCAGAAAGACACCTGCTTACTGTCCCGCCGGGCTGCCCCGTGCTATGCGTGCGCAAGTCGGCGACCAGCATCTTGGGCTGTCTCTCCTGACGCAACAGGGAACGGCAATCCACAACCCCCCCCCCCCCCCGGGAAACTCGGTTGCGCGGCAACATGGGGTGCGTCCGGGTTCGGCACGTTGACGAAATCGGCGTGGACGCGTCTCGTCCTGTTTTAATGAGCGGCCAGCGCATCCACACGTACTAATACAACTAGACCGGTGTCGGGCATTGAAGCGTGGGTGGGTTACTTGTATCCAGTTGTTTGCTAGTCTAGTCTATCCCCCCTTTTGCCCCTGACCAGTCCGGCCCTGTTCCCCCCCCCCCCCCCTCTTTCTCGATACGAGATGGGGAGCTCCCCGCTTACTGGCCGATCTTGAAGCCACCCGGCAGAAGGTTCTGGAAGACGCGCTCGGGGTCGTACTTGCGCGAGATGTCGAGGAGGCGCTTCTGGTTCTCGGCCCCGTAGCCGGCGTAGACCTCCTGGAAACCGGCGGCGTCGCCCATGTAGTTGAAGGGGTCGTAGAGGCCGGCGGCCTTGGTGGCGTCGTTGATGGCCGCCGTCGTCTTTTGGACCCAGGCCAGGACGGCGGCGTCGTGCTCGCTGCCGACCCACTCGACCACTTCGGCCCAGGCCAGGTAGCTGCCCTTGGCGGCCGGGTCGACGCTGTCCAGCGGGCTGCCACCCGGGTTGGCCGCCCGGGAGCCCTCCTGCCACAGCGTCGTGATGGGCTGCCAGTCGATGCTGACGAGGCTCAGGTTGGCCGGCGGCACCTGGGCGTACAGCTCCGGCAGCGCCGCGAAGAAGACGTCGTTGGTGATCTTGAGGCCCTGGAGCAGCGAGTCGTAGTCCTTGCCCACCGTCGTGCCGGCGATGAAGAGGTCGTTGATCTTCTCGTAGACGAGGGCTCCCGTCTCGATGGCGAAACCAGACAGCGTCTTGAAGTCGCAGCTGTTGGCGATGGCGGGGATGGCCAGGATCTTGGAGAAGCACTCGGGCGCGGCGACGGTGGGGCTGTCGTAGAAGAGAATGACGGAGACGACCGTCATCTGGGGGCTCATCGCAATCGTCATGGGCACCATGTGCGCCTTGGCATCCTTGTTGTTCAGGGAGAAGTCGGCTATGGCCTGGCGAAGCACCTTGTTAGCATGCCGCCGTACGCAACTCGCGCTCCGGAGGGGGGGGGGGGGGGGGGGGGGGGCACGGGAGTCTCACAGCAAACATTTCGTCAATGTGGTCACCGGTCACGGTGTAAGTGCCCGCCCAGATCTTGGTGGACTCGAAGGTGCGTAGCTTGAACTGGGTGACGATACCGAAGTTGCTGCTGCCGCCCTTCAGTGCCCAGAAAAGGTCGGTGTTCTCGTCGGCCGTGGCCTTGGCGATGGTGCCGTCGGCGAGAACGACCTCGTACTCAAGCACGTTGTCGGCTGACCAACCGTGCTGGTTGGCGTAGAAGTTGATGCCACCGGCCAGCAGAAGACCGGGCACGCCCACGGGGGACAAGCGCCCCCCGGCGACGGCGCGATCGAACTGGGAGAGGTACTTGTACACAGCCCCCCAGGTGTGGCCCGGGCCCAGAGTCAGAACCTGGTCGCTCTCCGAGTACTCCAGGGCCGTCAGGTTGGACATGACCACCAAGACGCCGTCGTCGATGTTGTTGGACCCCTGTCTCCCTTGTCAGCGACACCGGCTCGCTGCCGCCCTCCCGTGGAGGCCGAGGAAGGCTTACCCTGATGCCCATATGGCCGCCCCCCCGGACGGCAAACTCGCTGTGGGTTGCCTTGGCGGCCGCCACGGCGCAAGCGACCTCCTGGGCGCAGAGCGGGCGGAAGACACAGCCCGGGCTCATGAGCTCGGTGTTGGACCAGAAGGCCTGGGTCTCGTACTCGTACACCTCGTCGCCGGGGAAGAAGGTGCTGCCCGGGTAGGCGAGCTTCAGGCTGGCGCAGCCGTGGGAGGCGGCCGGGCCCTCCGCCAGGGCCGAGCCCAGGGGCGGGCAGACATCGGCCACGGCCGGGGCGGCGCTGCAGCTGGCGGGGCCGCCGAGGGACAGGGCCGCGAGAAAGGACGGAAGCGTCGAGTGCAGCATCTTCCTGGCGTTGAAGCACGGCATGGTGTCGGAGCAGAAAAGCCTGTCTCCGGGTCGGACGTGGTCGGCTGCCGCGATCTACCGCCTGTTTCCCGGCCTCACTAAGTACAGCAGTCGGGGTAGGGCGACGAGCGGGTGCAGATCCGTCGCCTGGCGGGGATGGAGCGCGCCGCCGGCCTTTTGAGGTGGCCAGCGATGGACCCGGCGGAAGACCTCACCGCCACGGCGAGCGCGCAGACCCATTTCCCGCCCTGGGCGAGCAGGCAGCGCCGCCGACGAGGCATGCATGCAGCCAAGGTGAATAGCCAAGGGGGCAAGGCGAATTGGCGAGCCCGGGGAGCTGGGAGGCTGGCCGGGGGCGACACGCCCGGGCGAAAGACCCCCATCTATACTAGAGGAAGCGGAGCTGCCTACGAATACGTATAGGTCTCTCTACCGCGGTAGTGCCGGCCCCACAATGTGGACTCGGTCGGGGGACGCATGGATCCGGAGTCGATGCCAAGCACTGCACCACACCACCGAGAGTCTGTCCGACCATGACGGACGTCCCGGATCGCTGGTTCCGAGACTGGACGGCGGCGGATGGCCGGTTCCAAGGCTGGCCGATAACGGATGAGCAGCCGTGCGTGGTCGACGGCACAGTCGGCCGACGTATAGACGGACAAATACAAAGAAACAGGGAGACGATGCCCGATGAGGCCCATGCCCTCGATTGACTACAAGGAGCACAGAACGTATCTACTGCAACCACTCGGCACGAGGCGTGGAACCCTTCGGTACCAGGCTGGATTTTCCCTGACCACGCCCCACGGGGGCCCAGGTTCGGAATCGATCCGTCCATATCCATCAGCTGGGCTGCCACCCCATTAACCCATCAGATGAGGATCGTTCTTGGCCGCATCCAGCCTCCGTAGTAGCGAGTCGCTGCAACTTAGCAGAGAAACAGCACTTGAGGTGACATGATTTGCTGCGTGGTTCTCCTGGTCGTGGCGATCCACCCCCTAACGCCAGCTATTGCCGAGCTGTCCTCGCCTCGTCCCGTCGCTCGCTCCATTGCCCTGGGGAGGGAAACCCGCCGCGCTGGGTAGACGCACTCCACAGTGCAGGTACCCGGGCGCGGTCAGTCGGGTATATAATGGGTACTGACACCCCTGGTTCGGGATGTTGATCGCGTATGAGGAGCCAGGATAACCGGTCAGTCAAGCAATGGCCGGCGCTCGCGGCAAGAAGAGGTCACACCAAACCCCGAGAGCGCGTTTGTCAAGATCTGCACCGTGAAGCATCGCCCGGGCATAGCGACGATTGGCCCAAAACTTCCCGGAGACGACGAGCCGACGGTGCGGCTCCGCACTTGGCCAGGCTATTGAATTCCACACCACGTGGCAGTCGATGGACCCCTTCTTCTGTTGGGCTGTGACACCCAAGGCCTGCCATAGCCGCAGGCGACATCATCACTCGCGTATACACCATTGTACCAGCTGTGCTCGTCTAGTTGGTCTGCCTTGCCGGGTCCAGCGTAGCGCCTACCCGACTTCACCCGTGCAAAAACTGTCAGGTTTCGGAAGACTTGCCGGCGTCGGTGCCCATGGCTCGCCCCGCTACCTGTGAGGCAGGGCAAGAGTTAAGAATCAGCCATGTAGTTTTAAGGCCCTGGCCGAAATACTAGGCATCAGACCAATTCCCCTTCGGGTGGCAAGCCGCCCCTCTGTCGCCAAAAAATAACCCGTAACAGTCCGACTTGAGCGCTATCCACGATGCCGTGCTTTAAGTTGGGAAGATGCCCTGAGACTTGCTTCACTCACCAGCACACACAGAAATGGGAAGGCGTAGACTTTGACCGAGGGGCTGTCTCACCACGTTTGACCGAGTACTTGATGAGAAACCGAGGAAACTAGAGAGCGACGAATGAAAGCTCTAGCGTCGTGTTTTGAGCTCCTAGAAGGGCCCCCTCATCCACTGCAACTCTGGAAAGCCTCTCGATCACAGTCGATCGCTCATAAAAGTTTACGTGAAGCTTTCTAATAACCTATACGTCTAAGGGAAGGCGCCATTTCTTGGGGGCTGGACCAACCAATGTACCGGAGCTGATGATCACCCCTATTCGGCTATTGGTTGGGCTTCGCGGTCGAACGGGTCTACTACTACTTCCCCGTAGCACACTTTTGCCGGGGTGCCTCGTGGAGATTACCATGCGTCGTGGCCTGACTGCCTCTTGCATTGGTTCGGCCATCCTCACGGGATCGCAGATCGGAGCTGGGGGACACCGACCTGGATCCACCCCCGAAGATAAAAAGAACGACACTATTCACCTGTGAATTAACATCCGTTACCACTTCCAACAGCTACCCGTTTTACCAGTATGGTCCTCTCGAGCTGAGGCCGGGCTTTTTTTTTTTTTTTTTTTTTTTTTTTTTGACGGCCTCAAGACCATCCCGACGACCATGTCTCTGTATGAGGGCGTGGCTTACGCAGCGCCACCGCCGGAGGGCTTTACGCCAGACGCGAGTGCTCCCATCAAAGCGGCGTCTTTGATAACCGTTATTGGCGTATTCGTCCCAATGGCGGTTTTCACGACAGGTGTCCGGCTATATACCGGAACGGCCATCATACGAAAAGTGACCTATGACGACCGTGGGTTTCGACCGTTGATGGGAAAGGCCCAAAAGCACTAACTTGGCTGTCAGACCTCATGGTTATCGCCTTGTTGCTCGATGTCATCATGGCCGCCTTGGTGTTGGACAGTGAGATACCCAAACTCGCTACATCAGCCGTCGGACGAGCCAACTGACTTTCGCGTCATTCAGTGTTGAACCACGGCTTGGGGAAACACTTGTGGGACGTGCCCCTGGATTCACTCTATCCTAAATGGATGCTGGAAAACGTACTGGCAGCAATGTTCTTTTGCGCGGCCACCGGATTCGCCAAGGGCTCTATCCTGCTGTTCTATTTACGAATATTCTTCCCGGACAGGGGCATGGTCGTGGCCACGTGGACCATTTTCGCTTTCACCCTCGCCTACTCGTTCGCCTGCGTCTTAGTCAACCTTTTCAGCTGCCACCCCATCAGCGGATCATGGAAGCTCGAGGAGTCCTTGACAGCCGTATGCATCGACCGCCCGTTCTTTTATTTCGCCCAGGCCGCCCTGGGCATCGCCACCGATGTCGCCACCCTGGTCTTGCCACTGCCCATGCTGAAGTCGCTCCGCCTGCCCTGGAAGCAGAAGATTGGCGTTGCCTTTTTGTTGACCACGGGTGGGTTCGTGTGCGTCGTCAGCATCATTCGCCTGCGGTCCTTGTATCAGCTCCTCAGCGACCCTGACCTTACCAGTAAGTGGCCCCTGTGTAGCCAGCCTTGATTCAGATAGCCTAACATACTGGCCAGTAAACACAGTTTGGGCTCTTCTGTGGTGCATTCTCGAAATCAACCTCTCCATCATCAGCGGCTCAATCCCGGCCCTCAAGCCTTTTTTGCAGCAATTCTCCCATAGGCTTCGCAGCTCGTCCTCTACCAAAAACACCGGCTACAACGGCGATGTCGAACGATATCACGCGGGAGGGTTACATCCCAATGGGACGGCTGGCGGTTACCAAAGGGAAACCAGCGCCTATGCCGGCGGCAGCCAGTCCGCCGAGGACCAGGGCGTGCCCAGCCGGATGGTCCACGGCGATGGCGGCTCCGAGGAATTCATATTGCAAGACTCCATCGTTAAGACAATACGGTACGATGTTCATTTTGCCCCATTGACGAACAATAACGGATTCAATGCACCAAAGGAAGCTGGGGACCTGGGATCCCGCTTGGGCCTTCATGTTTAGGGGTGTATGACCTTGGAATGGTGTTTGGTATTTCGGTGGCGAGTCATTTTTCTTCGTGGTCGCACCCGTGTTTCTTCAACCATGGATATTCCCAAGCGCATACTCGTATGAATCGTGTTATCCGAGGCACTCACCCCTGTATATTGCGCGTGCATTAAGCTCATGACTCCTATATGGACCTCGTGTGCTTTCCTTTGATCAAGACATTGCCAAGCGTATCATGGCGATCATTAGCTCATTCCTGGCGGGCTCATGCGTTACCGCTGCGACGTCTAGCAGCTCTTTTAGCACGCGAAGCTCGTGTTGGCTCTGCTTCCTCATGTGCTTTCTTAAGTGCCTCTAGGCGTATGCGCATATCCGCCCATCCTCTCTGGTCCGTTAGTGCCGTAGGAATCGGTCGTGAAGCCGCTTCTTCCTTTGTTTCGCCATCCCTGGCGTAGCTGAGTCGCTTGCCGGTGTCTAGAGCTCTTGCGGTGTCGACCTTAGACGAGGAGTAGAACGAAGCGTCCTCCTATATGTATAGGTTCTGTAGACTTGCGTTCGCCCCGTAAGTGTATGAGGGCATTTTAAGCTGTTTGAAATGCTTGCCCTTCTCTAGCGTTCCCACTTGATAATGCGTCTTGCCTGAATCAAGAGGTTACGTGTGTGCTGTAATCGTAAAGGTTCTAGACGGTCCCGTAATCGTAGAAATGCCCTTTTTAGGTGTCTTTAAGGCTAAGGTCTTTATCCCGGCGAGTGCTTTCGTTCGTTTCTTCGTAGAGGAGGTTACTGAGCTTCCGATCTCGATATCGTGGTCGTCGGTAGCGACGTTTCTAGGTGTCATTGGTGTGTTGCTTCCCGTTCTCCTTGATCAAAGCTTTGTATAGGTGCCGATGATACGTGTGAGGCAATTGAGCTTGCGCGTGAGGTGAGGGCTGATCCGAATCCTTTGTTGGTTAAGGGCTTACATTGTCGGTTGCTTAGGTCAACATATAAGCCGGCTATAACGGCTAGCTTCGTTACCATAGTGATATCGCTGTCGTTCTCTGGACCTCTGAGCCTTGTCACCTAATGCATGAAATTGAAGTTGGACGATGTGTTGGCAATGGCCCATTGCATCCTCAATATCAAGTAGCGCTGTCGCCACCATTCTTCTGCGCGGAAGTACCTGGGCATGGTGGTGATCAGGATATTAGAACAGACAAACCCCAGTTTCTGGAGGCCTGGTGGAAAGACGCGGTCGTTAGGTCGATTCCATGGGTGTGATCGTATGTGAAAGGGGAGCCCTGAAAGAGTGGAGTGGAAACCTTTGATCAAGGCCTAAGTAAATCAGTCAATAGGACATGAAGTCTCCAAAAGGTAGCAATTGAGTGTCACATCAAGACTACGTGGCGGTGAGAAGAATGAATAAGAAGGCATGTGTTGAATCTCTGTTTTATTTATTGAGTGGTTCATGGCACTCTTTTTATAGGGTGCACCTTGTCAATTCGGGGCTCCCTCATTGGCCACTTATGAGTCCCTGGTCTTGTCTCAATATATGTCATTTCAACTTTCCCGCAGCGCCTGCACATATGCGCGCCCGCGCGCGTGCCCGCATACTCACACACGCACACACATACACTCACATACACACACACACTCACATACACACACACACTCACACACACACACACACACACACACACACACACACACACACACTTACTATACAGCGGGCTTTCTCTACTCCATCATGTTATTAGGGTTGACAATTCAGTATACTAGTCTTCAGGTAAGTCCTGCTGTAGTACTGCGGGCCCATTATCGTCAGACAACTGGTCGTACAATTGGGAGACAAAATGAAGGGCACTTGTAGACGGAATGGGGATGTGGCGAATTGGTACGCTCCCGGGAGGTGCTTTCTAGGCGACGGCACGGGATCCGCAGGTGCAAATCCGATGGGTGAGTATGAAGGGAAAGAATACGGTCTACGGATCGTCGGAAGCGGTCTCCAAGCCAGCCAGAAAACGATAGTGCTGGACAGGGGGCATGCCACGCGAGGGACGGGCCAGGAAGTTTAAGGTGGTAGCGCAACATCGGGCTGACGCTAGGGTCTCGCCCCCGTGCCTGCCCATTCGTACGGCGCGAACAGCCGCCTCTAGTGGGAGCCTCGAGAGCTGGCAGGGGTGGATGGGCCAGAGGGGGGGCTCCCAATGCCCAGAGGGGGGGCTCCCAATGCACCAAAGGATCGATCGAGGGGGAGCGGCGGCTTGCAAGGCTTGGAGGCTGGAGATCCGAGTTGCGCGGTGCAGCCGACCGAGGCACGCGATGGACAATGCAGGGAGGGCTGTCTGCAGTGGCCATGCCGGATCGTCGTTTCCCGTGCGGCCGTCGACGGGCTGACACCCAACGGTGTTGCCGGCTGTCTTAGCCCTGCCCCTTGGGTGTTTGTTCCTACTGGCCCCCTACAGTCGGAGGGCTTAGGCGCCACGATCGGCGGCTCGCCCACGTCGACTCTCGGCCATGGCGGACGCGGGTGGGTCCAAACACGCCCAGTCGAGAAGCCCTTCTGCAGGGCTCTCCGAAAGTGGTGATGCGCCGCCGGGCTGCGAGCACACCGACCAGTCGTCACTGCTGTTTTGGCACGCTTGCTGTGCCCATCCCACGTCTGGCCCCGAATTGGCCTCCCACGCAGACCTGGTCCATCCTCCCGGCCGCCGGGCTGCCGAAAGACATCCCTCCATCGCTCCCTACCGCGGTTCCGCAACCGCCGCCGCCTTAGCCCCCCCGTCCGTCGGTCGGGGCTTTACTGGGTCGCGTCGAGCGAGTGGAAGCGCGTCGCCAGTCCGCTGTTCGCATGGCCAGTTCGCGCACCGCGACCCAACACCTTCCCGAATGACACTCCCTCCCGGTCGCTCTTCGACAGCCGTGTCCGTGGGTCGACCACGAACAGCCCCCCGCGCCTTCTTCTCCCTGGCCATCCCTCCTGCAGCGCTCTGCCCGCGCCAACCCGCACTTCGCGCCTGCGACGTACCGACGCATTCACCGCGGAAAAGGGCCCGCCAGGCTTGCCAACGCGTGTTGGAACAGGCACACGGCGCAAGGATCGCGCCGGCATTGCAGTCTACTCGCCCCCATACATCGAACACGACCATCGCTATGGACTGTGTGGCGACGTCTTGAAACCGTGCCCCGTCCCAACATCCCACGCGCGAGCCCGTGGGCATTCATCCTTCACCTAGAGCCGCGGGCGAGGAGGGGAACCCAGGCGACGCTCCCCCGCTTCCTTGTCCAATATACCCAACAAAGGTCGCCCGCTTTCCTCCGGCCCGGAAACAGAGAGCACTTCCTCGACATGCCAACCGTTCAGGTGGCCCCAGACGCGTCTGCGTTGCTGCAAGAGGTGGCTGACAAGGTGGGCAAGGCAAGGAAAGTTGTTGTCGTTACTGGTGCAGGGATAAGTACCAACTCGGGCATTCCGGTACGCCCGCGTTGCAGCATCTTGTGCACCCATGGCAGAATACTAACGCCGGACAGGACTTTCGCTCCGAGCATGGCCTCTACTCCTTAATCCAGGCCCAATTCGAGAAGGCAACGGCATCCGGCTGCGAGGGGGACAGCACATTCGCTGGCGGGGATGCTCATGGACGGCCTTCAAAACGCCGGAAACTTTCACGATCCGATGGCTCTCCCAATGAGAGCAGGCATCCGTCGGCTGAGGCGGCTGGTCTGTCACATGGGCCCGAAGTGACGACCGCACACCCTAGCGATGCTGCGAAGACGCAGAGTGAAGGCCTCCAAACGACATCAGATTCTACATCAACCCCGGCGGGTGGTAGGGAAACGCCAATTGCCCTGCAGCAGGGCTTGCCTCCGCTGCGGTTCACGAGGTCTCGGGCCTCCTTGATATCTCGTCCAACGTTGCCGGCTTCCTCGACAGGCTCTTCGGTTCGTTCTAGTACTAACGAGTCGGCCTTCTCCCAACCTGACATGTCAGCGACTTCTTCCCAGACAGAGGATTTCACCTTGCCAGCCGAGGCGGCTACCAAGGGCTTGTACAACCTAGTGTCTACACCCAAGAGGCTTGTCCCTCAAGGCCCCATGAGCTCATCGCCCTTGTCATCTCCGCCTCCTGTGCTCTTCGATCCTTACGAAGGCAACACCCGGTCTTCGGAAACAAGCTCGCAGGTCGGCTCCGAGTGTTCGGACGAGTCCGACTCGGAAGACATGCCGTTGTCGGTCGACTTGCTTGCTTCGCAAACCTCTCGGTCCAGCCTGCGGAACATGAAGGGGCGGGATTTATTCGACTGCAATATATGGTCTGACCCCCTGAAGACCTCTGTCTTCTACCGGTTTGCCACGACCCTGCGGCAGAAGGTCAAAGAGGTTGAGCCAACGATAACGCACCATTTCATTGCCCAGCTTCGGGATAAGGGAAAGCTGTCCAGGGTCTACACCCAAAACATTGATGAAATCGAAAAGAAAATTGGCCTTTCCACGGACCTCAGTAATGGGGCAGGAAATAAGAGGAGAAAACCGACCAAGTCGACCCAGGCCTCAGACCAGGACAAAGAACATGCCGAGCCCCAAGAGCAAGGGAAAAGTGGCGACGAGCCGAATGATGCGCAAGCCCCCGGTGAAGAAGACCATAGCAAGATACGACCAAGCAGCACCGTGGACAAGGGCGTGGAATGTGTCTTCTTACACGGGTCTCTACATTCCCTGCGCTGCTTTTTATGTCGCCGCTTGTGCGACTGGGACGAGGAGGGCCGCGAAATGCGCACACTTGCGGGCGAGCAGCCAGAATGCCCGCATTGCGCCGGAGCTACCGCAGCACGACAGGAACGGGGCAAAAGGGCACTGGGCATCGGCAAGTTGAGGCCGGATATCGTTCTCTATGGCGAAGAGCACCCCAGCTCCGACTTGATCTCTCCCATTGTCCAGCACGATCTGTCGACCGGCCCCGACCTACTGCTTGTCCTCGGCACCAGTCTCCGGGTCCACGGCCTCAAGGTCATGGTCAAAGAGTTTGCCAAGGCAGTTCACACGAAAGGCGGCAAGGTTGTTTTTGTCAATTTCACCAAGCCCTCCGAAAGCACCTGGGGCGACGTGTTCGATTACTGGGTGGAGTGGGATTGTGATGCCTGGGTGGAAGACTTGAAGGTCCGCAAGCCGGTGTTGTGGATGTCTCCCGAAGCCATCGTCGAGTACGAGAAGCAGAGGCGAGAAGCCCTCGCCGAAGAGAAAGAGAAGAAGCGGGAGGCCATTGCCGAAGAAAGGGAGAAGAAGCGAGAGGCGATTGCCGAAGAGAAGGAAAAGAAGCGCGAAGCCATTGCCGAGCAAAGGGAGAAGAAGCGGGAAAGCCTTTCCATCAGAAAGCGGGAGGTCGCCGGAGAACGCGCAGCTGCGAAGAAGCGCCGCGAAACTATTCAGGTGCCCGAGCACGAAGCCGATGCCCAGGATCCGCCGTCGCCCTCCCAGCCCAAAGGAGTGAAAAACCCCCAGTGGAACAGGGTCTGTTACGACAGCGGCGTGCACGTTATGCACCAAATCGCCGACGCCTTCTTTGCAATACGAGGTGAGAGGTTCAACTTCTTTGGGTATACGCCGCGCAACCTCGCTTCGGCCTTGGATAGCAACGAGGACGCCGCCCCTGTGGCCGAGGGAAAGAAACCAAGGGAGTCGCCGCCACCGGCAGTACTTGACGCCGCGCTGGGAGCTGCATTCAGGCCCGAGCCATCATTGGGGTTGTCCCCTAGACAATCCCGGAGTTCCCGCATGAAGAGACGACTTTTGGCGGCGGACGCTGCCCCCGAGCCGGAAGTCATCGTCACCCGCTCCAAGGCATTGTACCCATCTACCAGCAAAGCGCAGTATAGGAAAGCCGCGAGGGAGTTGCGCAACGCGTCCAACCCGCCGCCTCGGAGGATGGCCGAGCTCTATGGATCGTATGGGTCGTACTGGGATCATCGGCGCGAGTGGACGGCGAAGGAGCCTCTCGCGGATACCGACAGCGCAACCCCGGAAGCTGTCCCAGAGCCGCAAGGGGTTCTTGTGCCGCCCGCCACCGAGCCACCTGTTGCTGTCGAGGTGTCGCCCGCTGTTTCCAGGGAGCCCTCCACCTCGATCTGGGCCGCCGTGAAGACTAACCCACGGATCCGCCGCCCGAAACTAATTGACGGCGAGCCGGCCTTGAAGCCCCCCAGCGTTCGACGACCCCCGAAAACCCCGCTGGCCCCCCGAGTGGCGCCACCCTTGAGTGACCGAGGTGATTGGCCCAAGTTACCACCTATGCTCCATCTAAGCGGCGTGACTCCTCGCCTTGGCACCATGGAGCCCGTTCCTGACGTTTCGCCCCTTAGGACCTTGTCGCCCAACCAGCGGTATCTAGGCCTGTTCGAGCATTACCGCATCCCGCTGAGGATCAGCGACCCCCTGATGAACTGGGGGTTCGACCCCTATTTCTTCGAGTCAGCCCCGAGCCCTTCTGATCAGTTGAGGGAAGAGACCGAGGCCGCGGCGTCTTTGGTGTACGACTGTGAGCCATCAGAGCCAGTGGATCCGGGGGTGAAGTGGGAGCGGGTCAATTCAGTCTGACCAGCGACAAGCGATATGGCTATCAAGATATATATATATATATATATATATATATACACCCTCGTCATACGGGCAGCAGTTTTTGCTATCAGCGCAGCGTTCATTGTCAGGGTTTTCATGGGCGGCAGGCGGCGAGCATAGGAGCGCGTTTCCGGAGCGCCCCAACAAGTTATATATGTAGTGAATAGATGGTGGAGCTTTTGTGGTACTGAACCAAGCGAGTGACTGGCTGAAGACCGTGGTTCCATTATCATTACCGTGGCTATTCCTACCCGAACACGACCAGGGACAAGCTTATCTCTTTACCGCGCCGTTCTCTTCAACCGGTTGTACACCCACCTCGAAACGCGCACACTTGGCTCGTCGAACATCCTGGTGCCCAGCTCGGCCACGTACAAGAAGACGGGCAAGCTGACGGCGACGCAGAAGAGGAAGTTGGGCTCGAGCCCGTAGGGCCCGTCATCGGAGAAGATCCACCAGCCGCTGTCGTGCCACTTGTTGACCAGGTGGCCGTACCGGGCGATATCGTCGTCGGACAGCGGGCCCTTCTTCATGCCCGTCAGGTAGAAGAGACGCTCCGAGAACATGCCAATGGTGGGGCCGTGAATCAGGTAGAGGGCGAAGGAGTGCCTGCCCAGATCTAGAAAAGGAAAAGATGCTGTCAGTATGACGCCGCCGCGGCCATGCATGCGCACACAGAGACGGCACGACGACGTCGCCGTCTTGCGGACGCGTCGAGGGGAGAAGGGGGGGAGGCTTACACTGCGAGAAACGCATCTCGAACAGGCGCCGGGCCCAGCCAATCTCCTTGATAGAAACGAGGAGCATCCAGGCGGCCCAGAACAGCCAAAACCAGCGGTGGACGCTGTCTTGCTCGTCGTAGGCGGTGTAGGCGGGCGGGACCAGGTGGCTCAGCGTCTTCCAGCCGGGGCAGGTGCCGAGGATCTGGTCCTTGCCGGCCTCGTCGGACGAGGGCTCGCTGCCGAGCCAGAGGGCGGCCAGGAGCATGAGGTGCAGCAGGAGCGCGCGGAGGCGCGGGCGGCGCTGGAGGGCGCGCCGGACGCCGTCCCACGGCAGCGCGAAGCGGGCCTTTTCGGCGGCGGCGGCGGCGGCCAGCATGTCCAGCTCGACGGTCAGCATGCCGGCCATGAAGCCGGCGTACCAGGCGCCGGCGGCGCCCAGCGCCAGGTACAGCGTCATGGCCAGGGTGGCGAGGACGCGGAGGCGCGGCGCGAAGGCGTGCCAGGCGAAGAGCCAGACGTAGAGGAGCAGGGAGCCGCGGAGCTCGACGGGGATGGTCCAGGTGTGGACGTTGTAGTAGGTGAAGAGGAGCTTGCTGCGGTAGAAGTAGACGAACTTGAGCGTCTCGAGGAGCCAGCTCTGCAGCTCGGCCAGGTAGGTGGGCTGGCGCTGCGGCCAGGGCGTCACGACGCCCGTCAGGTGCCAGAGGGTGGCGAGGGCGAGGGTGCTCCAGACGACGGGCAGGAAGAGGCGCAGCGCGCGGCGGACGACGGCCGAGTGCAGGGCGTCGACGAAGGCGTCGCGGCGGCCCTCGTGCAGGAGGGCGAGCAGGCGGCCCGGCAGCACGTAGCCCGAGATGACGAAGAAGGTCATGACGGCGAAGTGGCCGCCGGACCAGAAGACGCGCAGGAACGGCCAGGCGGCCGGCGTGGCGTTGAGCCGGCCGCCGCCGGCGCCGTCGAGGGCGGCGCCGTAGCACAGCTCGATGCGCGGGTGCGTGTAGACGGCCAGGTGCACGAAGCACACGGTGAAGGCGGCCCAGCCGCGCAGGCCGTCGAGCCAGGCCGTCGGCCCCAGCGGCGGCGGCGGCCCGGCCCCCGCCGCCGGGCCCCCGCGTCGGCGCCGCAGCAGCTCCGGCTTGAGGCTGTCGACGACGCACCCCGCCACCTGCGCCGCCGTGGCCTCGGACAGCACCCGCCGCACCCGGGCGGCCTGGCCCCGGAAGCTCCCGTCGCCGTCGTGGGGGTCCGGGCCCGGGTAGCCCAGGGCCACGAGCCCCGGGGATTGTTCGTGGTGCGGCCGCATTCTTTGCAGCCCCGAGCGTGTTCCTTCTTTCCTCGTCCGGCGGCGTGCCTCTGGTGTCCGGCCCGGCAATGGGGGCGAGAGAGAAGGAGGGCGAGGGTGAGCGAGAGAGGGCGACGGCACGCGCGGCTGCCGGCAGAGCCACAGATAAGGAAACGGAAGGGGGAAGGGGGAAAGGGGGAGGGGAAGCGGACGCGACTGCTGCCAACAAGGGGCCATCGGGAAAACAAAGACCAGGCTAGAGGGCCGTCATTAAATCTTGGTGCCTAGCGTATGTGCCCACCACAACGACGGTTTCGGGCTCGGCTGGGCGGGCCAGCGGCGGCTCGCAGATTCCCAGCGTTAGGAGCACCACCCCCATGGCGATCCCGCGGCGCCGAGGCCTCTCGTGATCACATCCCCGTGCCGGGACCTGGCGCCGTGGCTGCTCGGTTCCGAGTTTATGAACGCGGCAGGGAACCACTCACCAACTTGGTGAACCCCCACAGCCGGTGACCAATTGTGTGTCCCCCCCCCTCAGTACCTAGAGAACCGGGGTGTTCGTCGCTCCTTCGCTGGATAGGGGTTGACAGGCGACGGCGCAGGGCCGGGGCGCGGTCGAAATGAAGCGGGAAACACCAGGTGCTTGGGGGGGGGGGAACGAAGAGCGGGTAGAGCGGGTTTGTCCCCCCCCCCCCCCCACCATCAACATCAGCCCCACCACCCGGGCGATCTGCCCGCTCTCTAGAACCCCCAGGCTCTAGGCGCAGGGCGCGCCATGCACGAGCCGCGAGATGGATAGCACTGGCGTGAAGCTACACACAGACACGCTCAACCGCCCCGGGCCTGCACGGTATACGAGCGGGCGACGGTCCGGCGGTCGGCGATGAGCCGGGCGTTACAGGCATGCCGCGCCGCGGCGAGCGAGCAAGATAGGAACCGGTGGGGGGGGGGGGGGGGGGGGGGGGGGGGGGGGGGGGGGGGGGGGGGGGGCTTGTCACGTAGTCTGTCAAACGTCTACCGTACTTTGAGCCCTGAACCCTCTTTGCTCTCTATCGAGCACCCGCCGTGGATTGGTTGGACCGGGTTGACGGTGGAATTGCCACCTTCCTCTATGGATGCTGCAAGTTCTGGTGCAATTCCTCCAGCTCCTGGTGCTCCTGGTGCTCCTGGTGCTCCTGGTGCTGCTGCTGCTGCTCTTGGACCTCTCGGAGACGACGATCGAACTCGTCTATGGTGGCTCGGATGGGCGGGGTCACAAGCTGGTACTCGCGCATGCCCAGCTCCCGCAGCCGCTTCTCGGGTCCTTCCCAGTATGAGGAGGGGACCGACTTCAGCGTTTCGCGGAGTCTCTGGTTCTCCTCGTTGCTGCGTCCGGCGTGCTCTTGGAGCAGCCACTTGAGATGGCCCATCATTCTGGCCACCGCCTGGTACCTCGACGACCACCGCCGGCACAGTTCGGGCTCGCCCGCTTGGAAGTGGTGTTGCTGAGTCAACGCGTCCAGCGCCGCGGCCGACAGTCTCAACGCGTCCCTATATTCGTCTATGCGCCCCAGCAGCAGCGGTATGGGGTGAGGGCCGACTGGCGCTGCCGGGTTGTAGTGACGGAGCCTCTCACGCCAGGTCAAGCTGAGGAACTCAAACACCATCGGCTCCATCTCGGCCACGGCCGCCTGTGCCAGCTCATGCAGTCGAGCCACGGTGGCGAAGAAGAGACCCCCCGCATGGAAATGCTCCGAAAAGGCCTGCCGTGTCCTCTGAACCCAATCCCCGTAAGCCGGGCAGGGGTCCACGGAGTCCCAGTCCGACGCCCACTCGTGATACGCATTCAACGTGAGATTACACACCGCGTCCCACATGGCCTCGCCATCGGCTTCGGCTTGCTCCAAGGCGGCGACTCCCTCGTACCAGCGCTCGCGGCGGTGCTCCCAGCCAAGGATATCCTCTTGCCATCGCACCATAATGTCAGCATGGGCCACGGCTCCCACCAGCGCCTGCTTCAACCACTGGGCGAGGAGGCCGTATCCGAACTGTCTCAACGTGGTGATCACACACAGGAAGAACCGCCTGTTCTCAGGGCCGCAAACTCTCTCCAGGGCCTGGTGGTCGAGGTAGCCGCGGTGGAGCGCATAAAGCTGCGTCCGCTCCGGGTTCCTCTTCCGGAACGCCTCGAACCCGTACGTGGGCACCGCCTCGTCCCAGAACGCCTGCGTGAAGAACTTGGCGAAGAACTCGATGGGCACGGGCTCGTGGGACGCATCGTGGCGGCACCTGTAGGCCGTTCCCTTGAGAAGGTTGTTGTGGCCGCTGTCAAAGGCCTGCGACGGGTACGTCTGGGCGCCCAGGACGACGGGGAGCAGTCGGACATGGAGCGCTATGAACCCGAAGTTGGTGGGGAGGGTGCAAACCACCACTCCGAACAAGTCGTTTTCGAAAGCCCAGCCGACCTCGGCGTGCACGTCGGTGCCGAACCACGGCTCGCCTTGGGCCGTGTCCGGGTCCTGATTCGCATCGTGCCAACGATTCAGCTCGAAGGCCATACCGGCGATCACGTTGGGGATCCAAAGACCGGTATTCTCCAGGCAAAGGATATCAATTGCGAATTGCGTGGCATGCTGGGTCATCGGATGAGCACGTTAGCTAACGAATATGGTCTGTTTCACCCGGGGGGGGCTTTGCCTTACCATGAGCTCATGAAGCAGTGTTGCTGCGATGAAAAACGAGACGGCCAGCTTTTCGCTGGAACTGAAGTTGGGCACAAGCAAGGGCCACAACAGCTCGGCCGAGAGGCAGCACCGGATCGCTGAATTTTCGCCCTCCAGAGATGCTGCGGTTGCCCCGTACCGGAAATCCTCGCCATACTTGCCGTCGGACATGTGGCCACTCACGATTTCCATCTGCAGCTTCTTTTGGAGGACGAAATCGACAGCCGCCTCGTAATCCAGGCCTTGCTCGGCAAGCTGGTACAGGATGGGCCAGTCTTGGGCGGCATCGTCTTCCAAAGCCTCGTCCAGCAAACGGACACGGATGAGTCGGGGCGTGCGCCTGTCCTCCACGGGTCTGGGGTCATTCTCTTCCGGGATCGCGCTTCTCGTGCGCAAGTCTTTCAGCGCGGTCCAGAACGGCGGTTTGCTCTTGAGCACCTTGCTAACCAACTGCAGGGCCGGCTGCATGGCCGTCCAGAGCTCGGCGTTCCGGTGCACGTCGTACTCTTTGCATTGGCCGCCCATCTCGTAGACCAGCCGTGGCCAATCTCTTTCGGCGCCTTTGTACGCCGTGTCTTCCCATCGCTCTTTCGACACCAGTCTAGATTGTCACGTCAGCATCTCAGCGTCCTACCCTCTCGGCTTGGGAAGTTGGTACTCACTCGTGCAGCGGTTCATGGGTCAAGGAGTACCGGCCACTGCTGGACATATCGTGAACCCCGTGCCTGATGAGCTCGTCGGTAGTAAAATCGCCCATGACTAGTCTTTGGTAGTCCTCGTCCTCCAATATGTCTGATATCATGGAGTTGTAAGGCTCCACGTTGAATCCTGCAGGCAGGTGGTTCCTGACGGAGAGAGCAAAAACCCCATCACTCCTGACAGTGCCTTGAATAAGGTCCTCATGGCCGGGGACGTTGCTTCTTCTCCTGGCTTCGTCAAGGAGCTCTGGTGCGACGCCTTCGCCCCGGTATGTGGTGGTGCCCAGCTGCATCCGAGCCCGCGTCTCCTGCAGTAGCATGGTCCGGCCAGTGTTTTCCAGGGTTCTGAGGTAAGAGTCATTAATCCCCATGTTGTAGCCCCTCGAGTCGCTGTACGGCGGGCTCATTCTGCTTCGCCCATCCTGGCGGCCGGGAAAGATACCCCATCGCATCGCGTGGGGCGTGGGATTGCAGACGGCGTCATCAGCCCGCAGCGCAGGCCTCAATCTCGTGAGCAGGTTCCAGGGTGGCAACCGCTCATATTTCTGGGGTTGTTTCCCGTAGACTGGCCTCAAGTCTGAAGGAAATTCGCGATCGGACCACGCCGGGACATACAGTAGATAGTCCCATGATCCGCCGGCTTGGCCGGGTGGTAGGTTCCGAGGAGGGGCCGGTCCTGGATGGCCGATGAACTGGCTTTCAACGTCCGAGTCTCCATCATCGAAGGAATCCGAGCCGCACGGCGGCCCATGGAAGATATTTTTGTTCTGAGGGTACTTGAGTTCGCCCTCGATCAGGGATCTGATATACGGCTCCCAGTTCCAGCCCCCGCTGATTTCCGGCATTGCCTTGTTATTCTCTACATAACGATCATAGTGCCAGTCAAGGTATTCGGCCGCATGTCGCGGAGAGGGGGGCTGGGAAGTACCGTGAGGACCAGAAGAGTCGTTGGAACTGGAAGAGGAAGAGGCAGACATTTTTCTGGATCTAGGAGCAGTCTGAACTCGGGTCGATATGAAGTGTGGTTCGTGTACGGGTACTTAGGTTCGTATGCTTGCAAGCTTGCTGTCGCCGTCTTCACCCGCACCCCGAGGCATCCTGATATAGCATGGCGAGACAACTGTACTTAGCAAAATCCATACCGGCACGCTGTCGGTTGTCAAAGCATAATGGGCTTTGCGATCTCGCCTTGAGCTGACCAGAAAGCAGGGGGTGACGGGGCAGGCCAGGCATGGGCCCAATTGCCACACAATAAAGACCCATTGTCAGATTCAAAGGCCCTAAGGCCGTAGCACGCCAGAGAACACACGAAAGCAGGCATGAATGCATCGATAAGCGGCCTCTATAACCCAAAGTGCCACGGGAGGTAGCAGCATGGTGGGAAAGGTACGAAGTTCGAGACCCGGTTGAGGTTGGCGACCTGTGTAGGTAATTGTTCCGCCTGAGCACCGGCCGGGGCTCTGCTTGGCCTTGGCCTGCCTCGCGATAAGCGAATGATTGCGAGCCGTTCCGATCGAGCACCATATCCGGTCGGACGGGGCCCCGCGCCGGCGCTTTTGTCGAGGGAAAGCCCCTTCATAATCCGGGGGTGGGTCGGCCTGCCTTTGTTGTCACGATCCGTGGAACTGATGAATGCATAGGGGGCCATGCCGCTGATCCGCAGTGGAAATTCAGACGTGGCGGTGCCGACGCACTGCGTCGGCGTCAGCGCCGGAAGCCACCTGGAGTTGCGGTGACCGCAAGCTAAGAGCCAAGCACCTGTACATATAGCTGGCCATCACTTGGTGTGCCGCCGTGCCCTAGGTACAGGATACCCATCCATCTGCTCGCCGGAGCAAGGTCGCTGAGGCGTCGGCCGTATCCCCATGTATCGGGTACATAATGCACGAATATATAGACTTTGGGTCCCGTTGACAACCAGACGAGGCCAGACAAGAGGTACTTGTAGAGTCGTTACCCAGGTAGGCAGGTACTCAACCTGCGAGTTGGAACAAATGACCATTCCGACGGCCAGAGTTTGTCATCCTCTGTATGCTCGGAAACGCCGCAGTAACAGAGTAAGGCCGACTACCCAAGCCGGCTAGAATGTCTTGGGGAGGTGTCGAGCGTCAGACCCCTCCCCCCCGGCCCCCCCAAATGGATCTGACTTTCTTTCCACCCGGCGGCTGCAGTGCTAGTTTCGACGCCTCTGGTCCGGCATGTGGACCAGGCGACTAGACCAGAGTATCCCTGGACACTGGAGGTATATTGGCCAGCCCCCAGGAGGGTTCGCGAGAGCGGTCTGGCCTCTATTGCGGTCGAACCAGCGGCATGTTGTGTTCTCGCCTCCGAAGCCCGGCACTGGTGACCGACTTGTGTCCTTTCCGAAGAGTTTGTGTACTATATGGCCGGGGGAGGCCTTGCGTAAGCATCCCGTAGGACTACCCTTACTACGTGCCGCTTCGAGCGCTTTCCAAGTCTTCCCCGTCTTGCGCGTCTATCCTGGTGGCAATGCACGATGCATCTCTGCTGTGCGGTGGAGCGGCGGAGCGGACTTTTTTTGTTGACCTGCCTCGCCTGCATAGCCCCGGAACGGTCGCCTCCCCGTAGGCCTATGGACCCCCGGATCTGCCTGACAGCTTGCCAGCCCCGTCACGACAGAAGCTTGATGCCGAGTTTGTTTGGAAGCGGCTGTAGTCACCAAAGATACCCCGATGTCGAGAATCGCCCGCGGTGGCCATCATTCGGTATCCTGTCCCAGCTGAATAGGTGCTCAACTTTCACATGGGACAGCCTAGGCGAGAGGTTTTATGGGACGAGTATTCGTAGTGTGGTATGAGTACATGGCCTAGTACGTCAGTACGCACGGTCGCAGCAACTTGCCTGCGCAAGGTCGTTGCCGCCCCGGCCAAATGGGAACGGGCACACATCATCAGCCGTGAATGCGGAGGATAAGTTCCCGACAGCATGGATGGTGATACTGAAGACGGCTGCGGCCAGCACCTTCCGCCACGGCCGCGGCGTGGCAACACGGGCTGTGGATCACGATGCCCCCGCGACCAAGTACGTATGGAGCAGTAGCCCTGGGAGCCTGGGCGAGTCTGGGATTCAAGTCCCTGATGTCCCGACTGTAACCAGCGCCCATGTGCATGAACGGCTGGCTCACCGCTTTCGAAAGTCGCCTTTTGCCCTTCGGAATGGATGGCAAATTCAGCAGCAGTGCCCACTGGCGATAAGAAAAACGATAAGCACGAGTCGGTACCACCAATCATGGAGCAGCGGCGGGTCTTGCTTTAGGCCGGGACAGCGTAATTTTTAGGCCGGAACTGGAGGACGTGGTGATGGATGTGGTGGTGGGATGTCCCCCTGCAGTGCCAGCCTGCGTGGGCTCCCATTCGGGGCCTCCACTGGGTGACGACCGGGTCCCAGGGCGAGCGCTGAGGCAGCAATGGAACCTGCAACCGCCCCCCCTCCCTCACTAGCCCCTGCCCCTCCTTCCCAGACGGCCCAAGACATCCCACCAAAAAATCTGTGTCCACCCCCCGGTTGCCCCTCGCCTCCTCGCTGAGCAGGAAAAAAAAAAAAAGACCGGCGAAAAAATTGTTATTTCTGGGCCAACCAAGGCTAGCACACCACCACCGTGCCGTCGACTTTGCGATAAAAAGGTCCGTCTGTCCTTTTCCCCGTCTCACCGTCTGGCTCCTCCCTCCTCCTTCCTCCCTCCCTCACCCTATTTCCTTTCCTCCTCTCTTTTCTGAAAGGAACCTGAGCTCTCCACTCAGTCTTTCTTTCTTCACACCCGGCCGCTATAGAACAGGTTCTGATTCTCCGTCAGCAATCTGTGGGCTCGTCTCTCTTATCACGGATAGACGATTAACCTGGGTGCGGTAAACGTCCGGCGCGTTTCTCTTCCCAGACCGATCGAGTCGACTCGACACCTTTTTCCCACCTCTACACCACACGTCTCCCGACGAACACCACCAAGATGTCCGCCAAGGAGAACGCTCAGTCCCTCAAGGTGCTGGACGAGCTGATGTCCAAGCTCACCGTGAGCAAGGACGCTGCTGAGACCAAGGAGGCCACCACTGCCCTGGCTTCCTTCATCAACGGCCGCATCGAGGACCAGGATGCCCCCGAGAAGTAAGTTGTGAACTTTGCGAGCCATCTTTTTCCATTCCCGCTTCGTCTTTGGGCCTCTGGCCCGCACGCCACGTCGCATACCTGTGCCCTGGACAGACTGTCGCCTCGATCAACCCATGGTTCGTCCATTTCGCCAATCCTGCCAGCCGCGACCGGCTGCCTCGCAGAGGGGCGCTAGTCACCAAAAACGGCTGGCTTGGAATGCAATATTTGCTGGCCTGTCGATCAATCGGGTGCAGGCAGCGGGTACCCCGCCATACCCCTCGCAGAAGAACAGTTCGGCTTGGCATTCAGGGTCTGCGGCTGCGACCGCATGGCATTCGTCTTTGACATTTGCTTATGCCTGCTTCAACTTGACCCGTGTTGCTAACGCGTCACCCCCCACAGGACCGTTGAGACCCTGAAGAAGAACCTGGCCAACAAGAAGGATGCCGCCCTCCGCGAGAAGTCCGCCCAGGCCATTCAGGACATTGCCCAGCACGCCGAGGTTGGCGCCAACGTTGAGCCTTACCTCGTCGTTCTCCTGCCCTCCGTTCTGGCCGCTATTGGCGACAAGATCACCGGCGTGAAGAACGCCGCCATTGCCGCCACCCTGGCCATCATGGAGGCCATCAGCCCCAACGCCGTCAAGGCCGTCCTTGAGCCTATCGTCAAGTCCATCCTCGAGTCCCAGAAGTGGCCCGAGAAGATGACTGCTCTCGACTGCATCGACACCCTTGTCCGCGTCGCTCCTGCCCAGCTGGCCTACCGCGTCCCCGACCTCATCCCTGTTGTCTCCGAGTCCATGTGGGACACCAAGAAGGAGGTCAAGGAGCACGCCTACAAGACCATGGAGAAGATCTGCGAGTTGATTGTCAACCGTGATATTGAGCGCTTCATTCCTGAGCTCATCAAGTGTATCGCCAAGCCCGAGAACGTTCCCGAGACCGTTCACTTGCTCGGTGCCACCACCTTCGTCACCGAGGTCCGTGAGCCCACGCTCGCCCTCATGGTTCCCCTCCTTGACCGTGGTCTGGGTGAGCGTGAGACCGCCATCAAGCGTAAGGCGGCTGTCATTGTCGACAACATGTGCAAGCTCGTCGACGACCCCACCATTGTCGCTCCTTTCCTGCCCAAGATGATGCCCCGTCTGGAGAAGAACTACGAGAACTTGGCCGACCCCGAGGCTCGTGAGAAGACCAAGCAGGCCCTTGACACCCTTAACCGTGTCGGTGCTGTCAAGGACGGCAAGATCCCCGAGGTCAGCCACGCTGGCGACATCCCTGTCGTCCTTGGCCACCTCAAGGCCGCTATTGGCGACAAGCACAAGGCCACCGTCGAGAAGCTGGGCCCCGTCATGGAGTACATTGCTGCCATTGCCGGTCAGCTGATTGACGAGAAGGAGACCGACTCGTCCCCCTGGGCTGCTGCGCTCAAGCCTTTCGTCACCGTCATTGTCGGTGAGGCCGATGCCGAGGCCGTCGTCGACACCCTCCGCAAGCGTGCCACCCCCGGCATGGCTGAGGGCGGCGAGGTGGAGGCCGATGCTGATGACGATGGTGAGGATCTTTGCGACTGCACCTTCTCGCTTGCCTACGGTGCCAAGATCCTGCTCAACCAGACCCACCTGCGTCTCAAGCGTGGCCGCCGCTACGGTCTGTGTGGTCCCAACGGTTCCGGCAAGTCTACTCTCATGCGCGCCATCAACAACGAGCAGGTTGAGGGCTTCCCCAAGCAGAGCGAGGTCAAGACTGTCTTCGTCGAGCACGATCTCGACTCTGAGGATACTGAGATGACCACCATTGGCTGGACCATGAAGAAGCTGGCTGAGGCCAAGGTCGACGCCGACGAGGCCAAGGTCCGCAAGCAGCTGGACGAGTTCGGCTTCAACGAGGCCATGGTCAACGGCGAGATTTCCGCCCTGTCCGGTGGTTGGAAGATGAAGCTTGCCCTGTGCCGTGCCGTCTTCAACGAGCCCGATATCCTGCTGCTCGACGAGCCTACCAACCACTTGGATGTGAAGAACGTCAAGTGGCTCGAGGACTACCTGAAGAACTCGCCTTGCACTTCCATCATCGTGTCCCACGACAGCGGCTTCCTCGACAATGTCACCCAGTACATCATCCACTACGAGCGCTTCAAGCTCAAGCGCTACAGGGGTAACCTGAAGGCTTTCGTCGACCAGAACCCCCACGCCAAGTCCTACTACGAGCTTGGCGAATCCGAGATGGAGTTCCAGTTCCCCGAGCCCGGTTTCCTGGAGGGTGTCAAGACCAAGGCCAAGGCCATCCTGCGTGCCACCAAGATGAGCTTCCAGTACCCCGGAACCACCAAGCCCCAGATTGCGGACATCACCTTCCAGTGCTCTCTGTCGTCCCGTATTGCCGTCATTGGCCCCAACGGTGCCGGCAAGTCGACCCTCATCAACGTTCTCACCGGTGAGCTCATCCCCACTGCTGGTGAGATCTACCAGCACGAGAACATCCGTATTGCGTACATCAAGCAGCACGCTTTCGCCCACATCGATAACCACCTGGACAAGACCCCCTCGGAGTACATCCAGTGGCGTTTCCAGACTGGTGAGGATCGTGAGACCATGGACCGTGCCAACAAGATCATCACCGAGGATGACGAGGCTGCCATGAACAAGATCTTCAAGGTTGAGGGCACTCAGCGTCGCGTCATCGGCATCCACAGCCGCAGGAAGTTCAAGAACAGCTACGAGTACGAGTGCTCGTTCGCCCTGGGCGAGAACATTGGCATGAAGCAGGAGCGCTGGGTTCCCATGATGACTGCCGACAACGCCTGGTTGCCCCGTAGCGAGCTGCTGGCCTCTCACCAGAAGATGGTTGCCGATGTCGATATGAAGGAGGCCCTGGCCTCGGGTCAGTTCCGCCCCCTGGTCCGCAAGGAGATCGAGAACCACTGCGCCAACTTTGGCCTCGATGCCGAGCTGGTCTCTCACTCGCGCATGCGCGGTCTGTCCGGTGGTCAGCGTGTCAAGGTCGTCCTGTCGGCTTGCTCGTGGCAGCGACCTCACTTGATCGTTCTTGACGAGCCCACCAACTACCTCGACCGTGACTCCCTCGGTGCCCTGTCCAAGGCCCTGAAGAAGTTCGAGGGTGGTGTCATCATCATTACCCACTCCGCCGAGTTCACCAAGGACTTGACTGAGGAGGTGTGGGCCGTCATGGACGGCAAGATGACTCCTTCCGGCCACAACTGGGTTGCCGGCCAGGGCTCCGGTCCCCGTCTGGACAAGAAGGACAACGACGAGGAGGAGAAGTTCGACGCCATGGGCAACAAGATTGTCACCAAGGCGAAGAAGGCCAAGCTGACCAGCTCCGAGGCGCGCAAGAAGAAGAAGGAGCGTATGGCTCGCCGCAAGCGTGGTGAGGAGGTCTTCTCCGACGAGGACGACGAGTAAGCTTTATGTTTACGAGTTTCCCGCTTGCTTACGACCCCTCACGCATGATAATACCTTCTATGAACATGGAGTCACGTCGTTCCCTTTTTGTTTTTTTTCCCACGTTGAGCAGAAAAGTTCGGGTTGCATGGTTTAGGCATTTTTGTTTTTCCAGCGTCGTAGGTTGGAGTAACAACCGAGGATGGCGCCCCCGACGGCTGCCAGAGTCAAGGAGGACGTGTCTGGACTGGAGACCCAGGCACTGCCTACGAAGAAATCTGGCTGCGAGGATACCAATAGATAGACGTGCAGGTCCGTTAATAGACTGTTAAGACAAATGGCATCGCTTTCCTTCGCCCGTGACCAAGGATCAGGGTAGTAGAGAGTCAAGTCTCTCCCCCCACCCCTCCTTTGACAACAACCGAAACTGGTCTTGCGTACAAGGTTAGGTTAACCGCGAAGGCTCCAAGACCCCACACAGGATGTATGGACAGTGAATTAAATCAGTGCTATGCTCAGAAAAGTGGTATCAGTGACGCTCCTGGGGAGCAAGCAGCTGTAGGTTAGCATTGGAATCCGGTATTCGTAAGGGCGCGGACACGTGTAACTTGCCGTGGGAGGTTTCGGGTTTGATGTTAGGCGCGAGTCCCCGTGGCGGTGCTTTCGAATCCTTCCCAGTGAAGGCGGTAGAGGGCGAGACCCATGTTGCCAGGCTGCTTCGTATGCTGGGAGCGCAGTGGCCTTCGCATGAAAGACAGTGATGGGGGGTTGGCTCGATGGCGAGGTGTCCGCTGACGCCGTGCCCCCGGGTCGGGTGGAGACTCCAAGAAGGACCCGGTGGTCCCGGCAGGGCGGGCGCTACTAATCGAGACATATAACGACGAGGACAGGGCCGCCGACGCTATCCGGCCCGGAGGCACGGGGTCCGCCATCGCATGCCGTTAGTTGGTTGGCGTTGACTCCTGTCTTGTCCATTCGGTGGCCGAGCTAAGCCTGTTCCAGCACGGGGCCCAGGCCCCCAACGTCCCGATCCGGCGAACAGGCTTTACGAGTGAGTGTAGGTGAAGGGGAAGGGGAAGGTGGAGCTGGCAAAGAGAACAAGGTGAACAGTCGGGTGGTGTCGCGGGCCTGGCACCCCTCGTCCCACTGCCGCAGGGAAGAAACCTTGGCGACCCCGGTTGGCCGACCCGGGTCTCTGCCGAACGGGAAATGCACGGTCGCAGACTGAAGAGACGAAGACTGGACGACGGGAATATCCGGCAGGTAATCAAACTTTAGTTGAGTGCGGCCACGGGGCCGAGGGAGGAGGCCGGGGACTTTGCAAAGGGGGGTTTTCGGATGGCTCCCCATAGTCCGAACCCACCGTGGCTACGCGGGTTCACGATGTGAACGGGTTACTCGGCCGTAGCAGAGGTCCCGAAGGTAGCCTTAGAGCCATATCGGGACATTGGTCGAAGGCGGCAGGTTGCTGAGGTGCTGACGTCTGAAAGAGGCGGCATGCACCAGGGCCGCCGGGCCTGGGGGCCTATTTGCCAGGCTGGGCCTCTCTGTTGCTTTCCCCAGCATCGAGCTGACACGCGAGAACTGCCGGGTTGGGTCTCCACGGCGCCCCCGACCTTCGCGCTCCAGACCCGCCCACGATGGGTTGGTTACAAGGGCATCCGGGTCGGCGAGCCACGGCGCGACCCGTTTCGGTGCCCAGGGGGTTCTGGCACTGAAACTGTCGTCTCAAACTGTGGGTTGATCTTGGTTCAGTACTTTTGTATATATAGGGCCATGGCCTTCATCCCCTCGCCATGGGCTATACCTATCGCCCCATCTCGTCGCCTGTGTCGTCGTCCCTTGTCCGCACCCATTCTCTCTACGCGCTGAAGCAATTGTGCCACGGTACCGGTACCGCCGACCACTCCCCCTTCCAGCCCGGCCACTCCTTGAGCCCATTTCACCGGCAACATGGCCCCCAAGTCCCTGCTCCTTGCCGGCCTTGCCGGCCTCGCGGCCGCGCAGCAGTGCAAGCTGCAGTTTGACGGCCGCATCCCGTCGGCCATGACGCTGGCCGACTTTGACAAGGCCAACGGCATTTTCAACCCGTCCTACGTGTTCGGCAAGGGTACGTCATGATGGTTACGGGGGCCGAGGAGGGGCCGAGTGGCTAACAGGCGCGTCGGGCAGGACTCAAGCTCAGCGAGATCCTGGAGCTGCCGGACGTCGGCGGCTCGCTGTTCGACAAGAACACCAAGCCGGTGGGCGTGACCATCAACGACAAGTCCATCTTCGCGCCCAGCGCGAGCAACGTGCAGACGGGGTTCCGGCGCATCGAGCTGCTGCCCGCCAGCAACAGCGGGAAGGACCCGTCGACGACAGGCGTCAAGACGCTGCACTTCAGCGTCATGAAGGACCCGGCGCGCCCGCTCAACCTCACGCACGAGTACCAGCTCGTCTTCCTCGAGAGCGACGACTTCTCCACCAACCAGGTCGTCGTGAAGACGGGCAGCATCCTCGGCCAGAACACGGCCAACCCCGACACCCTGCAGGTCTTCGGCAACGTCAACTCCCAGCCCGTCCAGACGCTCTTCGCCACCCCCTTCACCCCCGGCACCTTCCACAACTTCGCCCTGACCCTGGATTTTGACAAGAAGTGAGTGGTGGCCGTGAGCGGTGGTGCCGACGCGTTGCTGACCTCCCCCCCCCCCATTTAGCACGACCCAGGTCTTCTACTCGACGGGCAAGAACCCGCTCAAGGCCCAGACCAAGGCTCTGCCCAACAACGTGGCCGGGCAGGGACAGCACCACTTCGGCATGCTCAAGAAGGGCCTCGCCTCCAGTGGCGATATCACCAAGACGGGCATCCACGAGTCGGGCATCAACGAGGGACTCATCTACGGCGGCATTTTCGACGAGGACAGCTCTAGTGGCTGCATCAGCCTTCGCTAAGAGGGGATGGCACCTGGCGCGCCCCCGGTTGCCGATCGTCGGGGCATGCGAGATGGATAGACGGTACACCCCACAGGGGCATTCGATACGGGGTGCCGGGTGCTGCTCGGGGATTGACCCTAGAGAAGCACTTAGCCTGCAACAGGCTTACTTTGCTATCTTACAACGGCCTGACGGGCACCTGCTTGTGTGGTGCGAGCGGGCCCAACGGCAAGCAACCCTAGCCGGAGGGCAGCTTGACTTGCAAGGCTCTAGTTAGTTAACTAAAACTTCCTTGGGCCGATGGGTGCCCCGACGACCACCCCCATAGAATTGGGGATGACGCTTTCGGGTAGCAAGCATCCTACCAACCATGCATGCATGCCCCGACGCTATGCGACGGGCTGTCGAATTCCACCACGTGATCCCATCCACACTGCTACAACTATCGGCACCGCTGGCGGTTGCCCGTCGGCGGAAGCGGTCTCCTACTTGGGTAACTTACGTGGGATGGTTTCGCGGGCCTGGGCACGCCCTGAAGGAGTCGATGCCGATGCAGGGCTCCGTCGGGTGCCTAGGAGGTGCTGGGGCCCGCATCCCGATTCCCGACCCTCGGGCAAAGAAGCGGTAGCACCAAAGACGCACCTCTGCCCGCCTCCATCGCCAATACCGGTCCTCATGCCGGCCTGCCCTGATCAACCACCTGGGCAGCCACCTGAGTATATGCTCCGTGGATTCCCCATCCGGCCCGCATTCTGACATGCTTGCAGGGGACCTCGCTTGGAGCAAAGCCACCCGGGAAACCCCCCACCGGCCGATCAATAAGCCGTCCGGCCCGGGCATCGCTGTTACATGTGAATGCATCGCAAGGCGGGCCCGTCTCCCACCTTCTTATCTAATACAAAATAAGGAGCATCGCTTTCATCAAACGACACAACCAAGAAAAGCATCTTGGCGCAGCGGAAGCGCGCCGGGCTCATAACCCGGAGGTCCTTGGATCGAAACCAAGAGATGCTAGTTTGTGTTCAACTTTTTGCCCTTCCTCGATAAGAGATTCCACGAGCTGCACTATGAAGTTGGCAACCGAGTTCTGGTAGGGCGTACAAGAAAGATTCCTTTGTTTTATTTTTGGCCTCTTGATTCCCACTATGGTTGCTGCCCCCTGTATTTGTGCTAGAACAGTTGTCTCCCTGAGCCTCCTGCTTGGCCACGCACTATAGTTTCTCGGCAGCTGTCCCGGTGGAAGAAACGGAGGGTCTTGATGGGCCAAGTGGTTCCATTCCGATGCGAAAACTATAGGTGAAGAGGAAAAGAAGAGGTGCAGACCTGTAGTCTCTGCCTCTCAGTAGTCAATACAGGTGTTTCCTCTAGGCAGCGTTGGACTTCTTTGGTTCCCTAGCTGACTCATCCATCTAGAGGTCCGGTCCAAGTTACCCCCCGTACCTTGCAGCCTAGCTAGCGGTGCTTGCCGTGACAGCAGCCGGCTTCAATTTCTCCCCTGTCAAGTCCTCGCTGAGCTTCCACAGCTTGTCAGCCAGTGCGGGGTCGGTGGCATAGCCCTGGGCTTGGGCGAACTGGCAGGCGGCAAGCCAGATATTTCCGGGGTCCTGGTCCAGGGCCGGGTCGAAGCCGGCCACGATGGAGGTCGAGGACCCATCGTCGATGGTGCCCCAGTACTTGGCCACCTGGCGGATGGCCGCCTTGAACGCGTCGTTCTGGTCGCGCGAGATGTTGGTCTCGACACTGCCGGGGTGGAGGGCATACGAGGCGATGCCCTGGGCCCGGAGCCGGCTGTTGAGGGCCACGCTGAAGAGGATGTTGGCCGTCTTGCACTGGCCGTAGGCCAGCATGGGCACGTAGCCGTCGTGGGCTTCGGCGAGGCCCGGCAGCATCGGCCGCGGCTGCTCCTCGGCCGGGACCTCCCGGCCCTCGAGGTTGTAGTCGTGGAAGCGCACGGGCGACAGGCCATGGCCCCAGCTGGAGACGTTGACGACGCGCGTGGCGCCGGCGGCCGCGGCGTTGCGGGCGGCCGCCTCGAGCAGGGGCAGCAGGCACAGCGTGAAGAGGAAGTGGCCGAGGTAGTTGGCGCCGAACTGCAGCTCGAGCCCCTCGGCCGTCAGCTTGCGCGTCTGCGGCGTGGTGGCGGCGTTGTTGATGAGCACGTCCACGGCCGGGACGCGGCGGGCGATCTCGGCCGCCGCCTGCCGCACCGACGCCTGCGACGCCAGGTCGAGCACCACCGACTGGATGGACACGCCGGGGTACTCGCCGCGCAGCCGGGCCGCGACGGCCTCCATGTTGGCCACGGTGCGCGATGCGAAGATGAGCTGGGCCGGCTTCTGGGACGCGATGGCCCGCGCCGTGCCCTCGCCGATGCCGTTGGGCCCGACGCCGGTGATGACCACTGGCAAGGCGCAGCTTCAGTCAACGTGTCCCCTTCTCCTCGGCCGCGGGGGCGGGGGCGGGGCTCTTACCGTTCCGGCCCCGGATGCGGTCCGCAAAGGCCCCGGCCGCCTCCATGGCCGATGTCTTCTCCCCCCAGCTCGGATTCGACGTCATGGTGATGGGCAGAGGTGGAAGTTGCGGGGGTTCGGTTGCTATCCTGCCACGCTCGTGCTGGTCTCCAAGCTGGACCTTTTAAAGGCTGGACCCACGATCCAAGGAGGAGTCGCACCCTGGTATAATCTGGAAAGATTTACAAGCGGATTAACATGCATGCGCTCCCATTGGTCTCCCACACGACATGCATGCCTCCGCCTCGATAGACGCCATAAGCGATATGCTCTCTCTTACCTCCTCGCTTTCGCTTTCGGAGGGAGGGCTCGATCGCTCTGACCGGCCCGGCTTCCCCCACCCTCGCGTCCGTCTTGAGGATTCGACCTCGGCAGAGGCGCTGATGGAGCCGGCGGTTGATTTATCGCCGAGGGGAGGGCCCTGCTATATTCCTACGCTGGCCCGTCGGGGAGGTGTCGTCTCGGCTGCCGGGGACTGTGGATCGCGCCGCCCGCCCCTCACAGGGCCACCTGCCGAGATATCGACGCCCGACCCCCCGGCTATGCAGGTTGACTTGCCAATCCCACAGCCAAGATTCCCCGGGTACCGAGCTCTGATCCGAGGCGCGCTGGATTCGGTGGCCTCGCGGCCGCCACGGAGTGCCACCGCCACGGCCATGGCGTCGAGAGGTACGAGCACTTCGCCGAACGCAGGCCGCTGGGTGACACCACCTCGTTCGGACCCAACGCGGGGCGTATCTTTGCGCGGTGGTCCGACGGCGTAAGCCGGCACCAGAAGAGGGGTGGCGGGTAAGCCGTGGATCGCCGTGGTCCAAGTTTCCCAAAGCGGCCAGTCTATTCCCTCGCATGGCATTTCCATTTTGATTGCACTGCTTGATCTATGTTCATGGTCGGACGAGTGGTCGCACGTCTCGTAAGGCCGGAGACGCTTCGACACGCACTAAACCCCCCAATATTGCGCGTCCTCGAGAACGCCCCCCTACGCGCGCTTCTCCCTGGTTTGCGGAGCATGGGGGCCAGGCGCGTCGACCATGGCTGCATCTGGTTGCGCGTCGGTTTCTTGGGCTTCCTGCTTCTTGGCCGCTTCCAGCGTCTTGAGCCGTCGCTGCTCCCGATACTTCGGTCCGTATTTCTGTACTACCCACAGGGTGGGGCTGGTGACGGTGAAGATCAGGGCGATCAGGGTAAAAGCCCAGCCCCGCCCCATGGCCTGGATCATCTTCTCGATCAGGGCGGTGGACACGGCCCCGAGCAGACAACGCGTGAGGTTGTTGGCCGCCGTCGCCGTCGCCGGCGCCTCGGGGTAAAGGTCCACCACCAGCGTGTTGATGACCTGGAAGCTTCCGGTGACACAGAGCCCGATGAAGAAGGACAGCGCCAGCGGGATCGCCACGTGAAGCTCGGCCTGCATCACCCAGCCGTAGGCAATGTACGCCCCCGCGCCGACCAAAAGAAGGGGCCAGACCACTTGAATACGGACGCGCTCGATGGGGAAGTCCTTCAGACTGTTCCCCCGCTTGCGATCGATTTTGATGCCCAGCTTCTTGGCCGTTCGGCGATAATTCCAGTCGATGATGAACCCTTGACTGATCGAGGCGATTGTACAGGCGACGCCGAATGGCAGGTAGCACAGGCCGAGCTGGATATCGTTGAAGTGGTAGATGGCCGAGAACTGGGTCGCGAGGGTCGACGAGAAGGTTTGGAAGCCGATGTAGACCATCGCGTTGTACAGCAGGACCATGGCCATGTCCTTGTGGCCGAGCACCCGCAGTGTGTTGAACGGGTTCGGCACCGGGATTCGCGTCTTGAGTCGGGGCCGCGACGGATCTGCCGGGCGCCGGCGAGCGCGCAGGTGGTCCGCCAGAGTCATGTTCCACCCCTGGGGCGGAATCGAGCCGTTGCCCACGATCTTGCGGCCCGTCTCCGGCACCGCCAGTATGTAGGGGACCAGGAACACGACGGACACGACGGTAAGGAACCAAAAGATAGACGGCCACCCGAGGTACTGCGTGAGGAGCCCGCCGATGACCGGCCCCAGGGCCGGACCGATGGTGATTCCCGCGCCCACGATGCCCATGTAGCGGCCCCTTTCGGAGCTGGGGGCAATATCAGCCACGACTGCGTACACCAGGGCCAGAGTCCCGCTGCTCCCGCCACTCTGCAGCATCCGCAGGACCAGCAGGGCGGCGTAGTCCCTTTGCAAAGCCAGCCCAATGTTGGCCCCGAGGTAAATGACCATGGCAATGATGAAGGCGGGTCGCCTACCGGCACCATCGCCCAAGTCCCCAAACACGGTCGGCGCCAAGCCTTGGAAGATCTGGTAAGTCGTCAAGGAAAGATTCACCTGGCCGATACTCACGCCCAAGTCCCTCGCTACGGCCGGCAGTGCTGGGAAGTATATGTTGGCGGTTGTCGGCGATATAAATGCCGAGAAACAGTTCATGGCGACGATCCACATCTTCATTTTGGGCGAGAACGCGCTGTAGGCAGGTCCGCTTGATACTCGGGAGACAACGGCCAAGTCTTGTGGCTGGTCATCCTGCTCCGGCGTCTCTTCCAGGTCGCTGTGGCTGTTGTATTGCCGAGGGTCTCGGCGCTCCGAGCCGGCCCGGCCGTCGAGAATCGGGCTGTGCCGGCCCGAAAGGCGCTCGTTCCCGCCAGGAGATGCCCTCCCGGCAGGCGGGGTTTCCGTCACTTGTGGTGAGTTCTGGGCCATCCTGAAAAGCGACCGAAGCAAGGTGGGAATGCTGTTAAAGGGGGAGGGAAAAGAGAGCGCTCCATGGCGGTAAGTCTTCAGTTCCCGGAAAACATAACGCCTTGTGGACCGGCATCGGACCGGTTGACCGAGCGGGCACTGCGTGTGTTATGTCCGGTCTACGGGGGTTGGACGGGGGCTGGGATTGCAAAATAGGCCCAGGCTAGAAGTAAAGGAGTCTTATTCCCGAAGTGCCCGTCAAGCCGTCTGGAAGACCCACCAATAGAGGCAAGCCATCCATTGCGTGGACAGCCCAAAACGCAAGCAGAGCGGCCAGGACAAGCGGAGCTGGTCTGGCTGATCCCTTGCCGCATCCGTGGAGTTTCTCTAGTCGGGGGGGAGATAAGGCAGGCAAGAGTCACTCGCTACCCTCGCCACCAATTGGAGAAGAGGGAGGGGGTTGTAAACAAGAGGTCTTCTCCTCTTTACCTGCCCAACCAAGCCACTGGGCGCGGCATGCCGAGCTTCTTACCAGCGAATGCAACGAATACGGTGGCTTCCCATAAGTCGCCGGGTTGTTATTCCCGAGAGCTGTGGTCCCAGGAGGCGACACGACTGGCTTACAACTTCCGTTATGTAATCCCACCTACGAGAAGCGAGTGCCGAATTCGGCATCATGATCTGCCAGCCGAGCTTAATAAGAGCCTCAGCAGGGATGTGGCGATGGGAGTTTCGGTGGTGTCAGGCGCCGCCTGTCGGAAGGCCAAGGTGACAACCAAGTTCAATCTGAAAAAAAAAAAGAAAAAAAGAAAAAAAAAAACCGAGGCGAACCCGTCGAGTTTGACCACAAAACGCGAACGCTTGGCAGTAGTTCTCCAACGAACGTGTTTCGGGGCTCTGCTTCATTTGTGAAAGGTTCCATACAGTCAGCCCGGCCCAGCTCCCGCGTGCAAGTTGCTGTACAGTATCCCGGGCGTGGGCGGATTGCCGCGAGTCAGCCACACGTGGCGTTCCACCTATCACGTCACACTCTAGAACCCGTCCGCCAGGACGCGCTACTTCATACTTGCCTATTGTGTATCGTGGCTTTCCCAGGCGACCGTACGACGAACCATCTACGTTGCAGAAAGTGCACACTTCACGCACGTGTACGCTGGGAAAAACCAACAACCTGGCCTTCGGGCGCTCCCTGCTCGCCTAGCCCGGCATATCATCTGGGCCGCAAACTATGAGCTGCGCGACCGACATGCCGACAAGCATACGACCACGATGACCGACCTTACACCCCTCTTCGACGGCCTCCTGGCCCAGCACCAAGCTCGCCCGACCCAACGCAGCTTCAGCGTGGATAACCTGGAGGAGTTCTTGAAGGAGGCCTACAAGATTCACCACGCCATCTCCTCGTTGCATCGCGACCTGCGCAACATCCGCCAGGCATACCTATCGACCGCCCCGCCGCGACGAGCCCTCATCCGCTCCGCCCGAAACGATGACCAGCCGCGCTCGCTCACCGATCGCGACCGCGAGGAGATCGATGCCAACTCCAATTCGATGCTGCGCCAGCTGAATGCCAAGGTCCGCGAGCTGTCCGATGCGGAACACGCCCGGCGGGAGATGGAAGCCGGCCTGATTGCCAAAAAGTTCTCCCGCGGGCTGGGGGCGCTCGGGTCCTGGGCTGCCGGTGGCAGCGTCATCAGCAAAACCTCGGAGCACAAGGAGGCCGAGGAGAAGGCCAAATTCGTCAGCGCGCACCGGGAAAGCGTGCTGCTGATGATCCAGGAGCGCCTGAAAGAATGTGTCAAAACGCGACAGGACATGGTAGAAGTGCGCATCAAGCGCGAAACCGAGAAGAGCCAGAGCGTGCTGGCGACGGCCCAAGGAGCCCAAGTCAGAAAACTCGGATTGGCACCAGAGCCCGTCAGCCCGGGTCGGGAGAAGAGGAAGCCGTCCCAGACATTGCCGCCTGAGGAACGGCCCTCGTACAACCCCGCAGAAGACCTATCGCCTGAGCAGGTCCAAATGTTCGAAAAGCAGAATCACGATATGCTGCGACACTACGAGAGCCGACTGGACCAAGTCAGGTAAGACGTCCGTCGGGTTTGGTAGGCTGGGCGCGGTCGGCTCTTGCTAATCTACTGCACCGACAGGACGGCGGAGAAGTCGCTAATCGAGATCTCGGAGCTGCAAACACAGCTGGTCGGAAACCTGGCCGCCCAATCGGCGCATATTGAACAGCTCGTGACCGACTCATTCAACACGACCGAAAACGTGGGCAGGGGCAAAAAGGAGCTTGCGAAGGCGACGCAACGGCCCAGCCCCGCCAAGTATACCTTCTATGCGACCTGTGGCCTCTGCACGTTTCTCGTCGTTTGGGACTTGCTCATCTGAGGCCGCACGGGACAGTGCATGTAACTCGGGTCTATTCGTAGATGGGGCCGGTGTTGTTCGCGATTGTCAGGCAGCGTATCCCTTTAGGATGAGAAACAGATATGTGGGCATGTGAAATGCGCCCCCATCTTCCATGGCTATTTCTGGACTGGGTCCCGCCGTTTTGACGTCGCAGCGTGGCAGCTCGGGTAGCAGGACCGTCACATGTGCGCCGAGCCAACAGAGCATAGTGGCTGACTGACCCGTACCGCTCGGCTCTTGGGCTGTTGACATGCATGCCAGCCGGGCGCTCGTCCAGCCCAGGCCATTTGGGTTTTGTGCTGGCCGGCTTTGATACGTAAATGCTGCGAGCTTTGCAAGGTGGGAACGCCCGCTCCGCATGACACGCGATCGTTAACGGGGGGCTGTTTATTGGAGGACGGGGACTGCAAGCCAGGGCGGCACCAAATGGCCTCTCTCAAACAGTGATCTTCACACATGATATGGCTTCCGCTTACAGCGTAAAGCAAGAGGTCGCCATCATGCGCAATAGCCGAAAGCAGCCTCTGCCACCTACCAGGACGGCCCAGGCTCCTCGGACGGTGCCGTGGCGTCTGAACCCATGCGCACCACATACCTCGGCTTAGCCAGGCGAGAGAGCTGGTGAGATCATAGGCGGTGCCCCCCCCCCGGAACCCACATGACAGACAAGACGCCTGCCCGTCGTCCGGCTGATGAGGGTTGAGCCGGCCAAGGTCCCACCGTTCCAACGGCCCTGCGGCAGGGTCTGGTGGTATATTAAAGTCTGGTGGTTGTCTGTGTCGAGCCGCCGGGCAGGCCTGAAGTTATCTCTTCTCTCCCCTCCCAGTCCATCCACCCTGGCGCAACACCGGGTAGAAGGCCGACACGAACCCAACAACCTACCTGGGTATCCACGCACTACGCCCGCGAAGCCCATTGACCCACACGTAAGGCCACGACGCCCTCGTCACCTCCCGGCACTCTGTGGTAGGTAATGTTTACCCTATAATTCACGGATTCCGCGGGCATGGAGAAGAGAGTCATGCCACCCTGTCGTTGTGCGGGCGCCTGACCCTGCTTTCAGGTTGCCACCCGCTCGACCGACCCCCTTTGCCCAGTCGGCGGCTGTTCTCCTAGGCCCCCCCCCCCCGGGCGTCGTATCATCCCCAAGCTGCCCCCCCGGGGCCCCCCCACACGAGCAACCCCATCCCCTAAAGCAAGGCGCTGCTGGTGCGTTTCCACCTGGACCAGCTCGCCTGCATAGGTACACCCGCCCCGCAAACCTGTGCCTCGCCCAACCGAAACGAGCGTCATCCCACCTGTTCCCACAGCGGAATCCGCCTCAACTCCCCCACCACTACCCGCGCCAAACAGCGTCAGCGTAGGTGTGAGAAGTGACTGGTCCGAGACGCCGCCTGCTACAAACACAGGTACCGTGCCTCTCATCAGTGCCCTCCTACCATCGGTCGCCCGTCGGATCCCAGAGCAGACCAACGCTCTCCATAAATAGCACGATGCCCGGCAGCAAACCCTTCGATCCCTCATACCACGCCAATTCTGTCCGCAGAGTCCAGAGCATCGCCAAGCAAATGTCGCCCCCAGCCACCACCAGCTTTCCCGCCGAGGTCGTCCCTCAGGCCCCCGAGGATGCCCTCTTCGGTTTGATGCGCGCTTACCGTGCCGATGAGAGCCCCGACAAGGTCGATCTGGTGAGTCGGACGCCCGGAGCGGGGGGGTCGCCGACAGCTGTCGTTACCACCAAACCCCGCTGCCTCTCCGGCTGCTCGTCGGGCCCTTGCTGACTCGCTTTCAGGGCATCGGCGCATACCGCGACGACAATGCGAAGCCCTGGGTATTACCCGTGGTCAAGAAGGTGCGTGTTGTGCTTTGCCCTGCTCCTGTGATTCCACTGCGTCATGCGCCATCTTCCCCCCCCCCCCTTCCGCCTAGCGCACTCGTCCCAACGCACGAGGCTAACCGCATCGTTTGCGCCACCAGGCCGACGAGGTGCTTCGGAACGACCCCGAGCTCAACCACGAATACGCTCCCATTGCCGGCATCCAGCCCTTCACCAGCAAGGCGGCCGAGCTGATTCTGGGCGGCGCCGGCTCACCCGCCATCCAGGAGAAGCGTGTCACATCGGTGCAAACCATCTCGGGAACCGGCGCGGTTCACCTGGGCGCCCTCTTCCTGTCGCGCTTCTACACGGGCACCAAGAAGGTGTACCTCTCCAACCCGACCTGGGCCAACCACAACCAGATCTTCTCCAACGTCAACGTACCCGTCACCAACTACCCGTACTTTTCCAAGCAGACCAAAGGCCTCGACTTCGAGGGCATGAAGTCGGCAATCCTCGGTGCCCCCGACCGGTCCGTCATTCTGCTGCACGCTTGCGCGCACAACCCCACTGGCGTCGATCCCACCATGGACCAGTGGAAGGAGATTGCCGCCGCTATGCGCTCCAAGGGGCACTTCCCCTTCTTCGACTGCGCCTACCAGGGCTTTGCCACGGGCGACCTGATGAAGGACAATGCTGCCGTGCGCTACTTTGTCGAGCAAGGGTTCGAGCTGGTGGTGGCCCAGAGTTTTGCCAAGAACTTTGGTCTCTACGGTGAGCGAGCCGGCTGCTTCCATTTCGTCACCGGTCCCGCGCCCGACGCCCAGGAGACCATTGCCCGAATCGCTTCCCAGCTGGCCATCCTGCAGCGATCCGAGATCTCCAACCCCCCGCTGTACGGCGCTCGTATCGCCAGCACAGTCATGAACGATGCCACCCTGTTCGCAGAGTGGGAGGAGAACCTGCGCACCATGAGCGGTCGCATTATCAGTATGCGTAAGGCCCTGCGGTCCAAGCTCGAGGAGCTCGGCACGCCCGGCACCTGGAACCACATCACGGATCAGATTGGCATGTTCAGCTTTACTGGTCTCACCGAGGACCAAGTGATGAAGTTGCGCAATGACGCGCACATCTACATGACCAAAAACGGCCGCATCAGCATGGCCGGTCTGAACACGCGGAACGTCGAGTACGTGGCCAAGGCGATCGACAAGGCCGTCCGGGACAGCCAGTAGGCCATGCCGGCTGGATACATGGCGGGTGTGCGTGGCGAAGATGGGCTCAGCCCTACCTATACCTCTCTAGTTACAGCATTGCCTTGAGTTCGTACCGGGATTGGTCCGGGGGAAAAGTTCTGTAGGTTACGGGATCACGGCGTGGGAACCAGGACGATGAATACCATATCATTCCGGGGGCAAGCTCCCCTCCTGACCAGAAAGCGCTTACTCGCAATCGCCGTGCAGTGCATACGACAGCACCATCGCGGCTTCGGTGCATATACATGACTCTCTGTGCAGCAACCGACATGTATAGAAGGCCAGGTCAGGGGACATGAAGCGAGTGCCAAGATGCAGGCACGGGTAAAAAGAAACGTCAAAGTCCAGACAGGTCGATGGAAAGCTCGAGGGCCAGCTCGTGGCGAAAACCAATGAGAGTCCTCGGAGACGGTGCAGGTAAGCAGCTAGGCCTTCTAAAGTACGGATCCATGGGTAGAAGGTTGGGAGTGGACGTTGCCGTGACAGCTCTGAAGGGTGGAGCCGAGAGCCCGGCTCAATGGACGATGCATTTTTTTTTGCAGCACACGGCTCCGCAGGAACTTTCCGTGGTGCTACCCGCACCCCCATGAACATCCACCCATGTACACCATCCCGTCGCGGGCCCTCCCCCAGACATGGACAGGACTCGTGGAGATAGATACGGCCGTGTCTGCCTGGCCCCCAACTTGCCGCCCTGGCCCCCTCAGCTGCATACCTACATACCCGTCGTTGCCGGTGATTCCAAGGGCACTCGTCAGCTTACCTTGCCTCCCATGCGACCCAAGGACCCGGGGTCCATGCGGGGCATTTTGAATCCGTGGCTGCACCTGCTGGCAATCGTTGGATACATACCTCGCCTTCCATGAGAAGCCCATCGTCTGCGCCGGGCAGGAATACCATGCTGGGCTCCAAAAGTGCGCTTGCTCTGCCCTTCCGTCAGCAACCCAAAACATGACACGCAAGCTTCCGTGGAAACGCGAGAGCACCACCGCGCCGCGTCCAAGTCCTGCTCGGCGTACGCCTGGGGCCCGCAGGGCTGATGGGACGAGAAACAGCGAGACGGATGCCACGCCCGTGCCTCGGTTTGCTCGGAAATCCGCGGGTCGAGCGCCACGCAATCGTAGGTCGCACCTTGGGTTTCGTGATCGTGGGCCCTGACGAAGACGCAGGTCGCTTTGGATCGACCTCTCCCCCTCCCGAGCCACTACAAGAGAGGTATGCCAAACACTCGCGGGCGGTTGGATTTCGTGGGGCCGCTAACCAGAGCCGCGCAGGTTCATGGTCGAGGGCCTGGAGCACGATGATGGCTTCCGCATGGTTGAGGATGAGTTTCTGGCCGTGGCGCAGCACTTTACTGCCCACTTGCATGCGGCCGAGTACCAACGGCTCAAAGATGTGGCCGCCTCGCAAAACGCAGAAACCATCCGCCAGATCTCCCGGCCCGTCGTGGGTAGTAAGAGCGAGCTGCTTGAGAAGAAGCACGAGCGCACCGAGCGCCTGAGGAAACAAAAGGAGGCTAGGCAGCGACTTTTGTTGAACAAGGCCACGAAACGGGAATACTCGGACGAGAGCAGCGGCACTGACGATGCCAGCGACCTTTTCCTCCAAAATGCATCGCTGTACGGGCTCATGGCTAGCCCGCGGGAAAAGGCGCCCCGGCTGGACAGCATGCCCGGCATATCGTTCGGGCCGCGCACTGCAACTGGATCCCGGACTGTTGGCACGAGCCGGAATGATGCACCGCTCGCCCTTTCGTTCGAAACGCGTCCCCCGGGAGGATCCGCGGCGCCGATACTCGACGTGGACGACGACAGCGATGACTTGGAAGCCCCAGGTCGTCATATTGGCTCCGGGACGCGACCCCCATTATTGGGGGAGACAGTCCGCCCGAGCAAGACCGACCCCGAGAAACATGCTGTGTCGCTTCCACCACCAATCACCCCCAGTGACACTACTTCGACCGTTGTGGCCCGTCAGGGGCATCCAGTTAAGACGGAAACGTTTTCCGCGTCCAGCAAAGCGGCTCCCGTGTGCCAGGCACACTCGCCCAAGGCAAGGTCGTTGGAAGCCCTCTCCAGCGATACGGCCGCGGCGTATAAACCCCTAATGGCGACCATCGAGCCGGCAGACCAGAACGACTCGGATTCGGATGATGACCCATTCAGCGGCATTAAAAAAAGGCTTGCCCAGCGGCTTGGTGGCAACCGCAAGAAACAACCCCCCCCGAGCGCGACGAAGCCTGCCGACTCCTCTCGGAACTATATGCCGGATTTCCTTTAGTTCCGCTCGGGGCGAAGCACGTACACATGGCAGGCCCGGGCCGACGCATCGGGCTTGCAACGGAAACCAGTGAACATCTCCGGACATGCGCCTCCTTGACATCCCTTCCAAGGCGGCGACCGCCAGCCAGGCCAAGGATGAACGGTGGACCATTGTGGACGCATTGGCTTATAACCCATGGTGCAGCACTCCATAGGGGAAACGAGCACTGGGCATGTGGGGGTTTCCTCGTTCCAGCTGAGCCGTCGTTGACGCGGGTACACGAAGAATCTGTCTGCCATACGCAACCCATGCAATGCGATTCGACGCCATTTCCGAGCTGCTAGGTGCGCCAAAGCCTGGTTTTCAGGCAACCCCTGACCATGAATCGGAAGGCAAAAGCTCGAGATAGAAATCTCCATCATATAATGGTTATTCATATTGTCCCTCAGTGGCGGCTGTGCCCGTGGCCACTGAGGAATCCGTACTTGGCGTCTTTTCCTGGATTTGTATGCTTATACGGCATGAGGACGGGCTGCGTATGAAGAACGCTGTTGATGCTCTGAGCCGGTCATGCTAATGTTCGTACTATCGCCTGAGGGGACTGCGTAGTATTTTCCGGGCTTCAAAGATGCCGGACAACACATCAAGACCTCCCCTTTCGCTTTCCCTGGGTTATCCTCCCACTCAACCCTCACGGCACCACGTCACTGATCTCCCCGCGTCTTTGACCCCGTAGTCAAACGCCACGCGAGGCCTCGCACGAAGAGCAGCCCGACCGTCTTTACCGAAGAACCCCCCGAGCCGAGGCCTCGCGCACCTGGGCGCCTTCGACGAGGGCCGGCACGTGGGGGACAGGGTCCCGCGGTCCCGCCAGGGGGCGCCCAAGGCCTGCGACGCCATCTCGTGCAACAGCGGCGAGCACTGCCTCGGCCAGAAGATGTACGGCTACGACTGCCGAACCTGCGTCTTCGTCGCGGGCGGCGGGGGCGACGTGTCGGCCCCCGCGCCGCCCCGGCGAGGCATTCTCTCGCGGCGAAAACAAAGCACGCTGCGAGGACGAGGCGACGAGGCCGATGGCGCGCGTGGGCTGGGCCTCGAGTGCCAACGCAGGGCCGTCGCATGGATGGATGGGCGCTCCGAGGCACCCGCACAGAGAAACGGCCCGCCCCTGGCCCTCTGCTCCGGGTGCCGTGCAAAGACCCATATCGCTCAGAACCTTCCGACCTAAAAGGGGGCCGCCGCCCAACGGAATGTAATGCAGCGTCTGGCATATATGTTTGTTTTTGGTTGTACGTACACACCCAGGGGCTTACAGAGGGGTCGGTAGAATGAATCCAAGTCACGACCATATGTTTGGGGCATCCTCTCGACCCCTTTTTCCGCCTTGCCCCGGCGGCAGAGGACAAACACCAACGCCGTCTTGAATCGGTGTCATATCTTTCAATAATGGCGATGGAAAACGGTTGGAGTCATTGTCGGGGCAGTGGTCCCTTAGGTTGAACGCGCTTCCCATTATTATAAAAACCCGGACAAAGGATACCGGGGCAGTTTACCACCGGCGGCCCCGACTGCCACTTGGCCAACCCTGGTTGCTAAAGCGACCGAGACTGGAATTCACGGAATATCGTGTATTTGCGCGGTCCTGGACCATCATCGTCTTCCCGAGCCCGTGGGTCGAGAGCCAGTGCTGTCATAGATGGATGGGTATGTGACATAAACGACGTCATTGGCCCACGCACACGGTTCAACGTCATGGCCATAGATGTACGGACGCCTGTACGTAGCTCATGTTGCCGTACGCGCTTTGCATGCCGGGTCATCTACTAACGTCTTTTCCTTCAGCGAACGCATCAGAAAAAGAGTTGCCGACGCTGCCGACACAATTCCGAGGGACCGCTGAACCACCATGGGCCTTAACACCATCGCGCTGTTCGGCGCCAACGGGCAGATCGGGCATCAGATACTCCTGGCGTTGATCGAGCACCCGCAATCCTTTGCCATCCGCTGCTTCGTACCGCCCGGGACCGAGAGGGGCCTGCCCATCTACGGCGGCGCGAAGCCGGCCGCCGACGTCTTCCTCTTCGACCTCGGCACGGTCACGCGGGCCGGCCTGGCCGACGAGCTCAAGGGCGTCGACGCCGTCGTCAGCGCCCTCCACGGTCCGGCACTGGAGAGCCAGCCCACGATCCAGGATGCTGCCGCTGATGCCGGCGTGGAACGGTTCTACCCCAGTGAATACGGCATGCACCACATATACCGGAAGCCCAACGACCCGCTCGGATACGTCCACGCCGTAAGTCCGCCAGCACCGTCGTCCAGATGGGCAGGGAGCCGGGTTGGAGGCTGACTGGGTTTGATATCAGATGTGGGACCAAAAGGCCAGGTCTGTTTTCGCGCTGGAACCATGAGGACACGTGCGTGTGGTTAACAGTACGCAGATTGAACGAGCAGAGTTTGCTCCACCCAGCCATGCTGGAGGGCAAGATGAGTTACACGGTCATCGGCTGCGGCGACTTCTATGACCAAGAGCGCGAACCAACGTGGTGTCCGTGGACCCAGGAAGATGTCGGCGACTATGTGCTCCACGGCGTCGGGGACCTGAGCGGCAAGGCCGACTACACGCTCATCGGCGACTTTGCCGCCTACCTGGTGGCGTCCCTGGCCGAGCCGGAGAAGTCGCGGAACCGGCACCTCAACTTCAAGAGCGACACCATCTCCCTCAACGATATCGCCGACATGCTGGAGAAATACTCGGACAAGCCGGTCCGGAAGGAGCCGATTCCGATCGAGAGCATGCACGCGGTGATCGCGGACCCGTCGGCGGCGCCGCAAGACCTGCAGAACGCCAGCCCGTTTCCCGTGGACTTCTGGTACCTGGTCAAGGGCATGCAGGGCCTGGGGCGCTTCCGGCGGCCGGACGGGGAGTACCACAACGACCTCTTCCCGGGGGTCCGCAGGACCACGTTCGAAGATTACTTCAAGGGCAAGTTCGGCGACTACCGGAAGCGAAAGCGGTCGACCGACGACTACGAGCCCGTGGCCCCGGCGACGTGCGGTGACGATGACAAGAACTACTGGACGGACAAGTACGCCAAAGTCCAGTCGTAGGACCGAGGGTTGCCATGGCGTGCGATCTCTCCGTCACTCCCCTGGCCCCGGCCGCATTCGGTTCTTGCGAAGAGCCGCCTAAAGGCAGAGAGCGTAAGCCCAGCTGCACCTTCGAAGAGGGCGTTCGGATGGCGGCGGCTGCGCGCGATGGCGCCAAAGGCTTGCATGTCCCAGTCGGTAATAGCTGGAGGGCTTAGAGGAATGGGTGTTGGTTCTTGGGCCGCCGGCATTCCTGCCTAGCAAGCGACGGCTTGCAAAGTGCCGAGCTGTATCTGTCGAGACGGGGCTTTTTGTCCTTAGCGGCGGCGGAAATGGGGACTCGCCTCGCGCTAGAGGCAGCCGTAAAAAGGCACGCTGGGTCGAACGAGGAAAGGAAAGCCAGAGTCAAATGCGCCATGTAAACGGGTTTGCTTGAGTACCTACCTAATTTGCTTAACCCGGGAGCGCCACCGACTCCTGCAACAAAGGAGACGGATTGCCTAGATTGTTTGATGCTCTACACCTTGGTCTGGGGATGCAAGCGAGCCGGCATCAACCATGACTTCTGATGAGCCGTGTTGCCGGATAAGACAGAGAGGCTTTGGAGCCCAGCAAACCGCGGTTGAGTGGAACGGGCGCTGCGCGTCATACGGCGATTGGCGATGGGTCCTTCTGTCGATGGTGTTTGCCGAAAGCCCGCCCGCCCGCCGTTGATAAGCCCGTACCCGCCAGAGCCGGGGGACGCTGAGGAAAAGATGTCGACCGCACACACGACGGGCGGCCCAGGAACGAGACGCCGTCGCCGCTAGTCACGAACAGCGATGGCAGCTTGGCTCCCTTTTGGCCCGCGGTCGTGTTGCCAAGATGGCCAACTGGATATGTCACGGGACCCGCGCGCGCGTGCGCACCCGTACTCAGCGTTCAGACTCCCACTCCCACGGACTGGGCGTGGTGGATCCTCCGAAGAAGCGGCTCAAGAAGTACTCACACAATACGGGGGGGAAAGCCGGGCTTGTTCTTGGGAGGGGGCGGCGCCCAGCGGCAAAACCCATCGCTCTGGAACCCGGCACGCGGTTCATGGCTGTATGCAGGTGTATGGGGTTCCCTTACCACCGCGCCGATTTGAGCCCCCGGGGAAAGAGGGGCTGGTGGGAAACCAGTTTGCCCATGCTTACGAATGCCCTTATTATGGGTACAGGAGGAGCCCGGCGCGAGATGAAGGTCCAGCAAGCCGGCTTCCGTCGACGCTGTGAGGGCGCGAGAGTGGGAGGCCCGTGGCCTGTCATGGGCACTCGCCGGCAACCCGCAGGATGGGAAACAGCAGGGTGGAAGTTTGCAGGTGACTTGTGCCTAAGATAGATGGCTCATGCAGTGCGTGGTGGCGCCAGGACGGAAGGTTCCCTGAACGATATGCAACCTAGGGGCGGTACCGCAGTAGGCGGAGATGAAGCATGGAAGCAAACCCGTGGGTACGTATTCTTCCACGGCGCTTGCAAGGCAAGTGCTCGAAGCCAAGTACTTGTCCCCAGTTCAGCCGCGGACGCGCTACTGGGAAGCCCACCCGTCCGTCCATCCCAGCTTGCCCGCCTTGCTCCGTGCCTAAAGTTGCACCTAGGCCGGCATTGGACACAGCCTCCGGGGAGGGGGCAAGCGAGAGGAGGAGGTGGCGATGCTTCCCCAAGCCCCAACCCCATGGGATAGAGAGACGCTGGCGTATCTCCGCTGCGTGCTTGGCTGCATGCTCGCCGTCGCCGTGGCCATTGGGGAGAGGGGAAAAAGAAAAAGACCAAGACCGGCCGCCCACCTTTTCCCAATTACGCGGACGGGCTGCTGGGCAGGGCGGGCAAACCGGGCTGGAAAGCGGGCAACGGACTCTTTGCACGGCCGTAGCGGCGGGCGCTAGAGCCACCCAGGGGACTCCAGCGGCCAGGTTCAACCTAAGCCAGCCGACAAAACCAAATGCGAGTCGCGCCCCGTGTCGTCCCTGAGTCCCTCTGCTCTCTGGCTGTGCTGGGGATTCCGATGGTTGGAAGGATTAGTCGCATCCCTTGCTTCTGCGTCCCTCCTGCCCGCTCCTGCTCGTCGCCGGCCGTCAGCAGGCCCCGTTTTTGCTGTCCGCGCTTTCACTCTGGACCGTGCAGGCGCAGCGTAACGCGAGGCGAGCGCCGCCGTCCATAACCTACCTCGACGGGGTGAATGAACGGGTCACCAACCCGAGCCGCTGGAGGCCCGGATAACAACCGTCTAGCTACACGGGGACCCCCGTCAATCATCCCATCCCCTTCCCCATCTCGTCGCATCCCTTCCCCAGCAAGCCACCAGTCAGCATCCATCAAGCGGTCCCGCCGTCGGGGCTACTGTAGGCAAGGTTGTTTATTACATACGGGCTTGCCTACCTCAGCTTTCCCGTTCCCGCGCTGTGAAGCGCTGTGTCGTGTGTGCTGTGCTGTGTCGCATCGTCTTGTGCCCGTGTGTCTGTGTCGCCGCCGCCGTCACGAATTACCCGCCTACGGTAAGTACGGAGAGTCCCTGACCGATTCCCGCCACGGCCCCCGTGCGCTGGATTGATAGCTTCTTTGCTCCCTGGCCCGGTCCCGTCCCTCGCACCCGCGCGTCCAAGGGGCGCTCCTTTGTGCATCAACCCACCCCCCCCCCCCAGTCTGTTACATCGGTTAGGCGGTCGCATGGGAGCGAGCGCTCTCTCTCTCTCTCTCTCTCTCTCTCTCTCGTCTTGATCGCTCTCTGTTTCGCGCCACGTGCGCATCGCCCGCCGTCCACATACACACAGCGAGGGTGACTGGCTGCGCGCCGTGAGCAAGCCGTCTGGGAGTCCTGCCGCTGCCACCACCCACGACTCGTCACAGCCGCCCATTTGTCGTGCTCCCCCGTCGTCATCTTGTCACCACCCAGCAGCAGCACCCGCAAACCTGCCAGACCACTCGGGTTGATTGACCTGCTGTTCCCGCAGGCCCTGCGACCGAACCGACGAGTGCGAGAAGCACGCGCTGTGTCTTCGTCTCAACTGCACATACGTACATACATACCAGCATCCCTCCTCGGCCTTTATTCCCGCTCGAGTTTACCTAATTTCCAAACTATTACGCCTGCCGCTGCAGCAATCTAACGAGCCAAACTTCGCCGGCCACCCTTTCGACGCTCCTATCCTGCTGGTATGCCCGCCTGTCTCTCCCCCCTCCTCCGTCCCAGCCGTACGTGGGCCTCCCGAACCGGTTCCCCGATTGATGATTGATGGCACAGAGCGATACCCGTACTTACCACATCCGTATTCTGCCACAGCAGATTGTCCCTGACGGAAACCAATCATTGTCGCGCCTCCTACCCCGTCGCCTCCTATCGCCGCCACTGCCAGCTTGCAACCAGGTCCCTTAGCAGCGACCGCATTTATCGTCCAGGGCGCAAGCCGCATTGACCGTTCTGCCACTTTGGAGTCTTCCATCGAGAGCGCCCCTTCTCGACATCATGGCCGAAACGGCTCCGTCCTCGGGCGCAATGCCAGAATCGCGGGACGACCAGGAACAGCAGCAGCAGCCGCAGCCGACGACGACGACGACAACGACCGTTTCATCCCCGTCACAACCGCCTAAGCTCCAAGGTGCACTAGAAATGGACGATCTGTCTAAGGCCTCCCTGGCCAAGGAAGACGGCACCGCAGTCCCCTCAAACGGCGAGAATGACGGTGCTGCCGCTGCAGCCACTGCGGTAGCCGAGAATTCGTCACCCAACGATGCCGAGCCCACGGTGCAGTCCGATGATCAATCGACTAAAGCCAAAAAGCCGCCTAGCACCGCCGAACAGGAACCCATGGCCATCGGTCCGGCAGATTCATCCGAAGAGAGTGTTAAGGGCGAACCAGTCATCGAAATAATGCTGATCGTGACTTCGTCCAACACGCGGCACCCCTTCAAGATCCATGAGAAATACCTGCGGAGGCGCAACGTAAACGTGACTGCTTTGAACGAGGAGGGCAAAATGGACATTACGAGCATCACGGTTTACACTCTGAAGGAGCTTATACTACGCGACTGGAGGCAGGAATGGGAGGCGGCGCCGAGAGAGCCCACTAGCATACGGCTCATCCGTATGGGGAAGCTCCTGGAGGACAAGTCCACCCTTAAAAGTAAGTCGTTCACCCGCCGTTTTTGCTGACATCCTTTGACTGATCTGGTTTCTGCTCAGCTTATGACTTCAGCACCACCATTCCCAACCCCGTGCACATGACGGTGAAGCCGCAAGAGATCATCGACGAGGAGCAAGCCACCAAGGGAGCCAAGGAAACCAGCTCGGCTACGTCCCGGGCGGGCTGTTGTTGTATCGTTTTATGAACGGGGACGATGCAGCTGGGTCAAGGAGAGTCGGCCCATGGTCGAGACGGGGCGGGACGTATATCTGGTTCAATATTCGGAATCATCGGCGTACATGGGCGCAGCGGACTGTTTTACTTCCTAAATGAGCGTTCAAGAGGGGCGGTCCAGCCGAGAGGTCATCGGCCTCGCGGAGCGGCGCGGCATTGAACGAGGCATCGGCCACGTGGCTTGCCTGCTGAATCGGCACATGCGAGCCACGCAAGCGGGCCCGGGGAGGCGAATGTCGAGACTTGGGGGCGTGGCATGGAAAAGGGAGCCTCCAACGGGTTTTAGGCACGGGAGCGTATCCGTGGTTCTAACTTCACCCTCTCTAGTCACTGGGGCACTCCAAGATTGCATAGGCTACATCATGGGCGGAGGAGTTCGTGTCTAGCTGAATATGCATAGAATTGCAGTGGGCGTGCTGCTTTCTCATGCCGATGACTCGAAGAGGCCTCTGCTCAGTGGTAAAACGGCTTTTCGTATGGGTATCGTCTTACCAGCTTGGCGCCAATCCCACCCATCCGGGATCTGGTTCCAGTAATGTACAAGGCATACGCACGCTCCTCGTCCAAGCAGGTTCGGCTGACCAGCCACGCAGCTATGCTGTGTAGGTGGTAGGTACCCAAGTTGTTGTGCCAGCATCGTCACCGACGTGCTACCCTTGCCGTTCTTCGGTTTGGCGGGCCTTGTCCCCTCTCTTGTTCACGCAGCTCGGCCAAGACCAGGTGTGAATGCTTTGCGTTTGGTATCTCACATCTTCAGCTTCCGCTCCATCTCGTCGTGGAAGGCGACGGCACCCTGGGTCTGCTCGTCGCCGGTGAAGACGTCCTCCCAGGCGAGGGCGGCCTCGCGGCCGCGGAGGATGTCCTCGGAGACGGAGGGGCGGGCGCCGCCGAGGGCGAGGGGGCGCCACTCGCCGTCGCGGACGACCTTGAGCTCCATACCGCGGCGGACGGGCTCGGCGACGCCGAACGTCTTGCGCAGCGACTCCATGCGGACGGCTTCTTGCGTCGCCTCCCAGGCCTTGAGGCGCGCCTCGAGCGGGTGCCGCGACACGGGCTGGTCCCGCGTCGTCGGCTCCGCGAGGCTGCTGGCCGGCACCGCCCCCACGCCGTTACGCAGCGTGTCGTACAGGCCCGGCGCGGACGGCGCCCCCGCCGTCTTCAGGTGGTGCGTGAAGGTGCTCGCGTGCTGGTCTGCCGGGACGATGCGGGACTGAGGGGGGACAAGCCAGGTTAGCCACCACCGCGGGCGCGGGCCCCGAGAAGGGGGCCACGGGGAAGGGGTCAGGCCGGGCCGGGCCGGGCAAGGGCCGCCGTCGTTGGGGATGGACGCAATAGGCAAACGGGTTTGGGTTGGGTGGTGGGCGGGCAGCTTACCATGATGGCGGTGGGGGGACTCGTTCGGGCAGATAAGTCGGAGTATGCAGTCTGGGAGCACGGTGGCGTCGGAGCCGGTCGTATTGGCTCGGTGAGCAGGGAGCTTCGGGCAGTTGATTGTCGTCGACGGAGGACAAGGAGATGGTGGCTCGGGTTGCGATGATGTGGTGGCCGTGATGGACTGCGGATGGTAGCAGATGGAGCTCTCCAGCTGTTGGGTGCGATAGGTGCGATACGGCAGCCGCAGGGCAGGCAGGCTCCTGCCGTGTTCGCGGCCCCTACGCCAGCGCTGGCACTACCTGGGCCATCCATGGCCTTGTGGCCCCTGCGTCATATCCAGTTAGCTCAACCACCCGACCCAGCCGGTGGCCGTAACGCCCCGATTGGTACAACACCTCTGCAAATACATGAGCCTCCAGCATCGGATGGCATCACCAACAACCTCAACCCCCCGGTATGTCCGACTCGCGGCTCCTCAGTCGGTGCCAAGATGGGGTTGTCTCGGTGCCCGTTCCACATCTTGGTTCGCTCCCGGCGTCGTGCCACGCGTTGATCCATCCCTGTAGCCATCTTCTTCGGTAACGTGCTTTGAGCGGCTCAGGCAAGCGATCCTCGGTTCCTCGAGGCTGCCATGTACCAATCGCCACCATGCGTTTCCCCCAAGCCCGTCCTCCCATAGTCCGCATCAGGCATGGGACTTTCTACCGCCATTACCCCCATTCCCTCGCCCAGATCAACAACCCGCCACTGTTCAGCAACTTGAACTTCTCCATTCCGGCCACCACAGACCCGGCCACTCACTGGTATGTCGTCGGCCCCTCGTCGAGCGGAAAGACGACCTTTCTCGATGCATTGCGAGGCTCTCATTTCTGCGACCCTCATAATGCCCGCACCTGGTCCATACCCCCCGGGAACGGCAAGGACGGGCACCAAGCCCGCCTGCCTGATCAGGCGATTCAGTATGTCGGCTTCAGCAGCGAGGGCCTCGCCAAGGGCCCCACGACGGCTGCTTATCTCTCGGCCCGCTATGAGTCGAAGCGCGAGATCACCGACTTCTCGCTCCGGGATTTCCTTGTGGGCCGTACCAAGCTGAACAGCCTCGAAATGGCTGACATCCACGTGGACCCGGACCTGCTGGCCCGCGTGGTACAGGACCTCAAGTTAACGCAGCTGGTGGATCTCCCGGTGACGTTCCTGAGTAACGGCCAGGGACGACGGGCGCGCATTGCCCGAGCGCTGCTCACCAGACCGGAATTGCTTCTACTCGACGAGCCCTTCATGGGCCTGGACCCGCCTACCGTGGCCAGCCTCAGCCCGCTGCTGCATGATATGGCAAGACGGGCGGCCCCACGACTCGTGCTGAGCGCCCGGCCTCAGGATCCCATCCCGGACTGGATCACGCATATTGTGTACCTGCGGGCTGACTCCCAGATTGGAGCCATAGGCGAAAAGTCGGCTGTTTTAGAGAGCTTGAGGAAGTACGTCCGAGCTGTCTGGAGCGGCAAATCGAAGGAGGATGTCCACATGGCTGTTCACAACCTCACCGAGATGGGCAAGACCTTGACTCCCCAGGGTATCCAGGGAGAGGCGCTCATGGGCGGCGAGAAGAAAGCAACCGACGAGCACGTGTTTCTGGAGCATACGCCTCCGAAAAGGGCCACAGGCGAACCTCTGGTCGAGATGGACGGCTGCCAAGTTGCTTACAGGGGCAAAATAGCTCTGGGCAACTGGAAGCAGACTGTCGAGGGAAAGGAAAAGACCGGACTCGTCTGGACAGTGCGCAGAGGTGAGCGATGGGGTATATTTGGGCCCAATGGGTCTGGCAAGACCACCATCTTATCTCTCATTTGCTCCGATCACCCCCAGACCTACTCGCTGCCCATCAAGCTCTTTGGAAGAAGCCGACTACCCGAGCCGGGGTCAGGCCAGCTGCCTTTCACGATATGGGACGTTCAAGCTCGCATTGGGCACTCGAGCCCGGAAATCCACCAACTCATTCCCAGAAGCCTGACCGTGCGGCAGGTGGTCGAGAATGCCTGGGCTGATACCTTCGGCACAAAACCGAAGCTCAGCACCCAGGAGCGGGAGAAGGTGGATGCTGTGCTTCGATGGTTCGAAGAGGAGCTCAACCCTGCTTATACTACCACTGCTCAAGGAGCATTACCGGCGGGCGCGGCCCGGGACCTCAAGTGGGCCGATCACTATATGTTCGGTGAAATCTCCTTCTCCGCCCAGCGCGTGGCCCTCTTCGTCCGCGCCACCATCAAGAACCCTGACATAGTCGTGCTCGACGAGGCGTGCAGCGGCATGGACGACGGCGTCCGGAACCGCTGTCTCCTCTTCCTTGAGCACGGCGAGCACAAGACCTACCGGAAGAATGGGGACGGAGCCGAGTTGGTCGTCGACAGCGAGGTTGCCAAGTCGGGCAACGTCAAGGTCGGCGGCATGACGGAGGACCAGGCCCTCATCTGCATCAGCCACGTCCGCGAGGAGATCCCCGACGCCGTCCGGGAGTGGCTGTGCCTTCCCGAAGCGAACACGGGGGCGCCCGCTCGGTTTGGGCGCTCCCGAGGCCCACTGGGCAGAGATGAAAAGGGGTGGCGGGAGATCTGGGGCGTGGGCGGAGGCAGCTCATAGGGCCCCTCGGGTAGGGTTCCATTGTCCCCCGCGGACTCCAGGCCCAGCGCGCCCCTCGCTCAGTCCTTACGGCACCCATTGGAGAAGAGCTGGCGTGAAGAGCCCTTGGCCCGATGGGGCTCAAGCCACTTTCGAATTTCTGGACGTTGCATATTCAATGAGTGACATAATCCTCCGCGTATTCCTGTTCCGTCGGGCCTTTCATGACTTCATATCCCTGATGTGCTAGGCACTACCCCATCTTCTCTCCTGCCGCAGCCTGATGCGTGCTTTGCCTCCTCGAACCTGCGAGACCTCGAGAGGACCAGCCCGAGCAAATTTGCATTTTCCAAAAAAAAAAAAAAAAAAAAGAGGTTTCCCGCGTTTGCGTCGGAACCAGTCTCTCGCATGGTGGACCCCCCTCCTCCCCCCGCTTCCTGCCGTAGCTTCACAGGACCAAGCCGTGGTAGCGGGTTCGATTAGGGGCAGCGGAGGTCGGCGGTTTTGCTGTCGAAGGTGCAACGGTCGTCGTGCATGATGGCCAGCTGTGGGGTGGACGGTTAGCCTTTGGTTCCGCCCCTGCTCTCCGCTCGTTAGGGGGGGGATACGCACGTTGATAAAGCCACCGTCACCGCGGCTGAAGAAGGCGTTGGGAGCCGTCATGTAGAAGCAGTCGTAGCTGTGGGAAAGGGGGGGGGAGGTTAGCTCCGAGGCCGAGGCCGAGACTCAGATGGTCGGAGAGGAAACTTACTCAGTGTTCAGGGGGCCCGAGGTCATCTTGGCCGAGGTCAGGCCGTCCATGCCCGCGGGGTTCTCAAGGTCGTAGCCCTCGTTGTAGCAGATGGTGGCCACGAACTTGGCGGGGTCGGGGTTGGCATCCGCCATGGCCTTGACGGTGGCCTTGGTGAACTGCTCGCGGGCCTGTTGTTCAGGGGTTAGCATGACCGGGATCTCCACTATAACCTCCGGCCGCCTGGCGGAGAGCGGTTTGGTGGGGGCCCGTGTACGGGGGAGGCCGAACGGTTGGGAATGAGGGTGGGGTGGACTCACGTTGTCAAAGTTGGCGATCTGGCTGATGAGCTTGCCGGCGGCCTTGACGGAGGCGTCGACGATGGCGGTGACGGCGGCGGTGCCGGCGGCCGTGACGATGGCGGTGACGATCTCACGCTTCTGGACGGCCGAGTCAGTGTTGCGGACCACGAGCTCCCGGGGGGCGACGCCGCCCGTCTTGGGCTCCTTGATAAAGGCGCGCGGGGCGAGCTCGGCGGGCACGGCCACGGGGGAGGCGGCCGTCAGGCTGGCGGCGCTAAGGACGGTGAGGGCGTTGATGGCGGAGAAGCGCATTTTGGCGGCTAGGTTTCGCTGGGACGGAAAGTGCGGATGGAGAAGTGAAGGGCCAGACAAGTCTCGCTGGGGACTTAAAGAACGAAGCGGTAGCTGAAGAATGGAAGGCGGGCGGGGCAAGGCGAAGGACGGGTAGTGGTGCGAATGAAGGTGCGAGCGAGGCTTGATTGGAAAACGGCTCGTCCAGATGAGGGCCTCGCCGTGGTCTTTATACACGAGAGCGCGCCGGCGTCCTCGCCCTCTTTCCGCCGCCCGAGACGGACGGACAAACTGGCTGACAGCCTCCGCCCCCGCGCCTCCCAGGTGGGCGTGAGGCGCTCCTCGTCGAGCCTGGATCGCCACGAGCCGCTGGCTGCCGTCACATCACACCATGCTGTCAACGCTCTCATGACTCGCAGCCTCGTTCTCTGCCGGGCCGCCAAGAGCACCGCCAACGCCCTGCCTTGCTCGATATTGCACTCTGGGGGGGGCGGAGCGGCCCCCTGCCCCTGGCCCCGCTGGTTCTGAGGGGGGGTGAAGGCCAGCCGGATGGCGCAAGGCAAGCTGTGTCCTCGGCCGCCATGGCATGGCACCGGCAAGGACCTCCTGGGACCGCACAGCCCCGGTAGGCGGTGGGCGGGGGGTCCGGCACGCGCAGCCGACGGACAAGCCTCTGCCAGGGCCCGGGGCGGCGTACCTGGAGGGCGACCCGCATCGCGTTCATGGGCGCGGCGAGGCGGACGCTGAGGAGCCGCTCTGGGGAGAAAAGCGGCAGGGCGTAGCAGTGAAACGAGCCGCACGGGGGTTCTCCTGCTCCTGCCAAGCATTATGCGGAGGGCGGCCGGCGCCGGGCCAAACGGGAAGGGCTGGGGGCCCGACCAACAGGAGGCCGCGGTTGCGCGGCAAACCCACTCTATTAGAGTTTGCCCCGAAACCGACTACCCGGTGGGTACGATGGCCCGGTGGTGGCAGGTGCAGCTCAGCCCGTCTGTCTGGTGGCACGGACAGGGACGAGAATGCGACGCTGCTGACAGTACCACGGGCGATTGCATGGCGGTTGGCACGTTGTCCACACCGTAGCCAGGGATGAACCCTCCCCGGAGCGGGCCCGACCCGGCCGAACGACGGCGCTCGTCGGCCGTCTGCCCCGCCCGACGCACAGGGGATGCCGGTGCTAAAGATAGGTCGCCCTCGGACGCCTCCTTCGTCCTCGCTGCCCCATGGGTGCAGCGGACGGGACGGCCTCGTGACGGGCGGGAAGCCGTCGAGGAGACCCTCGAGGCCATACAGGCCCCAGGATGCGGCCCCGAAACCGACACGGCTCCGAAACCAACATGGCCCGGCAACTGGCTCGGACCCCGGACGCGGGTTCGGCCGGCCCTGTTGCGCCAGAAACGCCCGGCCCTCCTCCAGGCTGGGCCCCGCAGCGGCTCCCGACCGCCATTCGAGGTTGAGGGCTCTTATGGCGGCCGAGCCGGTCCAAGTGCAGTCGGGTCCGAGTCCACTCTATTGATTACTCGAGCCGCCCCCACCTGGATGCATGTCCACAATCCCCCATCACGAGGACCCAAGTTCGCACGAGAGGTGAGGAGCTCTGGTAGGACGGACGCGCACATCGTCATCATCATCATCATCATCATCATCATCATCATGCCGCCGTCGTCACACCGCGTCGTCCCTTTCCTTGTGCGTCACAAAGGGCCCGAGCGATGCCGAGCCTCACCCAACCGGGAACGCCCGTGGTCAGTCTGCTCGAGTATTGCCAGTCTGGGCAGGTGCAGCGCATATCAGGCGTGGTATAGCCCAAGCCGGACCAGGGTTGGCGGTCGTGAAGAAGGTTTAGGCGGCTCGGCCACGGCAAGGGTGATGTTGGCAAAGGGCGATCCCCACGAACCTTGGCCGCCAGCACAGCTCGAATAAAGAACGGCTCCCGTCTCGATAGCCTCCCCACGGCATTCGAATTGCCCGCGCGCGCAGGGGCCAACCTCGTCGGCCAGGAAGCCCTCTCGGCATAAGTGCTTTCCACGCGTGCGCGAACATGCACGGCAGACGGGGAGTAGGATGAACACCACCATCTTGAGCCGTGCCTACGCCGCCGTTTCCCGGTCCGCCAGGCCCACGGCACGTATCCAGGCCCAGCTGCCGCGGGATCGCCCATGCAGTGCATGCTCAGATTGCAGACTGCAAACCAGTGCTACGGCCGTGCTGGCCGTGCTGACGGCCGCTGGCACGGGTTCTTGCAGCAGCCGCCAGCTGGCACGCCGTCGCACCCGGCTTGCTTACTTATTAGCCACGCGTGCCTCCTGCTCGATACTAGACTTCCTCTTCTCTCCCCACCCTGGATCCTCACACCTTGGCTGACCCTTTCTGGGCCGTTCCTGTTGACCCTGGTCCCCATACCTGTGGCGGTAAGTGCTTGACAATGGATAGGGACCTCGTTATGCCGGGACGGCGGATATGCGGTCATGGCGTACCTTCACTGCGCGAATCAACTCGCTATGGATTCCGTTCTCGGGCTTGCTAGCGCCGATGCAAGCTCCGACGAGTGTATTTTATGCACCGGGTGCATAGGTGGAAAGCTTCGCCGATCTTGGGCCCCCTCATCCACGGCAATTGCCTACTGTATAAGAAGCCGAGCCCGGGTGCCCGGGTTGTTCCTACCCTCCGCAACTCCGGGATCCCGGCCGATAAAAGACGACCCGAGGACCAAATCGGAGGACTGTGACCAGTGTCGGCACTTTCGCCATGCGAACTCCATCTTGACGCACCCCGCCTCGCATCCCATTTCCGTGACACGATACTCATCGGCGCCGCCTTGCACGACCTCCTCATCCGGCCCCTCACCACCCCACATTCCAGCGGAGCGCCCGAGGGCCCAGTATTTGGTGTATCGCTTCTCCCTCCCTTCGTTCCGGGCCTTGTGTATTAGTCCTCACGCCTATACCTGGAACCCGCCATGGCCGTGACCCCCTTCAAGATCGCTGTCCCCGAGCACAAGGTCGCCCGGCTCAAGCAGAAGCTGGCCGCCGTCGACTTTCCCGACGAGATCGAAAATGTCGGCTGGGACCGCGGCGCCCCGCTCGCCGACGTCAAACGCCTCGTCAAGTACTGGCACGACGAGTTTGACTGGCGCCAGGCCGAGGCCGAGCTGAACCAGATGCCGCAGTACATGACGACGGTTCAGATTGACGGCTTCGACCCCATCGAGCTGCACTTTGTCCATGCCAAGAGCCCCAACCCGAATGCCGTGCCCCTTCTCTTTAGCCACGGGTGGCCCGGCTCTTTCGACGAGGCGTCCAAGATTCTCCCTCTGCTGCTTGATGGGGGCTCGGGTCAGCCTTCGTTCGACGTCGTTGTCCCGTCGCTGCCCAACTACGGGTTCTCGTCCAGGGTCGGGAAGCCCGGCTTTGGTTGCCGCGAGATGGCCATGGTCCTCAACAAGCTCATGGTCGACGTGCTGGGCTACCGTGAGTACGCGACGCAAGGCGGGGACCTTGGCTACCCCGTCACAAGGTATCTCGGGAAGCTGTTCCCCGGGAACTGCAAGGCCAGCCATTACAACCTCACGTTCGCCAACGCCCCGTCCGAGGCAGCGTTCCCGGACTTGTACAAGACGGACCAGGCAACGCCACGGACCGACGCCGAGCTCGCGGGGCTCCAACGCTCCAAGTGGTTCCAAACCGAGGGCCAGGGCTACTACGCGGAGCACTCGACCAAACCGCACACCATTGGCTACAGCCTGACGGACTCGCCCGTGGGGCTGCTGGCCTGGATCTACGAGAAACTGCACGACTGGAGCGACGACTACCCGTACACCGACTACGAGGTGTGCAAGTGGGTCAGCATCTACTGGTTCAGCCGGGCAGGGCCCGCCGCGACGCTGCACATCTACTACGAACTGGCCCACCCCTCGGACCCGGCGGTCCAGGAAGTCACCCACGGCTATCTCGAGGACGTCAAGATCGGCAGCAGCCAGTTCCCCCGGGACCTGTTCGTCGTGCCCCCGCTGTGGAACCAAACGCTGGGCGACTTGGTGCTGAACAAGGTGCACGCGTCGGGCGGCCATTTTGCCGCCTACGAGAAGCCCCGCGAGCTCGTGGCCGACTTGCGCGAGATGTTTGGCAAGGACGGCGGTGCTTACGCCGTCGTCGGCAGCAAGACCGGCTATGCTTAAAAAGCCGGGGGGGGCGGGGCCGGCTCTCGGGCCGCCCTCCGGACAAGGGATCGGGGAACGCTTCGCTCGTGGCTTCCATGGCCCATGGCCGCTCCCACGTGCATCGCGGCAACCCGGTAGGGAAAACTCCCTCCAGTACTTTGCACAGGACCGTCGAGCTATTTCTCGACGTCCCCCCTGCCTGGCTTCGTTTCTGACCAGGCGTCATGGGCTTTTCCAGTGCCGACGTACCGTGCGATGGGCTTGAAAATACCAGGAGACCTGCAGCGCGCTCGCGGGGGCGGACTTGAGCTTCTACACAAAGCCCTAGGCTCCAGGGGATCGGCCGCCTTTCATTCGGGAGCAGCAGTAATTGTTAGCATAGTTTAGACTGTAGTGGGCCCGCGTATCCCTTATCGACTTTATGGAAAAACTCCGTTTATGCAGCAAAGGGCACGCGAGAGGGAGATGGCCGGCCTATCTTCTATCCGTCTCGCCCTGGGTAAATCGTGCCGCCCCTAGAAGCTGCTCTCGCCGACTTGGTGGCCTTTTCCAGCCCTCCCAAGTCCGGGTCTTGTCGCCGGGGGCTGGCTCTCCAGAGAGGCAGGATATCGTCACGGGGTCGGCGATGAGGAGGCAAGGTTGATCAAGTCGAATATCATCGCTGCGCGCTCTAGGGAAATCTATGAAACCGTGTCTTGAGAAACTTGCCAAAGTGTGACCCTCACACCCGCCTTGAGCTGACAACCCCCCCCCTTTCCTCCCCAAGCCCCGCGGGTCCCTCTCTACTGGACGACGTTCAGCATCTCGGCGGCGGGCGGGGCCGGGGGGGCCTCGGGGTGCGGCTGGGCCTCCTCGCCAAAGTTGAGGTGGGCCTTGAGGGCGTAGTCGGCGGGCACGCCGAGGAAGTGGCGGAGGGCGGCCTCGACGCCGGGGAGGGCGCCGAAGTGCTGCAGGTTGCCGCCCAGGCCTTCGAGCTCGAGCGCCGTCCACACGAGGATCTGCGCCATGCCCTGGGCGTGCTCGGCGAACTCGCGGAGCGCGGGCCCGGCGGCCGGGTGCTGGGCTATCGACTCCTCGACGACCTTGTTGCTCGTCCAGAACACGACCTGAGGAGGACGAACCTGGTCAGTTTGGATTTCGGAAGAGGGAGACGGCGGCGGCGGGGGGGGGGGGGGGGACGAACCGATCCGTAGGCGTTCTTGAACCCCTCGATCCGCGGCTTCATGCCCTCCCAGACGGCGTCGCCGGCGGCGCGGAGCACGGGCTCGGCCTGGGCCGCCACGATGTCCCAGAAGGCCTTTTGCTGGTCGCCGAGCACGAGCGTCGCGCGGACGGGCCGCGTGTTGTAGGACGAGGGCGAAAAGGCCAGCACCTCCTCGACCACCTCGCGGATGCGGGCGTCAGGCACGGGCGACGCCTTCTTGAGCGCGTAGACGCTGCGCCGGTACCGGGCGCCGGCGAGGAACTGCGCGGCCGTGGTGGCGGGCTTGGGGATGAGGGCGGCCATGGCGGTTTGGGGGGGTTGGGGGGTTAGGAAGAAGAGCTGGCGAGGAGAGGGGAGTCGCTGGTGGGTGGATGGGAGTTGCCGGTGCGTGGGTGGGAGTTGCCGGTGCGTGGGCGGGAGTTGCTGGTGCGTGGATGGGAATTGCTGGGCTGCTGCTCAGCGAGGCGGGACGGGGGGATGTGGAGGAGTGATGCTGCTTGCACTCGGGAGCTGGAGAAGGCCATGGCCCGTCCTTATAGAACCCATGACGGCGGCGGCGGTGGTTGCGTGCTGTACCAGGCCTGCTGCCGTAGGCGGGTGCCGTGCGGACGGCCTGCCGACTAAGCAGCCTCGCCCATTCGCATCTCTGTCGACGACGCCATCACCAAGCATCCCGTGGCCCCGCTGCCGGTGGGGCGCGCGCGCGCGCATCTTTGTCAGCGGGGGTGTCGCGGGAACCGGAAACCGTGGGAACGCGAGCCGGGCCAACCACGGCTCTGGCCGGCCCCCCCGCGCGCGCGTCTTTGTCAGCTACTGTGGTAGAGGGACGGGAGACCCGCTGGACTGCCATCGTCCGATCCACGCGCCGGTTTGGTCAGCACCCGCGCGCGGAACCCCAAAGGGCACGAGGGCCCTCGGCAGTAATCCCGGGGTGTTATGCATACCCCCGGACCGACCATGGAGCGCGTTCTGCCCGGCGTGCTTCGTACATAAGCCCGCACTACAAACGGCCATGGGTACATCGGCAACGGACATCATGGGTGAATTCGGGGGCGCCCCCGCAGTCATGGCATGGCTGGTCGTAGCACCCACTGCCTCGACAGTCCTCGCAATCTTGGCGGCGTCCCAGGCAGTAGCACTCTTCCTCCACGAAGCCGCCGTCGTACCTCATCTAGTTATAGCGGCAGATGCCGTTTTCTACATTGATAGCCGGTTCCGCGTCGCAGGGAGGATAAAAGTGCCTGTTTTGCGAGCCTTGCATGTTGCACCGGTTAGCCGGCATGGGAGGAAAGGAAGCGTGGGAAATTCCAACTGAGGGCTTTGAAAAGCATAACTTATGATACGCAGTCTCTTTCATCCTTACCAATCTTCTTGTGAAAAACTACATCTACCTACCTACCCTCCCATGACAATTCAAGACCTAGCCTCTTACACCGCCCCGGTGATGCGCTTAACCCCTCGTCTGCACCCTCGAGGCCCTCTTGCGATCCAGACCGCTTCCGCTTTTCGCCAACGACATCGCTGCCGCCGTCCCCCAGACGTGTGCTCGCATAGCCCGGCCCCCACGCCTCGCCTTGCACCAGGTGGCCGACGAGGCAGTGCCGGAAGCCGTTGCGTATCCAGTCCCGCAGATCCGGGTCCGTCACTTCGCGGCCGGCCCAGGACCACGGCACATCCCGGCCGTAGAACTTGGTGCCGTGCACCATCACGGCCGTGAGGTCATAGACCTGGTCCTCGACCGCCACCCAGCCGCCGTGCACGTGCCGCGGGTCGCCGTGCCGGACCAATTCGCCGTCGGGGATCTCCCGCACCGCAGCCGACGCCACGCCGCCCACCACACGCCCCTTCTCGTACTCGACGAGGTGGAGGAGCGCGCTCGCCGTTGCGTTGCTGCCGGCCAGGACCTCCGAGGCGTCCTGCCCGCCCAGGGGTTGAATCGCCTCGAGGAACCAATGCTCGTCCCGGTTGAGACCCGACAAGTCATATACCCAGCCTTGAATGGCAACTTGGTGCTTGCCGAGTTGGCCCGCGGCAATTTCCGGCACCAGACGACCCAGGGCAAGGTCCCCGTAGCCATCCATGAGCTTTGCATCATGATACTTGGCGAAACCAGCAGACTCCTTCCCGACGTCTCCGATCAGGATATCGGCGCCGCCGGGGTGGGACTCGTAATAGCCTGCAGTGGTTGCATGAGAATTCATTGAAACCAGCTCCCGGGAAATACCCGCTTACCGGTTACGTCGTACACAATGCCATTGACAGCCGTGTACATGCCGGCGGTGGGGTTGTCATGCCATCGCAGCATGCCCGGCGTGTAGGGCTCGAGTGCAGCTTTCTTAGAGCCCCTGGTCCCGCCCACGAGCGCGCACTTGAACGGCAGCAGTCGCTTGAGCAAGTTGGCGTGGGCATCGCCGGAGACCGGAAGCGTCGTCGGAACGCCTCCGGGGTTGCTGCGGAGTTGGCACTCTTCCTCGTGACTGCCGAACGGAAACTCTGCCACCACATCAGGCCCTGCATCTTGAATAGGGAGATAGGACTCACCTGTAATATCATATACATCGCTTCCAATGATGATCCACAGGGGCATATCATGCTGCCCGTTATGTTCCGCAATGACCTCGAGTTTCTTGCGGACCAGCAGTTTGCCTATCGGACGAAGACTGTGGTGGAACTCACCCCGGATCTCTACAGCGTGTGGGTGACCGTGCATACGCAGTGAGGGACCCAGGGGGCCGACCGTTACCAATTCTCTGCGGATGTCATCAGCTGTACCATAGCCTAGCTCTTTGCATTTCTCTGAGCCCGTCGTCAGCCTTTTCTGAGCACCGTCAGGAATCACAGCGCGCAGGTGACCAAGTACGTACTGGTGATCGGGAAGATATCGTAGCCTTGCGTACCGTCGGGCTCAACGACCCAAAACGAGTCGCTGCACATGTGATTGCCCACGGTGCCCACGGTGAAGTGCCGCGCATGGATGGGCTGCGAGGCCGGCGCCCCACCCCACCACCCACACTCTATACTTGTTTGGTACGCGGGGGGCGAAGCGGAGTGAGGAGGCAGCTGGTCGGGAGGAGGGGGGGTGGAGGGAGGACTGACGAAACGGTCCACGTCCGACAGAGGAGCCGGCATGGTACCATAGGTAATGCTTGGGAAACACTGGCCCTGGTTGGCCACTTTCTGGCCCCCGTCCTGTATAAAAGCCCACTGGGCGTTCCCTTCGTAGGGAGGGACATTGAAATTGAAGGGGAGCCAGATGTCCACGCCCGGGCATCGCGCGCTGTCGCGGCAGAGGTCTCGGAAGGCTGCCATACAGGTGTCCAACCATGCCCACGGCTGTGGCGATTTCCGGGCCGTCGAGGCAAAGAGTTCGTAGAAGTCGGACAAACACTTGGAGGTGGTGGGGATGCTTGGCCAGTTCTCGACTACCAAACATTGCGTGGATGACTGGTACACGTCAGTCGGGCGCAGTTCTCCTTGGTACTTCAACCTCGAGGCAGCCTGCTGGCTAGGGATGCCCGACAAGCGAAGGGGATGGCCCATTTGGTGGAAGGGGCCCTGAGGCGTCGGGATGGAAGCCATCATTAGGTGGCATATACATCGGTACAGCCATGTAGTCGGGTGTTTCCAGACTTCATGCCCGCCTCCATTGTGGTTCCACAGGGTGTTGATGTTCTGGAGACACCGGGCCATGTCCCGCTTCCGGTGAGCTTCGCGGAACCGGTAGATGGCCTCTCGGGCTTGAATCCAGCTCCAAGGGCTGCGGTGCCACTTCATGGACTCGGCCTCCCACCACGGTCTGTTGGATCTTTGAGTAATGTACTGTCTCCTCCACCTTTGGATTACATTGAAGTAAAGGTCTTCCATGTCCTGGGGCACGTTGCGAAGCTGGATTGGGAAAGCAGCATGGCGCCTGTCGCCTATGTACCAGAGAGGATTTTCGATATTGCTTCGAAAGATCCGCGGTGGATTTAGAGCTCGCGTTCCCCAGCGGCTGACCACGTCCAGCCAGTAAGGCTGACTCTGCATCGCCGTCGTCCATTCAGCAGGAATGGTGTAAACGCATTCATCCTCAACATCCCACTCTGGCTGGAGTTTAGGGGGCAGCTTCATCACCTCACTCCTCTGTGATCCCTGTGATCAGCCAAAAGGCAAATAGAAGCGCCGTAGTCACTTACAGGGGGCCATTTCACCGCCAGCCCGACCATATTCGCGCCGCTCCCGACGACGCCGGTGCGGTAAAGGATGGGAGTATACGTGATCGACTGACCAAAAGCTGCCATTTCGGCAATCCTCCCGAACTCGCGCTCGGCAAAGGGCCAGATAAACTAGGGGGAGCATCAGTCATCGATTTTGGTCTGCACAAGCAGACTTCAAGCTCAGTAGTACTTACTGGCTCCCACAAATTGGATGGGTCCCTTGCCCTTCCCAAACAGTGCTGTGGCGCGATAGTGTTAGTATCCTGTAAACCGGCTCCCGAGGTTTGCGTTGCACGCACCATAAGTTCATGCACCATCTATCCTTTCGGTCAGCCATGGCATGAAGCAATGTTTTGGTTGATTGGAAGAGGAAGTTGGACGCACGATGATAGCCACATGCAGACGCGCGGAGCACCTCTCGACTAGCGGTGTATCTGCTTCCCATAAAGGGCGCAATATGGCAACATGGAGCAATGCTCCGATCTGAGCTGTGCGACCGCCATGGTTGTGGAGATTGGGAGGATTTGTCTGGAAAACCTGGGCTGCGTGGAGACAGGCCGAGAGACCAAGGGTGCAAGAGTCCTGGTGCTGGTTATCGTCGTCGATAAACCCCCATAGTACGTCCTGGGACAGCTCCACCAGCTTTGAACTCAATTCTTGCGAGGATGCAACAAGGTCTGGCTGCCGCCCGAAGACGATTTGGGGTGGATAGCCAGGCTGGCCGGAGAAAAAGGCCATGATGTCGGAATCCATCGCAGCCCAGTCAATGCGGTCACCGAAAAGAATTGCGTCAAGTCTGATATGTCATATATGTCAGTGCCAAGATGTGATGCCGGCCCAGCAGAAGAAATAGGATTCACAGACAAGCAATTGCGGCTCGTGACGAGTTGCCCTATGATGCGATTTGCAAGCTCGATGCAGAAACGAATCTCGCCCCAGACAAGAGGGTTATCAACTGTCATCCGATCCGTTGGATGAGCGGCGAGGAGACCGGTGATGGGGTTTCTGAGGTGCTGGCTGATCCTGGATGGATGATCCAGCCATCTATCTCTCCTGAAGCAGGGCAACCACGTGGATTCGTCGATGGTGAGGGCATCCAGACACCTCCGGTCGTGTTGGGTTGCTTCTTGGAAGGTGTAGAAGCCTTCGCGCAAGGCACCGATCTGCCAAGTCATGATACCGCCCAGAACGGTTTTTTGTTGGCGTTCACCGTAGAAAAGCCTATCCAGATCGGCGGGAGAGGGCTTCGGCTCCTCCCTAGGCGGTATTCTGCCATCGCCCAGGTCATCACGAGTGAGAGCCGGGTACTCGGGAGCAAGTCCAGAATGCGCCAGGCCATCGCCGCGAGTAGACCAGAACGGATCCGGGGAAGCGTAAAAGATTTGGGCCCACGGGGAGGAGGGCAACCCCGAGGGATGCTGGCGGCTCGCCATGGTTGGCAACACGGGCACAACGACAGATGGTCAACAGAGCAGGGTAGCGTGGATGGATTGCCCCAAGGTGTTCTATACCCCAAGAAAGAAGAGTCGGAAGGGGCACGAGTGAACATCGCCGGTCCATATGGAAGAGGAGACGTCGTGGTGCCCTCTGGGGCATACCAAGGGGGGCGGGGCCCAGGAATGCGGCCGGATGCGGCGGTGACAATGCCAGCCATCTTTGATAAAGCCTGGGAAAATGTTACGCTTAGTCGAAGGGTACGGGCCTGGAATGGCTATGTGCCGGCATTGCGACGCACTTGAAGCGACCATGGCGTATCAAGAGGCTTGAGAAGGCCACCGGCATGCCTTCTTGTCAGCTCGTGTCTGCTCGCGTGGTAGGAAGAACCTGTAAGAGGGCAGAAAAGGATCAGCCGTCGAGAGGTTGCGATTCCACCAAAACAAATAACAATACTAAGCCGAATGGCATGAAGCCCTCGGGGATCCAACGCTTCGAGTCTGGTAGTTGAGAGCCTTGGCAGATATGCCTGGATATTCATTTTGCACCCTCGGTCTAATGGCGAGCATGTTGGCCAGACCGAGATGTTCTATGATCCAACCTTGCTACATGTACTTAGGTACTCAAGTACCTCTTCACGTTAGAAGGCCGAATAAGTACCTGGCTCCAGTGGGGGAAAGTCTATATCGATAAGAGCTCTTGCTTGGGGAGCTCTCTCTGAGCCTGTCCTACCATTCATCAGGGCTCTTCTTTCCATGGATCCAATATCAAGTGCGGGAGGTGCATCTTTCAAGTACCGAGCTTTTATAAGGAAGCCCCGCCAATGCAACTTGTTCTTGCGCACGCCCAAAGTTACATCATCGAGACTGCCGTCCAAACCAAACCCCCAAACGAAAAGTGTCCGTACAACCAACCGGGTACACTACCATCTCTCTTTCTTCATGCTCAAAGGCGCAAGACGAGCCATGGCAGCCGTTCAAGACGCATCCGAGATACCCTCTCTGAACCTTCTGTACAAGGTAAAGAAGCTCGGCCAAGAGGCATCGGCTCCCGCTGCTGGCGCTTCTCCCATCCACAATGACCGCATCGCACTTCACCACGGCGACATCACCAGGCTTCGTGTTGACGCAATCGTCAATGCTGCCAACAGATCGCTGCTCGGAGGCGGTGGTGTAGATGGCGCTATTCACCGTGCTGCGGGTCGCGGCCTGCTGGCCGAATGTCGCACCCTCAACGGCTGCGAAACCGGCTCCGCCAAGATCACTGATGCCTACAACCTGCCCTGCAGGAAGGTCATCCATACTGTCGGTCCCGTGTATAATGAACTAGATCCTGACGGAAGCAAGAGAGCCTTGCGGAGCTGCTACCAGAAAAGCCTTCAAGTAGCCGTTCAGAACAGTCTCAAGTCGATCGCTTTCAGCGGCATCAGCACCGGAGTCTACGGCTACCCAAGCAACGACGCCTGTGCTGTGGCTTGCGATACGATCAAAAAGTTCCTCGACGGCGAGGACGGGAAGAAGCTAGACAAGATTGTCTTCGTCACCTTCGAGGACAAGGATGCTCATGCCTACAAACATACACTGCCGTAAGTGTTCGCATATTTCATTTTGCCATGCTACGAATGCTAACTCTTTGTTCGCTTGTGTTAGCCGCTTCTTTCCACCCAGTACTGAGCTTTCGTCCGGTCGAGAGGAGGCACAGCAGAAGATAGCTGAAGAGCAAACAGCCGAGGCCCAGGCCAAGGCCAGTCAGCTGCCCGATGTTCCTACCGCTGATCCTGCCACCGCTGGGCATGCCCAGAAGAAGCAGAAGCAAGACGAGTAGGCCTACGGTTGGGATTTCCGATTTCACGACTCTCCATGACGATATGGAAGCATGGCGTTAGGGTAGCCTGGGACATTATTCATGCTTTACTGGATTGCAGGCGAAATTCCAGTAGTGCCTGCAAGGCATCATTCCTGCTTGTAATGATGAATACAAAAAGACTATACATATGCTGGGGTTGCCTTAGGGTTCTACTCACTCACGGATATCCAGACTATTCGCGGCTGTCCATGACCTTTCTACCACGATGGTCTTGAGTATGACTTGCGTGCTAGAAGCAACTGCTCCATCAGCGTGTGGTATGCCGTCAGAGAACCCACCCATCCATCTAAAAGCGACTGGCTTGCCGTACATGCGTATATATGAAGTAAACATCCGGGACCAAGTTTTTGCTCCATGCTGCTTCAAGTTAACTCGCGTGTCTTTAGTCATCAAGAACCTACCATCCTCCACGGCCCGTATCCTCCCTTTACCTACCGGATACCCAGTAACGACATTCCCGAGCTGACCTGCCGGAATGAAAGCGAATCTGTAAACAGACCAAAAAAGGCCCCATCCGAGATTTGAAACAATAACATTCCACGGCAAACATTTCCCATAGAAACAAGCAGGCCGTGTCTGGCCTAGATGGCGACTCCGAATCATGGAGCAGCTTTGAGAATTCCGAATTTGGCACTCAGACAGATGACCCCAGTCACGAATGTCGCGCGGCGGCTGAATCCCCCCTTCCTGTGAGAAACGACGTCGACGTCATAGCGGGCGTCCCCAAGACCCCAGAGACAAAAGAGCAAGTGTTCGACTCTCCCGAACTAGCAGCAGATGTCAACTCTGTTCGGCCCTCCATAGAGGATGGGGGCAAAGAAACTCGACTGAGTATTAGGAGACAGCAACCTCTACAAAATGGAACCATGAACCCCGGCCTACTGTAGGTCCACAGGATGGCAAGAAAGAATGATCGGAGAACATCTTGGAAGGTATCGAGAACACTACCCGCTTTTAGGGTGCTTGCGAGAAGAAAAAGACCAGAAGGACGCTCATCCGCCGTATATGGTAGCCAAACGTCTGTTTCTCAAGCCTCGGATGTCAGTGATGACGGTGGAGGCAGCAACTGCAAAAAAGAAAGAAAGAAAAAAGGTATGGGTGGACGGGGAATCGAGCCCCGGTCTCCACTCGCCTTGGGTCCCTCATTCTCGAGGAGGAAACCGGACCCGGCTTATTTAAGGACTTAAAATAACTGCCCGAGACACGTATCGCCACTACACTAACCGGCCTCGGGTATCTTTTCTTTATTGATGGGAGGGCATAGGGTAATTGGCCTTATGTTTCTACTGTCAATGACCTTCCTTATCTCGGACGTTTGCAGGGCCCTTTTCTCGCGAAACAGGGGCCCACGAGCCGAGGATAATGTGGTGTAAGTGGGCCTCGCCGTCCCCAAACACGATGGAATCTACCGGCTGACGAAGCGGCTTGACAGGGGCTGCTTACGGGCAAACATGGGTAGCCGGCGCCGCCGATTTCGTCTGCGCACCACCTCTTCCCGGACGAAGAACTTAAGATGGCACGGCGAGAATAGGAGGGCATGACCCCTGTCGCCGTGGGGGAGTTGTTTTGTTTGCACATACCCTGCTGCGGCGTCTCACGCGCCACTGTTGCGCGGATCTGCATCCCGCACAACTAGAGGATCCCGCGGGCGAAAGGCGAACACCCTGCTTGCGCATCGGCCAGTCACGACCCGGACGTGTTCGAGAACCCCGGTTTGTGCGTTCTGAACCGTGATCATCTTGTACAGCACTTGGGGATTCGGCCGTGGCTGGGGCTAATGCGGAGCGATGATGCACAGGGCGGCGGGAACGATGGATGAGGGACAGTCTTAGGAATATGAAGGACTGGGCGTTGGGTAGTCCAGTCCAGTGATCCTGGATTCCTGAGCTTGGAATCATTAGCTGCCCGTGGCGTCTTGTATGGATCGGAGAGAGTAGGTGTCTTGAGCCGACACCAGCTTCTGAGACGTGCTGCACGCAAGGTTTTGAGGAACAGAGCGGACGAACTGCTGCCCGGCTCCGAATAAAGAGCCAGGGGTCCATGGGTGTCGCAGTGCGTATTGTTACAACAGGCATTCCAGTAGCCAGCTTGTGCTTTCTGGGTATGGTTGGGCTTGCTAGGTCTTGACTGCTCCCGCAGGTTGAAGCGACTGGTAAAGCCGGAAGTGTCAGTTTGGACAGAACAGAACACCATAGGTATTGGGTTTCTTATTTGGCACCTCTTTTTGGTCCTCGCATCGTCCTTTCTATTCGCCATGTCTCTCATGGTTCGTTTCCCAGGCCTTTGGGCCTACGAAAGGCCGCGTTTCTGTGCCTGTTGATAGCCCAGATAGATAGGATAGGCAGTCCCGCCGTGCCGTTCCTGGGCTCCGTGTGTGCAATCGGCACCCCCAGCATCGCCTCTTCCTCCGGCTGATTTGCCCGCATCAACGTCCACCAGACTAACCACCCACGTCCGCATCATCATCAACATATCCGGAAGCGTAGACAGCTTTGGAGAGTGTGTCGGCATCATGGAGGACATGTGGTCCACGGATCTACAGATCCATGGTCACGGAGCCGCCCACGGCATGCCCTCGGCGCCCAAGATCACGACACTGGAACCGCCTGTCCTCGGCCCGGTCAAGTCTTGTTGGAGCACGCCCGGCGCTTTTGGCGATCCGGGGCTCAGCTGGCAGAAGAAGGCAAGGACGGCGGTTGGGGGCCGAGATGTCAGCTGCCACTGTCACGGACGCCGATGGACCGTTTCGAGCAATCCGTTGCTGTGCGTGCCATGCACCTCGCTAGCCTTCTGGTGCGTGACCGAGACGATACGCTGTCGGTATGTCGACCCCATGACGTGATGCCGCATTCCCGGCCTATGCTGCCGAAGTGCGGTCTGGGGCGGGGAGTGTGAAGGAGGGGGGGGGATTACATGCAGGCGGATCAAGAGTTGGATAAGAGGTACTTATCTACCTAGTCAGACGTGGAGACGGGGATGATAGCGGATTCCCCATTCTTAGTGAGCTGGATACTGGGGTTGGCGGCATTTAGCGGCTATTCCCCTCATCTGACTGGAATGCTTGTCTGTTGATAGCGCGCCTTGGCAACCATGATGGGGTCACCGCTAGGGACTTTGTACGGTGATGCGACGGGGCTACTGCCTCAACATCATCGACCTCTCGGGCGCTCGCTGTGCCGAAAACCCCCGGTATCGCCATCCAGAGAAAGGCTCGGGCGATAGGCAAAAAGTACGTCTCTACATCTTCTCATGCAGCAATGTACCTTGGATAGTCTCCCACCTCAGCGACCGGGCCATGCCTGATGAGTGGACCCTGGTTGGAGTACTTGCGGAAAGACCACGATTTGACTCACAACGGACTGGGCTTGGGGGGGGGGAACCTTCGCAGAATCACACCCGCCCAGTCCGTGCCACCACAAGCCCAACGACGACACACGCGCCAGCACCCGGTTGTGTTCCACCCTGGGCTTGGGGGGAAAAGCTTGGCAAGTGGGCATCCCATTGCCCGGAGCCGTGGTAGCCGATTCGGCAGCATGGCTGCCTGTCGAAGCATCGTTAGAAAAGAGTCGAGAGGCATGGGACGGCGCGGGAAGGTCCATGTAAGAGCTCTGTAATACGCGGAGTAGCCTGTACCACGACTTTGGGCTCAGCTCTGCTGCCGTTCAACCCGTCCACTGCGTTTGTAACACCTGGGCCTTCCTAGCCCATCAGCTGACTTCGCAGCCCGGGCGACTCAGCTGCCGCGATCTGCCCCCGTCTTAATCCCGTCTGAACCACCCATGGACGTCAGGGTGTGGCGAGCAAAAGGACGCGAGGGCCGTCTGCAAACCACGCCGCCTGCTGCCTTGGGGTCGGCCTTCAGGCGGACTGCGCCAACATAGCCGAGTGGCCTGCGCGGGATGGCAGTCCCAACTGAGTGGCGGGTGGATGGATGGGGGCTCGACAGAGAGTTGACCATACAAGGGTCCGTTGTTGAAGGAGGGGCTGGCCGGTACTCTCTACCTGCCGCCTGCGGCTAGACACAGCCGGCCTACCCATCTGATGGGCCAAGGATTGGCTCACCTCCCTATGCCTGTCTTTGCCCCCTCGTCGTACCCTCTATCTCCCCCCCGGCTTCCCTCTCGCGGATGAATCCGGGGTCGCAATGATAGGTGACTGCATGACTGTGCCCCGCCTGCCCGCATCCTCACCGTGAAATCGCCCTGGGCGGTCTTTCAAAGTATATCTGGCCCCCAACGGGTGGCTTTCTTATACCCTCTGGTTTCCTCTTGCTCGCCTGGCTTGCGGTGCATCGGTCCTCCCGGTTCGCTGTACTGCTTCGGGATCACCATGGCGGACGTAGAGAAACGCGAGGGGCCATCGGCCCCGTCCCATGGCCTGGGAACACGCCGCGATATCGAGACGGAAGACTCCAACCTGCACCCCCCCCATCACGGTAGGGCGACCCAACCCTCTCTCGGCCTGGTAGGGCCCCCATCCGGGCCAGACGCTGATGGCAAGTAGGCATGAGCATCGGGAAATACTGCGCGACGCGGATTTCGACGCTCCAGCCCGTCATGGCTCGGCCGCCCAATCCCATCCGGTTACTGCGGATGATCACCCTTCGCCAATGGAACTTCTTTGCGGTTGCCTTTTGTGCTTGGGTAAGTCTCAGGAAGCATGGGGAACCGGCTAGACACGATGCCGGGGCCGGTGGGCTAACAACGGGACCGCTCGACAGACGTGGGACGCCTTTGACTTCTTCACCGTCTCGCTGACGGTCGAGGATCTCGCCGAGACGTTCCAGAAGACCAATACGGACATCACCTGGGGAATCACGCTGGTGCTCATGTTCCGCTCCGTCGGCTCCATCACCTTTGGTATTGCGGCCGACCGCTACGGCCGCAAGTGGCCCTTTATTGTGAACAACTTGCTGTTCATCGTCCTGGAGCTTGTAAGTCCCTCTCATCCACTCCCCGGGATTCGCACCCCGTCGGGCCCACGGCTTCCACACCAAGCTTTTGTGGCCGACGCCCGGAGTCTTGGCTGCAGCATTGGCAGAAGATGCCAAGCCGCGCGCATCTTGCCACACACCCATACGCACATACGCTGCCTACCTTGGCATCGGGGCCGCGGCTGACCCCCTTCTTCCACCAGGGCACGGGTTTCTGCAGTAACTATCGCTCATTCCTCGCCTGCCGGGCGCTGTTCGGCGTCGCCATGGGCGGGCTCTACGGCAACGCGGCGGCGACGGCGCTCGAGGACCTGCCGACTGAGGCGCGCGGGCTCATGAGCGGCATCCTCCAGCAGGGGTACGCGTTCGGGTACCTGCTGGCGGCGGCCTTCGCCCGTGCCCTCGTCAACACGACGCCGTACGGCTGGCGGCCGCTCTACTGGTTCGGCGCATGCCCGCCGGCCCTCTTCATCCTCTGGCGGCTCGTGCTGCCCGAGACGGACACGTACACGCGCCACCAGCGCATACGGCAGACCGAGGGGGGCAGCGTCGGCCGCACTTTCATGGCCGAGGCCAAGGTCGCGCTGCGGCGTCACTGGCTCCTGCTCACGTACCTCGTGCTGCTGATGGCCGGCTTCAACTTCATGTCCCACGGCAGCCAGGACCTGTACCCGACGCTGCTCCGCAACCAGTACGGCTTCTCGCCCAACAAGGTGACGGTCACGCAGGTGGTGGCCAACCTGGGCGCCATGCTCGGCGGCACCGTCGTCGGCTTCAGCTCGCAGGTCTTCGGGCGCCGCCTCAGCATCATCGTCATGTGCGTCGCCGGTGGCGCGCTGCTGTACCCGTACTCGTTCGTGCGCAGCGACGCCGTCATCGCGGCCACCTTTTTCGAGCAGTTCTGCGTCCAGGGCGCCTGGGGCGTCATCCCCGTGCACCTCATGGAGCTGTCGCCCGCCGCCTTCCGCACCTTCGTCGTCGGCACCAGCTACCAGCTCGGCAACCTCGTCTCCTCGGCCAGCTCCACCATCGAGGCCACGCTCGGCGAGCGCTTCCCCCTGCCTTCCCGCGGCAAGGTCGCCCGCTACGACTACGGCATCGTCATCTGCATCTTCATGGGCTGCGTCTACGCCTACGTCATCGTCCTCACCCTCGTCGGCCCCGAGCACCTCAGCCGCTCCTTCGACGTGGGCCACGGCGCCGACATGGCCGAGGTCATCGACCGCAAGCACCACGGCGGGGACCCCCTGCGCGGTCCCTCGCCCGCCAGCGAGGATGGCGATCCGGAGAAGGCGATGGACGGACAGGAGGAAAAGAACTGAAGCGCAGTGCCCCGACTCCTCGCTTGTCTGGATGGCATGCCGAGGAGAGGGGCCCTGGGACCATAGACACACTGTCCTCTCGAAGAAGGGTAATCTCCGTGTTGGGTACTGTTTGTCACTCAGGCTGCGGAATATACCTGGGTATTGCAGAAGGCAATTTATTATATCAGCTCTGCCCTTCTGTAAATCACCGCGGGTGTCTTGGCCTGCATGGCCTTCGCACCATGATATCTGCCAAAAGAGAAAATGCTTCGAGATAGTAGAAGTCTGTAATATATAACGCCCACAGTCAGTAACAAGTCGCTTGGTCCTAAACCCTGGCTACCGTGTTCACCGCTTGCACCGCTAGCAGTCCATCATCCCTGCGCTACCACAATAAGTTTACGCTGCCCTGAGACCGCCTTGATCTGGACCTGGCTTTTCCTCGATGCCATTTAGCCATAGATTCCGGCTTGGCCCGGAAACTATCGCTTGGAGCCTGTTTGCCCCGGCCTGATGAGCTCTGGAAAGACTTTGTCACCTTGGCGAAGACGCCCAGTTCCATTCTGAAACTGGATTCGCCCCGTGAAGGGCAATGGACCGAGTTCTTCGTGCAAGCAGACGCGGACTGGGTTCTGTCTTTCCTTTGGCGTTCGAGAAAGCTTCCGGTTTCCCGTAACACAAAGGCATACATACAGCACAGTCGATAGCACAGCGGTGTCCCCTTGGCGTCGTACCGTTGCAATTTGACCGCGAGTTGCAATTTCCACGTCCGCTCAAACTGACGTACGGATGGGTCCGGCGTCGGACTCCTAGGATCCTCGCTGCGGCGTCGCCGTGGTGCGTCTGGCTGCCTAGAGCAGGTCCTGGTTTTGCGCGTCCTTGCTGGCGAACCTCTTCTCCATACCTTCCAGCATCGCCTTCAGCGCCCGGATCTCCGCCTTCAGTTCTCGCACCTCGAGGACGGCCTTTTCTTCCTCCACGTTGCTTTTGCTGTCAGCCACCTTCTTTGCCCATCCCTCTCGTTCAAAATCGACCTCGCCCGCCATCTGCTCCCATTCCTCCACTGTATCTTCGTCCTCTTCGCCGCGCGCTCGGTTCCTACGGATTTCCCTAGCTTTGTTGACCTCGAAGAAGGCGGCAACGACGAGGAGCGGCGAGTAGATTATAGCCATGACGATGTCGTTCAACTGCTCGTATCGCTTCTTGGGCATCCACCATTCAAAAGGTATGACGAGGAGGAAGATTTCAATGAGGTTGAAAGGAGCAATGAAGACGTTCTCGTCAGGCGCACGCACAAACTGCATCGTCTTTTGGGAGAACAGGGCGAGAAATTCGTCGTCGGCATTTTGGTAAATGTCCTCGTAGGCGCTGTTGTACAGGGCAATCAGGACATTGAGAAGAATGATCTGGATTGATTAGGACGCGGTTTCCCCGGATGGTATGTCGGATGCCTTACCATGACAATGAATGTAAAGAGGTAGTAAAGAATGATACCGAACGGCGGGCTGAAGCGCTCGAATCCAGTAAAGTCTGGGCTCTGCATGATGGCGTTGGCCATGGCCTGCATGATGAAGATGGTATCGTCGCCGGCCATGTCGTCGGCATAGTCCATTCCAATAAAGGCCTGCAAGAAGCCAATGATCATGACAATGAGTAGCGCGAAAAAGATGATGCTTTCTCGCATCATGACCTTGACGACGACCAGCATGGCGCCGAAGAAACGGAAACTGTCGAGGTACAGAAGCAGGCGGGCCCAAAACATCGGCGAGGCAAAGGCGAGGAAGTTGTAGCTCAGCTGGTTGAAATGCTCACGTTCGCCTGAACTGTCCAGTGGTTTGCTGAAGGCCACAAACCGCAGGGCTAGCGACACGATGAGCACCGAGTAGAGGCAAAAGTTGAATGCGTTCCAGAACCCGACCATGTGCCAGCCCGCCTTCCAAATCTTGGTCAGCTCGTCGCAGACGAAGCCGAGGGTGAAGAGGTAGAGCAGGCCTTCAACGAAATCGAGGTCTCCGTTGGGGTTGATGGTGTTGATGGCGCCTGTGTACAGGGCCAGGTAGATGAGGGAGATCAGGAGCTGGGCGGCGTTCTGGTAGATGGGGGCTCGCATGCGATCCGGGTCCAGGTGCGGGAGAAACCGGGTGTCGTCACGGCCTTTGAAGTCGACGAAGCTGGCCGGGTCGTCTTCGTCTTGTACCAGCCAGCCTCTCCACAGGTAGTCGATGCACTTCTGGTAGCCCGACGAGCCAATAACGCGCAGGGCATGGAGATCGACGGCCTTCTCAATGACGTTCACGGGATGCGTGGCCTCGCCGTCTATAACGATGGAATAGCGCTTGAGCAGGATGGCGTGCAGCAGGTAGCTCATGTCCTCCTCGGTCTCGATGCTGCGAACGCGGTCAGCCCGGAAAGCCGCCGACGGAAGGCGGAGGCGCGGGGAAGCTCACATCTGCTTCGCGATGACCTCGCAGGCCACAGCGCGGACCGAGTGCAGGTCAGCATCCCACAACTCGGCCACGGCCTGGTGAGAAAACCAGCGCTTCGCCACCAAGAGACAGAACACCACGCAGGCGCCATGTTCGGCCCCTCCGGCCTCCTTGGCGGCTTGGAGGACCTTCTTGGTAAGGATGTTGCTGTGCGGGCAGGTGATCTGCTGCTCCTCCAGCTCGCACGGCACGGCCTCTTCTATCAGGTACCGCAGGCGGAGCGCAACCTTGGTGACCTCGGGGGCGGGGATGGCACTTTCAATGTGCTGCTCGCGATATCTCGGCAGCACTGGGTGTCGTGGGTGGTCAGCCACGGGCGCTCCGTACGCAGCCTCCACGGCCGTCGCCTGCCAGGGGGGGGGTACAAAGAGGGCGGGTTGCTGCACTACTCACGTCGTTGACGAGACTCCTGGATTCGCCATTCGTGGTCGTGGGCCGGGTGCCGGTTCCAGCCCATCAACCGGCTGAAACTGAACCTGCCAGGCGCCATCGTTGCTGGTCTCCAGGCCGAGCTGCCTCGTGCCCAAGCAATGACGGGTTGCGAAACAGCAGCGGCGGTTTAATTGACCGACGTATCCAGTGGCGGGGGCTGGTTGTGCCGAACGAGACTGGGAGAAGCCGAGCATTTGGGAGGGGCAAGGTGAGAACGGGGCCGGGCTGTTACATGATATCTATACACGGGCAATGCCCACGGCACCTGCGCGACCTCGTCTCCCTCGCGCGCGCCCAGAAAACGTCTCATGCCCCAAGCTTCCCAGGATGGCGTCGCCGGTGCCCGCCAATGACCGGGGGCCGTTTCCACACAAGGGAAACGGTGCTACCGTACTTACTGTGGCGGGTGCATCCATTCGACAACACATTGGGGTGGGTTGGATGCCACCTGGATGGGTTTCCCAGCCTTCGCATCGCATCCCGGGCAGGGCTTTTCAGCAAAGCTCCCGATAACATGCCCGGCTGCTGTGCAATGACGTCGCCAGAGCCAAGCGGTCCCGTGCTAGGCCGCGGAAAGGGCCTGGGATCCGCCCACAGCGCCGGCGGTGGAAGGCGGGCACTGACGGTCGCTCGGTAGCGCTTCAGCTCCAGGCCATGTGGCCTCCACTCTTGATTGTCTCGATGCAACCCATCGCCTGCATCTCCACTAACATGGGTTTCCCCCGACAAGCCGTGTCGGGCTTGGCTCCTCCTGGCCCAGCTTGCCTGCCCGGGGGCCATGCGCAGGATGGTGTTGTGAAAGGGGATGCGGATTGGGTAGTCTCGCGTTGGGACCCCTCTTGCGTCTCGCGCCAGGGAACAATGGTATCGCGGCGATGAACGGGCAGTTGCTATGCCGCGTCGATGTTGGCAGAGCGCCGGTTTGTCTAATTGATTCACTCTATCTTTTGTTCTCCGTGTCCCTCTAGTCAATACACCGAATTCTAACAAGTACATAGGTATATTCCCCCCTTCCTCCCTGGGGACCTCGTCCAGGACTGGTGGGCCAGATCCTCCGCAAGGCACGCGGCAATGCATGAGGAGCAGAGGTGCAAAGGTGCCAGAGACACTGAGCCGGGGTCCAAGACCCCCTCGGTGGCATGCGAAGAACAAAGCACGGTGTGGGGATATATCCAACTCCAAACGGGGTAGTGCCGTCGTTGGCGGTATTCGGCATCAGGTAAAACCGGGAGCTCCGGGCTACCGCCGTCCCTCTTCAATGGACGCGGCTGCAACGTCGAGACGAGCATTTCAGCTGTCACGCTCGATCATGGCCTCGCGCTCCGGACCAACGCCAATCCACTTCACCTTGACTCCCACAAACTGCTCGATAAACACGACGTAGTCGCGGGCAGCCTGGGGCAAATCGCTAAAGGACCGGGCCTCGGCGATGGACTGGTTCCAGCCCGGCAGTTCCTTCCACACGACCTCGACGCGTTCCAGCACCTCGAGGCTGGCAGGGAACGACTCGAGCGCCTGGCCTGTCACCGGGTCTTTGTAGCCAACGGCAACCTTGATGGTGGGGAAGGTATCGAGAATGTCTAGCTTGGTCAGGTTAAGCGACGTGTAGTGGTTGATGCTGGTCGAGTATTTCACCACCATCAGGTCAAGCCAGCCGCATCGGCGTCTCCGGCCGGTCGAGACGCCCCACTCGCGGCCGATTTCTTGCAATTTGGTTCCGGCCTCGCCCAGATCCTCTGTAGCGAAAGGCCCTCCGCCAACGCGCGTGGTGTAGGCCTTCACCACGCCGACAATCTCGTTGATCTTGGTCGGCGCCAGAGCCAGGCCGGTGAAGATACCACCGAGGCCAGCGTTGCTGCTGGTGACATAGGGGTAGGTGCCGTAGTCAATGTCGAGCATCAGGGCGTTGGCCCCCTCAATCAGGATCTTCTTGTTCTTGTCCTGGGCTTGTTTCATGAAGGCGACGGCGTCCACCACATGTTTGCCAAGGTCCTTGCGGTACTCTTTGAACCGCGCGATTTCCTCCTCGACGTCGTACTTGAGCAGGTCGCCGTAACGCTTGGCGTAGCCGTTGGCGAGCTGGCGGATCTTGCTGTTAAAGAGCTCCTCGTCGAAGATGTCGTGGATACGGATGCCGCTCCGCGACGCCTTGGTGCTGTAAGAGGGCCCGATGCCGCGACCGGTCGTGCCGATGGCGCGGTTGCCCAGCTCGACCTCCTCCAGGCCGTCCACGGCGGCGTGGAGATCGAGGTTGACCTGGGCGCGATCGCTCACGAAGATACGGTCGCGAACGCCGGCCAGGCCCTGGTCCTCCAGCTCTTGTAACTCCTTGTAAAACGAAGGCACGTGGAACACGACACCGGTGCCGATAAGGTTGTGGCACTTGGGGTTGATCAGGCCCGAGGGCAGCAGGTGGAAGCTGTACGAGACGCCGTTCGCAATGATGGAGTGACCGGCGTTGTGGCCGCCAGCGGCACGGGCGCAGATCTCGGCCTGGGGGCAGAGGATGTCGGTCAGTTTGCCTTTGCCCTCATCTCCCCACTGGGAGCCCAGAATGATGGTCGCCATGGTCGGAGGACGGAATTGAGAGGTCAACGAAAGGAGCAGTCGTTGGACTTTCGCGGAGCGAGAAGTAGAGACCAAGAGGAAACCAGCGTCGCACGCGGCGACGGGAGCGTGAATTTCAACCCTTCCATCGTCGGCTAACGCTCGCTCACGGAAAAGTGGATAGCGGGGGCGTGGTGGGGTTGATTTACGTATCCCTCACGCATACTGAAGTCCAGTCTCGAGTCGCTTGATGTGAAAATCCGGGATTGGGCGGCGCTTGCGAGCCAGCCTAGCCTCCGACAGGGTCCATAAGGCCCCCCCTTTAGAGGGGCTCCTCTGTTCGAGCAACGACATCTCAGCATCCATACCGTCCATCGCCATGCCCGTGGGGAGCGAGAGCGTCGTGCAGACTGGGCAGAATGGTGCCATAGGCGCGTGAGCCTCCCCCGTTGTGATCCCCGTGCCAGGCGGATCAAGCTTGCCTGGCCATAGAGCGACGGGTATACCAGGTAAGAAACGTCGCGTCCTGAACGGGAAGCATACCTTTCCTAGTAAGTCTACCACTCTTATGGCAGGGCCTTGGCTAAGCATCGCACCACGTCCCGACATTCTCGCCTGCTCTGTAGCAACAAGCTGGATCCGTCCTGCAGTGCGATCTATCTCGAGAATGCAGTGTCGCTTGCGATCCCGTAAAGCATGGCACGTGATGAGCACGCCGAGACTGCCCACCGGGGTGGTACATGCCTTCACAGAAACACAAGCCAATTGCTTGGCCGTGAAGCCGGTTGAGCTCACGACATATCAGCCAGGCCGGTGTCTTGGACACAGACGGACCAAATGGCTCGCCGCCCGCTGTCGGCCGGCCCTACTGGTTTGGCAGTACGGCATGATAGGCAATGCTCCTAGCGTGCTCAGTTGCCTGATCTGAGTCATCCTATCTAGAAATTCCGAATCGACGGCTGCTGGGCCCCTATGGTCGTCGTACCCGTTTTCAGCTCGGCTGCTGGGGCCCAGACGTGGGCACCATATGCATCCGCAGCCCAAGATCACGGGTGCTTGCCTACATACCACGTCTCTAGACAGATTTAACCCGGTCACCACCAGTACTCCTTACTGGCTTTGCCGTCCCTGGACGACTAGACGCCCGTCCCTTCGACCGGTGGAGAGCGACCGCATATTGGTTGAGGGATAAGCATGGTGTATGATGTGTCGATGATGCAAGAGGCACAGCACACCGGAATTTCCTTGCCAGTGAATGCAGCAAGGCTGGGGATCGTTGGCTGCATCCCCATGCAGCCAACAAGAGAGAAGCTACTGCATGCGCTGTTGGCATCGTCTCTACCTCCGTCTAGGACCTGCAGGTACATCCTTCGCCCTCTTTAGCGCGTCTCCCTCTGGCTGGCCCTCTCTTATCGCATGCAGGATCTCGTGATGGGGGCTGGGCAACCGCCTCGTCTTCGTCCTTCCAAGATGCTCGCGAGAGGCGCCCTAGGGGGCCAAGAAGTATTCCTATGGACCCTGGTTGCTCTATATTTGCCCTGATCAGAGGCTGTCTGACACATCCGATGCCAAGCGCCGCCGCTAGACAGATTTTCCCGGCCGTTTGCATGCTCATACCCATCTATTACCGACCTACCCACCACCTGTAAGTTGTAAGGAAGCGATTCGTACAAGACTTCAGCCTCGTCTACTGAATTTACCCGGGCCTGCCTTACCCTAGCGATTGTAGCCTATCAAGGTACCCAAGTACCAGCTCGGAGAATAGGTAGCTTACTGTAAAGCATCCATAGGCGGGAAGCACTCAGGTGGTAGGGACCTGCTTCACTTGCTTAATTCCTGCGCGGGGCAGCGGTACGGAATGGGACCTCTCCCTATTGATTATATCGCCGCATCCTCCGGCGAAGTCAGCCAGGTGCTGCCTTGGTTTTGCACGTCGAAAGCGAGCACAACACGCACCCGCGATTCCACCAAGGGAACAGCTGGGTATCGTATTCCGGGGTAAGTGTCAATCCACGAGGCGGCATACCATCTCCTCAACCACTCAGGCAACACCTGCACCCGCCTCCATTTTCTGCTTCCGTGTCTTGGCCCGTCTCATTCACCTGCCCAATCAACCCGAGCCTTCCATGCCTTGCTGTCAGGCTGCGGGGTAGCGAATGGTCGCCCTGATCCTGACCGTTGGGAGGGAAGCACGGAATCCTACATATGACAGCTTCAGGATTGGATGTCCCTTTACGGAACCCATACACCGAGAAAGAAGCCGGGCTTGGATGCAAACCATCTTTTATCACACTGACCACTCACCGGAAGCAGGCTGGGCCAGTCACAGTTGAACACAAGACAAACGACACCTGAACTTGACCGGCTAGGTCGCTGACAGACGCAGAGCGTTGGCTGTGCGCCACGTCTTCCAACACTTTTCATCTGGCCATCCGCCTCTCATTACACAGGAGTCATCTAACATCCTCCCATATGCGCAAAATGGCCACCAACGTCAAGATGAGCCTGGATCCCCAGAACGTCGGCACTACTGCCACAGAAGCACGCAAAGTCACCATCCCAGCGTCCACCGACAACACCAACACGCCTGGAAAGGAGGCAAACACTTCGTCTACCTCGGCCCAGTCAGCAGATAAGGTCCGCAAGGCGAAAAATGATAAGCATAAGCTCGCTACGAACGGCAACACAAAGCGAGTCAGGGCCAAGTCCAAGAATCCCAAGAAGGATCTCATGGCGTCAGACAGTTCTTCGAGTGAAAGTAGCGACGACCTTGAATCTGTCTCTTCCTCGAGTGATTCGGAGAGGGCTGAATCTGACGACGACACTTCTTCGGATGAGAATACCGCGAAGAAGAAGCGGCTGATAAAAAAGAAGCAAGCTGGCAAAAAAGAAAAGGCCAAAGGCAAGCTTGCAAAGAATTCGAGGAAAAATTCCAAGTCCAAGCTGAAAAGAGCTGAGTCGGAAACCGAGGATGGTTCAGGCGCTGGCAGCTCCGACGACTCCGGCTCAGATTCAGACGAAGAAGACGAGGACGATGAGGATTTTGTTCGGAGCCCATCCCAACCAACAACCCGCGATCAGCTGAACCTGCTCCAGGCACAGCTCCATAACCTGCAACTGCAAGTTCAGCGTCGAGCCACGGGCTTCGGTATCGGAGACGCTACTGCTGCTCTCGCCCCGGCTGGAGTTGGCATGGGTTCTCTCGGCGGCGCAGGGCCAGGGGGCAATTCTCTGGCTATGGGTAACTTTCCAACCAACGGCCTAATGGGTGGCCCCGGAAATGTCCAATTGAACCGTTTCATCGAGCCGGACCTTGGGATCCCCGGCGGAATGCCTGGGAGGAGCCATGTACCCCCGGGCCGCCGAGGAATACGTCCTCCCCTGCCAGGGCTATCGCGAAGCAACAGTGGGTTTGATAATGGTCCGCTGTATAATTATGACGGCAGTCGTCCCAGATGCATGGCCAAGGGCAAAGGCAAGAGCAGTCGTGACAGCAAACCGCCCCGACTGGAGTTCAAGCGTGTCGACCAAGTATGGGACTCCAAGATCCACAACTACAAGTTGCAGGACACAGCAGAGAATGCCTCGACCTCGCAGTACAGCGAATTCCTCTTCCATGTCAGGCGAACCTTCGACTGGGAGGGCAAGTACAAGGCTACCATAGTCGACATCAAGAGCAAGCCGCTGCGCGAAGCCCTCCAGGCGGTAATGGGCGCCATCAAAGGTGTCAGCTTGGTCGAGGAGACTCCCAAATTGGACCCCAACATGTTGTTCCTGTGAGTCGGACACGAACCACTACACAAGGCGAAACTCATCATTATCTAGCTACCTTGAGGACCTTCGGGGACATTTGAAGAGTCTCAAAGGCCTTGAACCCGAAGCCAAGACATCCAAAGAGCGTAAGAAAATGGAGAAGTGGATTGAAAGCAAACGCCGCCATCTGAAGGTCCTCATCCGCTATCTGGACAAAGATTATTCGCATGTCAAGAAAAGGTTGCCCCCCTCCCCCTTATTCAGGGTTACCACTTACACCCAAATAGCTTGTACCCACTTCTTGAGAATGGCCTCATTACTTTCGACCTACTTTGGGCTCTCTGGAAGCCCAACACTCTGGCTTATACCACAACCTATGGCACGCCCGACGAAGCCCGCGTCTTCAAGGTTGAAATGGCCGACAAGCACTACAGCATCATGAAGGGTGACTTCTACTACATTGAGGGAAAGGTAAGTATCCAAGGTCCCTCACCACATGCCAATTTTCCTAGGTAAGGCTAATATGTTGTCTAGTATTTCGAGTACGATGGAAAGACCTTCGGATATGGCTCACTAGCGGAGGAGATGGGCGAATTCCGTGGTGCACGAAAGATTACGAGCCTGAACTGCTATCCTTTGGCCTACCGCAAGGATGAAGCTCAAGTGCGCAAGGATCTGATAGAGCGCGGCAAGAAGTTTGTCGGTCTCGCTGGGGTTAACTACAAGAGTCATCAAGGACTGGCCTACTACAAGAAGAAGAAGTCGATCATCAAAGTCAACATCAACGGCCGCATCATGGTAGACCCAGCCATTCACCGCAGAAACAACCCCAACTACCCCATCTCCGTTGTACGTCCCAAGGACCACGATATCCTCACAGATGATGAGAGCGATGACGAGGAGGACGGGTGCGGATGCGCTTCCGATTCAGGTGATGGTGGTCGCGGTGGCGGCGGCTCTGCGATCAAAGAGCTCATCGAGCGCGAGGAGAAAGAAAAGACGGTCAGGAAGATGGTACGAAATAAGAACGGTGACATCGATTTCATCGAAGTGCCCGAGGAGGACGTCGACAACATCAACCCGAACGAGCAGCTGGATAAAGTTGCCAGCCAAAGCGACAACGATGCACAGAATGACCGCCAGGACAGCGAAGACGCGAATACTCCCTCAGACTCGAAATTCAACATTCCCGAGTTCGGCGACGAGGAGTACTTGATTGCCTCACCGGTTGTTTTGGGCTTTGCGTTCGCCGAGAAACTGTGGCTCGAATTCACGGTCTCGGGTGTCAAGGAGATCTCGTGGAACGAGCATGCCTATGATTCACTCGTCCTTGAGGCCAAGACGAAGGAGATTGTCAAGGTACGTATTGTTTGCTTATTGCTCTGTTTGATATGGCGAAGCTCACTCGTCATCGCCACAGGCCCTAGTTGAATCCCACAAATACCATCCCGCCGAGAGCATTGACGACGTAATCCAAGGCAAAGGCAAGGGTCTCGTTGCTGTTTTACACGGCCCCCCAGGAACCGGGAAAACCCTTACGGCCGAAGGTATCAGCGAGCTGCTGAAGTGTCCCTTATACAGCGTCTCGGCCGGTGACCTGGGCACCGACAGTCGCTATCTGGAGGCCGAGCTGCAGAAGACGTTGGACATTTGCCATGCCTGGGGGGCTATCCTTCTGCTGGACGAGGCCGATGTTTTCCTCGAGAAGAGGAACATGGCTGATATTCATCGCAACGCCTTGGTCAGCATTTTCTTGCGCCAGCTCGAGTATTTCCAGGGCATTCTCTTCCTGACGACGAACCGTGTTGAGGTAAGATCTACCCCGGCTTGCCTTGTGAAGCTACTAACATGGGGACAGACATTCGATGATGCCTTCCAGTCCCGCATCCACATCGCGCTCAAGTATGACGAGCTCGACACCAAGGCAAAGAAGGCCATCTTTAAGATCTTCGTCGAACGTGTCCGCACCTTCGAGAAGCTCGAAGCCATGCCGTTTACCGAGGAAGATTACAATACGCTCGCTCGTTACAGCCTCAACGGGCGGCAGATCAAGAATACGGTCCGTACCGCCCAGGCACTGGCCGTCAACAAGGGCGAGCCACTCAGCATGCGCCACATCCGAGAGTATCTGGACGTCCTGATGAGTTTCGAGAGAGACCTCAAGGGTGGTACCGGGTACACTGATGCCATGAGATCCTACTTTTAATGGGTGCTCTTTTCGTGGGTGATCTCCGGACACCCATATACGATGCATCTCGTCGAGTCTCTCGCGGTGTTTCGGCACACTTGTGCCATAGGTGCTCGAAGACATGCTCAATGGGTTATTCTTTCCCCAGCGGCTGGGGAGATGGCATGCGACTTTAGGTAGATGATGGCGGAGTTCATAGCGTCCCTTGTTGCCAGCGGTCCATGAATTTGGCGTTGATGGCAGGGCGATGGGGCTCGCCTTGGAGAGTCCAGTTTGTTTCATAGAAGATGGATTTGCGCATTCTTTGGGTTGGCGAATCGGCACTGAGAGCGCCCAGACTTGGTTTGTTCCTACTTGACATGCAGCTGTTTGGTTCGTGGGGATCGTGGGGCGGCCAGAGTCGTCTCGGAGTAGATTAATCGCCTCTTGTTTGCATTGTGTGCTTCTAATAGCCAGTATGTGACATACGTTGTACCAAAGGTATCCGTGTGGCTGACCTGAGAGGCTGACAATCCATGACGATGTAGTTGGTGATGGTCGGTGCAGAAGTTCGATTAAAACCAAGGCTGGAACTGAAGGCCCCTTTCCAAATCATCTTCTTCACGTTCTAACACGTGCCGTGACTCGTTTTCTTCTATAAGAAGGTACGAGGGGCTAACAGTTTGGTCCCGGATAGCGGGGCGGGGAGCGCAAGTGCAACAAAAGAAAAAAAAAAGGGGGGGGGGGGGGGGGCAAGCAAACCGAAAACAACAAAAAAGGATCAGATGGCTGGTCAAGGAATCAAACCCCGGTATCCTCTCGCCCTGGGTCACTCATTCCGGGAAAGTCGAACACAGCTGATTCAAGGACTTATAATAGCTGCCCGAGAGATGTGTTACCACTAAAATAACCAGCATGTGGATCTTTTTGCGAAGGGAAGTCATATTGCAAATTATCAAAGCCTGTGCGGTGTCAGTTGCATTCTTACCACCCATGGGTTTTCCCACGGAGACATTGGTGTCGGCCATGCAACCTCAAGATAGACGCGCAGAGACTTGAAGGACACTTGCATATGGTTGGGACTCCCTCCAACTGGCATAATGGAGCAAAAGGGACATATAGTTGCTGTGTGCCTCTTTTTGTTCATGGTGGACAAATAAACAAAAATACCTCTGGGGTGGTTTGTTCACAGGAGGAAGGATGAGCCCTCTGCCTGGAAAATGGTATCGTAATGAAGCAATAGGCTAATCCAGACGCCCTCTCAAAACGCCAGCTCCCAATGCAATGCAATGCGGGCGAGATCAGAAGTCCATTGCGGACTCCCCGACGTCATCGTCCATGCCGTCGCCATCGCCGTCGTCGAAGTACTGCTCGGCATCGTAATCACCGCCGTCCTCGTCATCTTCGAAGTCGTCGTCGCCCTGGCTCATCTCCTGCTCCTCTTCGTCGAGCTCTGCCTCCTCCGCTGCTTCGGCCTCGTCGTGGTCCTTGCCTTGGGCGGCCTCTTCTATTCGGCGCTTCCTCTCCTCCTCGGTTTCGGGGCCGCGGCGCCGGCGCGAGACTACCACGTCGTCATCGTCGTCGTCAGCGTCGTCCAAGGCACGCTTGGTGCCCTTCTTGGCAGTGCCCTTGCTCTTTTTGGGACCGTCGTGCCCGGCCAGCGTGGGCCAGAGTTCCTCAGGGAACAGGCTCTCGTCGAAGGAGCATTCTTTCATTTCGGGGGCAATGCGGGCCTCGTCGACAAACCGGTGGCTGTACATGGGCATGGCCAAGAAGGGGTCGACAGTTGCTTTGTTTTTAACACCGAAGCGGGCATTCCGTTGCTCTTGGCCGTATGATTTGGGCACAGTATCTGTATTGCTCGAGTTGGCCGAGAGATCGGGAGCCATGTGCTGGTGGGTATAGAGAGGCGAGTTGTGAAAGTCGCGGCGGAGCTGGACAAAGTGCTTGATGGCGCGCTTCTCTGGGCCCGACAGCGGGAACCTGCTGGCTGGCGGAGGCTTGTATGACTTCGGGTAGTTTTCCTGCGGCTGGTCGGATACAAGGACGCTGGGGTCATAATCCCAAGGCAGGTCTTTGCGACCGCCGCGGCCGCCTCCACGACCGCCGCGGCCGCCGCCTCTACCACCGCGCCCTGACATGTCTGTTTCCGGGGCGCCTATGTATGCACCGAGAGCGATTTTCGGCTGGGAGGAGGAGTTGCGGTCGAGGGGCGTGGCTGTGATCGTTTAAATGCGATCGCGACCTCGTATGCTGGGAACGGTTGGATGGATCGTCAGAAGTGAGTGGATGGGGACTTTTTAGTGGGACAATCTGGGTGACTCCCCGATACCATGCGGATGCTTATCGATAATCGACCAGGCTGGCTTCCCATTGTAGCTCATCGGGTGCTTCTTGCCTTGCTAGAGCAAAGCAGGAGTCCCGCGTTATGAAGATACATTATGTATTTACTTAGGCGCTTAAGGTCAGGGGCAGGTGGTGTATCGCAATGATGTCTGTGAGTTACTGCGGAAGGCGTCCTGGTTGGCAACCACTACTGGCCTGTTACTGTACAAAGAGACTTGGCTGCCTTTACCGCCCTCGCTTCATCCAGACGCTCACTTGCCCCGCTATCTGGGGGAGCTGGTCTACAAGGTACATACATCCCCATACCTGCAGGGGCTGTCTCACTGCTGGCCTCCATGCATCCAGGTCGCCAGGTGTTAAGCATCAGCCTTGTTTAGAGCCAGCAAGCCGAGCTGCCTACGACGCCTCCCTTCTGCCTGGCTGGCTTCTCGTTCTTCTGCGTTTGTTGTTTCGCCGGCACAGTCTGGCATTGCCAGTCGTACCTGTTTCCCCAACCGCCACGTCTAAGATACCGACACTTGGACCAGCCGCTTCTCCGGAGCGCTTCGATGCCAAGAATCGCCGTCAAGATGGATACCGATACTATCCCCATCACCGGGGTGGATGAGCTGGACAAGCATCTGGACGAGCTCCTCGCAGACCCCGTCTTGGCTCCTTCCGTGAAGCTCTTCGACGATGTCGAGCTCCAGTTAACACCAGTCAACATCCCGCCCCTCATACCCCGCCTCTTGCCCAAGATCATCGACATCCTAAAGCAGTACCAACAAGACCCGGCCGTGCTCTGTTCGCTGGCCACGAAGCTTCTCGGCCCTCTCACATTTACCCAGGTCATGTCCATGGCTTCAGAAGACGCCCTGATCCAAGCTCTCCGGTCTCCCGCGCCTTCGGCCAACATACTGGCCATGACGGTTTTGGAGAAGGCCAGCAAGTCTCCCGCAGAAGCTGCCATCCTAGCTGTGATGAAGAACCTCATGACCAACTTTGTCATTCAATGGCTCAGCGCACCCCAGGTCGAGGTCGGCGAGAAGGGCTCAAAGGTCCTGGGTGACTTGTTGGATGTGGACTGCGAGACGCGGCTGCAGGAGGGCTTGTCGGTGAATGGCATGGAAATAGCCGTCAGACATCCGCCCGGCCAGGGTTTGATGTGGCGGAGGATCTTCCACGATCGAGACATCTACAGCTTGCTCCTCTCCTTGACCAGCCCGGGCCCTCACCAGAACGCCAGAGACGGCCTATCAGGCCAGCAGCTCACATTATCGCAAGGTCGCATGCTCCGCATCATGCCGCGGCTGGCAGCCCTGAATTTGGGCGCCACAGCAAAAACCGACTTCCCCGACCTCAACCAGAGATACTCCGCCGTCGAGACTGACGAGGGACTGCTTCATTTCGTCGCCCTTCGCATGGTCGACAAGGAGGATATGCTGATGCATCTCAGCCTCATCGATTTCTTCGAGGCCCTTGTTAGCATTCAGCGCGTCACACCCTACTCAGCCCTCAAGATGGACACACTGAAAGGGCTGGTGCGTGATGCGACCAGGGATGACAACCGTCTCAAGGAGACCATTATTCATCTGCCTGATCGAACCGTTCCCGAGGAGGCGCCAGAGCTGAGAAAATTCATTCATGACATCATGCAGTCTTGATCTCGCCTCGGGGTGTTGCTTTGCACAAAGCGTTTTGCCGCATTACGAAGCAGACAGAGGTATAGATGTCTCAAGAACCAGCTTTCTGGAGTTTACGGGAGCACACTGTGCATATCATTCAGATAGAACCCCAACCATGAGAGGCTTGAGGGGCAACAGACGCCCTTAAAAGCCCAAGTCGAGGCGCCGTATTGCAATTGGCTGCGTGATACCATTCATTCACGGTATTCCCATAGTCATCATAACTGATCAGAATTAATAGGACTTGGAGACTTCTCGTCATGCTGCAAACATATCCGTACTCAAATTTTGCCTAGTCTTCCTCCGCCCCCAAACCTCAACGCAAACATCAACGCAGACTTCTTGATCGCCGATTCTCCGCTTCACGATAACTTCAGGTGGAGTGATTTTCTTTCTAGGTGCATACATAAAATAGTTCGCTGCGGATATTAGTTGTCGCCGGGCTTCGGCCTAAAGGGGATGGGGCCACTGCCGCCAGGAGGGGGATGAGGGTTCGACATCTCGGACCGTAATTCGAGCCTGGTTCCGCCTTAATACATGGGGCTTTGTTTTTGTAAAGAGACAATGTCTGGTGATACTTTCAAGAAACAAGAGGAAATGATGGTGTTATGGGACGTGATTTTCGCTTTAGTGGTTGTTGGTCAGCTCTATATCTGCTCGCCCATACGGCCTCGTACTCTCTGGCTTATGCAGGCCTTTTCCTCTTCTTTTTTTTTATAAAAAAAAAGAAGTAAATGAAAACAACGGATTTCGTTGCTGATCCTTTTTGATGTACAAAGTGGCCGGGTGCAATACTATAACGTTATTTGCTGCGTGTTTTAGCAGTCGGGATACCCGGGCCCTTGTTTTATTTGCTAAGAAACCAGAAGAAGAAGCGTGCAACGGAGGCAACTGGATCTCGCCTTTGGTTATCTCAGCTTTCCCATTGTCCCGTGCAAAATCCATGACAGCACATTCCGGAAATCTCGAACGGCAAGTTCGCAGGAAAGCCTGCAGCATGCATCTTGAGGCCATTGAGCCAGAGCATTACATCGGTTTGCATGCTTTCTCCAAACTGAATGCCACCGCGTGCATGCTTGTAGTGAAAGGACAGCTTCTCCGGCGAGGAAAGTGCTTTCCGCCGCGCCGCGACCCCGAGAGAGGGCGACGTGTAGTTCACCACCTGGAGAATGCAGTAGGATTCCGGACCCCGGAGCCTCGCGCCCTCGAGGAGGAACTTGGCCTCGGGGTACTGGTTCTCGACGGCCTGGAGGGCTACAGGGTTGAGGTTCTCGGGGAGGCGGCCCTGGGGCCCGCCGGGCCGGAACCAGGGGAAAAAGGCAACCCCATGCTTGGACACGGTCTGGGAGACGGTCTCTCCAGCCTTGAGGTACGGGAGCTGTCGCGGCGTCTCCGCAAGCCGGAAACGCAAAAGTCCCCCCTCGGAAGGGCTGCGTGCGCTGATCTCGAGACTCCGGAGAGGCTGGCGATCGTCAAGGACGGCCAGGGCCAGGACCTCCAGCTGGTTTGCGACGGCGGGCGCGTATTCGATCAAGACACGGCGGACGGAAAGGCTGGCCGCCAGGAACAGCGGGTTTGGCGGCGTCGACACGGAGGAGCCCCAGCGAGCAGTCCCAGGCCACCGCAGGGTGTCGAGTTCCTGGTTGAAGCGCGGCAAGTCCGGCCGCTCGTACCGGGTTGCGCATTCGGACGGGTCTCTTTCCCACTCGGGGCCCAGGAGACGACAGACCAGCTCCGGGTCCAGGTGGAGCGGCTGATAGAGTTTCGAGAGCTCTTCGTGGGCTTCGGAGCAACTCTGCATTACCGACGGCAGTGGCTGCTGGGGCCCATCAGGGACCAGGTTGTAGTGCAGCCACCAGTCGTGTTCGGTTGCTCCGTTCCACCCGCCCATATCCATCTTCAGTCTGCCGTGGTCGATCAAATTAGCAATGGTCGAAAGGGAGACGATAGGCCAGTATCCTCACCTCACGTCGACACGACGGCCCGGAAGCGCGTGCCGCCAAATCATACAACGGATCTCGGGCGGCAGAGCGTTGAAGTAAGGAAATGAAGAGGTCATCTTGGGCGTCGACTGGTGTTTGTACGGTGCAGTGGATACTGTAGACTCGGTTCTACGGGAGTCGATAGTCACGAGCGAGACTGCACGGTGGAAGTCAAGTTGAGAAGTCAAATGATTTCTATCGTAAAGGCGTCTATTCGGGCGTTGGTTTTCTAAGTGCTGCTGAGCTGGTGTTTGGACATCAAGGTGCTGCACTAATCGTCACAGCGAAAACACCCTGCTGGCCATCAAGGTGGCGGACAAGATTCCATGTCGGGACATCAAGCAGCGAGCGCCTAATCGCCCTATAGGAGCGTGGCATAAGGCAAAAAATGCAACACGAAACTGCAGACTACGTGCTCAGGCGGTCGTGGCAGTCACAGGTTGTTTTTCCAGCCGGAACACTAGAGAAAGGCCCCAACGATCCTTGGTTCTCCTGGCATCACGAGCGGATGATGCCATTGAGTTTCCCAAGCCCGCACCATTTTCCTGCGAAAAGGCCGAGTCAATTGATGCGCATCGTCGAGCGAGTGCATATACATGTACTCCAACCCTGAGCATGGGGGGTTTCATTCTATTCTGATGGGGGACCCGACGAGCACTCCTTCCATCTATGCTTCTCACCATGCCTGCAATCTACGAGTCCCGTGCACCTGCAATAAATTCCTGGCTTATAAGACTTGACTTGGTTGGCTCTATTGAAGCATCTCTTTAATTTCATCAGTGCTGGTCTAGGCTGGTTGTTGACCACAGCAAGACTAATGGCATTGAAAAAAAAAAAACATTTCCGTCGCCAAAACTCATCTGCGCACAGCTGAAATTAGGGGGGGGCGTATTCATCTCAACCTGAAGCCTTCACTTTCCGCCGGTGGCGTCCCCTATTTCTCCTATGCTTCCGGACTTATTCGAAGCAGCTATTTTGTCGGTGTACTGTATGCGTTCTTGCATGATACTGCTCTCAAGTAATCTACTATGAGGACCGAGCGGTCGGGGCAAAAACTGCCGGGTTGAAGAAAGGCCAAGCATTATGGAAACGAAGAGAAGTACTTATATGGGCATAGATAATTGCCTAGAGTCTGCATGAAATATCTAGGCGAAAGGAATCGAAATAGCCCTTGGCCACGTATTGAAGCCTCGGGTGGAAACTCTCTCAGTATGACCCCGCGCGAGCTGACTACGGCGACGATGTATTCTCGTCAGCGGTTATAGTCTCAGCCATACGTTATACACCTACATATCGCGTCCTTCGTTTGTGGGTAGCGCGATGGACAATAAGCTTTACGAACAGTTCACGATGCTTGGTTCGGTCCAGCGGTTCACGCACCCGCTGCTGGGCTGGGGCCAATCGGCTGACTGACGGCTCGTCCCTACTGCCGGGGCGGGGGCTGCGGGGCGGCTCCTTACGACCGTTGCTGGCCGGGCAAGGTTACAAATAAGGACCCATAGGGGGGTATCCGAAACCTTGTGCAGCTGATCTTAACCAGAGTTCAGCGTTGTTGGGCCCGTTCTGCCGAGTGAATGCCCGAGGTTGTAAACACCTGCCCTTGGTGGTGAACAGCGACATAAGCTAATGCCCGGAAAGGCAAGTCTACGCGCTATCTCGCCTGGACTTTTGCCATGTACTTGCGTACCGATGTGCGGTGGAAAGTGACCTACCCCACACGTGCCAAGCTGTCGGATAGACGCGTAGCGCCCGCATTGGAGGGCATAGCTTCGACCCCGCGGGCTCCGACAGTGCTGACGTTTGAGGCTTGCATATGTTGTGTTGCCGTCTGCCGTCCTACTTGCCTATTCCACCGCAAGGCGTATCCCGCCCACGACCGCCACGCATGGCCCGGCACTGCCTCTTCCGCGCCTCGCGGGCCGGCGTGACCCTGACCCCGCTGCGTCTATCCTCGCGTCTACTGTCTTCACCGCTGTGCTTATCAAGGCCCTCCGACCCCTCCCCTCCGACACCCTCTCTGCCCCTCCGTCTCCCCGGCTTCCCATCTACTGCACGCCAACGCACTTTCTCTACTTCCCCCAAGATGGCCGGTCTCGAAGTCTCCCTCACGGCGCCCAACGGCAAGAAGTTCTCCCTCCCCACGGGCCTCTTCATCAACAACGAGTTCGTCAAGTCGAGCTCGGGTGCCCAGCTCACCAGCATAAACCCCACGTGAGTCCCGGCTTGTCCCGTGCCAGTACGGCCCAGCCCGTTGACCGCCCGGTAGCAACGAGGAGCCCATCTGTGATGTGGAGGCGGCGTCTGCCGAAGACGTGGACAGGGCCGTCAAGGCTGCCAGGGCCGCTTTCAACCACGAGTCCTGGCGCGAGCTTCCGGGCGATGGCAAGGCCGCCTTGATGAACAAGCTGGCCGACCTGGTCGAGGCCGAGCAGGATGTCCTTGCCACCATCGAGACATGGGATATGGGCAAGCCCTACGGCGACGCACTGCTCGACTTGGGCGAGGTCACCACCACCCTGCGTTACTACGCCGGCTGGGCCGACAAGATCTTTGGCCAGACCATCCCCACCAACCCTAAGAAATTCGCCTACACGCTGCGGCAACCTGTTGGTGTTTGCGGCCAGATCATCCCCTGGAACTTTCCCCTGGCCATGGCCGCTTGGAAGCTTGGCCCCGCCCTGGCTGCTGGCAACACGGTGGTGCTGAAGCCTGCCGAGCAGACGCCTCTTTCCATATTATACTTTGCCAAGCTGGTGGTCAAGGCTGGTTTCCCCCCGGGTGTTATCAACATCGTGAATGGCTATGGAAAAGATGCCGGCCACGCCATTGCTTCCCATCTCGATGTCGACAAGATCGCTTTCACCGGCTCGACGGCGACGGGCAAAGCCATCATGAAGACGGCTAGTATCAACATGAAGAACATCACACTTGAGACGGGCGGCAAGTCCCCGCTGGTGGTCTTCGACGACGCCGACCTCGAGCAAGCAGCGAAATGGGCCCAGATCGGCATCATGGGCAACGGCGGCCAGATTTGCACTGCCAATTCTCGTCTCCTGGTCCAGGAGGGTGTCTATGACAAGTTTATCGAGACCTTCACCCAAGTGATCAAGACCTCCAATGTGGTGGGCGATCCATTTGACGAGAACACGTTCCAGGGCCCCCAGATCAGCAAGGCTCAGTACGACAAGATTCTCGGCTACATCGACGTGGCTAAGGAGGAGGGAGCCAAGCTCGCGGCCGGTGGCAAGCCCTTCAAGGGCGTGGGTCAAGGGAAAGGCTACTTCATTGAGCCCACCATTTTCAAGGACGTTACCAAAGACATGCGCATCTTCAAGGAGGAGATCTTCGGGCCGTTCGTGGCGATTTCCCCCTTCAAGACGGAGGCCGACGCCATCGCCATGGCAAACGACACCACGTACGGCCTTGGTGCTTCCGTCTTCACCCAGAACATCGAGCGAGGCCATCGTGTGGCAGAGCGCATTGAAAGTGGCATGGTGTGGATCAACTCATCCAACGACTCCGACCCGAGGGTTCCGTTCGGAGGCGTGAAACAGAGTGGCATTGGACGGGAGCTCGGCGAGGCTGGCCTGGCTGCTTATACCCACGAGAAGGCCATCCATGTCAACCTTGGGTCCAGGCTATAGTATTTCAAATGTACTGCAACGAGAAATTACGCGGGATAAATGACACTACCGACTTTTCAGGTCCAAAGTAGGCCGTGGCATGTTGGCTCGGTCCGTTACGATGCCTGAAAGAAGCGAAATGATGTACATTTTCGGCACCGGTCTGCCAAAGCAACGGCACACCCCGAAGGATTGGCTGTTGTAAGCGCTTCTGGTTCTTCTATTTTTAGCCCCGTCCCCCCGAGTATGTGTTGAAATGGCTGTCCTGTCATCGGAACCCCACAAGACTTTACACAGCCAACATGGCATGTGGCGAATCAAGAGCGACCAGAGATTGTAAGAACGGAACGCACAATGTCTTTGCGGCTAGCCAGGCCGTATTTCACCACCACGACTGTCTCTGCCGGGCGACACGGCCTGTATTCATTGGTCGATCGCCGAGCGGTACGGCCGCCTTCGCCCTGCGATTGCGCACCTCCTCCTCCGACCAGACCCAGCGGACGTCGCGGATGCCTGGCGTCCGTGGAGATTAGAGCGCCGGCTGATCGCTGGGAGCCAAGGACCCCGGGTCGGAGGGTCCTCCGCCGCCGCAGAAATATTTATCTGATCGTGGATTCATTGTTTACTTTGCCGGAGGATTGCTGTGAACTAATCGCGCGAGGGTCTTTAGGAGAGGATATAAAGATAGCGTTTGCGGGCTTGAAAGCATCGATTAGATATTTGCTGGTATCAATACCAAACGATCATTTTTGGTCTCATCAGGATAGCTCCCTTAGGGCCAAGAGATTTGGCTTTTCGGTATAGATATGGTACAGGATTGTCGTAAACCTGGGAAGTTTCCACCCACTTAGGTACTCCAGTCTTTGTTCCGAAGCCCCTGAACACAGCGTTCGCGCAAGCTCCAAACCCCCAGATTTTTTGTATCCTTACCGGCGGCCAGCCCATTTTCCACAGCATCCAACCAGTCCTCCACCACGCCTAGCATGAGAGGGTGGTCGCAATTTTGTACGGCCGCCTCGAAATCCCTCCGCAGTCTGTTGTAGCGGTATGCCATGGCCCACCCCAAACAACGCCAGTCCATTTCGGCCAGAAACAGGGCGCGGAGCTCTGTGATCTCGGCCTCGCGGTGTAAGGGCCAGTATGAGTCTAGGGGCCCGTGGGTATCGTCGAAGTCCCAATGACGGGCCAAGTCGGGCTTCTCGGCACGGTCCGGGCTGTCCTGCAACAAGGCGGGCAAGTCGCACAGGGCACGTGGTGTAAAGGAGACGCTGTCCCATTCCAGAACGCCCGTGAGAACGCCGTCATCATCCACGAAAATGTTGTCGGCCGAGAGGTTGTCATGCCAGAGCATCGTGGGTTCCTCCAGGTTCCTCGGCCGCTTATCCGGCGGAAAGAGCCTGTCGTGCAGTGCTCTCAGACGATCGACCACGGCGCGTATCCTCCAGGGCACATTGCGGAGCTGCCGGTCCACGATTCGGGGCAGTCTCGCAAAGGCCTCGCGCGCCACGAGATCAAGCCGCTCGAACGCCCACTCCCTGTAAGTTGCGAAAGGCCCCGTCGCGGGCCCAAAGTGCTCAAACCGGCCATTCCAGAAAAGGTGCCGGGAAACCATTGCGCCGAGCTGGAACGGCGGGGCCGGGGCGGCGGCGGCGGGCTTGCAGGGGTACAGGTTGCCGATGGCGGCAAAGGGGCGCTCCCACACGGCGGCGGCGTAGGCGGCGAGCTGAACGACGACGCGGTGCTTGACATCGAACTCCAGGGCGCGCCAGCACGCCGACAGTGGCCGGCCTTCGACGCGGCCGAAGAGAATCCACTCGCAGCCCATGGGGTTGTTGGCGGCCGAGGGGCTGTCGAGGCCGCTGTCGGCGACGATGGGGGGCACAGGCAGACGCGTGTGCGCGTGCGTCCAGCGCACCGTCGCCACCTCGCTCGCCGTCTTGCGCCCGGGGCAGACGGGAAGCGTCGCCTTCAGCACGTACGCGCCCCCGCCGAACGTGACGGCGTAGAAGCGGTTGTACTGGCCCTGCCACAGCAGCTCGACCGCGTAGTGCGGCCGCGGATCGTGCACTGCCTTCAGTGTCGCGATGATGGCGTCCGTCGAGGGTACGTTACTCCAGACCGGATAGGGGTTGAAGTAGTCGAACTTGGGCGTCTTCCACTGAACCGTGATTTGCGCGGGCTCGGGCTCGGGCGTGCCGTCGGCATCTCTTGGGCCGTCGTCGCCCGCGTTGGTGGAACTCACGGCCCCGGGAGACGTGCAGCTACCCAGGCACAGTTCCTTATCGAAGTCCGTGTCGTCGTCACCAAACAATGCGACAAGTGACTCTTCACTCGGCGAACGAGAAGCCCCTGATGCTTTTGGGGGGATGGTGACTTCTTGTTCTGTGAATGAAACATGTTTTCTGTCAGTTGCGCCTCCTTCCAAAATCCGTTTTGTCGCATATGGAGCGGAGGGTTTAAACGCTCGTGGCCCGTGACTTCCCCCAGAGTCACCAACAGGGCCGGATAGCGTAATGTTTTTGCTTGTAGACTGGGAGTATTGGCATGTTCCCGCCGCTGATTCCTCAAAAGAAGCCGTGTGTCCCTCTCCGACCAAACTTTCGCTATTCGGTGTCAGTGTCTCGTCGAAGATGGAAACATTGCTTTCGGTGCATGTAGGTGGGTATGGTGGCTGTTGAACTGCCAAAGTCCCCTTTGGAATTGTTTCCTGACCAACCTCAGATACCCCCTTGCCACTCTTCGGTTCTTCGGTGGTGGTTCTGTGATCTTCCTCCCTGACTTGGCCGAAGTTTGGGTCGGGGAATAAGGATATACTGGGACCGCCATCGTCGGAGCCTTGGGGCAAAGGTATGCCCAATGAATCTTGTCCATCTTTTACATGGTAACGGGTGTCACACTGTGCATGGGGAGGGGGAGGCGATGGAGAAAGAAGGAAGGGGTTCCTGGGCTTCAATCGCGGCTTCTGCAAAGCGGAGGATGGTGGAAAGGCCGAAAGGATCTTTCGGAATGTCTCTTGTACCGGCTCTTCATCATCGGAATCGACCAGAAAACCCGCTTTCCCACGTACTCTGCGCTTTCGCGGGTTGTGTGATCTGATGAGACGAACGCCGGCTCTGGCGCTATCACAAAATGTTGGATTCGGTCTCCCAGTGAGGTTAGAATCTGAAGGCACCATGTTGACAGGAGGTGGGCTTTTGAGGAGACTGAACGATTTGGAAAATCTCAATGAAACATTGATGCAAGTGGCTGAAGGGGATATCTGTGAAAACCCCAAGCTGCTGGCAGTTGCTAATGGGGTATTGATCTCAGCAGTGGTCTGAACTGGGGAACGTTGCTTCTGATTATCTCCTTTTCCTTCATTAATAGTGATCAGCCATGTACGTCTCGTCCCGCTTGACGTACTTATCGGGGACATGCAGTCGGTCGCCGCCGTAGGCTCTAGAAGGAGTTGTTCAAGCGGGTGTCGCTTTCAGTCTTGTTTTGTTCAACCTCTTTGTAATAGGCCTGCCTGGTCGTTGCGGGATATCTGAAGGGGCGCTCAAAAGCGATTCGATCTGTGTCAGTACTTCCTTACCCACATGCCGCTTTCGCTTTGCTGATAGTCCTGTCGGGTAGCCGATCTGATTTGTTAACGAGCTGCGAGGCTCAAATGGCGACCTCGATGTGTTTATTTATTAGGAGACACCTTGTGAATTTACCATTGGACCTCGCTTTGGGCTCTAACCAGATGCCAACGTACATCGAGGCATCCAAACCTGGTGATGCTTCCTCCATCGGCGCATGACATTGGAGCATGAGCAGAAAGTATCGCGTATCTATTGACAACCGCAAGTGAATCCCTCCAGCTGAGTCGGGAAGGCGTGAACCCTCTCAAGGTATGTGGAGCATGGCAAGAGCTTGTTGTCAGCGCAGATGAACTACGAGGGCTAGGTAGTGGATGCCCTTATGCATGGTTTCGCTACATATCAGGTAGGGGGCCGGGAAAAGAGATGCTCGCCGGGTTTGACATCTCGTTTTGAAAAAGGGCAACGGGAATGGAATTCCATGCGGGCACAGACGGCAGGCAGTGCGGTCAACGGATTGCAAAAGGAAGATGGTATCGCGTCTTGGTCTCTTAATATCATACAAGTCGCAAGCTCGAAGTAGCAAGTCTAGAACTTTTCCTCCCGAGGCAAGCCAAAAGCTGGGTCGAGGCTATGGGCCAGACCAACAGCCCAGCCCATCCAAGCATTCCGACATCATCTACCTGCTTGCTCTCATTACCTCCACACTCTTTCGCGTTAAGCAATGCGCTTATTTGCCGGGGTTCTGCTCAACGAAGCTAACACCCTTGGCGATGTTCTTCTTCAGGTCAGCCAGGCAAGCCTCGACGAGCTTGGCCTCGTTGGCATCAACCTCGCCAATGGGGTGGATCTTCTCGACACCGTTGGGGCCGAGCTCGACGCGGCTGGCGAAGAAGTCAATGCCCTGGTCCTTGTAGAGAGGGCTGTCGACGAAGGTGGGCTCAATGACACCCTTCTCGCCCTGGGCAGCGCGGAGGATCGACTCGGCCATGCGGGCACCGGCCATGGCCATGGAGAGGGTGGCAGAGCCGGCACCGTCCTTGGCCTTGACGACCTCGTCACCACCGAACTGGACACGGTTGACAAGCTCGGCGTTGTTGCTCAGGTCGGGGTGGTTGCTCTGGCTGAAGAGGGGCACGATGGTGACACCGGAGTGGCCACCGACAACGGTGACGTTCTCGTCCTTGGGGTCGGTGCCCTTGATCTCGCTGACGAAGCGCGAGGCACGGACAACATCGAGGGTGGTGACACCGAAGAGGCGCTTGGGGTTGTAGACACCACGGGCCTTGTAGACCTCGGCGCAGATGGGGACGGTCGAGTTGACGGGGTTGGCGATGATGAGAAGGTTGGCCTCGGGGGCGGACTCGGCGCAGGCCTTGGCGAGGTCACGGACGATGGAGGCGTTGGTGTTGAAGAGATCGTCACGGGTCATGCCGGGCTTGCGGGGAACACCGGCGGGGATGAGGATGACATCAGCGCCCTTGACGGCGCTGGCCAGGCCGGCGGCGGAAGCCTCGTAGCCGGTGACCTTGGACTTGGTGTTGACGTGCGAGATGTCAGCGGCAACACCGGGGCCGCCGCGAATGTCGTACAGGGCAAGCTCCGTGACTCTGGGGTTCAGCTTGAGCAGGAGGGACAGAGGCTGGCCAATGCCACCGGCAGCACCGAGAACGGCGACCTTGGACAGCTGGAGGCGGCGAAGCGAGTCAGCAACGGCACAGGCATCGGAATAGGGGCAGTGGCGGGGGCGGGGGATGCCATCGTTGAGCTTAGGGCTGCGAGGTTATAATGTCTCACTTACGTTTCTGGCCGAGGCGGAGAAAGCCCGGCGCTGGGTAGCGCCGAAGACAGCTCGCGAGACGGCGGGGATCATCTTGACAGCAGGTGGTAGGTCTGTGTGTAAAAAGATGAAAGAGAGTGAGTGCTGGACAATTGGCCGTGGACGTGGTCAAGGGAGAGAACTGAGGTCCGGGTTGATGATGTATCAAAAAGTTGGAAGGAAGGTCAAAGTGGCCTGCCGGCGCGGTAGAAAAGTCCCGCCGTGCGGGCGCCGGTTCCCACTGGCTGGATTTGGGGGGCGTCTAACTCTAAGCAGTCTAGTCCTTCGGGTTCGGCGGGCAGGATGTTGAGAAGCTCTCCGACAATTGACCGAAGCGCTTCTTCCTTTGTGCAATGCCCCCGCCCAGTTCATCCGAGGGTTGGGCTGAAGCTGGACCTGGATCGGAGGCTGGCGTCGCCCTCCTTCTGCCGTCTGGGCAATGGCCTGTCTGCCCCATGGCGTGGTTCGACAACTCTCCCCTCCAGGGCCAATGCTCCGGACCCACGGACGGCCATTCACACGGGGATGGATATCTGCGGGGATCCGCCGGGGACATGGATGGGCGGCTCGGGGGATGAACGGCCCTTATCCTCGTCAGCTTCCAACATGCGTCGATATCAGGCCAACTTGACTTTGGGGCATGTGTTACCAAGGTGCAAGGTACTGTCATATCCGACCCCAACCTGGTAAACCACCCCTCCATGTGGCCGCCCTCTTGTCGCGAGGCTCCCAATGGGTGGCCTCGGGGGAAGCTATCTCGCACACGTCACACAACCATCTGTATCGGGTACGCACTTCAGTGGCAACAGCATCAGCGTCCATCCGTACCCGTGGCCAGGCCTCCCTCCCACTTGCGCCGAGGCGGACCTGCGGCTAAATGCACCCAAGCCAATCACGGGCGTGCAGGCTATTTGGTCTGGCAGGACGCAAGCTCGAGGAAAGCAAACGTCACGTCCGTAGATTGCGTGGGAGCCGCCACCTCTGACTGGATGGACTTGCATATACTCGCGGCAAGGAACTCCAGCACCAACAAATATCGGCTACTGGATTTCTCAATGCCCAAGCCATCGAGCCATTATCAAGGCATGCCGCCAAAGCAAGCGAACACAAGCTGGTACAGCCATGGCCGTAGCAAGCCAAGCGCCAACTGGTCAGTGTGAGCCTGCTGCCCAGGGCTATTATATAGGTATACACGAATGCGCCTGAATGTTGATGGCCCGGTGATGACGGAAGCTCCGGAACTTCGCGAAAACGTATTTGCATTCCCAAGCCCGAAGAAAACGGTATAGTGGACAGTATGCTTGGCCATAAGTATCTTCTCTGGACCCCCACGGTAGCACATTTTGCCATGCCAGGTGCTTCACCTACCCAACCCTTGAAGCGATCAGAGAAAGTCCCCGCTATCTCACTGGACCTCACTTTTGGAGTCGAGGGAAGTTTCCAAGGAGTCTATCACCAACATCTCTGTTGGCACGCCACCTCAGTTGCAGCCCTTGTCCTTGGACCAGAATATCCTTACCATTGTACCTTATAGCCATTCCACCGATTGCCTAGAAGAAATAGTAGGGGATTGTCTATACCAAGGATGTATATCTCCTGCTTCTCATCATTCGTGGCAGCTTTTTCGCGCGACTTGCCTAACGCCCGGAGAAGACGACCCCAGCCAGCCCAGCGCCCAGGCGATCGTCAGCTCAGACCATGTCGAGTTTGCGAGCCTTTGGGTCGATGGGACACATAAAATCATTAACAGAGGCAACACATTCCGCGACGACTTCACTTCGCCGGCACAATCCTAACTAACAAGACTTTCCTACTAAGTTTCGACAGTGCATCACCCCAGCTCGGCCTGGGTAAAAGTATTGGCCCGGCGTCTGGCGTCCACAAGCCCGGCCTGAATACAAATGTTGGCTTTGACGGTGTTCATAAGCCCCTATCCCTTGTAGCTCAGATGACAGATCAAGGGCCCATTCGGTCGAGCGCTCTTAGCATCGCGCTGGAAAATGACATACGCAAGTAGAGCCGCATACACATCGAAGCCTGAGTCGCGCTTTCTGACCTGCCACTAGTTTCCCGGGGTGACGGTGTTTTGATGCTGGGTGCCATTGACATGGCGAAATATACGGGCAGCCCCGTCGCTTTGAAAGCCCAGCCATACCTCAGCAGCACAGGGTTTGGCGACGTGGGCATCGCCTTGACATCTTTGCGGGTCTTCAGCCCAAGCGGCATAGATGAGCTGTTTTCCAAGACGCCACTCTTTGTTTCCACGTCAATCGGCACCAGCTTCACCGTCTTGCCAGAATCTTTGGCCCAGCTGATCTACGCAGAGACCGGGACCGAATGGAATGCGACCGCGACGGCAGCCACTCTGCCGTGCAGCAGATCCCGATGCGATGCCTATTTCTCGTTCCAGTTTCACGGCAAAGATGGCCTTGTTGTCAATATCTCGTTGGCCGAAATAATAACCCTTTATCCCAAATTCCCTTCTTGTCATCCCCGTGCAAGCGGGCCAAGGTGCAATCTGGACAAACCGGGACTCTGCCAACTGCTCATCGCGCCTCATTTTCAATGCGACCTTCCCGTACTGGTGACTCTCGGAGACCCTTTTCTCCAAAAGACCTACAACATGTACGACCAGGAAAATGGACAGTTTGGAATTAACCAGGCAAAGTACTTCACTGAAAGTAAAGTTGTGCCTTTCGAGAGCAGGGGGGTGGCTATCCCTTTCTCAACACCCGACCCTGAGGCAGACCCGCCTTTCATTATCAATGAGGCCGATGCCGATTATTCTCATTTTCCAGTGGCTTCCATACCCAGATTGTTGTCGGCGCCAGGCATCCTAAACGACGAAAAAAAGGTCGAATAGTCATTCATCGAACACTATTATCGGCCTTGGGGTCGTTATATCACTCGGCGTACTCGCGGCCCTCTCCGTCTTGGCTGTTGTCTGGGTGGTGGTGCTCAAGCGCCCCGTCAAATGCCTCGGTCGTGCGGTGTCACCCAAGCCTAACCGCGCAGCCAAACATGAGTTGGATGCTTAAGGGTCTTGTTCGGCTGTGGTAGGGCTGTCTTGCTCCTCCGGAGCTTGGGAGGAGCGGAAGTATAAGTCGAGGGTATAGTGACGATTATCGTATCGGAGAAAGTTGGCTCTCCGATCAGAGAGCTCAGCAGCCACAGCAGTATCGGGTCAAAAGCTGAGGGAGGTAAAAGGAGCAGACACCCAGGGCCTCAAAACCTGTAGCTGCAGGACTTGCGGCGGTGGTGCGGGCTGGCAGGAACGAACGGGCATCCTATGGGCTTTCCGGCCTCCACTACAGCATACAAAGGCAATAACCACTCGGTCGAGCTCTGTATACCAAACTCTTTATGAACTCTTCATTTCTCGCGGTTGCTATCTACCCTTCACTTCGGGTGAAAGGTGAGGGAATCCCGTGGAGACACAAGGTTCAGCCTCATACATATCGCCATACCATATGCTAGGTACTTCAAGCATCTAACTTATCCGAATAAGTGTTTTTGACCCAATTCCTCCCCGCTACTCCTTGGCTCTAGACACGGCTAAAATCTTCCGGAGCCAAGGCTCTAAAGACCGTCTATAGAAACGGGGTCCTTGAGTTTGGCGAATCTTGTAAGCAGCATGATGTTCGTCGACCAGTTGGCTTTGTCGTTGGGGCACTTAGATGTAGGCTATTGGAATGCCAGGTAAGATAGGTGCCTGGGTCTAGGAGGTTTACGGAAAGAGATACGGACCTGGTTCCCTGTGCTGCTGCCAGTCAAAGCCCCAAGCACGGGGAGGCGACTCTGGCAAACCTCTGGAGGTACTGGAACCGACTCAAGAAGGCGACTTCCATTGCGCAAATGCTTGCTCTTGGTAGGATGGAATACGTAAACACAACTTCTAAACAAGTCAGGCTAGTCGTAGGCTGCCAGGTACTACTACGTTAGGTGCTCGTGGGTTGCCACACGTCACTCACTGTACATGCCTAATCGGGGCTTGGCGCGCCCGTGGCCGACCCGCTGGGATTTGCAACCAAGAACGCTGTTCCGAACTCTCCCCCCCCCCCAGACCCAGACCCAGTCCCAGACCCTCGAAAAGTACAGATATCTATCACGGACGGCCTGGCCTCCCGCCCCTCTCTTCACCCAAAACCCAACACACAGACCAAAGGCAGCCGCGAGCCCCCCAACCTGTGATGCGTGCGGACTGAACTCACGCTTCACCATGGCTCCTCTTGTCGACAATAGCCAGATCCAGAGCGCCGAGCTCCTTTCGCCGCTCCCCTGGTATTTTCATCTCTACGTCTGGCCTTTCGTCGCCCTCTGGTCCATCTTTGCGCGCTACTACCTGACGACCGAGCTGTACGAGAAGCACATCGCCTCGCAGGAATGGACCTTCGTGTGGTGCGGCACCATCATCACGCTGCAGAGCTTGGTGTGGCTCAGCACCAACTGGAGTGTGAACCTGAAGGCATCCTTCACTGCCACCAAGGCCAAGAGCGTCGATGATGCCAAATTGATCAAAGTGATCCCCGTCGCCAATGCCGGCTCTGCTGAGATCTGCAATATCGAGCGCGAACAGGTACGTCACCCCGCCGCCAGCGCCAGAGATCCCCGCGTCGCTGCCGCATCGTCTGCGTCTTTCGCCCTTGCTTCTTGGAACCAGTTGCTAACCCGGCGCCGTACCACAGGCAGCTGGAAAGAGTGGCGTGTCATTCCTCTTCCAAAAGCGCCGCTTCCTCTACAATCCCGAGAAGAAGTCGTTCAGCCCTCTCACCTACACCATCGACACCGAGCCCAAGCCCCGGCTTGAGACATTCCACAAGTCCAAGGGTATCGAGACTCAGGCGGAGTTGACGCGTCTGGAGCAATACTATGGCACCAACACCTTCGATATCCCAGTGCCCACCTTCACTGAGCTCTTCAAGGAACATGCCGTCGCGCCCTTCTTCGTGTTTCAGGTCTTTTGTGTCGGTCTGTGGATGCTGGACGAATACTGGTACTACTCGCTCTTCACCCTCTTTATGCTCGTCGCCTTCGAGAGCACCGTGGTCTGGCAGCGCCAGCGCACCCTGAACGAGTTCCGCGGCATGAGCATCAAACCCTACGACATGTGGGTTTACCGACTAGGCCGGTGGACGGAGATCCGGAGTGACAAGCTCCTCCCCGGCGACTTGGTATCAGCGGGTCGCACCAAAGAGGACAGCGGCGTCGCTTGCGACATGCTTCTGGTTGAAGGCACTGCCATTGTCAACGAGGCCATGCTTTCGGGCGAAAGTACTCCCCTCCTGAAGGACTCCATTCAGCTTCGCCCTGGCGACGTCGTCATCGACAGCGAAGGCCTTGACAAGAACTCCTTCCTCTGGGGCGGCACCAAGGTTCTGCAGATTACGCACGGAAACCCCGACGAGGAGAAGCCCAAGCTTGCTTCCGGAGTGCCACCGCCCCCTGACAACGGAGCGATGGCTATTGTTCTGAAGACGGGTTTCGAAACGTCTCAGGGCAGCCTTGTTCGCACCATGATTTACTCGACCGAGCGTGTATCGGCAAACAATGCCGAGGCACTCTTTTTCATCCTGTTTCTCCTTATCTTCGCCATTGCCGCCTCTTGGTATGTCTGGGATGAGGGCGTCAAGAAGGACCGCAAGCGTTCCAAATTGCTCCTGGACTGCGTCTTGATCGTCACCAGTGTCGTCCCTCCGGAGTTGCCCATGGAGTTGAGCTTGGCCGTCAACACTAGTCTTGCGGCTTTGGCCAAGTTTGCCATCTTCTGTACCGAGCCTTTCCGCATTCCCTTCGCCGGCCGCGTTGACATTGCTTGTTTCGACAAGACTGGCACACTGACCGGTGAGGACCTTGTTGTCGAAGGTATTGCCGGTCTTGGGCTTGGCCATTCTGGAGCCAATACTCCCGTGGAGTCGGATGGTGCTCACAGCCACATGACTGCCGTCCAACACGCCGGCATGCACACCACTTTGGTGTTGGCCTCGGCCCATGCACTTGTCAAGCTTGATGAGGGGGACATCGTTGGCGACCCTATGGAGAAGGCTACCCTGGCTGCACTGGGCTGGCAACTCGGCAAGAATGATACTTTGAAGACGCTCCCTGCCGTTGCGGCAGCTGGTGCTACCTCCGGCTCGGTTCAGGTAAAGCGACGCTTCCAATTTTCTTCGGCCCTCAAGCGCCAGAGCTCCGTGGCCACGGTTCACGCCGTCGATCCGAAGACGGGCGACAAGCTGAAGGGCACTTTCGTCGGCGTCAAGGGCGCCCCAGAGACAATCATGAAGATGCTTTCGGTTATTCCAAAGGACTACGAGGAAACTTACAAGTACTTCACGCGTCGCGGTTCCCGCGTTCTGGCCCTGGCCTACAAGCAGTTGACGACGGACGCCGAACTCGGTTCTGGCAAGATCAACGAACTTAAGCGGGAAAAGGTCGAGGCCGAGCTCACTTTTGCCGGTTTCTTGGTGCTCCAGTGCCCCCTCAAGGACGATGCCAAAGAGTCTGTGCGAATGCTGAACGAGAGCAGTCACCGCGTTGTTATGATCACGGGTGACAACCCCCTCACTGCGGTCCATGTCGCTCGCGAAGTGGAGATTGTTGACCGGGACGTTCTGATTCTTGATGCCCCCGAGAACAATGACGCCGGCGACCAATTGGTCTGGCGGAGCGTCGACGACCAGGTTTCCATCAACGTCGACCCCTCCAAGCCGATTGACCCCCAGATTATTGAGACCAAGGATATCTGTGTGACCGGATACGCCTTGAGCATGCTGAAGGGCAACCCTACGGCTTGGCGAACCATTCTGCGGTACACTTGGGTCTACGCTCGTGTCTCCCCCAAACAGAAGGAAGAGATCCTGCTTGGCTTGAAGGACATGGGATACTACACTCTGATGGCTGGCGATGGAACGAACGATGTTGGCGCGTTGAAGCAGGCTCACATTGGTGTTGCCTTGCTGAACGGTACCCAGGACGATCTGGTGCGAATCGCCGAGCACTCGAGGAACACTAGAATGAAGGAGATGTACCAGAAGCAGGTGGACCTCGTGAAGCGCTTCAACCAGCCCGCACCGCCTGTACCCGTCGTCATCGCTCACCTTTACCCTCCGGGACCTTCTAACCCTCACTGGCAAAAGGCTGTCGAGCGCGAGGCCCAAAAGAAGGGCATCTCGCCGCAGGAATACGCCAAGCAGAACGGGCACGACATCGAACAAACCATCACTTCTCCTGCTGCTCAGCAGCTGATGAACAACGACCCCAGGACGGCCAGGCAACGCGAGGCCATGAACAAGGCTTCCGGGCTGGCTGACAAGATGACCTCGACGATGATGGAACAGGAAATGTCGGCCGAGGACGAGCCCCCGACTCTCAAGCTGGGCGATGCCTCGGTTGCCGCCCCCTTCACTAGCAAGCTCCGCAATGTCGTCGCCATTCCCAACATCATTCGCCAAGGCCGATGCACCCTCGTGGCCACGATTCAGATGTACAAGATTCTGGCTCTCAACTGTCTGATCAGCGCCTACAGTCTCAGTGTCTTGTACCTGGAGGGCATCAAGTTTGGCGATGGTCAGATTACTATCAGCGGCATGCTCATGTCGGTTTGTTTCTTGTCCATCTCGCGTGCGAAGTCGGTAGAGGGCCTTTCCAAGGAACGTCCCCAGCCTAACATCTTCAACTTCTACATCATCGGCTCCATTCTCGGCCAGTTCGCCGTTCACATCGCGACCTTGATCTACATGGCCCGCTTCGTCGAGAACTTTGAGGAGTAAGTCTATCCCGGCCTTTGCTAGTCGCATCGTGTGCTAATACCCTCAACAGGAAGGATCCCAATGTCGACCTGGAGGCCGAGTTCAAGCCGAGTCTGCTCAACAGTGCCGTCTACCTGCTTCAGCTGATCCAGCAAATCTCGACTTTTGCCGTCAACTACCAGGGCCGGCCCTTCCGCGAGTCCTTGTCGGAGAACAAGGGCATGTATTACGGAATTCTCGGTGTTACCGGCATTGCATTCGCCTGCTCCACGGAGCTCGTTCCCGAGTTGAACGAGCAGATGAAGCTGGTCCCCTTCAAGTACGAGTTCAAGGCGACCTTGACGACGGTCATGATACTGGACTATGTCGGTTGCTACCTAATTGAGATTGTTCTCAAGAGACTGTTCAGCGACTTCCGGCCCCGCGACATTGCGCTGCGACGGAAGGATCAGCTCAAGAGAGAGGAGGACCGCAAGGCCATCGAGCGCGCGGAGAAGGAGGCAAAGGAGGAGCAGGCACGCGTCGCCAAGGTGGAGGAGTTCGAGCGAAAGCTGGAAGAGAGAAAGAGGAAGATCCGGGAGTGGGGTCAGGGAAACGCTGCTCCGGCAACAGCAGCGCAATAGACGGCGGTATGGAGCAAGCCACGTGGGCTCAAGGGGCATGCATTAGAGGGGTGTCTGGGAGTAGGTATATGCAATCCACTGCGGTTTCTGTAGACTTGGTCTGAGGCACCCGTACAAATGACCAGGTGACCGGCTCATTGGACAGTGGTTCATCTGAGACGCAAGCAATCTCGCTTTTCCCACGACGCGTCATGATAGGGACAGATATGCCTGTCGCTATTCGTATTGACGAGCATGATTCCGAACGAGGAGATCTGGAGCCAGCCGCTGACCAGGCAGGCCCGGGCAAACCTCGGGTGTGTGTGTGTGGCTGCGCCTCGCAAGGACGTAACGTCAAAGAGCTCTGACTCAATGCGGGCCTAACCAAGAAGCTCATTCGTTCGAGACCACGTCGCCTGAGTGCAGCCATTGGGTATGCGTTTGTGTTGCGTATAAGTCGACGAAGTCGTTGTTCGGGTTGGGAGCATGTGGTGAAGAAGCACATTTCCCCGTCTCTTTCCACACTGTACCACCGACTTGCGCGCTTGCCCGTTGCTTACTTGACGAGCTCTTGTCATCTCCGCTTGAGACCCGCTGACGCAACAACAACAACAACAACAACAACAACAAAACAGCACCTAGCCCCTCCTGTTCGCTTTCGTCCCTGCCTCCCCTATTCGGTATCCTCAATCTTGGCTTTGACCATGGAGACTCCTAAGCCCAAAGGCATCGTGGTTTTCGGCGGAGGAACTGCTACGAACAGCTTGGTTGATATTTTCAGCAATCTCCGCGAGAGCCGCAACTGTTCGCTGAGTTACATCATCCCCATCAGTGATAACGGCGGCAGCTCGTCCGAGTTGATCCGCGTGTTCGGGGGGCCCGGTTGGTGTTCTTTATAACGGCCGTAGGTACACGGTCTTTCAAGAGTTACACGGCTGACGTTGAGCAGGTATTGGTGATTTGAGAAGTGTGTTGCAAACTCGGCCTCTTCCCCAAGCACCCAAGTACATTGCTTATTTCGTCTGTAGGTCGTCTCGTACGCCTGATTCCCTCAGGATCGGGAGAGAATGCCGACGCAAGTCTCGCGGCCACAAAAGCGCTATTCAACCATCGCCTCAGCTCCGATGCTGACGCGGCGCGGGCCGAGTGGTTGGATATTGTGGATGGACGCCACCAGCTGTGGGCGAGCATCTCGAGCGAGAAGCGCGAACTCATCCGGTCCTTTTTCAACCTGGCCAACATGGAGATTGTGAAAAGAGCGCGTCCAAGCAGCACCTTTCACTTTGGTAAGGCGGCTGTAGGGAACCTTTTTCTCACTAGGTGCGTGGCCCCTTATGCCCGCTGGTCGAGCGCATGGGAAACCGAGGCTGAATGTATCTAACTGTGGACAGCGCCCGTATCTTCTCCGGCTCGCTCGAGTCGGCCATTTACCTCCTGGGTCAGATATGCGGCGTCCCGCACTCGACGCAGGTCCTGCCAGCCATCAACACAAACTTCACCCACCACATCTCGGCCGAGCTGGCGGACTCGACAGTCATAACGGGCCAGAACGCCATCTCGCACCCGGACGAGCCGACATCCTTGCCGGACCTGGTGACAGGCCAGAACCGGGAGCGCGAGGACACGGATGCGCACGACCTGATTGAGGACGCGAACCTACCAGGGTCGCTGCCGACGCTGCGGCGACAGTACATCCACTTCAGCAAGACGGGGGAGGAGGATCTGCCGGCGCGCATCCGGCGCGTGTGGTACATCAACCCGTACGGGCACGAGATCCGGCCACGGGCCAACGCCAAAGTTGTGGCGGCCGTAGCCGACGCCGGCGCCGTGGTCTATAGCATCGGCTCGCTCTGGACGTCGCTAGTGCCGAGCCTCCTCCTGCGCGGCGTCGGTGACGCCGTGGCCGCCAACCCGGTGCCCAAGGTGCTCATCCTCAACGCCAGCATCGACCGCGAGACAGGCCCCAGCACCGACCCCTACTCGGCCGTCGACTTTCTCCAGGCCATCGCCGCCGCACTGCGCGAAAGCCGCGTCGAGCCGGACGCGGCGACGGGTGGGGCGCTGCCGCCTGTCGTGGCCGAGGACGGCGTGCGCCCCTACGTCACCCACATCATCTACCTCGAGGGCGAGGGTACCCCCAAGGTCGACAGGGACGCCCTGCGCGCGCTCGGCGTCGAGCCCGTCCGCGTCTATGGCCGCCGGGTTGAAGGCATGTGGCGGTACGACGAAGGCGGGCTGGCAAGGGCGCTCGAGGCCGTCGTGGGCTCCGGCAGGAGGGATACGATGGGGCGAAGCCGGCGAAACACGAAGCAGTAGCATGGGGAAGACCATGCCCGATAGTAAAGAGCCGTTGTTTTCTTTGCCACGGCCGTACTCGGAGGCCACCTCCCGCCTCTTTCATCACCGCCATGATACGTTCCATGATATTTCTATGGCCGCGATACATAGAACCCTGGCCGCACCAGCAACCCCGGCAACAACACGAATTGGTACCAATCAGCCAGTCCGCTACGTACAGTTTGTATCCCTTGAGCCCTCTTAATGGGGTACGACGGCGAGGCCGTCTGATTCGGGCGGTCCTTTGTAGACTGTATGGCAGAGAACAGTTAGCGTTCACGGCCCCTTTTCAACAAAGTTTCCACAATGCTTACCTTTCCGGGCATGTACCGCGTACCAAACGGCACTGAGGGCCATGAAAGCAACAAAGACGACCAGGGCGTAGTTCATAGTCGAGCCGGTGACGGGGATGGCCGTGGGCATGGAGAACAGGACGACCTCGAAGGCGATCCAGGCGAGGGAGACGGAGTTGACGAGCCAGCCGAGGGCGGGGCCGACGGTCCAGCGAGCGTCGCGGACGCCGCGGCGGCCGGCGCGCATGGAGATGGCGATGGGGATGCCGTAAGAGACGGCGAGGCCGATGACACCGACGGAGACGAAGGCGTTGAAGGCGGTCGAGGAGCCGAGGTAGATGAGGCCGAGCAGCATCTCGACGGCGGTGACGAGAGCGAGGGCGCGGACGGGCGTGCCGTGGTCTGTGTTGATGTGCGCCCAGAAGCGCGTGCCCCCCGGCAGCGCGGCGTCGCGCGCGAAGGCCCACGTGCACCGCGACGCCGCCACCGTGATGGACACGGAGCAGAAGAGCGTGAGCACCAGCACGAGCACCGTCAGCGCCAGCGCGGCCCCTGCGCTGCCCATGACGCGCCCGTACACGTACGGCAATGCCTGCCCCAGCGGCGCCTCGCGGATGATGTCGGACAGGGCCGGGAGCGTGGCACAGAGGGGCAGGATCTAGTCGGGGGCCGGGGGTCAGCAGGGGCTCGGTGTCTAGGAGGTGCCATGATATCCGGGCCCGGGACGAAAGGAGCAAAAAAAGAGAAGGAAAAGGGGGGGGGTGGGGTGGTTACAAAAAACAGGCCTGCAACGCCGCCAACCGGCACACAGAGAGCGAGGGCCCTTGGCAGCTTGATTTCTGGATCTTCACACTCCTCAGCCATGGAGCAAATCATGCCCAGGGCGGTGAAACTGAAGGGATTAGAAGACGATCGGTGGCTGCCACAAAGGGGGGACGCACGTGTAGACGGATGGGAGTGTCCCGATCAGGAAGGAAAAGTTGCCCCAGCCCGACAGGGTGGTATCGTAATGCGCCTAGTTGGCCGCCCACATGAGCGGTGGTTCCTCCCAGCGACGGGCGAGGCGCCGGGGTTGCTTACCAAGGTGTCGCGGAGCGAGTGCCGCCCGACGTCGGCCTTGACGGACACGCAGACGCAGGTGACGAGGATGGTGACGGCGGTGAAGGCGGCGCAGAAGGTGTCGACGGCGGGCAGGAAGCGGTTGCCGAAGGCGACGACGCAGAAGGTCAGGAGGCAGACGGCGTAGAAGACGAGGATGAGCTGCCAGGGCGGCCACTCGTAGGCCGGATGGTACAGGGCGACGGCGGCGGCGAGCAGCGAGGTGAAGCCGAAGTTGACCGAGAGCGTCACGGTCCAGTTGCCCACCAGCCACGTCCAGCCGGTGACGAAGGAGAGCACCTTGCGGTAGCGCGGCCCGGCCGCCTGGAAGGACCAGTAGTACGGGCCGGCCGAGGTCGGGTACCGCGACGCGAGCTCGCCCAGCGACACGGCGATGCACTCGTCGACCGCCAGCACCACGAGCCAGCCGCCGAACATGGCCAGCTGCCCTGCACGACACACGGCCTCAGCGCCTGCGAGGGAAAAAAGGGGGGGAGGGTACGGGGCGTCGCCTTCCACTTACCTCCCCCGTAGATGGCACTGATCATGGGCCCGCCGAAGCCATAGGGTATCTGGGACGCGCCGTCCGTCAGTCCATCCGCCGTCGGAGAGAGGGGGGCAGCAAAAGGCCGGCTCACGGCGGCAATGGCCAGCGACTGGAAGAGCAGCGTGTACATGGACCGATTCCGGCGCAGCTCGGGCTTGTAGCCCAGCGCGTCGAGGGTCAGCTGGTCGGCGCGCGCGCCGACGGCGAGGGGCTCGACGACCTGGCCGGCTTTCACGTCCGAGGGCCGCCGGCCGCCGGGCGGCGCAGGGCGCTTTTTCTCGTCGACGGCGCTCATGGTTCACGATAAAGAATCCGGGGCGCGGGTTGCCGAGGGAGAGCAATGGGGGGTGGCCAAGGAGGCCGGGCGAGCATTCCAGGGGGGCCGAAGGGACCGAGCCAGTTACCCTAATAACTCGAAGGAGCACGCGCATGCTCTCCATACGGGCCCGCGGGCGAAGATAGGACGGGAGGTCGCGAGGGGACGCAGCCAGGGGGGGGGGCTCACGGACATCACAGAGATACCCGGACGCATCATCCGCCCTCTCCGCCCTCCCGCTGGCGATAAGAGGTAGATGCAAAGCGAGAAGACGCGATTGCCGCGGGTCATGCCACCGCGGGTCAGTGGCGCGCCGTATCTCACCTCGGGCTGTAGGCTCTGTCTCGCTTGGCCAGGGTCAGTGGCGCGCCGTGTCTCACCTCGGGCTGCGGGCTCTGTCTCGCTTGGCCAGAGTCAGCGCTGCGGGAAGCCAGAGGGCTTGGGCCCCGCCTGTCGACAAGGCCCGGAAACCCCCGGGCCCCCCGCGCGCGGTGGGAGGGGTCGACCTGGCAGGGCGCCCGTAACGGTGGGCGAACGGGCAGGACGGGGGTCATGGTGATAAGGTTGGGGCTACGCAACGCGGGGGGGGCTATATTGCTGTATACGTACATCGGTAGTTGGGGGGCGAAGATAGGCGGTGATTTGCGGGGAGGGGCAACTAAGCTGTTCCGAGGCAAAATAGCCCGGCGCGGAGGCGGTGCTTGGTACGGGGATGCAATTGCCCCCCCCGGGGACTGCTCGCGCCCGTCCATGCCAATGCGCGCCGCATCCGCTATACCGATCCGACGCGGATGCGCACGCGCGCGCGCGCACTCGGAATGCCTTCGTGATGGGCGAGGGGGAGAGGGGGAGGAGGGGGAGGAGGGGGAGGAGGGGGAGGAGGACGACATGTCGTGCTGGGCGGGCGGCCAACAGACGACTATTTCACGGGCCCCCTTCTCGACCCAGGACGGCTGGTCTTCCCCCCCGTGCCGAGTATCTCTCCTACCATCGACTTCTTCTGCCGCTGCCCCCCCTTCACACAAACCCCGGGTGGGAAGACAAGAGGTCGATCAACCCCTCAGTCCGCCCAAGCCGCCGCCCTCTGCCGAGCAGCAATACGCCGGAGCCCACCCGCCTCAAGAGCCCGACGGACGCACCCACCATGGCCGCCGTCCCGATGAAGCACCACGCGCAGGCGCAGAGCGGCTTCAAGCCGCCGCTGCTGGCCAACGAGAACGCCTACCTGGGGGACGTGTTCTCGTCGGACCAGACGAACGCGGCGGCGCCCATGAGCGCGGGGCTGTACCGGCTCGAGAAGGGCACGCCGCTCGTCTACACGTACACGTACGACGAGATGAAGATCATCCTCGAGGGCGACTACACCATCCGCGACGCCACCGGCCAGGAGGTCCAGGCCAAGCCCGGCGACGTCTTCTTCTTCCCCAAGGGCGCCACCATCACCTTCACCACCTCCAACTACGGCCTCGCCTTCTACTGCGGCCAGCGGAAGCACAGCGATTTTTAGGGAGCTAGGAGGAGGAGAGGGAAAAGGGGGGGGGGGGGGGCGGAGGAGCGTGGGCCGCAACCAGGCCACGCGAGAGGAATGCAGCTTCATGGCCCCAGCGGGAGCGCAACCGGGCGCGTAGGGCCCCTCCGCCGTGGCACGTAGCCGCCGGCGAGAATACAAGCTCGATGATTGATCCACCGCTATCCCGACGACCATGTGAGCCTAGTGCGTCTGTAATACCTTGGCAGTGTTGCGCGAAACTCGGAGAGGAAGAACGACGCGTGGGCTCGTATGGGGACGGCGGGGGCTTCCAACATGGCCTCCCTGGGAAATGGCCCTTGTGAATGGTCCCCCCCCCGCCCGTCGGGGGCCCAGTCGAGCTTGTGCCCCAAGAGCGGCGCCTCTCAAGACCGAGAGAGCCCGGGACGCGGATGAAAAGCCAAAGGTCGTGATAGGGATGGCTATACACCATGATAAAAGTACATCGAATTTCCCCCCCAAACCCGCGCAGGTGCGCCTGTTCCTGTTGTCCGGACCCCTCCCCTTTTCTTCGCATAAAGTACAGATAACCGCCCCCGGCCCGGTTTCAACCAAAAATGGTCCGGAGGTCCGAGTCCTCCATGACATCGATCCAGTGCGTATAGCTCACGCCGGGCCGCTCCCGGTCGTAGCTGGCCCAGACGGCCTTGACGAGGTCCTTGGCGACGAGCACGGGCGCGGGCGGCAGGCTGTGCTCGAGCGAGCTCAGGCGCTCCATGACGAAGCGCCGCGCGTAGCTGACCTCGATGGACAGCCGCGTGAGGGTGACCTCGTCCGCGGGCGGCAGCGTTGTCGTTGTCGTCGTCGTCGTCGTCGTCGCCGTCGCCGTCGCCGCCGCCGCCGCGTCGTCCACGTCCAGGTCGAAGGACAGGGAGGGGTGGTGGTAGTGCGGGTCCGCCTCGGGGGCCGGCGCGTGGAGCGCGACGGGAGGCGGCCGCTGGCGGTCCCGCATCGCGTCGCCGGATCGGTCGGGGGCGGCGCCGCCGCTGCCGGGGCCCGCCGCCGCTCCCGGCTGCAGGAGCGTCTCGGTGTCGAACCGGAGCCCCGTGCTGGCCGACAGGTACAGCAGCGGCTGGATGCAGCGCGTGCCCGAGCTCGGCGGGATGCGCTTGAGCGTGCTGACGAGGCGGAGGCTCAGGGGCACGATCCAGCGCTCCCAGGGCACGTGGCCGCCGGCGCCCGAGTCGCCCGGCAGCCGCCGGGCCACGAGGTCCGGGAAGGTCTGGTACAGCTGCAGCAGCGAGGCCAGCCGGTAGCCCTCGGCCACGTCGACAAAGTGCGAGGGCGCCGTCATGCGGTCGCCCGTCTCCGACACCTCCTCGATGCTGTACTGCTCCAGCCCGAGGAGCTCCTCCTCGACGCGCTGCGCCTCGTTGATGTCGCCCAGCGCCGTCTGCAGGCTCCGTATCGTCGAGATGGACTCGCGCCGGAGGTGCCGCCGGAACCGCCGGCACACGCGGATGGCCTGCGCGAAGAGGCGCTGCGCCGTGGCCGACACGCCCGTCCAGGGGTGGGGCATCACCGGCCCCGAGAGGGCGTGGTGGTGCCGGTGCCCGGGTGCGGGCTCCTGCAGCCGCGGGACCGTGGCGTCGTCGTTGTCGTCCGACACGACGGCCACGAGCATGTTCCAGTAGACGAGGCTATCGTTGAAGAAGCCCAGGGTGTAGCGGTCCTGGGCCGACAGCGCACTGGACTCCTTGTTGACCCGCTGGAGCAGGGCCTTGGCCTCGCGCAGGAACTGGCTGCCGAGCTCCTTGGTGTCGAGCCAGCAGGCGGCCGTCCCCACGCAGCAGAGGGCGAAGAGCAGGTCGGTGGGGAGCTTCCCCGACACCCGGCCCTGCGACTTGAGGTCGCGCTGGATGGCCCGGACGGCGCCGCGCAGATACGAGACGGCCACCTGCCGCATCTGGGGCATCTGCGGGGTGAGGCAGGTGGCCGACATGCTCTGCAGGCAGTTCATGACGGCCTCGGATCGGGTCCACGTCTCCGACGCGAGCTTACGGTTCAGGTTTACTTCGGAGTCGAAGCTGGACCACATGGAGCATACGTGGCGGAACCATTCCTCGACGAGGAGCGACGAGCGGTCGTTGATGAGGCGCGGGATCTGCGGGAAGCCGCCGGCGGGCAGGCCGGGGGAGCCGAGCCCGAGCCCGAGCCCGAGCCCGAGCCCGAGCCCGCCGTTCCAGAAGGAGAAGGAAAAGGCGCCGGGGGTGGAAGAGGGAGGAGCAGGGGGGGGAGAAGAAGAAGAAGGCGGGGTGGGCGCCGGGGGCCGGGCGGTGAAGAGTCTTTCGTTGTTCATGGTATCTATGGGTGACGAGCCGCACGCCGCGCCGACGTCCTCGTCCCAGATATCCTGGAGCAGGTCCTCTATCCCGTAGTCCAACCCCGGCAACGCCGCATGGTTGTCCGCGGTCAGCGTCAGCGGGCCATGCCCGCCCGACGGGGGAAAAGAGACATCGACCCCCCTCGCGCCCTGCCCAGGCTGATCCAACACCCCGAGCGAAGGAGAGATAGGAGAGACGGCGTCGTCGGGCTCGGCGTCCTGCGGCCGCGGGCGGGGCGCCGCCTCGCCGCTGTCGCCGCCGCTGCCGCCGAGCCCCGTCGCCGGGGGGGTCGCGGTGGCCGCCGGCTCCCGCGCGAGTGTTCTCGACGTCTCGGTGACGAGCGCCTTCAGGTTGGTCGGCCCCTTGGCGCGGTCCGAGAGGCTCTTCTCATGCTTGGTGGACCAGCGGAAGGCCTGGTTGTACCCAGGGCACTTGCGGCCGTTCCGCAGGCACATCAGGCATTCCGGCTTCGTCTCGTCGCATTTCAACTGCCGGGCCCGTCGTCAGTCGCGCCGGCCCGCACCGCCGCCGGGGGGGGGAGGGGAACGCGAGAGGGAAAGGAGGGGACAAGGTGGAGACGTACACGCTTCGACTTGCACTGCGGGCAGCCATTGCGCGACCGCGTCTTGGTCTTGACATTGGCCTTGGCCTTCTCGAGAGGGCGGGTATTGCTGTTTGCGGCGGTCGCAGCCTGTGACATATCGCGCGGCGGCACGTTCCCAGGGCCGAACGAGGGCTAGTAGCGTCCCAGCAGGCAGGGTTGAGGGATCAAAGGGCCACAGCGGCCGGGGATAGATGTCCGAATCGGGAGATGGCAAGAAGCAGTAGGAGCAGCGGCAACAAGACTGGTTTGTCCCCCTGCGCCCTGGTTGCGGCGGGTGGCCTCGATGAGGATGCGACGAGGGGATTCAACACGAGTTGACCGGCCACTTTCGCCTCGAGCTCGTCAGATGAGGGGAGGGGTAAAGAGCCAGACCGAGCCCACGGCAATAAAGTTCGCCGCCGCGATAAGCCAGCGGACGCCGGCCAACGCGCCGCCGGTCATGGGATGTCATTGTGCTGCGTCGTCTCGGGGAGGGGGGAGGGGGGAGGGGGGGAGGCGCGACATGGGCGGATACGGACCTCTGGACCCCGTGATAGGCGGCGTGCATGTCACGGCAGGCCAACGGCCTGGCACCAAGTGTCTTGCCTCGCCCTTGATAGGACGCGCTGCGGCGGCCGCCAATCGCCCCCGAGCTGGAGGGGCGGGGGTTGGGGCCGGTTCCCAGTGTAATAAGGTCCTGCTGCCTGCGAAGCCGACGCAAGCCCGTCCGCGCCACGTCAAGTCTCCAGCTGTTCCCTCCTCGCCCGTCCACCCCGCCCGGGATAGCTATGTGTGCAGCCCCCCAGGTGACGATGGCGGCCACGGCCCTCAAGGCAACGCCCCTCTGTCTCCCGGGCCGTGGTGGCTTGCGGAGCCCGCCATGCCTGCGCTACCCCCTCTTCACCTGTCCCTCTTCAGGGCTCCCTATCGCCGCCGCCGCCGTGGGGTAGGTGGGGAGGGGCCTCCCAGGCCCCCGACCCGACGCCCGCTTATCAGCCGCTCTCTTATTTCCAGAAACGGCAATGCCACGCCCGCGCATGCCGCCACGGCCCCTGGGCTGTATTAGCTGATAAGGGAGCCTCCGAGGGCGAGGGTCCGCGCGACGCCGGCGAGCGGGCGCATTGGTAGGCATTGCCCAAAGCGGCATCTGCTGTTGCTGCTGCTGCTGCTGCTGCTGCTGCTGCTGCTGCCGCCTTTGGCTGGTCCCAGATGCACGTCCGGCATGTACTTAAACAAGTACCCGGGGGGTCGAGCCGGCCTAGCCCAAGTGCGCAACCGCCGTTTTGCCGCCTTCGCCCCCCCTTGAGCGAGAGAGCACGATCGATTCGAGCCGCCACGCATTATTATGCTGTCCTCGTCTCTTCCCCAGCACCTTCTGCCCAATGCCAGCCTGGCCGTCCTAGCGGCCTTTGCGCTGCTGGCCGCCGCCGCCGGGCAGCTCCTGCTGCCAGGCCTCTGGAAAAGAGTACCGCGAAGGAGGCCCGGCGTCAGCCCCCCTTCCACCCCGGGCCGCGACCCCAAGGCCCGGGCGCCGGGGCAATGGATTCCCAGCGACTTCGAGTTCCCGAGGCCGCCGCCGTACCCCGAGTGGGACCTCGCAACCACCAAGCCGCTCCCCTACCGGGCTTTCCGCTACGGGCCCAAGTACAACGTCACCATGGGTCTGCGGTCCATCCACCCCCACGACTGGATCCAGCTGGACAACCACTACCCGCGCTACCACGCCGACAAGGCGCGGCGCCTTGCGGAGCGCGGCAGCAAGTGCTGCCACACGGCGCCCGAGGCCTACCCGGCCGCCGTGGAGCTGCTGCAGGAGCTCGCCGAATACCTGCCCCGGCGCTACCCGGGCCTGTACCGGCGCACGCCGGCCGGCATCGACAACCTGTGGTCGGGCGAGTCGTTCAACCTGGTCGAGCGGCCGCTGCGCGAGGACCCCATGGCCCTGTGCGCGCGGCTCGTGCAGGACGACCTGGCGCTGATGCTGGAGCGGCCCGACGGGCAGTACTACCTGCTGGCGGGGGCGATCCTGCTGGCGGGCTTCTGGCGGCTCGAGGACAAGTTGGGCATGCCGCTGTCCGAGATCCACACGTCGGGCGACGTGCCGCAGTTCCGCGAGAGGCTCGAGAGCGGCATGGTCAAGTTCTTCCGGCGGCTCGGCGTCGCCGACCTGTACGCGCGCAACAACTACTTCATCCAGGTCGACGACGCGCTGCCGTGGAGCTGGAGCATCGGCGACGAGGACGGCGCGCACGTCGGCTGGGCGACGGCCGAGCGCGACCGCGCCGTCGCCCACCACCACCTCCGCTCCGAGCGCCAGACGCTGCGCCGCCTGCCGCGCTCCGGCGCCGTCGTCTTCACCATCCGCACCTACTTCCACCCCGTCGCCGACCTCGCCCGCGAGCCCTACGTGCCCGGCCGCCTCGCCAGCGCCGTCCGCAGCTGGGACCCCGACGTCGGCCGCTACAAGGGCCGCGACCGCTACGGCGACGTCCTGCTCGACTTTCTCGACCGCGAACACCAGAAGCAGCTCGACAACGGCCTCGACCCGGACCGGGAGGACGACGTGAGGCAATACCCGTGGTGAGTCGGAGCAGGGAGCGGGGGGGGCAACTCGAGCGTCCAAGACGGCGGAACAGACAGGAGAGCGCACGGGCAAGGCGTGTGCAGGCGAGTAGATACCTTTTCCTGTGAATCGTCAAGAGCATGGCGAACACGCGGGCGGCACACACACACACACACACACACACACACACACACACACATACACACATACACACGCACACATATAAGTGGCATGAATTTCACATCATGGGTTATTTTCTTTTTCCTCATTTGCAGGGGTCCGGCCGGGAACCACATATTATGATCGTACATCGTGACGTCATAACCGTTTCAATGCCCTTCCCATTGCATCTCCTTGCTTACGGCTTGGTCGAGTCGCTGCCCGAGTTGGAGCCGCCGGCGGCGTTCATGCCCTCCAGGGCGGCGCCCTTCTCCGGCTCGGGCAGGGGGGCCGTCTTGTCGGCGCGAGCGACGTGGTCAGGCTGGTTGGTCGGGTTAGTGGGGGGCGGGGGGAAGGACGGACACGCGCGGCGGCGCGGGCGGCGGGGGAAGAGCTTGCTTACCTTCTCGGTGCCGGCACCGTGGGTGATGTTGTGCTCGAACTCCTTGCCCAGCTCCATGGCGTTGTCGCCGTGGCCGCTTCCGTCTCTAGGCATGATGGGTGGTGGTGGTGGTAGTGGTGGTGGAGGTGGTGGTGGATGGGACTGGGGCGGGGATGAGAGGCGTGAACGGGCGTTCGGGCTGCTGCGTAGTGACGGGAACAGAGAGAAGAAGCCGGCGCTGCTCGTCCGCGCGCGGGTTTTTGAAGCCGCGGGAGGGGCAGCGCGCACGCTCGTGGGCGTTGCGTCGCTTGCTGTGAGGGGCGTCCGCCTTGACGTCATGGATGCGTACACGATCCACCGAGGGCTGTCACCGTCCGCCGGCCTCGCCTTGCCTAGGACGAAGCTTGGGCGAATCTACGACGACAGGTGCCCATGCACCGCGCACGCTACGCACCGGGGCAGCCAGACGAGCCAGGTCGCCCGCCCCGGCCGTTGGCGCTGCCTGGCCTATCGGGCGCTTCCGGGCGCTGGCCATCGTCGATCGCCCCCCCGCACCGAGCCGCATGGGTGGGGGCTTCCGGACGTTTTGCTCCTTTGCCGTCCCGGCAGCCGCCCAGCAGGCGAGGCCGGCACTGCCCCCGGCCCCGCGGTACCACGTGCTTGCGCATCGTGGGAACCCGCGCTGTCCCGGTCGCCCGCCGCGCGGGAACGCAGGTGCATACCTCGAGGCGTGGCGCCGTCACGCGCGGCCGGGCTTGTTCCGAGAAAATGGATTATCATTATGCAGATATAGAGTAGCGAAAGATGCGAATAGCCCCGTGTGTGCCCCCCGACTTGCTAGAAGATATCCACCAGTGAGAATGTAAGACTAAGGTTCATAGTAAACGAGTGTCGAGAAGAAAGCAACTCGTAAGACTCCTGGCTCCGCGACCTTCCCCCCCCCCTTCACGTTGGGACGCTTCGGCCCTCCTCCGCACCGGCATCACGAAGTGCCCTCCCCGTCCCACCGGCGCGTTGCGCGTTCCCGCCCGCCTCTCTAGGCACTGGCGTCGGGGCCGAGGAAAACCCCATCGGGGTTGAAGTTGCCCGGCTGCCGGGCGGGTTGGCTGGCGCCCGAGGCCCCCAGGTCCAAAACCGACAACAGGCCGCCGACGACGGCGTTGTCCTTGAGGCCGGTTTCGGCGTCGCCGGCCGTGGTCGCGAGGTTGCCCACGCCGCCGCCGATCGTCCGGTAGACGTCCTGGGTGGCTCCCGTGAAGTACTCCAAGAGGCGCGCCGCCAGCTTGGGGTTGGCGCACGTCTTGCCGACCTTGATGCAGGAGCCGCTGCCGCAGCAGGTGTCGACGATGCAGGCCTGCTCGGCGCCGCACTCGTCCGAGCTCGTGCACGCCTTGCCGCACCGCACGTTCTTGTTGTGGCAGACGTTGACGCCCTCGGCCGTCTGCCGGCACTGGCAGTTCTTGCCGCTGGCGCACGCGTTGCCCTTCTTGCAGCCGATGGTCGGGTTGTCGCACATGTTGGTCCACTGCTCGCGCAGGTCCGGCCGGGGCCGCGGCGTCTTGGTCGGCGACGCCGTCGCCACCGACGAGGTCGACGACGGCGTCTGCGTCGTCTCGGCCGGCCGGGTCGACGTCGACAGCGTGCTCGCCGCGTGGCCGGTGCTGGAGGAGGAGCTGGCCCCGGAGCTCACCGCGTAGGCGGAGCTCGACGGCGTCGGCATGGGGCGAACGACGTAGCCGGCGCTGGAAGAGCTGGAAGCGGCGCTCGTGGCGTAGGCCGAGCTGGTCGACGAGTTCGAGGCCGAGCTGACGCTGTAGACCGAGCTGGAGGAGCCGGGCGTGGTGCTCGCCGAGTAGACGGGGCGGGAAGAAGACGACGCCGAGGAGGTGACGGCATAACCGGCGCTGGTCGACGAGTTCGAGGCCGAGCTGACGCTGTAGACCGAGCTGGAGGAGCCGGGCGTGGTGCTCGCCGAGTAGACGGGGCGGGAAGAAGACGACGCCGAGGAGGTGACGGCATAACCGGCGCTGGTCGACGAGTTCGAGGCCGAGCTGACGCTGTAGACCGAGCTGGAGGAGCCGGGCGTGGTGCTCGCCGAGTAGACGGGGCGGGAAGAAGACGACGCCGAGGAGGTGACGGCATAACCGGCGCTGGTCGACGAGTTCGAGGCCGAGCTGGGGACAACGGGGCGGACAGCGTACGGGGTCGGGATGGACGCAGAGCTCGTCGTGGCCCGGGTCGAGTAGGCCTGGGTGGTCGAGTTGGTGGTGGCCGAGTAGCTGGGCGCCTGGCTGGCCGAGTACGAGGGAGCCGAGCTGGACAGGGAGCTAGTACTGTAGACGGGGTAGCCCGAAGAGCTGCGCACGGGGTGCACCGAGTAGGGGTCGGGGCTCGACGACGACGTGCTGGACGAGCTGACGACATACTCGGGGACCCGGGTGGACGAGCTCACGGCGTACTCGGGGACGCGGGTGGACGTAGTAGGACGGGGCTGGACGGGGTAGCCGACGGGGGTCGAGGACGACGAGCTCACCACGTACTCGGGGACGCGGGTGGACGAGCTGGAGAAGGAGCTCGTGCTGTAGACGGGGTAGACGACAGGGGTCGAGGACGACGAGCTCACCACGTACTCGGGGACGCGGGTGGACGAGCTGGAGAAGGAGCTCGTGCTGTAGACGGGGTATCCGACGGGGGTCGAGGACGACGTAGTAGGACGGGGCTGGACGGGGTAGCCGACGGGGGTCGAGGACGATGAGCTCACCACGTACTCGGGGACGCGGGCGGACGAGCTGGAGAAGGAGCTCGTGCTGTAGACGGGGTAGACGACAGGGGTCGAGGACGACGAGCTCACCACGTACTCGGGGACGCGGGTGGACGAGCTGGAGAAGGAGCTCGTGCTGTAGACGGGGTAGCCGACAGGGGTCGAGGACGACGAGCTCACCACGTACTCGGGGACGCGGGTGGACGAGCTGGAGAAGGAGCTCGTGCTGTAGACGGGGTAGCCGACAGGGGTCGAGGACGACGAGCTCACCACGTACTCGGGGACGCGGGCGGACGAGCTGGAGAAGGAGCTCGTGCTGTAGACGGGGTAGCCGACGGGGGTCGAGGACGACGAGCTCACCACGTACTCGGGGACGCGGGTGGACGTAGTAGGACGGGGCTGGACGGGGTAACCGACGGGGGTCGAGGACGACGAGCTCACCGCGGTCGAGTTGAGAACTCTGACGGGATAGTCAAGGCTGAGAGCGGAGCTGGTCGCGACGTAGCTCGAGATGGGGCTTGCCTCGTAGCCCCGAAGAGTGGACGAGGGCTTGGCGACGGTCGAGTACTGGGTGCTGGTCGTGCTGTTGGTCTTGTACGAGGTGGGGATCGAGCTGGCCTCGTAGCCCCGCGACGTAGACGAAGACTGGACGGTGGTCGGGTACTTGGCGGTGGTCGGGTACCCGGTGCTGGTCGTGCTGTTGGTCTTGTACGAGCTCGGAGCAGAGCTGACCTGGTAGATCACGGAAGTGGCAGAAGTGCTGACGGTCGTGCTGTTAACCTGGTACGAGCTGGGGGTAGAGCTGACCTCGTAGCCGGGGGAAGCGGTAGAGCTCGTGACGGGGTAGACCTGGTACTGGCTGGTAGACGAAGTCGTGACGGGGTAGACCTGGTACCCCGGCGACGTGCCGGTGCTGCTGGTCGTGTTGATGGCCGGGTAGGAGCTCGCAGAGCTGACCTGGTAGGCGCTGGAGACGGAAGAGCTCGTGACGGGGTAGACCTGGTACGCGCTGGAGGTGGACGAGCTCACGGGGCTGGCTTGGTATCCGTCCGAAGTGCTCGTGCTGGCGGTGGAGTTGACGGCCGGGTACGAGCTGACTTGATACACACGGGAGCTCGTCGTGGTGGGCCTGGGGCTGGCCTCGTAGCCTCGGGACGAGCTGCTCGACGAGGAGCTGGGGGTGGGCATCGGGTGGACTGCATAGCCGGCAGCGGTCGACGAGCGGCGGGCTGAGCTGCTCGACGAGGCCTCCGACACCGTGTAGCCGGCGGCGCTGCTGCTGGGCGTGACGGTCACGTACGCAGTCGTCGTAGGGGCTGCAATCGTGGTGGTCGACGCAGGGAGGTCCCAGCAGTCGCAGGCACCTATGGCAGTGCGTCGTCAGTATTGCTTACGCCCCCGCGATATACCCCGGATAGAGCATCAAGACCCAACGGCGACTTACTGGAGTAACGCTCCAGGTTCCCGCAGGCAGAGGCGTACGTGGGGAGAGTCGCGGTGGCATGCGTGCTGTGGGAGTCCGAGGCGGGCTGCGTAGCGCGGCGCTCAACGGCGCCGGGGTGACCCAAGGTGACTGTCTCGGTGACCGTCCTATGTATTGTCAGACGGAGGCTCGGTGACACCCGAGAGCACGGGGCGGGAGCACTCACGATGCGTCGGGGGTGACGGTGGTCGCCAAGTAAGAGCGGCATTCCTCGCGCCTGGCGCTGCGCGGCGGGTTCTTCCCGACGCCCGTGACGGCACGGGCACATTTGTCACTGTGGCAGGTGTCGGGGCCTTGGGCGGACGAAGCGCCGAGGTAGGCGAGAACCAACGTGATCTCCAGAAGAGAAGGCATGATGACCAGAGAGGGAGAGACGGGCACGAACGAGTGTGTCCTTGACTAGAAGTGAACGGAACCAGAGCGGGTGTGGTTGAGCGATGGAGAAGAGAATGGCAACAACGGCGAGAAACGGCCGAGGATTTATAGGACCGTTAGACGCACGCATTCACGAGCCGACTCCCTCTGGCAAGGACAGTAGTGACCTGGCGTGTGGGCGCGCATGTGTTGTAAGACCCCGACGCGGATCGCCAAGGGCCCTCTATAGCTGACGGGAGAAACACGCATACTCGGCACCAATCACCCAGCTCGGGTGTCTCTCTCGCCTCGCCTTGACAACGGCGGCTGGCCTGGAGGCGGTGCCAACCAAGCCAGCACACGACCGAGCGGTCCTCCGCTACGGCAAACTGTCTTGTCTCAGCCAGCAACCTCAGCACAAAGCTTGAGTATTCTCGAGCCCGGATTGCTACGACGGGGATATTCGATGACGAACATGGCAAATACGTTTCCTGCACAAGCGAAACCGATGTCGATGATCCGACTTGTCCCACGCAGGGAGACCCGATGCGCCGGTACGCATCTTTGGGGCCCGAGACAGTGTCACGACGGGAAACAAAGGGGGTGGCCGAAAAGGGGGGGGGGGGGGGGGGGGGGGAGGGGGGACCTCTGACTCCTCCTATGCCCAGGCGCAAGGCGCGGACAACCGAATATTAATCCCTTTGCCAACAGCCAGCTGCAACATGGCATCGCTCTGGACAGGTCCGTTTCACCCCGGTGTACTTGCCCGCCTCTGCATTGGCAGGTCCCGGGCCGCGTAGGGGGGGGGGAGCCGAATACCCAGCCACTATCACAAACCTTCTCGTTGCCCGTGCCCTCTGTCTCATGCTTCTGTGGTCCAGCTCTCCGACGGTGTCAACTCGAACGTCGAGACCGTCGGTTGTCAAAATAACAGACAGGAATCCTAAACATGTGCTCAGATGATCTGAGTCGTATGGGAGAGACCGATTCCCGGAAGTTCGGGCGCGCATTTGGGGTTGCACAGCTTGCCGCGCAATCCATGTATATATTCGACATCATTGCGGTTCTCGTGGCCAGTGCGTCTCCCGGTCCATTGGTAGCAGGAGCAGGTAGCTGACCAGACTCTGCGAGGACGCCGGCTACATTTCACCATGACGAGCTCGACGCATGTGCACTTGTGACTGATTCATCGCACCGCGAGCACCAAGGCAGGAGGACGAGGGCGAAGAGAGCAAACGGACACCCGGCGTATACAAGACCTACCAGGGCACTTGGTCAGCCTTCATCACGTGCTTTAGATACTGAGGTAGAGTTAGAAACTCGTAGAAGCCGCGGGCCCCCCAGCATCGACTGACGCTTGGCCACGGTATGCGCTTCATAGAGCAACAACAGGATGCCCCACGGGCAGGAATTGACTCGGAAAGAGTACGAATGGCAGGAAAGAATAAACAACGTGCTCCCGACGCCATGGCTATGGATAGGTCGTCGTTCTCGAGACATCCAAAAAATTCATTGCTCCGAAACAGAAATCCGTGGGGTAATACCAAACGCCTGCCCATCCAACACCGCATGCCTCGTGAAAGTGCCGATCAGTCAGGCCACTCATAACATCATGCTCCTCCGCCGCGTCGCCGCCCTGTCTTTAGGACCCTCCGCGTCAGCCGACGAGAGGCTGCTCATACTGTCGCCTTCGACGGGACTGCCCGGCCGGGAAAGGTCCGAATCCGTCATCCGTGCCGATCTGGGCGCCATCATGGACGCTCTCTTCTTCGAGCTGGCAGTCCGGACGCCTCTCGCCTGAGGTTCTGCGGCCTCCGCTCTGGGTTCCTCGCCCATCCCAGATCCCATCACAGGTGACGTCCGCTTGGCTCTCGATTGGCGCGGTTTGCTGCTGGTCCTCTTGCCATCCTCGGGCGCGGGGTGCTTTACTTTGATGGCGGGCGAAGAGTCGGGGAACTCGTACACATCCTCCGACTCATCAGATGTGGGCCCCGTTCCGGCCTCGCCCACGGCAATTCCTTCCCACCGGCGGTTCGTAGACTTGGTACCTGTTTTTCTCGTGGGTTCCTCGGGATCGGTGCTTTCCGAGCCACCGGTCCCTCCCTGGCAGGCAATCGAAGAGATGCGCTTTCTCCTGTCCGTCACTACGCTGGTCGGCAGCTCGGCTGCGGGCGATCCCAAGAGCACCTTCTCCGCCAACGGGCTCGCAGGTGCTTCTGCCGGAGTCGAGGCAGAAGCAGGCAGGGTTTTCCACGCCTGTACTGGCTTTTCCTCGGATTTGACGGACGGGAGATCGCCATTCTGTTTCGACGAAATGCTAGATCGTCGTATCCCCTTTCCTTCTCCCGCCACAGCGTCGAAGAGCTGTTTGGTGGGTCGGCGCATCTTATCCCGAAGGTTAGGCTCAGCATAGCTCACGGCCGTCCTATTCCGGCGACTGGGCCGAGACGTCTCGCCACTGTTCGAGATGTCAAACGGCGGAGGCGTGTCCCTCGGCTCCTCGCAGGGGGTGGCCGACGCAGGCGAGGTGGGCGCCGACAAGTTGGGATCGGCCGATAGGGCCTCCAACTCAATACTGGCAATCACGGGTTCTGCCGCTGGCTCGGGCATCGGAACCGCCACGGGAGCCGGGACGGAAGCAGCAGGCGCCTCCTCCCTAGGCTTGGGCTTTGCCGTCCGACCCTTGGAGTGGTCGTGCCGCTTCGCGTCCGCCTTGGCCTCGACTACCTCGTCGGCAGCTGCCGGTTTGTCCGTCTTCCTTGGTGACTGAATCACTTCGTTGGTGGTGCGGGCTGCCAACGGTTTCCGCGAAACCGTGACAGATGGCAGATTGGCAGTGGTTTCTTTCGCATCTCGCTTGACAGACATGGCTTTCATGGGTCGGTTTATGCTCCCACCTTTCGCTGTAGCGGTTGCGGACGACCCCTTGGCAAGCTTCGTGGCCTCACGCTCGCTTCTGACGGCCCTGACGATCTCCTTCTCGTCCTCGTCCCTCGTTTTCCTCTTCAGATTCTTAGCAATGGCCGAAGGGGAGAGGTCGGGTATACGCTGGAGCTCGATCGGCTTCCGTCCAGCCGTACTCGCAGGTGATGCGGGTTCTGCCTTCTCCATGGGCTCGACAGCGGGCTTCTCCTGGGGCTCATCCTCGTCCACGGCTTCCGGATGATCCACCTCGGCAGGTTCCCGGGTTCTGCTCGGCGACGGCGCTGGCTGGAGATCCTCACGGACCTGAAGGGCGCGGCTGCGCGGTGACGACTGGGTAGGCAGATCGATCTTAACAGGCTCCTCGTCAACGAAACGTGACACTGGCGGCGGGCCCAGATCCGGCGATCCGCTGGGCTCGGCAGGCTCGGCGGCTTCGGAGCACAGGGCCAGGATCTCCTCGCGGCTACCGGGGGTTAGCTCCACACATCCAAGTGCCCTCTCCAAAACATAATCCCGGGGCACCTACTTCAGTGTTTCCCGCGGGCACGAGCGGTTTTCCCACAAAGGCGCGAGTCGGCCTTCATGCAGCGCGGCGCTCTCCAGCTCCTCCGTGTTTCGGCGTCTGTATCGGGGGGGGCTGAGGTGTCCGAAACTGGGTTGAAGCCTTGCTTTCTTGGAGGCGCGGGGAGACTTGTTCTTGGGCATGGGCTCATGGCCCAGGCTCGCCAGCATCGTTCCCCATTCCAGCAGCTGGGCCTCCATCTTCTCTTTGATCTCGAGGGCATGCTCGGCAATGCGCTGGGTGCGGTCCTCCTGCAGTTCGGCCTCGAGTCGGAGGACCTGGCCCCGCAGGTCGAGGTTTTCCGAAAGCATGCGGGCACACTCATTTTCCAAGCTCCGTATGCGCAAGGACTGGGTGGAGTTGATCCTGGCGATATCGCGGTTCTGTCGTAGGAATTTCCGGCGGACTGCAATCGCACGTGCTGGTCAGCGGGCGGGGTTGGGCAGAGAAGGAGGCGGCGCACCCACGTGTCTCCATGTCGCCGGCCGCGGCGGCCGCGGCGGGCTCATTCAGTCGTGCCATGGCCGGGCGATGCAGCGATGGCGGCAAGGGTCGTGTATCGACGCTGTCTCCCGGGGCTCTTTGCTGGCGGTCGCGGGGGCGCGAGCGCGTCGGATGAGGCAGGCCGTAGAGGGCAAAAGCCGGATGCGCGTGTGGCCAAAGGTGTGGACAGCAAAAATGCGGGTGGAAAACAATTGGGAGCTCTGGCCCAGCGAAGGAAAGGACTCGGTTGCCAATCAACAGACTACCGGAAAGGGATTGGCGCGCACTGTTGCTGCGGAGTCCGCCAACGAGGGATCCCCGTCTTGCCCGTGCGCTCAGCCCTCGGCAGCTCATGCGTCACACGCCTGCTGGCCTCCCAAAGCTCATGGTCCACTCGGTGGCCACCACTATATTGGGTGCTCGTACTGCAGCGCACTGCGTAGGTGATGCCCCGGCATCGCCCAGTCGCAAGCAGTGAGTGGCCTCGCCGTGGTCGAGCATCGATGACAGCGTCCGCGTTGGCGAACCCCCCCCCCCCCCCCCCGGCCGGACGCTAGGCAGATTGGTTCACGTGGCCGTGGCCCCGACGGCGATCGGTCTGACTCTGCCCCCCCCCCCCCCCCCTTCCGACCAAGGTTCCCAACCGCGTTTTGTGTGCCCCTCCTCTGCATCGACCGGCCCGATAACACCAGCTCGGCCTCCATGATCAGCCCGCAAACCTGAGAGACTCCGACCCGTCCGTCTCACGACCCGAACCCCCATCGCTAGCCACCATGGCCTTCTCCTCGCGGTCTCTCCAGGGCCACTTGCGCCATGGCTCCACGTCCAGCAACCCCAATGGACCGTCCAACGGGCAGTCGGCAGCACTCCTGGCCCGCATCGAGGAGAAGAAGGCCGAGCTGGACAATCTCAAGGAGCTCCGCGAGCTGAGCGCAGCCGCCGCCGCCCAGATGGAGGCCCTGGAGCAGAAGTTGTCGACATTGTCGGACGGCACCGAAGGTAGACTGCCGCCCCATGCTGTCCGGCGGTTCGAATGCTGACCCGGCCCCGGTAGCCATCGCATTGGTCATGAGTAACTGGCACAGCGTTCTGCGCGCCATCAATATGGCTTCGTGTAGGCAGCCCTCCCGCTCGCTGCCGAGGTGGCCCCCGAACTGACTGGTCCGGAACGCAGCCAAGCTAGCAAAACCCAGCAACGACGCCGAGCCCCCGTCGGACGACAGCGTTCCTTTGCCCCAGACATTGGTTCGCATCCCCACCGAACACGCCCCTACATTACAAGCCCAGGCCGAGAATCTGGAAGGCGGAAGCACGCTTGAATGAGGCGCCCAGCTACACGGTGCAGATGTAGAGGGGAGCAGGCCTTGCGACTGCAGCCACCGGAAACCCAAATGCTCGGTTCCGGCCTGCGGGAATGCGCGCAAGATGCGCCACAAGCTGCCCAGGGGGAGGGTTTGGCACGGCGTGGCACGCGGCTATTTCCACCCACCTGCCATGAAAGGTTTACACGAGCAATGGCAAAGGCTACTTCGGCTCTGCAATGACCAGCGGCATGGCTGGAAAGAAGCCGCGCCCTCTGCGCACAGCGCGGCGTCACGTGCGCCCCTTCCGAGCATCCAGTTGTGTATGTACCTATTGCCGCGTCAAGGAGGTAGGCCCTGCCCTTTGCAGGCCGAGGTATGCCGTGGTTCGGTCATCCATGTGTCGCAATGCGGGCCGCGACCAACTGCGTAACTCGGCCAGCACGCGGGGCGAGGGGTCGCAATGGACAGCACAGGAACATGTCGACGCGACAGTCGGACAAGGCGGGCAGGCAGGGCGCGGAAATTGCACACCCAACAAGCGAGCCAGCAAGCGCCACGGACACAGAATGCAAACAGCCTCTGCCAGGCCTATGGAGCGAGCGCGCCAGGGCGAATCGCCAGTCGACAGGCGCGGCGCCGTCTCGTCTGGCGCGGCCAACAAATAACTCCCGCATACATCATACCTGCCTCTGTCTGGCTTCGCCGCCATTACACTTTACTGCTCTGCATGTCTGGCTGCCCGTGGCCCGTACTTAAACAAAAGTCGCTGCTGCTTGCTGCTGCTGCTACCGACGCTGCCAATTCTCTCATCCTCTCCTCGTCCCTTCGTCCCCTTCACTTCACACAGTAGGTAGCAATCTACCGCATCACGCCTCGTCGCGGCGAAAGCATCACCAAGCCATCGCCCGATTGCCACACGAAACGAGCCCTGCTGCCACGGAGCCGACAGCCGGTTCAGACTGGAAGCTACTCCAGAACCCCACGTGGTCGTGATAATCCGTGCTTCTCCACGGCTCGGGTTCATATCCGTACTAGGATCGGCTGCTTAATTGACCCTCATCAAACCCTGGCCCAATTTACCGCGTCCGGGCCTCGAACCTCCATCTTGGCGTGCTTTTGGAGTCGTATCCATTATCGAGCCCCTGTCGCTCATTACCAATACAAAGGGCAGCGCAATGGCGCCCCCTCCTGTTGTCGGCATGGACATTCTCAACGACCCGGCTTACACCGTCGCTGCTGACTCGCACGGCATCGAGAATGTAGAGCCTGTTGCCACCCCCCACTCCAGTCCGCTTCGGACTATCTCGTCTTCGAATACTCATAACCGCCGGCCAAAGCCTGTGTCCCGGGTCGAGTCTCTCACAGCTCAGCTCGAGAAACTGCACATCGGTGACTCGCACCAGGTCACCCCGTGCAAAGGCAAGGCCTTGGCCAAGACCAAGGCCCAACCCGGCGCGCGTGTGACGCGTCCCCCGGTGACGGCCAACACATTTGTGCCCCTGGAGACCGTTGCTGAGCGGGATGAGCAAGCCGACGTCGCGAAACCCGACCCGGCAGCCGTCTCAAGAGAACGGCCGCGGTATATCGAGCTACCAGGTTCGCGTTGTCCCTCCTCGTAGTCTGCTGCCCTTTCGCCCGTGCTAACACCGCTTCACAGTCGACCGCTACGCGCAGCATCCCTTGGCCATCGCTGCAAGCACGTCGCCATCTGCTGCTGAGCAGTTTGCGAAACAGCGGAACGGGGACTTCGACTGGGTGCTTACAGTCAAGCCGCCGACTGCGTCAGAGTCCAACGAAGTAAAAAGGCTCTTCTTCGGTTGCAACCTCCTGCCTGTCCCGGCGCGTTCTGGGAACGACGCATCCTCAAAGGAGGAGCCACGTTCCTACACGCTTCTGGCGACCCCGTTGGAAGGGAACGAGGAACCTCTCGTTGACTCTAGCATGGCAAAGGAGACGACCATGGCGTTGGCTGAAGCCCCCAAGGCGAGGCTTGCACCAGCCAAGACCGGCGATGACCCGCTGCCGGTCGTCCGAGTCGAAGAATGTACCCCCGCCGTCATCAATGTACGAGATGGGGATGGCAGCCCCGTGCCGGTCGTCGACTCGAAATTGCCGGCTAAGGAAGTGGAGGGTATCGAAGCCATCGACCAATTTGAAGAGGAGATGGAGGCCTTTGAACTAGCAGCTGGTATCAAAACGGTCACCTCTTCCTCCATGGGTATGGCAAAAATCCGCTCACCAGGGGAGCCCACGCTTTCCCTTACCCCAGTGCCTCGTCGAGACCGGACGCCGGCACCGCAGCCGGAAAGACCCATGCCTACCGCCAATGCATCGAAGACCAGGAGTGGCCGCCGCCCGTCTTCAATGATCCTCCTTGATTCCCCCAAGCTCAAGGGCGAAGACAAGGCTTTGGCACAAGCTTGTCCTAAGAAGACACCGAGCAAGGCTTCAACCAGCCTACAGCCTCCGCGGCCATTGGCTCGATCTGGCAAGGCACCCACGGTGGCGGCTTTCGAATTGCCAGGCGAGGCGGTGGCCCGCCGTCCTGAGGAGCAACGAGATGCCCGTCGTGCGAGCCAACGGGCACAATCCCAGCCCGTCCAAGATGGCGGGGATACAGTCGTCTGTCGCCTTGGGGAGAAACAAGCAGCTCGTCAGTCAACTAAAGTCACTCAAATCGCAGAACCCAAACCACGTCGTCCTAGAGCTGGACGGGTGGCTATTCTGACGACTGATGTTGCCCCACTGGGACGAAAAGACGACAGTGACGAGTTCATGAAGATAGTCCAAGAGCATCAAAGCCGTCGACTTACGCCCCCTACTCGGAGTGCGCAGCCTACTCCGACCGGGTCAGAAGACGACAGTGACGAGTTCATGAAGGTAGTCCGAGAGCATCAAAACCGTCGACTTACGCCCCCCACTCGGAGTGCGCAGCCTACTCCGACCGGGTCAGAAGATGCCGATGATGAGTTCTTGAAGATAGTCCGAGAGCATCAAAACCGCCGACTTACGCCCCCCACTCGGAGTGCGCAGCCTACTCCGACCGGGTCAGAAGACGACAGGGATGACTTCTTGAAGATAGTCCGAGAGCATCAAAACCGTCGGCTTACGCCCCCCACTCGGAGTGCGCAGCCTACTCCGACCGGGCCGGAAGACGCCGGTGATGATGAGTTCATGAAGATAGTCCGAGAGCATCACAACCGTCGGCTTACGCCACCTACTTGGGATGCCCAACCTGACCCTCCAAAGCCCACGGGCAGTCTGCGCAGGGCGAAATCGACGAAAGCGCCCACGCTGCCCAAATTCGAGCTGCCCGGGGAGGCCATCTCGCGTCGTAAACGCGAGGAACAAGAAGCAAGACGGAAAGCCCAGGAAGAGGAGGAGCGGAAGCGTCGCCAGTTCAAGGCCCGACCGGTTCGGAGCGCTGCTGCTCCTAGCACGGTGCCGCGAGAAACGATTGCGAGCCGAGCACGGTTGAATAGTACGCTTTTCGAGAAACCGGCCCAGCCAGCACCGATGCAGAACAAACGAGCGTCGGTGGGGATGGATACGCGGCCCCGAGGGCGTCACCTCGTTGCGGCAATGGCAGGCCAGGCGGGGCCGCAGGCGAGCCGTGCCACGTCCAGCTCGGCCGATAGCACCGGCAAACGCAGCTCGGTGTCGCTCGAGGAGGCCAAACAGCAACGTGTGCGGGGCAAGGACATATTCCAGCGCGACAGCGCCTTCTCCCAGGACCGCACGAAGGAGCGGCGGGAACGCGAGACCATGGCCCGCATAGCACGAGAGGAAGCGGCGGAGCGATCGCGCCAGAAGAGCCGGGAGTGGGCCGAGAAACAAAAGCGTAAACGAATGACGGTAGGCTCCATGAGAGACGTGACGGGGCCCCAAGGACTGCCAACGTGAGCGGCTTGCCACCGGCCACGCGGCTGGCCATGCTGGCGCTAGGCCGGCGCGGCCAGAGGGTCGCGCAAAAGAGGCGGAAGAGCCGCGGCAAGGGTACTGGCTACGGCGTTTTGCATCTACATGACGGGGCCGGGGCTCACTGGCGTTTCCACAGGGGTATAGCACATAGACGCAGCACGGTGCCTGGACTTGTGCGAGGGAGGTATCATCATAGAGCATGCTTTCGACTTGCTTTTTGGAGTGCGGCCTGCTCCGTGGCTGGCGGTGCGGCGAGGCGGCCCGGGTTCGCAAGTTGGGCCGGCTCGGGATGGGCGCAGCCGGTCGTATGCTTGCTTCACTGTACACACACACATTGATAACTGACTTATTAGTTGGGCTTCTGGCTCGATACCTACCTGTTTCCCCACGACCACGTTGGCATCGAGACGGGCGTGCCCATTGGCCCATTCCAGCCGGGGCGACCCGCAGTTCCTCGTGCGGCCATGGTCGCTTTCTAGTCTCTACACAGGGTGACACGTCAGACAACGACTATCAGTGGCTCTGGAACGTCCCATCGTCAGTGCCACCCATCCAGCCTGTCGTGCGGCCGTTGTGCGTTCGGCTTTCTGGAGGGCGGCCGCTGTGCCCCTGGGAACACGGCCAGATGAAGGGGGGGGCACCGTCGTGTTGTCGTGATGCCGTCCGGCGGGGGTCCTGATACGGCAGCCTAAAGCATGGCGGCTACTTTCGAGAGGCCAAGAAATCGAAGGGGGGGGGGGGGCGAGGGGCTTAGCTGGGCTATTTCCAGGGCCCAACGCACACGAGGCACGGCGTTTAGTACGCGCTACCTATAAGCAGGTCCCCCCCCTCCTCTCCCAATGCGGACGGGTTTCCGGGGGCTGAAAGCGCCGGCGGTGCGAGGTGGATGGATCTAGGGGTGCTGATCCGTGCTGACGACATGGGTGCTGGAGGCCAAGCTTTTCCGTAAGCTTCACGGTAACTACCACCTCACCATCACGACGCGCCCACATGGAGTCTGAGTTCACGGTGACGGAACGCTCCCTCTCGCTTTTCCCCTCTCGCCGCCCACGTGGAGCGGTGGTGCCGCCCACCCGTGCGGTTTCACCAGATGGCCTGCACGGACTAGCATGTACGTGCATCGCGTGTGGCGTCGCCGGCCGGCTGAGGTAAGGGCTATGATGAGATGACGACCGGCGGGCGGTGATGATGGGCTGGTTAGGTCGATCGACGGCCCCCCGCGGACGCCGCCCAAGCTGTGCGTCGCCGAGTGGCAGGCGCTGCACCACGTCGGTCCCCTGTATAGAAGGGCCCGGCGACGGCTCGCCGGGCTCGCCTGCCCTTCGGCGGCGCCATCATGGCGCCATCCAGGCATCGGGCGGCGAGGCGAAGGACGGGAGCCCCCCCCCAGATGGGATGGATGCATTCGTCGCGCCGATGCACGGTCAGCAAGCCCACGAACAGGTGCAGCTTGCTCAGCCACGGGTCGGGCCCCTCCCCTGGGGGAAACAGGCGAGGTGCTGGCGGAGGACTCGGCAGGGTCCAGACCCCTCGGGCCCCCCTTGGCGATGGCTCCCAGGCACAGGTGGCCGCCCCCCATTCTGGGTGCCTGGACAAACGACAGCAGTAGATAGTAGATCCCCGGGGGCCAGTCCCCACCCGCGCGCATCCCCCACTGCTTTGGGCTGATCTAGCGCCATGGAATCTCTCCGTACACGGCGCAGCCAAAGGCAGGGAGGGCGTGGGATGTGCCAACAATCGTCTCACGTCGGCGGCTGGGCGCTGGGCGTCCACTAACGCAAAGGGAGAAAAAAAAAAGTCTCGCGGACCGCGGCCAGTTAGCGGCAGCCCGCCGTTGCTAACGACGGCCGGGCAGTGAGAGAGGCATCCGGGCTTCTTCTATCTTCAGCGACGGGCCTGCGACGCACCGACAACAGGCCGTCCGGGGCACGGCCACGGACAGGCGGGCATGGCTCGCAACGGCCATGTCCGCTCTCCCTCGGGCTGCCGGGCCAGCTCGCCCGTCTAGCTCCAGCCCGCCTGGCGAAGGGGCAGGGTAGCTCTGGTTAACGTTCGGCCTGTCTGTCAGCTTTCTTTAGGTTCGCAGGCGACCAGGGGCCGGCCCTGTGGATTCCCCCCGTCCCCCCGGTCTGCCACTCTCGTGTCCACGCCGCCCGTCATCCAGAGTGGGCAAGCAGGACGAGGTAGGCATGCACATGGCCATGATGGCCGAGGGGGCCGAAACATCCATCCCTCCATCCACTGAAGGGCTCGTTCCCCGACTCCTGCCTCGTCCGGCCGTCGGGGTTTCGCCCGTTTGCTTGCACCCCCGGAAACATACATAACCCAGGGCACCGCCTCGCGCGGCCGGCGCGTCCAGAGCCCCGTCGCAGTACAGGCACTTGCCCACGCACACGCACACGCACACGCACACGCATGCCCATTGCCCACACGCACGCGCGGGCTCACCACTTGCAGGCTCACCACTTGCACGCAGACCGACGCCGTCCCGCCGGGCATGTCGCTGTGCCTCTCGTCTTTTCCTGTCGTGGCTTCCGTTCGTTCCTCGCCCGCCGCCCGCCCTGCCGCCCCTGGGCAGTAGACCATCGGAAACCGGCGCCCGCGTTCCCCCACGGTCCCTTGCGTTGTGCGACGAAGCGGCCACGAGCACGTTGCAGAGAATCCCTTCGCGCCCTTCGCCAAGCCCTCTAACCAACCTTGTGCCGGTTTGTCGATTGGGCGCCCCCTTCGTCTTGGCGCCCAGCTTCTTGGCCGACCCCACCCGCTGGCTGGAACAGTGCTTCTGTTCCCCTTCTAATCTCCAGCCCTTAACCGTCCGCCCCGTGGTGGGTGGCTAGATGCTCTCCTTCCCCGAGAAAGCACCCACCAAGCCGGCGAAAGCATGTAGCCGGACGTCCCTGCGCGACGTCGTCATCGTCAGCACCGAGCGGAGCAGCGATCTCGAAAGCCAGGCCGGAATCGACCAACGCGCCCAAATGCCCGCCCGGAAACTGCCCTGGTGGTCCCGCTACGGGGGCTACAGGCCCATCAAGCGGACCTTGCCCCAGAGTCGCGCCCGTCGCCTCGTCTTGGCCGTCCTGTTGCTGGTCGTCGCCGTCGCCGTCGCCGTCGTCGTCGGCCTGTTCAAGGCGGGCCGCCTGTCCCATCTCCCCCTCTTCGCCAAGGTGAGCGAGTCGCCCGAACCGCCCATGGCCATGGCCTGCCTCTCCCTGTGCTGACCGCGCCACAGCCGCAAGTCAATGTGCAAACGCCCCTGGGCACCTTCGTGGGCGAGATCACGGTGAAATCCGACCGGTACCCGCGGTCCACCCAGGCGTTTCGCGGCATCGCCTATGCGCAGTCCACCGCTGGCGACAACCGGTTCCGGCCACCGCAGCCCATCACCCATGGCGACCCGAACACGACGATCCAGGCCATCGATTTCGGCGCCGACTGCCCGCAGGGCCCCCGGAAGTCGTGGTCGACGCAGAGCGAGGACTGCCTGAACCTGAACCTGTACCGGCCGCACTACACCAACGACGAGGAGGCCGAGAGAGACATGGCCAAGATCGGCGGGCCCGCGGCCAAGTTGCCCGTCGTCGTCTACGTGCACGGGGGCGGCTTCCGGGGCGGCTCCGGCAAGGAGAGGAACATGGCGAGCTTCGTGGCCTGGGCCGAGACGCCCATCATCGGCATCAACTTCAACTACCGCGTGGGCGCGCTCGGCTTCCTCCCCAGCGGCGTCACGCAGCGCGCCGGTCTGCTCAACCTGGGGCTGAAGGATCAGCAGCAGCTCTTCTCGTGGGTGCAGAAGAACGTGGCCCATTTCGGTGGCGACCCCGACAACGTGACCCTCATGGGCTTGAGTGCCGGCGCGCACTCCATCGGCCACCAGATGATCTCCTACGCGCCCGCCAACAAACTCACCTCGGACCCGGCCCCTTTCCACCGGGTGATTATGGAATCGGGCGGCGCCCTTGCGCGCGCCGTCTTCAACCCGACGGTCGAGCTGCACGAGACCCAGTTCCAACAGTTCCTCGCCAAGTGCGGCATCGCCGAGGACACCCCGGACGACGACGTCTTCCCCAAGCTCCGCGCCTTGGACCTCGCGACCCTGGCGGCGGCCTCGTACTCGGTCGCGCAGGACTACTGGGGCAACCTCCGATGGGCTTTCCAGCCTGCCATCGACGGCGAGGGCGGCGTGGTCCCCGACTTGCCCATCCAGTCCTGGTCCAAGCCCGGACACGTCATGCGGATTCCTATGCTCACGGGCTTCGACACCAACGAAGGCACCTTGTTTGTGCCCACCCGGTCGGCCAACGCCTCGTCGGTGAGCAATCTGATGTCCCTCCTCATACCCGGCTTGAACGCAACGTCGCTCGACACCCTCTCGACCATGTACCCCGACCCCGCCACCGCTGCCGGCCGTAAGATGTACACCCAGTCGCTGCCCCGGGGCTACGGCTCGCAGTTCTGGCGCCTGGACGACGCCTACGCCCACTACGCCTACATCTGCCCCGTCTACCAGCAGGCCCACCTCGCCTCCCTGGCGGCGCCGGACGACGGCGCGACGCCCCCGGCCTACGTGTACCACTTCGCCGCCCGGTCCCTCGCCTACGGCGGCACGGACCACGGCGACGAGGCGCCCATCGTGTCGCACGACATGCAGACCATCCGCGGTTACGCCGGCCTCAACGCGACGGCCAACGCCATGACCGGCTTCTGGACGCGCTTCGCCGCCTTTGGCGACCCGAACCCCGCCACGCCCCGCGGCGCCCAGGACAGCCCCGACGGCACCACGTGGACGCCCTTCGTCAGCCCCTTGGCCCCGGGCGACGGCGGCGCCGCCAAGGGCCGCGTGGCACTCTTCGGCAAGGGCAACGACGAGCGCATGGGCATCGTGGGCCGCCGCAGCTACGGCGTGCCCGCCCAGATGACGGACATGACGGAGCGCGAGAAGGCCGAGTGCCGGTTTTGGTGGGACAAGGTCCTCTACAGCGAGGGCTTCGGGAACGGCACCACCCTCACTTCGCCGGGCGTCAAGGTCCGGCCATGACCGGGTGGGGGGGGGGGGGGGCACGAGGAGGCTAGGCTAGGTACGATTGCTGGCGTTCAAAGCCCGGCGTGGCTGTTTGGGAAAGAGAAAGGATACCCCCGGAGCGACTCTTTGGTGCTGTTCACAACCGAGAGCCGGCGGCGACAGGTCGGCGGCGGGCATGCATGGATGAAATGGAGTTTTGGCGTTGAAAGAGGGGGGGGGGGGCCCGAGGCCCCCGGAAAGTCGCGTTTTCCTTTTGCTACGCACCCACAGGCGAGAACGACGTTGCCATCTAGTGTGTCGTGTATAATCGTCATGAATTCAAGATATCCAACGCGCTCGTCTCGCTTCGAGGGAACGGTTCCCCGAGCCCGCCGCTTGCCCGGCTTCCCCCGGTTGCGCGTGGCGCCCTCGGCCGCACACCCGACGAAACCTGCCTCCCTCGCCGGCAAGGCGCGCTCTCCCGACGCCGGCCCATCCCGACGGCGACGCGGCCGCGGTACGTTGGACAAGCCCGCCAGGCGCGTGGGGTTTCCTGCGGCCAGGTCCGGACGGTACATTCACGGGGCTACACCCATCGAGGGGGCGGCATGGCAGACGCGGTGATACTATGAATTAGACGACTTGGCCTTTGCTCTAATCTAGGAGGAAGTTTGGGGTTTTTCGCCCACGCCAGCGAGAGAGGGAACCAAAGAGGCGTGCCAGCCGTGGGGGTGGGCGTGGTGCCAACGAGATTGTCTAACATAACAGAGTCGTGATATCATCAGGAATTAAGTTGAAAGCCGCTCGCTGGAAAAGCAGTGGGAAGTGGTTGTGGCGGCGTTGTGTGTGTGGAGGGGTTGCGAGGGTGTGCATGGGGGGGGCTGGTGAGGCGTCGCCGAAGCCCCCCGACCACGAGGGAAACACAGAAGAAAAGAAACAAGTCCTTGCTATGGATCGGTTTCCGCGGCCGTGCAGTTCGGCGATACGAAGGGCGGGCGTAGACAAGGTGAGAGAGGGAGAGGCAGAGAGGGAAGAGAGAGAGAGAGAGAGAGAGAGAGAGAGGAGGCAATGAGGCGAGAGGACGACGGGGGCGAAGCAGGTAGTACCAGTGCCAGGGCGTCCCTACGCCAGCCCCAGCCACTTGAGGGCCTTGCGCGAGTTGCCCTTGCGGGCGCCGGCGGGCTGGTCGAACATGGGCATATACATGCGCTGCTCGGCGGCAAAGAGGAGGTCCTCGTCGTCGTACTCGTCGTCGCCGTCCAAGAAACCGCGCGCCGTCGCCAAGTCGACGTCGAGGCTGGCCTCGCGGCCTAGCACCTTTTGCAGCTTCATGCGATGGCTGGCCAGGGACTTGGTGCTGCGGTGCGTCTTGATGGTCTCGGCGAGTGACGGCTGCGGCTGCTGCGGCTGCGGGGCCGCCCCGCCGGCCGAGCCCTGCCGCGCGTGCTCACTGCCGGGGACCTTCAGGTGGTACGCGATGTGCAGCCGCCCCGCGTCGGCCGGGGCGTCGGCGCGCGGCGTCGGCGCGGGCGTCGGCGGCATGTCCATGGACGGCTTGGGGCTGACCATGGCCGCCGCGTTCGTCAGCGGCGCGTATTCGGGCTGGGCGTCGATGAGCGGCGAGCCCACGCACGAGGGGTCCCGCGGGGACGGCAGGCCGGCCGCCTTGAACTGGGAGGACGACCGGGGGGAGCCTTCGGGGATGTAAGAGGGCGAGACATCGATCAGCACCTTCCAGACGGCCGAGATGAAGGCCGTGATCTCCGACTCCGAGGCGGACGACGTGAGCAGGAAGTTGACCTTGGCCAAGGGTGACGTGTCGGGAGACCGCAGGTGTGTCGCGCTCAGCAAGACGGTGCTGGCGCACGAGCTGACCGACGACGCCTTGGACTGGTGCGTCATGGACCGCTGCAGCATGGGTGGAGGGGACCAGGGCGATCCGGGGGCCCTGGGTTCGGCCACCTCGGCGCTGAGCAGCGCCGCCACTTTGAGCAGATCGACGCCCACGAGCCGCTGCAGCGCCAGCACCGTCGACAGGTGCTCGGGGGCGTACTCGAGGAGCAGGAAGCGCGTCTCCGAGTGTGCCGCGAGGTACGTCTCAAGGTGCGGGATGATGAGCGTGGCCAGGAGGAGCGGGTTGCTGAAAGGGTTCTCCTGCGTCTGCCTAGCGAGGGGCTGCGACGTGAAGGACTGCATGGCGTTGGCGATGAAATACCTGCGGTCCGCGCATCAGCGTATGGTTCGCGCAAGAGGGTCATGATGGGCGTCTTACCTCAGGTCGACCCGCCCGCTTCTCTTGGCCCCGTTCACGCGTGTGCCAAGCTTCTCCAGGGTGCCGCTGATGTTGGGGAGAAAGTCCTTGGCGACGCCCTTCTGCGCGCCGATGGCCAGGATCAGGTCTACCTGTCTCTTCTCCTTCTTGGGGTCACCCGAGTCAATGTCCCGGAAGACCGGCTTCCAGAGACCATTGGACTCGGGCAGCAGCGGAAAGGTGAACTGGCGGTAGCCAGTGTCATCGGGGGAAAAGTAGATCTTCAGAACGGACCGCAGGAGGTTCTGGACACAGACGGCGGTCCGCAGGTTGGTTGTGCAAAGGTCGTGAAAGTTGGTGCCCGACTTTTTGACAAGGGGGGTGCGAGCCGGTGTCGGCGGCTCGATCAGCATGGAACTGCGCTTGCCGGATGCCCGCGAAGGGCATCTCACCGACGGGTAGCGCGGATACGCGTGCGCGGCGAACGGGTCATACTCGTCATCGTCGGCCGGCTTCGAGAGGGCCGGTGACGCTGCGCTCATTTCCACCGGCGGCGACATCGGGTCCAGAATGCTAGTCCGGTCCTCACCCGAAGGCGTCGGGGGTGGTGATGTGACGGGATATACGCCTTTTCGGAATCCCTCGATGATCGAATCTAAAAAGGCGTCGGGAGTGCTGTTCTTGATGTTCAGGACGAGGTCCTCGGCCATGGGCAAAACAGTCTCGAAGTGCCTCTTGGCCCTCGGCCGTTTCTTCCTCATAACCTCGTCCATATCTTGGGCGTCGACCCCCCTGTCGACGTACACGGGCTTGCTCCACGGTTCCTCGTCATCATGGCAGTTGTCGCACGTCGTGCCCCGTTCGGCGAGGGTCGAGCGCGCTGTGGGTATGGCCTCGGTCAAATCCAGGGGGACGGGCGGCGACTTGCGTACCTTGGGTCTGCCGACGGCCGGGAAGGCGTGGTACTGTGGGTGGGGGGCCGGCGGCGCGCCAGGTGCGGGCATAGGGCTGCATGCCTTGTGGCTTGTTGGTGGCATCTGGCGGGGCCGAGTAAGATCACCCAGCGACATTTGTGAGCTTCGAGTTGGGCTTGAATAGGCACTGTCAACCGACTTGACGCGCTTCCGCGTCAGCGTCGTCGGCCTGACGGTGCTGGCCGGGGACAGCAGGCTGTCCATTCCGGGCGAAGGCCGGCAGCTGGTCAAGGGGCTGTCGGGCAACGGCCCAAAGGCAACGGTCCGGTTGCTGAATCGGTTGACAAACGACCCCGAGCACGGTGAATCGATTGGGAAAGTGTCGCCCGTACAGGCGATGGGCTCTAGCCCCCTTATCGGGCTCAGTAACGGGACATCGAGGTTGGATCGAGCCCTCGGCGTGGCATCCTGATCCACCCACATGTCCACGTTCCAGGAAACGTCTTGCTTCGCGGTCAGGGGCTTCTCGTGCTCGATATTCTCGGCAGCGCCGAAGATGTAAAAGGGCGCGGCGCCCTCGAGACCGTCCTGGAGAAGGTGGGCGGGCACGCTCCTGCTGCGGTGGCGGTAGCTGAAGTCGATGTCGTTGTTCGGCTGCAGAGAGGCCGTCTCGCGATCTAAAGCGTCCGCGGCCCTCATGGCTGCGGATATGGGGTCTTGGAGGGAGTTGTTCATGCTGTGCTGGGAGGGCCGAGAAGAAGAAGAAGAAGAAGAAGAAGAAGGGCTGTTGCTGCTGCTGGCGGGCAAGGTCAACTCGCTTTCTCCGTGAAGCCCTGAGACACCATCTCGAACGAGATTGTTAAATGTGGCTTCCGCCTCGGCCATGTTGCCACCAGTAAGATGACGGCTAATCTCGGTGATGCAGCGCATCTGGGCGTGGGCTGTCCCACCGTGCATGAAAACGAGACGCTTGCTGTCGGGCGTAGCATTCCGCAGAAAGCTCTTAGCCAGGCCGACGCGTTCGTGGCAGGCCTCGTGTATGCCCAGAACGAAGGCGGCGAGGTCAAAGGGCACGGCGACATCCGGGTCGCTCAGAAAGTGCTGGAGGGGCGGGATAACGAGAATCTGAGGGGAGCTAGGCAGGAGGCGGAGCTGCGTCGAGACAACATCAGACGGGCCCTCGAAGGCAATGAGACTACCATGGTAGTCGGCGGGCGACGCCTGGGGCGTTTGGGTGGCCATGGCCATCCGTGTTGGGACGAGGGAGTCCTTTTGCCTGCGGTCAACAGCTCAAGTTCGGGGCGCAACGAGGGGATGGCGTGGCGTGGAAACAGGCTTGGGCAGGAATGCAACTCGCGTCGACGGCGACTGACAGGCGTGCTTGAGCGTGTAGATCAACAACACCACACAACACGGCCGGGTCAAAGGGGTGCAAGGCCCGCACAAGACTGGGGATAAGAATGGATCGGGGCGGCAGCCACTCGAAACGTCTGCACGGCAACAGTCAAGCCGCCGGCGACGGCACAAAAGGGTCTCGGGGAGGTGAAGTTTGGCAAAACCAGAGGTGAAGCTTCAACGGGTCGCTAGTGACGCCATTATCGTATGGAAGCAGGACCGGGAAAGAGAGAGATGAAAGGCTGTCTTCAAGACAGCGGGAAGAGGCGGCAACAACGGGAAGAGATGGCGACAGCGAAGGAGGAAGGTGGGGGGGGGGGAGGGGAAAAGGAAGCTCTCTCAGGCCAGGACGGCACGGCATGCCTCCATACTTAGATGGCCGTGGTTGCGACTATTCCTGCGTGTTCCTTTTGGCAGGGCGCCCCCGAAGGCGCGGATGGCAGCATGAAACGAAGCAAAAGCTGCCGGCCAGTGGGCCCTTGACGTTGGACACGGCCGGCCAGGAGCTCACAGGCGGCCCTGGGCCCAGCCCCTAGACCGCGTCGCAGGGACATCCCGACGTCGGGACCCGGAGCTGGGCCCAGCTTGGCAGTAATTTCCACTCGGGCACGCGACGGCGTCGAGCCAGAGCCTCCCTCTGCAGCGGCTCTGCAGCCTCTGGCTGCCCGGCCGGCAGGGCTGGGGGTGCTGCGCAGGCAGCTTTGACAGGTTGGCAGGCGGGCGGGCTGGCTGGACCGCGCGAAGAGATCGTGGAGGGCGCTTGTGTCTTAGGCCACACAACGGTCGAATCCCGATAATACGGGACCGGTTTCTTCGGTGGATTCGGCCGAGCGCTGTCCATTCGGCCCTGCTCGCGCAGGTCCTCTGGGCCAACTGGCAGACGTGCGAGCAAGTGCCGTCTCGGATACCTGCCAGAGAGGCAGCCCCCTTTCCCCCCTACCGTGCGTCGCCCGTCGCCGGCCTGGTGCTGTCGAGACGGCGGGTGGAGCGCGTGCTGGTGTAGGTAGAGGTAGGTTTCAGACGCAAAAATCGTGACCACCGTCACTAACCCTGCTGGTCTGCGCGGCGCCCCCCCCCCCCCCCCCCCCCCCCCCATCCATGGCGGCGCGTACCACGGTTCGACCTGTGCATGCAAGGACGTGGCCTGCGCCGGGGCCCTGGACCCAAGAAATCCGCGTGCTGTGCAGTGCGCGCGTGTAACAAGAGGCGGACGTGGTCCCGTGGTTGGGATGGGCGATCAGGCGTTCGAGAAAACAAATTCCCGGCAGCCACCCGGAAACTCTGCATCAGCATCCAATCTCAGCGGCAAGGATGGGGCAGCGGCACGGCGATCTGGAAGTGATGGATGGAATGCAGGCGGGCAGGGGGCCCTTGCGCGGATCCTCCAGAAGAAGGCATTCATTGCCTTGACGCGGGCAGACCGCCTGTGGCTGTTGCGGGAGAAAGAAGCGCCACGGTGACGAGGGCGCTAGCACCTTGGCCTTGGGCAGCCCCGTTCAGGGCCTTTTGCAGCCAACCCATCCAGCCGCCAGCACTGTCCAGCCTCACTAAAAGGAATTACCTGCTCTTTTCGTACGTCGCCCTCCCATGGCCGCGGGGGATGATGCATACACGCCGCGCGACCCGTCCTTCCCGGCCCCCATGTACCTAGCAACGGTGCCTGGCACCCGCGTCCCCGTAGACGGCCCTTCCGTGGAGCCTTTCGCAGGTCATGGGCGATCTAGTGCGTGTGCGGCTGCATATGTGTGTATACCTGCGTGTGCGTCCATGTGTGCGTGGAGGCTTAGGCGATAGATCCGCGCGCCCATAACTAGGACCACAAACTCCCGTTCCCCCGGCCTGGATTCCAGCACCATCGCCGGGCGTTAGTGGCCGGGACTGGGGGCCGCTGGGGATCGCGATCCTCATAATGTAACCTTTCATCGCCGTTCCAGGGCTCTTCTCGTTGGCCCGTCTCAAATCCGGGCACGGGGGCCTGGCGCTGACAAACACCAAAGTCAAGCCGGTGCCTTTCGCCGCCGGGGAGAAGGGCCCATCGACGCCGCAAGGTTCGGGCGTGCTACGCCATTTGCTCAGATCTCTCCTTCCCTCGGCCCGTGAGCAAAGACAGTCCTGCCTCCGCCCCTTGGGCTTTCTCTCCCTCCCTCCCTGTCTCTCTCTCGCACACACGCTCTCCGCCCTCCCCCCCGGTGCCCATCCTCATGGCCCGAGACAAGACCCCTGCAGGCCAAGGTGTCCGACAGCCCCTCAGCCTCTGGGGGGGGGGGAGATCTATTTCGTCCGGGCCTCCCGGCCGGCAACACAAGTGTCTCCTTGAGCTCCGTCCTCCCTACCTGCATAGTTCGCGCTTGGGAGACTGGGCTCCATTTCTTTTCGCACGCTGGGCACCCCTGCCGGATTAACAGTCCCGTCGATTTCCGTGCTGTAGTCCCGTCCACGCCTAAATACGTAGGCAAATCATGGCCAGCGCTCTTAGGCCGACGGCCCTGGAGCTCCTGGTACTTCCATTTTTTCGCGCCAGGCAGGCCTCTCAGCCTTTGCTCGAAATTGCCCTGGCCAGGTTTCGCCGACCTGGGGTGCGTGGCTCGAGCACGGCATGCTTGTGGACTGGGCGGGGTCGCCCTCTAATGATCGACACAAGGGTCGCAGCTTGGTTTGCTGCCAGGGGCTCTCCTTCTCTACTTCGCCAATGGGATACGCACTGGAGCTCTCACCGTCACACAGCCTAGCACGCTCACCCACGGCGCACGCTGGTACGTGCCGCATTGCTCTCGTGTATCGCTTCTTATTCGGGTATCGATGCGCGATCGCTAGTTTCTCAGTTGACACAGCAATCCCAATAGACGCCGGCGGCCGGCTTCTCCCGCTTGCACCGCCCAACGCCCTCATCTCACGGGTGTCGTCGGTCATCTGCGCTTGCGAGAGCCGCCGAGAATGCCACGGGCAAATCAGATGAACCAGTGGCACGACGGCCCCGTCATGACCTTTCCGGTCCACGGCCTCTACGCACGGACGGCGCCTGGCGCCTTCATCCCCAAGGGTCCCGCTCCGGGACTGCGCCCGCCTGTGTACGGGAGAACCATCGACTGACTTTATGCGGGTGATGCACCCGCCCACGATGTTGTCTACCGCCACCGGAGATTAACTATTAGCATTGCCCACCCCTCTTCGGCTGGCCTGCCCCCGATGACGGGGTCTAGAAGCCGCAACAAGTGTTTCTTCCCCATCGATTTGTTCCGCCCTGGTTACGTGGCCCGCAACGCCGCCGTACCCCGAGGGTTGCTTTCGATCTAGTAAACCGTGACAGGCTCCGTTCCCTTTCAGGGGGAGGGGAGGGGGGCACGGCTTGTGGCCGTATGCCAGACACTGGCCTCTGCCGCGACGGCTCCCGTGCCGACTCCTCGTGCTGGTCGTCGTGCAGTCGTGATTCGAAAGTACGACGGCTGCTGGCGGCCAAACATTCCTTCATGGTGCCACGTCCGGTTCACCGACACGAGTTTCTGGTCGTGCCGCGTGGCGAGCAACCGCTGCATGGTTCTGCCAATCCAGCGGCTGGCTGCATCGAGTTATAGCCTTCCCGCGTTGGCTGGCAAATCACCTCTTACCGCGCGGCCCCAACACTCCACATTCATTATGGTGATACCGTGGTCTCACCCACCCGTCACTCCTGTCCCAGCTGGGCTTAGCGGCACTATTTCATATTAACCTGCTCGTCACTCTGGTATGCCTCTATTCCGCGCTGGGATGTCATGACACCTATCAGGAATGGCCAGCTCGGGTACGCCACTTCCGGGCTGTTGGTAGTCGGGAAGGAGCCGACGCTGCTTCTCCCGACACTATCATTATCGCATAACAAGTGGCGTCACCAGCAACCAACAGCCGATGCCCCCCCCCCCCTTGTTCCCCTCAGCCGCAGCATGCCAACGTAGGGAAAAGCACCGCTCCACCGTGTTACAATTGATCTACAGGTTGGTGAGTATAAATGGAGCCCGTTGACGTTCGCACGGCGGCCCACCCCAGCCTTGAGGTTTTTCGAATAGGGGGGAGGCGAGGAGGCTTCAGGGTCAACAATAGCTCTTGTCGGTTACATGGGTTTCTGGGGGGCTGTTATGCCGGAACTTGGCTGGAGGCTGGGAGAACCATGTGATCTACCCTCGGCCCCCCGAGCGGCCCCTGGCTTCAGATAGTCTATTGTGGTGCGCCTACACCCAAGATGTGTGCAGTAACCAGCGCGGGGAAGCCTGTGCTGTAGCCGGTGTTGCTACTCGCCCATGCGCCTTAATCCTCGTCCATCAAAGCAGCCAGCTCAGCCTCTTCCTCGGCCGTCAATTGGCCGGCGGGGGTCTCGCCGGCCGTCTCCTTCTTGACCCCCTTGGCCCTGTCCTCCTGTTCCTGGATGATCTGGTCAAGTTCCGGTTTGCTCAAGGACCACGTCCGAACAGTCCCATCAATCGACACGGACACGACGCGGGGGCCTGTTGCCGCGCCTTCCGCCAGCATGACCAGATCCGTTACCTCATCGTAATGTCCTTCGAGAGTGCAGTACAGCTTTCCGGATGCCCGGTCCCATACCTTGACATGCTCGTCCCGGCCCGCGGTCACGATCCATTGCTCCGTGACCACGGTAGCGCGCACATGGTCTCCGTGGCTGACGCTGTCATCCGCGACAAACCCTTTGACGCGGGACAAGCATTTCGCGGTGCCATCGCCGCTTGCCGTCCAGAGGTCGACATCCTCGTTGCTTGAGTCGAAAGCCAATTTGTACACCGTAGTCTCGTGCTCCAAGATGAGAGGCCGGGCAGGGCCGCTCGTGCCGGGAGGGGCCTCGGCGATTTGTTCCACCGAGTCGAGACGAATGCGCCATCGCCGGATGTGAGGATCACTGCTGGCGCAGACCAAGACGGCCTCATCGGGGCCCGATTCAACGGGGTCGACGGCGAGGTGTTGAACCGCCATCATAGGGACCGCCGGGTCTTGTACCGTGTGGAGGCGCGCGCCGGATTCCACGTCCCACACGATGAGCTTCTTGTCGGCGCCGCCGCTGATGAGAACGTCCTTGCCCCCGAGCTTGACGCAGACCACGGCCTTAACAAAGTCCGAGTGACCGCTGTACTTGCGTCCCGCCGTCCTCGACGACACGTCCCAGGTCCAGATGTCCTTGTCCCACGAGCCGGCGAAGATGGTCTGACGCCCCGGGCCACCGACAGCGACGCAGGTCACGGGCGCCGTGGGGCCCTTGTACACTTGCTTGGTATCGCCCGTCTGGGACAGTTGTCAGCCGGGGCCCGCCGGCATCGGGCCTCGCACACTGCAAGACTCACCTCGACGTTCACGCGTCTGACCGAACCCGAAGACTCGGCCACAAGCACCGAGGTCGGTGAGTGAGGGTCGGGTACGGCGCCCAGGATCTTGGACTTGAGAGCGATGGGGTGGCCATGCTCGTTTCCTGCCTTGGCCGCCTGCCTTTCGCGCTTGGCAGCAGCGGCGCTGCCATGCGGTGTCAGCAGTGCAATCCCAAGGCATCAAACAAGGTGCAATGCGTACTCGGTTTCGAAGAACTGGTCTGGACGTGTTCCCCTATTCATGTTGGCGGACGGCCGGTGCCACTGCGGGGCAGCGTGGAGGGAATATTTGGCTGGGCAGGGAGCGAGGCCGTCTAGTCCTGAGTCGCCGGTGTTCACAGTTCCAGAGACGCGGCGGTGATTCCGTAGCTCCAGTAGGCTCGCTGAGGTCACAGTGGGCGACGCCGAATACGTTGCGCTTCCGACTACCGTGCCTGGGCTCTGGGTGCATGGAAGAAGGCGGGTGGAAGCGCGGATCAACGGCCCTCCATAGTGGTGGGTCATCCCTGTCGCTTGTTGCTGTAGCGGGTGCGTCCCTCCCGAAAACGCCAGGGCGGCGCGTTCCTTAATTGGCGACACGCCCTCGACGCGTCTACCATCGCGCTTTCATCACGCTGGTAGCCGAAGCTCCCCGTGAGAGGCCGTCACGTAGAGCACGACCACATACGCTACCAAGCTCGGATTTCCCGCCTATTGCCGCTGTCGCCCACGCCTGATACGTTGTCGCTCGCCGCCAAACGGACCGTTGAGCCCGGGCACTCTCCTGCACCACGGTCGAAATGGCTTCTACGGCACCGCTGCGGCCGCGCGCCCGGCCCGCCCATACCCAGGGCTCAACCCACTGCGCCTACACACCCGACGGCACGCGGCTGGTGACGGTCGGGTCCAACAACACCATCCGCCTCTATCGGACGGGCTTCGATGGTGAGCCCAAGAACATTGACGACTGCCAGGAACAGAACGTGAGCGTGGCCGCCGCCGACGACTTTTTCGTCGTCGGCTCCGAAGACGGTACCGTGAGCCTGTACTCGATCCTCGATGCCGCCTTTGACAAGTTCCTCCTGCGCTGCTCCCTTCCCATTCGCGATGTCGCCCTCTCTCCCGACGGTCGGTGGTGCGCCGTGGCCAGCGATGAGCTCACCGTCAAACTGGTGCGCACCGACGACAACAGCGAGGTCCGCCACCTCAAGGAGCACGGCAGGCCGGCCAAGCACCTCGCCTTCGACACCAAAGGCGCCACCGTCACCCTGGCCTGCACTGACGGCGTCCTCTACGTGTACTCCCTCACCGCCGACGAGCCCGAGCTGATCCGCAAGATCGACGGCGTCATTGGCGCCCTCGACACCGAGTCCGAGGCGAGCGCCATGGTGGCCTGGCATCCCGACGGCAGGGCCTTCGCCGTGCCGACGCCCACACGCGACATCCAGGTCGTGTCCGGCCACGATTGGGAGAAGCAGAGGGTCTTCAAGGGTCACACCGGTGAGGTAACCGCCCTGGCCTGGTCGCCCAACGGCGCAATCCTGGCCTCGGCGGGCCAGGACAAGACGATGATGCTGTGGGAGACCAAGACCCAGTCGGTCATTGCGCGACTGGACTATGCCAATGTCATGAGCATCTCGTGGCATCCTGCCGAGAACCTGGTCTCCTTCACCAATTCCGACGGCGAAGTCTACATCCACCCCGATTTTGTACCGGAGCAGTTTGCCTCGCTCCTGAGGCTGGGGAAACAGCCCGCTCCCTTCATCCACGATCCCCTCTCCGACGTATCCAACCATGCCAGGAGGCCCGAAGCGGACGATGCGAGGGGCCTGGTGTCCAGGCCCCGTCGGGACTCGCTTGATAGCTACGATTCGCTTATGGACGGCCCCATGGGCGAGGACGACTTCGTCGTCGACGATGACGGCGCCGGCTACGCCATGAACGGCAACGGCAAGCGGGCGCACAACGGGTTGGCCGACGAACTCCGCCCCAGCAAGCGCCAGCATCTCCAGCCGCAGTACCACGAAGCTTTCCAGCCCGGCTCGACCCCATGGCGCGGCAACCGGAAGTACCTGTGTCTGAACCTGATTGGCTTCGTCTGGACCGTCGACCAGGACGGCCACAACACGGTGACGGTGGAGTTTTACGACCACGAGTTCCACCGCGACTTTCACTTCACCGATACCTTCCTCTACGACAAAGCGTGCCTGACAGAGAACGGCACCCTCTTCTCGTGTCCGCCGTCAAACGGAGCACCGGCCGCCATTTTCTACCGCCCGCACGAGATGTGGACCAGCCGGACCGACTGGCGGACCGAGCTGCCCAAGGGCGAGGCGGTGCTGTCCATGTCGCTCAGCGAATCGTTCGTGACGGTGACAACAACGGCCAATTATGTGCGCGTCTATACGCTCTTTGGCATCCCGTACCGTGTGTACCGGCCCAAGAGCACGCCCATGGTCACGTGTGCGAGCTGGAAGGACTACGTTCTGACCATGGGGAACGGGCCAGTGGGCGCGGATGGCAACACCCGGCTCCTGTACACGATTGAGAATGTCAAGAGGGACGAGATCTGCCAGAACGAGGACACAGTGGCGTTGCCCGAGGGCGCAACATTAAAAAGCGTCTTCTTCTCCGACCAGGGGGTAAGCCCACCGGCGCTGCCATGTGGTTCATAAGACCGAGCGCGACGATCACTGACGCACCCGCCACAGGATCCCTGCATATACGACTCCACGGGCACCCTTCTCACCCTCCTGCACTGGCGACGGCCGTCGCGCGCGTGCTGGGTGCCTCTGCTCGACACGAAGCTGCTGCCGCGCCTGGCGTCGGGCCGCAAGAACGAGACATACTTCCCCATCGCCGTCGCCGACCAGCGGTTCCATTGCATCATCCTCAAGGGCGGGGACCAGTATCCCTACTTCCCGCGGCCCCTGCTCTCCGAGTTCGACTTTTCGGTACCGCTCACCTCGGAACCGCCCAAGAGGAAGGGCGACGGCGCCGCCGCCGACGACGACGACGTCGCCATGGATGGCGGGCCGGACGCCGAGACGGACGAGCCCGAGACGCGCAAGCTGGAGCAGCAGTACCTGCTCAAGGGCATCGCAGCGGCACAGCTGCAGGACGTGCTAGATGACACACCTGCCAACGACCGCGCCCAGCGCTCGGCGCTCGCGCGCCTCGAGCTCGACATTGACAAAACGCTGCTGCAGTTCTTGGCTGTCGAGTGCCGCGAGGGCGAGGAACGCGGCATGCGCGCCCTCGAGCTGGTCCAGCTGATGCGCGACCGCTCCGGCCGCATGTTCGAAGCCGCCGGCAAGGTGGCCGAGCGCTACGGCCGCACCGTCCTGGGCGACAAGATCCGCGAAGCTGGCGAGAGGCGACTGGGCGGCCTGGAAGAAGACGAATAGGAGGTGGGCCTCGGGAGAAATGGAAGGCGGGCAAACCGCGGCCCCCGGTTGGGTTGCAAGCGAATAGGTCAGGGGCTACGGAGAATTCATGGGTATGTATTTACCGGCTGGCGTTCTTTTCCGTCTATATGGTCCGCCCGTCGAGGCCGACCCGGGGGCTTCCTGAGCTGTATGTGAGTTGATTACTACGGCTCTGTAGGCCGGAGGATACAACGTGAGCAGACGGGCCGAAACGGGATAACCCGTCATTTTTCAACCGTCCATGAACTTCGGGCTCTTTACGGTGACGCGGGGCGGAGGGCCGACGTTCGCAGAGGACCAGCGAGGGAGCAGAGATGGAAAGGGGCGGCTAGGCGAGTCCATCCACGAACCATGTCAATCCGCTACCCGTTGTCGACAAAGTCCTCGGGGTCCTCGGCCTACAGCGTCTCCGAGGGCCGAAAGAGACAATGGAAGCGTGACCACGAGACCCCCGAGGGTATTGCATGAATAGAGCCTCCCTTTCAACAAGAGTCTACGCGGACCATGGCCCCGCCTCTTGCCCTGAAGCTGGTCACGTACGAGGCGGATTCCAGAACGACGAGCCCGGCCGCCAAAGCCGAGGCACACTTGTCTGTCCACGGCGCCTGCTGTGCCATACCTATAGGACGACCTTTGGGGGGGGCGGGCCCATCTCTGCGGCCCTGGTAGCCCCTGCGATGATACAAAAGGAGGCAACGGGAAGCAGCGCTGCGGGACAACGGGGATTTCCGAGTACGGCGTGGGGCTTGCCTGTGGCCGCGGTATGCCAAGGGCAATTATCTATCCTGCTTGCCCGGCCGGGTGCGCTGTGCCTTTTGTCACGAGCTCGTCCGACAGCGAGGACGCGCTGCGGTCCCGCGTCGTTGTGGTTTGCTAGGCGAAGAGCCGGGCTGTAGGGCCTACAGATTCACATTCACGGCCGCGTGCTTGTACCTGCACCGCGCTGACCGCTGTCGCCCGTCATCGCGATGCAATCACTGCGACCGGGCGAATAGGGTCCCAGTCTGCCAATGCCCCCCCTCCCCCCTCTTCGCTCCACCAAGCTTTCGAGGCTATATAGTCGGGCGTGCCAAGGGGGGCGGGTTTCAGGGGCGGATGAAGGCATGGGCGGGCATTGGGTTGGGAACGCGACGCCGGGCTGTGAAACAAGCCGGCTGCAAGCCTGCTTGCCCCCCCCCCCCCTGCGACGTCCAGCACGCCGTCGCGGGCCCTCCTTTCGGGATCTGGACGGACCGGCCTGCCTGCCTGTAGACGTCGGTAGATATGGGACATTAGACACGACCGACGGGCTCAAGGGCCGGGCAACATGGTCGTGCTGGGCACACGGACAGGGCTCAGGGTGCATCCGCACGCCGAACAATGAAGAGCCGCGACGGAAAACAGCCCCCCGATCTGGGCTTTTTGATGTCACAGCACGCCCCGGCCGCTGTGCGCAAGAGGCTCGACCACGGGACCGAGAGGCTGGGTTTTTGGAATACTTGCAGCGCTGGCACGGCGGCCGTATGCACATGTTCATGTACCGGTTTGCCCCTCGGGCAGTGTGGTGTCTGGGGGTTATCAGCACTTGTGCCTGGCCGAAAAAGGTCCGAGATTGCTGATGCGGCGTTGGAGAAGGGCAAGAGGAGGGAGGAGGCGCGACTGCGAGCGAGCCGACCTGGCAGCAGAGCTGCAGGAGGCCATGCGGTTGGTTTCTTTTTCATCGCGGGCGCCGGGCCCTGGCAGGGCGACCTGATGAGTAAGAAGGATGCATGCATGCGGGTGCGTCTGCCCGTACTCGTCGAGACTCGTTCAGCCCGCACCGGGCCGCAAACGACCTCGACGGCCAGAGTCCTCGATGGCCAGGCCCGGCGTGATGGGCAGGCCATCGGCCGGGCCACCCAGCCCCAAGCAGCCAAGGCGCACGGGAAGTGCATACGGCCGGATACGTCACTGCGAAAGCAACCGCGGCGATGCGCGGGCGATCAAACCGTTCGGCTCCATGCCCAATGGAAAGGCGCCCCGTCCGTGGCGGCCGTCATTGACTTTGTCCGACGTGCCCTCGGCTTCTCCTTCTAGAAATCTAGGCCCGGGAGGGCGGGCTTGATGGGCCTCCTCCCCTCGGCCTCAGAAGCTTGGAACCCTGGAGTCGCCCAGGGGACCGGCTGGAGGTTCTGGAAGTCATGTATGTACCGTCGTACCCCGGTACCCCGCACGGGGCACTTGCCGCAAGTACCGCGTACCTCTCTCTTTTTTCCATCGAGCGAGATGGGATGCTTTGGCTGGAGAGGGCCCCTAGAGCGTCCGCGCTCAGGCCAAGGCGTGCCGCACCATGCCAGCATGATACTCCAGCTTTTTGTTCTCTCCCCTCTTCCTCGTCGCGCGGGGGGCGGCTCGGGGGACAGCAGACAGCCCCTTGGCCGACGCCACCGCAGACACCCTGACAGTTGCGAGGAACACACGCGGTCACGCTCGGCGTCATCGGCGGGGGACGACCAGGCTTGTCTGGCCCCATCAAGGCGAGCGGGTGGATGTCTGGGTGCGTTGGCTGACTCGGCCGCCCGGGCTGGGGGCGGCTTTGTTTCTTCCTCTTCCCTCACGCCGCCTCGCCTGCACGCGCCTGCTGGGCTGTCTGTGCCCGTTGCTTTCTTGACGCGGCGCACGTCGAGGTTCCGGCCGTCTCACAACCGTCCCAGCGACCGGGGCACCAGCTGGCTGCACGACTTGCCTGCATCGGCCCAGGGATGACGGCTCCTGGACGAACCGACAGAACTGTGACCGTCTCGACACGTGCCCGCACACATCAGCCTTGTCACTCACGTTTCCTTTTCTGCGTATCCACGCCCTTGCGTTGGCGGCCCTTCGAGAAGCGTCCAAAAAGCGTCGGAAACGGATCCGTTTCGGCAAGGAATGCCCCGTCGAAGGGGAAGGTCGGAAGCGGTCGAAGCCATAGGGGGGGGGGAAAAAAAGACAAAAAATAAAAGCGGACTCGTCAGGATCCGCCTCGGCTGCACTGCTGAGCAGTTCGAAGGGGCTGCTCCTGGGTCTGCCATGCATCTACCTACCTACCCTAATGTACATACGAATGTGTACATGGTAGTTAGGTTGCCAAGGGCCTGTCCTCCCCCGGCCTAGGAGGCTGGTATTGGTGCCGGTGCTGGTGCCGGTGCCCCTGACAGGTCGACCCGACCACACCCTCTCTTTTTTCTCCCTGCCTAGCTGCAGCCTATGCGGCTTCTCTGCGCGAACCGTAACCGCCGGCCTCCTTCACGCTCTATTGTTGATGGTGCCGCGGGGGCGTGGCCGCGGGAGCGCTCGTCTACTAGCAGTTGCATCCTCGCCCACCGCAACTGGGTTTTGGGGGTGCGTCGGCTGGGGTCATGTTCGATCCCTGGACGCTGGAAGACGGGAAATAGAGACAAGACGCTAGTCGGGGCGGAACCTGTGCTGGGTCACGATTAGACTTTCAGGGTTTAGGGAGCTCGGGCTTTGGAAATCGTCCCCTAGCTCGGCGCTGCCCCGTTGGCTGATTCAAGCCGGTTGCAAAATGCGATCAGGGCACACGCGTGCAGCTATACGTACACACACACACAGACAAGCATACACTCACGTGCACGCTCCGACACGCAACAACCCGGCTATTTAGGTCTAGTATATAATAGAAAGAGCATTTCCCGTGCTCTCGGCCGCGGGGTAGGCAGCAGATATAGGTGATTGTGAGAGTGTGTGTAGAGGGGGGGGATAGAGAGAGAGAGAGAGAGAGAGTGTGTGTGTGTGTGTGTGTATGTACAACTTCAGCATAATGAGGTATGTGGTGTGTGTGTGTGTGTGTGTGTGTGCATGTGTGCATGTGTGCATGTGTGCATGTGCCCCAGTTGCCAAGTTATCTGTGTACCTCCTTTTTCCTTACTGCACGCCCAAGAAACGAACAAACTGCCTACCTGCCCGCTTTCCTGCTTCGTTGCGGTGCCTGGACGGAGTACGTGTTTACCGTCCGCGTCGCGCACGCGTACGTAGTATGGTCTTCCATGTGGTCCATCCATACCAGTGCATGTGTGTGCATGGGTATCCGCACTCGACGCCAGCCGTCCAGTAGGCAGTCCGTCCGGTGCCGGCAGGTACATACTTGGATGCTTCTTCCCCCTCCAGCGTGAGAAAGACAAAAAACCGGCGGCATCAGGGACCCTCCCCCATCCCGTCTCTCGGCACTGCCAACCGTGTACACATCCGTCCGGTTCTGCAGACAGCGCCCGCCTCTCTCCGTCCGACTGTACTTTCGGCCCCCGTTCGAGGCAACACTCCTGGTGGTCTTGGCTGGAGGGAGATCAACCTCTTCCCTCCCCTTCCCTACCGCCTTCCACCACTCCACCCTTCTGTCTTCCGTCTCCCACTTGCCCCTCACCCGACCCTCTCAAGCCCTCGCCGGCCCCAATCAGACGCCGTCTCCCCCCCCTTTCCCTGGGGCGCCGGTGCCCCTGCCCCCCCCCCCCCCCCCCCTTGCCATCCATTCCAGACACCCTGGACCTGGTTGTGGCCGGCCTGTCCCCCCGAACCACTGAACTGGCCTCTAGCCGGGCGTTGGGCGCGCCCTGCTGCGTGCTCCAGTCAGTTGCTCCAGTCATTCCGTCCCTGGGAGAGTCAGAGGCGATGGGACGAGTGAGGAGAGCATACACGCATTTGCCTGCCCCGTCCGGCCCTCCTCTTGACAGGCAGACAGGCAGACAGGCCCTGCTCCCTGCTCTTGTCCTGCGCCGCTCCCGTTGCCGCTGTCTCTCGCTGTACATCCCGGCGGTGGCGCGAGACCTGGTCTAGGCTCTGCGCTCCCGAAGTCGCGCCCACGTCGTCTTCCCGGTGCCCATCCACAACTCCATGCTCGTAGACGTCCGTCCAGACCTTCCCTCCCGGCCTCACCCTCACCCTTCCAGAGCCGTACCACCCGCCCTGTGCTGTTCAGTCCCGTTCAGCCCCGAACGACGCCCGCCCGCCGAAACAGCTCCGGTCCCGCCGACTGCCCATCGCACCTCTGGCCTGGTTCGGCCTGCCGCCTCTCGCGGCGTCCCATCACCACCCACGGCCGCTCCATCGTATGCCAGGAGCTTGAGTTAGACCCGGTGGACCCCGTGGTCAGGGTGTTTCGGGAATTGGCAAGGAGCGAGAAAGAGATCAGCATCTTTGACAGAGGCTCCCCCCTCCCCGAACGGTACGACTCCCCGATTGGGACTACAGGAGCATGCCTTTGTCCTGCTATGCTATGCCTATAGAAGCCCACCCTGGCCCAGCGCCGCCTCCCGTCCTCCGTCCCCCGTGAATGAGCCTCCCCCCCCCCCCCCTTCCAGCCTCCTCCGTGCCCGCTTTCACGTCCTCTCCCGTCCCGACCTGACTTGCTGATCCGACCCGACCCGTCGCAGAGCCAATGGCTACCACGATTGACAGCGCGCCGCGGAACCAACTGGGGAGCGACCGGGAAGACATCATGGGCGCGCGCACCGTCCCCATCATCAACCAGCCGCCGCCGCCCATCATCAAGACGACGGCGCCGCCCGACGCCGGCGACCCCATGGACATCACGACCCCGACCAAGGAGTCGGCCCCTCGCGGCTCGAGCAAGAGCCCCGGAGACGAGGGTGGCAAGGGCTCGGCCGACCGTCAGCAGACCAACGGCTTCGGTGGAGGCAGCGGCAGCAATGAACAAGGCTCCAGCAACACGAGCAGCAGTGCGAGCAACTCGATGCCTGCGCCCGCCGTGGCCGCCGCCGCCGTCCACCAGCCCAAAATTGTGCAAACTGCCTTCATCCACAAGCTCTACAAGTAGGTCGGCCCAGTGGCTCGCCGCCACCGCCGCCGCATCGATCCGGCTGCTGACGTGCGAGACAGCATGTTGGAGGACCCCAACATCCAACATCTCATCAGCTGGTCCAACTCGGCCGAAAGTTTTGTCATGTCGCCGTCGCACGATTTTTCCAAAGTTCTAGCGTACGGACCCCCCCCCCCCCGGGAGGGGCCCAAGGCATGAAGACCCCGGCTGACCGCGTCCAGGCAATACTTCAAGCACACCAACATATCATCTTTCGTGCGCCAACTGAATATGTACGGCTTCCACAAAGGTACGGCTCCCCCCCCCCCGCATGACGATGGGGGCCGCGGTCCAACTAACAGCGCTGCAGTGAGCGACGTATTCCACACGGGCAGCCCCGAGACGGCGCTGTGGGAATTCAAGCACGGCAACGGCAACTTCAAAAGGGGTGACCTGGTGGGCCTGCGCGAGATCAAGCGCAGGGCGTCCCGGCACGCGCTGGTGCACCGCGAGTACAACAACCAGAAGCCGACGCCGTCGCAGCCGGGGACGCCGGCCGAGCCCATGCCGACCATCCCCGACGGCGTGGACCCGCGCATGGCGCACATGGAGCACACGCTGTTCGATGTCAACACGCGCCTCCAGCGCAGCGAAGAGGCGGCCGCCTACATGCACGTCAAGCAGCAGGCCATGATGGACACGGTCAACCGCCTGCTGCAGTTCAACCAGGAGCTGTCGCGCACCATCCTCGCCCTCGTGCCGAACCCCAGCGAGCAGATCCACCGGGACAGTAAGTGCCGCCCTTCACCCGCCGCCCTCGGCTCGGTGCTAACCGGAGCCCAGTCGTGGCCCTGCAGGGCGAGATGCAGCAGCTGCACAGCAGCAACCTCCGCCAGATGGAGCCCGAGCCGCACGGCCCCGAGCCCTCGTCGCTCCCCAGCCGCGGCTATCTTGCCAACCTAGAGAACCCCCCGATATCGCCCCGACAGCTGGCCCAGGACAGTCGGCTCAATGTGCCGCAGGCCCGCGGCGCCAACTTCTACCGCCCGCCCGTGCCGTCCAACCTCTCCATCGGCTCGTCGCGGCGGCCGTACGGGTCCATTGGCGGCGGCACCACGACCCAGTCCTCGCCCTCGCCCCTTCGGCAGCAGGCGCCGCCTCCCGCGCCCGCCGCCCCCCATCCGCTGTCCAACGTGATCGAGCCTCCGCCCGGCAGCCTGGCCCGGCGACACACGTCGGCCGACATACGGGCCCACGGGTGGCAGCCCGCGCCGTCGCCGTTTGGCGCCTCGGGGCCGCCCTCGTCTCAGTGGCCCTCGTCGCCGAGTCGCGCCCCGCCCGAAGACCAGCGCCTCCGCGAGTCCCTGCACACCTACTCCCTCCAGAACGCCGCGGCGCAGTCCCACTCCCGGCCGAACAGCCCGCCCGCGCCTCCCTTTTCCAACGGCATCAGCACCATGGACAGCTTCAACAACTGGTCGTGGGGCTCGGCCAGCCGTGAGAACAAGAACCTGCTCATTCGCGACCACTCGGGCCCCCCCACGCGCCGCGGCAGCATGGCCCACATCCTCAACCCTACCGACACGGCCGAGCGGGATGACGAGGATGACCCGAGGGGCGATGAAGACAGGAAACGCAAGCGATTGCAGTAGCCGCCCTGCCGGCCGGGCCTCGCCTGCGTTGCGCGCCCTGCATGGGCCCTTTTTCTTTTTGCTCCTTTTCCAGGTCGTTTTGCATACTATACCACTTCGGAGGCTTTTTTTTTTGGTTCCTTTCATTTTTTTTTTGCTTTTTCGGGGTAGAGGCGAACTTCTTTGGTGGCAGCCCATCTTTTCTGGAGTCCCGATGATTCATCACGGTCAACTTGCACGACGCCATACCCCCATGGTCCACGGTCGTCTGTTCTTTACTTGGCTCACTATCTACATACCAGCCCACCGGCCGGGGGTTACACCATGTCTCGTATACCACAAAATTTGAGGGGGTTGCAGGCTGCCAGAGGGGGGGGCTTAGGAATGTTCTTTTTTATCTCGGTCTCGCATCCGTAATCTGGATCTCGATGCGACGGTCCAAGCGCATACCGATCTGGGGTGCCGGGAAAGGTGTTTAGGCGGGAGAGTGTACAGGTGGTCCAGCCTGCACGGGCTGCGCGCTACAACGTGGCGGTTTTGGATAGAGGGGGCATGGAACTGGGGTCGATGTTTCTTTCACCGACTTGCAACACGTCTATCGTTGTAAGCTGAATCCGACATGGCGGAAGAGCGCCTCTTGCTGTCGCGGCCGACCGAAGAGTTTCAAAAGACGACCTACCCCTGGTCGTCGGTGGGGGGAGAGAAGCGGGTCTACGGCCCGGAAAATGATACCATTTTCATGTCTTCCCGCACCAATGCCCCCCGGTACCAGCCCGTAGGCATACCTCGAGATGGTGAAGCGTAGACCCGGACCGCCGTGCGCACAGACACGGCCACGGCGGTATAGGCCGGCATTGGGTATCTTGGGCAAGGAGCGCCTTAGCTCTCGTCGGCGCCGGTTTGAGGGACCGTGGCCTTCTTCTTTTTCTTGTTCTTGCGCTTCTTCTTGGGTTGCGACGTCCCCACGGGATCTGCACCGGTGGCTGGTTCCGAGGGTTTCGGGTTCACCACGGACAGCTCATGTGGTGCGACGTCGGCCGTGTCCCGCTTTGGCGCGTCCCGGTCCCCCATGGCCGTCTCGGCTGCCGGGGCGGCGGCGGCGGGCTCCCCCTCCTCTTCCTCGCGGCTCGGCCGCGGCCGCTTCTTGCCGCGCCCGACGGTGCTGCGGCTGGGCTCGTCGTCGGCATCGTCGTCGCTGCTGCCGGGCTCGAGGCCGCGGCGGCGGCGCGAGGCCCGCTCCTCGGCCCGGCGCTTGCCCAGCAGGCGCGCCTCGAGGCGCCGCGCGTCCTGCCGCCGCGCCCGCTCCTCCGCCGTCGCCGGGCCGCCGCCGTGCAGCCCCACGCCGGCGTTGTCGTCGGCCCCGCCCCCAAGCTCGTGCGCCCCGGCCTGCAGCTCGGCGCGCGCCCGCGCCAGGAGCGGCGACGGCGCCGCCTGCGCCCGCGCCGCCGAGGCGGGCGCCGAGGCCTGGAGCAGCCGCCGCGGCCGCGACGCCATCAGGAGGTCGATCGCGTTCATCGTCGTCGTGTGGTTCGGCGCCGGGTTGACGCCCTTGGGTAGCGGCGCCATGGTCTTTGGCGGCCGGCGGGCGTGGGCTGGTTTGGAGGGGGGGGGGAGGGGGACGCCGGTGCTTTTACGTCGGTGGGGTGATGGTGTAGGGGGCGGACGCTCGCGGGTTCGTGCAATCTGCCCTACGGACGGCTCGTCGTATCGCGGGAATGTGGAATGTCGACTCCTTGGGGGGGGGGGGGGGGGGGGGGGGACGCGAATCGTGGGTGGGATGTTGGATCGGGATGACGGCCGGGCGGCGCAAGGGTTGGAAAAAGTGACGGGGCGGCCCGGCGGCGATAAGATCGATTAGATAGGCGCCCGAGCGCTGTACTGTTTGCGATGTACGGTGTCACACTGTACTTGGGTGGGGCAGCGAGCAGCGAGGCAACGCAGGAGGGCATCTACGCTGTCGATGGCTTGATGCCGTCTGCTGGTTTGGTCGTCGGATAGAGGTACGGGCGTGCATTCGACCGTCGCATGCGATGACAACGGCCTGTTGGTCATGGCGAGCGAGGCGTCACGGAGCTCGAGCTCGCCCCAGCGCCCTGGCCCCTGTAGGATCCTGCCGGCTGGAGATCAAATCGGCGTTCGGAACGGGCAAAGAGTACGGACCGAACAACGTAAGCCCTTCCGCCAGGCGTCATGGCGCCCACAATTGCGAGTCGGGCTCCGTGGGCAGTGTTCGGGTTTGCCGCTCGTCAGATCCGGCCAGCGCCGCGTCCCAAGCGACGCTCTCCTATTGGTTGGCTCTCGTGGTATAATGCCTAAAAGGGAATGGCTCGAGCGTTCTATACGCCATTGGGCATTATGCGACGAGCTGCAGGCGGCGGAGCGCAGGAGATGGGGGGGCGGTGTTCTTCTCGCGAAGCGGACCTCGAGGCGAGCGATATCAGGGCCAGTCGTTTAAAGAGCGCCCGATGGGACGTCGCCATGCCTTGAGGCCTCACTCCGGCGTGAGCTGTTTTCGCCCTGGTTTCTTGCTCGAGTGCAGACGCCCCTCCTTCGCCCATCCCACCCGACTGGCCGCACTGAGATGATCATCACCGCCGCGTATCGGTATATAAAGCGGCGGCGGACAAAGCACCCGGAAGAGACAGGCCCCGGGCAAGAAAGTCCGTGCCGCCATGCCTCGCCCGACTTCGGTGGCACCGATGGAGCCCTCTCGGCGCAGGGTGTCTGCCAGCAATGCCAGGAGGAAAAGAGGGCCATGAGAGTGTACCGAACCAAAATCATCTGCGGCCAGATACTCCCTTACGCCCTCATGTCTCTTGATGTCACTATGTAAGCTGGTTGTTTGCTGTGTTTTCCGCGTTTCGTAGAACCCGCCCCCCCTTTTTTTTCTCTCTCTATCCCTTCTGACGGAAGATGGACCCCAGAATAGCCAGCGCCTTGCCGTCCATCGCCGCCGACTTTAGTGAGCTGACGCAGCTCAACTGGATCGTCTCGGCCTTCAACCTGACCTCGGCGGCCTTCATCCCCTTCTGGGCCCAGATGGCCGACATCTTCGGCCGCCACGCCGCGCTGCAGGGCGCCACGGCGCTGATGCTGGCGGGCAGCGCGGTGTGCACGGGGGCGCCGGCGCCGGGCGCCTTCGGGCTCTTCCTGCTGGGGCGCGCCGTCCAGGGCGTGGGCTGCGCCGGCATCAACGTCGTGGTGCGCACCGTGCTCGCCGACCGCATGCCGCTGCGCGAGTACTCGCGGACCTGGGCCCTGTTCGCCCTCGTTGGCGGCGCCGCCTACGGCCTGGGCCCTGTCGCCGGCGGCTACCTGACCGCCGCCCACTGGCGCTGGTGCTTCGCCCTCAACCTGCCGCTCGCCCTCGCCGCCATGGTCGTCGTCTTCGCCGTCCTGCGGCACGATCTCCTCGGGCCCCAGCCGCTGCCGCCCCGCCCCGGCGACGGCCGGCGCCGCCGTTTCCGGCGCCGCCTCGCCACCCTCGACTACGGCGGCCAGGCGCTGTGCCTCGCGGGGTTCACGCTCTTGATCCTGGCCCTGACGTGGGCCGGCGCCACGTACGCCTGGGACTCGGCCGCGGTGCTCGTCTCGCTCATCATGGGAGTGCTGCTCACCGCCGGCTTCGTCTACTACGAGTACCAGATGTAAGCAGTGCCCTTTTTAGCACGAACCCTCCCGCAGTACTCCGGTGATTGTTGGTTTCCTTCGTTCCCGGCCGGGGTGGGCTCCGGAATATGTTCCATGAAGACCTGCTCTAGGAGAATACTGACCCTGAGGCATCGCAGGAACCCGGGCAAGCCCCTGGGACGCCGCCTCGCCCACCAAAAGCCCATGGTAAGCAACATCGGGTATTCCATATTGCTCCTTCCAGCACGAATGCCTCCCAGCTCTGCTCCCGTTTCCCTTGCTCCTGTCCCGATCCGAGGTTGCTTCGGAAGATGCCCCTCAAACCGCTTTGTGTGGGGAGCGCGCTAACTCTGGAGGGTGAAGCTGCCGTTCGCGCTGCTCCGGGACCGCAACATAGCGCTGCTCTTCTACATCCATCTCGCCACCGGCATGGCCATGTACGCCGTGCTCTACTTTGTCGATCTGTACTTCTCGCTCGGGGTCGGCCACGACGCCGCCGCCGCCGGCGTGCAGCTGGTGTACTACACGCCCGGGCTCGGCGCCGGCGTCGTGCTCGCCGTCTTCTTGTGCAACACGTGGCCGCGCCAAACCTTCCTGCCCCTGCTGCTGGGCTCCGCCGTCGAGGCCGTAGGCATCGGCCTGCTCGCCTGGGCCCTCTGGACGGGCCGCCGGGCCGTCGTCTACGGCATGATGGGCCTCACGGGCGCCGGGACGGGCCTGCGCTTCCAGCCCGGCAGCCTGCACGCCCTCGGCTTCTTCCCCGCCCACGTCGCGCCCGTGATGGCGCTCCTGTCCCTCGCGCTGCCCTTGGGCGGCACCCTGGCCCTCACCATCATGTCTGCCGTCTTCAACAACGTGGCCGGGCTGGCGGGCGCCCCTGCCTCCTTCTCCTCCTCCTCGGCGGCGGCGGCGGCGGCGGCGGCGGGGGGCACCGAGGCCGTGCGGCACGCCATCGCGTGGGCCTTCGTGGCCCTCGTCCCTTTCATGGTGCTCTGCGTGCTGGCGGCGGCGTGTCTCGGCAACGTGCGCGTCCAGGCGGACGGCGCCAACGACGGGGAGGGCCCCGGGGCCGGCGCGGCGGAGGGCGGGGGGGGCCGGAACGATGCGCATCTGGTGCACGGCAGCTACCTCCTGCTGCTTCTGCGGGGACGCCCGGCTCCGGACGACGGCGCCGCGGAGCAGGGCAACCGCCTACCGCACAAGGAAGTGGATCCGCCGGCGCCGGCGGCGGGCGTGCCCACCGCCAGTAGCGGCGCTGTTCCGAACCAGGGGATGTAGAAACAAAGAAGGAACCCGTGGAGAATTACCCGCGCGTAACGCTGGAGACGACGGCGAGCCCCCATTCATAAGACCAAGGGAATAGAGGATGCATACTCGCTGCTCGTGGAGTAGCCCTGCCAATGTGCGGGCCCGCTGTTCAGTGTCCGACCTGCTCGGGGTACCCTCGACAAAGGACGGGTTGATCCCTGCAGCTTGTCTCGTCGGTTGCTGGTCTTGCCGGATGAGTGTACGGGGAGCCGCGCATATATCTGTTTTGACATGTTGTCTGCGACGGTGATGGGACCTAGCCATGTCGGTCACGGTACGACTGACCGGCTCAAACCGGCGATGCAATTCCGACTATACAATTTCATGGGTCTTTTCGGTATCTATACACTCATACGTACACTGAACCCGGCGGAGTGGCGACGTCCTATGCCCACACTTATCGTACACATGCCATCATCTTTGTCTAGCAGCAAGTATGTCGTTCACCCCGGCCCCGCAACACCAAACACCAGAAGAGAAGACCGAGCATCAGCGCCACCTGGGATCCCTCTTCTGGGACATCACGCGCTGGCTGACGGTCCTATGCATCATGGGACAGGCCCCCGGGGAGGTCCGGCCTCGGATGTTGCCCAGAAGCCAGTCGGTCAGATGCACCACTTTAGCGCCCATGCCCGACTCCCAGTCGCCCGTCTGGTCCACGTGCTCGATGGTATGGCTGATGATGCGGCCTTCCTTGTCGAACTCGAAGATGAAGAGGCCCGTGAAGCCCTTTTTCTCGCCCGGGCTTGGGGTGCCGCTCAGAGCCTTGTCGAGCTTGTGTTCGCCCTGCTCCGCCAAGCTCGGGTTGGCCTTGGTCTTGTGTTTGTCCGCCAGCCGCCACTTCACCACCAGCTGCTCGCCGTACGCGCCCTCGCGCCGGGGCGAGAAATAGAGCGGCTGCGTCGTCATGCGCTCCGACAGGACCTCTAGTTTGAGGTTTCCGAAGATGGGCACCCGGTTCCAGGCGATCGGCGACGTCCACAGCGCCGCTACGTAGGCGACGCGGCCCGAGACGGCGGGGAGGTACGGATGGGTCGAGGGGAAGAGGTGGAGGGAGATATTGGGCGCCAAGATGTCCTGCGGCAAAGGCGACTGGAGGAGCGACGGCAGGCGGTCTTGGAGTATGCGCAGAGCTGTGCCGTGTCAGTCACTGGCCGGAAGAAACGAGACAAACGGCAGCGCGCTCACTTTTCCCCAGCTTCACCTTTCGCTCGCTGTCAGGCTCACGAGAATTCAGCCCGGAGGGCGGGTTGAAGCGAGGGACCGTCGGGTTGAAACATGTCGGTGCCAAGTCCAGCGGTGGCGGTTTCGGCGTCGTCTGGGTAGTGAGGCGCTTGGCGGGTTGACGGCCCGCGAGGCTGGAGCTCGGTCTCGGAGAAGCCGTCCGGGTGGAAGCCGTCGCCGGCGGTGCGGCACGGATCGGAAGGACAGCCCCGGGCCCAGAGCCGGAGCTCACGGTTGGGGTGGGCAAGCGGCGGAGGCGGAGAGAAAAGGACATGGGTCCGGTGCCTAGAGGGCGCAGTCGCAATGGGCGGTCATTCACCCGGGCGGTGGACGGGGGTGGAGGAGAGGGCGCTGGTATGGGGGTGCATGAGGAAGGCTGGGCGCCGGAAGACAGAAGGCCGCATACACGACCAATCGGCGGCCCCGTAGATGCTTGCAGCTGTAGAAATGATGTAAGTGAAGCCGAGGCCGGCACGGGAAATTCTGGAAGCTGGTGGTGGGATGGATGGACAATGGGATGGAGCGGATGGGTGGCCTGGCAGCACCGAATCACAGGCCTTACAGCCCGTTAAAAGCTTCCGACTGGGACGATCCCTCCCACACACTGGGGCCGCTAGAGCGGGAGCCCATTGGGAAGTTGGGGAAACGGATGGGCGCGATGGGACAAAGACTCCCACCTCGGCCACACACCTAGAGTACCCGGTACCTGGCAGCGGAAATGCGTGCAGTGGACTTGGCAGTTGGACTGCATCCAGTCCGTTCGATGACGTGCTGGGGGACTGGGAGAAATTCGGAGATATCACAAGACTGGCCCATGGTACCCGACCATCACTGGGGTATTGGGCATGATCCGTGGCCGAGGCTCGCGGAGCTCGGGCAATACCAAGAGACGGAACAGTTAGGCGGCAGGCACTCTGTTAGGGGGCTAAGAGAATGTGTCGCTGAATTCAGCATACCGTATCATGAAGACCGCACAATCCTCGCCAGCCCCCACAGGATGGCTCCGGACCCGGGGCGGAAGGCGAGCTCGTGGGTGTGAGTCTTGACCATGTTCTTTACCAAGTGGCATGTGGGTGAGGGGAAGGTGGCTGCCAGCTGCCAGCCGACGGGCCATTGCCGCAGACCCCGAATGGGCCAGCTGGGCCATCCGCCTGCACGGCTCACCTGACTCTGGAGATCCATGGCCCGGCCTCCAGTGCCACACCCCCTGGTCAGCCGGTGCAGGGAAAACACCACCAGCCAGGCTGCCTCCAGGGAATGTTAGGCATACCCCCTTTGTCGAACCTAGCCGCAAAGCACCACGCCTCTGGAAGAGTCAAGGCCCTCACGGGGAAGCCACTAGTGTCACCCGGGGCGTCCCCCCTGGAATCCCGGGCGAGTCCTTGCTTGACGCATAAGCCCGTGTCTGTCTGCCAGCAGCCAGTTAGTCAGTCTGCCATGCCTGTGCTGCTGTGCTGCTGTGCTGTGCTGTGCTGCCGCTGTGTCGTGCCTACACTACAAGTAACCAGACGCTACCTAGGGTAGATTACTTCCATCGCCCTCCAGTCCCTCTTGATCCTTTCTGCAACTCAACCAACTCCCCAAGACGACACCTGCGAGAGCCGGCGACCATCTCTCCTTCTTTGATTCACCACCCGACGTCGTGGCTGCACTCCCCCGAGTCCCTGCTGCGCTAGTTGCCCGTTAATTTCTGCCCTCGCCTTTGACAGGACCCAGCCGCTCGTAATCGCCTTCTGCCGTCTGGCTTATCGTCCGTCTCCCTATCCGTCCGTCCTCAACACCACCGCCGACCTCCTCCGCATCCCCCATCCATCGCCCACCACCACCGCCAAAATGAATCCTGAGTAGTACGTGCCCCCGTCCTGTCGCTGTCGCTGTCGCTGTCGCCCTCGTCGTCCCTGCGATGCTTTGTCCCTGTCGTCGCTGCGCAGAAGCACTGACCGCATCCAGAGTTCCGCCTGCTTCCGTACCCCTCCGTCGGTCATGCCCGTCCATGCCTTCCAGCCCCAGGCTGGCCTTCGCTGCCTGAAGGCCTCGCGATCTGTACACCTTCCTCGGCCTCTGCTCTTTCCATAGAGCCGTTCCTCTCTTCCTCCCGCCCGCGCGTCTCTGAAAACCCCACTGCCAAATTCCCTCCTTCCCGCACCACCACCTCCCCCCCCAGACACCACCACCACCCAAACCCATCACTACGCCCCTCGGCTGCCGAATGCCCATCATGGCCAGCATGGACACCACCAAGCGCGTCCTCCCGACCAAAAAGGTCTACCACTCGTCTGGCAACCCCCTCCAGCCCCCCGCCCCTCTTCACCTGCCGGCCCCCCCGGACGACGGTTTCGTCGATCTCGGTGTTGACGTAGCGCGCGACTACGAGGGCCCGGCCCCTCTCACTTCGGAGCAGCGCAGAGGATCGAGTGTTAACGCCGTATTTGGCAGATACGACTATCTCTTCAAGCTTCTGCTGATCGGTGATTCGGGTGTCGGCAAGTCTTGCTTGCTGCTCCGATTCGCCGATGACACGTACACCGAGTCGTACATCTCCACGATCGGTGTTGACTTCGTAAGTCCTCGGCCGCAGTCCCGCCTGTCCAGTACTGACCCCCGCCGCAGAAGATCCGCACTATCGAGCTGGACGGCAAGACCGTGAAGCTGCAGATCGTAAGTCGTCGGCGCGAAGCCCCTCCCGACCCTCGCGTGGCTGACGTGCGTGACATTGCAGTGGGACACGGCTGGCCAGGAGCGCTTCCGCACCATCACTTCGTCGTACTACCGTGGCGCCCACGGCATTTGCGTCGTCTACGATGTGACCGACATGGACTCCTTTAACAACGTCAAGCAGTGGCTCCAGGAGATCGACCGCTACGCCACCGAGGGTGTCAACAAGCTGTTGGTTGGCAACAAGAGTGATATGTCGGACAAGAAGGTCGTCGAGTACACGGTTGCCAAGGTAGGTGTTCTCTCTCGGGCGCTGCCCCGCGTTCGCGCGCGCGCGCGCGCTCGCGCGTTCGTGCGCATACTCAACGTTTGTTTGACTGATCCCGCGTTCGCAGGAGTTCGCCGACAGCCTGGGCATTCCCTTCCTCGAGACCTCGGCCAAGAACGCCTCCAACGTCGAGCAGGCCTTCCTTACCATGGCCCGCCAGATCAAGGAGCGCATGGGCACGCAGGCCACGACCAACACCAAGCCTGGTGTCCAGGTCGGCCCCGGCCACAGCGTCTCCAACTCGTCCAGCGGCGGCTGCTGCTAAGCGAAGGCGTCCCGCCGCCTTCTTCTTCTCGATACCCGAACACTTTCGCGTTCTACGCCCCCTCCCCCCACCTGCGTCGTCTGGATTTCCCGCCCGGCGTGAGCTAGTAGTCAGGCATTGCGTAAGGGTTGGCATTCACGGCTGGCTTGTTTACATGGCAACGGGCACTGATATGGTTGACGTTTTCTCGTCGGATGCGAGTAGACGACGTTCTGGCCCCGTCTGGATCCCTCTGAATTCTAGCAAATGGACTTCGCCGCCTTTGGGCCCCCCATCTTCGACCATTCTCTTTTTTCACGAACGAGGTGACGAGCGCCGACGGCCGAAGGTGAAACGCGCTGGCAACACCAGCACGCGACATGGGTGCTGGCCCCCCCGGGAGCCAACCCGGTGGCCTTCGCGGACGAACGAACGCGATGCGACCTGGTACCCTCGTGAGACGGGAGCGTGTGGTATTTGCTTGGCTGTGTTCTAGACGTGATGGTTGTTTGACGATTTGCATGTTGCATAGACGGAGCGCGAGGCTGCCATGCTACGTTGCAGTCCTCTGCTCTTTTTCTTCTTCTTTCGTCCCGTGCTCTCGACGTGGTACGAGGTTCCAGCGGTGGTATAATCGTTAGATCACAATTGGCAATCGTTTAAGTCTTCGCATCCCGCGCCCCCGTGTCTGCGGCGCCGTCCCGCTTGCATGTGCCCGCCGCGATGCGTAAGCGCGGCCTAGTATCGCTGTCTCGTAGCCGCCAGGAATGAGCAGCGACAGCCAGATTACGCAGTGGTGACCCTCCCCCCCGAGACCATCGACACCATCGACACCGCACGCAGCATGCCAGACAGACAGGCGGGCGAGCGGGGAGGCAGGGCTGTCCGTCGCTGGCCTTGCCCCTGTGTCCGCTCCTCGGTACGTTCCCCTGTACCTATGTAGGTAGAACACGGCTTTCCCAGCTTCTGACGGCTCGCGACAACCCCCTCCACCCCCCCTCCGCCCCTCGGACCCAAACCGCTCGGGCTGCAGCGTGCCAGGACGGCATTGTGGTGCGTTCGGCGGTGGTGTCACCACGGACGGCGTGGCCGGCCGTTGGTGTCGACCCTGCCGGAAAGGGGAAGCCCTCTAGGCTTCTGAAGTAAGCGCGGGCGCATTGCAAGTCAATTGGGCTTAGGCTCCACCTCGGATTCGACACCAGTGCGTGCGCCTACGCTCCTCCTCAACTGAACGCCCGTCCGTCTGCTGGAATGCGCTCGGTTCGTGGGACGCACACGGCCATTGTAACTGCGCAGCACTGCTCGCCGCCCAAGTACCCAACCTTATCTTGCCTGCAATACGAAAATGACCATGGCTGATTGTTCGCAGTACCGATTCCCGGCCGGGACGCTGGGCACTGGCCTGCTTGTATTAAGCCACCACGTTTTCCGCCGTTGCTGCTGGGCCGAGAACCGATACAAGAGCGTTGCTTCTCTGGGCCCTGCCGAGAACCCGTCCGCCCCTCCGCGTCATGGACTCGCCCCGGGAAAAATACCGGATCCAGTTCCAGGTCTTCACCGACGGCCCTGCCGCTCCGTTGGCCGCCGACAGCGATGACGGCGCCAGCCGTGGCCCGGCATCGCCCGCCTTCTGTTGGTTCCCCTTACTGCCGCCGGAGCTGCGCGTCAAGATCTGGGACTTTGCCATGGCGCCACGCATCATCCTAGCCTCGTGCCTTGACCTCGAGGGGGACGACGGAGCCTCGCAGATGTCGGCCCTAGCCGCGCGGCCCAGCTGCCGCTTCGTCCCGGTCCTTTTGCACGTCAACCACGAGGCCCGCACCCGGGCCCTGGAGCGGTACACCTTGACCTTCAGCTGGAAAGTGCCCCATGTCCTGGCCTCCATGGACCTGGCCGGGGCCCATACGGACACGCCGTCGTCACCGTCGGCGCCCAAGTGGTCAGAACCCCGCGTCTACTTTGACTTTTCACAGGACGCCCTCTACATCCTCGGCCACCTCGAGTTGTTCAACTCCTTCGGCTTCAACTCGCCCATGGCCTACTTCTTCCGCAAGGAGGACGCATCGCGGGTTCGCACCGTCGCCATTGCCTTTGGGGCGCTCGGGTACGGCGAGACGGGGAGCCAGCAAATCTTCGGGTCGCTGTTCCATGTCGTGGACCGCTTTCTCGCGTCCCGGGCCCCTCTCCCCGCGGTCGAGCTGGAAGGGCGCGGGACCAGCCGCCGCGGCAGCGTCCCAGCACCGCGCCGCCGCGTCTTTGTCTGCGTCACGCCGGGCGACGAGTGGACGCACGCGCGGCTCGGCGGCGTCGACCCCCTGGTCGCCGGCTACCGCTCCGCGTGGAAGGGGACCACGCGCGGCTACGAGGACCTGCCGGCGCCGAACCGGCCCGCCAACGACAACGTTGTGCAGAAGATCTGGGACGAGTGGTACCGCGCGAGCGTTATCAAGTCGAGCTTGGCCGACGTGGAGTTCACGCTGATCGAGGAGCACAGACTCGCCGGGCTCGTGGACGGCTCCCTTACCGAGGACCCCCCGGCCGGCCCGGACGAGGCGGCAGGCAAGCGTCCCTGGGAAGCCCAGGATCACGGTAACGGTCACGGGGAGCATCACGGGGAACCCGAGGAGGCGGACATGGGCCTCGACCTACCTCAGCCGTGATTGGAAGGGGGAGAGAGGGCACCACACCGGTGCCCCGTATGACTTAGATACCCGGTTCTATAGATAGCCTACCGAGTTGCACGCAAAGGACAATGTCGGTTACTCTGGTTCCACAAGACATTTGAGCATTTTAGACCCTTTGTCCCGGGTCAGTTGAGCCTCAAGCCATGGACCCGTTCCATGGCACCCGAAGGCAGATGGCAATCGACGAGCGCCGATGGAGAGAGTGATCCAGCCTTGCCACGGTAGCCCCGGTACAGGAGACGGTCGGTAGCACATGACCAAAGTATCCATCGGTTGGCAATCCCAACACGGCATGATTTATAGATGATTGCCTGGGCTTTTGCCCGCCCCTCCCCCCCTCTACCGAAAATCAAGCTGCGTGAGCGTGTGGAGAGGGGCTCACTGGGGACTGCCAGAGTAGGCCGGCACGGACGGGACAGGATGCACCGCTTCCTGCTTCGGCAACGGTCTCGGGGGTCTCGGGGATGGGCCGCGCGGGTTAACTGAGCAAGGGGAAACCTGGCGGTCCCGGGATTTGGGGGGAGGGGGCGCATTGCTTGCCGAATTTTGCCATTACTTCCCCCCGGCGCCAACCCAGTACCGCCAATGACGACAATCCACAATGATGGCACCCAAGCCCTTGGTCCCCTTGGACCGACGCCCTAGCGCGCCCAAACCGCAGTTTTGCCATCACGTCCCCTCCCCGCACACCAGAGACCTGGAAAGTTGCGCCGCGTCCCGTTGGGCGCAAACGCACCCGGGAGCCCGTAGTGCGACGCGAAGAGACGGTCGTTGGCGATGTGGTGGTTTGGTGCCCCGGCGGCTCTTTACAACATCAGAGCGCAGCTCAGCGTGCCAAAACCCCAGACCATCCCGGGAGACTCGAAACCGTGGGGGGAGGACGGCGATGTGCGTCCCTGCTACATGCCGTGCAGCTCAAGGTAAGCAGATATCGATGGCACAGGGCGCGATGGCCATTACGTCAAAGAGACGTATCATGCCGGTTGGTGGTTGGTCTGGGGTAGGTGGAACGCAGCATCCCGGCGGCCACTCTGTCGGGTGGCCGCACCCTCTCTCATCATCGCGAGCGCCTAGGCCCCTTCGCTGCGGCGGCCCATTGTCCAGACAGAAGGGGGGTTTGTCGCCTCTTTCCGTCTCTTCCGAGGCCGCTCTGCCACCCTCGCCGTCGACGGCCCCTCTGGGACAATCTGCATTCGATGGCCGGAGGATAGCCCGAACGGGCATCCATGTGGAATGTGGATGATGGCGGGGGGTGAACCGAATGGATGTAGCCCGTGCCCACGGCCGCCCGCCCCACCTGATCAGCCCGCCGTCATCCCTCCCTCCACCCCCAGGCCCGTTGCCCGTGGGGGCAGGCAATTGGTCCTTTCTCTCTGCCTCTCTTTCTCTCCTGGCCCCGACCGGCCGGCTATTGGCATAGTATACTGGATACCTGGCTGCTCGCTGCGGGCCTGCGCCGGACGAATACATGACAGACTCGGGCACCCATCCCACCCCCATCGCCGTGCCTCGCAGGACCACAGCAGGCACCGGCAGCCCCTCGAGAGCAGCAGCGCTTCAGCCACCAGGAGCCTAGATCCCGCTTCCCACAGGTAGGTCCGTTTCGTTTCGTCGGTTTCCCGCCTCGGCTCGTCACCCGCAAGGGAAAACGGTGCCTCGCGTGCCACGGGCTTGTCCTCGCCGTGCCAGCCTGGCTTGGCTCTGGTGGATCAATCGCGCTTGCGCCGGTTCGAGACGCCCCTTTGCCCCGATGTCCAACCAGAGGACATCCACTGGCCCGAAGGCCACGAGCCTGAAGATCAGCCCGCCCGTCCACACCCACACAGCTCGGCCGCCTGCTTGACCCTCCCTGCCTATCCTGGATGCCTGCACCGCAGGACGCATGCGCAGGCTGCCCGGCCATGCCCCCGTGGGGCTGTCGCTTCCTTTCCCGCCGAGGAGTTGGTCTGCGCGGCCGAGTCTCCTGCGACTGCCCTTTCCACATGCTGCATCGCATGCTGCCCAGTCCCGATGCCTTTTAACACCCCGGTCGATAGTTTCTTTTCCCCCTCGGTGTCGCTTGCCCGTCTCATCGACTTGCTCCCGAGCAGCGCCTCGTCTGATCCGGCCGCGATCCCGGCTCGCCCCGGCCGTTCATCACACGGCAAGCAGGCCAACAACCAGTCAGTCGTATGCGTACGGTGGGTGCTTCGTCTCTTCCTCGCCCCCCCCCCCCCCTCCCTCTGCTACCTGGGTAGTCAGTTGGTGGTGTCGGCAGATTGGCCCGAGGGCCTGCGGCCATGGATGACCCATGTTTCCATCTGCCCTCTCTCCCGTCCCATGCCGCCCATCGTCGGGTCGGCGGATGACATGCCAGCCCCAATGACCCGTGGCCAATCAGCGCCCCTGTCCGCACGATGCAAGTCGAATCCGCATGGGAGGCATCCATCCCACATGCTTGTGACAGTGCCCAGCCGCCCCTCGGCCGACGTGTGGTACCCGGGACCTATACACCCCGGGGGGGTCCACTGGCCGTCGGCCATCTGCCTACAACTACCTCATCGTCTTCCCTTGCCCTGCTATCGGCTGGGATCCGTGACACTTTTGGAACCCTCGTCCCTCCGGCCAAGCGGCTCCGTTCTGCCCTCTGCTGTCCCCTACGCCGAAGCCACAGACGGTGCGACTCTAGTGGGCATGCCACCGTACTTCCTCCAAGACTGCCATTACTTTTACCGCACCGCCCTGCGCGGCTTGAATATAAGCACCTCGGTCTCGCCCCTGTACGCCTGAGGCCAGCACGAGCGCACTGGCTGACACGATGCCCACGCAAGTCCGTATCTTTGCTATGCCCAAGTCTCTTGGTGAGACCCTAGCCAGCACCAGTCCTACCTCGCTCCCCCGTTCTGTCCAGAAGGAACCCAGCGACGCCCCGCCCCGACCGCCCTCCCCCGCCCTCACCATGACTGAGAAACCCGCCACAGGAGGCATCACGTTTGCCGGCCAAGATGATTTGCCCAAGCTGCCCATTCCCAGCCTGGAGAGCACGGCCGAGAAGTACCTGGCCTCGCTGCGGCCTCTCCAGGGGCCCCGGGAGCACGCCGAGAGCCAGGCCGCCGTGCAAGACTTCCTGAAGCAGGAAGGCCCTGAACTTCAGGAGAAACTCCAACAGTACGCCGAGGGCAAGACCAGTTATATTGAGCAGTTCTGTAAGCTGCTGCCCCCACCCCGCCGCCCCCGGCCCCGTCTGACGCGCCACAGGGTACGACTCGTACCTCAACTACGACAACCCGGTCGTCCTGAACCTCAACCCCTTCTTTCTGCTGGAGGACGACCCGACCCCGGCCCGGAACAACCAGGTTACTCGGGCCGCCTCCCTGGTGGTGTCGGCCCTGGAGTTCGTCCGGGCCGTCCGCCGCGAGGAGCTGCCCCCCGACACGGTCAAGGGAAAGCCCCTGGACATGTACCAGTACTCGCGCTTGTTCGGAACGGCGCGCGTGCCCACGCACAATGGGTGCCAGATCGAGCAGGATCCCGACTCGCGCCACATCGTGGTGTTGTGCCACGGTCAGTTCTACTGGTTCGACGTGCTCGACGACAACAACGACCTCATCATGACGGAGAAGGACGTCAGCATCAACCTGCAGACCATCGTGGACGACGCCGCGCAGACACCCATCCAGGAGGCCGCCAAGGGCGCCCTGGGCATCTTGAGCACCGAGAACCGCAAGACGTGGTCCGGTCTGCGTGACGTGCTCACCAAGGACGAGGGGTCCAACAACGCCGACTCGCTGGGCATCGTGGACTCGGCCCTCTTTGTGCTGTGTCTCGACTACACGGAGCCCGACACGGCCGCCAAACTGTGCCAGAACATGCTCTGCGGCACCAACCAGGTTGAGAAGGGCGTGCAGATTGGCACCTGCATCAACCGCTGGTACGACAAGTTGCAGATCATTGTCTGCAAGAACGGCAGCGCCGGCATCAACTTTGAGCACACGGGCGTGGACGGACACACGGTGCTCCGCTTCGCCAGCGACGTCTACACCGACACCATTCTCCGCTTTGCGCGCACCATCAACGGGAAGGCGCCGAGTCTGTGGAAGACGACGAGCCCCGACCCGGCCAAACGGGATCCCGAGAGCTTCGGCGACGTGAACACGCACCCCTACAAACTGGAGTGGGACATGCTGCCAGAGCTGAGCATTGCCGTCCGGTTTGCCGAAACCCGGCTGGCCGACCTGATTGGGCAGAACGAGTTTGAGTGCCTCGACTTTAGCGGCTATGGCAAGAACTTCATCACGTCCATGGGCTTCTCCCCGGACGCCTTTGTGCAGATGGCCTTCCAGGCCGCCTATTACGGTCTCTACGGCCGTGTCGAGTGCACCTACGAGCCGGCCATGACCAAGGCCTTCCTGCACGGCCGCACGGAAGCTATACGTACCGTCTCGGCGCAGTCGGTCAACTTCGTCCAGACATTCTGGGCAGACAACCCGGCCGAGCAAAAGATCGACGCGCTGCGAACGGCGTGCGAGCAGCACGTAAACAACACCCGGGAGTGCGCCAAGGCCCAGGGCTGCGACCGCCACCTCTATGCCCTGTTCAGCGTCTGGCAGAAATACATGGACGACCAGCGGCCCAGCTCGAGCGGCTACTCGTCCGGGTCCGACCTCGGGTCCGACCTCGACGTCGACTCGCCCGTGGGCAGTCCGGGCAAGGAGTCCACGGCGTCGACCGAGGACGAGATGCGCAGCCGCCGACGCGGCGACAGCACCAGCTCGCGCGCCCGCGAAGCCACTGTCCCGGCCATTTTCACGGACCCAGGCTGGGATAAGCTGAACAACACGATTCTCTCCACGTCCAATTGCGGCAACCCCTCGCTGCGCCACTTTGGCTTCGGGCCGACGTCGGGCGACGGTTTCGGCATCGGCTACATCATCAAGGACGACGTCATTTCCATCTGCGTGTCGAGCAAGCACCGCCAGACCAGGCGCTTTGTCGACACGCTCGAGAGCTACCTTTTGGAGATCCGACGCATCCTGCGCGTCACGAACCGCCGCGCCACGTCCTCGAAGCAGACGCGGGCGCGCGAGATCGACAGCACCAGACCCAGGGGCATCAAGGGCCCCAAGTCGCGCGGCCGCATGATCACGGGCATGGAGGCGATCCGCAACCAGGCCAAGTCCTCGGACGGGACGCGGTCCCCCACGGAACAGAGCATGACGATGAGCGAGGATGACGAGCTGGGCGGATGTACGTGGCATTTTCCCCTGCCCCCCCCCCCCCCCCCCCCCCCCCCCCTTGGGCCGTGACTTACTGTGTTCCAGACGGTTTCTTCGATGCTGGCATGCTCCTCCAAGCCCTCAAGGCGCGCGGCCAAGCCTTCGACAGCGGCGAGACCAAGGCGTCCGAGAAAGCGCGGCGGCGCGACGTGGGCAAGAAACTGCGGCTGGTTGAATACTGAGATTGGCCGTGCACACGGTGCTGTCTCATTCCCTTGCTTAAGCCTTTGATCATCTGTCCCTTGCCTGTCGGATAGCCAGCTAGCCGTTCATAAATACCACACAAAGCGTTACTTTGGCCGATACACGGCGAGATGAAGCTAACTTTGAATAATTCTTACGGCACCCTCTAGAGTATCTGGCTTAAATAGCCAGCTCAAAGTGCTATATATCTCTATTATGCATGGATGCTGGGAGGGTGTTTCAGTGAGTACCCAGAAGGTCAAGTACCTCTTGCATTGATAGCAAGGTCTCCTAGTTCACTCGTTAACCCAACCCAACCGTTCCTCGCCCAATACCGCTTAACAACGCCCTTCAAGGTGTTCTAAGCCACGTACGCCACTTTTGACGGGGGAAAAAAAAAGCATCGCCAGTGAAAAATTCTTCAATGGTAGCTCCGCGGCTAGACATCCGAGAGCCGACATTTGGGCGCATCGAGCGGAGACTGGAAAGGGGCAGCTTGGCCCGAGGCCTGGGTAGGGGGTAGAGGCTGTGCGTTTGGATGCGGGGAGGAGTGGCGTATAGGCCATGTCGAGCTGTGCCTGCAGCATGGCCGTTGCATTCGCCTTGCGTCTGCTGCTGACCCGTGGCTCCCGGACGGTGGATTGTCGAGGCAGCAGGTTTTCATTTCTCGCTGCCCCCCCTCCTCCCCGGCTGCCGGGGCGTAGCCAAACGGAAACGGTAGGGCGGAACGGTTCGGCCGCATTGGTACAGTGAGATGGGCTTAGACAAAGAAACAGGGAGCGGAACCCGTCGCCAGAAGCAATGAGCCGCATCATGTCTCACTCGGCGCCCCCCCCCCCCCCCGGTTCAATCCATCCATGGCCCGTCGGGGGGGCTGCCACGACCCCACCTCGCCCCTTTTCCGGATCGATCGGATCCCTCTCTATCCCATCTCATGGAACTGGCCACGGTGGTTTGCAAGAGGGCCACGGGCGCCAACGGCATCACCGCCGGACTCGTAGAAGACGGTAGACCCCGAGGTCGTGGCACTGTAATGTGGCTGCTGCTGCTGCTGCTGCTCTTGGAGCTGGGAGCCGCCGCCGCCGCCGCCGTCTGGGTTCTCGGATGAGAGCACAGGCCCACCGCCGCCCTCGTTCGCCACCGGGCTGGCAGAGGGCGGCGGCTGCATCATGCTGAGGCGCTGCTGATCCGTTGGGGGTGTCGGCGACGCGGGGCTCGGGGGCACGACGTACGTTTGGTTGTAGGCCTGGGCTGGCGGCTTGCCCGGCGTGGCGTCGGCTGGGTAGTAGGCGGGCGCCGGGGCGTAGGCAAGCTGCTGCTGTTGCTGGTCGGACAGCGGCGGCGGAGAGACCGAGGGCACATAACCCGGCCCTGGCGGTGGCGGGTGGTTGCCGTGGTACAGGGCAGACGGATGGGGTGACGCGAGGGTGCCGTCCGGGCCCAGCGGGTGCGGTGCCTCCTGGGCCATGGGTGGTGGCCCGGCGGGCTTGTCGTGCTTCTTGCCGTGCCGCACGATGAAGAAGATGCCCAGCCCCAACAGGGCGAGAACGGCAACGCCGCCCACAACGCCGCCCACGATGGCGCCCGTGCTGCTGGAGCCGCCGCCATTGCTATGCGGGGGCGAGGATGACGGCGTGGAACCTGAGACGGGGGTCCCGGACGAGCGGTCGCTGCCTATCGTATTGCCGCCGCCGCCGCCGCCGCTGCCTATCGTATTGACGCCGCCAGCTAACTCTGTGCCAAACGGGTCTGGGTTGCCGGTAGTAATAGTCAGGACGAGGGGAGTGAAACGGCGGCCGTCATTCTGGCCAACCCAGGTCGTGTAGATGCTTTCCACGGCTGAGTAGGGCGTGGCCATGCAGTAGTAGTCTTGGATGCCGCTGAAGAACGTGATGGTGCCGCAGTAGGGCGTCGCAGAATTGGAACTGCGCAGGATTAGAGAGGGGCACCAAGAAAGGGACCAGAGATGGAGGTGGCGAAGAGCGTACCACTTGAGCGTGAGTTCGTTTCTCATGCACTCCGAGTCACAGGCGCTGGATGTGCGGATCTGTCTGTAATCGACACAGTCCATGACAAAGTCGCAGGTGGACAAATTGCAACATGCCGGGGCCCCTGTGGTTGAAAAGGTCATAAAGGCACACAGGGCGTCACGGTCATTACAATAATACGCCTGGCCTAGCACGGCACCCTGTCAGCTGGAACACGACGGATGGCCTAGGTAGTGGTCCGTACTCGAGATGCCATCGAAGTAGCCACATGTGTTGTCGGGCCCTATTAAAAAGGTCTGGGCCTCTTGCCTCCGTATCAACTCGTGGACGCTGGGCGGTGCCGTGATCTGGGGGACGCGGAGGGCTGGTGTTGAAGCTGAGGTGTGCGTCGGCTGAGCCAGGGCCATTTCCACGACCAGGGCATCCACCACGGCCCCAAAGGTAGCGACAAGAACCAAGCCCGCCATATCGAACCGGGGATCTCTCCCAAGAGGTGGAGGACACGGTCTTTTATGAGATATGGTCCTTAGCGAAACAAGCCGGCCTCGGTTCTAAGCACGGTCGGGTGCTGAAAACCCGGAAGCAACGGAGTAGATGATGAAACTCAACAAAGGGAGCATGGTTGCCGCTGAAAGGGGCTGATGCGAATTTATGACAGATGCTACCGCCAGTGTGCCCCTGGTTGGTTTCTCGGCTGGCTGGTGACCGCCTCTGGCCTTCCCGGGTGCCACCACTATTGTAGAAGCTGCGGAATAGGGTCCTGATTCCACACCGAAGTACCCTGGGTCTGTAAGGAGGCTCCGGCGAGTCAGATGTTCAAATAAGTACCGGGAAAGCTGCAGCAATCCAATGGTCTGCCTTGAGCCATGCCCGGTTCAGCCATGTCTTAGCTCCAAAAAGAATAGAACGTCTATCGAGCTTCTTGGCCGAGGGCCTCGCGGCAGGAGCTGAAAAGACTAGAGCGTGCCAGGGCCGCGAGCCGCAGCCAAATTCTGCGGCTTCATCTTGCTCCATGGACCGGGGCCGCTGGAAGCGGCAGGGGCAGAACGCAGGCGGCCGCAACAGCCTCTCACAGGCTGCTGCTCTGTGCCAGCCTGTGTACTTCATACCCATAGCAACACCGGGCTGTCATGTCGCTGTTGGCGGGCGCGCCACGGCCCAATACGGACGAGGGCCCAGCAGGGATCTCACAACCGCATTCCCGTCGGGGAACGGCAGGTAGTGCATGAAGGGAGGGAACGCCACAAACTCGTATGTTTGTGATGTTGGCGGCCGATGCCAGCATTGGTTGGTCCGAGTACAGCCAGGGCTGAAGCGAAAGACGGGGTCGTTGCGTGCGGCTGAACGTGCCCCCTTCAAGGCCAAGTGAAAGGCAGCCGTGCATGCTCGTGTCGTGCCGGCGCGCGACTCGTTGGCCCTCTGGTTACGATATGCCTGGGTGACGTTACTTACCATGGAGGAAAAGATTGGGGATCGAGAATCGGCCCTTACCAAGGAAAAAGAGCCGAGCAGGAGCGAGCGCACTCGGCTCACCGAGCAAGGCATCCGTTTCTGGGGATATGTCGTTGTGAGGGGCAGCGGGAGTTCAGCTCGGTTCTGTTCGCCCCGCGCCCGGGAGTTAGAGTTACAGTCACGAGCACCTGCCCAGGCGAGGTAGTTGTAGGTGATCCATCGTTTGGAGTGGATGGACTGCATCCGCTCCATCCATACCTACCCAGGTACATACTTGGGTGCATATGTACTTACATACGTACCTATGTACTGTGTAGGCCCCCGCCCCACTTGTGCTCTCTCTCTATCGGAGCCGAGCCAATCGCCCAGGCATCCACTCGAAACGGCGCATTCCAAAACCCGGGGGCTCGTCACGCACGACCTTGAGATCGCTGCTGCGCCGATCCGTCCAACCGCCCGTCCCCAAACCTCCACCGACCGGATTTCTGGGCGTCGCCGGGTTTCTGTTGTCCCCGATGCCCATGTCGCCTGCGCCGGCCTCATGACGGACCTGTTGCGCATCGTGCCGGACTTTCCCGTCGCCCGGTATGCCAGCCTGCTGCCCCAGATCGAGAAGCATCAGGTGACGACGGCCGACCTGCTCAGCTTCGATGTCGTCGATCTGGGGAAACGCACCAAGCTGCCGCTCCTGGACCTGAGGCGCTTTTGCAACGCCGTCCTCGGGGCTCTGCATGTCGACCTGGGCGTCTCGGCGGAGCCGCCGCTGCGGGACGACGCGCGCCCGCTGCGGCAGACGGGCGCCGACCTCGCCCGTCGCCTGAGCACCATCAGCACCCTGGACGAGGACATGGACCGCCTCCTGGGCGGTGGCGTCCCCGTGGGCCACATCACCGACGTCACGGGCGAGAGCGGCGCCGGCAAGACGCAGCTCCTGCTCACGCTCCTGCTGGCCGTCCAACTCCCGCCGCCCCACGGCCTGGGCCGCCCAGCCATGTACATCTCGACCGAGGCGCCGCTGTCCACCCAGCGGCTCGCGCAGCTGCTGCGGCACCACCCGCGCCTCTGCGCAGCCGCCGGCGACAAGCCCACGCTCGACGGCATCGTCAGCTGCGTGACGCCCGACCTCGAGTCGCAGGACCACATCCTGCAGTTCCAGGTGCCCGTCGAGGTCGCGCGCCGCCGCATCGGCCTGGTGGTGCTCGACTCGGTCGCCGCCAACTATCGCGCCGAGTACGAACGCGACGGCAGCGGCGGCGGCGGCGCGAGCTTGGCCGCGCGCTCAGCCGACCTCATCCGCCTGGGCCAGCTGCTGCAGGACCTAGCGCGCGAGCACAACCTCGCCGTCGTCGTCGCGAACCAGGTCGCCGATCGCTTCTCCAGCACCCCGGCCTTCTTTACCGCCCCTCGCCGGACTGCGCCGCCGCCGCCGCCCTCGGGTCTCACGGCCCACGACAGCCCCCTCGCCTCGCGCAGCCGCGGCCTGGACCGCCCGCCGCCCGAGGCTGAGCCGTCGAGCAGCCTCGCCCACGTGCGGTCCAGCATGCCCGAGCCGCCGCCCGAGGAGGCGCCCGCGCCGCCCGCCTTGCTGCTCGACCACCAGCAGCGCTGGTTCACGGGCTGGGGCGACGACCCGGCCCGCCGCGGCGGCCGTGGCGCCACCGCCGACAAAACCCCCAGCCTGGGCCTGGTGTGGTCGACCCAGATCGCCTGCCGGCTTGCCCTGCTCAAGCGGCCCGTGTACGGCCGCGCCAGCGTGCTCGAGGACGAGGACAACGGCGCCGCTACGCTGCGCCGCTGGCGCCGCTGGCTCAAGGTCGTCTTTGCCCCGCACGTGCCCCCCTCGGGCCCAGGGCTCCGGGGCGCCGTCGAGTACGAGGTGGTCATGGGCGGGCTGCGCGCGGCGACCAAGCACGCGAGCAAGAGGAGGAAGGGCGACGACAGCGAAGGGGTGGAAGAACCATAGCGGGCCAGGCCCGCCGTTTTGTCAGCAGCGCCGCGTGCGCCTCGATTCGACCGCAGGCCAAACAACCCCCTTGATAGACGCCCACATCGAGACGGCATACCAAGGCCCATGGCCCCGACGCCGGTTTCATGGCATACATGAGTCAGAAGTACTGTTGCATTCGTATCTACTGTAGGTTCTTATAGTGATGGCTGCTACCTGAAATGACGCCACGCCCGACGCCCCGTACGCGGTCCCTCCCGGACTCGAGTACACGTTGTAAATGCAGTTCAAACCTTGGAACGCCATGGAGGGTTTGTGATGTAAATGCAAACGACGTTGACCCTCCTGCGCTCCCGTACCGGACCTCTCCCATTCCGCCGCGGGCCACCGTTGCCCAAAGGAGGAGGTATCGGCATATGAATCTACGAAGGGTGGGGGAACTCGTCCTCCAGCTGCAGACGCACGCCGACGTTCATGCTGGTCAGTTCCTGGATCAAAAGCTTGGCGGCGTAGGGCATGGTCATCTTGGCCACCTCGCGGCTGGTTTGGCAGGTGCTGCAGTATCCCTTGTAGCCGAACAAGCCGCACTTCTGGCAGATGTCGACGTCGGTCGCGTCGGAGCTGATCATCAGGCGCTCGAGTAAAAGCTGCGAAGCGCCGTACGCGATCAGACAGTCACGCTCCATCTCGCCAAGACGCAGGCCACCGTCGCGGGACCGACCCTCGGTAGGCTGGCGCGTGAGGATGGCGCGCGGACCGCGCGAACGCGAGTGCATTTTGTCCTGCACCATGTGCTTGAGGCGTTGGTAGTAGATGGGGCCGTTGAAGATGTACGCCTGCAGCGGCTCGCCCGTGATGCCTGACGTAAAGTAGTCCTTGCCCTCCCAAGAGAAGCCGGCGTCGACCAGGTTCGCGCTCATCTCCTCCAGGGGGTGCGAGCGGAACGCATCTCCGTAGCCAAAGTCCTTGCGGCCCTTGACGATAGACGCCTTGCCCGTAAGGCACTCGAGGAGCTTGCCGACCGTCATGCGCGACGGGAAACCGTGGGGGTTCATGATGATGTCGGGCACGAGTCCGCTGTCGGCAAACGGCATGTCCTCCTGATCGACGATGATGCCGACCACGCCCTTCTGTCCGTGACGAGACGAAAACTTGTCGCCCAGCTCGGGGCGTCTTGTCTGGCGCGTCTGAATCTTAAGGAGCGTGGACTCGTTCTCCTTTTGCGTGATCATGACCTTGTCGACGTACGCACAGTCGTGGGTGCGGTAGGAAAGCGGCGTCTCCCGGTACTCCTCGGCCACTTGGCCTTGGCCCTGGTGGTTCGGCACCGTGTTGACTGGCGTCTCTTTTCGGAGCATGACGTTACCAGACTCCAGCCGCCAACCGACGTCGGCGATTCCGTCCTTGGACAGGGCGATGTGCTTGCCTGTTGCCTGTGCCGGGTCTTTCTCGCCGATGCGGTCACGGGCGCCCGTCGGGTAGCGTTGGAGCTCCGTCGCGTACTTCCGGAAGACCTGGCAGCGGCCGAAGCCGCGATCGCACGACGCTTTGTTCAGGACGAGAGCGTCCTCGATATCGTAGCCGGAAAACGACATGACCACCACGGTGGCGTTGTGACCGGCCGGGAGCTTGTCGTAGTGGATGAGCTCGATCGTCTTGGAAATCACCATGGGCCGCTGGGGGTATACGAGCGTGTAGAGAAGAGTGTCGATACGGTTAAACTGGTTGTAGGCGATGGCGCCGATGGCCTGCTTACCCATAGCACACTGATACGTGTTTCGAGGCGACTGGTTGTGATGGGGGAAGGGAATCAGGCCGGCGACAGCGCCCAGAATGGTGAAGGGTTCGATCTCGACGTGTGTATGCGCTTTGGTAATGTCCTTTTCGTACAGCGCGACCAGCGTGTCGTTCTCTTCGTTGACATCCAGGTACTCGACAACGCCCTCGGTCAGAAAGTCATCAAACGTCGCCTTGCCGGCTTGAAGGAGCCGCAGATGGCTCTCCCGGATCTTGGCCTTGCCGTTCTTCACGATGATGTAGGGGCGACAAATGCGCCCTTCGTCGGTGGCGATGTTGACGGCTGAAAGGTGCACGTTGACGTTAATGCTCACGAACGGCGACACCCAACCGCGCCGCCGCATGGTGCGGAATTTCGACGCGAAGCGTTTCGGGAACCGCGTTAGGGCAAAGGGCGTGCCGTTGATATATATAATGTAGGCGCCCGGTGCGTGCATCTCGACGCCCGAGAAGCACCGCAGGGCCTCAACGCTGGGATCCAACGTCATGACCCAGCGCTTGACTGGCTCTTCGTCGATGTTGGTCGTAATGTGCGTCATGAGAGCCAGGTTCTTGACGAGACCACAGGCCTCACCTTCAGGCGTGTCCGAGGTGCAAAGCATGCCCCACTGGGACGGCTGCAGCGCACGCGGACCCGACACCTTGCGCGTCTTCTCAAACTGACTGCTGATACGGGTCATCATGCCGAGGGCGCTGATGTAACTCAGGCGGCTCAGGACGTGCGTGACGCCGGCCCGCTCCATCTTGAAGCGTTTGACGCTCCAGTTTCCCGTCTGGATGGCCCGGTTCATGCCGTCAGTGATGTGGCGGCCCAGCGTGGTAATGGAGCCCAGAGGATCGTACTGCGCGCGGTTGTTCTTCTTCAGCACATTGTCGGCGGCAAACTTGAGATCTGTCAGGTATTTTTTGAACAAGTCCTCAAACAGCAGCGAAAGCAGCTGACCGGCCAATTCGAGTCGCTTGTTGCCCACAAAGTCGCGGTCGTCCACCAGCTTGGGGTTGTAGTGCGCCATCAGCACGCGGCGCGTCATCAGAGCCATGTATACAGCCTTGGGGTGAAAGTCAAGACCCTCGACGGGAATGTGGGCCACGATGATGTTGGCCAACGCATCCAGGCCCTCTTCCACGTTGCTCCGGCGCGGTTGCGGCCCGCCTGTGCCCGGCTTGCCCCGACCGCCCATCTTGACGCGCGCGCCAATGTAGTCCAGGGCCTGATGCTGCGTGAAAACGCCGACCTTGGACGAGTCCTCAAAGTTGACGACGAAGTCGTCCTGGAATCGGCCGTCGGAGCCGGCCACGAGTTGCATAATTTCGAAGTCCGACATGCCCCCAAGAGCCTTCAGGATGATGATGATGGGGATCGGTTCGACCAGCACGTTGTGATTCAGGTGTATACGGTCCTTTTTGAGAATGATGTACGTCTTGGACTTGCGCTCGTGCGTGGAACTGGTGACCGAGGCCTGCATGACGCCGTTCTTCTCGTCTGCCTCCACGATGACACGATTCTTGCTGAGCTGCTCCTGCACCAAGATAACCTTCTCTGTCCCGCCCACGATGAAGTAGCCGCCGGGGTCCAGTGGACACTCGTTCATCAGCTCCATACGGGCGTTGTTGGCGCCGTAGAGGTGGCACTTGTTGCTGCGCAACATGACGGGGATGCGGGCCAGCTCGACGTCCTTCCGGATGATGCGCTGCTTCTCGCGCAGGTACGCAACATCCACCAGGATCTTGGCTGAATACGTCATGTCGCGCAGGCGGCACTCCATGGGGGTGATCTCGTTGGTCTTGGCCGTGCGCCGGTCGTCGTTGAAGCCCGGCCGGTCGGGCATGACGACGCGGATGTCGAGAAACTCGATGAAGAAGGAGGAGTTGACATCGCTGCGGACTATCCGGTTGGCCTTGATAATCTCCTTGATCTCATGGTCCACGAAGAAGTTGTACGAGTCGATGTGCTGCTTTACGAGACCCTTGACCTTGAGGAACGCCGGCAGAAGCTGGATCTTGTCCTCCACGGTCGAGATCGGGTCCGTGAGCTTCTTGCCATTGTAGAAGGGCTCGAGGAGCGCCTCGAATCCGTCGTCGATAGGCATATTGGCGCTGCTGTCACCGCCGCCTCATGCTCCCATCCGACGCGTTATGGGATGGTGATCCTGGGGCCTTTTTGGGCCTGGTTGACTCGAAAAGTGCAAAGTTGCCTCCAGGACCCCACCATCCGTTGCGATGGGTAAGCCATTGGCCGCAAGCGACGGATAAGATGACCACCCGATAAGCGCACGGATCAGCCAGCCCGCACTCCGCCTGTTGAAGCTTCTTGTGATTGTCATGGGAGAACTGGATCTCGCCAGGCCGGATGGCTCAGCCGAGGCGGCCTCTGGCAGAGGCCTGTCGTTCCGCTGTCGTGTAGGCGAGGACGGGACTGTTGGTGAACATTTGTGCTATGACGGGACCTATCAACGTATCGCTTCTGAGCCAGTTGGTTCCTCTGCCTATAGGTATTTACTACTACGTGCCGTGCGGGGTCCGTAGACTATTCAGTCGCCAAGCCCAGCATCTGGCAATGGAAATCGGCCTGGAACAGCATACAATGGCTGCGTGCAATCCAAGACATCTCCCCCTCCCCCCCCCCCCCCCCCCGAAACTATGAAAAAAAAACACGCTAGTCAAATTGACATCTTTGCGTATCGACCGCTCATATCGCTCTCTACAGGGTGATGTTGAGGAAAGCTGGTCTTTTTGTCACTGGGGTTTACACGTATACTTCCACCCGAGGTGCGAAAGGGCTCCCGTTGGCGCGCTTAACCCATCCTCATCAATTTGTGCCGGCATAAAACAGGTGCTTGGCCGAGTATCTCACGGGCCAGACGGCATCTCTGGCCGGCCCGCGGTGCGTCGCCGGGCGGCATGCACCTGCCTTCTTCACTTAGACTGTCGGGAGTCGGCTGAGTGCTGAATTCTATGCCGTCCGGACACTTGGACTCGTAAGGTCGAAGTTCTCGGGCGGCAAGCCACTTACGGATAGCTATGCGCACCCCCAAGCTCCGGGGCACTTCCGCTGCTGCCTACAGAGAGCCAATTCATACGGGACAAGTGATTGAACCTCAGAGTATCCACTTGGAAGGTTGTGTTTAGAAATTGGAACAGACTCCAGCGTGTTGCATTGGAGCCCTGACTCTTGCATGTGCTTTCTGGCTCTCAAGCGCGGGTCTGGTTGCCTTATCGCGTACGTTCCGCGAACCGGAAAAAAAAGTTTGTTCTAGTGACGGCCGGGTCCCGGCGCTACTATAGAAGCCGTCGGTGGCTCTGTGCCATCCTGGTTGCTTGCCCGGTACACACGCGCCCGTCGCCAACCGCCGACTTGGAAGAACTCTCCGGAACTCCGTTTGCCCCTCTGGCCCTCTGGGCTGGTCGCTTTCACGAGCCTGGGGACGTGGATCGGGGTCTTCCAGGCCGCATCCCCCACCATCTTCTGGAAAAGCAGAACTTCGAAGCACCCGGTCCTGCAGCTAATCGTCATGGTCTGCATTCCAAAGAGGAGGGGGGCACAGGGACCACGCGGGGCGTGGTTGACAGGGCCCGAGTTGCCAAGGCAGCAAGGGTCCCACCACCAGTGCCGTCCTACCTTCTATCATGCGTGGTGTCGATCCATCAGAACGATCTGCTCCGGTTGGCCGCAAGTATAGTCGGAGTCGTGCCCCCGGGGCCCATCCTCTCCCGCGGAAGCGGTTGGTCGGCAGCAATTCAACATTGCCACAGGTGATGCCGTCGCATCTTTGGGACACGAGGCCCTTGTCCCCCTTCCACACGGGCAGCCTGGTTGGGGTGCTATGCAGCCACCGGCGCTCATCTCCATGCGGCACAATGCGCCTGCAGCCTGCAGCTGTGGCCTACCGGTTTCACAAGACAAAGGTGAAGGACGGCGATGCAAGGTAGAACAGTGTGTCGTCTGACAAAAGTCGGTGAGTGGACAGGGACCAGCACCAGGCAGGTTCGAAAGGCAGGCAGATAAGCAGCTGGAAGGTCGATCTATTAGCCTCTGCCACCTCTGTCGTGAAGGCCGTCACGCGCTGTGCAAATCTGCGGTGTTCTACAGCTCCGGAGACCTCAGTAGCGAGCAGGATAGCCGACTCCGGTAGTTGGTGGCGGGCTCCATGTTGATCGAAGCGTCCGACCATAAAATGGCCATACTGAAGTGGGTTGGCTGGCTCGTGGTAGGATCAAGTGGTTGCATGCACTAACCGACCCCCCCCAACCAATGCGCAGCGGCGAGAGGCTCAACCATCCCGTGGTTTCGTGGATGCAGGACAGGGCCTCGGGTGAGTCAAGACAGCGTCAGGGCAAGGTTGAGTCAATTAAGACGACGTGCGGCTGTCTCCGGCATGGGCAGTCCAGATAAGGAGGGCGGGCGGAGTCGCCATGGCGCCGTATTCCATCCCGTTCAGCCTAGAGCGCGCTAGGCCGGTTGTCTTGGAGTCGTGGCCCAGTGCCGGCCAGACAAGAAAGAGGCCGAGTACCGCCTCGCAGCGTCGCTCACGGCTCTTCCCAGGCTCGCCAGGGCCAGCCTGGTCACGGGTGGGCATGTTGGCCTACGCAGACGTCAATGGCCCGCCGGCACCCCGCCCTTCCCCTTGGAGCCCGTAGCGGGTGATTGGAGATCTTGATTTGGACCCTTTCTGGTGGAACGCATTCGGGTCATTTGCGGGCGGCAGACCGGGTTGCTGGCTGCAGCGCGTTGCTGTCTATCCTCGCGCCAGCATGGCCACGACGACCGGGCTCCGGAGATCGGGGTTGGTACGGCGAATGGGTCCAGTCGGGATGTACGGCTGGGCCAGAGTTGTGAGGGATCGGACAGGAAACACGCCAACCTCATCGCAGACGCTCATTCGCAAAGGCGTCCCGGCACGTATGTAGATTGTCCAACCACACTCGTCGGCAGAAGCCACCCCCAGGCCCTGCCTAGGCGCATGGGTGATTTGTGGGGACGGATCCTGTGTCGCAGTGAAGGCCGCCCAAGAGAAAAGATGCTGACGGCAGGGGGACTGTACGATGCGCCACGCTGAGTGCGCTTGTTACACGTGGCCGAGCAACTGCGCAGGGCTCCCCATCGTCGCCAGCGAGATCCAAACGACAAGCCGCGACCCCATGCCAGTTGTGGCGGGAAGGAAGAGGACGGAGATGTAAGTCATCCAATGGCTCTTGCGTTATCCCGATGCCCAGGGTCCCCGCACTAAGAAGGGCTGGCTGGTCGCGGGCGGATCGTTCACTTGGGGCCGATGCGTGGTCACGGCGTCGGTCAAACCTGGCCTGGCAACAGGTAAGTAGGTCCCTACGCAGTTAGGGCCCGCGTCAACAAGGTGTCTTTTGTTTGTGGCTGCGTCCATGATGTTCACCGCTCCGTTGGTTTTTGCTTCTTATGCAAACCGATGCAGCCGGGATTCCGTAGTTTGGAGGTGGACTGGCCAACGAGATTCCGGTTGCCCACCTTCACTCCGTACGGCATCCATGAGGGCCCTGGACCCGAAAATGGAGCAGGCAACGACAGGCCCAGCACAAGCTCATAGTCCTCCTGGAAGAGGCCAGGCAACACGGTCCCATCCCGCCGGCATGGAGGGGGGTGGGGAGGGGGGGGGGGAGGGGGGGGGGGATTGTTCCCCGTCAACTTGTATTCGTCCCACTCACCCCTTCCCAAAAGACGCCATACATCAAACGCGGTTGGGGCAACAAGGCCAGCCCAGATTGATCGTTCATAAGTACTCAGGTAAGGTGCAGAGGGTGTAGTCAAGCGATTCCATAGTTTGCCAACGGATATGGGCATGTACGTATCATCGGGGAACCTTGCCTAAGGGTGGGAGCCGGCGACAACGGGGTTCCGTCTCGTTGGGTCGCAAATGGACGAGTAGCCGTCGGACGCAGCAGCAGGCTGTACGAAAAGGAACCTGTTGGCACGGCGCCTTGCGTGCTTTCCCAGCGGCCATGGTGTTGTTCGCGACGCGAGCGACGGGGGCGATGCCCCAAGGTTGCGATGAGCGCGACAAGGCCAGCCGCCTGGTGCCAATTGACTCGCGGAGAGCAACCCAATTTCCCCGTGGTCACGAACCGCGTGGTGTACAGCCGGGCCCAGTCGGTTGGCGGCGTGGCGACGACCAGAGGTTGACATCCCTCTTCGTCCAGCGTCGATGGTGGACAGGGGTGGCCGAGGGCGCCAGTATGGGTGCACTGTCCCATCCGTCGTTCAACAGGGGTCAGGGTCCTTTGCTGGACCGCACTTGTTCCTGCTTCAAACGCCCTCCCCGCCCGCCCGCACCCAAAGCCGCCCCAGCGCCTGAACATCCTGTTCATCAGCCATCCGCCATCAGCAACGTCTGTCTCTCAAGCGCCTGGCCCGTGGCATCCAATTACTCTTTCCCTCTTCCCGCCCACCCCTTCACATTCTTTTTGCTGGCCGACGTCTTTTTGCCTGCCGCTCCCTCCTCGGGGAAGCGTTTGTGTGCTATAGTTCTTCATTCGGATCCAGGTGAGCAGCTTTCCGTATCCCTTCTGCAAAGGCCTGCCCGCCGGGGGCTGGTCCGCCGGACTGCCTCCCCTTGGGGACGGCGGCGATACCCGCGATGCGAGTGCGATTGGCGAGCTATGACCCTACAACCGGCCGACCGCATCCCCTTGGCTCGTGGTTCCGACCGCAGAGCTCGCGCCGCTGTTGTCGACCTCCTAGCAGGCGTCAGCTGTGCTGTTCCCGTGACCTGCGTCGCCGAAGCTCTCGGTCGGAACCACTGGCAGCTGTCGTCGCGCGCCCTCGCCCGTGTCCTGTCTTCTGACCACAACCGGCCCCCTCCTCCGCTGACACATACGTCCCTCTGTCTTGGCAGTTTATAGAACCGGCGCCGACTAACCCGCCCCTGTAAGACCACCCGAGCGTTGTACCAACAGTGGGATACGAAGACGGGAGAAGGATGGACGATTTTCGATACCGCCCGCAGCAGTCGTCGCGCACCGAGGGCACGATGAACAATCTTGTCTCGCCATCCAGGAATGGCGGCCCCCGTATGCCGCCCGTCCCGACTCATGACCACCGAACCTCCCTGCCTCGCCGCTTTACCACCGACTCGGGGCGTGTACCAACATTGTCTTCCATAGCCCAGCGGCCCCCGGAGCCGCAGGAGTATCCCACTGCCGTGAGTCCACCCAACGTCCCGGGCTCTGCCCGATGTCTCAACGGGCGCATGCTGTGTCTGGGCGCTTGTGGAACGCGCGGCTGATCTGTGTCCCCCTCCCCTTCTCAGACCCAATATAAAGCGCAGAACCAATACAAAGCCCAACTGGTACGGTGCCGCTTGCCTTTCCCCCGGTCTCTGCTCGTGTAAGCCGAGGCTTTCTAGAGCCCCGACCCGATGACAGAGGCCGGCGCCGTGTCCGCGTGTGCTGACTGCGACGGCCAGCTGGAGAAGAAGAAGGCCGAATACGATCAGCTTATGGAGCAGAAGCGGCGTTTTGAGCTTGAGATGCAGCAGCTGTCGGACCAGCAGCGGATGGAGGAGATGGAATTCCGGCACATACGCGAGACTGTAGCCGGCAACGGCTCCCTGGGCATCACGGGTCACCAGTCCGAACCAACGACGCCGCCCGAGTATCGCGAGAACGCCACCGGCTTCCCTACCATGTTCTCCCGTCCGAACCGGTATTCGACCTCGAGCTTGGTCTCACCTCAGTCTTTCTTTAACCGGTCGGGAAGATCTGGTTCCCAGATCACGTCCCCACGGTCCTCGGCCATGCAAACCCAGCGCTTTGCCTATGACGACCAGATGCCTTCTCGATCCGTGCCTGCCTCCCGACGAAACAGCGACGACGACGACGAGAAGGAGGAGGCTCTCCGCCAGGATCCCACGAGCCACCGCTCCACCAACGCGTACGTATCATGTCCGGTGTATTCGTGACTGTCCTGTTCCCGTTTGCTTTGTCCCCTTCTGCCTCCAGATGAGTGGCCCTGCTGCGCGTCATCAAACCGTGCCATGCTGTGCTTGGTAGTGCCTGCAAAGCTGGTCGATATGTTGCGCGCGGTCGTTCCTACGCGGGCATAATTTAAACGGCTTCTGACGGAAGCCCCAACGTCTGTTGGAGGATTCGAGATGCCATCCTGAATTTACCCCCTCCCCCCTCAATCCACTGCTGGACTTGCCTGCCCCCCTCGCCTCTCATACCCTTGTGGTCTCTTTGGTTCTCACCCAGCTCCTCTTTCTGGTTGTCCCCGGATCGCATAGAAGCACTTGCACTTGCCAGTCTTGCCTTTCTTGTTTGACGAACTACAAGATTCGGACTTCATTGCAAATAAATTGCTGCCTTGCCTGCCCATAACAACCTGACCCCTACCTACCCTACGCAATTACTCAGCATTTCCTACGGTGGCCGCCAACCATTTGGTGCCGCTGGTTGCAGCAAGTTGTGGCGGTCTGGTGTCAATTGGCGGGATTGTGCCGCGTTTTGATTGACAAGTTGTCGTCAATTCTTCATTTCGCCCCTTCTATTCACTTGCGATAATCACCCCCGGCTGCATTCACTCCCAATCCCCTCCCCAACACCGTATCACATATAAGCAAGAGGTATAGTGCCGATACATACCTGGCGCTGTCTTTTCTTTTAAAGCCCACCGCTCCGAGAATTACCTCTCGCACCTACCTACCTTCCCTCCGGCAAACCTTTCCTTTCCTAGCTTTACCCCATTGTCCTCGGTCTGCGCCCTGATACTTGGTCTACTATTCCCATACCACATTTAGCGACCGTCCTCGCTGACATTTCCAGCACGAACCGGTATTCTATGCCCGTCACACGTCGTAGTGGCAACCTCTACGACAATATCGACCAAACCAACGCCGCTGGATTTCTCTTCCGAGACGACGACAGTACAATGGACTCGACGTACACTGCGGTTGACACCGGCGAGGACGGCTTCCCCAAGCTGTACCAGCACAAAGCAAATCCCAACCGAGTAAGTTTTCTTGTATTAAAAGTCCATCGACAATCACTCCTTTGGTTTTGTGTTTAGCTGCACCTTACTCTGGTGGGAGGAGCGGCCGTTTGTCGACTGCCTGCCATGTCTCCTGTCCACCTCCCCAAAACCCCTCCATCGCATCATACAATCAGCGCCACCCACCCAACAAAAAAAAAACCACTCGCTGTCTTCCCTTATCCTATTCCCGTCTCCCTCGGCAGGTTCTCACGTTTGCACTGCACCACATATCTGCTTGTCGTACTAAATCGCGTTTGTCGTGGGGAACCTGTGTCACCTCTTCGTTCCTGTCCGACGTTTATTACACGCGCGTCGTCACACTTCTTAACATTGTTTGCAGCTTTCCACCTCTTCTGTTGCGGTCGATCTCGCAACTCTGGAGGCCAACAACGGCTGGAACAAGATGTCCTCGCTTCATCGTCCCCAGCACAGCCTCTCGCAGCTCACGTCCTCCCAGATGCCGTCTGCTGATGCCGGCCCTGCTGGCCAGGCTGGCGCGTCCTCTGACGCCAACGCCCTTGCCTCGCGCCCCCCGGGATTCCGACACTCTCTTGACCTCAAGAACCACAGCGTGAACGTGGACCTGGGCTATTACGCCAAGGAGAATCCCGCGGAGGTCGCTGCCCCTCTCATGTCGCCCCCCGCGTCTCAAGTCCTTAGCACACCGCCCAAGCTGCAGACCTCTTTCTCGGCCAACGATATTCCCACGGTGAAGAACCCGAACTCGGGCAATAATGCTGGCCCTAACGCCAACGCCCACGCCCAGCAACATTTCCACAACCACAACGCCAGCATCGGCCGCATCCCTCTTGGCGCCGTTCCCAACCGTCACAGCCGCGAGCTGTCAAGCGATGGCCACATGGGCGTCACGCAATCGGCCACTTTTCCCTCCATTGGCTCGACCTTACACGGGAATGCCCCTTCCTTTGGACCGCCAGCTTCACAGGGCCAGATGCAGCAGCAACAGCAGCAGCAGCAGCAGCAGCAGCAGCAGTCAACGCCTCCCTCGGGCTCCATTTTGTCGCCAGGATCTGGTAGCAGCACAGGCCAGTACCCCTCGTACTATCCTCCCGCCTACAACCAGGCCAGTCCGAATGGCTCTGGCTACAATGTGAACATGCTCGCCATGGGCATGGCCGGCATGAATATCAACGGCTACCCCTCACAGAATTACACCGGCTATGCTCCCATGTACCAGTCCACCCAGAACCGCGGGGACTCGCAGCAGCGCGTCATCAACCAGCGACGTGCTCAGGACAATGAAGGTAAGGCTTTTGCTACGCCCCCCGTGAGTCCCGAGCTAACTTGCGCAGCCATGGCGCGTTTCCAGAACCTGACTCTGCAGGACATAGGTGGTCAGATCTACAGCCTCTGTAAAGACCAGCACGGGTGCCGGTTCTTGCAGAAACAACTCGAGACCCGCAGCCCCCAGAGCATCCACATGATCTGGCTCGAGACCAAGGCCTACGTGGTTGAGCTGATGACCGACCCCTTCGGCAATTACCTCTGCCAGAAGTTGTTGGAGTACTGCACCGATGACGAGCGCACCACGCTGATTGAGAACGCCGCACCTCACATGGTGCGCATCGCACTCAACCAGCACGGCACCCGCGCCCTGCAGAAGATGATTGAGTTTGTGTCCATCCCACAGCACGTGCAGATCATCGTCGACGCCCTGCGCTACCAGGTTGTCGACCTCATCCAGGACCTCAATGGCAACCATGTTATCCAGAAATGCCTCAACAAGCTGTCGGCCGAGGACGCTCAGTTCATCTTCGACGCCGTCGGCAACCATTGCATTGAGGTCGGCACCCACCGCCACGGCTGCTGTGTTTTGCAGCGTTGCATTGACCACGCCTCGGGCGATCAGAAGGTCTGGCTGGTTGGCCGCATCACCAGCGACGCACTACGTCTTGTGCAGGACCCCTTCGGTAACTACGTGGTGCAGTACATCATTGATCTCAACGAGCCTGCCTTCACCGAGCCCGTCGTCAAGGTGTTTGGGGGCCGCATTCCGCAGCTGTCACGTCACAAGTTCAGCTCCAACGTCATTGAGAAGTGCCTGCGCTGCGCATCGGACAGCTCGCGTGACATGATGATTTCCGAGATGGTCGTCCCCGGTGAGATGGAGAGACTGATCCGCGACTCCTTTGGCAACTACGTGGTTCAGACCGCCCTCGAGCATGCCACCTTCCATATGAAGCAGCAGCTGGTCGAGACCATCCGGCCCATCCTACCGGCCATCCGGACTACGCCCCACGGCCGGCGTATCCAGTCCAAGGTCCAAGCCTTTGACCAGCGCAGCGGCTCCAACAGCGGCCAAGCTACGCCCGCCGACGCCACCGGCGGCCAGATTTCGATCCGCCAGGGCCGCGGCGGCCTCGGCAACCCCAATGCGCTAATGAACCCCGGTGGCTACCATTCGAGCGGCATCAACAACCCCCGCGGCCAGATGTCTTACCCCACCACGGGTAACCTGGCCGTGCCGCCCCCTCAGCCCCCGCGTCTCAACCCGGGCTTCACTTATCCCGGCGCTTCCATGCCGCCTGGCCCCGGTGAGGGCCAGTTTTTCTGAGCGGCCCCCATCCCCCGGTGCCTGCTGCCCGGCACTTGTAACGGTACGATGTGGTGAAGAGTGGGCGGCATACCTGATGTTCTTGACTTCGGACGCATCTCAACGGGTGCTCTTCGAACGGCCTGCCTGCCGCGCATCGATTTACGGCATTCCATTTGGCTTCGGCAAAGCACGACCGAGACGGCTTTCACGAACCTGACGATTTTCCCTTCGTTGTTTCTTCGGACGAAGCTATTCACGTCCTTGGCATCCGAACCACCCTCTGCATCGCCAACGAGCACCCATTGGTCCCCATCGCTATCGGGGTGTTCTGTACACTACCGCTCGTTGGTGCATGCCCTTTCCCCTTGGGTTTCTACCGGTCCTGGATGAGGGCGTCTTGGAATCGAGGTTCCGTCATCCATACCCAGATTCCCCAAGGCCTGTACCCTTGTACCTGGATCCTGCACCATAGATGTTTTCTTCTCCTACCAGCCCCCTTTTTTCTTCTTCTTCTCACCATCTCGGTTTGGTTGCGGTTTGTATTCTGGCACTGCGTTCTTTTCTCTTTTCTGTCTTCCTACGTCGTCACGGTGTCTTGACGAAGATGGCATGCGGGACAGGTCTCGCGTTCCTCTCTTCTGGCTAGGAGTGGCGTCCTTACCCTCTGGAGCGGCTCTTTCGGCGACTTGGCTGGTGACATCGACGCAACCGTTGCGGTAACCCGGCTTGACCGGTTCATGGCACCGCGACCAGCCTGGTCGCAACTCGGTGGCAATGCATCAGCGAGTTCTTCTGAGCGGCAGCAAGTCGTCAACAACTCCCACAAGAGGATTCTCACCGCCAACGAGGAATGAGACCTGACAAACTTGGGAGGCGTTTTCGATTCGGGGTTCTCGCGCGGACAAGTAATTGGGCTCTGGTGGGCTCCTAATACCGGGGGTGGAGAGACGTTTCGGGGTTGTGGGACGCCATCACGCCGAGTGTGCGTTGCCTTCTACGACTGGCTGGCTTCTCTTGCCCTTTCGACACCTGCCTTTTCGACATGCATGGGAGTGGGTGGGCTCAAGATTTGCACAATAGTGGCGATGTCTCGGCACTAATATAGTACCCGCTGATTGTACTGCTGATGGAGGCCAATCATAGGTTTCTAACTGCTTCTGTTCCTTATGTGATTTGATGTTTCCTGACCCTCAGTGCCCTGCGTTGAGCATGTGAATTGCTGAGAACGCCTTGTAGGTTAGGTTCATGTAGTTCTTCTCATACGACCTGATCACACGTGGCGCCCTCGGGTCCTTGTCCGCTGCGTGCTTTGCATGCCAGGGTCGCGGGTGGCTTCTCGGCCCCCCAAGAGGTTGATCGCGTTCTGGGCGATGTGTCTGGGTTGTTTTAAGCGAATGTCACGAGTCCGTTTGGAGCAATGAGAGCAACACTCCGGGTTGCCCAATTATATGAGGAAATATTATCCACCAACCACGAGCCAATGCACGACTTTGAACCAAATTACCTTGACGTGTGGCTCACGCCAATACCTGCCGCTCTTCGGCGGTGATGGCTCCGTCACGGTTCCGATGGGCAAGCCGGAGCTGCAACCGCCACCGAGTATAAAAGCCACACAAGACGAAAGACATGAAGACATCGGGTATGTCGCTGTTCCCGCTTGCTTCACCCATCATCTGACCCGGGCTGTCGTTTGCCCAATTCTCTTCGCCCTTCACACGGTCCTCGTTCCCGCCTCCTCCCGCCATGCTCTCGCAGACTGGCGTCGGCCTCCTCGGCTGCGCTGCGCTCGCGGCAGCGCACGGCTACGTCAAGGACATGGTCGCGGACGGCGAAGAATACGTCGGCTACAACCCGACGGTGGCGCCTTGGGTGCCGGACCAAGGCACGGTCGGCTGGCCGAGCTGGAACACGGACATGGGCCCGGTGTACGGCGACCAGGTCGGCCATGCCGACATCATCTGCCAGATCAATGCCACCAACGCGCGGCGGTCGGCCACGGTGGCAGCCGGGAGCAACCTCACGCTGACGTGGACGACGTGGCCCGAGTCGCACCACGGGCCGGTGCTCGACTACCTGGCGGCGTGCCACGGCGACTGCGCCACCGTCGACAAGACGAAGCTGGAGTTCTTCAAGATTGCCGAGATGGGCCAGCTGGAACTGGGCCCCGGCGGCGGCACGCCCGGCTTCTGGGCGGCCGACCTGCTGATCGAGCAGGGCGGCGCGTGGAACGTCCACATTCCGGCGGGCCTCCGGCCGGGCGCCTACGTGCTGCGCCACGAGATCCTCGCCCTGCACTCGGCCTACGCCGTCGGCGGCGCCCAGTTCTACCCGCAGTGCCTGAACCTCGAGATCACGGGCAGCGGCACCGAGACGCCGTCCGGCGTACCCGGCCAGCAGCTGTACGCGCCCGACCACCCGGGCGTCGTCTACGGCATCTACAACGACGAGGCCGCCCCCGCGTACCCGATGCCGGGCCCGCCGCTGTGTGAGTGCCGCCCGCCCCGCCCCGTCGGTGTGTAGCTGGTGCGGGAGGAACGTTGCTAATGCGCCCCCTCGGCAGACAACACGGGCTCGGAGTAGGAACAAGCCCGCACCCGGCTCGGATGCAGTCGATGGGGGGGCGGGGATGGATGGAGGGGTCGTTGGAGGAATTCAAGTGTTTACTTCTGTACGCCCCCGTCGTGTCTCGATCGGGTCCAGGCGCCCCTGGCCCCATGTCTGCCCGCACTGCCACTTGGTGCACGTTTCGTACGTAGAAGGCTGCCGAGCGACCGGCTAGCGAAGACGATTCCAAGCGTCCCTCCCGGAGCCAGGCCTCTTGCCGTTTCCACCTCATCCTTTGAGTGTATTAGTGTTTCCACCGGCTTCGGCCAATGCCGCACATCCACCCCGCCCAGACTACGTCGGCATTCACCGCGACACGGCTCCCTGCCTTGTAGCCGTTTCCTAGCGCCCGCATCCTCGAACCCTCCAGTTCCGCAGTTCCGGGGGGGCATGACCCCGTGGGAGTATGACGCTGAAGACCTGACGCGGAATGACGCTGAAGACTTTCGTGAAGTGATGCGGAGGATACCGAGGCCCATGGGTCAACAACCGACCGCACATGCCGTGGCTACAAATCGCAACGTCTTGTCGCATCCTGTTGGCAGAGTCGCCACCTGCCACGCCCATTCCCAAACCGATCCTCCTGGCAGTTTTTCGTCCCGACACAGTCACGGGCATCACGATACGGCATTGCGCAGCGAGTGTGCCCCGGGCTGACGGCGGCGCGCCGCCCATTCGTCCCGCCCCACGGATGTGCACGACTTCGGCAAAACCACCCTGACGGCCGACGAGGCCATCGCGGTCGGTGTCGTCGAGGGGTCCGGTCACTATCTCGCCGAGAACCCCGAGGGGTTTGCCCGTGTCGTGCTAGGCTTTGTTGGACGCTTCAATTAACTCTTCAACCATAACAGATCTATATCCTGTGGAAAGCCCTGAGATGCCACCTGGGGCTCTCGTGGCAACCAGGACGCTACAGAAAGTAACGCTGAGCGGGATAAGCTCCTATTCCACTATTGCGTTAATTACTCCCCCCTTTTCATGCTCTTTTCTTCCGTCGAGCTCTTTGCTCATGGTCCACAAGTATTTCACATTCGTCGGAATCTTTTCACCAGTCGCGCGCATGCTACTTTCTTTCATGCCACCTTTTCAGAAGTTTAGAAAACCGACCGTTCGCCCTCTCTGTGCCCAAAGCGCGAATGTGCCACAAAAGCACCCAAACGAGCGCAAGAGCCGTCATGTCATCGTGGGCGTCTTCCACGGCGGGCAGCAGCAGCACACCCTCGCTGGCATCGACGGGGTGCTGGAGGTGAGCACCGGCGTGGTGGTAGATGGCTTTGACGTCCCAGGCGTGCGCTTCGGCGCCCTTGCCGGGCCGGCGGCGCGCCAGGAGGCGGTAGCAGACGGCCCCGGGGCCCTCGGGGCGGACGTGCCACTCGGTCGCCGCGTCGCCGCTGCCCAGCGGCTCGACCGTCAGGCTGGGGTACTGGCACGCCTTAGGGTCGGCCAGCTGGCCGCCCGTCTCGGCGCTGGCGTGCGTGCCGGCCTGTGTCGCGTGGATGCGGTAGGCTTCCCGGTCGGACACGGAGAGCACGGCAGGGCCCCGCGACTCGCTGGGCATGTTCCTAGCCCCGGCCGCCTGGGCGTTAGCAGTCATGTCCTGTCCTCGCCCCCCCCCCCCCCCCCCCCCCCGGCCTTGCTAATGGAGAGCAAGGATATGCCACCCCCTCGGGCGACAGGTCATTCATGTGCAAGCGCAGAGGAGAATCTTACACTGTCACCGATTGCGCCTTGGAAAAGACCGGGCTTCTTTGCTCGACGGTCACGAGGTTTCCCTCGGCGTCCATGTTAGAGAAGAAGCGAACATCGCCGTCGGTGCCGTCGCCCTTGGGCCGTGGCAGGAACATCATGTTGATCTGGTACCCGCTGGAGCCGAAGGGCGTATCACGCATCTTGTGCGCGTACACGTCGGTGATGTCGTAGATGGGTAGGTGCGTCGTCCGGCTGGTATGCTTAGGCAAGAGCAGCACGCGCGATAGATGGGCTGGCAGACGGGGGACCGCCCTTCCCATCAGGTCGTTCGCCACGGCGACCGGGAGCGGGCGGTAGGGCAGCGCGTTGCTGAGGCTTTCCAGTGTCGGAACCATCAGGCAAAGGGGATCGGAGGAACGGCACATGGCAAGCAGGTGGTGATGGTGAGGGAGGGAGGGGCAGAGAAAGGAGGGCGAGCGGGATGCTGGAGAAGGAGGAAGCCTGGACGGTTGCCGGCTTGTTCCCAAACCCTCGACAAGAAGCCAGTATGTATCATGAGCGGATGCGGCCATGCCCTTTCGACCCGGCAGCACAATGGCACCGAGAGAGCCGCCGCTTTGTATGCTCGTACGACCTTGCACGGGCCCGCCGTCGGCTCTGCTTGCGGCAAACGAGCAACGCTGGCTTGTTTGTCATTTTGTCCATGTCAACCTGCCCACGTGGGTGCGCGCTCGAGTCACCGTCCGTCACCTTGCGTGTGTGTGCACAAACTGGAGGCGAAGCCGTCGTCGAGTTGACCGGTCACGTCCCTGGACCGGGAATTCAGGCACGACATGCCGAAGATATCGTAAGCCAGCCGAGGATTACCCGTGGGAGCGGGTCAGCATCGCCGCTTCCCGCCAACCGGGGGGGGCGCCGTGGCTCCCCTCCATTCCCTGTCGCCGTGTCTCTTTCCCCAGACGTTGCCAACTCCGCCATCCCGGCACCCACGCCCACACCGACCCCACCTTCCCGCCTGGACGTTGACGGGCTAGTTGTAGATCCGCCTCGCTGCCCAACACCCACTCGCTCGACCTACGCCGCACACAGTGTGTGTCGGGGTGCCAACAGACAGCCTGCCCGCCAGCCTCTCTTGCGCAAATTCCCAGACTTTACCCGACCACGATGACTCGGCGCCGGGCCCCGTAACCAGGCCTGCCAGGGCGCCGGGCCGGCCGGCCGCAGATCACCAAAGGCATTTCCACGCCACGTATCGTAGGGAAGTCGCACGTGCTCGGTGGCAGGGGCGGCCCGTGCTGGAATGGCCGTTGCATCGCAGCATTTTGATGCGTCGATGTGTCTTCCTGATCCCTGGGTTCCACCCGCTGCGCTGCTCCCCCCCCATTGCAAAGCACGGAAAACTGATCCTGTTTCCCGATCTTGTCCCCCCTTCCTTTTTCCTGATCCGGCCCTCACTCGGCCCCTGATTGGCGAGGCATGAGTCACGCCGCTTAGCGAGACTCGTGGAATATTCGATCCAGGAGGCCGGTCCCGAAGGCTTGGCTCTAGCCGGTTGGCTTCTTGTTTCCGATTGCCGCTCACGCTGGCTGTTCCGATGCCAGGGACGTCTCCGCTGGCCGACAAACGCTACCCATCTCCGCACAGTGCTGGTTTGGGTGCGCTACCGACTACGGCCGGCCCCCTGCCACCCAGCCCTTGGCGGGACTTTATATACACGGTCGTCTCCATATCCATGTTGCCCGACTCAAGCCTCCTCCTCCTCCTCCTCCTGGCACATCTTTGATCTACAATCGTCGACGTCAACATCCAAAGCAACATGGCCACCCAAACGCTCACCATGATGGAGGCTGCGCCAGCAAGCTCCGCTATGGAGATGCAACCGGTCTCGGCCTCCCGGGGCCTGCCTCCGGACGGAAAGCCGCTGGCGATGGCCCCGGGGGGCGACAGCACCAGCGACACGCCTCTGGGGGTGCACGGCAGCGGAGCCGCCTCGCCCCCCACTGATGCCGTCGAGATTTTGCCCCGATGGAACTCGCCGCGGGTGAACATGCACCGCACATTCGCTACGTTCATGTCGTTCCTGGTGGTGGGCATGAACGACGGCTCGTATGGTGTAAGTCCCGAGCCTCCTCTTCGAAGCCATCGTGGCCAAGCGCCCTGGAGATTCCCTGCTGACCCGCCCCTCTAAACAGGCTTTGATTCCCCTGGTCGGTAGCTCTGTGACTTCTCCTTGGCGCAAGACTGACCCCCCCGAGCACAGCTTGAATCTTACTATGACCTGAGTTACACTGCCGTGTCCTGTGTCTTCCTTTCGCCCTTTGCGGGCTATGCCATCGCGTCGGCTGTCAACAACCTCGTGCACGTGCATTTCGGTCAGAGGGGTGTCGCGGTGGCCGCTCCGCTGTGCCACCTGGTGCCGTATCTCGTCTTTGCCTTTCACCCTCCTTTCCCTGTTCTGGTAGGTGGTTTGGGGCCTGGCTCTTCCGGTCGCTGGACAGTGAGTAACTCGGAACACAGGTTGTCCTCTTCATATTTGTGGGCATGGGCAATGGACTCGCCGACGCGGCGTGGTGTGCCTATGTCGGGCAGATGGCCAACGCTCATGAGCTGTCCGGCATTCTGCAGGCCTTTTATGCTTTTGGTGCCACCATCTCACCGCTGATTGTCACGGCCCTGGCCACCGAGGGCCGACCCGGCTGGTTCGCCTTTTACTATGTCATGACGGCCGCTGCCGCTCTGGAGCTGGTCACTTCGGCATACACCTTCTGTAAGCATCTGCCACTAAGACGCTCCGTACCCTCCCCCCCCCCCTGGCATCTTGTCTCATCCCGTCGGCAGGGGCCCAAACCGGTGCCGTATATCTGGCCGAGAATCCCAGTGAGACCGGCAAGGCGGGCCGTACCCGTCAGTCGCTGAAGAACAAATTGACGTGGATCTTTGCCCTGTTCATCTTTGGCTACTGCGGTGCCGAGAGTAAGTCGAGATGGTCTGTTGGATCCGCAGTATGCTGACCATCCTAGTTGCTCTGGGCGGATGGATCGTCGTGTTCATGACGCGCATCCGCGGCGCCACGGCCCTCGCCGGCGGAGCCGCAGCCACCGGTTATTGGGGCGGCATGACGGTCGGTCGTCTTGTCTTGCCCTTTGTCACCGTCCGCCTTGGCGAGTTCTGGTCTATGATTATGTATCTCGGCCTGACGGTTGCTTTGGAACTCGTATTCTGGCTGGTCCCCAACCTCGTGGTGAGCGCCGTGGCGGCTGCGCTTATAGGCGTCTGCATGGGTACGTCCCTTCTCCTTTCTTGGCGCCTCTGCATCCTGACAGATTTGTCACAGCCCCCATGTTCCCTACGGCCGTGGTACTCATCACCAAGCTTCTCCCGCGCCACCTTCACGTCGGCACCATCGGGTTCGCCACCGCGTTTGGCGGCTCCGGCGGGGCGATCCTGCCCTTTGCCGTCGGTGCCATTGCGCAAGCCAAGGGCGTACAGACCCTCCAGCCCATCATTCTTGCCATCTGCACCGCCCTTGCCCTGTTGTGGATGACGCTGCCTCGCAGCTCGAAAACATCCACGGCGTAGATTTGGGGATTCGCTACTGCTAAACACCGGATACGAGCGGGAAGCAGCAAGTAGACGGGCTTTATGGTCGCGGAGATGAGCCTGCGCTCCAGCCCAGGCCCCCCCCCCCCCCCCCCCCTCGGGATCCTCACAGGATGTTGTCCCGTCACGTAGCGATTCAAGCGCACCGAGCGTAGCCAGCCATGAAACAGTGCGGACCATGTACGCTTTTAAACGCAAAATGTCAGCGCTAGAGCGCCTAGTCAGATGAATATGATGTCGTGGTTGGCAAGGTACGACCAGATCCTCGGGCAAGCAAATCAAATTCCCTTCCCCGCATTCCTGGCCGGGACATGGGCCTCTATCGTTAGCACTGGCAAGTTGCACAGCATCAGCCCGGCAGAATGTCGTTCTCGGCTTACCGACCGGGCTCGAGTCAATCGGTCAGAGGTTCCCCCCGACACTAGGAGTGCTGAGTGGCGAAGGTCCGCTCTGCTGTAGCACTCTTTGGCATGGGTAAGACTGGCACCATCTGGGATCGACTTTCCGCCCATCGAACACCACAGCAGTATGGCCTCCGGTGACAGCATTGCTATCCTGGGTGGCGGGCCAGCCGGCATGGCCGCCGCCTTGGCTCTGACCAAAGTCGGCTTCAAAGTGGCCATCTACGAGCGGTACGCCCGCGCCCTTCCTGCGGGGTACATCCTCAGCCTGTGGCCGCCACCGATCCACGCGCTCAAGTGCATGGGCGTCGACATTGACGACCTGGGGGCGCCCTGTGACGTGTCGTACCGGAACGTCCACGGCCACGTCCGGGCTACCGTGCGGGCGCCCGACGACATCCGGGCCGAGTACGGGGGCATGTTCTTGGGGCTGCTGCGACCGGACCTCGTAAGCAACCGCCGGTGTTTCCGCGTCGCCCCTTTCCGCCCGAACCCCCCGGGCAGTGCTCACACGCCGCTTTGATTCCGGCGCTCTGGCCCGGGGCGGCTTCGAGGGCTGCTCCGCGGCGACCCAGTTGAGGAAGCTGCTGATGCCGGATGCTGGCAGTACCAGCGCATGCTCGACGCCATGCCCGCCGGCGTCATGCACTTCGACCGGCAGCTGGTAGGCATCGACGACGTCGGCGACCACGTGCGCCTGACCTTTGCCGATGGCGCCGTCGTGCGGACGCCGCTGCTCATCGGCGCCGACGGCATCGACTCCATGGTGCGCCAGCACCTCTGGGGCGCGGCGCCCAAGCGCCTCCATGACATTGTCATCTTCGGCGGCTTCACTCTGGCCCCCGGCCTCGCGACCGAGGCCGGCACGGCCGTCGTGGTCCACGACGACCGCGTCCAGGGCTCTTACAGCCCCGTCCGGAGCCGCGGCCGGGCGGGCCACCAGTGGTGGGTCCTGCAGCCGTGGCCGGACGCGGAGCCGCTGCCGGGCGACGCGCGGGCGCTGGCGCAGGCCGCGGCCACCAACATGCCGGGCCCCCTCGGCGCGCTCATCGCCGCCACGGCGCCCGGGGACACGACGACGTGGCGGGTCCGCGACCGGGCGCCGCTGGCGCGGTGGTCGCGCGGGCGCGTCACGCTCGCGGGCGACGCCGCGCACGCCACGTCGCCGTACGCGGCCTACGGCGCGGGCATGTCCATCTGTGACGGGCACTTCCTGGCCCGGGGGCTGGCCGGCCGGGATCTGGGGGACACGGCCGCCGTGGTCGCCGCCCTGCGCGCCTATGACGTCTGCCGCATCCCCCACACCACCGCCCAGGTCCAGCAGGCCTACCACCTCGGCCGCCTGTTCCACCGCCTGCCCTGGCCCCTGTCCTGGCTCCGCGACCTCGTGCTCGACTGGACCCGCCTGCTGCAGGTCCAGGTCGGCGAGCGCAGTCCGGCCGAGATCATCGCCCAGCTGCAAGAAATGGGCGAGCTCCCGTCACCGCGTGGCTAGAGTCCGGAGGTCCGTACGGGGAATTCGCACACACGTTTACCCCCCTTTTTTTTCTTCCCCCGTGACTTGTTCTGGGAGTCGATAGTCGCAGGATGTCCGGATGATCTGATCAAGTTTGGATTCGACGGCCCCGCTTCCTTCGGGGGATTCAAGCGCTGACGGCCGCCACGGGCGTCCCCGGCCTCACGTGCCCAGTATAGGCATGTGTACCAAAATAGTCATCGCCCGGGAGAGTAGGGTCGGGATGAGCGCGGGCTCCGATGGAGGAGGCGGGGATTATCTGCAGCGTAGCCGTGCCGTATTCCAAGAAATAAGTATCTCATCTCGTGCCAAAACGACGGCGGCCCATAATCTCGCGCTGCGCAGGATTCTGCCATGCTGGCGGCCTAACCCACAAAAAGGCACCAACAAAGCACTTGGTGGTACGCTCGCGTGTGTCACGCAGACTGCAGCAGGATGGGCGAAGATCTTGGGCCTGTAAGCAGCAACCTGTTGACGAAGTTGTCAATGACCAAAGGAATGACAACATCGCCCCCCCCTCTTCTCCCCCCGAATACTTCAAAGGTGGGGGGGACGGGGACAAATCCCACGGGCCCACGAGCATGTTGTCGTAGCTATAGAAGGCTTCGCAGTAAGACGAGAAGGCCGGCCTACCACCGACGCGCCGTATATCCCTTCTCCTTTAGGATGCTTCGCGAGCCGGTGCTGCAACGTGGGTGCGTAATCGTCGACAGTAGTGCTGAGTCCCCCCGGGGGCTGACAGACGGGCCCCCCGGGGTCGGCCAATGGCAGCGCCGGCCGTCGCTCCGGCACGGGCAAAGGCGCGCGGCCCTCGATGCGCCTCCCCCGCCCTCTGACGATCCCGCCGCGGCGGTATCGTCGTGGGTATGTCCAGCCGGGGCGAGCGCGTCTTGTCGTTTCCGTCTCCTCAGGAACGCACCCCCATACCCATGGGCAGCTCCGTCCCCCGCCGCGACAAGACGGGTGGCCAATGGCGTCGCCATCAGCTTACCGCCTCGCGTCTGGACGGCCTGCAGGAGGATGAGCTCAGCGCCCCCCTGAGGACTCCTACGAGAAAACAGGGCGTACGGGATGATCGCCTCGTTCGCGCAGACGAGGAGGCCAAGGCGGGAAACGCCCGCTGCGGCCTGGAGAGGGGGCGCGGGCGGTAGGGACCCCCTTTCCAGCACCTATAAAGAGGGGACGGGCGACGGGCCCTGTCCAAACCACCGCATAGGAGAAGACAACCGGTCCACGCTCATACCCGTTCCTCCCCTTGCCTTGCAACCGAAAACGCCCTTGCCAACCAGCGTCACCCGCCCGCAGCCAACATGAAGTTCTCCGTGGCTTTCCTGTCCCTCCTCGCCAGCCTGGCCCTCGCCAGCCCCGGCGCCCGCCCCGCCGACGCCGGCAACCTGGCGGCCCGTGCCGACTGCGACCACTGCGGCTGCTCCTCGGCCGAGTCCTGCACCGTACGCTCTCCGCCTCGGCATCCCTCCCCCCCCCCCCCCCCCCCCCAAAGCGTGTGTAGAGGCTGACGCTCTTCGTCGCAGTTCGACTGCTGCCAGGTCAGTCCACCCCCGGGGGTCTCTCCGCCGTCCCCCCTCCCGTACGCTGACTGCCGCATGTAGTAAACGAGAGCAGTTTGTGGGGCCCGCCACGGAAGCTGGGGGCGCGTCGGCGCTAGGAAGGTCTTGTTGTTCGGTCTTTACGAGGGGGCGCTTCCGCAGGAAAGAGAGGGTTGATCTCGGCCGCTGGGGGGGGGTTGGCGGTTGCCTGTCATGGACTCGAAGCGCGAAGGGGGGTCGGACGCGGCCCCCCTGATCTGTGTCTTTTTCGCCCAACCTTTTCAATCCATGTTCCGGAATTTGTCGAATTACATGGTCGTCTCCGACGGGGCCATTCACAGCCGCGCCTACGGGCAAAACAGCCCCGCGGGGGGGCTGTGAATGGCCGCCTCGTTTCGGGGAGGCGCCGAGGAAACCGGCGTTTCGATGTGACAAGTTGTGATTGGAAAAGGGCACCAGCTACTCGAGTAGACCTCGGTTACCGTGTACGTACACGAAAAAGAGCTCCCATTGGCGTCCTTGTGCCGCCCATGCTGCTTCTCCCCCCCCCCCCCCCCCCCCCCCCCCCCCCCCTAAACCTCCACGCCCTCACTCTCCGCTTTGCCGGAACGCCCGTGGGATCCCTGCCTTGCCCGGACCGCGCGCGCCGGCTTTTAGAAGGCCGGGTTGGCGTTCTCCAGCAGCTCCTCAAAGTAGACCTGGTGCCACTGGCCGGCCTCGGGCGAGGGCTGGAAGGCGTCGCGCAGGCCGCAGAAGGAGTCGAAGCGCGTGGCGGTGCTGTCGCTCGTGCCGTCCGACTCGCCGCCCGGCTTGCCCCAGACGAAAGCGTCGACGTACTCGGAGCCCGTGTTCGCCGTGGGCCGCACGCCGAACCCGGCGCCCTTGACGTTGCACCAGTGGCCCCACTCCTCGCGCAGGCCGATGACCCCGTTGCTGGAGAGGAGGAGGAAAGGGGTCAGTCCACAGCGAGCGGGTTGGGGGAATGGAAACAGCATCTGCCGGATCCGCAACGGGGGAAAGGAAAGTTGGCTTACCGTCCCGTATCGACGATGGCGTGGTTGGGCATGCCCGCAGCCGCGAGTGCGTCGCCGAACAGCTGCGTGTACAGCTTCTCGTTCTGGGCCTTGTTGTACTGGCCGTCGGCGTCGTTGGCGAACTCGCCGGGCGAGGCGTCCCTGCGAGGCGCGCGGTGTCAGTGTTTTCGCCCCCCCCCCCTGTTTCTCTTTCTTCTTTCCCTGGATCGGGGCCCGTCACGCACCAAGAATTCCAGCCGGCAATGTTGGTGGAGACGCCGCGGACCTGGCTGGGCGAGCCGGCCGCCTTGTAGACCTTGGCCAGGCCCTGGGCGCCGGGCCGCAGGTTGTCGTCCCAGCCGAGCCAGCCGCCGTGGCCGGCGTCGACGTACATGACGACGTTGTCGAGGTTGAGCTGCTGGAGCGCGTAGGCGACGCCCTGCTCGTACCCGTCGGCCGATTGCTGGCACTTTTGCTGGTCGATGTTGGTCACCAGGTTCGGCAGCGAGTCGGGCTCGATGATGAGAGCGAACGCCTGGTTGGGGTGCTCCTTGAGGATGCCGGCCACGACTGAGAGGGGGCATTGTCAGAGCCGTCACGTCCTTTCACCACGCCGGGGGTGCAGAGGGGATTGCGCGTGGGCGGGGAGGCTGTCCTACCGTCAATGTACTCGCTCTTGTAGCGGTTCAGCTCGCCCACGGCCAGTTCGCCGTTGGAGGCCTTGGCGGCACAGTCACGGCCCGGAAGGTCGTACTACAACATCCAGAGTCAGTCGTCCCCTAGAACAAGCGTTCATGGAGCAACGTATGGAGTGCAATCAGGCCGGAACGACAAAAGCGAAGAAAACCCGGGCTACGAAGGGAGTCCCTCGTGCGGAAAGGGGGGGGGGGGGGGGGGGAGAAGGCCGGCTGTTGCTTACGATGACAAGACCGAGGATGTTCTCGCAGGGAATGTCGGTATCGAGCTCCGTCTTCAGCCTCTCGATGTTGGCGATAGTGTCCCTAGGGGTTGGATATTCGTCAACGTCACACATCCGCAGCATCGGAGGGGGCGGTTATCACGAGGCACAACCCTGCCCCCGGGTTTACGTACAGCCACAGGAACGAACCGACATCGGCGACCTTGGCCGCGGCGTCCGCGAGGCTCGGGTCGCTGAGGTCGCCGATGGCCGCCTCAACCTCGGCGCGGTAGAACGAGTTGGGGTGCAGCGTGTACGACTCGAAGACGTTGGTGCTGGCGTCGAGCTTGACGGCCGACTCGCAGGCCCGCTTCTGCACGCGCGAAGGGAGGGCGTGGGCCGCCGTGGCCAGCGCCAGGAGAGCAGCAGACGAGGTCTTCATGGTTTTTGCAAGTCGAACAAGATGCCGAGGGAGAGAGGGAAACCGAGGGATAGCTGGTGGCGAGCAAGACAAAACGGCCATCAAAGGGGCACGGCTCCCGCCCTCTTTATACATAGCACACCTCGCTCTTCCCCAGAAGCACCCGCTTTGGGATGCTGGGCATCTTCCTCGTCCTCCGTGGGTGTGCTTTGTTCCGTTTTGAGATGGCCTGCCTGGAGAAGGGCCGTGGTTCCGTCACGGCGGTCAGAAGGGGAGACGCTTACCGCATGACCTTGTGGACGGGCGTGGCGTCGACCTTTCCCGCCCCATCGTGAGCCCGCCCTGGCATTGTCGCTCGCCGTCACCTTCCAAATCCCCGACCAAAGGGGGGGGGGAGCCCGTACGGGGTAGAGCGGCACCAGACGGCGTGATCCGCCGTGTCCGTGAACGGATGCGGTCGCAGCCCGCCAAGCCTGCGCAATATCACGCCGTCTCTACCAAGCCGGCTTTTCTCCGACAACAAGCCTCCCAAGCCTTTTCCCCCGGCTTCACAGGCCTGCGAAGGCTTGTCCACTCCTCTCTCTCTCTCTTTCTGGAGACGCGAGGTATGGGCGTTGCCGTCCCGCCGTCCGCCAGCCCCTCACCCGGGGGTGCCGATCCCTCCAGATCGCTCCTCTTGGCAGCCGTTTCCGTCAGACGTTTGCCGATCACTTACCCTACAGCCGGGCCGGACAAGCTTCCGTCTTCGCAAGGGGCCACCGCCGACGAAATTTCCCCTTTGAGCCGAGTGAGGTGAGCAAGCGGGGGCGCGACGAGGGCCGCAAAAGCTTCGCTTGACGCCCACATGACAACGACGACAACGACGACGACTACGGTGACCATGGTTTTGGGGCTCGAGTTCGGCACGGGAATGGGGCTCTTCTGCTTGGTCAGCCCTCCACGTTCCCCATCGGTATGCGCGTGCAACCCCCCCTTCCCCGGCCCGCCAAGTCCATATTACCCGCCGGGACTTGTACGACTTACACTTAATTTATTTGCTTCACTGGAATTAATTGCTGTGCCGAGGCTGCCGTGCCGCTCTGGTCTCATCAGGCCGCGATGCTACGCCGGATTCCCCCTTGCCCCCCCCCCCCCCCCCCCCCCATGACGTGTGAGAGGGTTTGCGCAATTTGTCCAGCTCCGCGCCCTGCAAGATCCGAGCGATGGTTTTGCAAACACACAGCGAGGCTGCAGCGGGCGACCTGTGTACTCGCATGACACTGAAGACGGCATGACTTTATGAGCCGTTCTTGCGAAGAGGCCCTGCGGCCTCAGGCTCGGCCCTTTTAGTTGGCGGTCTTTCGCTCCGTCCCGCCGGCTGCAAATCCAATCGTGGGCAAGGCTCGAGTGGCATCAAGAGTGGAAAAGACGCTGATCCCCCGTAGGCGAAGGGGGGAATTGATTGATCCTTCCCTGGAGACGGCCGGACTCTCGGCATCGGGTGGCACTATCCTATGCCTGGAGGACAGCAGCTTTGAGGGCGCGTCGAAAAACTCCGACCTGAGGCCCATCTCGGCCGGGGCCTCTCCATCACGTGGATAGGCCAGCCGCGATGGACCTTCCGCGTCCTTTGACCTACCGCGATGCCAGGCTTGCAGTCCTAGTGGTATCAGAACAGGTGTCCCCTGTCGGTCGATTGTGCTCCAAAGCGGAGGAACGAAACGGCGGGAAGGGTGGCTGTCATGTACACCGATGTGGGAAAATGGCCAAAAAACACAGCCCGTTAATCACGTGTTCAACCCGAGTAAATCATGTTTCTTATTCACTATTCCATCCTGGATTCTCCCATCAACACGTCGTCTTGTCCCCGAGGCCCAGCTCCCCGCCGGCGAGCAATAACTCCATGAAGGCGGCGCTGGTAGCCCGGATATTGGCGTTGTACTGCGCCACGGTGGGGTAAAAGGGGCAGCTGGCGGCGTTGTTGCCGAAGCCGAACTCGATGGTGTAGCTGTGGACGAGGTTGAGGCTGGAGTTGGTGAAGTGGCGCGAGTAGGCGTAGTCGTCGCTGGCGCCGCTCGTCGGGTACAGTTCCGAGCTCTGGCGGACAGCGTAGGCTGCGCCGCCGCCGGCCGTCGTGAGCGCGCCGCCGAGGCGGTTGGCGGCTTCGAGCTGCACCGACAGCTCCGCCGGCGGCACGTACTCGCCGTAGCCGCCCCGCGTTCCAGGCGTGTCCGACAGGATGCCGCGCACGCCGTCGAAGGACGCGTTCATGAAGTTCATGCTCGGGTACCGCGACTGGTTGTCGTCGCTGCCCCAGCTGTAGAGCACGTCGCCGCCGAACGAGTGCAGGTCCACGAACCACCGGACTTTGCGGTACGTGTCCAGCACCCACTTGACGCTCTTGGTCTCGGGCTCGCTGAACGGGCTGGTGCCGTGGAAAGTCTCGGACGAGGGGCGCGTTGACGCCACGTTGCCGCGCACGCTGGGGGCGAACTTTTGTTCGAAGTCCCAGAGGAAGTCAAAGTTGCGGTTCAGGTCCACGCCCGAGGCCGAGCCCGTGCCGGACGCGGGGTTGCGGTTCTTCCGCCAGCAGCTGTTGGTGCTCTGGTCGTAGGCCACGCCGTCCGGGTTGCTGAGGGGGATGAAGACGAGGCCCGCCGAGAGCGCCGTCTTTACCTGGGCCGCCGTGTACGACTTGGGGCCGTACTTGAGGCCCTGGTTGTTGGCGTTGGCATAGAGCAGGTCCGAGACAAAGTACAGCACGTTGTCGGCCGAGCCGCGCTCGCGGGCGTGGATGTTGCCGTTGATGAAGACGCGGTACGCGTCCTTGCAGGTGCCCCCGCTGCCGCCTACCACGGCCCCCTGGATAGACGCGCCCTGGTATGTCTTGTACGGCGTCGTAAAGGTCTCGATCCCGTACGTCTTGGCCAGGCCCTGAAGGCCGCTGTTGACCTCGCTGGCGCTGAGGATCGTGTCGAAGCTGGTGCCGGCGCTCTGCGACCCCAAACCGCGCGGGGCGACGGCGCCGCTGCGGAAGCGGTCGCCAGTGCCGATGGGGGTGCCATTGTTGCGCGTCTGACGACCGCGAAGCAGTCGTGCGTGCCCATTGTTCTCGCGCTCCTCGGGCAACAGGCAGGCAGGAGACAGGGCCGCGAGAGCCAAAAGGCCCAGGCTCTGGAGCGACCAGGTCTTCATGATGGGCAATGATGGTAGGGAAAGGAGGTGGTCGGCACCTCAGGCGGGAGCATGGGGAAGGACGTGATCCTTTATGCTGACGACGCATGAACCCGCGCCAACGAGTTGGGCCATCTCAGGTTCCTTGGCAGCCTCGATTGCTGGGCAGTCTCTTAGCACCTGCTGCATCAAACGATAAGCACGCTTCTCCTGCTAAACTGGCGGTAGAGGGTGACGCTGACGCTGAGGCCGAGCACCTTTAGCGCCGGCTCGTCGCGTACAAAGAAGGAAGGTGGATTACGCGCATGGGGCGGTCGGTTTCCATGGCCAATGGCTGCATCAGCGGGGAGATTAGAAGCAAAAGCACTGCGCGGATCACGGCAAGGGCTGTTCGTTCCTCTCATAGTCGAGGGTCGGTGCGACGGCTTTGGCATGACGTCCAACTAACCTATGCGCTTGTTGTGTACGTCTTTTCGTGTTGAGTACCTGTGTTTGTTCGCTATCTCCCAATCTGAGGCGGACCAAGGGATTGGGACTGGCTCCTCCGCCATTCGGCACAAAAAATCGGGGATGAAGAAAGAAGGGACGGCGGGTGCCGAGCGTGGTGGTTCTCTTAAGGTTTAATCGTTAGGCTCGCGGGGCGGGACGTGTCTGCATCGAGTACCTTATCTACGAACAGGATGGATGCGCCACCCCCTGGCAAAAAGCCCCTTCTGGCCATGGCAACATGAGCGGCACAGTGGGCATTCATTCCTGACCAAAGGCGAATTCCATAGCCGAAGCCATGGGGCTCGACTGATGGCCCCGGAGACCTCTCGATCCATCGTCCAGTGGAATCACCGCGAGTCACTTCGAACACATAGGCAGGCAAGGCTCGTGCAGGTTCATGGATACTTGAGCCACTTATGGCGACTCAATCGTCTTCTAGATTCAAGGCGATCGTAGCATTGCCGAACGCCTCGCGTATTTTTCTCCGCACGAGATCACCAAAAACTGGATCTAAATCTTCTAATCGCTCATCAAATGCGTCACTTACCTGGTCATGGACAGTGTCCATGACATTGCTTTCTACGCTCTCAAACTGGCACTCGAACCAGTACTTCAGCTCTTCCACCTTCTCCTCGACCCAGAGTTGAAGTTCCTCGTACTCCTCGGTATCCTCTGCTACAGCATCCTTCACCATTCTCGGGAGCATCTTATCGAGTTGCGCACGAAGCTGCCGGCGGACAAGAGCGGCGATACCGAGCTCCATCAGCTTCATCTGCCCTCCGTCGACGGGATCAAGATCCCGGTGGCCCAGGGCCGTACTGGGACGAGCTCCGACAAGCCTGTTTGGAGCACTGTGGGACTCGGCTTGCTGGGGAGCCTGGCTTAGGCGTTGCAGACTCTCGTCGCCAAGTTGCGTATACAGGCCCAAAAGGATGGCATCAAAGCGGTCTGGACCAAGCTCCTGGAGATAACCCCATAGACAGTCCAGCTTCTCTGGGTTCAGAGTGTGGACAAGGTGGTTCAGAATGTCAACAATACGCTCATCTCGCAACCTGTTCAGGAGGGGTATGACGAGTCTGGCCCGCCCATCACCATCGAACTCCTTAAACACGTTGTTGACAAGCCGGGCAGTACAGGCGCTCGGTAGTTTGTCGAGACCATCGCCAACAAACCGCGCAATAGGACTGTTCTCGGGTTTGTCGAATTCGCCGGCGGGATGCTTGCCCTTCTCTTCGCTGACAGATGGGCCACCAGGACCAGCATCGTCGGCACACGTCGAATCTAGGCGGCGACGTTTGCTAGACTGTCTTGAAGAGTCACCCGCATATGACGGCGGACTCAACGCCAGGTCATCGTAGGAGGGGGGGCCGGGTTGGTTCGCGGTGGAACCTGGGCCAGTGCCCTTTTCTGCGGAGTCCGTAGTTGTGGCTACCGTCTCAGCGCGGTTGCTGGGTGCTGAACAAGTCTTCACCTCAATGACTCTACCACCGCGACCACCATAAAGATCCGTCATCCTGGCATGCACATCGATGGATCGAACCCCGTGATTGGGGAATTTGAACGTGTCGCAGAACAGACCGAGCTTCCATCGTGGCAGATTGCGTGGTGGAATCGTGGTGTGGACCTCGAAAGTCGTCTGAGTAGCCAATGCACGCACGCAGTCGAGTGTGGTGCCCGACGAAGAGTCTCTTGGGCGGATGGCAATCTTAGGGCCCACAAAGTTGGCTGGACCTTGCAGATCGAAGCGTAAGCAGATGTGGTCGGGGTTGGATGCAAATTCATCGGGCGTTGGGATCTGCGAGGCCCCTACGGATAGAGATCGGATACGCTCAGGCGGGATGAAGAGATAGACATGTGTTTTGCCCTTATTGTCCTTCAAAACCAGTGTCGTACACAGTTTTAGGAAAGCCTTGTTACGGGAAGAGTTCCAGTGCAGGTCCAGGGTGAAATCCGCCTTGCTCCGTTCAGTGGTGAGGCATTTCGGTCCATCCTCCCAAGCAACAACGATCGGCTGGGATTTCAGGTCGATATTGTTGGTACCAGGCTCGCGACTACCATGCGATTCGGGTTCCGAGGCAGCCGCCGATGTGGTGGCATGGGACATGACTCTGAGGATCTGCAGAGGTTAGCAGGCAGGCGCAGCCAGCCAGAACGATAGAAAGGAAAAAATTGAAGAATCAAACTTGACCCCCATCGTCTCGCCGCACGACGAGACAGACAGGATCCCGCCCGCCCAGGCTTCTGGTCGGCAGAGGAGCAGCCTTGACTCCGGTCGCGTAGAGATTGTGGTAGATTGAACGAAGAGAGGGCATTATCGTCCCCACACGCCCAGCCCAGCCACGCCGCCCGAGCGCGACAGCAGTAGTGCAGACAGGGCACTTCGTCCGAGAACGAAGCCCCTTCCCCAAGACCCCGGGTCTTCCAAAGAGCGCACTCCGTGGGTAGAGGCCAGTAGAACGGTCTAGGGCGCGATCAAACCGCTCGTCACTCGTCGCGTGGCCTTGGACAGGCAGGTGTGCGGTCACCCGCTGGTGCGGATACCTTTGAACTGACCCGATAGCTGTGCGATGCGTGATCGGTGATGGCATGAGGTGGTAGTTGATGGTGGAAAAGGAAGAGGTGGAGTTGAGGTTCAGCGCCAGTGGCTGATGGATTGGAAGCAGACGTTGGGGAAATTGAAGGGGCTGGGAGGAGGCTTGACATGCAAGCCATTCACCTTACATAAGCGGACTGCTAGACTCAATAAAGAGATGCAGGTACGTACCTATCGTGTACTTCTTAGTGGCAGCCCCACTAGCTCCCGTCTCTCCATATTGAGGTATTTACTGTGTACTAATAGAGCTTAACCGTGATGGTCTGTCCGCACCTCCGCTGCCAAGGCCCGGGGCAGCCGGGGATACAAAGAACTCGCGTACCCTCTGATACACATCGTAGGAGCCCTGATTCTGGGCCGGATTTCTTGACCCATGTATATAAAAAGAGAAACATTCAGATGCACCGCCGTGGATATCCTTTTGGAAGCCTGCGTACCGTATATCATTTTCCGACACGACCGGCCGAGGAAGATCGGTAGCCCATCAATAAGAGTCCCGTGCGAACATCCCCATTCTTTCGGTCGCCAGCAAATCTATCTTAGTACACATAGAAGTTTTGCTCCTCGCTCTCCGACTCACGCAAGCGCTGGTTGCGGCGCTTCATGACGATCTTGGCGACCCAGGCGAGGGCGGCGGTGGCCAGGGAGAAGCCGGCGCTGGAGCCGAGGGCGACGGCGTAGCGCGGGCCGTCCTGCTTGGGCCAGAGGTAGGGGGTCCACACGAAGGAGACGTTCATGAGGCTCGTGACGATACTGATGGCCACGGCCTTCTTCTCCTTGGTTTGCGCGCAGACGCTTCCGCACCAGCCCAGGATCAGCGAGTTGACGCCGTATGTGCCGATGGTGAAGACGACCATGGCCACATAGCGCCCGGCAAGGTTCATAGTGGCGCACGCTGCCACGAACCCGGCCGTCGCAACCAGCTTCGAGATGGTGATGTGCCAGGTCCGCTCGTTGTACTTCCCGGAGCTCCACGACACCGCGATGGTCACGGCCCCCGCGATGAGGTAGGGAGGGCACGTCAGAACCAGCGTCAGCGTCTGGCCGAGGCCAAGCGTCTGCACGACGGTGGGAAACTGCAGTTGTGCATCAGCAGGTTGTGGTGTGAAGGGGGTGGGGTTCGGTCGAGAGGGCCGGAAACCGGTTCCGGCCGTCTGGGGCATTGACTTACAAAATTCTTGAAGCCGTTGGCAGCGAGGTGCATGTGCGCCATGAACTGCAACTGGTTAGTCGGTTGTCTTGTGCGGAGAGGAGCGGCAACGTACGGCGAACAGCCAGACCATCGGGTCCGAGATGGCCTGCTTGAAACCATCCCACGTGCTGGCCGCGCCCTGGTTCTCGACGGTATCCAGCTCGATGCGGTGATGAGCCAGCTGCCTTTCTTCGGGCGTAAGCCACTTGGTCGTCAGGGGTGTGTCGGGCAGGACGAAGAATCCCACCACAGCGATAACGAATGTGACGGCGCCCTGCAGGATGAACAACCAGCGCCAGCCTGAGATGCCGGCCAGATCGTCCATGCCGTTGAAGATGCCGGCGGCGATCAGGCCGGCAAAGGCCGTGGCCAGGATATTGCCCGTGTAGAGGATAGCGATGCGCGTGGCAATCTCCTTGCGGTTGTAGAAGGTGCTGAGGATGTAGACGGCGCCGGGGTAGTAGGGGGCTTCTGTGATCCCGAGGAAGAATCGCGTCTATGGAAAGTCAGCGGACCGAAGGCACACCGTAAAGCAATGTGGCCTGGCTCTGGTCCTTGCGCTGTCCGTCACGTACCAGAAGCAATCCTTTGAAGTCTTTGGCCAATGCTGTCAGTGAACTGACGACGGCCCATGCCATCATGACAACCCCCTAGAGCTAGGTCAGTGCACTGCCTTGCGTTGCATGGGCGTGCCATACCAGAAATTTGGACGGCCTGGTGCGCGTCAGGAACATGTTGGCTGGGACGCCGCCCAGGAGATAGCCGACAAATAAAATACTGACACATGTCGAGTACTGGACCGAGTCGAGATTGAGGTCCTCCTCGAGGTCATTGATCCTTGCCAGGGCGATGGCGTTCCGGTCCAGGTAGTTGAGCCAGTACATGCTCCATAACATGGGCTGCTCATCATCAGCACGCTCTTCAGGGTAGGAGTCCCGGCAGCACTCACCATGATCCATCGGTCCAGCTTCTTCACAAGAGCAATCTCACGAGGGTCTGTCTTCTCATGGGCACCACTGTAGTCGATGTTCCGAACAGCGGGAATGGGCTTCTCGGGGTCCTGGGTCTCCGTTCTAAAGAGAGCGGGATTCTCATCATGGTCTGCTCGCGGCAGTTCTTTCTTGTCGGAAGCCATCGCGAGGCGAATATGGAGAAGTTAGATTGGGCCTTTGGGATTATCTGGGAGAGGAAGAAGAAGGGAACAGGCCAGCAGAATCAAGCCCGCCGTGTTCGGAAAGGAAGCAAACCTTAGATAAGGCAGTCATGAGGTCTCTTTTATACACGTTGAGGTCCTCCTACCCCATCCCTTGCATCCGGGGCTTCAGACTCCCCTTCTCCGCAAGCGTTCCCTGTCCCCAGTGCAGCCCCCTCTGCCTTCTCACTCCGAGGGGAACCCTGTAGCACCAATTGCCCCATGAAGATGACACGATCGGATGTGACGCCACTCCACGCCGACGACAAGTTTATTGTTGGACCTGATGGTCCCCGCGCCTTGGCTCATCGCCATCTCCGCAGGCAAGAGAAAGGCCCGGAACCCGACGTGCGGGCAGCCTGGGCGAAACGAGCCTGCTCAGCTCTCGCCACGGCGGCCAAGGCTCTCGGCCAGCCCTTGGCCGCCGCGAGACGAGAGAAGCTGGGGTTGCTTGTCGACGCCTCTCGTAACTTGCCGCAGCCACACCAGGGCGGCGCGCAGAGAAATGCCGAATTTCTCTCCCGTAGCCTCGACGGCGCAGGGACCATTTCGGCTGGCGAACGACACTCCTCTGGGCGTAAAGTCTGGGCTCTTGGAAGCAGCGGTCGATTGGGGCCAAGTCGGCAAGAGGTTGGTTTCCCAAGAGCAAGATGGCGTCGCCAAGGGGCGCCGTCGCTCTTTTAAAACCATTGACCCTTGACTCGCGGCGCCCTCTTGGCATGCTGAGCTATGGACCCCCGCTGTCCTCGTGTCGCGGGTCCCGTGCATTTCTCGTCGCAGGACCCATTCTGGGATTTTCCGGGGGCGCACCTGGGGTATGGAGATCTGGGGATTGCAGATGGGCCCATAGACGGCTTTCCGGGCCACGTCAAACACAACGTATGCTCTCGGTGTGGGAAGAGTCGCCCTGCGGCTGCTGGCATTCGAACCGGCCTGCTCAACAGAGGGCCCAGACCGGACCAAACAATGCGTTGCGCTCGAAATAAGGCACAGCCAATCGAACCAGCACCTCCCCCACCGCCCACTGGCCACGAGAGCCGCTACCGCAATTTGGGGACCGGATACGTACCCGAAAAGGGCTTGGGGAAGAGTATGTCTATCCCTAGCTGTCTTGGCGAGGAACAGGGGTCTGGTCTTTCACGAGCGCCGTTGTGCTGGGTTTCACGCAGCCATCTATTTTGATGAAAAGCTTCCCCGCCTCCTTGCATCTTCTGTCTAGTAAAGCGACGCATATAATCCGTGGTAGGATGAGACATGGGTGGGCGCGAGGGTGAGGACAGGAAACTTCCCAATGGACCTTGGTCTTCAAAAGCAGCCGCAACAGCGGTGGTGACTACGAGCGAGTCTAGCTTGTCTCCAACCTCCCCTATATAAATATCAATAGCTCCTCCTTCTCCGAGAACCGATCCAGTCTCCACATCCCAGTATGTGCTCAGATGATGTGTTATTCATGTTTTGGGGTGCAATAGGCATGATTTGATGTTCATGGCCATCGGCGAGCCGAGTAGGAGAGAAGTCTGCATTATGCACTACCGGGACCTACAGCGCTTCCCTGACCGGTTCCATGTGTGCAGCAACTGAGTTGTCGTATAACCATCATGTTCGTCGGCCTCAGCGGTCCCAGCATAACGAAGAATGGGTTTTCTGAAAACGACAGGCAACCTCCTGGTATTCTGCATGCCAGTTTTCAGCCTCAATTCTTGAGTACCTCACTATTGGTTGAAAAAAAAAACAATCGCTACTTTTTCATCAGATACCTATGTCGCTAACGAAATATAGGCTATTAAGAAATTATTATGAACACGCCTTTAGTATCACAGCAAGGTAGTCGGCAGCCTGTTGATTTGGCCGGGCACACATTTCAATCGATGCCGCCTTGACGACATTCTGAGAGGGCTTACGAAACGCTAGGCCAAGGCCGCCCCCGATAGGCAGTGCCAACGATTCCCCGAGAGCATCTACCGATTCAACCGGGAGTCCACGCAAAGTCACCATGGAGAGAGGCCCCGACCGAGCTGGCCCTGATACGCAACAACCGCCAGCCCAGGTGGCTGGAGCCTTCGCGTCCGCGGATGCGGATAACCTTCTGCAAATGACCGAGCCGGCAATTTGTGGACAGAATCAATCATACTTGAGATGGGGAGAGGCGCTGTGCTCTCTGGGTTGTGTTATGCTTCTTCTGGGGGGTTGGAGTCTGTATCGTGGGGACAGTCTTCCGAGTACCTTCTAAGTGCGGTTGCCGCGAGTGATTTACAGGTGGCGATTTTGGCCCTCGCAATCGGGTAATTCGCAATAGATTGGGGTCCTCCACTGGCGACGCCGTTGTACGAGGCCTGCTTGTATTTTTTGACTCAAGCAAGGCCTACGCCTTTCCCTCTGCGGACCAGAAGACATAGGGATGGTTACGTAGAGAAGGACAGCAGACGCTGGTGATTATAACTTTGTGGGGTCGAAAATGGAAGAAGCGATATATTCTAATGCGTGCTTATTGAGAAATTGGCTAATCAGGATAATGGTAGTGGCATGTCTCAGACTGCCACGGAAACTTCAACCAGGCCATGATCTTAAAGAGAGAGGATCGGATGCCTCACCCGAGGGGCCTGGCACTCCACTGCGCAGAATGTCGTCAGGATGGCACAGAGCGCTGTATGGTCCTCATTTTAATAGCCGTCCGTCTATGTATGGTGAACAGATAAGGGTATTTAACCGTTGACCATCTGATGCTCGCCCTCGACTTCGGCCAGAGCCCGTGCTCCCATGTAGATGGCCTTGGGGCTCCAAGACGAGCTGGTCCGTACGACGCTCCCGCAGAGATCAAGGGCGTTGGTCCGTTGAGCCTGATTTTCACAGTCGCGGCCGGTAAAGAGTAAGGCCATGATGGCGGCGTCATGCCCGCCTTCGTTGATGATGAGTTCCAGTTCGTCCTCGATTGGTGCCCCGAAAGGCCTTGCTGCTCCCCGGCGACCTCGGATATGTTAAAAATAGCTCGTTCATTAAATGCAGAAGTATGCAGTGAGCAGTGCCTAGGGCCATGGGGGGTGGTTCGTCTTGGGTCAATGGCAGTCGAATGACGCACATTTCCAGGGACACAGAATCTGAGCCGCCGATCTCTTCGTTGAGGCCCTTTAACACCCTGCTATAATTTTGCCGGGGTATTGTATAGATTGACAGTCAGAGAAGGGCAGAACCTCCATGCGCGCCAGGGACATCGGCATCTTGTCGGTGTTGCAAGGTGACGGTAGCGATATCCAAAGGCCTCGCTCCGCTGTGTCTCTGGAGGCTAATGGATTTGCTTCATGTTGCCTGGCTCTGAGCTGAGACTTCTTAGGCTCTCAGATGATCGTAACGTGGTCAGTTAACAACTTCTTTCCACAGTTCTTCCCCTTTCTTAAGCATCGCAGTGGTCTTCATGGTTGTTTTACCAGAAGGCTGTCCGAAAAGTGGCCCAAATACCATGTAATACGTTGCTTCTTCGAATTCTACAGAAGAAACATAATGCGTTCATAGGGAAGGCCTCGATCATTCAAGTTCACCTTGGCCAAGGAGCCTAACGGGGAAAGCAGGACACGGAAACCTACAAAACTGACAACGATACGTGTCTGCCCTGCTCGAAGGCATCGCGAGAAGTCGGCGATTTTTAAGAGATAGCGATGTAGTTTCTCTCAGATCGCCAGCAGGCAGAACCGTCATGTACCAGAAACCACCACTCCGCTCCAGTGTGTTGGTTGGAGTGCTTCCCCTGTTATTAACCACTACACATTAAGGTCTGAGACGCACATTGCACATCGATGCTGTGCTATTTTCCATGCGCCCGTAATGTCGTTGTCCATCTCTCATATACGCTCGTTCTAGCCATCAACATTGGCGCTGCACGCGCATCCTACGTGGACAGCTGATGCGCGTGGAATTGCTCCTAGAAGCCCCCGGTCATCTAGCTACTTCTGAACTTCTGGGGAATGTTCTCCACGACAATCTTTTGCCTATTCAGCATTTCAATTCGTTCCTGTTCCTCCTCCATTTGTTCATGCTTTTTGAAGTGCTCAATGTCCTCGGGGTGCGTCAGATCCTCCATCGTGGTGTCGTCGCCGTGGTATTTTTCCCAGTGATGGATCTCGTACTCGTACTCGTCGTCGCCGTGGTGTCCCGGCCCTGTGCCCATGTCGGGCAGCGTCTTGCCGGCGTTGATGAAGTCGACAAACTCTTGGCGCGTGGCGGCCCCGCTGTTGTCTGTGTCTAGAAGTGCGAGAATCTGCCGCCCAATCTCGTCCTTGCGCGACTGCAGGATGTCCTTGTTGGAGTCATCCATGAGGCCATATGTTCGCTGGATCTCCTCGGCCTCCCAGCGTCCGTCGGCGTCGAAATCGTGGAGTGTGAAGAACGAGGAGGCGTCAAAGTCGGTTATGTGGTGTTCCTCTTGGAGCTAAGTCAGTGATTCTGCTCTGCGCCTGGCTTGCCATTTCCGCTCGCGCCATGCCCAGCGGGCGGCCATCCAAATACCCAAGCTATCGCGCAAACATCGCGAAGCCGTTCGAAGGGCGCGCATCACGTACCGGCCATGTGTTTTGTCATCCAATTGGCGTCAGGGGCAACCATTGGCTGTTGCGAGCGGCCGTGTTCGCCACCGCCGTGAGCGAGGACTTGGCTCAAGACGCCCAGCGTGGCCAGTATGGTTGAGCGCATGTTGTGAGGGATACGGGAGACGGCTACGGGATCGAGCGGCGTGGCTTTGGTGATTGCGAGGTTGACGATGCGTGAGGACAAAGAGGTATCGGTTATTGCGGGTTGCGAGAGTCCTAGTGATATGGGGGTCGGGTCTCACCTCCAGGGAATCTACAGGCGCACCAGCTCTGGGGTTGCCCCAGCCGCAGGGAAAACGGCCGCTAAGACACAAACCGACAGGGATTCAAGGTTTAAGGGCGACGTCCGTCATCGGATAACATGGGGCGACGCGACCGTCAACCGCGATTTCTCATGATCTGCATAAGAAACAGGCACCCGCAAGGTTCTCGGTCTCAACCTAGGCGGTGATCAATAACCAGGGCGCGACCGCATACAAACACCAGTTCTCCACGATTGCTTTGCATTCCAGCCGCACCATCCGCCTTTGCTTGGCTGCCGGACAGCTGTTCACGGCGTTTCTGGGTCGCTTAAAATACCTGGCACGACGCGACACTTCACTGTTTCGGCTGTCCCCCGACCCCATCCGCAGAACTCACACGCACACCTGCAGCGGCCGCCGCCATGTCGCGAACCCTCGAGACCACTCTCCTTTCGCTTCTACCCACCTACCCCGAGGCCTCGTCGCTACCACCGCCTCTCGTCGAACTGGCGTCCAGCCTGCTCGCACAGTCCCGACACAATGCCAGCACGCTCAAGGCCGAGGAGGAAGTCGCCCGCGTGTACGCCTGCGCCAATATTGCGTGCGAGCGCCTGAAGACCTCGCTGGACCTACCGCAGATTCAGTCACGACCCCCGGTTCAGCCGCGCATCTACAAGAGACTGTACACCCACCTGGACCACATCCTGCCCGCAAGTTCCGTGGGCAAGAGCGGCCGTGTGCGTACGCCGAGCAGCAAGCTGCGGGAGTCGGGCATCTTTGGCAGTGGAGGTCCGAGAACCAAAGAGCGGGCGACACCCAGCAAGGAGGCCGTACTGGCACAGTTCAGGTCCAAAGCTGACCGCACGCCAACCAAATCCACGGGCAAGTCCATGGTAACGCCGGCGAAGCGCAAAGCGCCCGCAGATCGCGATGTACTTGCACCATGGATTCGGCCGACCGTTCGGTCCATGTGCACCCAGATGAAGCAAGAACGCGTTGGCCGTACCGTTTTGGCAGGCATGCAGTCCATTGTTACACCCCACGGGCGGCGCTCTTCAGACGAATGGGTGCACGCCAGTCTTACACCTCTTCTAGCTGCTGTGTTCTTCGTCGTCATCACAAAGTTTCACCATCTGGAAAAAGGGGAACTGGACGAAAAGACGTACGTCAAGACACGCCAACAACTGGTGGATTCTATGGAACAAGCGCGGGCCGAGGTGGAGGTGGACGGCGTGGCACACGAAGACGACGCCTGGGAAGGATGGTCGCATGTCACGGCCAAAAATATCAATGATGCTGTCGCTGTGGTCGTCTCTCGAGGATGGCAAGACGGTGGCTGGTTTACAGGCATTAACGATATGGTGAATTTCAGCCGGAACAACGATGCCGCCAGTGACGACGGCGATGATGATGATGATGAGAGAGAAAGCAGGGAGAAGATGCAGGGGGGAGACAGCATGTTTCAGGGTACGTGGGTCGTTACGGATCAGAAGCGCGAGGAATATCGCCGGTGGAAGGAAGGCATCATGAAGAAAGCGGCCGAGATGAAGAAGCAACAGGCCGAAGACGCTGTTGATAATGCATAATGATACCCGAGCTTCCGGTCGTTCTTGAAGACATACTAATGGCCATTAGCAATACCACCTTGGCAGCCGGCAGTACCCCTAAGCCTTCATCTCGCATATGTTGTTTCCAATCGCGTTGCCCGATGGCACTTTTCAACGTGAAAGCAGCTGGGGTGTCTTCCATCATCGCTTGACTACTTGCAGACACACTTCAGAGCCTAGGGTTCCGCAATGAGGATGTCGAACACGCAATGCCAAACCCCCGGGGCGTACGTCTTGACCAACTCCACGTGTTCGACTCGAAGCCTCCTGTCCACTCCTGGAAAACCATTGCTCGTCTGAGACAATCTGTCGAACAGCGCCTGCAGCTCCGATTTCCTCCGCTCTATGTCGGCCACGCCAACATTCTCGTGCAGGTGGAGCCAGGCCTGCTTGCTTTGCCGTGCCATTTCCCATGCGCTCTCCCAGCAGGGTTCACTGGTAGGCAGAAAGCCGCAGTTGACGTGGACAATCTCCAGGGCGTCGGCCAATGTGCCGTTGTGATCCCCTATCTGCCGGCCACCCGAGCCGAAGCTATCTATCTCCCGGAGGCGGCCCAGAGCTTTTGCGTTGTCTTCTTGGAAGACGATGATTCTCTCTCCGCCCCGCAGGATTTGGTTCATATCGAGCTCGCCCTGGAGCTCGGCGCCCCGGACGACCCGGACACTCCACCCATTCGCTAGAGCGCCCCGTCGCAGGCCCTCCACGCTCCAGGGGTTCAGCTCCCAGCAGAGCACCCGCAGTCCCAGCCTAGCGTAGGAAAAGACAAAGTAGCCGATGCCCGCGTATAGGTCTACGGCCCACTTGCCTTGCAGCTCCCTCGAATTCACCACTCTGCGTGGGTGCGCTGGCTGGTTGGAAGCCTCGTGGAAAGACAGGAGCCGGGCTTTCTCCTTGATGTTGCCCCGACTAAACATTGTCCACCGCGGTGCCCAAGTTTGGTGAATGCCGTTCTGCCGCGTGGTGACCCAGAAGGCATGAGCAAAGTCTTGCCCCGACAGCTCGTTGCCGGCCAAGAGAGCGGTGGCAGGCCCGAAGTCGCCATGGAGAGTGCGCAGTCCGCTGGGGCTCCTGAGGATGTTCTCCCTGTGCTCCTGATGCTCGTGGTCCGGGTGTTCCGGGCCGGAAGTTCCCGGGCCCTGTTCCTCTTGGGCGCTGCGCAACAAAGGGATCCCCTCGTTGACGGCCAAATGGGTGAGCTTAGACCCCGACCGCTTGGATACCGCCGCGACGATGCCGGCCCACAGCTTTTCCAACCGACCGCCGTCGGTGGCCGAGATGAGCGCGGACCATGGCGGTGAGGAGAAAGCCCCTGATGGCAGCAGGATCATGGGCTCATACACTGTCCACCTCTTGGGGGCTCGGGCAACCAGTTCGGCGTGCTCCACAGGCCCGGTCCGTGTGGGCAGCTCCTCCTCCAGCCAGGCGGTGATGGCCTCTTCAATGGGGTTGCAGGCCTTCGGCTTCGGCTTCGGCCTCCGTGGCCGCTCCAGATGCGCCGGTGGCATGCTGTGGAAAACGGACGGTGCAGGACAGGAGATTGAGAAGGGTGTACTCGACGTATGGGAGCCTAGCCCAAGTCACTGGCTTAGACTTTTTACTCGCGGCCGCTCTGACTCGGACAATGATGGGCGCTTTTGGGTCCTCGTCCGCAATGGATGGGCCGTTCCATCTGGAGTGCTTATGTACCTCCCAGGCAGCCAGGCAGGGCGGTTGGACAAGGTCCTGGGTTCTGACGGCCAAGCGCCCGAGCAAGGATCTATACCCACGAGGTACACACTGGCAAAACCCGTCCGTCTCGTAAACCCATTGCATCACTGCTGCTGGACCCTTGCATCACCCGCCCTGCGTCAAGCTTATCCCCCATGGGCCGCGACCCCTCGCTGGAGTCTTCTATCGATAAGCCCAAATTTTCTACTTAGACGCGACGACCCCGCCAAACCGGCACTTCGATAATTCACGCCCCGCGGCGAGTCACATCGCAAGGGTTTCTCGTTCTCTCCCCCAAGACACCGTCACCATGTTCGAATCGTTGCGGGGAAAGTCGTGCTTCACGCCTTCCGAGCAGAAGAAACTCCTTCAGAGCATCAACGAGAAGAGCGCCACCAAGGTCACCGCGCTCTCGGGACAATGGGTCTACTACGTTCACCTCCATAAGCCTGAGGGTCTGGCCAAGGTCAAGAACCTTCTTGGCCTCGCCGCCACCCCGGCCACCAGCGAAAGCGCTAGGGACGCCGCTGATGTCTACATCACTCCGAGGAACATCTCGCCGTGGAGCTCCAAGGCCACCAGCATAGCCCATGTATGCGGTATGAAGGAGCAGGTCGAGCGCATCGAGCTGGGCAGGGTCCTGCACCTTGAGCTGCTTGACGCAGGTGCCATCAAGAGCCTCGACGACATTGCGTCGTTTCGCGACGTCATCTTCGACCGGATGACCGAGAACATCAGTCTCGAGTCCCCCGCTTCGACGTCCATCTTCACCGAAGCTGAGCGCAAACCTCTCGGTATCATCGACATTCTCGCCGAAGGCTGTGACCCTTTGGCCACGCTCCAGGACTACAACAACCAGATGGGACTCGGCCTGGACCAGGCTAACATGGAGTACCTCGTCGCCGAGTACCAGAAGCTCGGCCGACCCCCGAGTGACGTTGAGTTGTTCATGTTCGCTCAAGTCAACAGCGAGCACTGCAGACACCACGTATTCAACTCCAACTGGACGATTGACGGAACGAGAAAGGACCACAGTCTCTTCGAGATGATCAAGAACACCCACAAGAAGAGTCCTGCCTACACCGAGTCCGCTTACAGTGACAACGCTGCTGTGCTGGGAGGCCTGGAGGGTAACCACTGGGCACCCGACTACGCAACGGGCAACTGGGCGCTCGCCAAGGAGGTTGTCATGCCCCTGATCAAAGTGGAAACTGTAAGCACCGATGATCCAACCTGCACCACCCAATCATGGGATAGGGAGCTAACGACTACCTCCAGCACAACCATCCCACAGCTATCAGCCCTTTCCCCGGCGCTGCCACTGGTAGCGGTGGCGAGATCAGAGACGAAGGTGCTGTAGGAAGAGGCTCGACCCCCAAAGCTGGATTGTGCGGCTTCTGGGTCTCGGATCTGCTCATCCCAGGCCAGAAAAACTCGTATCCTTGGGAAGTCAACGTTGGCCGGCCCGCTCACTATGCCAGTTCCTTGGATATTATGCTGGAGGCCCCTATTGGCTCGGCCCGCTTCAACAACGAGGTACGGATGCCAATATGATTCGTATGAAGCTTTTGCTGACTGGTCGGCGCGCAGTTCGGCCGCCCGTCCCTGACTGGTGTCTTCCGGACACTGTTGACCAACGCTACGAACCCCGACTCTCAGGATTACCGGGGCTACCACAAGCCAATTATGATCGCGGGCGGCGTTGGTTCCGTGCGACCTCAGCATGCGCTCAAGGAGGACGCGCAGGTCCACGAAGGTGCCCATGTCATTGTTCTCGGTGGACCTGCCATGCTCATCGGTCTTGGCGGCGGTGCCGCGTCTTCGGCCGCCGGCAACGAAGCGGCCGCTGAGCTGGATTTCGCAAGTGTTCAGCGCGGCAACCCCGAGATGGAAAGGCGCGCACAGATGGTCATCAACACCTGCAACGCTCTCGGCGATCAGAGCCCCATCGCATTCATCCACGATGTTGGCGCCGGCGGTCTCAGCAATGCCTTGCCCGAGTTGGTCAAAGACAGCGGATTCGGTGGTCAGTTCGAGCTCCGGCAAGTGGAGAGCGCTGATAAGAGCATGAGCCCCATGGAGATATTCTGCAACGAGGCTCAGGAGCGATATGTTCTTCTGGTCAACCCCGACGGAATGAACCGATTCGTGAGCATCTGCAGAAGAGAGCGTTGCGGCTTTTCCGACGTCGGTCGTGTGCTCCCCAAGGGTCCCGACGGTTCTGGCAAGCTTATCCTCTCGGACAGAGAGTCGAGGGAGCACCCTTACCCCATTGACCTGCCTATGGATCTCCTGTTCCCCAAGGGACACAAGCAAGACCGCGTTGTCACATCAGAAAAGCCGGTCCTGCCGGCCTTCGACCCGGTCGCCAGCATGAAAGAGGCCTTTGGAGATTCTGCGAGTGACTCGGAACTATTCAAGAACGCAACACAGAGAGTGCTGCAGATACCTTCTGTTGGCTCCAAGTCCTTCTTGATTACCATTGGTGATCGAACCGTTGGTGGTCTCACGACTCGTGATCAGATGGTGGGCCCTTGGCAAACACCCGTGGCTGATGTCGCCGTTACTGCGACGTCCTACAGCCTGGAGGAGATGAAGACTGGTGAGGCCATGGCGATGGGCGAGAAGCCCAACCTTGCTCTGATCTCGCCGGCCGCCTCGGCGAGAATGGCCGTTGCCGAGTCTCTGCTGAACCTTGGTGCGGCGCATATCAAGAGTGGCAAGCAGCAGGGTGACCTCCAGCGTGTCAAACTCTCCGCCAACTGGATGGCCGCTGTCAAGGAACCCGGCGAGGGAGCTGCTCTGTACGAGGCAGTCGAAGCCATCGGCATGAAGATGTGCCCTCAGCTCGGCATTAGCATCCCGGTCGGCAAGGACTCCATGTCCATGAAGGCGTCTTGGAAGGACGACGAGGGTAGCAAGAGTGTAACTGCTCCGGTTTCAGCCATCATCTCAGCCTTCACCACTGTTGAGGACATCAAGAACACGTGGACACCGCAGCTCCGACGGGTTGAGGACGTCGGCGAGACCGTCCTTCTCTATGTCGATCTGGCGCAGGGCCGTAAGGCTCTCGGTGGTTCGGCTCTGGCGCAGGCCTTCGGTGCCGTCGGCAACGAAGCGCCCGATGTGCGGGACGTCGAGCTGCTCCGGGACTACTTTGACGCTATGGCACAGCTGCACGAGAGCGGAATCGTCTTGGCCTACCACGATGTATCGGACGGTGGTCTCCTGACGACGGTTGCTGAGATGATGTTTGCTGGTCGCTGCGGAGTGAGTTTGTTCTTGGACGATGTTGCCACGTCTGACAAGCTCCATGACATGGTCGACGCACTTTTCAGCGAAGAATTGGGCGCCGTCTTCCAGGTCGGCGTCGAAGACGAGACCGAGTTCAAGCGATGCTTCGCGACATGCGGTCCCCCGCCGGGCTTGATCAAGAGATTCGGTAGTGTGACGCCTGCGACGAAGCAGACCCTCACCATTCGCCACGGCGTGAAGCCGGTCTTTGCTACCTTTGAAAGGGCCGAGCTGCAGCAATGGTGGAGCAAGACGTCGTACGAAATGCAAAAGATCCGCGACAACCCAGCGTGTGCCGAATCCGAGTACAGCACCATCGCCGACTCGGAGGACCCTGGTATTTCCTTCAACCTCGGCTTCAAGCCGGCGGAAAACATCATGCCCATGATGTCCTCCATCACTGGGTTGTTCAAATCCCCTCGTGTGGCCATTCTTCGGGAGCAGGGCGTGAACTCGTATGCCGAGATGGCTTTTGCTTTCCGAGCCGCCGGCTTCCAGCCGGTTGACGTCCACATGTCGGACATTCTGGATGGACGAAAGCTTGACGAATTCGTCGGTCTTGCTGCCTGCGGTGGCTTCAGCTATGGTGACGTCCTCGGTGCTGGCCAGGGCTGGGCCAAGTCGATTCTGTTCCACGAGAACGCTAGAAACGAGTTCGAGGCCTTCTTCAAGCGACCCAACACCTTTGCCCTCGGTGTCTGCAACGGCTGCCAAGCTTTGTCCCAGCTGAAGGAGATCATCCCCGGTACTCAGGGCTGGCCCGAGTTTGTGTCCAATGCCAGCGACCAATTCGAGGCTCGTTTCAGCATGGTGAAGATCGACAGCGATGCCTCCCCCGTGTTCTTCCACGGCATGGGCGGTTCGTCCCTGCCCATCGCCGTGTCGCACGGCGAGGGTCGAGCGTCATTCTCGGGCGGAAGCGACTTGGAGACGCTGTCCAAAGCCAACCAGGTCCCGGTGCGCTACGTCGACAACCGCCTCAACGTTACGGAGCAATACCCGTACAACCCCAACGGCAGTCCCGGCGGTGTTGCCGCCGTCTCGAGCGCCGACGGCCGCGTCTTGGCCATCATGCCTCACCCCGAGCGCACCATCATGGCCGACGTGGCCAGTTACCTGCCTCCGGATCAGCGACAAGAGTGGGAGCTCTTTGGCCCCTGGTTGAGGGTGTTCAAGAGCGCGCGCAGATGGGTTGGCTGAGGCGAGGAGTCTAGTTCTTGCCATGTGGGCAGGGGGATCCTCTACCGTCCAAGACGGCGGTAAACAATGGGTAAGGGCGTTAGGTAAGGAGTTGATGATCGTAGACTGGGTCGGCACTGCTCGTCTGGGGCACTGTCACATCACAAGGCGTATAACATATTGATCTCGACCTCTCTTCAATCTGTCACGGCGACGTGTCTAGAAAGTCGCAGTGGTGGCCGGCCATCTTGTCCCCCTGAATCATGCCTGTTGCCCGGGGGGGTGTTGATGGGCCTCGTCAGTCCCGTCGGGCCCCTGATGTAGCGACAAGCATGGCCGCAAAGCGCCAAGAGGTAGGCAAGCAACCTGGAGCACGACGCCGACATGCCCATGTAGACCCTTTGATCAGGGTGGGGGTGGGGGAGCGCGTTGCTTATCCAGTCAGCGACCGGGTGGAATACGCTGACTGCCGAGTCTTGGGTCTGGACTTCTGCCATGGCCGCCTGGTACTTGGCTCGATACTAACCTCCCCAGGTGCCTAATTAGTGCTTGCTGAGGTACCTACCCACCCAGCAGGGGTGCAAAGCCGCCGTCAGCAACCCCAGGCCGCGGCCATGGATATGGAGTTCAAGCCGCCAGCTGCTCAATACAAATACCTGTTGGTGTGTGGTGGGCTCCATGCAAACCGAAGAAGAGGCTGGCCTCCCAGCGGCGGTTGGGGCCACCACGCCATGGCCATGCCAGGTCTGCTCTGCGGCACCGATCGCGCGACTTTCTTCTCCCTTGCCAGTCACGGCTCCCAGGCCGCCTAGCGCCGCAAGATGCCAGCAAAACAGGCCGTGTTGGAGCCCCAGCCCGCGCACTGGCCATCCGTCACTCATGACTGCCAAGTGCCTGGGAGAGGGCGGGCCGAGAACACGGCGCGAGAGAGGGGGGGAAGGGGGGGAAAACGGGAAAAAGAGAAGCGAGTACCCAAGTCACGGTGGCTGACAGGACCCGGCCCTGGCAAGTCAGCAGGGATCGACACCGGGATGGGGGGGGGGGCCTGTTCGCCGCGCGCCGCCATGGCTGACAAGAGGAAGAGAGAGCGGGACGGACGTGGGGGGTGTCGTCGCAGAGCGCGCGAGGGGATCAAGGGGCAGCGCGGAGAGCAGACGGGTCTCTGCCCGCGGCCGAGAGAGCAGGGCGGCCGACGACATGCACGGTGCCGCGGGCGGGTTCTCTACGCCAGGGCGGCGCTCCCACACGCGGCGTGCCCAAGCCATGGATGCTGCAGGTCCCGGAAGCGCCAAGGCATGGCTGACCCCCTCCCGAGGCGGCGCTAGCGGGCACGCCCACTCCGTTTTAGCGGGGATCGGCATGGGCCCCAGGTAAGCCGCCCGCGTCCTCTCGCCGCCACGGGTCTTCCTGTCAGCCTCGCTCGCGGCGGCAGCAGTGGCAGAGAGCGGGAAGGGGGGAGCGCACGTCCAGTCCTGGCCCGCGGGGGCCGGCGCGGGACGCGGATGGCAGAGCCAGCCCAGGCCGCGGGGACGGGCTGACGGGGGGCCCTTTCACGTAGGCTCGATGGATCTGGCGCGACCCTCGGCGTCGGGACGCCGGGGGCCGGGGCATATAATGGCAGGCATGCGGCGGACCACGGGGCTCTGGGGGCTGGCTGACTCGCGGGTGTTAAGAGGGAGCCGACAGCTCCTCCGCGCGCCTCCTCCCGTCCATCTCCGTCTCTCCTCTCTCGGTTCACACGAGGGCAAGGGAAGAGGGGGAAAAGAAACCGCCGATAGGGAAGGGGAACAAAACAAAACACCGCAACTTCTCTGCTCTTCACCACCAAGCATGGGGCTGTCGCTCCGCCAGCTCTCGGCGTCGGCGCTGGTCACGTCGGCGTTGCTCTACTACTACCTAGTGCTGGACCGGCGTACCGCCTTCTTCCTGGACCAGCCCCTCTTCTACCTCCTGTTCGCCGCCGTGTGGACGCTACACGTGGCCGCCAACATCTTCTACGGCATCATCCTCTGGCCCAAGTACCTGTCGCCGCTGCGCCACCTGCCCGAGCCCACCGAGGGCCGCAGCTGGTGGAACGGCTACGGCAAGAAGGCCTTCCTGGGTGCCAAGGGCGAGCCCATCGCGCAGTGGTGAGTTTCCCTTGGCCCTCAACCCCCCTCGGGAGCGGGGAAGGTGGAACGGGAGGGAACCCGAGGAGACGCGGGGGTAGAGACGGAGAGAAGGAGAGAAGCGCCGAGGGGCCTGGGAGACAAGCTGACAAACCGCCCCTCGACAGGAACCGCGCGTTGGAGCACAATGGCATCTTCCGGTACCTGGACCTGCTCAACAAGGAGCGCGTGGCCGTGACGGCGCCCGAGGCCATCGCCGAGGTCATGGCACGGACCAACGACTTTGAGCAGAGCCGGACCGTCTTTCTGCTGGCGTCGCCGGCGCTGGGGCCGGGCGTGCTGTTCCTCAACGGCGAGGAGCACAAGCGGCACCGCAAGATCCTGCTGCCGTCGCTGTCGACGCAGGAGATCCGCAGCCTCGACCACATCTTCTGGGAAAAGACCGTCGAGCTGACGGAGCAGCTCACCGAGCTCGTGGCTAGCACGACCCTGACGACAGCCGAGGCCGAGGCCGCCGCCGCCGCCACCGGGGCCACCGCCGCCGGCTTCTCGCGCCCCATCGACATCGAGCACTACGCCGGCCACATTGTGCTCGACTGCATCTCCAAGGCGGCCGTGGGCATGGACTTCCAGTCGATCCGCGACCCCGACTCGGAGCTCGTGAGCAAGTACCGCGGCCTGTTCCGGCCGACCAAGGTGTTCCGCTTCGTGGCGCTGGCCAAGCTGTACTTCCCGGCGCGCCTGGTCGAGCTGTTCCCGAACCGACGGCTGCAGGAGGCGGCCGACGGCATCACGCGCCTCTGGGACCTCTGCCGCGCCTCGGTGCGGGCCAAGCAGGCCCTGCACGCCGACGGCAAACTCGCGACCCCCGACATCGTGAGCAGCCTGATCCGCGACCGTGGCGTCTCCGACGAGGATGAGCTCGTGACGCACGCGCTCCAGATGCTGGCCGCGGGCCATGAGACGGTCGGCGTCGGCATCACCTGGACCGTGTACGAGCTCTGCCGGTACCCCCAGTGGCAGGCCGCCGTGCGCCAAGAGATCCGCGCGCGGCTGCCGCGGCCCGACACGGCCGCCGGTGCCGCTCTGCCCGCCCCCCTCGCCCTCGAGGCCGACAGCATGCCGATGCTCAACGCCGTCGTGTCCGAGTCGCTGCGCTACTGGCCGCCCGTGGGCCAGTTCGGGCGGCAGACGGCCCGCGACACCATGCTGCACGGCGTGCGCATCCCCAAGGACACGACGGTGCAGATCTCGATCCGCTCCAGCAACCGGGACCCGGCCAACTGGGGGCCCGACGCCAACGAGTTCCGCCCCGAGCGCTGGTTGCGCCGCGACCCGGCCAACCCCGACGCCTGGCTCTACGTGCCCAGCGGCGGCGCCCTCACCAAGCAGGCCATGATGACCTTCATCCACGGCAACCGCGACTGTATCGGCCGGCCCTTCGCCCGCTCTGCCATGTGCCACATCCTCGCCGGCCTCGTCGGCCGCTTCGAGTTCCTCCTGCACGACCAAGCCCTCTTTGAAGAGACCAAGATCCCCATCTCGGGCGGCCTGTTCGCCTACAAGCCCCTCGACTGCATCCACTGCCACGCCCGCCGCGTCCCGGGCTGGTAGGTCGGAACCGCCCTCTCCTCTAGGCCAAGGGGCTCGGGTCCCTGCCCTTGTATTTGTATGCACCGTCCATAGTTGGCCCGGCGCTGTCGGCGCTGGGAATAGAAGTTATTTTATTTCCCCCTCGGTGGATCCACTCCAGATGGGAAGGAGAGCCGTCGTGGCGGCGTGCACACCATGGGGAGGACCAAGGTTTCGGCAACCCAACCCGGGCCACCCCCAGCGCAATGCGACACGGCTGCGGCAACCCGTTCCCGCAGCCGGCCGACGGTATCACAGAATGCGCGATTGGCTTTCGACCTGCATGGCGGTCAGTGAGCTGCGAGGTTGCGCGCCTGTCAAGGCAGTTCAGGCAGCCTTTCCGGGCCATCAGATCTGTCGGACCTGCACAGTGACGACTCACAAGCAAACGCCCAGCGGGTTGGGCCCCAAGCGGCGGGATGGCGTAAAGTACCGGCTATAATGATTATGTCGGACTCGTTATACAGCAAAGCGCCCCTGCAGAGCAAATATATATCCGGGACATTCGTATGACCGCATGTACATCGTAACAAAAACACGGGTCCCTCTATCCCCGGTTAGCCGCCGAGGGGGGCGACCCTTCGCTTTTCCCATCGTTTCCTCGTGCCCACTCGGCTGTGCGGCTTTTCGCCTTCCTCATGGGTTCTCATGGTAGGCCAGGATTCCGAGGTCCGGGCAGTATATAGAGTAGTAGGCCGAATCCCAGTACGGGCTCTCGGGGCATGTGAAGCGTCGCAGAAGTTCCAGTTCCAGCTCGTATGTGAACGAGAACATGTCGCGCTTATAGCCGCTGAGCGCCTGGAGGCGACTGGCCGCCGTCCCCTCCTCTACCGCGTCGTCCAGCGCGTCTTCTGGTAGTTCTGGCGCGGGCTCGGGCGTGTCTGCCTCGGCGGCATCGTCAGCACGGTCCCAGGTGTCATCCTCCGAGGTGACCTCGACGAAGTAGCCTTTGAGACCATAGAATACCGCGCGCTCTTCATCGTTGCCGTAGTAGGCGAGGGGGTTGGAGGCGCCGCCGGCGCGGGCGGGATTCCAGGCACGGCGGCGGTCGACGAACCATAGTTTTCCGAAGCGATAGCGCTGGCACTTGACCATGTCCTCGATGCGCGAGGCCAGCGTCATGAGGCAGCGCGCGTCCATGATCTTGGCGTCGACCTCGAGCGCAACGTGCCGTGGGTGCGCGTACGATGGGAAGGGGTCGCGGCTCAGGAAGTTGAACCCCGCCAGGCCGCCGCGGAAGTCGGCTGTCGCCAGCTTATGCGGTGCAAGGCACACCAGGTCCTTTTTGGGGAACACGGCTGCGCCCATGAGGGTCCCGGGCGCGTTCCCGAAATACCCCAGCACAAACGAGTGGCCTTTCTGGCCCGGAGCGGGGTTCCGCTGTGCCGCCCCGTAGTGTCGCTCTATTACCCGTCGTGACTCCTTGCAAGCCGTCCACAGGCCTCCGTCCAACCAATAGGCCGATTGCCGCTGTTCCGTCGCGGGGGATGCGTCTTGGGCATTGGTGGTTGGTGGCAGCGCGAGCTTGTATGTGTCCTTGTCGTCCTTGTCCCCAATCAGGTGATCTGATGACAGTTCTTTCTCCTCGGCCGCTGTGAAGGTTGTGAAGCAGTGGAATCCGGGCCGCTCATCAACCCGTTGGATGGCATTCTGCCAAATCTCGTCGCGCAGCTCCCGTGGCAGGTGGGGAAATACAGTAAAGAGCGTTGCCATGTTGAGGTGAGGGGTAGTGGTACGAAAAGAGATGTGTGTGTGTGTGTCTGTGTGTGTGTGTGTGTGTGATCGTCCTCGGCCAAAGACGTGGATTGTTTCCAGGCGCAAGGGAGCGAAAACGGCGGACAAACGTGGGGGTTTATCACGGATGGGTGTCAAGTGAGATGCCAAGCGGAACGCCCGGGCATGAAGCCGCAATATCTACTTTGGTGCATCATCTGCGCCAAGGCCCTTGGCAGGGTGCCGAGTCCGGCCCTTCCCAGCCGACGGTTGTCTGTTGGAACGTCATAGCATGCGAGGTGCAGTGGGACACGTGTTGCTGCTTCTCACTATCTCCGATGGCGAGTCATTTGCCAGCAGAGGCGGCTCTGGCGGCCATGTCCTGGGGCCCCAGGTCCCCTGCTCAAACACCCCGTCCGGGCCATCCAGGCTATCCCAATACCTGGCCTAGCCTATCTCCAAAGAAGAGAGCTGCAGTCGTAGGGCGCGCCGGACTGCGGCGGCTTTGCCCTCGGGCGCCGCGACCCAGGAGCCGCGTCAAACCTTTGTTTGGACGGTAATCAGGTCGAGATGGCGACCCACGCTCTTTGACCCCAGGATTGGGGTTCGTGGGGAAGCCAAATGAATGTGCGGTGGAGGGCGGGCGGGCAGGACCCTCTCTGACCCTCTCTCTCCAGGTCCCAGCCCGAGCCAGATTGCGGCGACAACCCCCTTTTCTGGGCATATGAGAAGACATTGTCCTAGCCAATGGCGATTGGGGCTGGTGCCCTTCGGCTAGTTGTAGCTCACACACTCACTCTCAGGCAGTATCCACCACGTCGCGCACCCGCGATAGGCGGTTCGCACCATTGGCGGCCCCTCCGGCTCGCCCTTGATTGGATCTCGATGGCATATGCTGCTACCTTTCTGCCAGTGGCCGCCCCGGCGCGAAAAGGAGGTGGTAGGCAAACACGCCGAAACTGCAGCTTTGCTGATCGTGCTGCATGTACACCCGGATGCTGAGCGCGTCTCCGCCTGGCCCCGTTTGCTGAGGAATTTTTTCACGTCCTAGGGCGAGCAGGGTTGGCGGGGTTCATTAAGTCCTGTAGGGCAGTACCTAGTACCATGTCAGTCAAGGCTGTCACGGGGTGGTGCCGCCAGGAACCAGGGGCCTCACAACAAGGCGCAAGCAGGCGCAGTAATCAAATCAACACTTCGTCTGCTTGTGACCTGTGCCATGCGGCTCGCCAGCATCGTCATCACCACTTGTGGCCCAGGTACCGCTGCCGGTGGCTCGAGCGCTAGCTGACTCCTTGTCAGAGCGACGCGCCAACGGCGCGACCTTGTTGGTAAGCATCTTGATTGTAGACCTGGAGGCAGTGGAGCAGGGCGCCCGGAACCCCAAGGGCAAAAATATGACGTCTGGGGATTCCGCCCTGCAGTAGTCAGCCGCGAAGTACGGGCGGCAGGGCAGGAAACCGGCTCGAGCCAGGATGAAAGAGGAGATCATCTGCAGAGGGAAGGCAGCATGACGATCGGACATGGGAAAACTCGGTCGTGTTTCCACGAGAGAACTTCATGCATTCCGTACGTACCCGGGCCGACCAGCCAGTATCTCTCCTCTCGGCGGTGCATAAAGTCAAGAATCGGCTGAGACCCCGGGTCATAAAAGAGGCGCAGCATGAGGAGCAAAGGCAGGAAGGTTTAAGGTCCGCGGGACGCGATGGAGGTGGACTGAATTGCGGAATGAGTGGCTGCAGCCGGTACGGGAGGCGTCGTGGTCCGTCCAGCTGCTCTGGAAGCGTGGGAGTCACTGCCTCCCCGGCACCCGCCCTCACGTACGCGATGGTGCAGGCCCTTACCTATTAGTAGAAGACTCGACGAGGGAGCAATTACCGAGTGGAGGGCCGACTTCGGCACACACACATCTGCCACGCGACGGTTGCCGGGGTATCCCCCGTCCACTCTCCGTTTCGTCGGGGATACCTCCTTAGATGTTGACTTAGACATCAGCCGGCTAGGCCCGAGGCTCCGGGGTGAGGCTCCAGGAGCGGAAGCAAACGCAAAGCGCCGTTCCTGCATAATTTCAGAGCATCGACGAATTCAATGACTTGTTAAACCTGCGAGGCTGGGCCCGACTGCCAGCCGCGAAGGGTACAGGATATGCCCCGCCCAGTACGCTGGTACATTGGGTGCCTTGAGTCGAGACCAAATGGTAGTGGGGTCCCTGTTTCGTGAACCAGCCGAGCCAGACGACCCCTTCCAACACATTGTACAATTGGCGGCATTCGCTGCACGCTTGTCAGCATCTCGCGATGCGCAGTGATCACCAATTGCAAGCTCACCATCCGGCCTACTTACCGCGCATATGATCTCTTTGGACAGCGAGCCAATTGCCGCTTCGCCGGGGATCATCGGCTGCTTTGGAGTCACGGCTACAATCATCATCTGCGCTTGCTGGATCCGGGCCTCACTCTACCAACATAATGACCCCTCTCGCCAGCCAATCCTGGTCGCAATGCCGCCGTCAATTAGCAAGCAATCGAGGCAGATTAGCACTGGCCGCCCCCTTGTATTAACATGCTGCCGTCCAGATTGACCGTCTGACTTGGCCGGTAATGAGAGCCTTGGGAAGGATCAACGACGACGCTGTCGAGGCCCTGCGAACAAAATGGCTCACGCTAACAATGTCCAATGAGCGACAGATCCAAGTTGTGAGCCACCTCCTCTTTGCACATCCTCGGCTGCCTCGTGCGCATGCCAGCCCGACTCGGGCAGGTGCCGCCCAACCTGCTGCGGGTGGTTTGGACATGCCCTTTTCAGACCCGGCCCAGTCCAACACATCGCGGCCACTCGTTTCAAGCTTTCGATCGTCACTGGGTTGTCCCGTTATGATGCAACGGGGTCGGGACGGCGGTCGGCATTTGGTACCGCATAAGGCAGGTCTCGGGCCATCAGGCGGCCTCGCATGACGAGCTAGGACGACAACTGCCGGCTTCGTCCCGGAGGACACCATCCATGCCTGTCCGGTTGTGGCGCCATCACTCAAGATAGGTGATGGCGAGGACCTCGGTCTTGGTGAAAGCAGCCAGCGGCACACCGAGATGCCTCTTTCGCCCCCTTCCTCCGTGCTCAGCGTCATTTAGCTGACGATGATCTCTGCCCAAAGTCATGCTGCGGATAGATGCGTTCTTTGGTGTTATCTTTCTGGCGGGGCGAGATTTTTATCAACTGCCTTTTTGGGAACAGCCTCGAACATCGCCAATAGCGTCGCGGCGGCCAACAACGCATGGTCTCGGGATGCCCTCCTCCCGCGTAGCTTATAAGCCCATCATGGCTCCCGCCAAGGAGGCCAAGAAAGCCAAGACACAGCTCTCAGCCAATCTTACCCCTCTGGTCCCTGCAGACCGAAGCTTATTCGCGCCCCTTTGCCTTGGCTTGCATATCGACCCAGCTTCATCGTTCCAACATGGTCCACCTCACCAACGCCTTGCTGGCCGCAACTGTGGCTCAGGCCGGCCTTGCCGTCGCCCTCCCGCCCCGTATTGGCACTCTCGTCGGCAATGCCGGGCCGGGCAAGACTTCGATCAAACAGGTCCGCAACCCGAACCACAAGTTCAACGGTGCCCTGTCCGTCTACAAGACCTATCTGAAGTTCGGCCGCACCCCTCCGGCCCATCTTGCCGCGGCTGTCGCCAACTCTACGGCACCGGCTCACACCCGCCGTACGACGGGCTCTGTCGCTGCTACGCCCATCGACAGCTCCGACGCTGCATACCTCTGCCCTGTGTCGATCGGTACCCCGGCGCAGGTTCTGAACCTGGACTTCGACACGGGCTCTTCGGACCTGTGGGTCTTCAGCAGCGAGACGCCCGCGTCGGAAGTAAACGGCCAGGCCATCTACACGGCTTCGAGGAGCACAACTGCCCAGAAGCTCTCGGACGCTTCCTGGAAGATCTCGTACGGCGACGGCAGTTCGTCCCAGGGCGATGTCTATCAGGACAAGGTCACTATCGGAGGCCTGACTGTTTCCTCGCAGGCTGTCGAAGCTGCCCAGCAGGTTTCGGCCAGCTTCACCAGAAACAGTGAGACCGACGGCCTGGTGGGGCTCGCGTTCAGCAACATCAACACGGTCTCGCCCGAACAGCAAACTACCTTCTTTGACAATGCAAAGAGCTCCCTGGACCAGCCCGTCTTCACTGCTGACCTGAAGTACCACGCTGGTATGTACCCGATTTACGATTCCCGTCTCGACGCGGAAGGCGGCACATGCTAACATAAGTTCCAGCCGGTACCTACAACTTTGGCTACATTGATTCCAATGCACACACTGGATCGATCACATACACCCCTGTTGACAACAGCCGCGGCTTCTGGGGATTCACCTCGAGTGGATACAGCGTGGGCTCGGGCAGCTTCGTGTCGAGCCCTGTTGACGGTATCGCTGACACTGGCACCACCTTGCTTTACCTGCCCGATAGCATCGTCGAGGACTACTATGCGCAGATCGACGGCGCCCAGAACAGCGAATCCGCCGGCGGGTACGTCTTCCCCTGCAGCGCTACCGCGCCCAGCTTCACTTTCGGCGTTGGCGACGCCCGCTACACCATCCCCGGCAGCTTCATGAACTATGGCGAGGCCTCGAGCGGTATGTGCTTCGGCGGTCTGCAGACCAGCGGTAGCATCGGCACCAACATCTACGGAGACGTTGCCCTCAAGGCTGCCTTCGTCGTCTTCGACGGCAGTGAGTCGCCCCAGCTGGGCTGGGCCTCCAAGGATCTCTAGGTGACGTATGTGGAATTTGTTGATGATTTATGATGGATGGGGAGGTACATGCTGGTTGATGAGATGGATGGTGGCTGGTGGCTCATCCTGACTGTGGGTCTCTCGGGTTTGGATGTATCGGGTTGTCTACAAAGATATCGTCCAATTCTTTCTAAAAGACTAGGGCTTATTAAAATAGGTCAATCAGAAAATTATAAGCACTTTTTCGCGTATAGTAATCAGATAGGACCAGGGACTCATAAGTGACTATTAAGGGAGCCCCGAATTAACAAGGTGCACCTTATAAAAAGAGTGCCATAGACCACTCAGTAGATATTAGAGCAAGAGATCTAATACATGCCATCTTATTTATTCTTTTCGCCACTATGCAGTCATTATATGACACTCAATTGCTACCCTTAAGAGACTTTATATCTTATTGACTAGCTTACTGAGACCTTAATTAACGGTTTACTATATTATTTTGTGGCTCCCCTTCTATACACGATGACACCTATGGGATCGACTTAACGACCGTGTCTTTCCACTAAGCCTCCATCACCTATGGTTTGTCTATTTTAATATTATTATTCTTTATTAGTATTCTTCTCTACTAGTTAGCTTTTAACTTAATATTCCTTAATTATAGAGGGTGGTAAGTGCTCGTTGGACTACTTGCTCCCTAGTGAACTGAATTCATAAAGCAAATTAGGATTTTGGCAAAACACTAATGACTATAGAAACGGCATCAGCACTGAGAGTAACTATACTATAGCTCCAGAGTCTATTGTAGCGGTGAGTTATTCGGCGCTTATGGTTCTCATCACGCTACTCGTGAGTGCCACGCTAGCCATGGTTCCAATTTTCGTCAACCTTTACCGGCTCCCTGGCGACATGGTGGCCGGCGGTTGCAACTCCCTCGTCCTGTCCGCGGCCTGTCACGCTTTCTGTCCATTGCCCAGCACGGACGAGGCTTCCAGTGCAGACGAGGCTTCCAGTGCAGACGAAGCTCTCCTCCATAATGACCAAAGTAGCTGGCGTCTTTCAACCAGTGAAAGCTCCTCTGATAATGACGATGAAGAGCAGCCGCCGGCACAAGCAACGCTGCCATCCGGTGTGGATGACGACGGGGCCAAGAAGGCCCTGATTACGCTATCCCAATCCAAGCTGCGCGACGCGGCCAGGGAAACAGGCCAAGAGGCACTGCACTTGAGTTTCGCGACCGAGGAGACGTTGATCTCGTCTCCGGTCGCTGGCGAGCGATACATGTGAGGGAGGGTCAGGAGGGAACTCGGGTTGGATACAATCTTGCACTCCTTTTTGGAGATCAGTTATCTAGAAGTCTTATATGGTTTATGGGGTGTTGTTGCTATTATCTAGTCTGTTTTGCTTTAAACAAGCACGCCGTTTAGTATGCTTGTCGCCATGAGCACCGAATTAAGCATCTCAAGCCCTTTGTTCTACATTTGCCAGTACATTTTCAAGGACAAGGAACTGGGCCCATCCGGAAAGTTTGATCCATTTCGCGCGTTTCCCACGGTGGACTGGAAAGCCGGTCCAGATAGAAGGATCTCGGCCCTTCAAGATTATCGGTTAATTGGGATTCTTGGATCGTAGCACTATGTGGGCAGCGACAGAGCGTAGAGGTTCAAGGTTCTTTCAGGGCGTGACCTGTTTGTCGCTAAATTGAGACTGTTTGGTCTGGAGCCATCTGCCTACCATATCGAGTCGAGGGGGCTCACCTTTCCCCGCCAACCGTATTATACCCTAGCTTCCGTGTGGGTTCCGGTGAGTCTCGGCTTAAACCCCCACACATCAACAGTTTCTAGCCGACGCGGGTCCGCCTTGCTCGTACGATATAATTTCCATTCCAGAACCCTAACTGAGGCTATCGTATTGAATTTAGGGACTTGGTGTGTGTGTGTGTGTGGATAAGTGGCGGTTATGTGAGCCGAGCTAATTATATTCCTCTTATCGCTGTACTTAGAATGCGTTATTAACGTCTGCGATAAACCCTGCAGCATCAGATGTAGGCTGTTAAATTGCAACACAGGGGCCTGGCCAGCATTGTACGCGATAGTGATTCCATGTGGATAACGAGTGGAAACCTGCGACATGGTCTTCAGATGGAGCTCGATCTATTCCTGGGGACGGAGACCCCATGAATGGAGTCATCAACCTTGCTGACTTCATCCAGCCCGGCGACACTAACTACCGATTATAGGGGTATACCGTGGGAAAAACCAAAAGCCGAGCGATTCAAGTTGGTGCCTCATATTGTATAAAGTCAAAAGACTATACCTGATTATCTCTATTGACATGATCTCGCTTCCTAGAGCTAGCCAGGCACATGATTTTAAATAGAAGACAGTTCTTCCAAGCTGAACCGACCTTTGGTAAGCGTTTCTGCAGTGCGTGATAAAGAGGCTGCTATAGTTTTATATTCCCCATCTTGCTGCGGGAAACCAACCAAGCATACTTCACGCGGTAAAGAGGCCAGGCTTTGGCCCTCATTTCGCGAGTTCGTCATCCCCCTTATGTTCCTCGAACGCGCCCGCAGCAGCAACTTTGTCAGCCTTGGCGGCAGCAAACGCATTCATCACAGCCGGGTACCAGACGTTAGCCATCTTGGTGTCACCTGAATCATTAGGATGGATGCCATCGCGAAGGTCGTCGCTGTCAAACCCGGTGTAGTGATCCACGACCCAGATGGGGCTCGCGCTCGTGTTTCTCTCCCGGGCCCATGGCATGACGGCGCTGTTTAGGGCCTGGATCTGTGTACTGAATGACCCGACGTCCATGGGGATGATCTGGGCTACCTGAAAGCCATACATGGCATCAGTGGGGGGCTCAACACAGTGGGGAGGGTAAATGGGGCTCGGCAGGCCCGACGTAACATACAATGATCTTCATCCTGGGATTGCTCTCCCGCATTTGCTGCACCAGCTTGGCGAATGCCGCGAGGATCTGGTTGACGGGCTTGTTCTGCTGCCCGATGTCATTGGTTCCCAGGTGCATGGTGATCACGTCGGTCGGGTTGCGCCGTAGCCAACCTACTAGCTGGTTCTGGTCGGCGATGTCAATGGCCAGAAACCCAGAGTGGCCTGGGAGCGGGTCAGGATCCCCGATGGAGGGGCTTGAAAGGAGTGCCGCGACTACCTACCTTCGTTGTCGCGATCATATTGCGAGTCGCTACAGTTGTTGTCGGCTCGGCCCGAACCGACCCAGTTGACAGTCGCCCACTCCGTGTCCTGCAGTTTCCGCCAAAGCTTCTCCCGCCAGCATACTATCTCTGTGATGGAGTCACCCAGTGGCATGTAGCGTATAGTAGTCGCGTCCTGCGCCACCGCCATGGCCATGGCGCCGGGGAGGGATACGAGTTTGGTAAAGGATACCATAATGTAAGTCGTCCGGATCGAAAATACTGGACTGAGCTATGTGAGCCAGTGTACAGCGATAGTGAGGATAGCAAGGCCAAGACACCCAGGTCTCTGCTCTTGCATCATTAGAAGGCTTCGCGTTCATCTTATACCAAGCCATTCATGAATGGAATAAGCGAACCTTTCTAAAATTACAATCGTTATGGGCCTCAGACAACGCGCCAAGGAGATGCCACACTTCGTACTGGAAATCCTGTTCTTAGAACCCGATTACGAGATTTAAGCTACGCGTGAAGTAACCGGTATCTCCATGGCTTAAGCCACACTGTCACGAATGCGAGTGCGAAGGGAGTCGGCAATGAAACCCGCATTAAACGAGAATCTTGGAGAAAATAGAAGACTTATCTGGATACTGGAATAGAAAAGTGTCTCCCCCGTAGGAGAACATACGGGGGCAAGTATTAGCGTCGCAGCTTCTAATTCCAGACCGGCGTCTTGGGTACCACTTAAGGCGGGATGTCACAGGTTTTGCATATGCACGAAGGAAGCTTGAAATCGGAAGAATTCCGACGGAATCACTTTGTCCCATTGCCGTTTCTTCCCTCTACCCGACGTGCTTGTCGACTTGTGAAACCGCAAGCGCCCGGAGTCGGGTAAAGTCCATTCCGCCGGAGTGGGTTGGTAGATTGCATCAATACCGAAAGTTGCATTCAAACGTGGCAGAATTGGGGAATGGTGCTGACGGCTCGCCGGGGCGAGCAAACCGACAGAGGAATTGCCGGAGATGTGGTGCGGCCCGCTGGGCTGCAAGCGAAGGCCGTCGCTCACGTAAGAGCCCTGGATGCCGGCAAGGTTGCGCCTCCCGTGACCGGCTCCAAGACCCCAGTTTGCCCGGCGGTTCTGGCTGCCGATTGCGAAGCAGCGGGTGCACGGGCGGGCCACTTTGTCTACGGGCCGAAAGCGAGGCCGGGATCTCATCGTCCGGCCTCCAGGGCTGAGAGATGAGGGGCGCTGGTGGGGTTCGGCGTATGCGGGAACGAGCGCTGGCCGATGGCACCTGGCCTCCAGGCAGGGGGGGCAGTGAGTAAGCCATTGACGTGTTCCGCTGACCAGCCGAGCTGTTACGCGGTCGGGAACCAGCAGGTGCGCCCTCGGTCCAGGGTGTGTGCACCAGCAGGCCCCTCCAGCTGAAAAAGCACCTGCCAAGCCAAGCGCTTCATCACGGACTAAGGATGCACATCCCCCCACCGGCACCAAAAGCAACGAGTCCCACAAAGACCCATTCGTCTATGCAAGCAATGGAGTCGATGCCGAACATTTCATTCCCGAGCACCCATTCGTCAATCGGACATATACTCAATGGTCAGCGAGGGGGGTTCCCGTGAGGTTGTCAGCGGCCGTCCAGTCGCCCCGGCCCTTGGAGCTGTTTGTTGCCTCCGGGGCGGGGTGTAAAGGTGGCACTGAAGCACCGCCATGCAGACTTGGCGGCTCGATGTTATGCATCTCATGGGTTCTGGAACTGTGACCCGTCGTATTTAAAGGAAGCCGTGGCCATTGTCTCCCCGGCCCCCATGTCCCCCGGCTCTATCTCTCCTCACACCACACTGGCACACTCTCCAGGCTCGATTCCGCATACCAAGATGGGCAGCGTCGACTCGGTAGTCGACTACATCGTCGTAGGCGGAGGGACCGCCGGACTTGCCGTCGCCTCGCGACTGAGCGAGGACCAAGATGTCCGGGTCCTCGTCATCGAGGCGGGCGGCGACCATAGCAATGACCCTTTGGTCACGACACCGGGGCTCCTGACGGCCCAATACGGCAACGACGAGTATGACTGGAATTTCCTTTCCACGCCCCAGGTACGTATGCCCACTTCCCCTGCCGTGGTAACGGACGACCAATACGCCCTAGGAAGAACTCCACGGTCGCCAGATCAGTCAGCCCCGGGGCCGTGGGCTTGGCGGTTCGTCGGCACTGAACTTCATGATGTGGCTGCACCCGTCGCGCGCCGGCATCGATGCCTGGGCGAAGCTCGGGAACCCGGGATGGACGTACGACGACCTGGCGCCCTACTTCTCCAAGTCGTGCCGGACGCACCCCCCGGAGCGGCCCGTCGCCGACCTGGTCGGGCTCGACGAGCACGTCGACGCGAACCTCGCGGGCAAGGGTCCCGTTCACATCTCGTGGGGTGATGGTTACGATGCAGCGACCAACGGCGCCTGGCTCGAGAGCTTCGCCCAGCTCGGCCACAAGATGACGGCCGACATGCGCACCGGCAAGGCCATTGGCGCCTTCCAGAGCCCCGCGAGCATCGACCCGGCCACCAAGACCCGAAGCTACGCGGCCAGCGCCTACCTGGGACCCGACGTGCGCCGCCGGCCCAATCTGACCGTCATGACCCGCGCCCTGGCGAAGCGCATCGTACTGGAGAAGCAGGCGGGCGGCGAGATAGCTGCCACGGGCGTCGTGGTGCAGTCAGACGACGGCGAACAGACCATATCAGCCCGAGCCGAAGTGATTCTTGCTGCTGGCGCGCTGCAGTCCCCGCAACTCCTCGAGTTGTCCGGCATTGGGCGGCGCGACATTCTGGAAAACCACGGTATTGAGGTGGTGCTCGAGAACCCCAATGTGGGCGAGCACGTACAGGACCATGCTGTTGTGACGCAGAGCTTCGAGGTCAACGACGGGGTTCCGTCGGGCGATGTGCTCCGCGATCCCAACGTCCTGGACGCCGTGATGAAGCTCTATGCGACGTCGCAGGCCGGGCCCATGGGCCAGAGCACGCTGAGCTCGGCCTATATCCCCCTGGCCGATGAAAAGGGCATCCTGCCCGCCGAGGAGCGCAAGCGGCTGTTTGATGAATACGCCCCGGTCGCGGCGGACACGCCGGGCTGGGCCGAGGAGTTCAACTTGATCCGGTCCATCGTCGAGCCGCTGGACGAGCCAACGGTGCAGTACATCATGTTCCCCGGGCAGCTGACGGTAGAGCCGCAACCGGCGGATGTCAACTCGGTGTTTCGGCCGTCGGTGCCGGGCAACTACGTCAGCGTGGTGACGGTGCTGAACCACCCGTTTTCGCGCGGCACCGTGCACATTGCGTCGGGCGACGCGGCGGTCAAGCCGAAGTGGGACCCGCGGTACCTGTCGCACGCTCTGGACCTCGAGGTGCTGGCGCGGCATGTGCAGTTCGTCGAGGGCCTCGTCACCAAGGGGCCCTTCGCCGCCGCCTTCAAGCCCGGCGGCGCCCGCATGCCCGATCTCGTGGCCGACAGCCTCGCGCGCGCCCGCGAAATCGTCCGCCGCCGCCAAATTTCCGTGTTCCACCCGTCCGGCAGCTGCGCCATGCGCCCGCGTGCCCGCGGCGGCGTCGTCGACCCCCGCCTGTGCGTCCACGGCGTCGCCCGCCTCCGCATCGTCGACGCCAGCGTCTTCCCGCTCGAGCCCCTCGGCAACATCCAGTCCGTCGTCTACGCCGTGGCTGAGCGGGCCGCAGATCTCATCAAGGAGGATCGGAAACTGCAAATGAGCTGAGAAGGACGTCTTATCTGGGTCGCAATCACCCAGGTACATCATGACAGGTAGGCCTGGCACAGAGCTTCTTTGAACTTGGCGCATGATCTCGGCCTGTCACCTGTCCTTATGCCGAGGCATTCGTTAAGATAAATAATCTACAAAGGTGGTTTATCGGGCGCCATGCATAAGATTGGAATGCCACTCGGCCACTTGTTGATTGCCACAGGCGGTCATTAGCCTGAGGCAATGAATTGTAGCCAGTAAATCGGCTCGGCCACATCAAAACTCTTTGTCCTCATTCAGGATTATATTCTCTACGTTCTTGGCGAATATCCCTTACCTTTCGAGGGGGGTAGCAAAATAAATGACTCAACTATAAGAGTGTTTGGTGTGGCGTTGAGTCACTTTTTTGCTACCCCCCTGCCTGTCCTTGGTAATGGAGATACCTTTGGTTGCGTCTTTCTAATGTGAGCCTATGGATTCCCGTTACGATCTTTCTTACTTTTTAAGACACCAAAGTACTTGCGGTCTCAGATGTACGTATCGTCACTTTGAGAACAAAGTACCACGTAAATAACCGTGCCGACAACTTTTGGGGCAGACCCAAGCCTGGCCACCTACGTACCTCCATACGCGGAGAGCACAAAGTACAGGCTAGTGTTGAGGAAGCGTTTCAAGGATCTACTTCATCATAACAACGCGTGACAGACTCTCTAAGTGGTATTGACACAGCCGTGCTGAGCCTTGCTTCTTGATACGGTAAATCAAGGGCTACAACGTACATCCTGCACAGTGTACGGCAGCAGACAGCAACACAAGCACATCTGTTACGCCATCTTTCCTAACTCATACACTAGTTCTAACACTCCTCCAGTTAGTATAAAATTTGGACGCCGAAGCCTCCGCGTTGTGGATTGTTGCTCCGTCAGTCCCTCTGTCTCCAGTCCTTCTCCCCGATAGTCTTTCTGCCTCCCTCACTCTGTCTCTGTAACGCTGCCTCTGGGTTCGGTTGGTACATCGAGCTGGGTCTTATATCTTGCACTGCGTCGCAATGTCTTAAGCTATCAACTCGGTGGCGCTTAGGCTCTACTCAATACCAATTTTTAAGCGTCGGAACTTCGAGTCCATCGAGTGCACTGGCTAGAGCCTTTGTTTGATAGAGTATTCAATCAAAGTTCCCCCTGGCCGAATAGACTTTCACACTGGGTATAAATCGAGTTTCCCTATAGGTCGGGTCTGGTAAAGCTGCACACATTTCTTTTCATCTAGATTTGCCCTCGGCGAATGGTCCCCAATTGGAATGTAGTTATGCCCAGGGTCATGTTATAGGGAGTACTTTCGCGGATCCTTATCATCAGCATGGGTGGGGCCGCCTTGCACGCAATCGGGAGCACGCCATCGTCCCCTTGATCACACGCCATTGAGGTAGCGGTATGCCATCCGCGCTGATGAGGAAAAGTGCGGTTCAGGCCAGAGGAAGCCAGTAATCCCGTAGCCAAAGTAGCTCGATAGTGCCATGACGCAGCGGAGGGGGGCCGACGCCCTTGACCTCATATAAAGGGGGGGGGGGGGGGGGGGGGGGGGCGGGTGCGGCGAGACCGCCGGGCGCTCTTTTGTGCAGCTTTCCATAGCAAAGTGAAGCAATCCCAGCTGAAAATCAAGGCAAAAAGCCGCAATAGCCCTGGACCCAGGGCTTCGCGAGAACCCCAGAGTATATGATGGCAACAAAGGCTTTCCTTGGCCTGTTCGGGGCTGTCGCCTTGGCCGGCGCGACGGCGACAACGGACCCGCGGCCGGCCCGGCCAACGCAGCAACCCAACTTCATCTTCATTATCACGGACGACCAGGACCTACGGCTGGGGTCGCTGGACCACCAGCCCAAGGTGCGCAAGCACCTGATCGAGCAGGGCACGACCGTTTCGAAGCACTACTGCACTGTTGCCATCTGCTGCCCGTCGCGCGTGTCGCTGCTCACAGGCCGGGCGGCACACAACACCAACGTGACGGACGTGAAGGCGCCATACGGTTAGTTTGGCCGATCCTCGTAAATGGGGGAAAGACGAAGCTAACAGAAAGACCGCAGGGGGCTACCCCAAGTTCCTCCGCGAGGGCTGGAACGAGAACTATCTGCCGGTCTGGCTCCAGGACGCCGGCTATAATACTTTCTACACGGGCAAGCTCATGAACGGGCACTCGACATCGACTTGGAATGCCCCGTATGCCAACGGATGGACGGGTAACGACTGTGAGCCCCAGAAACCCCCTCTCCCTTCCCACGAATGGTAGGACTTACTTTAGCGCCAGTCTTTCTCGACCGTAAGCAGTGTCCGGTATTCCCTTTTGCTCGTCACAGCACAAAACCTTTCCATTCAACATTGCTACTTTTTGCTTCTGTTTTCAGGGCCCAAGGCACTCCGAAACATGGTTCATACGCTGCATCTATGTGAAGTACTGACATAAGGTGGTGTTAGCTAACACGTACATTTATTACAACGTGACGACGGGACATAACAGAGACGAAGCCAAGACATGGACTGGCCACTACTCGACAGATCTCGCGGCCAGTAGCTCTCTGGGATTTCTTAACCAAGCCATCACATCCCAGCAGGGTGACGGGAAACCCTTCTTTTTGGGGGTGGCGCCCATCGGCCCGCATGCCGAGACCATCCAAGGAGCGTTTAATCCTCCGGTGCCGGCTGAACGCCACAAGGACTTGTTCCCAGACCTTAAAGCCCCCCGGACGCCCAACTTCAACCCTGACGTGGTGAGCCTTGCCCGGAAAGTTGGGAAGAAGAGATACTAGGCTGACAAAAGAGACTTTTCCAGGCCAGCGGTGGCGGATGGATCAAAGAAGAGGCGCAGGCAAACCAGACGGTAGTCGACTACTGGGATAACTTTTACCGGCAGCGGATCCGGTCGCTGCAGGCCGTCGACGAGCTGGTCGAGGGCCTCATCGAGCGGCTGGAGAAGGACCCGGACGTGTTGGCCAACACCTACATCATGTACACGAGCGACAATGGGTACCACGTCGGGCAGCACCGGCTGCCGCCCGGCAAGACGTGCGCCATCGAGGAGGACATAAACGTTCCCTTCGTGATCCGCGGGCCCGGCGTGGCCCAGGGCGCCGAAGTCAGCGCCCCCACCTCCCACACCGACATCGTGCCCACGCTGTTCCGCCTCGCCGGCATCGCCTTGCAGGACGACTTTGACGGCGTGCCCATGCCCGTCACCGAGGATCTGCATCGCGCCTCTGGCCGCCGCAACGAACACATCAATGTCGAGTTCTGGGGTGCCAGCCTCCCCGAGGGCGCTTACCCGGGGATTGGTGAGTAGTGGGACAGCTCGGCAAAGGGGGGAAATAAGGGGGACGGACTAACACACGGCGTAGGTCGCGCGGCCAATAACACCTACAAGTCGCTCCGTATCCTCGGCGAGGGCTACGATATCTCGTACACGGTGTGGTGCACCAACGAGCACGAGCTGTACGACATGAAGGCAAGCTCTCCTGCCTTGGCCTCTCGATTACCCCTTCCCGCTAACACGTTCTTTTGTCCCTCCCCCAGCACGACCCGTGGCAGATGGAGAACATCTACGGCACGCCGGCCCCGACGTTCGGCTGGGATACGGCAAAGCTCACGGCGCGCATAGATGCGCTGCTGCTCACGCTGAAGTCGTGCAAGGGCCGGGTCTGCCGCCAGCCGTGGGAGACGCTGCACCCACAGGGCGGCGTGCACAACCTGCGGGACGCCATGGCCGCCCAGTACGACCACTTCTACCTCCTGGAGCAGGCCAAGGTGGCCTTCAGCGCCTGCATGCCCGGGTACCTGCCGGCTTTCGAGGGCCCGCTCGGGCCCGTCAAGTTTGAAGGAAACTCTTCGAAGGCTCTGTCAGAGAAGGAGGGGGGGACTGGACCGAGGACAATGTATGAAAAAGGACGGGAGCCTCAACGGATCATCGACTAGACATGGGCAAAGTGAAAACTGGCTATTGAATGGCAGTGGATCGATCTAGAAAAGAGATAAGGGCAGCAATAATGCCATTCAGCCTCTACCCCAAATTGTACCTACCCAGAACCCCAACAATGCCTACGTACCCCTTCTTGACTATACTCCAGGAAACCTCTCCAGCAAGTCCGGCCTCTCCACCGATTCACAATGTATACAACTACATATGAGAGTCTCCTTTGTGATTCATTGGATTATCTCTCCTCTTCGCCCATAAAGTCGTAATTACGTCGTAAAATCGGAATTCAACACCGAGACGGTCTATGTCATTGTTTTCTGCATCCTAAAATATGGGGCATTTCCTCTCCTTCACTGTTCACATGGCTCATCGAGTTGGCAACACAGTCCCCGTATACAGGATGCGGTACCAGATCTCTAGGCATAGTGACCTAATTGGCATGGGGGCGTGGGGACGTGTTTTAGCCTCAGTACTTTGAAAGTAGAGTAACTGTCGTAACCACGTATGTATGCGTAAGATATGGTCTGCCATGGTGACTCAAGTTTTACTGCCAACCAATTCCAGCCAGTCTTGCATTCTCAGTTAGTTCTGTCAGGATATGAAGACGGCGTGAGCATAATAATCAATCCCGAGACTCGTAGCTGCATCGTACGCGGGGGGAGGTTTGTTGATAAAATGCGGGGCAGGATCTAATTCTGATCCCTTCGTTTTATCAGATGACCGCATCTCTTCCGAGCCGGTATCGGAAAACGTCGTAAGGTACTCATCACAGCCTATTTTTTGGTGGGAAGCAAAGAGTTTCCGGTTTGTAGGCGGAACGCACCTCATTCCCATCTCTCTTATGTTCTCTTTTTTCACTTATCTTTCACAGCCACCCTTATACGCATGCCACACACCCAATAGTATACCTCGAGGCGGTGACAATGGTCCGAGCCTGTAGAACTCCCTGATGGTGGCGAAGGTGCTCCGGTCAACCTTACAGCTGGTCCCGGCAGGAACCTCCCAACCGGAGCCACCTATTCTGCTTTCCATGGCCCCGGTCCTAATTTCGTGAGGGAAAGTATGAGTGCCATACAGCTGACGTGTCGCTCAAGACTAGAAAGCGGTTTGCTGATGGAGTAACCTGAAGCTGGATTGAGAACAGTTTCACCCGATAAGAGGCCCGAGAAAGCAGGATGCCAAGCAAGCCCGTACAGGCAGAAAGCTCTACTAGACTTTGGGAGATACCCAGGGCACCACTATAGTTAGTTGGTTCCATCTATAAGATACACCCAAAGGTATTATATCTTTACATACTAGATGTCCGGGGGCCATGGATATTGAACGCGATAAACGTCGAACCATCAAGGCGGACTCTGCCGAGCGCGTAAGACCCAAGCCGCCTTTCCGGTCTTTGTCAAGTATGGCAGCGGCGGAAAAGAACTGTGTGCTGGCCGTTGCGCAAACTGGATCTTAGGAAGTACCGGGATTAGTCTGGTTTCTACGGAAGGTCTTTCGGGTAAGAACGGCGAAAACCTACTTCTCAGTCCCTTGGCTTCCCATGGGTCGAGTAGCGAACAGGGCTATCCTCCGACCGTTCCGGGACCAGCCGCTCTACCTGTTTAGATGGAGCCACATTAGTTTCAATATAAGTGCTTGACTACGGAGAGAGGATTCAATGGCTAGGCACGGGAGTCACGTGACCGAGACCCAAGCGAGCCGGGGTATTCTGACACTGCCTAACTAGTCGTACGAACCAGTGCCCGAGGTAACCGAATGCCGACGGCGTACCGATCTACAACCTGCGTCTTCTCGAAAACTTCGTCGAATTGCGACAGGGAGATTCCCAACTACCGGAGGTCATGCCGCGTGGCGGCTCGGGTAAACTTTGCATCGGGTAGTCGCTTTGAGGCGCGCGCAAGTACCACTGCCACTCGGACATTCCCGTCGTCGGTGGTGTTTCCCTGCATGATGAAGAGTAGCCAGGCGCCGTGCCAATGGCCTTGCAGCATCTCATAACTTCTCACAGGCACGCGCCCTTGTGACTTCCTGTCCAGCGACGGCTGGCTTCGTTCAGGCCACCCTGCCTGTCTCGGGCCATGCTTCGCCGCGTGTCGTATCGAATACCTATACCTGTTCCCCTTCCTCTCATCCTTCCTGCCGGCCCCTCTGAACCCGCCAAGTCGGCGAGCGCGCGGGCGCTGGCAAAGTCCCCCTGGGCCCCAGGGGCACGATGTCATCGACATGCTTTCCCCACAGTCCTCAATTGCCGGGGTAACTGCCCAGCGCAGTGCTGACCGGCCGGCCAAGCCCGGCCGGCTCGAGTGCAGCCAAGGCTGGGACCGGTACTCCATTGCCAGACTGGGGAGAGAGATGGGGTAAGATAGGGCCGACTATGCATCAGCTCGGGGTAGAGATGCAGCGAGAATGCCGAGGCGGCGACGGCGCAATGAAACGAAGCGGGCATCGTGCCATGCCTGGAGCATCGAGTAGCCCCCCGACGTGATCCTTGGTACCTTCGCATGATTCGGGTACCGCGTGCGTCGTAGGTGTCCATCGTTATGGATTCTGGGGAACGGGGCCGGTGGGGGACTCGCACTTCTCGCACACCCAGCCAGACTTAGGCAAGAGGTACCCCAGATCGTGCCCAGTTCCCCCGCATTCCATGATCCATCCTTCTCCCCTTGTATCCACCTCCCCAGGCGATCTTTCTGTCGGCGATGTAACCTTGCTCTGCCATGATGAGGCCTGTGCCAAGCCGGTGCTACGGAGGAGTGGCACCTCCACCCGTCCGCCAGAGAAGGTGCGACGAGTTTGTGCTGCAAGGGGAGCGGACAAGCTGGAGGATGCAGGAAGGGCAGAGAGTGCGGAACGCACATGGTGGTACATGGATGCAAGACGCGGTAGGTATTTAATGGCCGTGACGCCCGCGGCCTCGACACGGGTCCCCTTTGGCCAGCTCGAAACTCCCCCCCGCCCATCGTTGGTCCCCATCGCGAACAGCCGGGCCGCGACTGTAGCAGGAGCAGAGAGCGCAGCGCAACCCAGCCCGCCAGCATCCAGTCCAGCCTCCCTCCGCCGCACGCGGGCCTCCACCACGACACCGCCGTCATGGCCTGGAAGGAATGGGTCAAGCGACGCTCGCTGCGCGCCAAGGATGACAAGAGAACCAACGCGGCCGAGCTCACGCTGAAGGAGTCCATCTATCCCATCTGTCTGGTCACCATTCTGTTTTTCCTGTGGGGGTTCAGCTATGGCTTGCTGGACACCCTGAATAAGTGCGTGTGACCCAAACCTACCCACATGCCGCACCGACACTCTCCCTCTCTTCCAGCGTCGAACCCCGGCTGTCCCTGCGTCGCCAGGGCGTACGACCACGGGCGCGCCCCATGCCGTTGCCCGGAGGCGGACGGCCTTGGGCCCATGCCGGCGGGCTGACGAAGTCGCCGCTAACGTAGGCTTCCTGCAGGCACTTCCAGAACACTCTGGACATCAACCGCGCCCGATCCTCTGGTCTTCAGGCCGCCTATTTCGGGTGAGTGGGCCGACGCTGCCGCCGCTTCCCGTCCGTCTCGACGCCGTCGCCCGGCACTGACATGGCGTTCCCGCAGCGCCTACCCCTTGGCGTCGCTTGGCCACGCCGCGTGGATTCTTCGCCATTTCGGCTACCGCGCGACCTTCATCTGGGGCCTCTGCCTCTACGGTCCGTCGCGTTCTCCATACCAGCCGCTTTCGCCCTTCTGACCGAGAAACAGGCATTGGCGCTCTCGTCGCCTGGCCGTGCATCGAGGCCAAGTCGTTCGGCGGCTTCTGCGCCGCCATCTTCATCATCGGCAACGGGCTCGGCGCCCTGGAGACGGCCGCCAACCCCTACATCACCGGTACGTCCCCGTCTCCTGCCCACCGGGTCATCCCGGAGAGCCTCGTGCACAAGCGGAGGAAGCAAGTAGGGGCCACCCGGCTGACTATGTCTGTCCGTCGTGACAGTCTGCGGCCCGCCCCGGTACGCCGAGATGCGCATCAACATCTCGCAGGCCTTCAACGGAATCGGCACCGTCATCGCGCCCGTGCTGGGCAGCTATGTCTTCTTTACCTTTGACGACGAGGCGGCCCTCAACAATGTGAAATGGGTCTACCTCGCCATCGCCATCTTCGTCTTCGTCCTCGCCTTTGTTTTCTTCTGCTCGACCATTCCGGAAATCACGGATGCCGACATGGCGTCAGTGCCCCCCCTTCTCCCCTTGCGGCGCTGCATGTACCGTCGCGCGGGCTGCAAGAAAACTAACGACCCCGTTGCAGATTCCAAGCGAGCGAGACGCACGCCAACGCCGACGACAAGCCCCTCCGCAAACAGTACCGCCTCTTCCACGCCGCGGCCGCGCAGTTCTGCTACACGGGTGCTCAGGTTGCTATTGCTGGGTAAGTTGTAACCGCAGCCGCCGCTGTCAAGACGATGGCCCAGCACTGACGTCGTCGACCCGATAGGTTCTTCATCAACTACGTTTCCGAAGCTACCTTTCCCGAAAAGCCCAAATCCGAAGCCGACTCGCTGGCGGCCAAGTTTCTGGCCGGCGCCCAGGCCGCCTTTGCCATGGGCCGCTTCGTCGGTGTCGGCATCATGCACTTTGTGAAGCCACGCCAGGTCTTCTTGGCCTACCTCACGCTGTGCATCGTCTTCATCGCGCCGTCCATCGTGCACCACGGGTACGTGGGAATGTCGATGCTGTACCTCACGCTCTTCTTCGAGTCCATCTGCTTCCCGACGATTGTGAGTGACCCCATCCCCGTTTTCGGTGCCTGAAGTGGTTCATTTCTCGCTCGGCCGTTCAAATTTCCGTTACGGGCCACGTACTAACAGCACACGCCTTTTCCAGGTCGCCCTCGGTATGCGCGGCCTCGGACGGCACACCAAGCGCGGGTCGGGCTTCATTGTGGGCGGTGTGGCAGGCGGCGCGGTGGTGCCGCCGATCCTGGGCGCCGTGGCCGACGCGACGGACACGCCCATGGCCATGGTGATCCCGCTTGTTTTCTTTGTGCTCGCCCTGACGTATGCCGTGGCGGTCAACTTCGTGCCCGCTTACCGCAACGTCGCCGACGCCTTCAGCACGACCGAGGTCGGCGTCGTCCGCCACGACGGGCCCGCCGCCGACGATATGGAAAAAGCGGTTGTTGCGGGCGACGAGAAGCGCCACCACGAAGCGAACATCTAATTGGATCGGGAGGGGGAGAGGGGGCGTCTTGGAAAGAGCCGCGTGGTGGGAGCTGGAAATTAGGTGCAATACGGTATACATGAAGCGAAAACGTGAATAACAATGCCCAACTACGCGTTCCGATATCATTGAGACGACGCGTCCGTGTTGACGTGGCCCTTTCCATCTGCCTCCGCCCCCACGGCCTCTTCCTTTCCCCCTGCCTCCAGGCGCCTGGCCAGCGCAAAAGCATCGAGCACCACGGTGCGCTGGTCCTCGCCAATCCACGTGAAGACGCGCTCGCCCGCGCGCCCGGCGCGGACCTCGCGCTCCGACGCCCAGACGTAGTCCTCGTGTTCGTCGGGGTCGAGACGTACGGCCGGCAACCCCGACCCCTCCTCCCCTTCTTCTTCTTCTTTCTCTTCGGCCGCCGGGCCGCCGCGGCCGACCTCGACGAGGAAGGTCAGTTTTCGCCAGCGCCGGCCGCCCCCCGGGGGGTCGATCCAGGTGTGCGGGACGGCGACGCGGCCGGCGAAGCGGCGGGCGGCGAGCCCGGCCTCCTCGCGCAGCTCGCGCGCGGCCGCCGCCAGCAGGCTGGCGTCGCGCGCCGCTTCGTACCGGCCCCCCGGCGTCTCCCAGCAGCCCCCGCCGAAGTCGCGCCGGCTGCGCCGCACCAGCAGCAGCCGCGGCGCCGCCGCCGCCGGCCGCCGCACCACCACCGCCGCCCCCACCACCAGCGTGTCCGACGCCGCGTCCGGCCCCAGCGACGCCAGGTAGGCGGCCGGCGGGGCCAGAAACACCGACAGCGCCGCCGCGGCCGTGAAAGCGGGCCCCGGCGCCGCCTCCGGGACCGGCACGCCGGTTTCCATGCCGGGTTGGGGCTTCCGGGGTGCGAGGTCCGGGGTGCGAGGGATGGGGCCAGCGGGCGTATCGCCCACTTGGGATATTGGCAGGGGCACCGAAATGGGTGCGAGAGCGACGCGCGTGGGAAAAGCACCGACGGATGCGTGTGACGGAACCGGAAAATGGATCGAGGGTCTTGTGCAGGTTGGGGTCGTCCGCTGCGCGCCTCCGTGTTCTCTTATAGAGCCCATTTGGGCCCCACGGCCGGCCTAGACGTGGCTTTGGGGCGGTGAGCCGAGCGCCGAATATGGATGCCTGCCAGGCAGCCTTTCCCGTTGTCCTGCGTGACAAGGCAAGCTGGAGACGCCGTCTTGGCCGTGCCTGTCTCCCAGAATTCATGCCGGTGCCTGGCGTCGACGGCGAACCGCGAGGACCCGGCGGTAGATCGGACACGCGCCCCCCAGCTTCGGAGTCCCCGGGTGGGCGGTCTCGGGCGCGTGGTGTTGTTCTTCCGCGCCGCACTAGAGTGCCTCACGCGGTAATCGGCGCAACCCGGTAGTTACACGCACGTATGCTGAAGTAGCCAAGAGCTCGATTGCATGGAAATCCGCATCACTGAGCCTATCCATGTTGCATTTCCCATTCGGAATGGGAGGAGATGACCTGGATCCCACGACGGAGAATCCTTGGTCGCATCGCGCCCTCTCTGGAACTTCGTCTCATTACCACGCAAACCCCATCAGTCGGGCTCTCAGCCGCTCCCAGCGCTGCATTCCACTGCCCACCGAAATATGACCCAACCCTGGACCTCGTGACCTCCCAGGGGAATGCAAGATTAGCTTCTGGAGAGGCTATTTGGACTAGCCCGATGGCTTCTTGGAATACCGATTTCCAATACTTTGGTCTCTTTCCGCGATAGAAGCAGACCGCCATCGATTTACAGGTCTACGACCGAGGCCCCCCTCCTCGACAGTCTGCCAACGACTATCCGGCCCGCCATCTCGACGGCCGAATGGCTCTCATGTGAACCGCGATCACGGAATCGGCAGGCATGCAACTCACCCGCAAGAGAGGAAAGACACACTGGCGGAGGCGGGCGCGGTTCCAGAAGTCGCATATTGATCCTGCATCGGGGGCTGTGGTGGCATGGCGGGGAAAGAGGCCCGGCCTGTGGACAAACAAGGTCGCGCACACTTGGCGCCAATTCCTTCCAACAACGCCGACAACGCGACCCAACATCTACAACCACGTGCTCGCTCCCTCCTCATCTCATTATGTTACCCCACCCGCTCTACATCCCATTTCGCGCACCGGGACCGACCTTGGGCTCCGATCCGACCCGCCACACAGCAATACTGGGCGGTGGGAGGGCTGCGCGCGAGGCGCGGTCGGCCGTTTTGGGCGACGTGCATTGCGAACTCGTCCGGGATGCAAGCGGCGAAGCCCCTCCCCAGAGAGAGGGGGGAAGGAGGGCGCGGGTAGCTACCGTGGCAGCCCGGCAGACCCCCCGTCGGCGTCCTATAAGTCGCATACGGATGCATCGCCCTGTAGGATGCGGGTGGAACGGGCGCGGGTGGTCGCCGGGGGAGGCCGGCTCAAGCTTTCCCCTTCTCCCTCGTCGTCGCAGCGATTGGGGGAGGCCCCGACGAGGCCACGACCGTTGCCGTTGCCGCGGCACTGCATGGGCTTGGGGGGCCGACGGGGCCGTCGACCAACCGGAAGAGGGCGACTTCATCGAACCCGTCGCCGCCATTTTCGGGTGACAAGAGAAGCGAGGCCAGAAGACCGTTGGTGCCTTGCGTTGCATCAGCCCGCGTCTCGTTTGCGCACGGCCCGGTCATCACCAGCCGGGTCGGCCTCCCACCGGCTACCGCAGCTAAATATACACGCGACTGCCGACCGACCGCCCGCCGACGGTGCCACTGGCGAAAACGGCCGAGGCCTTCGGTTGGCTCATTCGGCATCCAATTACCCTCCCACCGTAATGCCGACCTTGCCTGCGAGCGAATCCGCGTGTGATCCCATGCACAGCCATGCCGGAGCCTTTCACCGAGCGCAGCCCCGCTTCTTTGCCCGGGACTGTTTCGATACAAAGCCGAGGTATAGACCGGAAGGAGGAGATACCCCCTCCAAAAAAGGAACCTCAGGGTCCGACGCCGCCGTCCCATTATACCCGCCACGAATTGCATCACGCACTTGGATTAATTACGCCTCAACGCAGACCTAGAATGAAAGCCCATCAAGTTCCCGTAGATCCCGGCCTGGCACCCGTCTGCCCAGTCTGGCGGTCTTGGGGCCCGTAGTAGCCGTGGAGCTCGGCAATTTCGTTGACGGTGCCGAGCGGGAGAGTCGAGTTGCCCGGGACAGAGCTGTCGCTGCGAACCCGTTGGTGATATTCGCTGCCGCCGCCGCCGCCGCTGTGTTTCCTGTTTGAGGAGCCGACGGGGGGGAGGGCCGAGCTGCTGGACCGTCTTCGCGCTGAAGCGTCGGCGGCATCCAGTTCCGACGACCCATGAGCGCCGTCGGCGCTTCCGCTGACCTCGCTGACGTTGCTCCACCGGCCCTGACGCCAATTTCCCTGCGAGTCGTAGCTCATGCGATACGACCCCTGGCTCTGCTGCGAAAACCTCGCGGCATCTTGACGTCCACCCCGTGAATCCGGGTTCTGGTACTGCATGTTTTCGTCATCGGCATGGGGGATTGGGTTGTAGTGTCCGGGCCATGCCGGAGGTGTGTCTCGCTCTGAACTCAGCTCGACGCTGCGCGAGGGCGAATGACCCCGGGGGTAAGTCACACTGGGATCTGAATGAGCTCGGAGGTGTGACTGCCGTGGGCTCGTCGTAGTCTGTGTCAGAGGGTCGACTTCCACCTCGCTCACAGTTGGCGGGCCAAACCCTGGTTTATGTGTCGCCGTGCTTCGTCGTCCAGATGATCCTTGTTTTGACTCCTCGACTACCTTCTCCGTGTGCTTCAGGCGGCGGATAATGAGGAACGCAGCGATGATGACCGCGAGAACGACGGCGATGACACCACCAATGATCCCCCCCATTTCTGCTTGGCTCAAGCCGCCGCCCGAGGCCACCGTGGTTTGTACGGGTGATATCTTCGGCATCGTGCTGGCAATAAATTTTGGTACCACGCCACTGGAGCCAAGGTTCACCGCAGTGGCCGGTGCCGGAGTTATAACCATTGTCCTGCTCATAACAGACGTGGTAGCGTCTCCGTTCGCATCGGTGGTTGTGACGACGGATGTGATAGTGGCAGTCGACGGGGCGGTTGAGTAGCATCCATTGCTTGCGCAACCCATGCCGCTCATGCAACACCCATACATGAGGGACGAAGGGCAGAGATAGTAATTGCTGGGGCAATCATGGCTGTACGTCTGCCCTACTGCCGGCGTACACCCATTGTCCTGGCCGCAGACGTTGCCCGTGGGACAGCAAAGCCCTGTGTCAGAGACGTCAGTGCCGTGTCGTTATGGGATCGACGCGTGATGTGAAAGTTGCCTACCTGGCTTATCACCCCTGCATTGATAATACCCAACTCTGTTACACCCCGTCACTGGGCCGGCGGTTGTCGCATAGCAATACGTTGACTGGCACGCATAGTTATTCGGACAGCAACCACCCCCCTGTGCAGCGAGACAGGCCGTGTATGAGGATGCACAGACGCCGTCGCGCTTTCGAAGCGCGTCGTACTTTTTATCGACTCGGTGGATCTGGTAGTGGTTGCTGAGCCCCGCCGAGACATATTCCACCAAGACGGCGAGGGTGAGTAACCTCGCATAGCTCCATGCTCGACGCATCGTGATGCCAATTGCCGGTTGGAGCCGGCGGTCAAGTCGCTTGTCGTCCTTGTTGCTATTTTGGCCGCAGAGAGGTGGTCTTGATAAAAGACAGACTCCGAGGACTGGCGTTGTGTGAGACCGATGCAGCCCCTAAAAAGAGAGGCGTTGAGGGTTGAACAAGATGATCGGTCAGCTCGCAGCCTCCTACGCCACACGCACCCAAGTCACACTGCTCCACGAGGGCGCAACGACGACGCTGAGCCGGTGAAGGCGGAAACCAAGTAGCGTGACCTCTTGGGCCAATCCTGACAGCGTGATGGTAGTGGAGGCTGAGACAATACCGTGGCAGAAAAGACGGAGGCCGGTGAGATGTCTCCGTTAAGGTGGCCGTGGACAGCCCGAATACGCCTCAAGGCCCGGCTCCCTGGACAGGCGAGTGTGTCGCTCGAGACGGCGACAATGCAACGGCACGTGCATATAAGAAGAGCGGGTTGAAAAGGGAAACATACAACGTCCACCGTCGGCAACTGGTGGGCAATAAGGGCGGCCAGCACATGCGATGTTTGCTTACGGCACGAACAAGGGGTCACCCGAAGAACAGAAGTCCATGTCAGCAGTTTTGCTTGGGCATGCTGCCCTGCTCCCACAGCTCCTTCGGCATGCTGGGCGCTGCTGCAAGCACGACACCACCAAGTGTAGCGGCGGGGAGAGGGTCCAATCGCAGGACAAGCCGGGCGGCGGTATCCGACCGATCGCGTGATGATTGGGCCAAGGAGGGGGCGGAGGGCTGATGCAGTCTGCACGCAGGGAGACGAGGGAGCACAAGGGACGGGAGCTTTGGAGGGCTGGGAGGGCTTGGAGGTAGCTGGGAATGGCAATCTGACTCGCAATGGCGGTCCTCGTTGCACTTTGCGGTCGTGCCCAGTGCCTATTTCATTTCTCGTCGCTGCACCCTCGCGTGATCCCCAGACAGGCCTCGGGCCGCAGGACCTGTTTCGGCGAAAAGCCGTGGGATGGGCCTGCGTGTCATCGGGAGCCCGATCGAAATGCACACACCTGCAACGGCGGTTATTGCCTCCCGGCCCCATTCCGATCAGGGCAGGCCAGGCCAGGCCAGGCCAGAGCTGCAAAGGTTTTCGTGAGATCCAGGGCAGTGTGTGTAATGACTGCCCAGTCGCCCCGACATCCCATTCGCGCCCATCGCATCCATCTCGATCATGACGGCTGACCAGAGAGGCATTGGCTGGGGGGTGCTGGGCGTCAGCCGACGGATGCGTTAGCGGCCACAGCCTGGTCTCTCACGCCTGGCCAGCCGCTGTGAAGGCGGTAGCCTTCCCTTGGCTGTGTGTGCTGCCCAAGGCCCTCGGGGTTGCAGGCACGATGAACGTCGCGCGGCGGTCTGACTGCGGTGCGGCCGCCTTTCGGAGCGATGGATGGGATGGCAGGGCAGACACGGAGCACAGGAATAGGCGTTACCACTCGGTGCCGTCGGCCCTCCTGAGACGGAGAAAAAGACCATGCCTATTCATCGCAGACTGAACGTTGCGTCCTGCCTGTTCCACACGCTGTCGCCCGGCGCTAACCTTGGGAGCCCGTCTGTCAGCTGGCGATCCTTCCAAATATAGCTCGGACGATCCGGTTATTGACTTTAGCCTAAATGCCCGCGCTGGCCCGCCTGCGCCTGCCTCTGCCTGGCAACTGGTAGGTACCAGCCAACACACGTGCGTGACAGGAAGAAACGGCGGGCCATGCAACCCGACCACGTTTCCATGGTACGTCTGATAGTGAAGGAGCATCGCATCGTCTCCGACCTCCAACTTGCGAGCGACGTATCGTCTGATACCAGCGGCGGCCGTTCCGATCGATGCGCGGCGCCGTCGGTACGCGACCGTTGCCTTTGCGCTGCGACGGCTACCCAGAACGACCCAAGACGCCTACGTCGGGTTGGCGTGATTGGACACCCAGCCATCTGCAGCGTCGGCAACAAGACCTGCTGACCAGGAAAAAAAGCCCACGGTCGTCCATGCCTATAACGAGTCTCTCATGGGCCTCACTGCTGTCTTCTGCACAAAGAAACTTCTACCAAGACCAGCGTTGGGAGGGGGTGTCCTTCGGCATGTGTGGTCTCTTCAAAGTGTACTCCGTACGCCTAAGAAACAGCGTTGCAACCCTTCCGGCTCGCCGGGCCCTATCACTAACTACCGCACGCCCGGGCCAGCCCGTGAAGAGTCATGTTCAACAACACTGGCCCCAATTCCACTGTGCATGTTCGCGGGCTACCTTTCGTGGCAGCTCGCGAGCGACGAGACAGCGGGGCAGACGGCCATGTTCGCCACTTCGTTTACGATGGTTAGTGATAGTCACCGTGTGCAACCGTCCTCTCGTCGCCGGTGTGGTACAAGGCGCCGATCGCCCACCTCGGCATCGCGTACCACACATTAGTGTCGACTTCATTGGCAGAAGCGATCACAGCCATTCGGGCCTAATCGAGTTCGCATACACGGATGGCCCTCTGGAGAGCAATGTGGCCGCCCCCAATCCTCCTATGCAGGGTCATTGAGTTGGATGCTTGGCATTTCGCGGTGAGCTGGCCCCGTAGTCCATGTTCGTCTCCGTGGTAGCCACAAAGTGTCATCGAGTCTATGCTGCCTATCCCGGCAGACAGTCAAGCGGAAGCCGACCTCCCCCTTGCCCCCGCTGCCTCGCCTATTCACAGTGGCCTAGGCTATGCAACTGCGAAAATATCGGGGGTTCAGGTCTAGAGAGCCTTGTCGCTCAGAATTCCGGGGTTATCAGGTGCGAATCTGTGTAAGAAGAGTCGAAATCCTCTTTACTCCACACCACATGTCCACGGTTGGATGTATCGGGGGGACGGGGGTGCCCAGCATTGGCTTCGAGGCTTGACGAAGTGGTGCAGGGTCTACCTCTCTCGTATTGATTACCCACGGATTACCGGACCGTCCCAACCCCTACCTCTTTTTGCTCCTTTCACCCATCCGAGCATTGGCACTGCGACTTCCCCGGTCCGTGTACAGCAGTCCCGTGGTGCCCGTACCGCTACAGAGGGCCCTCATTGCCAGATGGGGAGGCAATGGGAGACGGGGAGGCGAAAAGGCAGAATGGCTCCCCGTTGCTGAAGCGGCCGGGGGAGCCTCCAGAAGCCATAAGACGACGCAGCCGCATGCCGATCGACGTCGTGTGTGTTGGTGTTGATGTGTGCGCGCGCGCGCGCGCCCGGGGATTCCAGGTACAGTACCTAGAACTGCGACACCCGTGAGCCGGAGGAACGGGTACGAGACGAATGCGCAGAGGAGGCATTGGCCCCGTCAACCAATTGCCGCGTCGCCCCAACCCCACAGATTACTTCCCCGCCAGCCCCGAAATGCAACGACCGACCAGACTCCAGTATCCATGGACGGCCAGCCAGGCATGGGACATCCCAGCAGCCCCCAAGCCGGGCTGCCTAGAGGCATTCGCCATCCAAGGCCAGGCGAGCCCAAACCTCCACGATCTGGGGCGCGTCCGGCGCTGTGATAGGTCTCCCGCTGGCTGTGCGGGCGCTCTGAGGTTTCCCGGCGCCGGCCTGGACCTGTCAATCCTCAATTTGGGGTCCCCTCATCCCCTCACATGCCCTCGCTAGTGCCAGGCGACCGCTAGCTGAGTCGCTGGGAGAAAAAGAGGTCACGATCCCGACACAGTCAGGGCAGGATGACCGTCGAACCCTGACGCTACGCTTCTACTTCGTCACTCTCCCTGCTCTCCCCAATTCGAGCCTCTCGCCCTCGCTTCCTCTCGGGCACGATTCTCTTGCCTGTACCGCCCTCTTGTGAAGCCCCCTTTGCTTGCGACCGTGGCCCAACCTGCCAAAACGCTGCATTCTCCATTGGCAACCTCCCTGTCCTCACGTTTGCTCCTTGTCTCCTCCCGGCCTGCGTGCGGCGTGACTCTTGCCTGTTTGGGTGTCGCCACCTCGATTGTCGTCTCAGACACGCGAACCCCCCCCTCCCCCCTTACCGAAGACGCCTTGATGACAGCTCCCTCGGAGACACGGGACAATGCATAGTTGGCCTGACCTGGGCTGGCATAATGTTGCTGTACACCAGAGTTGCGCCACCTAAGGTGCCCAAGAAACGATCTCGAGCAGGTTAGTCGCCATGTTCCAGCACTACCTTCTCGAACCGGGGGCCTCGCGCTCAGCTGCACGTCCTGGATTTTGGTTGACAAGTGACTTTCACCATCTCCAGGTTGCACGTTTTGGTATGTCTTCCCCCCACCACAGTTCCCCTCCCGCTTGACCCGTCTTTGCGGCTGACACCCTGCGAAGTAAAGAGAAGGTAGGCTGCCCAGCCGCTAGATGACTTTAGGCCGATTCCATACTGAGCCACATGCCAGAAGAAGAAATGCGACGAGCGTCGGCCGCAATGTGCGCGATGCGCGGAACGAGACCTGGCATGCACATACGAGGCCGTCAGGCCGCGCCAGCGTAAGCGACGAGACTCGGCAATAGGGGATACCGACGGGTCCTCGGAAACACCAATGGCCGATTACGATCAATGGGGCTCACCGGAAGAGATTGGGGAAATTGAGAAGGTGGAAGCAGCCGATCCCTTCCCGACGTCGACAGGAGACTGCGCGATGCCAACGCCTGCCCCGACTACGACGGACCTCATTCTCTCACCCCATAGCTCAGTGAGCTTCGATTTTACGGCAAAAGACGAGGATGAGAGTGAGGAAAGAATGTCGCGAAGGAATTCAAGCCACAGCGTGGCATTGCAAGCGCTTTGCTTGCCCCCGGATCTGGCCATGATTGCGCCGTGCCCTATTGGCTCACCAACTTTGGACCTCCGGATACCGGCCTTTTCTGAGTTCTCGGATCGACCAAACCGGCGGTTTTTGGTTAGCCACTTTTGCAGTGTGCTGTCACACCTCATTGTATTCCGTGAGGAATCTGGGAACCCCTTTCAACAGTTGGTCCTACCCTTGTCTCATGGCAGCACGCCCGTGATGAACGCGATATACGCGCTCGCGAGCGCGCATCTGGAGCACCGCGGTGTCGATACAGGGGAAAAGTCGGTTTTTTTCCACAATGAGGCTATCCAGGGCTTGGCACAACTTATTGAAAAGGGCGGTAAGGTAAACCACAAGAACGAGTTGTTGGCGGCCATCATGCTCCTGGTTTATTACGAGGTGGTAAGTACTTCGGGCAAGGTCGCATTTCTTCCAGCGATGCTAACAGGTGAGCCTAGTTGGTGCAGAGAGGGCGCGCGAATATTGTAGACGGACACCTGAAAGGGGCTCTGACTATCATGAACTCGTGCCGAGGTGATTTGAGCCCCACGAGTGTCTTCCTCGAACGAGTACGCGTACCCGTATCAGATATTTCACGGAGCAAGGACTCACCTGACTACAGGCCTTCCGGTTTTATGACGTTATCACGGCCCTGTCTCTGGGAACGGCACCTCTTTCCGCAGCCCCCGCTGCAGGTTGCCTGATGCCGTTCCCGCCAATGGATGCGCCTGTGGCGTCCCCCCTGAACAACGTCGACACTCTACTGGGAATGGCGACAACACTGTGGCCCATCATGCATCGACTTTCCACCCTGCCCTCTCTCAAAGAAGAGCTAGAGACGGCGGTCAAGTCGCACCAATCGTCCAAGATTGCTGTCCTCCGGACCGAGTTTGAAACGACGTCGCGGGCCATCGAAGTCGCGCTTCAACAGTGGCACCCCTGTGTGCCCGGCAATGTCGTGGTCAAGGATGGCCTGCTGAAAAGCACCAACGGTGAGCCGGTACCAGAACAGCCCTTGCTCCAGTCGATTTTGGACAACGCACTGGCGTATCGCCATAGTGCCTTCGTCTACTTGTATCGCACCATCTACGGCTACCCCCCAAGGCACGAGCTGGTGCAGGCGCACACCCACGCCTCGCTCATGCACTGTGCGCGTAATGTGGCATTTAGAGGGCCGATGGGCGCGCTGCTGTGGCCGCTGTTCGTCGCGGCCTGCGAAGCCGTCGACCCGGAGGACCGCGCCCTGGCCCAGCAGGTCTTTGCCGAAGTCGACATGCATCAGGGCATGATTAATATAGAAAAGGCTTGGGGCGTGGTTCGCGAGGTCTGGAACCAGCTCGATCTCCTGAGCATTACCCCGTACGGTGCGAAAGACGCCGATCTCTGGAGGAGGGTCAGTAAGGAAATGGGCGTCAGCATTGTTTTCGGATGAGGTGCTGGTTGTGAAAGCCAGGGGGATCTCTGACGGCCGGTGTATAGGTTGGTTGGGTTTATGCAGGGGGGGGGGGGGGGGGGGTGGTCACATCATGGCGTCCTGGTCGGGAATGATTTCGGGCCGTTGGTGCTTGTCACACCCCACGATAGTGCAGGTCAATCGAGACGGCGCGTATGTTCATCTCAAGGGCACCAGGCCACGGCGGTGCGAGTTGATTACTCTGCTGCAGGGCCACGTTTCGTAGAAGCTATCGCGATGTGCGTGGCCTACGCGCACATGCCTTGGGTCACATATTTACGAAGCCTGGCAGCCGCCGTGGCCATGGGCCGGTCACACCGCGGGGCAGTTCACAGGGCGCAATGATGGAGGGCCGCAATAACCACGCAAATGTTGTCAGACCAGAGGGTTCAGACGGGCCCGAAGGCCGGCCAGCATGGTTCCATGCATGTGACTTTAGGCTGATGGCTCGAGGGAGAGGTCCTATTTGGCCGGCGACCTAGGAGCAGCTGGGAATCCCCGACCCTTGCAACCGCATCGCAGGTGAGGTGCCAGTTCGCGACGGCGCCAGGAGACCTGAGGGAGAGAAGGGGGACATCGTAGACAGGACTGATAGGCCCGACTCGTTCTCTCGGCTGGGTAGCGCAGACAAGCTCCCTCTCTCCCCCCCTTTCCCACCTATCACGGGTCAATGATGGCGGTTGCTCCGCATGGCCCAGGCTCTCCAAGCACCCACCCATCTCTGGATGCCGGCCATCAGGATGCAGGCTTATTATACCTGCCTACTATGCATACATGGGCGGAGAAGCGGAGGCCCAACCGAATCGGCCGAGACTTCCCACAAGGAGGGAGGGGGGGAACTGGCTGGCGACGGGTGTGCGTACAGGCCGTGGGCGACGGGGAGAGGGCGAGCCAAAGGGTCCGTCGGACGGCCGCTCGACGCTCATTTGTCCACGATGCCCATCGTCAGGTAGCAGTACAGCCGGAGGTGTCGAGCGGCCCAACAAGGACGCCTCGGAGCGGTCCACGAGTTTGAGGGGGACGGGCATGGGGCGCGGCGGCGACCCGGTCCTGTGAGGCGGCGGGGGTGAGGAAGGGCTGGCCCGCCACAAGAAGGGGGGCAGGGAGGGAGGCGAGAGGCAACGTCACGATCAATATCGCGCTGGCTGGTGGATGCCTCGCATGCGAGATGCGGGCGGACACACGGGCGGTGAGTGCGGGCGGGCGGGTTGCGCTAAGCGGCCGACGCGGATCTACCCTTTCGCGCGTGCCCCGTCCGTCCCATTGGAAGACGGGCGGAAGAGGCATGGGAAAAGCCAGACAGGCCGTCCGAACTAGCGAGCAGTGATTGCCTCTTCTCCAGGTTTCACGTACATACATAGCAACACGTGGATCGAGGGCAGGCAGTGCCTCTGAACCCGCCCTGCGAGTGGAAACACACCCATGGTGTGAGATTGAGTAGCACGGATACATCATGTGCAAGCGCCCCTCCTCGCCCCCCGGGGATGTGGGGTGAGCCGGGGTAGGTCCTATTCGTACGGTGGGCTCTAGCAGGGCGCGCACAACAGCGCTGGCCGCATCTCAGGGTCTCACGACGCAACAAGACAATGGGGTCCACGATGGGACGGACTCGGTGGCAGGCCAAGGACGGCCATCGTCTCGTGGATGCATGGGGCCGGAGGACGGCAGAACGTGTAGGTCCAAGAAGAGAGGGGCAGACAAAAACCGCCGGTGCACCCCCCGTGCTGTGCCGTCTTCTTGTCTCCCTGTCCTGTCCCCAAATTCCCTCCCTCCAATCGTGTGCACACCCCGTGACATCAACTGGATCGCCGCGGGCTTGACTCGTTACTATTTCCAGCCCTCCGTCTGCTGTTTCATCGCCCTCCCCTCACTCGAGGCCACCTGCCGGACCAGCGAACGTTGGGGATCTCCCCCCCCTCCCCCCCCCCCCCTCGTCAGCCTGTCTAGCGTAGCCGGGCCAAACGCGTGGCTCACCTCGAAACGACAGCGAATATACATCTCCCCCCAACCAACCAACCACCACCACCACCACCACCACCAAGTACCAGCCAGCCGGCACTTGGGTGGGATTCGCAAAAAAAATACCACCTTTCTCTGCTCCCTGGCGACTCGATCTCACCCGCCGTTCCCTTCCTCCCTCCTCCCTCAAGTCTCCTACCACCTGCGCTGAAATGGTTTCCTTCGCCCTTTGCCACGCGAGAAGACCACCCACGTCGTTTTGCCGCATCCTCTAGTCGTTTTGACACCTCTTGGGACCGGACGGGAGGAACAGAGCGATCGCCCATACAAAGTTGCTCCCTGCACAGCCACGCTGTTCCCAGGCTCCAGAAAGGAGGCATTTTGCTTGTCCCTCCGCCGTTTCCCTCTCCTCCAGCGCCGCAATCGCCACATTGCTCCGTTTTGCTCCATAGGTTACCTCAAACGGGACGGCCAGACTTGGCGTGCCTCTTACCCACCACGGGGCCTAACTGACGTCGCATTCCCCATTCCCATACACTTGCTGCTGCTGCTGCTGCTTACTGCGGCTGGTCGCGCAGCCCATCGCTGCAGAGTGACACGGCCCGGGAGTTGGAATTGCCCAAAGCCGTCGAGCGCGTGCTGGTGCGTTGGTGCGGCTGACCGTCTCAAACCAACCCCGCCTCGCTCGCCCTGGCTCTGTCTATTTCCGCTTCTGACTCGAGGTCGGGGCGCCACGATGAGCTGGTAGGGCGTCTGGTTCCATCCCAAGCAACGCCCTCTCGTGACCTAGCCTGCCTGAACTTGCCCCGAACTGCACTGGCCGGAACGCAAACCACCCCCTTCCCCTCCTCGTCTCTCCCACCGGCCCTTTGCTCCGATGGCGACAACGGCCAACGGCGGAGGCGGGAACGGCGGCGGTGGTAACCGGGCCGCCGCGCTCGCACCCGCGCCCAAGGCCATCCGCTTTGTCAACAACCAGGGCCAGCCGCCGCAGAAGAGAAGGAGGATCAATGCAGCGTAAGCGCCCCCGCTCATTCCGACTCTCCTTTCTGTGTCTTCAACCCCGTGCTGTGGCACTGCGCACACCCGTGGCTGGGACCTGTGGTTCTCTCTCGCCCCCTTTTCGGCATTGTCCTTGCTCCGTTTCGGTATGCACCACGGCCAAACGTGAATGCGTCAACCTCCAGAGTCCTGCAGGACAAGACCCACTGATGGCCCTCCATAGAGGGGCAATCCAAGCTGTCGCCCGCCAAAATAGCTTCCTCCAACCCGGCGTCGGACCTTTTGAGCTCGGGGCATGGGGAACTCGTGCGCTGACAACGGACGTGGAATGAAGGTGCTTGACATGTCGCAAGCGGAAGACGCGCTGCGACGGCGAACATCCGACCTGCAGCACCTGCACCAAGCACGGCCACGCCTGCGGCGGGTACGTCGATGCCGTCGACCACAAGAGAAAGGCCGACGCCGCCGCCGTTGACCCCGACGATGACGACGATGAGTTCCTTGACGAGAAGCCGGTAGCCGACAGGCGCGATTGGAAGGCGGCCAGGCCGACGCCGAACCAGCAGCCCATCGAGGCGACCAACAACAGCCCAGGGTCGTCCCGCGGCATGTCGGAATCCAGCCACACCGCTGGCGCCGGCGGCATCGTGGTGCGGCCGAAACGCGAGGCCATGGAATGGGAGGACCACCCGACCCCGGGCGGCCGTCCCGGCGCCGGCCCGCGGGCGAGGCGACCGACGAACCCGCGCAACCCCTCGAACGCGTCCTATTCGACCGAAGACGGCCGGAGTCCGAGCATACGATCCCCCGTGCTCCAGCACCACGCCAACGAAAGCCACCGCGTCCCGTACTTTCGCTACTTCGGGCCCACGGCCATCGTGCCCGGCTTCAAGCAGATGGTGGTCAAGGTGCGCAACCGGCGACGGAGCTCCATGACCGCGACCTCGCCCAGCTCGGGGGCTACCTACTCTGGCTTTATGAGCTCGGCCCAGTCCGACTACGAGCTGGCGCATGCAGACGACCTGCCCGTTTACGACCCCAACGACCCGGAGCCCGTTCACCCCATCATTCTCCACCTCGTCGACACCTTCTTCGTCAACCAGGGCTGCAATTACCCCTTCCTGCGTCGCGAGGACTTCCCCCGACTGGTCAAGGAGAAACAGGTCGAGCCCATACTCGTCGATGCCGTCTGTGCTCTAGCTGCGCGCTTCTCCGACAGGCCGATATTTGCCAAATGGAGCGACGACAATGGGTCCAAAGCCGACTACGGCCACGTGTTTGCCCAGCGGGCCAGGGCCGCCACCGTCGACACTTTTCCCTGCCCCTCGGTCGCGGCCGTACAAGCCTGCCTACTAATGGCCTACGAGGGGTTCGGCGAGAATCAGGACAGCGCCCTGTGGATGTACCTGGGGCTGGCGATCCGCATGGCCGTCGATCTCGGACTCCATAAGAAAGATGGAGTCAAGTTCCGGGGAGAGAAAGATCCCTGGTATGCCCGATCCTACAATAGGAAGGCGGGCGACCCCGAGAGCAGCCCGAGCAAGCCCGGGGACGATGACGACACCCTGAGCCCGCGGGAACAGGAGAAGCTCGAGCAGGAACGCATCAATACTCTATGGTCTGTGTTTATTCTCGACCGCGTGATTTCCTCCGGCACCGGGCGGCCTGTCACGCTCCGGGACGATGATTTCGAGCTGGATCTACCGCAACCCTCCACAACGACCAACGGCTGGCCGGACCCGTTTCCCACTCTTATCAAGATCATCGGCGTCTACGGCCGCGTCTCGGACATTCTCAACAACGTGAGGGGGCCGAGCGATGTCACGCGAGCCCGCCTCAAACGGCTGGAGGAAGAGGAGGCCAAACTGACGGAACAGTACCACGAGCAGGACCCGCGGTTGCGGTTTGATGCCACCAACTTCCAGAACCACGTCGCCAATGGACAGGGTACATCCTTCATCCTGTTGCACTTTTGGTTCCATGCCCTGATCATCATTCTCCACCAGCCCACCCTGCTGACTCCGCTGGAGAAGAGCCGGCGAAGCGGGCTGGCACCTCACAGCCGCGAACTGGCCATGTCCAGTGCCAAAACCATCGCCGATATTCTGGCCTTTGCGAAGCTGATTGACGAGAAGAGCTTCATAGGGAACCCGTTCACATCCCAGCCAATTTACATTGCAGCATGCGCCTTCCTCAAAGAATCCGTCGCCAGTGTGTGGCAGCCTGGCTCGGAGGACTTGGCCCCCCCGGCGGACCCGAGCCATGGCGCAGGGTCGGGCTCGGGTCCGAACCGCGGCGCCGGCTCTGATGCCAAGCCGTCGAATCGGCATTTCCTGCTGGCCTCGGCGGCCAATCAGAACTACCAGTCCTGCTACAAAGCCCTGCAGCAAATGCAGATCTACTGGGGCGGGTGCCGCTACATCCTGACTGCGCTCGACCAGAAATCCGAGGGCATCTGGGACTGCCAGACGTATACTGAGGAGGAGTACGCAAGCACCAAAGTGCCGCGGCGCCACGGCCTCGGGCGCTTGCAGGTCAAGGACGAGTACTCTCCGGCCTCGCCGACGGCGCCGCCGCTGGCCTGGTCGCTGACCGGGACGACCAACTCGCCCAACTCGAGCCTCACGCTGCTGTTTCAGAACCCCGTGACCAACGCGGGGAGCGGCATGATGATGAACCCGCAGGCCGCCCCGCCCGCCTCGGCCCCGACGCCGCCAGGCAACATGATATACGACCCGATACGCCAGAGCATCCCGGAGCCTGCGAGCGTATTCACCGGCGGCCCCTACCCGCAGCCCAATACGTCGGCCCTGCGCCATTCCATTGATGCGTCGCACGGCGGGGACGCGCGCCGCCTGTCGAGCGCCTCGGGCAAGATGGCCAGCTTCCTGCGGTACGACGGTGGCCTCGCCCCCAGCGACGAGCTGGCCGCCGCCGCCTCGCCCGAACCCAAGTACGCCGTGGCGGCCATGGGGGCGTCGGCCGTCGGAATGCCCTCTTCGTCCTTCGTCCCGGCGTACGATCCATCGGGCAGCTACGGCACGGGCGCGTCGCCGAGCAGCACGCTCGGCGACATGCAGCCGCCGCCGCCCTCGTCGTCCATGCGCCACAACGGCGGCGGCAGACAGCAGCAACAGGCGTACACACAGCAGCCCGGCGGCAGTAACAGTAGCAACGGCACGCCCGACACCAGCAGCAGCACCACCGCTGCGACGACCACCACCAACAACGGCAGCAACAACAACAACAACAACAACGCGGCCATGTACGCCAACTTGTCGCAGGCGGGCGGCGGCCTGACGTCGAGCGGCTACTCGTACCTGAGCACCAACGGCCAGGGCATGCACCTCGTGACCTTTGACAACGAGACCGACATCACCCAGCACCTCACCAGCTTCGAGAGTGCCGACATGCTCAGCTGGTTCGGCCAGTACCTTCCCTCCGATGTTGGCCTCTTTGCCGACATGACGGATGTGGGCGGCATGGGCTAGTGTAGTGGTAACGATCGATAAGAGCGCGGGCTTTGACGAGTGGGTAGGTAGATAGTAGGGATTTGGTCCAGTCGGGACACTTTACCGGGGCTTTGGTTGGTGTTGCTGTATATACTTGATCAGCCTGCGTGGGGACCCCCCCCCCCCATCTACATTCCACTGCGCCTTGGGGGGGGGGGGGGGGGGGGGGGGGGGGGGGTTACTGGAGGGGTTTATCTCCCCCCAAACGGGGTGGGAACCTCCGACACGGCGCAGGCCTGCGCTGGGCGGGCTTTTCGTCTGGGCCGGTGGCACAACGTGGGGACGCGATGCTTCCTGTCCCCGTGGTGGATTTCTCTTCTAGCCTATATCTTAAGGCGACCTGCAACGCTGGCGTGACGCCCCTCCTCCCGCTCCGTTCTCTCCCCCCCCCCCCCCCCCTTCCTCCTCTCCCACCCGGCGGCGAGATGGGTTCACCACATGGCGACGAGATGCCCCTCCTCCGCGCCGCGGGAGCCGCTACCAAAGGCAGACACGCGGGACGGGACGGGCAGCAACTGGGGGGTGGAACCGGGATTTCATTGACATCGATGCGAATCACGACTGCTCGTTACCGGGCTCCCCCCCCCCCTTTCTTCTCTCTTTATTCTTTGGCCAGCGGGTGGCAAGCCGGGCGAGACACGCGATTTTTCTTTTTCCTTTTCCGCCATACCCCATGCTTGCATCACAATGCTCTTGAATGGAACGTTTTTTTTATTCCGTCGAGGGGAATTCGGATGCCACACCCTCCATGTTTTCTGCTGCCGGGATGGATGGCGCACTGGGCACGACTCGTATACATCTATGGTCCTGTCTATATCTAGCGAGGCGAAAATCCAGAAGACTTGATGCCCAAGACCGGGGTCCCGGGCGAGGTACACAAAACACCGCCCAATGCGTCGAAAGCTCTGCCGCTCGTTCCCGGGCAAGCCGCATCGCATCCCAAGCAGGCCTGTGGAGCCCAGGCGGCAATCCGCCGTCGGACGGGCGTGTTTAGAGCAGGTTCCAGGCACCCAGGGCCAGCCCGCCAAGCGCGACGGCGAGGGCGTGGCGGCCCGTCACGGCGCCCGCGTTCGGCTCCGGCTTGTTGGTTTCGGCGGGGCTCGGGCTGGCGGTGAGATCGACGGGGGCGGCGGGGGCCATGATGCTGGTGAGGGCGCTGAGGGCGTTCATCTGGGCGGCGGCGCTGGGCTGGTCGTCAAAGTTGGCGGCGGTCCATGCGAAGCCGCAGCGGCGGCCGCCTTCGCCACCGCTGCACGAGGCGGCGGCGGCGCGCGCCGTGGCCTTGAGCTTGGGGTCGATGCGCTCCGCCGTGTAGGGCGCGTACTGGGCGGCGGCGGCCAGGCCTCGCAGCAGCACGCCGCGGAACATCTTCATGTCCGTGGTGCACGTCTTCTCGGCCTCGCAGGCCGGCTCGACCACGATGTCGTTGAAGAAGAAGACGTCAAGCGTGCGCGACAGCAGCCCATCGAGGCGCTGCTTCCACTCGTCGGCGCCGGCGGTCTGATGACGGGGTTAGTGGTGCTGGGGCACGGGCAGTGCTGGGGCCTCGGCCGCCCGGGGAACCAACCCCCCCCCCGAGGGCGCGAGGGGACACAGTCATATACGTACGTGGTTGTACATGAACGCAGCGCCCTGGACCAGCAGGCCAGCCGCCATGGAGAGCTGCATCTTGCTGACGTCCTTGCATTCGGGCACACGGACGCCGTCAAAGACGTTGAACTTGTCGTCGATCAGGCCGAGGGACGAAATCACATGGTACGCCTCGGCAGCCTGTTCGCCCGCCGTCTTGTTCTTGGTGACGTAGGCCAGCTCAGCGCCCGTGGCGAAGTAGGCAGCGTTGGCCGATGCTGTTCCCAACTGTCAGTCGACGGGTTCCGGAACGCCAAGACGCATGCCGCGCCCTTCCAGCGCAAACAGGAGGGACGGGGTTCAAGCTTACTGGAGACCCAGTCATAACCATTGTTGAAGGGATAAATCTGCCAGCGCAGGGCGTTTTCGCAGGAGCCATTGGGGATCAGGCGCGCCGTCTGCTCGTGGAAGACGTTCTGGGCGGCCTGGGCCCAGTTGACCGTGGTCTTGTTGCTGTCCTCGGCGTTCGGCTCGTCAAGGCCGATGCTGGCAGCGGAGAGCGAGGCGAGGCCCCAGATGGCCTGGTCATCGTTGCCCGCGCTCACCGTCCAGTTCCGGACCATGAAGTCGCCGGAGTCGCCCATCTGCCACTGCAGGCCCGAGCGGATGAGGTCGTTAAACTGACCGTCCCCGGAGCGGTGGCTGTACTCCAGTAGCGTGTCCCAGAGCAGGCCGCCGGCCCACCAGTAGTAATCGCCATCAGGAGGCGGGCCGGGCAGGATGCCGGGAACCTCACCCGGTTCATTGCCCTTGTAATAGGTCAGGAGGTCCTTGGCGACAACAGACGCGGCGGCTTTGATCGAGGCTGTGAGGGTGGGTGTCAGCAGCCGTCCGTCCCGGCGTCCACCTGCGTCATCGTGGGGCTACCAACATTGGTCGTCAAAGTTGACATTGAGCGCCGCCCGGGCACCCGAGGCGGCCAGGAGCGCTTGGCCTATGAATTGTTTCATCGAAGGCGCCATCGTCACGGATGGGCAGACTAAAACGATTGTGTATGTGTAGCGAACGAGGGGGCAAGTCGGGGAGCGGGTGAAGAGTGTAACAGTAATCCTCAAGCAAAATCCATCACCGCCGTCTCAGGAAGGGGTGGAGTTCAAATAACCGGACGAAGCGGCTGACCCCACGACGGTCTGGCGAGGGCTGTGGGGAATGGCAGCGATGCGTCGGCCCATGTTTCCATCTATCTGGCTGCCTGTTTGTGTCTCGAAACCTGCTTGCCCAGGGTCTTCCCGCCTCCGGCCCAGCAGCCGTGGCGTGCGCCGTGGATGTGGTTGTTCGGAGCGGCGCGCCTTTGGGCGCGGTCCCAAGAAGCCCAGGCAGCCGCATTTCTATACCGGTTTGATCCCCATCAACAAAGACCAAAAAGGCAAGTACGGGGACAGACAGGATCGCGGTGCATCGCCAAGGGGTTGCCGCCCGCCCAATACGGGCCCAATTACGGGGGACCCGCCCGCGTGCGCTGGGAGCTGAATTGCTGAGTAACGCCAGGGCCATTGCGCCTCACTCGGATCCCTCCTGGGCTAAAATTGCCCACGTAGCCGGCCCCTGACTGGGGAGCGCGATCCAATCGACGCCCCCCCTGTGAGCGCTGTAAGGGGACCCGAAACTGCGGTAAGCGGCGCGGCGAGACGCTACTCTACGCAGCGGTGACAATGCCCAGCGCCAGCGGCACTGCGCTGCAAGAACCGGACAGCAGGCCTGCCCTGGCGCTTCCCCTCCGCCAGTAAGACAGGCTGACGTGCGGATGGCTCGGAGCCGGCACACACGCGCGAGCGCAAGCCCGGGGTCGGTCGGCGTCTCTGACGATGGGCACTAACCAGCCTTGCCGACTTCCGCGCCCAACGCCCGTCTTTTGGCACGAAGGATCACACGGAATACGCAGCGCGGTGCTGCAATGCAGGGAATACGAGAGCCAAGGCATGTACCGAAGCGTCATAGAAAGCACCGTCCAGCCGGTGCAAGCCGCGCAAAAGAGCAACACGGGAGGGAAGGACGTGCGACAAAGTCCCCGCCACGTTGGGAAGGGTACGAGGTTGCTTGCGCACATCTCGCTGTCACCACCATTGCCTTTCCTCCATCATCGCACGGCCAGGCTGCATCCCGCGTGCACGCTGACAGCTAGGGCCACCTTCCTTGCCTGCGTCCCCGTTGCGGGCTTTTCCGGGGGCTGCTGCGGCTCCCCGATTGGTAGGGGTACATTGTCATTGCATGCAGGTGGCTGCATGCGCGCGTGTCGTTGGAGATGGATCGCACGAGGGCGCCGCCGCCCATCGCCTTGGGCCCGGGAGATGGAGGGCGGAAGCCCAGGGGCTCGCCGTTGTGCTGCGCAAAGGAAAGCACAGGTCCGTGCTGACCGGGGAACACGTTGGCGCGATGCACGTAGAGTCGCTGATGAACCCCGGAACAAGACGCAGCTCTGGCAGGCGAGTATACACGGCCCTGCATCGCGAGCCTTCGGTGGTTGGCTGCAATCAACAGAAGGGAGTTCGGGGGGGGGGGGGGGGGGGGGTTCCTCAGAACAGAGGTTGCGTGGATGTCGGCCATCGGCCGTGACGCGAGGTGGTGGCGTTTATCGCGCAACCGCACCTGCCGCCCATCCGATGCGTCGAGTAAGCAATAGACCGCCTACTTGTTGCGTACTTGCTGCGCACTTGCTGCCTTACGAACAAGATCCCATGGCCATGTGCGCACGCAGGTGGTGCCAGGGAACTAAATATCCTACCTCCAGGGCCTGCCTCGGACTTACCGCAGCTACCCTACCTACGCCATGCCGGTCTGTTCGGGGGGTCGATAAAGCCCACAGCATTGCCGTTCCACGTCGTGCCCGACGGCTTCCAGAACACTACCCACCAGCCAAAGAACAGCCGCAACGGCCGGGCCTCCATCTGGCGTCCTGTCCTCCGTTTCCACCCTATCGGCGCCCATTCCGAACCGGCAAGGCAACCACTCCGGAGATCCCCAGACAGCAATGGCGGCCCTGCTGTTCATCAGCAGGAGCGGTCTGCCCAACCGTTGCGCACAACAACAGCCTGCCAACGCGCCCCGGCTGGAGGAGCCAAGGCCCATGCCGGGCTGTATCCTCGAACCGCCTGGCCATCTTGCTTTTGGGCGTCGGGGATCTATTGCTATGATCGTCGTCGTGGTTGGGGGCTGAACAGCAGGGCTGTGGCTCCATCGCTGCTAAATTCGGGCGGGCTTCCCCGTTCCTCAGCATGGGGACGGGATCCCAGAGAAATGCTGGGCGATCAATTCCGCCCCCACGTTTCGGTGGAGTGAGTGTCTTGTGCTGCTGGGCAGTTCCGCGCATCAGTGTCGCTGGATAAGCATCCAAGCCGCCAATGTCTCCGCGTGGTTCCAAACTACCTAGGGACCCCATGCCTTGCCCTGCCATGCGACGAACTGCGCCCTTGGACCTGCCCATTCCCTCCACCCGCCGCCCTGTCGGCGGGGGGCCTATGAGGCAGACGGCCGGATGACCGGCTTCGCCGAGTGGGACGCAGAATTGGCTGCTAAAGGCGCATGGCCGTGCTAGTCAGCATAGCCGGTGGCTAGTATTTAAACCATGGACAGGAAGGGCGTCGTCGACAGGAAGGCGACCGCTCGAAAATCTGCCCCCGTTCTTCACCATGTCGGATCCAATGGTGCCTGTGCCTCTGACTGTTGGCCAGAGCAACCAACCAAACTCCTAGTGACGACCGGTGTTCATTCAGCCATTATGACGACCCGAACGGCTCATTGGGCCGCGCCCCATGACTTGGAGGCTCACCGGGACCTCATCACTCAGCTGTATCTGGCGCAGAACCGGCCCCTGAAACAGGTCGTCGAGATCATGCGCGACCAGTACGGCGTCAACGCAACGTAAGTTTGGCCTCTTGTTCAATCGCACCGAAGATCCGAGACGGCTGAGACGGCCTAGGCCAAAGATGTACAAAGCCAGGTTTGAGAAGTGGCAGCTCCGCAAGAACCTGACGGTGAGCACGGTGAGCCAGATAATCGACTCGGGGGCGGATTCGAAGGCAAACAGCACCGTCGAGCATCCTGTGCTGAGGGGTCGAAGGGTCGATCGAAGGAAGCTCCGGCGATACATCCAGCGCCTGCCAGTAGAAAAGAAGAAGACTATTTTGAGCGAAAGCGAGCAGCGCCTGGGCTATCCGATACGCGCCGAGCTGGCCCTGTTACGCCCGCAGCTGCCCACGGCATCGCGCCGTCACCCACCGTCCAGCAGCCCGTCCATCTCGGTGCTCTTCTCGCCGGCGGCGCCCGATGACCTGCGCCTCTCGGAGGAGTTCCTCCATCACTTACGAGTCTATGCATCGGGCGCGTTCGACCAGGGGCGCTGGGCGGTGCAGGGCAAGGGCAGGTGGCTCGTGGCGGACCGGAAAGATGTGATCGCCTGGTACGACATGGGCGACTGTGCGCTGGGGCTGTTCAGCCGGGGCCAAACCCGGCATGCCTTCCGCTTTCTCAATCGCTGCGTCGAGCTTTTCCGCGGGCTTCTTGACACGCAGGGTCCTTGGCTCGGCCTGTATGTGTACTTCGCGGCGCTGGCGCTGGCCGTGCCGCACCCCGAGCTTGCGCACAACTTTGTCTGCTACACGTACGAGCTCGCCCGCATCTGCCACGGCGAGGCGCACCCGCTGCCGCAACTGCTACGCGGCATGTGTCGCCTGCAGCCATGGGCCCGCATTGGCGCCACCTCGGGCCATCTGCTTGAGGCCTACGTGACCGTCTTCGAGCGTCGGCTCGGTGCCACCAGCCTTTTTGCCACCGTCATGCGATCATACATCGTGTACGCAATGTCCCTGCATGGCATGCTGAGCGTTGCGTCGGCCCAGGCCGATCTGCGCGCCCTGACGGCCCGGCTCGAGCCGCACGTCGAAATCGTCGGCAACGAGATGCTGCGCATCCGCCTGAACCAAGCCGTCCTGGACGCGCGCCGAGGGCCCGGCCGCGATGTCATGGGCCTGCTTAATGCCGTGCTGGGCCACCAGCAGCCGCACCCCCTTGCCGACCGGTACCCAGACATTGTCGCCTCATACCAGCACGTTCTCTACGCGGTGCGCACGCACATGGGCGCCGCCACGCCGCAGCTGGTCGAGGCTGCCCGGCACCGCGTCGCTTTCTGTCGCGCCCACCTCGGCTGGGGCCACGTTCGGACGGTACAGGCGCTCGCGGACCTCGAGGGCGTCCTGCGGCAGGATGGCCAGGCTGATGAGGCTGGCAGGGCCCAGGCCGACCTCGATACCGCCATGGATGCCGTGTGCGGACCTATCGGGAGGCTGGGCCGGTAGGCGCTTTCTCCTGCCAGATCCCACATCACTGGAGACGGCAGCTACGCGGGTCGCCTTCTCGCTCGGGCGAGCCGAAAACTTGCCTCTCGCATCATGCAAGCGAAGCTGAATTGCGTCAGGGGTTTCTACATACTGCTGGCAGCAGGAAGTCGGCGGTCTCATCAGTAGCCGAACAGGACTACGGCACGGAGGTGATTTTCCCCGGCTACATTTACCTCGGGTTCCTCCCACTCTCTGGGACCAGCTTATGCTGAGAAAGCCAGCCAGCAGGTGGGAAGAGCGGACCTCGCGGGACCATTTCTCCACGAAGATGGACGCTCCGACTTGGCCAAGAAGGCGACGTCGAGAGCCATCCACTGGATAGGCATGCCTAGCCAGTTGCCATTGCTTCCCCGGATGGTGGCGACAGTCAAGGTACGCTCTATAGGAAACCCTGGTCGCGGAGCACCAGCAAACGCAAGGCGGCCTGCAGCACAGGTTCAAGTGGTGACGCGCTGGGAGAAGGGGACAGGGCAACTCGGAAGGGACAGGCTGTCTGATTGCGCGATACGGTCATGTAGATGCGACCGGGTATTCCAGTGGTTTAGAAGGCTCAACCAAACCCCCCAAAAAAAGAAACGAAAAAGTGCAAAAACTATATACAGAGAGGTTCTCTAAGTGAGGATTCTTTCATCTTTGCCCGCCCGCCCCGCATTGGACGTCATGGTTCTTCCACTTTGATCGGCCGGTCCGTAGTCGTCGTGGACTCCTTGGCCTTGGGTTTCATGGCGCCGCCGCCGCCGCCGCCGTTGTTGCTGCCGCTGCTGTCCAGCCGCGGCGTGCCGGCGCGGCTGGACATGCGGCTGGGCATCCAAAAGTCGTAGCGGTCGGGGAACAGGATGATGTTGGCGAGGCGCACGACCTCGGCCTCGGCGGGCGAGACGGGGGTAGTAGAAGCGGCGGTAGTGGCGGTGGTGGTGGTGCTAGCGGCGCCGTCGTCCAGCACCGCCTCCTTGCTGTCTTCTTCCTGCTCGCCCACGGCCCCGGCGGCGGCGGCGGGGGGCGGCGGCGGCGGCGGTGGTGGTGGTGAGTCCGTGTTGGGGGGCGTCCTGGCGACGTTCCAGGGGGCGAGCCCCATGGCCTGGAGGCCGGCCTCGCCGCCGACGGCCTCGATGTCGCGGTGGTCGAGGCGGCCGGTGTGGGGGGCCTCGCTGCCGAGGCCGTTGCCGGTGGTGTCGAAGTCGGGGCCGGGGTGGCCGCGCTGGAAGGCCTTGCGCTGGCGGGCGAGGAAGAGGGCGTTGGTCTGGGTCAGGGGGGCGGCGGGGGTGTAGACGAGCATCGAGGTGCTCGGCGGGGCGCCGGCGCGCGGCTCCTCGAAGGCGTAGGCCTGGTCCGGGTGCCAGACGATGTAGTCGCCGGGCCGCAGCGTCGGCGGGGCCACGAGGCTGTGGGCCAGCCGCAGGTGCGGGTGCCAGAGCTCCGTCACGCGCTGCGCGTGGCCCGGCACGGCGCCGTGGATGATGGTCGACGGCTCCGCCTCGAGCGCCCAGTTGGCGGCGTCGAGGTAGGCGGCCCACGCGGCGGCGTCGGCGGCGCCCTCGCGGCCCTCGGGCGGGCCCGTCTTGGGCGCGAAGAAGGGCCGCAGCAGGAAGTAGGCCGTGCTCAGCTTGGGCGACGGCAACAGCCGCACCATGCCCGGCTCCACCGTGCTGAGGGCCAGGATGCCCTGGAACATGCGGAACATGCTGCAGGCGCCCGCGCCGTTGTACAGGTCCGTCGTCGCGTTCACGCGGCCCGTGGTGTCCCACGGGTTGTACGACTCCCAGTCGCCCTTCCAGATGCTGTCGTAGGTGCCCGCGTGCCCGTAGCCGTCGGCCTCCCAGCGCTCGAGGCTGCCGTTGTCCACTTGCGCGATCAGCCGCGAGGCGGCGGCGGCCGGGAGGGCCTCCTTGGGGGCGGGGCCGGCGGGGCCGGCCTCGCCCAGGCTGCTGCTCGTCGTCTTGGTGTCTATGCGGATGCGGTCGGCGTAGCTGATGGGGAAGCGCGTGGCCAGGCGGTCGTCGTCGCTCGTGTCCCACAGCGACATGGCGAATTTCTGGACGTGCAGCACGTTGGGGTGGGCGCGCGCGCGCATCTGGCACGGCGACCAGAAGAGGTCGAAGCAGGTCGGGTCCTGGGCGGCGGGCGGCTTGAGCTCGTGCTTGGCCTCGAGGTAGCGCTTCGTCTCGTCGATCCAGGCCTGGGCGTCGGCCCCGGGCACGACGCCGCGCACGACGCCGATGCCGTAGCGGCGCACGCTCTCGCGGAAGGGCGCGACCTCGTCGGGGCGGCCCACGTCGCCAAAGTCAATCGAGGGGATCAGGTCGGTGCCGCGGCGCTCGATGTGGGCGATCTCGTCGCGCAGGGCGGCCAGCAGGCGCGCCCACGAGGCCTCGAGGGCAGGCCCGTGGCCGGCGACCAGGCGGCGCTTCAATTGGCCGAAGCGCGAGGGCAGCGGCACGGGCTGCTCGCCGTAGAAGGACAGCACGGGCGGCTCCATGGTTTTCTCAAAAGCGGTCTGGCGTAGTTTCGGCTTCCGGCCCTCCTTGTGGTCGCCGTTGCGCAGGCGCTTGTTGCCGGTGGGAAAGGTGGTGGAAAAGTCCGAGGGATGGGGGATCTCGACCGAGGCAACCGTGGTTGCTGACTTGGCGGCCAGCAACGGCAGGGCGTGCGACAGGCTCACGTCGGGCAGGGCGGCGGCCGTCGTGCGTGCGGGGAGGAGCAGGCCCGCGGCGCTGCGCGGTGGCACCACATCGGCGATGGACATCGCGGAGGCTCGCCTGGGGGGCCCTTTACACAGCGTGCTTGCTTGTTGTCTGCTGACCCTTGGCCCGTCCCAGTGCGTGCTGGCTCGGCCATTCACATTCCGCCTCTCGATGGCCTCCCCTGCCCTGCGCGCCGCGGGGCTGGCTGGGTCTAAATACGGCACTGCGGTCCCCCCCCGAAGACGTCGGCCGCGATGCTGCTGCTCCAGGGGCCCGGCCACGAGCGGGCGGCGTGGATGCGCCTGGTCAGCGCCGCGGCCTCCCGGCCCGACATCCACGCGCATCGTAGCGCTGGCCTTGGGGGGGGGGGGGGGGGGGGGGGCTCGCCTCCCCACACGCTGGAAGCCGGAAGGGGGCTCCAACGGGCCTTGGACCGGCTGCGTGTCCCAGACGCCTCGGGCACGCCTCATTGGCCGGGCCTCGCCGCTTTGCGGGACTCGCTCGGCCCTGGCGCCAGTTCTACTTGCTCACGGGAGAACAGGCTAATTCTTGCGCACGGCATGCATAGATTGCTTGGTGTCTCGCGACCCGGCCCCCGCCACGCCCGCCCACGCTCCCTCCCTCGGGTTGCCCGCTCAATCGGCACACGAGTCTTGGGCGCGCGCGTGCCCGCCAGCCCGTTGTGGTTGCCCTTCCCGTCCGGCCGTTGCAACGCTGGAGAGCAGCGGGCGGGCGATTGGTCGGAAACCCAGCGACAAGATATTCCGCTTCCCGCCGGGAGCCCGTCTCGCGGCTCCAGTTGCTCGATCCGGCGCACATGCGAGGGAGCCTGGCACTCCGAGACGGGCTGTCGACGAGCTCGAGGGGTCAGCTGCCCAGCTACCCACCCTTGCCCGCCCATGCGCCGCGGCAGACGACCGCCGCTTGGCGACGTGGGTGTTTCCCCGGAGAATAGCCAGCGCGTGCCAGAGGGACGGATCTGCATGGGGCCAAGCACGAGATACTGCGGGCGGCGTCGCTGCGCGACCCATCATTGGGGGCGCGCGGGCGAGTGTGGCAGCCCCGGGGCGCGGCGTAACGTAGCGCACGCGCGGGTGGAGGCGAGAGGGCGAGCGAGACGGAGAACGACTGGTGGACGGGCAGTGGACATGGATCGAGGGAACCCAGCCCGCCCAGGATGGGGCTGGCCAACTTGCGAGGGCAAGCGACCAAGGCCCTGCCAGCCCGCGGCCATGCGATGTGCCAGTGAAGTTGCCTCTCTCAGCCATGGATGACGGAGCGGACAGAGAGCGGCAGCGCAGGCGGGGGCCGACCAGCGGAACCACGGCCGACAAACCCCTCCCTGCCCTCGCCTGCCGTGGAAGCCAGGCCCGCGATGGAGAGAAGCGAGGCCGAGCCGGCCTTCGCTGGCGAGGGCGGCCGCGTCGCAACGATCTAGGCCCCCGGCGGCCGTGCTAGGCGAAGAGAAGCGAGGAGAGGCGACAGTTCCGAGATGCCGAAAACCACGCCCAGCCGAGCTTAGCTCGCCGTCCTAGGGCCGCCCCACCTCCCCAAGACCCAGCCTCTGCTCTGGTTCGGGCAAGTGGCGGGAGTCGGGACCTTATCGCGCCGCCGCCGCCGCCGCCGCCCACGGCTCTGGAGCCAGCATCCCCACCAACGAGACGGCCTCGCTTGGGTTTCAGACCAAGCAGCCCATCGTACGTCGGGCATATGAATCTTCGGGCTGTAGGGATGCAATCCCGCAACCGACGATAAGCAAGCATCCCGGCCCAAGACGCTGCCACCCACCATGCGACCCGCGCACGACGGCGGCCCGCGCTGGCTGGCCGGCTGGCCCTGCCTCGCCCTGGCTGAGCGTCCGCGCAGGCCGCGCTCGCCTGCCTCTCAGCCAGCGCCCAGCGGGCCGTGCATGCCGTGTGCCTCGCCGCATTTCGGATATTTTCCGTGGAACCATGTGGCACGACGATGCAGAAGCAAAGATAAGCCGTGGCCATCCATGTCGGCCCTGGTCTTGTCCCGCGCCCGAGTGCATCCGCTCTACCTTCCCCGTCTGGCCGTCGCCCGAGGGGGTCCCTGAGGCCCGGCAGTCTGGGTGAAGCCTCGTCCTGGCCTGCCTCCCCTCCGGCGGGCCGTTGGATCCTCCAGGCACGCCACCGACCCGGAGCCGCCGAGTCGGAGCGAGGGCGCTGCTATCCCTCCGTCCCAGTGCGCCCGCCCCTCATGCAGCATCCCAGCCCAGTGGCGAGGCCGTCGATGAGACGCCTACTGCATGCTTACCTCATGCACTTGCTTCGTATTCGTCTGCGTCCCGGCTCCATCGGGCCTGCCAATGGCCGAGCCGCGCTGGCCTCGAGCCATCGTACGCCACGCCGGCCTCCGCCGCTTCCTTGCGGCTTCCGTCCTTGCCCATCGGGCGCTTGCAGCACGCAGGCTTGGCCTCGGTTTCCATCATACCATGTCTTGCTGGTCCCAGAAGAAGTCCCGGCCCGTCAGTCCCTGACACTCTACACCCCTACGCCTAGGCCTTCTCACCGCTTCTGGTGTGTCGGACCATCGGCGTCCTCGCATTCCCCATCCCTGCATGGCTTTCCATGGTTCTGGACTCCACCGACCGCCCCCCTCGAAAGAACCAACAAACGTGAAGTCTATTTCTAAAGCACCGCCGGCGTCGTTTGCGTGGGGCGTTGCCGGCGTCCTTGTTAGACATGCATCCCCTCGACAGTCGGCTGTTGATCGCTAGTGTGTGATTGTGCCAAAGAGGGACAGCCCCCGCAGAATCCGTCACCCCCATTGCTAATGGATTCCGTCCGCGTAGCGAGTTGAATTGCTTGATACTGTCAGCAAGAACGGGACATGGTCCTCGGTACTCCTGCTTCCCCTTTTTGTTGCTGTACATTGTGGTGGTGCTACTCTTCATGTGTTCGTATGAATGGGTACGTGGGCTAGCGACTATGGCTGGCAACAACTGGGTATTCCCCAGAACATTTCTCATCCTTCTAGTTGGAATGGGTCCAAACCTTAAAGGGAACGGCCCTGTGTAAATGATGCGTCAACCTTCGGAAGGGCAATGATCAATATTACGAAGTAAACCTACCGCGAGTGGGATATAGACGTACATACTTCAGACGCCGTCCCGTTATCCATTGTGCTGCTATTCACTGCTTCGCCTACTAAAAACCTAGCCCCTTCAAAGAGTTCCACCAAGTGATCATGCAAATCATAGAAAATCTAGGAAAGTGGCAAAACGGCACATTCCACGGGGCGCGAGATACGGTAGCCTCCACTTGTTATAAACTCCATCTTTGATGGAGGTAATGAGTCCTTTTGAAGGTCTCTCGGTACCGGATCACCAATGTTCTTCGAGCCAAGCGACAAAGCCTCAGATTAGCACCAGCCTCAGAGCTGTCCGCTGTGGTAATCGCAGCCAAGTACCTAGAATCATGTGAGTTGCAAGGTTCGACGTCAAAGACGACCCCCGCGGGAGGGGTTTACACTTGTAAGCGCTCTGCCTGCGCCCTCTTCTCATTTTTACCGCCTCATTCCCATTCATAGGAATACTATAGCCACTGCTCTTCTTTTTGGTCTTGCCGTCGGTCTATATCCATAAAGACGGCACGCGCTCGTCAGAGCTTTCTAGCCATGTTAAATCATTGGCGGGATCATCCGGACAACTTATTTTGCGTTGATAGTACATGGCAATAATGGCTCCTTAATGATGCATATACGGCGCTGTCGGTGTTTCTCCTCTCTGGGCACCATATAGTTTTCCAGCTCCTGGCACAGCCGGATCATCACTGCTCTGCCGGCCTTGTCTTCCATGATGACAGCGAGGGCGGGGGCACGGTCGGGGGGCGTTAGTACGCGGAACGTGAGGCCTTCCCCCCTATGGTGGGTTTCAATTCGCATGTCCGCCATCACGATGAACTCAAGCCTCTCCAAAGGGAGTTTACAGGGTAGGCACGGAGCAGGGGCAGACAGCAACGTGCTATACTGGGACTTGATTTTAAGAGTCGAATTCTTCTTCTTCAGGCTGTGCATGAAGTCTGAGATCACCTGATGAGCGAGAGGGCAGCCCAGTTGCCTCTGGCCCCCTCGAAGGGTGGGCATCTGCGCCGTGGCATCCGGCTGTCCGGATATTGCTTCCCAACTGCCCAGTCCGAATGGGCCTTGGGTTCTCATCACGGAGGCAGTATTTGCCTTTGAATGAAAGCGAAGAAGGAACAGGGAGGAGGAGATGGGGAAATGATGAAGTTAAGATGTAAATACAAGAGGTGCGCAAGTGGAGTGGCGTCTCGGGCTGGCAACCTAAGAAAAACTCCTTAGGTTCTCTGCAGACCCACGAGAAGTTTCCGAGAAACACCTAGCATATCCGTGCTTGCCTACTTGCGGCCTTTGTAAGCGATTTCCTGCACTGCAACCCGTGTTCATGAACTGATGCAAGTTTCATTTTCCTTGGGCGGGACCTTTCATAAGGGCGCTTTCCAATAATGCAGGGGTTAAAAAGCCATTTCAATTTATTTTATCAACTGCCCGAAGATCATCGAAGACCGAAAACTAAGGATTTTCTGCGTCCCAAACCCTCTGTAAGTTTAACAACCGTATTCCACCCGGGTTTGGAAGACGTGCAGGCGGCGCTCCGCAGAGCTGGGGAATACGGCAAAGGGACGACACACAAAGACAGCAGGTGTCGCTAGCGGTTTGCTCGTAGCACCAGGACGTCAGTTTTTCAATCCTAGTCGCTTGCAAGGCGTGGGTTCTTTCCTTGTCTTTTTGGGTGTGCTTCCACGAGATATAGGTTAATCTTTCTAGCTTGGACGTGGAACTAGCACCTGTGAGGAGCACTGTACTAAAGCAATATTGCATGACTACCAGACTTGTACTACATTCGAGGAAGAGGACTTGAGACTTTGCCAACAAAACCAGTGACGGCAGCTTGTAGGACCAAAGCCTGCACAGCCAACTAGCGACGCCCCTGCGCTCCAAACCGGGCCAACTTAAAGGCAGTAGTCAGGGTCTTCGTTGTTGGTACCGCCGCACCCATGGCTGCAGTATTGACGATACGCAATGTCACCGCCCGACAGACAGTCGAAGCGGGAATTCTGGATGTGACGCTCATCGGTCGACACCCCTTTCGCTTTGAGGGTCTCGACGATATGGTCGCGGTAGTTGCCTGCCACGGATAACGGCGCATCAGTCTTTGGAGCGCCTGCCAATACTAGGCGAGTGCGAACAGAGGGCCGGAATGGGAACGGCTAGCAAACTCACCTCGGCGGAGCAGCGAGGAGCCACAGTAGGAGCCGCCGCGCTTACAGCTTTTGGCGGCGACCGAGGCAGCCAGGAGAGACACGATAATGGCGAGGTACTGCATCGTGAAGATGGATACTGGATGTTCTGGCCCGATTGTAGATGCTGTGGCGGATGGGAAATGTATAGATCAAAGATGACGATGATGCTGCTAGCAAGTCATCCCGAGTCCTGCGTCAGGAACCCTTCTTATATAGTGCATCGATCGGGAGGATCCCCCGTGGGCGTAGGATGCATTGGTCATGTCCGCCGGGCTGCACCTATTCAGCCCAAGGCTTGACGACGAGGGTGGTGGTGGCGGCGGCGCAAGGAGTGGCTGTGGGCTCAACGGGCCACGCCTAGGAAAGATCGACAAGCGACACGACTGCCACCTGACGATCCGGCCGCGGGCAGAAAGCCGGCTCAGCCTTGAATCCGTCGCTTTTCGCGAGGCGTCGACTAGTATCCGAACAGCCCCTCCCCCAATCCGTCTATAAGCCTGATCTGAAATCTCACCAATCAAAACACAAGAACCCAACTTCGGAAACTCTAGAGTACGTACGCCATAATAAGAATACAGCATCACGCTACGGCGAACTCTTCGATCGAAAAGCCCCATCTGAAATTGGAGCCCCATGTTTGGTGGGCTACGCTATACTTTGGGGGGTTTGACCCGTTGAGGTAAATTCTGCCTTCCCGATGATTTCTTGCTGTTTTTGTGTTGCATCAGGCCTAGCTCATATTTCACAGCGGCATTCTGCTCCGCATGCGAAGGGAGCGCGATTTCAGATGCAATTAATGATCTGGGAAGTGGAAAATTCATGTGCAAGGTTCATCGCCGAAAAGCCCTGGAGCTTTGGCATGCTTCATGGGACGGGTCGTCGAGAAATGCACGGGAGAAACAGGCGTCGCTATTGCTGCCAGCCCGGCAGTTGGGCTTACGCAATGCTATGGATAACTGTGTCACGCCAGCGTGGCTCAGCTGACAAGTGAAAAGTTCCATCAAAATGGGGCCCAGTACCGCTATGGGACATTCAGCGTGTATTCGCTTGGGTTGTTGTAGTACAAGGTGTTGTGACACAATACTCTGACCCGAGTCAGCAAAGTCCTATTGGATGGGAGCCTGGAGATGCCTACGTCAGTGGCACGGCATGGCCCTCTTATCAGAGGCAAAAGCAACCTGACGGGGCGATGGAGGCGCTCAGCTGGAACGACGGTTTAATCAACGCCAACGTTAATCAAGGGGGGGCTCTGTGTAAGCATTGGTCCATTTTGATTGGCTTATCAGAGTATGTGCCTAATAATAGGCGCCTGAACTGCCACAAATAGGATCCACCTATGCGGACTCCCGCCCCATTTACAACGAAGTAAGCAAACCAAAGCAGACAGTTAGTGCCCCTCCGTGACACTTGTACGACTTCTAGGCATTATCGGTCAGTACAGCATCCTAAAAGACATCAGGTAACTCCTCTCCTATGACGCGGCCCGTGACCGGCTTTTCCCCCACAAGCCCATAGTGACTGCAGCCTCCTGAACACGGAGAAGACAGTATCGCAGTGGTCTCATACTACCTGCGATTGCTACTTGCCTTTCACTACGGAGATCATGCCGTTCTCTACTTCGTGAAATATCCCCTGCACTGGTATGAAAGGCCGATATCTCATCGTTTGAGGAAAGGTGAAGGACTCGTACTACGCCGGGCCGGTCCCCGACTCGACCAATGACAACAAGCTCGTCCGTCGTTAATGTCTGTGAAATTAGAACAGACGTCAGTCGCATGAGTGGGAGACGGGCCATTCGAATAACCACAGTTATCGTTTCTTGAGGATTCGAAGCCGCACTTTTCTACTTCTATATTCAGCTAATAACGTATATAGGCTAACGTATAATACGTTGACTAATTAGCGCATGTAATGGGTTGAACCCCTTCTAGCAAGGACTCAGGGAATACCCTTCGTACGACCCACAGGATCCACAGGATCCACAGAACTCTCTGGCATCCTCACGAGCCTACGACTGGAGGCAAGAGACTTATATATAGAGCAGCACTCCGGACACTGGACAGAGGGAGGAATCTCTTCCCCAGAGATTCCTTCTTGTACAGACAGACAATAGACGTCAGAGTGTGACACTCGGTCTTGGCCCCTTACAGCGCATATAGCTATCATACGCAAGTCTAGATCTCATAAGTACTAAAACAGATAAACCCCAGGTTCTGGAGGTCTAGTGGAAAGACACGGTCGTTAGGTTAGTCTTATAGAAGTAATCGTGTGTAGAGGGGAGCCATAAAGAGTTTAGTAGAAATCTTTGATCAAGGTCTAAGTAGGGCAGTCAGCAAGGCATAAAGCCTTCAAATAGTAGAAATTGAGTATCATATCATGACTATATAGAGGTGAAAAGAATAAATGAGATGGCATATGTTAAATCTATTGCTCTATCTACTGAGTGGTCCATGGTACTCTTTTTATAGGGTGCACCCTTTCAATTCGGGGCTCACTCATTGGTCACTTATGGATCCCTGGTCCTGTCTCAGTACTTCCCATACCCAAATTCAGACAAATGGCTCATCTACTTGGGTGTTTCGCGAAAGGGAATTATGAACCACTAGGTTGGAAGCCAGGGTGTTACTTGAACTTACCATGCCGAGACCAAGCAGTGCCCTGGTGATTGTTGCATTGCAAACAATCCTATGGGTTCGGAGGCTAATTCGCTTAGGCGGTGGGGATTCCCTTCCCAATTGAGAGCAACTGCTAGGGGTGAAGCATCGCCCAGGAGCCCCGCGAACGAGCCATCAACTCGGCGCCGGCCTGAACACGCGGATGTTGCCGCAAAGCTTGGCGAGTCTTGTCGCTCCTCTCCCACCCGGCGCGAACAAGCGACCGGAACCCTCCTTCGGCCCCGGATCTGGCGAACATCTTGTTCTATGGTCGAGACCGGCCAGAAAGGGGCCGGAATCGCGCGGCACGTCCGGTTTCTAGTTCTTACCGTGATCCATGGCCTTCCTGCATGGCAAAACCGCGCGAGTTTCGCAATGTGGTACTGCCAAGTCAGTACACAGCCTCGCCCGAGTACCACCACAGAAACTTTGCTGTTCGCCCATGGCGGCACCGAAAGGGAGTTGTCGTGACAGCTTACTGAGGAAGGCATCATGCTAGAGGGCCCCTGCTATCCGATCACTTGGGGCTCATCTTGTGGATTGCTTACTTGTCTCCTTATGATGCTTTTGCAAGCAAGGCCCCAAAAGATCAAGTAATTTTTGGATCGTTGGCCAAAATATCGGCGCCATAGGGCGCAGTATGGGTATCATATGCCGGCAATACTACAAGCCACGCAGACCAGCTTAGGTGTCCTTTCCAGTTGCCACCACCCCACACATCAACTCATTACCATCACGCATGTCGACATGATGCGAACGGCGACGGCGCCAACCACTGGCCGCCTCTTTGCCGACTTCTCCGCCTAATCTTACAAAAGAAAAGATGAAAGTCATCCATCGGGATTTATGATGATATCGTAATGGAGCTGCCGGACCGTCGTCCGGACCCGTCCCGGGGCGTCTCTTGGGCGTTGGGGACGAGGTCGACCCTGTCCAGGCTCATATCGAAAGTGGTGTGACCCAGCTCGATGTCCTTGGGTTGGCGCTCCTCGGCCGTCATCTGGAAGGTGTGGTTGACGTAAATCTTGCGCTCGCTGCTCTTATCGACGTTGCGCGACCGGCTGATGCCGTACCCCCCCCGCCCGTATCCGCTCCCGCTCTTTCCCGCGCTGGCCTCGCGCTGGTGGGCACGCAGCGCCGCGCACGCGGGGAGACACGCGCAGATCAGTCCTATGCCCACTTCAGCGTTGCTGTTTTGGGACCAAGGGGAGATGGTCAGCACAACGTTCAGGTATACGTCAAAATGTGGGGAGGCGGGAGAAAAAGGGGAAACGGTTGGGTGGTTGCATACCCTGATAACACCACCTTCACAAAGGTGATGGTGGCGTTGGGAGACTGGCCCTCCATGGTGATCATGACCAGCCGGTAAAAGCTGAAGGCCGTGGCTACGCCTCCGGCGCCCAGTAGGCCCGCCACGCGCAGTTTCTTTTTTTCAGGTAGCTGAAGCGACCAGGTCAGCGGCAAGGGCAGAAGCAAGATGGCCAGGTCGCTGATGACGCTGATGATGGAGTCGGCTAGGATGATCTGCCCCTGGTTGAGGCACTTCTCCGTCTCGCCCATCCAGTAGGCCGAGATGGGCCAACAAATACGGATCTTGATGGCCAGGCCGGAGACGTAGTAGGCCACGAGCAAGCCCATAAAGACCCAGATGCCGAGGTTGGTTTTCTTGTGCACAGGGCCAAAGACGCGGCCAATGATGATGAGCAGCGCCAGCTTGACGAAGAGCGCCATCGGGGCGTAGAAGATGGTCTCGACGTAGCCCGCCTTGAAGAACTCGATGGCATTTTCTGGCGAAACGTCCCATAAGTTGTATCCTCCGCCGTAGTAGGAAACTGCAGTGTGTTAAGAAGGTTAGAGCTATCATCTTGGTGACATTTAAGGGTCGGATAGGGGGGAGCGTACGCAACGTGCCACCAATGCAGTAGCCAAGCATTAGTATCTGCGTCGCAGGCATCAGACCACGGACTGGAAACGACATAGTATCAATGGTATACATACGTAAGCGGCGTAGCAGCAGACTGAAAAGGAGTTAGTGTCTGATCACTGGCGGTAGGTGAGACTGGAAAGATAGGGAAACGGCTTACAGTCGTCCCAACCCCAGGCGACGCCCATGACTCTGGACTTGGCATAAACGCGGAGGGCTACAAAGCCGGTGACAATGATGATGTTGAGGGCCTGCACCACAATGCAGCATGTCCGCAAGGCGTCGAACGGGTGCTCCAGGTCAGCTGTCACGCCTTTGGGGGGCGGAATTGCGCCGGGGTAACTCATGGTTGGACGGAACAAGGCGACCTCGTGTGGAAGAAGAATACGGCAGTTACACAGAAAAGAAAACCAATCCCATCAAGCTACAACAAGGCGAGAGGGAAAAAGAAGGAAGGGCGGCCACTACAGATTGATGTACGCGAGAATGTGGAGAGGCAAGCTCGCATCCCCCGCTCCGGCCATTTTATGACATATCGTCTTGAGGCTCCTGCAGGTCTGGTTTGGGTCACCACAGCTTCCCCTTCGCTTAATCGGGATAGCATCCCGATTATTTCCCAAAAACGAAGTGGGATGGTACATGTCTGCAGCCCAGGGTCCATGGGCGCGTGGCTGACAACTAGCGTACATCGTGTAAAGTTAGTACATAATAGCAGGGTTGCTCGCGTACAGGGGGGGGGGCGGTCGTCACTATTTGATCCAATTGATTGTGAACGGCGCATATGAGGGGACAAAGTCCTCATGTCAGATTGTGCAGGCTACAAGGCACATCGTACTATACGTTCGCCATCGCGCGGATTGGCTGAGGTCGGGGCTCGCGAGGCCACTATTGAGGGGACACAGCCTGGGTACTCGTTCCTGTGCCCACTCTCCCCAAATCCCCATGCTTATATGGCAATGCCTAAGAAAAAGGGCCCAGGGTGCGCCTTGCACCCCCATCCCGCGCCTCACAACGGAAAATCCCCAAGGGTACAGGGCTCGCCACCGAGAGCCTGTGGGGCAAATTGTACCTATGAGAAGTTTTCGTTGTCAGGCACGAGCCCCATCAGGTGCCCCTTCACGCAGGCGTCAGGCTCCCCTGCCATCTCCCCCCGTCGGCCTGAGGCCGGAGCCATGGTGGAGAAGGGGCGGGCGGGCACATGGCCTCATTGCCCCGGGGCGCTAATTGGAGACGGCGTTTTGGGACAGGGTAAGAACAGAGAAACAGGGAGCGATCTTTCGGGTGAGCGGAGCGCCGTCGTGGACATCTTACGATATTTTAAGGTGCAGCGCCCCTTGCACGCCAAGGGGAATGATCAGTCGGGCACAGGTACTGAACGGCCTGTGGGCGATCCAGTTTTGAGCACTCCACCGAACACATGATGCCGATTTCGGTCATGTCTCAACGCCACCTACACATAAATGGGCGGCAGGGGACGGGTCCTCTGCGTGGAGGCCAGCGCAGCCGGCAAACGATCGCCGTCGCGAGAGACCCCTGCCCGTCCCATGGAGGATCTCAGGACGTCTGTATAGTATGCCGCTTTGGACTGAGGTTACGGTAGCTACCTGATTAATGGGTTGAATCCATCCACGCATCCGTTACCCAGTTAAGGGGTCCCCCCAAAGGCGCTAAGCGCCTGTCAATCGCTCATGGAAAACCGCCTAAAAAGAAAAAAGAAAAAAAAGACCGCGAGACCCTGCATGACCCCTGCCGCCTCTCTTGTAGCTGGCAGCTGGGGGGGTTGGGCATCCAGTATGCAGATTTCCGGCCAGATACCAAAGATAAGCGAACCCTGAACGAGATATCTGTCCTTGCACTTGAGGCCTCAGCTCCAGCATGGGGGTATCCACCGACTAAGGCAACCACTTCTTCCCACACGAGGGTTGACCGTCGGGCCCGCTTTCCCTTCAGCATCTTAATGGCACAGGTAGATTACCCAGTGGTGCCATGACACGGTGGGTAAGGCACTCCAGCACCATACGATGCCGTCATCCGTTGGTGGGCAAGACGTGCATAAGGCGAGCAGACCATGTCGGGCAACGGGACCGTTACCGCCTTCTCGCCGGCTACGCGAGCCAATTCAGCACCCCTGAAGTCTAGTTAAGGTTGGGTTGGCGGCGGCAGCGGCAGCGGCAGCGGCAGCGGCGGCGGCGGCGGCGGCGGCATGGGTGCCGGTTTCATGGAAAAGAGAAGAAAATTCCTCAGGCTAGTTTCGCCGGCCCAGGCAGGCCAGCCTAGCCTATCCCGGGCGATGGGGCGAATTCAGCCGAGCGGACAAGGGCACGCGATGGATGGCCCGCTAGTGCGCCATGACTGCCCTGCGCCCGGCGCAGACTGGCTCGACTCGGCGTTCCTGCATGCGATAAGGGGCTGCTGCGTTGTCCCAGCCAACCGCCCTCGTCCTGCATTAGCAACTCTTCATCTTCCGGGCTGCTAGTGCATGGCCACCCCGATTGGGCTGATGCGACGAGTCGCGGGTGCATTTCGAGCAGGGATCTGCCACGCCGCCAGTGCGGCTGCCCTACCTTGCCTTTCCGTGAGCGATCGTCTTGAAAATCATCATAAGCCTCCCCAGGGCTCTCCCGCCTAGTGGCCCGCCCTTCAGTCCCATAGAAGTGCCCGGCGATCCCGGCCTTGGGCCCCCCAGAGGCGAGGCTAAAGCTGTCGGTCGTCTGCGTCATTTGCCCCAAAGCAGAAAACCATTTCTTCTTCTGTTCTCGTTTCGTCACATCGTACATACACACCGGATGTAAACCACTGTTGCACGCCGGGCCAATTACGAACTCCAACCAGCCTACAGCCAGCCAATCGTCGATTATTCGACTAGCCAAAAGCCAACATGGGCTCCATCAACACCGGCGCCGCCTCCAAGCTCTTCGAGCCAATCACCATCGCCGATGGCAAGATCACACTGAAGCACCGCGTCGTGATGGCGCCGCTCACCCGGAACCGGGGAACTCCGCTGAATGCTGACTCGACGCCCGAAAACCCCAATCGCATATGGCTCCCCAATGACCTCATGAAGGAGTACTACTCTCAACGTGCCACCGACGGCGGCCTGATTATCTCCGAGGGTCTGCCGCCTTCGCTCGAGGTATGCAAGCACCTGCCAGCCTGCCCCCCCCCGATGCTCTCAAGTACTGATCGCTCTCCCGCAGGGCAATGGTATGCCCGGTGTCCCCGGCATCTTCCTGCCTGAGCAGGCCGACGGCTGGAAGCGCATCGTCGATGCCGTCCACGCCAAGGGCGGCTACATCTACGCCCAGCTGTGGCACTCGGGCCGGGCCAACGTCCCGCAGATGACGGGTACGCCCATCGTGGCGCCGTCGGCGGTGCCGTGGGACAACCCCGAGGAGAAGTTCGTGTACCCGCCACCGCATACCACGGAGCAGGTCCGCTACGTGGACCACCCGCCCGTGGAGATGACGGTGGAGAAGATCAAGCAGACAATCCAGGACCACGTCGACTGCGCGCGGCGCGCCATGGCCGCCGGCTTCGACGGCGTCGAGCTGCACGGCGGCAACGGCTACCTGACGGAGCAGTTCCTGAGCTCCAACAGCAACCGGCGCACCGACGCCTATGGCGGCTCGCCCGAGAAGCGCTGCACCTTCGCGCTCGAGCTTCTGGGCGCCCTGGCCGACGCCGTGGGTCAGGAGAACTTGGCAGTGCGGCTCACGCCCTTCGGTCTTTTCAACCAGGCGCGTGGCGAGCAGCGGCTCGAAACGTGGGGCCACCTGTGCCGCGAGCTCAAGCGGACGCTCCCGCGCCTCTCGTACGTGAGCTTCATCGAGCCACGATACGAGCAGATCTTCTCCGAGGAGGAGAAGCAGGCCTTCCTCGATTCGTGGAGCATGCCCACCATCGACCTCTCCCTCTTCCGCGACATCTTCGCCGGCACCCCCTTCTTATCCGCCGGCGGCTTCGATGACCGCAACTCCTGGGGCGTCCTCGAGGCCGGCAAGTACGACGCCCTGATCTACGGCCGCTACTTCATCAGCAACCCCGACCTGGTCGCCCGCCTGCGCAACGGCTGGCCGCTGGCCCCATACGACCGCTCCCGCTTCTATGGCCCCTTTTCTGACCCCGAGGTCGGCTACACCGACTACCCCGCCTACAAGGAGGGTAGCGCATAGAGAAGAGAAAGCATGGGGAGGGAGGGGGGTTTGCCGCCTAAGTGCTTGCTTACCTTAGCCTCGGAGAAGTACCTGGGCCTCGTCCCAATGTTCCATCGCTTTTTGCTTTTGGCGTGACAACTTGAACGTGATGCGACGTGATTGGCCCCTGAGGCCTTGCAGCGACGGCTAGACGGGCGATGCCGGTGATGACCAGGGCTGTGGCGGGGAACCACATTTCCTCGCGCGGGAAGCAAACTCTCCGGCGACGACCCAGAAATTGGACCCCAGTTCGCTGGGTAGGGTGACCCCTGCCCGGTAGCGATGCAAGAACATGCGTCTATTGGCGGCGCATGAGCAAAGTTTCAATCGAAACCTAGTGCTATGGAGCGTACCATTCTGTGACGGCCGGCACAGCAGCGCCATCCAACACGCGAGGCCTTGGCCAACCTCACGAACCGTCGTAGCCCGAATCACAGCCCCGGCTCAGCCCCAGGCGTTCCTCCTCCGCCCCCTCCGGCAAAGATGCCGACTTGCTGTCGGGATTGTTATGCCTCGCAATCGCATGGTCCTTGGTTCGATTACGCGATGCATGATCCGTACAATCATGCCCCATAAGACAAGCAGCACCGGGCCTGCAGGCCGCTACAAACTCCCCTCTGTAACACGGGCAGTTTCGTGTCCCATTTTATAGCCCTCTCCCCCTTCACCTTGGGTCGAGGTCTCACTGGCAGCAGTTAGTCGCCCGTTCCCCCACCCCCCCCCCCTCCCCCAGTCAGACGCCCACAGCCCCCGCGACCGGGGCTTTCCTTCCGCCATCTGTGGGTTCGGTCCCGGGTTCGTCCCCACTGTACGTTCCCATTGCGAGACCTGGCGGGGATGGAATCGCCTGCGCCGTGGAGAGGGGGGGCGCCCCCGGGGGTCTGCGGCGAAATCGGCACCGGTGGCAAGGGGCCGGCCGAGACGTAACACTGGAGTGGAGTGGGGATCATCTCGTTTATGCGCTGTACTCCGGCTTTAACCCTGCGACTCACATTTGCTTGGGCTGCCTACGAGGCGACGGGCTCCCTTACTTTATACCACTTGCCGACAGTAGGCGCGGCGAGCCGTGATGTTGCGGCGCGACGACGGAGGAATAAAGTGCCTAGTGGCGCAACCCAGGCCCGCCGATACTCGTTTTCATACTTGAGCCGATTGGGACCAAACATCCCCCAGTGCCATCCTCTACAAGTTCGGCGATTAGCGCAACCACACACAAGACGAGCGGCACAACAAGGCGGTGGTATTGACTGGGTGCGGGTATGGATGGCCTGGTGCACACATGAACTGCCTGTAAGTTAGACTACCACTGGGCGGGCCACCCCCTGTGTGGGCCACCTAAAAAGTATCACCAACCTCAACAACACTAACGCAGTCACTAATAAATAACTCGACTACTAGCGCTCGTAAAAATAAATAAAATATACCATTCCACTCCTCTTTCAATTACGCATCTAATACTATGTTATCTGATCACGAAAAAAAGCTGCGCGCAGCCGCTAGAGCCCACCGAAGTGGCCTATCTGTGCGAGCCGCGGCCGTCAGCCATGGGGTATCTAGAACCACCCTACAGCGCCATATCAACGGCGGTGCTTCGCGCCGTGAGGCCTCTCAGAAGCGTCAGAACCTATCCCTAACTAATGAGTCCTTTTTGGTGCGCTGGGTTAAGACGCAGACCAAGCTCGGCTATGCTCCTCCACACTCAAGGTTCCGTCTGTTCGCTATAAGGCTATCCCAAGCTTCAGGGGGCCCTCAGACCCTCGGAACACACTGGGTCCGGAGATTCCTGCGGAGACATCCAGAGTTAAAGACTCTGCGCAGCGTCCGATATGACTGGCGGCGCGCTAACGCAGCGTGTTTAACAAATATCGTTGAGTTCTTCGACCGGCTAGATGACCCCCTACTGTCGCCTATCCCCCCAGAATATACATACAATGCCGACGAGATAGGGACTCAAGTCGGGATTGGAGATACCCCCCTAGTCATCGGACCGTCTGAGCTTAAAGAGGTCCTCATTAACGACCCCCTCAACAGAGACTGGGTCACAATTGTGGAGTATGTCTCGGGAGACGGCCGAGCGCTAAACCCTTTAGTGATCTTCGGGGGTAAGAACGTCTAACAGCAATGGTTTCCAGAGGAGATGCCGGATGACCCCGAATTAAAGGACTGGAAGTTCGCTACTAACGGCTCAGGCTGGTTAAGCAACGAGATAGCCATCCGCTGGCTCCGTGAGGTGTTTCTGCCGCAGACGAAGCCTCAGAAGGCCTCCTAATGGCGCCACCTCATCATCGATGGTCATAATAGCCATATCAACGAGCCCTTCCTCTTAGAGTGTCTCCAATCGAGAGTCTGGCTTAACTTCCTTCCGGCACACTGCTCATAGATCCTTCAGCCCCTTGACGTGGGCCCTTTCAGTGTGTTAAAGCGCAGGTTCCGGTCTATCCTTCGTACGACCTGCTATTCGATGATGGTGACCATCGCCGGCAAACCAGAGTTCGTGGCGGCTTGGAAACGGGCTCGGATTGAAGCCCTCACGAAGGAGAAGATCCTCCGGGGCTGGGAGTCAACTGGCATCTATCCAAGGGACCGATCTAAGGCGCTCAATAGCAGGCTAGCCATTCAGGCCGATGCCGTGACCGCAGACGCACCAGACCGGCCGAAAACACCAGATAGAGCCCTCCAGGCTTCAGGAAACCATCTCCAGACTCCAACGAACAGCCAAGAACTAAGGGAATTGGAGATATCTGTGTTGGCAGAGGATGGCCTACCGCAGACTGCCGGGGTCCGCCGCATGAGCCGTCAGGTCCAGAAGGCCCTTGACACTCTCAACGCCAATATCGTGGGACTGCAGCATAGCCAGGAGCAATTAAAGGCTACATTAGAGAGGCAGAGACCTCAAAAACAGCGCAGAGTTCTCCCTAGGGCTCAACAAGCCTTCGTTGACATAGCAGACATCTAACAAGCCAAGGATCAGCTGCGGGACGAGGCTGAGTCTCAGCGCCCGCGGCGCTCTATGCGCCACCAGCCGAATAGACGGTCGGAATCGCCTCAAATTGAACCAGACCAGGACGAGGAGATAGAGCATGTCGAGGAGGAGATACGCGTTCAATATTAGCTATAGAGGCCTCATGGTGGCTCCATTACACCATAGTGAATAAAGTGGTGTTGATATTCTAGTGACGTGGCCCATATAGGGGGTGGCCCGTCCAGTGGTAGTCTAACTTACCGAAAGTGTGGGTGCGGGGTTGCGTGGCATACCAACTCTCAGCATGGGGCATTGCCGTGTACAGCTTCTCGTTTGCCCCATATATATGCCCACGGAACCCATCCCCAGGTGTCTTCTCAAGACCTTAAATGTCCTCAGTCAGGACTGGAGCAGACCGATGCGGCCGGTCGCAGCACCCGGGGTCTCTGACTCGGCTCGGTTCATGGCTGATGGCACGAGGGTTCCGAATGATACCTGTTTCCCCCCATTTCGAAGGCAATGCAAAAGGAATTTGCGGAAGTACAGCACCGAAGAGGGGTGAGTCGGCCTCCTGCACTTGTACTTACCGGCATCATCTAGATCACCAACCTTTGATTCGCCAGTGTTCGCCAAGGCAGCGGCATCCAGCCCTGTTCGTTGCAACCATCTTGCTAGGCGCGCGTTGCCAACGTTGTTTAAGTCGTTCTCATTGTCTGCCCAACACCCTGCCCTTTGCCCCATTCAACTCCCTCCATCAATACACTCCTCTGAGTGTAGCTGGCGCTACGCAGCCTGATGGATCGCCGTACCAAACATCCCGACTGCATCTTCAGGGCAGCACTATTTTCTGTCGAACAAGTCACCACAAACCAAAAGCATTCCTGCCAAAATGCCTGGCCATAGGCTCCATGGAGTCCAAGAAGAGAAAGGAAGAAAAGAAATATGGAGAAGAATCAAGAAAACGAGTAGGCCAGAGCAAGGATTTCGAGCATAGTCTGCTGCTACTGCAGCCCGAAGCTCACTCACTGACAATGACGCTACTCAGAGGCAATTATGCCTGGGAATTCCGCGTCAACTTTGACACGTGGAGTTTCTCCTTCGATTACTATGGTCATTACAAGCTAAATTTGCTCAAATTTATTAGCAAGGCCGATGAAGCTGTCTTTTTGTCCCTGCCAAAATTACCAAGCATCAGCTCAACCTAGAGTCTCCCATTGCCAGCCACGTGGTGAAGATGGACATACTATACTAGAAATTCGATTCCATTGTCGTTCTTGGAGGTGTCTGAATTACACGGTAAGCCCGAAAATCACAGACCGTTTCACGATCTTCTTGAATGCTTGGCCGAGCTTGGCGGTAAAATAAAGCCCTTCGAACCCGCGCCACAAGAACATGACGAGCCAGTGTTTGGTTTGCTCCTTTGGCGCATGTTCAAGTGTGTGATTTTTGAGAGCACTTATAGGTAGGACGTGCGTACCTTCAAAAAAGAGGATCTGAATTTCTTGAATATCATATCTGAAAAGTCCAGCGGCCCGTGTACCCGTAACGTATGCATAAAATATCTACTAATGTCTTGCCCGGTGTAGGCGACACAGGGTGTGACTGGTCGTACGGTTAACAGCCAATCGGTCGACATCTGGAAGTGGTCAGACATTGTGGCACCACAATAAAAGAGCCGTTTTTCTTACACCTAAGGAAAGTGCCGGAATAAGAGGATTTATCCCGGTGACCGGCAGCTGGCACATGAGAAAATAGAACAGCTGATGAGGCCAGGGCTCAGCTAAGCTGCAGTGTCGGGGGCAGCGGCCAATGACGGCAACACCGCAATATAAGACTGGAGGGATAAAGTATGCACTGAATCGATATAGTGTATGTTGCAATACAGGGCGCAATTGCAACGGGTTCATTTGTCGCGTGGCCCGTTTCTCAGCCAGCCAGTGACTTCAACGTCAGCAGGCACGAGGCAGAGCTTCCACCCATCTCGCGGGTCAAGCCGTCTTCGGCGGATGGTAATATTACTATTGGTGCAGAATGCGGGGCTTGATAAATAAAAGCAAATAATTGTACTCCATACTCCTGGCTGCATGCCAGGCCGGAGGTAAGATACTCGAGGGCCTCCAACACCGATGTGGCTGACGACCCTGCCGCATTCGTGCTTATACCCGGACCGTCTTCACTTAGCATCGATTCTTTGGTATTCAGAGCCCAGGGTGCGAGGCCGAGACCCTTGATGGATCTTTTGCCCGAAGAATCCACAACAAAGTGACAGGCAAATCGTGTATGCGGACAACACACCGTATTGAAACCGCGCCATAATCACGTAGGCGCCGCAGCACAGCACAACTTCCATTTTTCAGTGGCTTATCAGGTCGGATTAGAGAACTCAACTCACTACGCCTCCAGGACCTTGGATTGGCCGGTGGCTTCTCTGAAGGATTCAGTGGCTTTTTACTTCTGACTTCCGGAATCTGGAAGAACAGAGAGAAATTCGTTCGACCAAGCAGACATAGCCAAGTCCCTGGATTGGTCAATAGCTCCTTGACGAGGCTCAGTGGTTTGCAGTTTCACATCCATAGTTCTGCTGAAGAACAGTCCATATTAGTAACACGGAGTGGTGGGTTTATTAACCGCCGACACTGCATAGCAAGCCACAATGGTGAGATGCAAAATGGAGTGGATTGCTGAGCGGCAACGGAGCAGCCGGAAACCAACCGTCCAGCTGTACCTTGGAGCTGGCGTCGGCACACCAGTGAGTCCCCACCCCACGGCAGCCACCACAGGCAGAACAGAGACTATACACGGTATTGGTCGTATGGGAGTAACCAACTCAAGATACCAAAGGTACGGTCGTACTTTGCTTTCAGTAACACAAATCTGCCAGTAGACTGTGCAGTACTGACACCTTGTGACTTATCCTGTGAAGGCCATGGTTCCTCGTTCTCCCTGCAGTGTCACTGCCATTATGGGGCTCGGTTGTCCTCTTAGTCTGCCTAGGGAGCGATAGATGCGAATTTAGGGGGTCAAAAGATACTTCCATGGGGTGAATATGCCAAGACGAGGCAAGGAAGGCCCAGGCCCATTCACCGGTGAGCCGAGACAGTCCTGTATGTTCCCTATCTGGAGGAGACCGGAATACCTCCACCGTCTGTGCCTTCCCCCTCTTTTAGTTAAGAGTACTGGGTGTCTATAAAAGGGCCGAGATATCCCCTCCTCGAAGACAAAGGAAGCAGACACAAAGCATCCCATCCTCTACTCTATCCCTCAAGTAACAACCACTTTAAACCGAATCCTTACTCTCTACCAACCCTCACAAACTCACCCACGGACCAACCCAACACCACTGCAACAATGAAGGCCCGGTCCATCCTCTCCATCCTGGCCACGACAGTCTTCCCGGTCCTTGCCATGGCTCAAGGCGGCACGAAAACGACCCCCGACTCGTGCGGCGCCCTCGGCGAGTTTCACCCAGACTTGCTCCCGGCAGGCGTAGACCCGACGAAGCTGCGGCACTGCGTTGAGCACCCGTTGGGTCCGGCGGCGGAGATACAGAAGCGCGAGGCCGAGGCGGCCGGCGCGACGTTCCCGGAGCTCGACAAGCGCGCCTGCTGGTGGGGCAAGAGCGCAGGCTGCACCAAAGGTTACTGCTGGAAGAGCTGCGGCTCGCGCGGCGAGTGGTGCTGGACCGCCGTCAACTCAGGCTACGGCGATTGGATAACTTGCCGCACCGACGAGAACTGCAATACCAGCATGGCCTGCGGTCGGGGAGACTGCAAGGAGTGCGGCTGCAGCTGCTAAGGCCCTAGGAGACCAAATAAGAAGTGGCGGAGATGGACAGGGTGACTTGACGTGGCTTCCGGGAGGGCGCACTACCTACGGAGAATGGGACAGAGTGTCTGGAAGGACTGAGTGTACTCTGGGTTAAGCGAATGGGTTTGATTTGCGAGCTTCGTGCTCCGGCCGTCCTTCTTTCAACACATAAAAAAGAGCTATTCGAGAAGAGCTAAATGGCATCCTGATCTGGGTTCCCAATGAGGCGAAGCAAAGTTGAAAGCCGTGAATGCCTCACGTACCCTACGAGCAAGCGCCGGGCCCAAGAGAGTGCCGCAGTAAAGAAGACTTCCTCGGCCAATACTAATATTTCATAAAGTATGTCGGCAATATGGTCCTCTCATACAGCAATACAGTGTAGTGCACTAGGATTATGCAGGGTTATATAAGGCAAGTAGTAGTGACCGTAAGTATTTTCATTGCAAGGTTTGATACAACTTATAACTAGTATGGCTGTCGCCTCGAGCGAAAAAGGATATCTTCACATGTAATAACTCGCCAGCTTCATTCATATTCCTTTAAATACACTCCTTTCCATTTATATACGACGATCATGATTTTAAAAACAGGATCACCTAGAAGCCCACATGATGTAGTTTGATGTATCATGAGAATGTCAAAAGTCATTCTACACATTCTCGGGATAGCAGCAGCCTGTGAGGGAACTTCCTCCTGCGAGTGGAAGAGGAAGGAAAGGCCCTGTGCATTGCGATTGAATGTGACGGGCACATGGCAGACGTCGGAATGATCCGGGGCATCTACGAAGATGCAATGTGTCAGGCCACGATGGATTGTTCAGAGCACGCCTATTTCCCCACCACAGAGCTTGAGGTCTCCACCGGCAACATCTTCAACAAAACGGGCGTCCAGACATGACGCCAGCAAGACCGGTCCGTCAAGCTGCCGGACGAGTTCGACTGGATCGTGCCAATGACATAGCAGCACACCGCAATGAGCGGAGGTAATGACGAGTCAGCTTCGGGTCCAGCCTACCGGCTAGTGCGGGGCCCCGTCTGCGTTCGTGCCGGCGTCCGCGCGGACTTCACATCACACCAAGTGCGAAAGAGCGGCCAAGACGGGGAATCTGAGACGGGATTCCAAAGCTTCAGGATCCTTGCCGCGTGCTGCGCCGTAATGGGGTGGAGGAGGGCGATTGCCAAGGCAGAAAGAAACACGGGAATGATGCTTCCGATGGTGGTTGCATTGTCTTTCCGATCCCCGAAGTAATTATTGGCGTTGTTCGTGCGATGGTGCCAACGGGGAGAGCTGGGCAGACGATTGGGTTGGGGCCTCGATTTCGGATGTCGCTTCCTCGGCTTGGGGGTATTCTCCAGGATAATTTGTTTCCAGGGGCACGAGTTTGACAAGCTGTCATTTCCTTTGTTGTTCTATAATCTATCGACTCATGCAGGTCCTCAGGCCTCAGGGCGCCGGACTTTGGGGTGGTCACTTAGGTCTCCTACTTCGAGGACACGGGGCGCGCCCGCGACAGCCAGTAACCAATGGCGCATCGCCAACGCTCAGCATTGACGATGGGCCTCGCGGCCGACCGACGCGCAAGGTTTGCCCAGGGAAAGCGGCGTTGCCGGGGGGATGATCGGGGCGTGTTATCATTGAGGGGCTGGTTAGCAGGTTGGTGGCTGGAGGCGGCGTCAGGATTCTGGGGACGCTGGGGGGGCGAAGCAGTTCTCCCGCTGGCTTTGCTTGCCCTTTCGCTTCCGGCAATGCTGCTCTGGCACGTTGGGCTCCCACGTCATCCACTTCGATGCGCGTCCAAGTCGCCTTGAGAGTTGGCAGGAGTCGACCGAAGAGGCACGCCGTCGATCAATTGGAGATGGAACGTCCACGAAGCGGCGGGTTCCGGTCCCCAAACGGACCCCCGCAGCGCTTGGGCGTCGCTCGGCTCCCACTACGACTGATCTGCCGAGCGCCTGTGCCGCCGGGTCAGCGCCGGGCACGACGCCGTCCCTGTCTGCCCATCGGCACAGGGACCCCGTGGGATAGAGTGACGGGCCCAGCGGAGAGAGAGGAAAGCCGCACACATCAGGCGCGCCCCTCCTGATTTCCCCAGTCGCGCGGCGTCGACTTACCGTGGTGAGTCGACCACGCGACACGGCCGCCCATCGAGTGAGACGAGGGTAAACATTTACCCCACATTGCCGACATCTTGACGTTACCCCACGTCCCACATCGAGTGGTGCGATGGCGGCCCGTATATCATCAGCGGTCCCTCGGGGTCGTGGTCGTGGTCGCAGCCTCTCTGTGCTCCCAACCGTACGAACCGCTGCTTCTGGCGACTGATTCTTCGTGTGTCCTCGCCCCCAACCCGCCGCAACAATGTCGCCCCCCGGGATGCTGTACGTGACGATGCAGCCGCAGCCTGGCTTGCCGCCCGCCCAGTTCCACGAGTGGTACAACAACGAACACGGCCCCACGCGCCTGCGCCTCCCCCAAATCTTCCGCAACGGCCTGCGGTACAAGGCCGCCGACGAGCAGGAGCCCGCGTTCCTCGCCGCCTACGACGTGACGTCCATGGACCACCTCGAGACCGAGACCTACACGAGCCTGCGCGCCAACCGCTCCCCCCGCGAGGCCGCCACCATTGCCCAGGTCGACGTCCACCGCTACATGTTCGACCTCGTCGCCGAGAAGAAGTCGCCGCTGTTTATGCCCATCGAGCAGCTGACCGACGACGAGGCCGAGGGCACCGTGCTGGTCGTCGTCGAGCTGGGCCTCCAGGACGCCCCCGGCGCCGAGGAGGAGCTGGTCAAATGGTACAGCGAGGAGCACATCGACATGCTGTCCAAGGTTCCCGGCTGGCTGCGCACCCGCCTCTTCAAGACGTCCACCATCGACGCCAAGGGCGGCGCCAAGACGGTCTACTACGGCCTGCATGACTATGCCAAGACAAACGGCTTGGGCGGCGACGAGCACAAGGCCTCGATGGCGACGCCGTGGCGAGAGAAGGTAACAGACAACTACGCCACTCTGCTGGGCCGCCGGGTGTGGTCGCTGTTCTACGTCTTTGGCCCGGCGCCGCGCGACCTGGCCTCGCTGGCCGAGACGTCCGCCGTGCCCGCATCCTTTAGATCCGCCGACTACAGAACCGACACCACCAATGTCCCCAAACCCCTCATCACCTCGTATGTAACTGGGATCCACGACGGGCTGGCGACCATCTACCGCCTCGAGGGCAACCCGGACCCCCAGGCGCCCGTGATCGCCTTCTGCAACTCGCTCCTCACCTCGTTGCACATGTGGGACGGGCTCGTCGAGTACATCAAGCACCACCGGCCGCAGTACAAGATCTTGCGGTACGACGCCCGGGGCCGCGGCTCGCTGCCGTCGCCGCCAAAGCCCGCGACGCTGGACATGCTCGCCGACGACCTTGGCGGCATCCTCGCGGCTCTGCGCATCCCCAAGGTGGAGGTGCTGATGGGCGTCTCCATGGGCGGCGCGACGGCGCTCAAGTTCGCGCTCAAGTACCCGGACCAGCTGGCCAAGCTAGTGGCGTGCGACTTCAATGTGACGTCGAGCGAGGCCAACACCAAGGCCTGGCAGGAGCGCATCGCCGTCGCCGAGACGCCGCTCGAGGACGGCAAGCCCGGCATCGCGAAGCTGGCGGAGCAGACAGTCGAGCGCTGGTTCCACCCGCACACGGCGGCCACGCAGGCCTACACGGTCTCATGGATGGTCGACATGGTGGCCACCAACGATGTCGAGGGCTTCAAGTACAGCTGCCAGGCGCTGTGGGACTACAACCTACGGCCCGCGATGAAGGGCTGCCGCGTGCCCGCCCTGCTCGTCGTCGGCGAGGGCGATGGCAAGGGCGCCCTCGTCAAGGCCATGGAGGGCTTCCGCGCTGACCTGGGCGAGGCCGGCGCCGACCTCGCCGTCGTTCCCAACACCGGCCACCTGCCCATGGCCGAGGACGCCGCCGCCTTCTGGCACGCCGTCGAGCATTTCGTATAGATTATTTTATTTTCCTTATGAGCCCCGTCATGGTAGAAATGGGAATAGAAGATGAAAGGGCTTCAATTGGATGGGGTCATGCCTTTTGCAAGCGGGAGTCGCAAGGGCTCGTGACATGATATTCGACCACTCACTGGGCTGGGCACTCCGGACGGTATTCCAGCAAAGTCTACATACATACCGCTGCCATTTCGTGTATCGATCAGTTTCCTCGGGGGACGAAAGTTGCTCCATGTTAGATCTCGGCATGCACAGGTAGAGTAAGATAGAAATAAAAAAGAACTTGGCCTCGCATCGCATTGAATTAAGGAACGAAAGAGGCAAAAGAATATCCAATTGCATTAGCCGCGAATCGAACGCGGGGCCCATCGATGGCAACGATGGATTTTACCACTAAACCACTAATGCTTTGATGAGTAAGACGTCTGTTATTTAAACCTATGTTGTTAGCTTATGCGCCACGCTAGTAGGTCCACCTTGACTGCCCCCTAATATAGTGAAGGCGCAATAGCGATTCTCGAACTAGGCTGTGGGCCTGGTGATAAGACGGTTGAGCTCTTTGTGGTTCTGTCTAACAAGGTTCACTACGGCGTCATTCATGACCACCATTCCCGCGTTGGGAAGTTGCTAGCATTATGTTCGACGTAGGCCCAAAGAAGCAGAGCTGGCATTTTCGAGACGCCGCTGGAGAAGGTGGACTTGTCGACGGGCATAGGAACAGGACTAGAGTCCAATAGCCACCGCTTTCCCATGTTCCATGCCTGCATGGGGTCGCTTCCCACCGACTCCAGTTCTCCCTGACGATTGCAGGATACTGCCATGCCCGGCGGCGCTTCCTATGGTGGCCCGGTAGGATTCCCGCTTTTTGCGTAGGCCTTACCACCATCCACTCGGCATCGTCGCGGATGCGAAGCCAGGTATTTGCAATCAACCTGAAAGGTATTGCGAAGTTGCTGTGCTGGGGCTTCGAGATGGAATGATGCGGTGTTTTTTTTTTAGCTCTTTCAGAGTGGCAGAGCGGCAAGACGGTAACTTCTTTCGGCCCTTATTAGTTCTCACAAGTGCTCACATACTCCGTATTTTCAAGGTCTCCGGCATTTGTCTTTTATTCTCTGCATGAGGTTGAAGTTTTGGGGGTTCCCCACGTATTCTCGCGTTGCTTGATCCCAATACTCCCATAGTATGCCACGCACGTTTCTCGCTAGGCATGCTTAGGCGCCGGTGAGCTCAGGAATTCGTTAGTCACTTGCAGTCTTCATTGTTTTTTTAACGAGCGTCCTCGTAATTTTCATTTTGATCTAAGCAGCCAACGGGAAAATAAAAAGAGAAAAAAAACAAATCCAAAAGCTTCCTGAGCCGTTACTCCCGACCGGGCTGTCGTGTATTCTCGCAAGAGGACCAATGGCCAACTGGATTCCATGACCGAACTCCACCACCTATTTTCCATTGAAGGATGTTTTTTTCAACTGCCCGTTTACTCGGGGCACTTGGCGTTCTATCGAACAACCATCGTTAACAGATTTCCCCATGAGGAGATTGCGCATGGGGCGGGGGCGGAAACTCACGCATTTCTCGAGGCACCACTTCTGGCGGAGGGCGAGCACGGTCGAGTTGCAGGTGACGGCGCAGGCGCCGCGGCAGACCTGGCCCTTGGTGATGCCGGGCTCGCGGGCCTGCAGGGCGGTGGCGTCGTCGTCGCCCAGCGAGGCGAAGGCCTCGAAGTCGACGTCGGCAAAGGTGTCGTCGGCGTCCTCCTCCTCGGCGTCCTCGGCCTCCGCCTCGCGGGCCTTGAGGGGTCCGAGCGTGCACGACGCCTGGCAGGCCTTCTTGGCCAGCGAAGGCGGGATGACGTTCTGGGTCCTCAGAGTAAGCCAATGTCGCCCCGGCTCGGCGGGGGGGGGGGGGGGGGGGGGGGAAGACAGAAGGGGGAACGAGAAAAGTAACGGGCGGACTCACGCAAGCAGCCTTGCAGACACCCTGGCAGACCTCGAGCGGCTTGCCCGTCAGCGTGCCGCAGGTGCGCGCCTGCAGGTGCGCCGGCTCCGCAGCCGAGACGGGAGCGGGGGCGGGAGCGCCCATGACGCCCGAGGCGGCGGTGAAGAGAAGGGTGGCGATGGTGAAGAACTGCATAGTGGCGATTTTGAAAAGCTTGGTGCTTTAAATGGAAGTGAGAGAGGAGATTGGGAAGGAGGGAGAGTGTTGTGATGTGGCTCGAGTGGGTTGATTGTTCGTGATGCTGATGATGATCGAAAACAAATTTCAGGAGTGGCATCCGGACCTCTTATATATCCCGTTATCGTGACAACGCGCAGAGTATGCTTGCCTCATGAAAGTAATGATATTAGAGAATTCTAGCACAGCTTTCCCCCAAAACAGCAAAGATGGGCCGGTGGGGTTCGGTGCTGCTCGTGGTATTCGCATTGACCTTTCCATGCTTACTACAGTTACCCGCAATGGTACACGGGATAGCGAGAGTCATCAAAACCGTTCCGCACAGATTCAGCTAAGTGATTCAGATGCACTCCGTACAATGAATAAAAATAGCAGAGAATTTGCAGGCCCAATCCATAAGAGCCGTTATGATACTGCAAGGTGACTAATCCTTCACTTCGAGGCCTGTCCGTGTGCGGTGGCAGTATAGCACTTGGCCGAAAAAGGAAATATATTACTATGGTTTTTGCCGGATGTGGCTTCTAACGGTTCTTTTGTGGCCAATCCCGAATACCCTTAGGATTTCTGGGTTTCATGAGTCCGCAAACATGATAGACCCAAGAAGCGGAGGAAAACTGGCCAGGGGCCTGCCAAACTTATCTGTGATTTTGCTACAAATCCAATGACAGAAGCATTTAGAGGACTCTGATGCTATTTTGAAAAGACTGTCGCTCAACCATCCTTGTATCAGCTGATGTCTGTTTGCGGAGTCGTGGGGATTGTTGTTCGTCGTGTAAGAAATCACCGTCTTGGCGGCGTCGGCCTCAACGCTACCCATGACCCCCAGAAATCTCATCCCATCTATCAGCCCAATAAGTGGAATCCACCGGGTGGTCATACAGGTGGTTTCAGAGAGCATGAGCGTCGTCGCAACGAGAACTGCCAGCACACGCGGACTCCGCCTGGTGGTAATTCTCAATACGCGAGAAGTTGGGTGCCATGCTGTTTCCCCTACACATGCCCATGTTAAGACATTTGTGGTCGGCTTCTCCGCTCATACTTGTTCTTTATCTTCTCAGTACTTATTTTTCTTCCCTTTTTTTATATGTAGAGACGAGCGTTGAGGTCAAGGCCCACGGCGTTTTGCTTACGTGTAGAGGGGATGATATTCACGCTTGCGTTCGACCAATGGCGCATTGCAGGAACGAAGTGTTGATCTGCACCGGAAAATCCAACCAGGCGCAATACTTCCACCCTCTCGCTTAAGTGCCTCCTCGGCGTCCATTCCTCCGACCCCCGAATGGAGAGGGGACCACCCGATGATGCCAAAAAGCGGTGCTTCGCGGGGTTACAACTGTCGCGAAAACGGAGGACAGCGGCACACTTCCCGTCCGAGGGTATCCAACCCAGCACCCGAGCACGATGCGTTTTTCATCCGCTTTGCTCGCGCTCGCTCTCGTCGCCTGCCACGGGGTTCCGGCCCTGGACCCGGCCACACTGGTGGCGCCGCCGCCGGGCCTCCCGGACCGGCAGCCGTTCGGGTTCGGGGGCGACGTCACGGGCGGCGGCGACGCGGCCCGCACCGGCGCGTACGTGGTGGACAACATGGCGGACCTGCGGGCGGCGCTGACGCTGGCGGCGCCGCGCGTCGTCTACGTCCGCGGGCGCATCCGCGGCAGCGGCGACGGCCCGGCCGCGGTGGAGCGCTGCCAGCGCTACATTGACGAGAGCACCGTGCCGCGCTTCAACTTCACCCTCTACCTGCGGGCCCTCAACACGTCGTACACGGCGGCGGTGCGCGAGGCGGCGGCGGCCGGCGCGCCCTTCGCCGGCCGCAACGCCACCGAGTACCTGGCCCTGCTGGGCCGGCAGAACGTGGGTCCGGCCCCGTCCCCCCGTCCCGGCGTGCTGGACAGATCCGGGGGCCGCTCGGCCCCTGCGTGGCCGGTGGGCACGGATCAAGATGGCCACTGCCCATTGCCCGTGACGCACTGACGACCCTCTCTCTCCCCGCCGCAGGGCTGGCGCGGCGTTGCGCAGAACCGGCAGAAGGCACAGGAGTCGATCGACGCGCGGGGCGACTTGACGCTGGTCGGCTGGGACCGGACGGCGCACCTGGACGGGGTGTCGCTAGTCTTCAACGGGCAGCGCAACGTCGTGGTACGCAACCTGCGGCTCACGCCGCCGCAGGACTGCTTTCCGGCACCCGAAGGGCAGCCGCCGGGACCGTGGAACGCGCGCTACGACGCCGTGAGTCTGGTGGCGACGCGGGGCGTGTGGTTGGACGGCGTAAGCAATTTCTCTCTCTCTCTCTCTCTCTCTCTCTCTCTCTCTCTCTCTCTTTTTATCTTTTTTCTTCCCTCTCTCGGACACACACATTATTAGAGGTGCATTGCTGACTCGCCGGGCAAACAGAACGTCTTCACCGACGGGCCCACCGCCGTCGCGCCGGAGCCCCTACCCGGCGGCTGGGAAGTAGACCGCTTCGACGGCCTGGTCGACGCCGAGGACGGCACCGACTACGTGACCTTTAGCCACAATGAGATCTCGAACCACCACAAGAGCCTGATGTGGGGAGGCGGCGTACGTAGCTCTCTCTCCCCCAACCCGCCTTTGCGCGCCGTAGTCAGACATGCGCGTGCGCCCTGGGATTGGAGCCTGCAGGCATTCCAGGCGCCCCCAGAACTGAGAGATGTTGCAGCGCTGACCAGTCTCTCACTCCACAGGAAAAGGAGGGGCCTCAGGACATTGGCCGCATGCGCTTCACCGTCTTTGGGAACCGCTTCCACAACTCGCTGAGCCGGAACCCGCTCATGCGCTTCGGCACTTTTTACATCGTGAACAACGTGTTTGCCAACTATAACAACGCGGGACCACGCTTTTTCGACGATGACGGCGAGGGCGAGGGCGAGGGAAGCGCGGGCGCCGTCGTCCGCCGACGTGACGACCCGGACCCCCCGGCGTACGTCCCGGACTTCCAGTACCACATGGGCGTGTACAACATGTAAGCTGCGCCCTGACCAGGGGCACGTCTCCCGTCGGCCACCTCTTCCCTCCCTGTGCCCGTTCCCGTCTCCGTTCCCATCTCCCGCCCCACCGCGGCTGACCACCCCCAGGTCCTCGGTTCTCGTCGCGGGCAACTACTTCGCGCAGACGGGCACGTTCCCCAACGACGCGACGCGCGTCTTCACCTTCTCGCACCTGGCGACACCGGCGCGGCCGGCAACGCTGTGCTCGCCACCGGACCTGCCGGCCGGCGCCGCAACGGCACTGGGGCCGCTGACGTGGCCCCGCAGCGCGCTGAATGGCACGCCGCTGAACCTGACGGCGACGGCCCGGCGCACGTTCGCCTGGTACCTCGCGGGCCACGGCGAGGACGACGCGCAGCCGGGCGGGCTGGCGACCGACTGCGCCGGCTTTGCGCCCCAAGAGATGCCTGCCACGTTTGGGTCGGCCGCCGAGGTTTTGGATTACGTGGAGGCGAACATCGGGCAGTTCTAACGCCGGCACGGGTTGGCCGAGGAAGTGTTCAGTAAACAGGCTGGATGCTGGAGATAAGTCGGCATCGCTTCCCCGGCGCTATGCTGCCTCATTAGCCTAATGAGATTGCTAAAAGTGACATTATCATGGAAAATGGCCTGAGCAACGCGCGTCTCCTCGGCCCTGTGCCGGTCATCGTGTTTCATCCTGCGGCCCCAGGACCACATGATAATTCTATAGAGCACATCCTTTCGGATCTTGCACCCTCGGTCGAATCGGAGCCGGCTGAGCAATAGCAGCTCGTGCAGTCCGAAAACGCCGGGCTCGAGGAAACTCAGAGACTGCAGCTACGTCTTACAAGCCCTACGGAGGGTTATGCGGTCCCACAACCGCGAGGATATCGTCCCTAAGCACAAGTCTCTAAGCTGCAGGCTTCGCGTAGTAGGGTCAAATCGTGGCCCTGCCCTACCAGCCCTGCTGGCGTTGCGGACGCCCTGACAGGCGGCCCAAAAGAGGCCCATTTCGTCCCTTTTCTCGTACCCCGGCGGGCGGGCCAGCCAGCTCAGCACCCAGGAGAGCATCCCGCTGTTGCAATGGGGGGCAGCGTCGGGAAAGCGCCCCGAAATTGAGAGCCCAGATGTTAAAGCCAACGGCGCCATGGCACCGACCCGGGCCATTTTGGATCTTTTGCCGGATTCGCACATGTCCACACTCGGCGGGATAAGGGCATCATCGGGGTCCAAAGCTCCCGGAAGCAGAGTGTAACACGACAAAAGTCGAGAACGTCATTGGTGCCTGCACAGCGCCGCGCCCTATGCGGCAGACGAATCGTTATGGGGCGGTTGTCGTGGGGCCGGGCAGTAAACCGGGACAGTCCCATATTAGTGACCCTCACAGGGCGTCAGCGCATACAAGGCACTGCGTCAGAAACGGCGGCTGGCAACACAGAGAACCAACAACACCACCCACCGGGAACGGTGTTGTTGGTTGGCTTGCTGAGGTCGCGATGCCGTCATGTCGTAACAAGGATGGGGATGGGCTGGACTTTCTGGGAATATTTGAAGACGACCTCGCACCTCGTCCACCTCCTCACCTGGTTTCACCTCTAGATCAACAGCACCAACCTCATCCTTCGTCTCCGTAATTCCCCGGCCGCTGCACTACACGCCTACCACCCAGCCCAGGTACAGCGGCCTCGCAACCCAAGATATCTGCCAACAGCAACCCCGGCAACTTCGCCAACCGGTAACGCCCTCCGTCCCCATCCTCGGCAGAATCCCCGCATTGACGCTGTCTAGTCCCAAGGAGGAGGTCCAGGACATCGCGTCCATGGGTGGCCAGCAGCGCGCCGCCAACATCGAAGCCGAGAAGGAGTCAGGACACCCCAACCCCGGCAACTTCGCTAACCGGTAAGACATGGACCCCGCCGTGCTTGATGCTGGATGCACTCTGTCCGCTAACAGCTCCCCAGCCCCAAGGAGGAGGTCCAGAGCATCGCATCCATGGGGGGCCAGCAGCGTGCCGCCAACCTGGAAGCCGAGAAGCAGGGCGGCGGGGCGCACCCCAACCCGGGCAACTTTGCCAACCGGTAAGTGCTGCTTCCACCGCTCCCGTGGCCGAACTCGCATTATTGACCGCCTGCAGCCCGAAGGAGGAAGTGCAGGGGATTGCATCCAAGGGAGGTTCGGCCACCGGTCCGCAGTGAAAACGCACCGTCCAAGCAACTGTACTATTAGCTAGCGTATAGCCTGTGAATGCAGTCACGACCCCACGACCAAGTCATGCCCAGCGTGCTCCGTAAGAGACCGAACGGCCTGGGGGAGGCAGAAGAACCCAGTGATAAAAGCCGACGCGGGCGAAGAACCCCACGATATTGCTTTGTTTACAGTTTAACCTCAGGTACCGGCTGGGCTTAGCGGCTTCTCGGGTACTCACGCGAAGCACGGGTAAGATGGGTAGGAAGAAGTACCTGCCGCCCCTCCTAGCAGCATGGGATGACGCTAGCTCGGCCCGCCAGAGTACGGGGTAGGGGGACTTGCACCTCGGCTCCCGCTGTCGATCCGATCACCAACCCCACACGGGCAACCGCCCTGCCGCCAGGCCCAGGAGGGCGCTGAGCACACGGTGGTCGCAGGACGACAGGCCGGGGACGGATCCCTTTGCCGTGCGGCTGCCGAGGATGTGAGATCTCCCCTTCTCCTCCCCCCGTCGCACACCGCAATCCAGCGCGATACCAGCATCCACAACACCATGTCGCAGGCCAAGGATCGAGTCGAGGCGCTCGGTAAGCAGCTGTCGCCGGGCGTCGGCGCCGCCATCCCCGCCATCCAGAAGGTCGCCGGGCCCTCGAATGGCCCGCGCCTGGCCGGCAAAGTGGCCATCATCACCGGTAAGACCTCTCTCCCCCACGCCCATGCGTGGGTGCATACCACAAGCACGCACCCCTCCGGGAGGGCCCCTTGCGCTGACACGCGTCCGTCCGCCGCCAGGCACCAACTCGGCCATGGGCATCGGGCGCGCGACCGCCCATCAATTCGCCGAGAACGGGGTGCGCGCGCTCTACCTCTGCGACTACGACGCGAGCAACCTCGCGACCCACCAGCAGGAGATCACGGCGGCCTTCCCCGCCGTCGCGGTGCACACGCGCCAGTTCGACGCGGCCGACGAGGCGGCGGTGCGGGAGGTGGTGGAGGACGCGGTGGCGCGGTACGGGCGGCTCGACGTCTTCTTCGCCAACGCGGGCATCGTGGGCCAGCCGGTGCCGTTCCAGGCCGTCGAAAAGGACGACTTCATGAAGGTCATGGAGACCAACACGGCGAGCGTGTTCCTGGCGGCCAAGTACGCGGCGCCGGCCATGATGCGGACGTCGGCGGACAAGCCGGCGTCGCGCGGCAGCATCATCGGCACGGCCTCGGTGGCCGGCCTGCGGTCCAACGCCGGGCCCACGCCCTACTCGGCGGCCAAGGCCGCCGTCGTCTCCATCGCGCAGACGTGCGCCTACCAGCTCGCCGGCTCCGACGTCCGCGTCAACGCCATCTGCCCCGGCCTCATCGAGACGGGCATGACGGCGCCGACCTTCGAAATGGCCCGCGCCCGCGGCTCCGAGCGCAAGATCGGCCAGCTCAACCCCACGAAGCGCGGCGGCCGCGCCGACGAGATCGCCCGCGTCGCCCTCTTCCTAGCCAGCGACGAGGCCAGCTACGTCAACGGCCAGGCCTGGGCCGTCGATGGCGGGCTCAGCGCCGGTCACCCCTTTGTGCCGGGCAAGCTGGCGTAGGCGGCTGAGAGTGGTGTGCCGAGCATCGTAGCATATCTGCCTTTCGGGGAGCACGGGAGTATTGGAATGGATTGGCACGCATCCAAGATTGTCACAAATATTCTGCAACTTTACCTTCAAGTGGCGGCATGGCCAACAGGCACCGTAGAAGGCCGGGCAATGCCCGCGTTGGGGGTGGGGAGCTCATACGGTCCTCATCAGGTCCCCTGCCAGTATTACATCGGCCCCCTTTGGATTCGTAGACCTCCGTCCAGTCCGCTGCAGCTCCCCTGGGTAGAACGAAGAAAGACAAGCGTCGCTGATACTCTATTTTGACCTGGCGCCATCGCCGTACGTGGTGACGAAGGGCTTGTGAGTGAGCAGCGCGGGCGCTATTACCAATGGTCTACAGCTGCTACTGCTGATTAGGCACCTGGCAGTGGCAACAGCGGGCGGGAATAGTGGTTCACACCTCCCCATTCGGACATCTACTGGAGGCTGTGCAGGCGCGGCTGACGCCAATAGCGACTCCCGACGGACCCGTGGGATTGCAATCTCTCGCATTCCATCAGCTTCATGGAGGAAGCAGGCTCGTGATCTATTTCCGGCCTCGGCGATTCCAAGCCCACAGAGACTGCATCGCCGTCAGCGCATATGGACGCCCTGCCCTCATACGGAGAGGCGACCCTGGCGCCGGACTGGTCGCACCTCGTGGCGCCGTACCTCTCCGCTGCCGACTGGAAACAGTGTGCCCTGGTCAATTCGCGCTTTTACGGGCACTTCGCGCCGCTTCTCTGGCTCGACCCTCTCATTTCCGTACGAGAGCTGGGCCTCCATCCCAACGATGGTAAGCACGGCTTCGGCCACGCCGGGACCCCGGGTGCTGATCAAGACCAGACCTTGCTTGGTACCGCCGCTTCATCAAGCACATCAAAGGCACCCGCCCCTGCACGCGCGCCCTGGTCCGGTCCCTGGACTTCCGGGACTTTGCCATCACCGCCTCAGGTCTTTACTCGACCGAGGCCAGCGAACGAGCCATATCGGAGACGTTCAAACACCTCCCGCAGCTGTTCCCGTGCCTCCTCGGCCTCTTGATCGATGGCCACCCCGAGCTCGACCCCGGCAGTTTGGTGCAGATTTCCGCCACGGGCGTGGCGGATCGGCCCGAGAACCCTTTGCAGATGCTGGACCTGGCCCGTTGCACGCAGGAGTTTACACCCAGACTCTTCAGGTCCGACTACTTTCGCGATCTGGTGTACCTGGACGTCTCCTTCACCCCGGGCTCGGTGAAAACAGCCGTCCAGTCGTCGTTGAACCCCGAGTATCTTCCCGAGCTCCGCATCCTCAAGGTCGAGGGCCGCGAGCTGGACGACTCCGCCGCCGGCTTACTGTTTCGAACCTTTGGGCTCCGCCTGTGGAGCCTGACGCTCTGCAACAACAAGCTCACCGACGCCAGCATCCACGAGCTGCTTCGGTCCTGCTTTTCGACCCTGTCTTTCCAGTCGCCGGCGCACTTCGAAAAGGAAGGCAAGCTCGCCCGGCCTCATGGTGCTGGCACGAGGGACTTTGGCCCGTTCGACTTCATCGAAGAATCCCCCTACAGCGCTGGCTTCCATCACCCGGAGCGCTACCTGGCGGATGCACCGCACTACACGAGCCGGCCCTCGGAGGCCGGACACCAAGAGTGGCACGTCGTGCGATCCACGGCACGGGGGCCCCGGAGGCGCGACACTGCCGACCACGTCAAGCGCCTGCTGCTCCAACACGCCGTCGAGAACACGGCTTCAACAGCTAGCACCTTGATCGACAGTGTCCGCTCAACTCAGGGTGGCCTTACCCATCTCTACCTGGGCGGCAACAGATTTACGGCCGCGGGCATCAGTCTGTTGCTGAGGGCCTCCGCAGGCAGGTTGGAGCACCTTGAGTGTGATTCGAACCAGTTCCTACTCCCCGATCGACCGATCCCCCCAAGTTTGCCTCGGTCGCTTCAGGTTTGGGGCGTGCTTGGGCTCGAGCATCTTTGCCGACCCGTCTTCTCGTCCAACCTGCGCGCTCTTCGCGTACACCACTCGTTGGTGACTCGGATTCCGGAATTGTGCGCTGAAGGTCTACCAGCCATCACGGCAACGGCACTCGCGGAGTCGAGCTTTCACGAGCGGGTGAAGATGGCATATCCCCGTGGATTTGTTCCCGATGCGAATCCGCGCTTGACTTCTTTAACGCTTGCGGGCATTCCGGCGCGTTCGACTGGCCCTCTTATAATCGAGATTTGCAATTTCCTGGAGCGTGCAGCAGCGCAGGAAAGCGAGATTGAGGAGTCGCAAGTTCTCGTTGACGGGCCGGGACCCTCGCTGCTCCGTGGTCTCCGCCACATCCGCCTCGAACTGCTGCCGGACCATGGGCCCGAATCTCCGAGCTTGGAAGTTGCCGATTGTACCGACTTCGACGCTCTTCTCGACCCCGCCAACGATGGATCCGCCGGGCGCTCGCAGGACGACTTTGGCAACGACGCATGGGACATCACGGCCCGACGGCCGGACCAAGCTTCCCAGCCCCCGGGCCGGCCCGAAGGGACCTCTGTCACTGACATACCGCGCGAGCATTTCTTCTCGCGATCTGGGCGTGAGGGGGAGTACATGACCTACCGCATCGAGGCAGCGGCGTCGTGGACGGGCAACGTAGTGTCGGTACCAGTCTGGCTCGGGCCCGCCGACGCTGGTGATCTCGGGCCGCACACAAAGACGGCGGCGGCGACGGCGGTCGACGCATACGCGGCCCTCGTGTGCGACCGCCGGCTTCACCGCCGCGTCGGCCCCGCTAGCCCCGGCCAAGTAGCGGCCGGCGCGCCGCCCGGGTCCTACCTTTTCCACGCGGCCTGGGAGGCCATGGTACTGCCCCCGGCGCTGGCGCCGCTTCCCAAACCCCGTACCCTCTGGGCCCAGATGCGCGACGTTGGAGACGCCATCAAGGCTTACCGCGTCGGCACCCGCACCCGCAGCCGTGCGCGGCATTGGACGGGGCGGCTCGAGTTGGTCCGCACCAGCAGCGCCGCGAGGTACCATTCTTCCGAGTACTGGAGGTAGCTGTCCGGGGATTCTGTGCCCTGCGAGGAAGGAGGAAAGAGATGGCTTGTAGGATAGTATTAATACTCTCTCATAGTGCTCCCTCTAAATGGTTTCATCACTGTCAACTTCTGAACGCCCTGCGGCGCGACCGTACGACGACGGAGCCTCCCTGCTATTCAAATGATATGAAACATACAGCATTGCTCTCCGGAGGGGGCCTCTTAAAGTCTCCCTATCTGGAGCTGCGAGTAAGTGTCATTTGCGCTTCTTTGGCTTGCATTCATCGTCGCTGGCTTGGAATGGGCAGGGACGGGGAAGGGAAGGGAGAGGGGTCTTGTTTCTGCTTGGCTCGGTTGTGAGGGAGTGAGTCTAAGCATTGGTTGCTGTCCAAGCTGAAGCTTCCTCTTCCTTTCCAAATCTTTTGGGTCCTCAAACCCTTCTCACGTCCCGTCTGCGTCCCACCTATGAGCCAGTGCGCCCTCGCCCTCGCCAACCACGGCTTCCGGAACCATGGGCATCACCGAAACCCCTCGCCTCATCCGGCAAATGTCCATTGAGCCTCGTGGTGTGGAAAGAACCACGGAGTCCCAACGAACAGCGGAGCTTTGCCTCCCCGCAAGGAGTGAACCGAGCCCTGCATCAAGAGGGGACATGGCTCGGAACGAAGACGCAGGCGATCAGACGGGCAAACAGGCGCGCGGCCTCTCTTAGGGGGGGGGGGGGTGAGCGCCCAGCACGAGCGATATTGAATCTGCAAAGAACGACGAGGGGTGCGTGTCTGTGGGAGGCTGCTGGCCCGGCTTGGGCAGAGAGGCAATCGGTATGGCAGGGGGCGATAGGACTCGGTATCCCCAAACACGCGAAATTGACAGTAGTGGTTGCTGTGTGCCATCACACGCCCAAGGGGCTGCGCAAGAAACGACATCCGCTGTCGAAATTCCAGTCCCCCTCCCCTCCCCTGCGACGGAGGCGCAAGTTGACCAGGAGGAGGGGGCGGTACGGGCGCCCATGTGGCCGGTCCATCCATGTTCCAAACCGGGGGGGGGGTTCGCTCGGGAGAGAGAGAGAAGGCGTTCAGGTTTGCGTCACATGGCACTCGCGTCGGAAGAATAAGAAAGTAAGGGGCCTGGAAGTCGTTCTTCTGGAAAGCAGATTCGAAGGCCTGTCGCAATTTCGCGGCCACGTGGACGGCCGCACCTGCAAGGCAAGCAAACCTTGGGGTCCGCGATCGCCCACTCCCCTCCTATCGCTTGGCTGCTCCTCACACCACCCTCACCGCCCCCCGGAACGTCATGTTCCCCCGTCGTCAAACTGCTAACCCCCCTCCACAGGGGGAGGGTGATGGTGGACGGTGAGTGTACATGGGAACCTACCCTTCCCCCCCCGGCCGGGGGAGCCGCCCGCCAGCGGCTTGGCCGGCTTGCTTGAAAAGGGCCCACCACAAGGCGAATTCCGGGGAGGATGGTGAGGAGGAGGAGGATGACCTCTCGGATACGAGGCTCGCCGCGCCCGAGCTCCTGCCGCACCTCCCCCCCGACGAGAACAATACCGCAGGACGGCCCACCCCAGCAGAGAAGAGGCGGGTGGCTTGGCGTGCCCCTCGCCGTGGGCGGAGCGACCACTGGAGAGGCCTGGCACATGCTGCGGCGGAATGCCGTGATACGCCCGCGGTCTGTCCCGGCCGGTCGAGGCCCTTGGCGGCGAGGGGAGCAAGAGACGGGAGGCCCCCCCTGAGGAGGTGGGGGGGGTAATGACGGCACGGCGTGCCGGGCATCGTCACGAAACCCTCGCCTCGACAACTGCCGTATCGGCGGGAAAAGAATGCCCGGTTTTCGCCGGTTGGTCGCATTCGCCGCGGTGCGAGCGGTCACGGGAGGGGGGGGGAGCGGCGGCAGGCAGCAAACAGCGGGTAAAAGCAGCGTCAGGAAGGGCGAAGGCGGTACATGACACCTGCAAGGCTCCCGGCGAGTAGCGACGGCCAGCGAGAGCCGCGGCGTAACGGCCCCCGGGATAGGTGAGATACGGCCTTGCCCGCAGGGCCGGGGTGGGCAAGTTGACTTGCTGCTTAGGTGAGAAGCTTAATTGGGCAGGAAGAGGGAGGGTGGGATCTCATCCAACGACGAGAGGGCATCTCTCTCTTTTGCCCCCCGGCAATGTGGCAAAGGGCCAGCGCAGGGCCCCGGGTGGCAGGGGTTCATCGTGGGCAATCTTACTATGTGAGCGAGAAGAAGGCCTGGGCCAAGTCCAATTCGGGTGTGGGAGAGAGAAGGAGAGAGCATGGGCCTCGAGGTTAACGGGCCCAGCCAGCACAGCAGCAGAAGATGGACTGGACGGGAAGGAGGCGAGGGGGGGGGGGGCTCGCCGAGGCCTGTTCGATGCAGAGCGAGGAACACGGCATGGCACGGGACGTAGAGGCAGCGCGTCTAGGACGGGGGAGCCCAGGCTGTCCCGCAGACATCACCGTCCGTCATCCAAGCCTCGACACGCAGACGGGGGAGGGGAGGCCAGGCCCGTCCGTCATGCCGCCCTTCCCATGCCCTCTCACGTCCAGTACGCCCACTAGGCCGGGCGGTGGGCCGGCTGTTGCGTCAGCCCAGTAGGACGAAGGACGGCCACTTGCCAAGATGGCGAATCATACGATGTTACCGAGTGCTCGGTTCGGCCCACTGCCTGAAGCGAGGGGGTGTGGGAACATGAGGTCACTTAGCTAGCCACTTATCCCCCTCCTAGTCCGCTTGTGGGCAGTACACGAGATCCATGGGATGCTGCCGCGGTGGCATGGGGCATCGCGTGCTCAGTGAGAATGGGAGAGTGGTCTCTCTCTCTCTCTCTCTCTCTCTCTCTCTCTCTCTCTCTCTCTCTCTCTCTCTCTCTCTCTCTCTCTCTCTCTCTCTCTCTCTCTCTCTCTCTCTCTCTCTCTCTCTCTCTCTCTCTCTCTTTCTTCCATGTACACGTATGCCGTTGGGCTGCGCTGAAGTCGGGACGCGCGCGGGCAGCCTTCACCGTATTTTGGCTCCCGCGCGCTGCCAGGAGGGGAGCACGGCGACGCCGACGCAGACCGGCAGGCAGAAGCGATCGCGTGGCGGGACTTGGGGCGTGCAATGCCCCGGTCAGCCGGGGGAGGGGGAGCGCGTCGGGCGGACGCGCCACCATGTCCAACTTCCCCACGGCTGCTTGACCGTGGGTTCCATCCCACGCGCTCCTCGCCAGCGTCGCGCCCGTCGAAACAGGCAGCTGATGGTTGGGCCAAGCAGAACAGGTGGCGCCCCTCCCGGAAAGGGAAGCCAGAGTCCCGGTCGAAAGCCTCCGTCCCATGAAGTCCTGCAAGACTTCCCGGGCCCGTGTACTGTAAGCTGTGCATTTAGGATATCTCGTTCGTATCCTTAGTACCATACCCTACCCCCGTCTTCCCCCGGGGGGGAAGGGGCCGGAAAAGAGGGCAAGGGAGTAGGGCTGCGATGCCTGCTCGGCGCCATTCGCCCTTTGCCCCTCTCCATTGCTGCGTGCTGGCTTGCCCGACCGGGCAGACGGGGCGGGAGAGCGGCGAGAGCAAGCGCCCCCTCGGATCCATGGCGGAGAATGCCCGACGGCCGGCCTTTTGGGAGCCGAGGCCGGGGACCCGCCTGGCAGCAACGCTTCGGGATGGCTTCTCCCGGGGAGATGCATACGGACCACTGACTTGCCTTGCCGAGCGAAGGATGCCGCCAGCCGCGCGGGCCCACCGGCTCTCCTGCAGGTCATTGAGGCTGGGACGGGGTCGAGGGGGCTGTGCGTGTCTCGCCGGGCCCCCGGCCACGGCATGCCTTCTCGCCTCCCCCAGGGACTGGGAGGCACTACGGGGAGGGCGGCCGAAAAAGAAAGCATGGGGGTAGGGGGGCCCGGCATCTCGTTACGCTCAAACCGGCCTAGCGGTAACGGCCGCGCTGATGTACGTCTCGGTTGCGTCGGACGAGGCGGAGGAGGCGCCAGCATGACAGCGGAGCGGGACGGGTCACCGCCATCGACTGGGGGGGGGCTTTTCTTTTTGAAAAACGGGGGGGGGGGGGGGGGGGGGGGCGTAAGATCGTGTAAGTAGCCGGCTTGGCCCTGGGTCAACAGGCATGACGGGAGGGTGGGTTGGTTTGTGCGGGCTTACACAACGACGCCCCCCCCCCCCCCTCCCCATTTCACACGCGCGCACTTACACGCTCGTCGTCCTCGCAGTCGGGCTCATCGACCGCGCGGGATTGCATCGTGGGCCGTCGTGGCGAATCCGCGCAATGGGACTCTCGACCATGCCCGCCTCGCCGCCTCGCCGTTGTTTGGGCCGGCGTGGGGCATGGCATCTCCCGAGCAACTGACGCGGCCATCTACTCGCGGCCGCGCCGTCGCTTGCTGTTTCCCGGCCTCCAGGGCCCAGCGCGGCCCGAAAATGGTACATAGTGTTGTTTTGTAAGTAGATAGCTCTGTAGACATCTTTTCGGTCGACCCCTCCACGGCGTGGTTACCAGGGTACATAACAAAAAAACGCCCGCCAGGTGAGGACGCCCCCTCCAGAACAAAAACCAAGAAATAAGCAACAACAGGCGGGTTTCCTTTGCTGGTTCCTCCCCCCATCCCCTCCCCACCAGCCCAACCCGATCCCCAGACTCCGTTCGTCTTTTCACCCTAGACCCACGTTGGCCAAAGACGACGACGCTCACCCGGAGCGAAAGGGAAAAGGAAAACACAGAGAGAAATACGCCGTGATGGAGGGTGACGAGCTTCCGCCATGCCCGCCCTGCGCATGTGCATGAGCTCGCAGGTCCGTGGCTCAGACGGCGGGGGGCCTGGAAGCCGCCAGGTCCAGCCTCCTCAAGCCGTGCCGGGCGGCCGTCAGGGGCGTGGCCTCCCTGCTGCCGCCGTCGCTGCTGCTGTCCGGGGTGTAGGCGCCGGGCGAGGACTGGGGGGTGAGCGAAGGCGACTGCTCCCCGGCGCCGGGCGACTCCGTGGCCGTGCTCGGCGTCGGCGCCGCCGAGGAGGAGGCGGCGCTCGCCGCGCGCTTCTTGGTGCGCACCTTCATCTGCGCCTCGAGCATCGCCAGGTGCGCTGCCGCCGCCGGGTGGTAGTTGGTGCGCCTGGACGTGCTGGACGGCTGCTTGGTGTGCAGGACGATGTGCGACCGGTAGTTGTCGAACCGGTTGAAGATCTTGGGGCCCTTTTGCGGCGGGCAGAACTCGCAGGGCCACACTTTGTATCGAGAGTGCACGCTGAACCTTCCATGTGAGCAAGCGACCTCCCCACCATGATAAAGGGAAACGCGTGTTGACGGGGGTGGGAGACCAGGAGAAGGAGGAGGCCAAGGTGGGAAGCAGCTAGTGAGACAGGACGAGACTCCTGAACACATATATCCAACACACGCATAGAGGGAGGAGGGTCGGGCCGCCCAACCAACAAGGGGGCAAAGAAAAAGGAAACGAGTTCGCTTACGTGTCATGGTGGCGCTTGAGATGCTCCAGCCTCCGGAACGACTTGATGCAGTCGAACCACTCGCACATGAACTGTGCTTTCCCCTCGATGCGGACGCGACTCTCGACGTCTGACCAGTTCTCATCCTCGTAGACCTCTACCTCGGGGTGCTCCGAATGTTTGATCTGAGCCTGCCGCAGGTTCTTGGTCTTGTGTTGGGCCTGCTTGATGCGCCTCTTGCGGCCATTGCTTGTCAGCGAGCCACTGGAGAGGGGACTCCTACTGGGCATGGGCACATCGAGTGGCTCCGCGGGCACCATGGAGGCCGCCTGCCTTGGGTAGAAGTCACCATGGAGGTCCTCGGGTTCGCCGCTCCATGCCGAGAAGGTGTCAAAGTCCGCGCTGGGAAGGAGGTACGAGCCCGTCGACACGCTGGGTGGAGAGTGCCGCATGTGCTGCAGTGGGAATGAGTATTGCTGCGGCGGCAGCGAGCTGGAGGGCTCCGAATACATGCCATGGAACAGAGAGTCGGGCATCGGGTGGAGGGCCATATTCATGCCCGGCTCGTACTTTTCCACGGGCGTCCTCATCATGCTGGCACAGCTTGCTAAGGAGTGGGGATACTTGGGTTTGATTTCGAGGGCAATGTAACTTTCGAGCTCCGAGGCGGAAGGGGCCAACTCATATGCCATGGACGAGGACGAGCAAATGGCAGGGTCGAAGTTTGCCATGGACCCCGGCGCTGGATGGGGGGTCGAACGCCCGGATGTTGGTTTATATGGATCAGAGGAGGGAGTAGTTGAGAAGCTGTGGGCGGATGGAGGACACGAGGCTTGTTGGCTTCCCAAGTCGAGCCAGTTTTCGACGGTGTAGCCCCTGCGAATTCCCATCCGGAGCTGACGGTCCATTGTTGTCGGATAAGTGCGCGCGCGCGCGCGCGCGTGTGTGTGTGTGTGTGTGTGTGTGTGTGTGTGGTGCAGTGTACCATGTGCTATGTGCGTGGGCGTTTGTGTATGGGTGTCAGTTTGTCTGGCTGGGGGGGGGGGGGGGCGTTTCGTAGCACTCGACACAAGCGCGGCTACAAGGATTCCTCTGGTAACTCAGGCAAGCATAAGACTGAATTGGGAGAGTCGAGGGTCCTGCAAGTCGGTGGGCTCCCTGTTGAACGCGCTACAAGAGTGAGGGGACATCCAATAGATATAGAGGCGATCTGGGGAACAGGAGTCATACAGCAGGAGGCGCACGCCCTGAGGGCAATCACTGCCCCCCCCCCCACAGGAGCTAGCGGACAGGGTCTGGCTGGACAGGTTTGATCGAAGCACTCGGGCCGTAAAGGTACAAGCAGAAGAATAGAGAGCCGCGACCAGGAATGCCACCTTGGAAACGTGCGGTGGCGTCGAGGTGCGCAGGTCGGCTGGCAAATACACAGGCAACGGGCAAGGACAGGGGAGAAGGGGTGGTGGGGATGGGTTTGAACTCGACATTAGACAGGGCCCCATCGAAAGCATAGTCTGGAAGCCACCAACTGGCACCCCCTCCCACCGTGTTTCATAGCTTGGGGACAGGAAATGGCGACTGTAAATTCCTCCCGGGCAGGATGACGCTGACCTGGGCGACTCTGGGTGGTCGGCACGTCCCAGCGACCTGGAACGACAAGGATAGCCGCAGGCCCCCCGAGTCACTTGCCAAAATCTTTGCACAGCCAAACCATGGGCCTGTGGGCAGCATGGATACCGCTCAACAATGGTGAGGTGGTCACCTAGCCGTACAAATTGCTTAAAAATAGCAGCAGCTTATCGCAGCGCAGTTGGCCGGCGTGCAGGGCACCGACGGTCCCACGGCGAGGAGCCCGTGAAGCAAGCAATGCTGCCGGTCCTGGCAAATGAGCGTCAGGACAGCCTCCCAACAGCAAGCAAGCAGCCATATCGCCCCGGGGCGGTGTACAGCACAGCAGCACAGCAGCAGCAGCAGCAGCAGCAGCAGCAGCAGCAGCAGCAGCAGCATGGCGCCTGCTGCTACGTCGGGGTCGCATTCGGCGAGGAACAAGACGCCAGGTAGTGCCAAAAGATACACGTCATTGCCGGCGCACATGTAGCGATTCTCGAGCTCCATCGTGACTGGCGTGGGCGAAGCTGAGGTATGGAGCACCAGTGGCGGTGGGCCGATACAGGCTCTCCTCTTCTTGTGAGACGCAGACCGGATCTGCGGAGCTGGCTTTCGTCTCTCGCGGTCATCTAGGGTTGATGAAGCAATAGAACGGGCCTACACCCTGGAGAGTGCCGTCGGCGTCGAGGGCTGGCCATTGGCATCAAGACATGGCAGAGGACCAGGCTTGGTACGGACTGCTGTGCCCACGACGGCTGGTTCAGGTAGATCGGCAGTTGTTTGCTTGAACACGCAGAAGCGCGCTCGATGAGATGCTGGAAGGGGGGGGGCGCTGCCAGAGTCGAAACTGCGCGGCTCGGCCTGTCGAGTCCAGGAAAAGGAGCAGCGAACAGGCACATCCTGGCGCTTCCATAAGGCCAGCTGTAAGGCGCTCGCCAATAGCCGCGTCGAATAAGCGAGAGGTAGCAATCCCGCGTCTGTAGATAGCAACTAGAGATTCGCTAGGGCTGGTCAGATGAGGAGCCCGCACAGAGTACCGGGGGTCGCAAAGGGAGGGATCCTGGACAGCCCCGGGGGGGGCTGGCAGGCAAGCTAGCAGCTTTGTTCGGAGCCGGTCTGAGCCATGGACGTTGGCCTGGACGCATTGGGCTGGGCAATATGGACACCCCGGGGCAGATCATCGTCGATGTCCTGGGCGAGCAGGAGGAGGCAGCCTTAGTTGGCAGGTGGGGGTCTCGGCGCTCAGGTGATCATTGAGGGATACTAGGCGGTTCAGATCGACGTGATCACCACGGGATGCAGTTGGTCGCCCGGGGGGAGGGGGGGGGGGGCGTCGAGACCGGAGCGAGGGCAGCAGGACGCTACAGCACACCAGCCCTGCTGTCACCTCGCCCACCAAGGCTTCCCGGCAGGGATGGGGCGCATATGTACCCGCCAGGGGTTCCATCGTCGTCCCATCGAGACCTGTCGCCCTCCAAGAGGCGTTGGGACTAGTGCAGGCTGGGGCAGCAGTGCAGAGATCCCCGACGTCGGCGCCCCGGGAAAAGGAAAGCATGGCAGATGGGATTCCCATTCTCATCCACCCAGGGCGATGGCGGCGGCCAAGAAACAGGCATTTCCTATATCCGCTGGCGGGCCGGAGAGCGGTTGTGCGGTCGTGGGCTTTTCCACCATCGGCCGAGTTCATCAGACGGCGTTTTCGGCGCGGGAGATCACTACACTTGTTATGAAGCGACAATAGTGGTGGGTACATGCTCTACTCCGTTCAGTGAACTACAATGCCCCCCTCAGTCAATGCGCAGGAGACCATCGTCCGATTCTCCTGCCTGGTAAAGTGGCCACGCAGGGGTCCGAGGACTGAACAGACGCGTCTAGGAGACCCGCTGAACAGACTTTAGAGTCGGCCAGTACTGCGGGAGGTGGCATAGGTTGATTTATCTAGGGTCGGATGGTGCCCCTGGCCGGAAAGGACCCCTGGAGCCGCTGGGGGCCACGGCTCCCTCTATCGGCCGACGACCTGCCTCTACGGAGCGTGCGCCGTGCTTCTTGCCTAGCTTTCTTTAGTTCCTTTCCTCTCCCCTCCCAGGGTCGGGGGTCGGGCTTGTGCGGAGGCGTCGGCTCGCTACTCAACCCCGGTGCTATGAAAGGTAATGAAAGGAAGATGCAAATACTGGCCACTTGAAACACATCGCCTGCCCAGTACCTAGAGAACCTCCCGGGGCCAGGGGAGCTGCGTTTAGCATCCGGGTACTGGCCGTTCGAGTAACCCTCCCATTTCCTCTCGAGCATGCGTGCGCCCACGATCATCATGGGGCGTTGTAGGCAAGCTTTGGGCCGTCTAGGACAAGGGATTGGTTTCACCACTCGAGTTTGGGGGCCGTGATGGTGTATCTTGGCCATACAGAGCGGACAAGGCGGATGGAGGCCTCGTTCCCAGGCTTGGTGATGGGTGTTTGTGCCACCGCCTCCCATATCAGCATTCCCATCTTCATTGTTCTCTGCGTCTTCGTTCGCGCCAATTCGGGGGCTATTGAACGCACCCTTACCTCGTACCTGATTACGGCGCCCAGGACGTCGGCCAGATTGAGATGGCCTGTCCGCCCTTGCGGCGGCGGCGAGAGCGGGACGAAGGCACCTCGGCCGTCACTCTACCCCTATTTCCCAGCAGCCAGACGGCCGAGTCGGATGGATCGGGGCCGCCTTAACCGCCACCGTGGGGTTTTTCTCTTGCCCTCGGCGCCCCTGGCCAGCCCGGCCCACCCGATCTGTCTCCAAAATCGGGTCTGTCGCCTTGCAGCCCGCTACCTGCACTCAGCGAGGCCCGTCCCACTCCTAGTGCCTTTCTTTCTCGGTTCCGGGATCTGTCGGCCATGCCTGATCGGCTCCCGGCATCGTTCGTCCTCCTAAGCGCAGCGGAGACACGGCCCCTGGGCAGCCGTTTTGGAGGAACGGCATGATGGTCTCGCGCGCCCCGTTGGGGTGCTGGAGACAGTCGAGTCGGGCCCGTTACCGCATGGTCTGGACCAGTGTGCGCCGATCACAGCGGCTGAAATAACTTTACGAGGTTTGCTCTGGCCTGCAGCCTCGTCTAGTTTTTCCGTGTTGGGCGCGCCCGATGCAGCGTGGCCGCCAATAGCCCCTCTCCCGGGGTTCCTGACGGAAGGAATCTGCGACGAAACCCACCCCGTATTCATGTAACCAGTCGGTCGGGACTCCAATGGCCGGTGTCGAAACACGATGCTACGGGACATCCCATTAACACTGTCGCAACGGCCAGACGTAAAGGCCCCCCTTCGACGCCATGCCATCCAACATCGCGGTTAGGCGTCCCTCGAACCGAGATCATGGCGGGTACCATTCGGCCTAATGGATGGACTTCCTGGCCCAAGATGTATGGCTTCATCTTTTGCGCCCGTGGCTTCGGCTCCGTGGCCAGGCTATGCGTGAGCACGGACTTGTATGACTGCGGGCCGGACAAGCGGCTACCCAACGGGCCAGTCGGGCAAAGGCCGGCTGCCACCAGATCATGCCGGACACGGGATGAGGGCATCATGGGAATTTGTTGACTGGAAGCCGGATTCTGCTTTTATTTTCCTTTCTTCGGAGTCCCTCGGCATAAATGTACTGAGACGCTCGGTATTTGAGGCCGGCTGCAGTATCCGCACCTCTGACCCGAGAGGGAAAACCAAAATCAGCATAATAGGAGTGTTCCTTCCGCGCCATCGCCGGATCCACTGCCAGCTACTGTAGCCCAACGGCACCCGGGCTCCCTCTGCACAAGGGTAGGCAGGGGGTTAGTTTCCATAACAAGGGCCAAAGATTCGTTGCAGAATAGGGAGCCCCCGTACCGTGCATGATCGTTTTAATCACCACTCTTAGATCGCTTCCCGATGGTTGCTGGTTCTACGGCGAGCTGCTGCAAAAAAGAGCTTCGCCGTCGATACCCAGCACGTCACCGTGTACCGATGGCTATGCAGGTCGCACAAGCCGCCGCATATTTACTGCCGATTATCGAGTTCTGTGTTGCAAGGGCAATTACGAGCGTGCGGCGTTGTACGACTTATCACGCGGCTGTGAAACCCTCCCAAGGGTACTTACAGGCATGCGGCAGACAGCATGACCTGCTCATCATGTGACAGCCCCTCCTAGTGGACGAGAGGTATTATTGGCGGCCAGCCTTTTAATCAAGGCCACGGGGCGGACAGTCATGGCGGACACTCGGAACCGAATTGCGTGACAGGCCTTTGATCGTTGACGGTAAAGCCCAAGGTAAACAGCAATTGCAACTGTACCATTCCTCGTCCCATAACCCACACCACGGCCCCTGGCTAGGTAGTTGCTGACTGCCTGACCCCAGCGATTGGGCCGACCCCTGACGAACCAACACCCATGTCTTATGTACGTAGCTCGAACCACTGCAGAGCAGTCCCGGCCAGCCGAAGCCGCCGGCACCGCTAGACGCCACCGTATGGAAATCAAAGGCCCGACTGGAGGCTGCCCGCATCCATGGCCTTCAGAGTAGGGTTAGCACGACGGCACCAGCAGACGCGTCCCCCCGGAGCCACGGGAACTGGAGCCTAGGGCTATTGCTTTTGTGCCCGGGATGTCCGTTTCTCCATTGCGCGGCAGATGACTTGCCTGAGCCCAACTTTCAGGCTCGCTGCTCGAGCGGACCTTCGTTCCATGCGTGCCCGGCCTCATTTGCCACATCGTTTCTGGGGGAGGCTTGGCAGGCTGGAGGCCCGACCCTCGAACAGAAGGCCGACGACCAACGCAGGACTCGAGCCACGACAAGACCGAATCGGGCCAATCAACGCCGTTGCGGGCATGGGAGCATGACTGCAAGTGGAGCCGATGGCGTTTCCACCCCCGCCTCCGCTCCGCTGGCCGTGGGAAAGAGACACCGATGCTTCCTCCCTGGCCCCTGCCCCAGGAGCGTAGCTTTCCTCCCTCCTGCGGCGGTCCTCCCGGGGCGCGACGACGACGGCCCAGGATCAACGGCAGCGTCGCCTTCCTCGCCCACCCACCCTTTGGCTGGCCAAGATTGGAGCTATATGTGCTTCGGGCCCCGATTCCGGACCCAGCTAAGTAACCCCCAAAACCGCACGCATCCCTCCCTGGCTCTTCATGGCCTCCAATCCCTGGCGAGCGGTCCAAGATGGCCAGGTCTCCGGAGCTAGTCGTCGAGTCGCTTGTCCCGAGCATAGCCCAGCCATTCAGGATTCAGTGGTCGGGCCCAGCCTGACTGGTGCCGTTTGCTCAATCCATCAAGGACCATCGTCATGGAGAAGCAAGCAAACAATTGGAAACCCGCCCGCCCTTCGCCTGCTTGCCAAACTATTGGGTGGGAGGGTGGCCGGGGATCACAGTCGACTCCATGCTCTCTTCCAACCGAGACATACGGATGATCGTTATTCGCAGATCGGGCAGGGCACTACGACCCCAGTGTGCACCCACCCTGCCCCGATGGACGTGGACCGACGGGCATACCGCATACAGGCATTCGCTGTTTACCACTGACCCACGCCGGGCACAGCGTGGCACCTCATAAAAGCATACCAATGCTTTAGATGTAGTGGATGGCGCCAGCTGGGCTTCGACCCCAGGGTCTGCCTTGGAGTGGTGCTGGAAGAGGAACCAAGCGGGAACGATACCGTGAGTATCGATTCGCCGCCTTGTGGCCGGGAGCAAGTTGGCCCGCGCTGGGTCGGGAAGTATACTTCCTTCGGCTCATCGATTGAGCCCTCAGTGTCACGAACCAGCCAGCCACGTGCCTCGCTACTCGCGGCGCAACGGCGTCGAAGCGGGCCATAAGAAGCAGCAGAACGGGAACAGACTGGCAGCAGAAAGGTCATCCTCGGTGCCGTACACCCTTGGCCCTGGCTGGTATGGATAACCGCCCGGAGCCCGGTCCCGAGGAGAGTACATAAGACGCTTGCCTTCCGGTAGTAGCGGCTCTGGGCGCGACGCCCGCGCAGCGCCCCCATCCCCCACTTGACCGTTGCCAGGCGAAGACGTCTCCTTGGCGGGCACCCCGGAAAAGGTTATGACAGTAAAAAGCGCGAGAGCCGGTGCTAAAGTGACATATGATCCCCTCTTAACGGGCCAACCAACTCGTCCAGGCGCAAGCATGCATCTTGATACCAGTCAGGCCCCTCGGCACCGACAGAGATCAGAAGGGTCTTATCGGGGCGGTACCAACGAGTCCTTTCCTGTAACCAGACAGGCGGATCACAAGACGCATGCACGTCCCAGCACGTCGTCAGCAGCAGCACCTCCTCCTTCTGCCTTGGTCTCTTTATCGCTTTTGTGGCAAAACCTCGCGCATGAGGCCAGACCGTTCGTTGTATGGACGCCCAAGGAGAACCTAGCATATTTGGGCCGGGTTGCATGGATGAATGCTTGCCCACCATAATTACAGCAGCCCCCAGATCAAGAGGTCTAAACACCGCTTTCGCCAAGAAAACATGCGTGCTCCGTCGATCCCACGCCTTACCGCAGTTCCTAGGCGGCCCCAACTCGGGCAAGCGCCGCACAACAAAACAGTTGCCAATAGCCGTTCCACAGCCCACGAGTGATGAGGAGATTTTTCAGTCGCTCGAGAACCTGCCTGGGCTGACTGGATGGCGACTGGGGTCGGGAAAGTAAGGAGAAACGGAGAACCTCCAGTTCGCGAAAGAGGCGCCTGTCTGTCTCGTCCCGCGACAACGCCGGCGAACAACCGACCTGGGCTCTCCGCCTTGGCTGCTACCATGGTTTATACCCCCTTGGGCGCCGCATAGCTCAGGTGAATAAAGACGGCCGGGTCGTGTTGGATTCCCCAATGGCTTCGGCCGAACCGCCGCGGGAGCCAAGCAACTGCATTACGCACACCCCGTCGCCGTGGCCGGCAACGGCGCTGCGTCCACTGCTGCCTGGAACCTGAAGAGGGCGTAGCGTCGACACTTGGCTTCAGCATCCTTCCCTCCCAAGGACCTCTTCACTGGCGGTCACCCCGACAAGGTGCGCACATGGATCGGGCTTGGATTCCCCCAGGGGGTGGGGGGAACAATGCGGCCCCTCGCCTGCGGCAATTCGGCTCTCGCAACTAGCAGTGTAAACAAAAAACGTACAAGGTCATGAGCGCAACAAACCCACCCCACGTGGAAACCAATGGCGCCTCTCGGCGGAGCGGGGGTTGGGCCATGCTGCCTTACCACCCTCCGACATGCCTTGGGTGGGTAATAAGCGAGTAGGTTACCCGGCCGGGGCGAGGAACTTTACAAGACGACCGAGGGTTTCCCCCCCTCGTGTGGTATGATAATGCGGCCGGGGGGGGCTGGGCGCAGGTGCCCGGGTTGATGTTTGGCTGGGTGGAGAAAGTGGTATGGGCAAGAGACTGTGTGGTGAATACGACGCGTGCCAGATGGTTGGGATCAAATCGCTCGTATTCCGGCCCTTTCATTTTGGCCAGTCTCACACAGGTGTGATTTGTTGCCTGATTGCTCACTAAGTCCGCCTGTCGATTACAAGTTGCTCCCAATGTTTCAAGAGGCGCTTGGTTGAGATTCTTTGGATTCATTCATGAGCTATGTCGGGGCCGAGGGGAACCTCTGGGGTACCGAGCTGTGTGGACAGTACCTGATATGAACCCCTGAACGGAGCCGAACGAGCAGTTCACTCAGGTGGGCGTGGAGCATTCTGTAACCAATGTTACTCTCCCAATACACGCTTGCTCCTGCCTGCCAACCGGCATACTTTCCGTCCGGGCCCGAGGACTTCATCATGCGTCCTCCATGTCGTCGTCGTCGTCGTCGTCGTCTTCATCCTCAGCATCCTGCAGCACGTCGTCTATCTCCTGCTCGGTCGCCTCCAGGCCCTCGCTGCTCATGAGTTTGGTATCCTTCTCCTCGGCTGCACGCGGTGGAGGGTGTTTTGTTAGCGCACTGTCACTTCTACGAGACACAGGGAAAATGCACAAAGAGAGAGGGGCGAACTTACTCTTGGGCTCGACCAGCAGGTTTTCCTGGACTTCGCAGTCGGTCAGAGTGGTGGCCTCGCCAATTTCGCTCCGCTTGCCAAGGATACAGCGCGTCAGCTTGCAGCCCTTGCCGACAACGACGCCGTCCATGAGCAGGCACTGGAACAGCTTCGCGCCCTCCTTAATCTGGCAGTTGGCGCCGATGACGCACTCCTTGATCGACGTCTTCTCCTCAACCATGACGTTGTCGGCTACCAGGCTGTCCTGGCGGGTGATGGTGGTGCGTGGCTTGACGCCCTCGGGGTAGGCCACCTTGCGGTTGTGCGCGTAGGGCGAAGCCTCGGCGCCGGCCTCCTCGACCGAGGGCAACTTGGCCAGCTGGAGAGACACCGCCAGGAGCAGCGGTGCCGTGTCGACGCGCCGGACGACGGGCGCCGCTGAGGGGTGGACGTAAGCCAGCAGTGGCGGCACCGTGAACGGCGCCTCCTTCTTAGGGGCGCGACGGGTCGGCGAACCCTCGGGCGAGCGCTCTTGCAGCGCGGGCGAATCCGGCGTCTCTTCTGACGGCTCAGCCGGGCCCATGATGGCCTTGCGCATGCTCAGTTTCTCCGGGAGGCCGTCTTGCCAGCCGGCCTTGGCCCACCAGCCCACGACGTCTTCGCCGATGCTCTCCAAGCGCGGGTTCTCGGCAACGAAATCCACGATCCACCTCGGGAAGATGTAAATGTGGGCATCCCGGTGTGTTGTCAGGATTTTGACCCTGGGGTGTTTCCGCATCAGTCCATGGCGCATGGGAAAGCCCTTCCGCTCCTCAGTGATGTCTTTCCGCGAGTCCGTCGGCATGGAGAGAACCAATTTGGAGAGGTTGGATAACAACGAGTCCTTCGGCGCGGGTACAGTGGTCGGCAGCGAGAAGGGCGAAGTGGCGATGAAGTCTGTCTCCTCGCCCTTGACGGGTGTCGCCGACTTAGTCTCATACCACACGCCCATGCCACCGCTTCCGCGAGTGCTGCCGTCCAAGGGACCGGCGGCAGCTCGAACCATCCATGCCTGGAGGAGTTTGTCGCCCCCCAGCTCGCAAACCAAGTCACAGGGCAGCACGACGAAGTCCGAAGTAAGAACGTTGCGTACCTCAGGCAGCCGCAGAATATCAGCCGTGCCTGTGTTGTTGTCCAAACCCTCAGGGGCGAGCAGGTCCGGACGCGGGTGCGGTAGTGCTGTCAAGAACGGGTTGATGTTGAGTGCTGTGTTGATGGCGTTCGCTGCCGAAGGAGGGCAGACGATGGTGATGTCTGTCGATAGGATTAGCTCGCCTTTTCCACGACAGACCAAGGGGGCCGGTACGGTCTGGACGTCATGCATGAGACTCGGCCGGGTCTAGTCATGCCGGGGCAGCAATGAGAGCGCCTCGGCCGGTCCGATAGTGGAACGGCAAGAGGCTTTTTTTTTTTTAAGAAAAAAAATGCGATCACTGAAAGCAGCAGACGCGACCCAGAGGGAAAAGCACGAGCTCAACTATGAGAGAGGGGCAGGTGAGTAGTACCTGTGATACCGGATCGGTAGCAGAAGTCTATCGGGTACCAGACCATCGGCCGGTTGGCAATGGGCAGCAAAGCCTTGGGGTTCTCATCCGGGTTGGCGGTGAAAGTCGGGAAGGATGAACCCGGGCCGCAGAGAATGAGAGCCTGCAAGCCGGGCGACGGCGACGATACCGCGTGGGGCATCGTGGCGGCGGGATGACGGCTGTCGTCGTTGTCCTCTCACCCAGATTTGGGTGAAATGGAGGGCGGGATGGAGGTCTGTCTTTTGGTGGGGTGACAGACCGAACAGTAGGCGGGCAGCAGCACTGGCCGTGAGACGAGGGGCAGGCGCTTTTGTGTGGGGGTGGCAGCAAGCGCGGCAGTGGAAATGCGGTAACGGGAACTGAATGAAACGGGTGGCCAAGGATGGGCAGAGAGAGCGAGCGCGACAGAGAGGCAACTGTCGATTTCACTTTTCCCCCGGTCTCCCATTCAAGTCACGTCACGGCCGTCGTTCTCGTCCACTATCGGAATGGGAATTTTGAGTCATCCAGGTCGAGCGCACGGACGTTTTGGCAATGGTTCCCGCGAGAAAATGTTGCTCTCCAGCTTTATGCTCGAGGTACTTCCCGTAGGCAGAGAGGGATGCGTCTCCGCCACAGCGGCTCCTCGCGTGGTGGCTAGTAGGGCTGGTGGGCGGGCGTCCGCTTTCCAAACCCACGCATCGGCAGTCTGTGGTTTGCGGGCAAGTCTCCCCCTGCCATGTGAGCATGTGCAGCATCGGCGTGCGAGTTGCAGGCCGGCGCCTAGAGAGGTGGGTAAGGTCGAGCATCCACCGGGCCACAGTAGAATGTTCCAATGCCATGGATTGATGGGCAGGATATGCTCCTGGCTGCTGGGCCGCGTGCATTAGGTGGTGATGATCTGGTGATGTGGCACCGGGCAGCAGCCCTGCTCCCTGCCAATCGACATGAATCCATTCGTGCGGTGTCTCCCGGCACGGCAATGAAGCTGCCTGTCGACTGGCGCATGCGAAGGCGAGCTGGAACGCGCCCTAGCCGACCGCCGCCGTCGGCGTTCCCATCTGCCAGAGGTTGCCAGACCGAAAACAAGTCCCGACGCGATGCCCGCACCCACTCCACCCCTCGAAAAAAGGAGGAGCACAGGCCATCCGCCTCACGACACATACCATGCATGTAGGTACATATGTACTATGTATGCACATCTTCCACTATGTGCGGCGTGCGCGGGTGCCCGTCCATGTGCGCGCGGGCGCGCCGAGTGGGAGCCGCGGCCTCGGCTGACGGCCCCTGAACGGACAGCGGCCAAGGCTGGCGAACCCCAGTTCGTCCATGCCCGTTGCCGGGCTCGTGGCCCACGTCAACAGAACACCAGCCACCGCCAGAACCGCTCGCCCGGGGAATCGATTCCTGCCCAAAAGATCGCCATGCCCCAACCGACACCTACAGAGCTTATTGTCCCGGCCTTGTAAGCGCCCCCGGCCCCCATTGCTTTTCGACGGCACGCCCTGCCTCTCGACGAACTGCGACCGATACCCCGCAACCCCGACCTTGACTGTCGTCGCCCCTGCGTGTCGTGCGTGTCGTGCGTGTCGTGCGTGTCGTGCCCGTGTCGTGCGTGCCCAGCGTGTCCCACGGCCCGTCCAGCACCACCTTGCGCACCGCCTGCAGGAAACACCCCCCCAAATGACTGCCATGAACCCCATGTTTTGATCGCCTCCATGTCATCCTCGTACGACTCGTCGCGATCCCGTCGCAGGGGCGTCTGGGGCCACTGGGTGCCCCTGGTTCTGACGGTTGCCGTCGCCTCGGCCGGTGTCGCCGCCTGGGTCTGGAACCAGCGGTCCAAGGACGACGACGAGGAAGAGGAGTCGGCCCACGCCCATCTTGACTACGACAACGCCGACTACGGCGAGAACCCGGCATACGGCGCGACCGGCAGCAGAAACCTCGGTACGTCGGTGAATCCTGAGGCCTCGAGGGCCGGGAGCGTCACCTATGGCGTGACCGAAGATGCCCAGGCCGAAACCAGCTCGAATGCCGGCTCCGGATGGGGTGTGCCCAGCGCGCTGCGCCGGACCCCGAGCCCCCAGCAGTTTTTCTCCCACGCGGGCAAGACCATTGCCGCCGGCGCCGGCGCGGTGGGCGCCGCCATGGGCAGCGCACTAGCCGCCATCCGCGAGGAAGACAAGAACGCCTATGCTGACCATGAGACGTGGTCAGAGGAAGCCGAGGCAAGAAAGATCACCAAGCCGTCTCCGTCTCCGTCTCCGTCTCCGACTCTGTCTCCGCCCCCGTCCCAGGTCTCAACCCGACGTCGCAAGATCGTCGCCGTCGTTGTGTCGGCCGACTCCGGAGCCGACGACTTCAGCGACGACGGCTTTCATGAACACGCAGTATGGAAACGGCGCACATTGTCTGATATATGCGGAGTAGGTGGCTAACGTCAGCTTCCGCCTAGTCGATTTTATCCCACATCCCCCGCAACACCGACTTTTCAGCCATCAAGCTATTTGTCTTGGTGTACTCTCCGGGTCTCAAGGAATCCGTCCTTGAGGCGCAGACCGCCGGCGGCGGCGCCGGGGCTGCTTCCTTGAGCTCGTCCTTTTCCAACATTGACCCCGAAAATGCCCACACGCCTGGTAGCGAAAAGAGCCCCCAGTACGTATTGCCCCTCCGCGGCGGAGCGGCCCGTGGCTCTGAACCGTGAGTGCTGACGTGGATTCGTTCCCCCAGGCTGAAATCCACCGCCGACTCGGCCTTTACTGCGCTCTACTCGCAGGCCCTGGGACTCGTCGAGAGAGAGACGATGGTGATGCCCTTTACCTCGCCCAACGGGCACGTTCACATCCTGCGGCACCTACAACCCGAGGTGGTTTATCTGCAGGAGTCCCTGGCGGGAGGCAACGGCAACTATGTAATGCAACTACAAACGTGGCTTCGACACGACGTCATCCTCATCGTTGGCGCCGACGGCAGTGGCGGCGGCCTGGCTGACAGCGACTCGGAAGGCCCGGAAAAGCCCGAGGAGAAAGAGGATGTCTGGTGGGAGAGGGAAGAGCGCGTTGGGCGCGGGCGGGGCGTCGTGGTCGTGGACAGCCTCATGGTGAGCGACGACTGGGAGCGCAGGGTCCTGGGCAAGGAGTAGTACGACGAAACGAAGCGTTTTATGATAGCACTTGGACATGAATGCGTCACCTGTCGGGGGGCCGTACACAGCAAAAAATACCACTTCTGTTTTCGATTTTACCAGTAGGAAAGGGATTCTGTATGTCGATGAAAGCCAGTTGAGTTGTATTCTAGCGTTGAGTTGTCTATTCCCGGCCAGCTTGCTTCTCTTGGGGGCAGGGCCGGTATGCTCTTTTGCCGAGGTACAATGCCTCGATAGCCAGGAGCACCGCTACTACCACGGGAGCGGATGCACATCCAGCAGGGAGGGACCCAATGCCAAGTTGGTGGTACACGGCCGGCTCGGCGTGACGAATAAGTCGTCCGTCACATCATGGCAGACAGGCCACCTGCCGGTTAGGCACGCCCTCTTCCTGGGTCGTACCAAGCCCGGAGACCGCGCTGCACGAACCAGCGGGCAACACGTAGGGGCACCCGACGCAGCGGGCGGAAAGGGGCGCCGTAGATCTGGTGAACCGTCCCCAGAATCCATAGCGGAAGCTCTCGCGAGCAGCGGGGCGGCCGACTCCATCGGCTGGGAGCTGTGGGTAACTGTGGAGGGTAATTCCATGAAACCTACGACATCCATGGGGCGCCTGGGCGACGGACTACTTTGGTCTGCATAGGGACGCTCCGAATGTGCTCCGTTCCATGCGTGCCCAACGTCACAGAGCAGCACAATTACGTAGCGCGGTCGAAACCACAGCACTGTCTGCTCTGCGACAAAACGGCTTCTTCAGTCTCGGGCGAGATCGAGGCCGACAGACCAGGACGCTCGTTGAACAGGGCGCAGGAACACCGAGGGAAGGGAGAGATACACAAGCAGAGTGCTCAGGTAGATGGGTGCCTCAAGCGGGAAGGGCCTATCGAGGTGCGGGTGATGGTCGCGCTCGAATCTCCCCGACTACCCCAACCCAACAGAGGCCCTGAGGAGGAGTGCAACGAATACATACATATGTATGTACCTACTTATGTAAGGACTTGTGTACCCAATTCAGCGGAAGCGATAACCCGCATAGCAACTGCGGGATGGGCTGGTTATGGGGTAATGAAGCGCACCTCGTTCATCCGGTTTTCTCGGGACGAGTCACGTGGCTGACGCACGGCACCGGGCTGGGCTGGCAGTGGTGTGGCTTGTGCGTGGCTCCACCGGAATAATCCCCAGCAACTGGCGCACCTTCGCAGGGGAGATGAAGTGCGGCTCAATGGACCTTCAGTGAGCAACCTTACACACTCCCCCAAAGGCATCCATCCCCACACAAAGCACCACCGCCGCAAAGCACGTCGCCCCCCAGTAAGCCGACTCCGAGCATCGCCTCTTCCATCACGATCGTGGGCCCTGCGTGTCGTATTGATCATCTGACCTTCGGTGCTGATACCTGCCGCCAGGCGCTTGACTGCCGCGACGGCCTCCCTACCCGACCGACGTCACTCGCTACGCGACTTGCGACCCACTGCCCACCGTCACGCCCGACTTTCATCCCCCCGAGACAAGCACGCGATCTGTCCCATCCCGGCGCGACGCTTCGATGAACACGCTGCCTTCGCTCTCGTGGCTCTGACCTTGGCCGCCGCTCTCGGCTGAAGTACGCGTCCGATCACCCCTCCGCCGACACCCGCCACCTCCGCTCCGCCTAGGGAATTTGCAGAGCCTCGAACCATTCCCAAACCCGGCAACCCGGCAGCCCGCCTTCGCTGCGAGTCGCGGCCATGGCTCCGGTCGTGGCTGCTCCTCCCACACCTGTCCTCAACCACAACCCGAATAAGATCAAGCGGCCGCCTCCAGCTGGCATTCAGACAAATGGCGCTGCCGCCCCCGTGCGCTTGTCACCCTCGCAATCGCCGTCCATGCCGGCCAAGCGGCCGCCGCCCAATGCCGGGCCCAACGGCAAACAACAGGCGGCCCAGCAACCCGCTCCCGGTGCGGGCGCTGTTGCTGTCAACGGCATGAACGGCCTGACGAGCCGCCCGAGCAGCATAAGTCGCTCAAGGCGCGATACCCTGACCAAAAAGCCGGGCCTGCGCTCCAGTAGCCAGGCTTTGGACAGTGCCGTCTCACAGACGTTCCCGTCGCGTCCCGAAGTCATTACTGACGGCTACATTTTGAAGAAATTTGCCGGCAACCCGCCGTCTCTGGTTGTGCATCTCCATCCCACCCATTTCCGCTTCGACCAACAGGATGGCATATTCCCCTACAAGTCACCCATGCGCATCTTCTTGGAACATATAAGAACTCGGACCGTCCCTCACGACCTGCTGACGTACTTCAATGACAACGGCGTACAATTTTACGACGGATGCCTGATTGTGCAGATACACGACCACAAGTCGACAGCCCAGGCCAAAGAGACCAATACCCGGCCCACATCGGCGTCCAGTAAGACGGCACCTTTCTCTATTCATAATTATAATCCGTATATCACGCCCTCGCCCTATGTACCCTATCCCAAAGAGGAAGCCAATGGGTCCGACAACGCGCCGGCTCCCTCAGCCGAACAGAAGACGGCTACTGCCGAGGGGGACGAGAAGGAGAACATGCCTGCGCCTGCCTTGCCCGAGGGACAGAAAAGTAAAGGCCCACCTAAAGCCAAGGTTATCACCGTGGTCCTTCATCCCACCCAAAGCAGCTTGCAGCATGATTTGCTGTTGAAGGCCTTGACGCCGAGCGAGCCCAGTGATGGCAGTGGCATGGTTCCCCCACCTACCCCTGGCATGCCCCCGACGCCGACCGCAGCCGTGCCGAAGCCGCCGGTCTCGAAGAAACGCAAGCGAGAAGGCATGGAGCTGGACATCAGCAATTTGGCCGCGGTCGAAGGCCAGATCCTGCTCGCGACGGCAGGCCCACTCCACTTGGAGCCCACAAAGAGCGTGGAGGAGCTTATCGAGAAGCTGGAGAGCCGAGCCGATTTGCAGCACTCGGAGCTTCCGCCTCAGCCCAAGAAGAGGAAGCGGACTGTGGCCGAGAGGGCCGCTGACGAGGCCCAGGCGGCCGAGCATCAAAAATACATGCTCACAATGGACGAACGCTTGTCGAGCACAAATGGCAGTGGCCAAGGTGGTGGCGAGGGTGCCGACAGCAACGGCCAGTCGGGAGGCGCCGTATTCGAACCCCGTTTCGAAAGATTCAAGGTCATAGCAGACATCAAGCGGGAGCATGCCGAGAAGAAGGAGCGAGAGAAGATACACCAAGCGGAACAGGAACGCAAGCTTGCCGAGCAACGCAAGCAACAGGAAGCCGCCCGCCAAGCAGAAAATGCCGAAAAGGCTCGACAGGAGCAAGAGGCGGCGCGCCGTGCTCGGATTCAGGAACAACAGCGCCGCGCCCATTTGCAACAGCAGGCCCAGCAGCAGCAGCAGCAGCAGCAGCAACAGCAACAGCAACAGCAACAGCAACAGCAGCAGCAACAGGCGGCTGCTGCGCAGGCGGCTCAAGCCCAGGCCGCTGCGGCACAGGCGGCCGCGGCTCAATCCGCACAGTCTCCTCCCCATATGCAACCGCAGCTCTCCCAGGCATCCCACGGCCACCCAACACCAAGTCCGATGCCAACGGCGGTGCCCGCTCACCGCTTTCCTCAAGGCGTGTCCCAACCACCAGTGTCGTCTCCGGTCGTACGACAGAATACTCCGCAGAACATGTCATCTCCCATGGTTGGCAACGTCCCAATGCAGCAGAGCAACTCGGGCATGGGTGGAAGTCCTGCGCGTCCGTCGTCCGTGGTGCAGAACCAGGCACCGATGGGGGCGCCGATGGCCGTCAGCATGTCTGCTAGGGGGAGCCAGCAAAGTCATCCAGGAGGCACGCCTCGTATGCCAAGTGCCACTCCCCAGTTGGGTCACAACACGCCAATCAACAGACCTATACCGACGCCGAGATTGACGCAAGCCAGCCCACCCCCGGCCATGATATCGCAGAACTCGCAGCCAGGCCAGCCCATGTTTACGGGCGCCCAGAACCTACAGCAGCAAATGCAGAATCTGCAGAACATGCATAACATGCAGAATATGGGAAATATGCAAAACCCCATGCTCGCGGCCCAGATCGCTGCTCAGCAACGTCAACGGATTGCCATGCAGAACCAGATGGGGGCGAACATGCAGCAGAACGGCATGCTTAACGGGCAGAACGCGCAGCAAATGCAGCAGTTCCAGCTGTTCCAGCAACGTCAACAGCAGGCCCAACAACTGCAACAGCAGATTAATAATATGCAGAACCAGACGATGCTGAATCCTGCCATGCAAGCTCAGCTTACGCAACGCTACCAACAGCAGATAGCCCAGTTGCAACAGCAGCAGCAGCAAATGCAGAACAGCATGGGTAACCAGCAGATGGGTAACATGAACTTCATGAATGCCAATGGCATGAACCCCGGCCACATGGCGGCAATGCAACAGTTGCAGCAACAGAATCCGCAGCAGCAGATGATGATGCAACAGCAACAGCAACAGCAGCAACAGCCACAGCAGTTGCCGGCGCTTGTTCAACAGCGACAGGTTCAGCTGTACTCGAGCCAGATCCAACAACTGGCTGCCCGCTTCGGCGGCAACATAGCCAACATCCCGGTGGAGGTGCACAATAACTTCAAGCGCGACTGTTCGATGAAGGCACGGCAGTGGTACAGCGAGCAAATGGCCATCAGGCGTTCGCAGGCGCAGCAGCAGCAGCAACAACAGCAGCAGCAGCTCATGATGCAGTCCAATGGCATGATGCAGGGGATGTAGGACGCCTTGAAGCCGACATGGCGAACCGACGCTTTGCAAAAACCCGCGCGCGCAAGAGCAGAGCAGGGCAGGAAACGAACAAGACAGGACAGGGCACGATTAATGACGTGGGTGTTATGATAGTTGGCGGAAGAGTCGTGGTGGCGACGCATGGAGAGCACCAGCATCTGCAAAATGGCGTTCAGGAGCAGGGCAACCTTGGGCAGGATAGTCAGGGAGCCCTGTGTGTTTTCCGGGAAGGCGCGGCGCTGTATTATCGTTTTGGACGGTTTGGGTTTTCCCAGGCCGCTTGTTTTACCCATGGTTGCTGGCGCCTAGGAAAGGGCGCAGTCCTCATTATACCCAAAGCTGAACGGATTTGCTACAACGGAGAAGGGGGGCTCTCAGCAGGGCGGTTTCTTTGCCGTGACGATGGGTTTCAGTTACGTCACAGCGACACATCTCAGGCGGTTAACCCATAGCTTGTAAACCCGGCTATCCGAGTCGGCGTCCAAAGACGGAGGAGACCCATAGTAAACACCGAAACAAAGACTGGCTGAAGACGAGTGGTGAAGGAGTCCAAGCAGCTGTTATGGAATGGTGCTATCACGGTTCGGAGAAGCATGGGCAGAAGATGGATAGGCTCGAGCCACACAGCCCCGCCACAGCACCTGCCGTTCGATGCCGGCAGCAATGACGAGCGATTATGTAACGGGTCGAGTTAGCGGCACGGGTTGGGACGAGAAGGCATCCATCGGTTCGACGCACATGAGCTCCCATCCATCAACTCATCTGATGATCCCGACCGAGCCCCCCATCTGACGACCGCCTCACCTTCTGACGTTCCTTCGATCCCACTTCCTCGCCGCCCCCGTCCTGCCGCCTGCTTTTCTTTCTTTGCACCTGCGTGGCCGCCTTGCCAGCCAGGCCACGTTTCTCAGTGCATACTCTCAGACCACCCGATTGATTCAGGCGCCCGCGCGCCCGAGGCGACCTCTTCGGGACCCGGGTTGTGTTGTCCGTCGGGTGACATACTGCCAAGATCTGCTGCAGTGACTGCCCTTAAAACCACTGCCCTCGTCCCTTCCGCCCTTTCTCCGCTCGAGCGCGAAACCTTGTCCTCTACGCCTCTACCGCACACGACCATGAAGTTCCCGTCCTCAGTCCCCGGCCCCGCCGGCGCGGCCCTGATCTTGTCGTGCCTGCTCGCGCCTGCCGCGGCCATGCTGGATTGCAGAAAAATCGTTGCCGACGGCCACGAGTTCGACCTGTCTAAACTGGAGGGCGCCCACTCGGTCATCACCAGCCAGCGAATCGACGGCAAATTACACAACACCACGTTCACGACGGATATCTGCCGACCGCTGAAGCGCAAGGGAGACGCGAAACCTGAAGACCAGTGCCCCTCGGGCACGAGGGGTGAGTACACTTGCCCCCAACATCAAACATTGCCAAGAGACCAAGCTGACACAGCACTTCCCTTCCAGTGTGCGCCATCGAACACTTGATCACGCCCGAGAATGCCCCCATCGAGGCTGTGTGGTCCATTGCTGGCGAGTTGAAGGGCAAGGATGGTGGTCATCTCAACCACGAGGTCCAGAGGCTCAAGACCAGCGATTCCAACACGGATTCCAAAAAGGAAGGCCTACGACTCATCATGAACGGCGGTAGCAGGAACCAGATGGGAGATAAGCGAGCGCAGCGGGCTATCATCGAGTTCCTCTGCGACCCCGACCGGGAAGGCACGGAAGGCGAGGCGAAGCCCGGCGAGGAGTATGACGACGGCAATGGGCCCATAGAGCGCCGAGGCGAGTTTGATCCGTTCTTGTACGCTGCCGCCGATGGCGACAACGGCGACGAGGACAAGCCGAAGGGCCCGATTCAGCTGGGTAGCGCCAACGCCAGCCTGATCTTCGACAGCTACGGCAAGCTCGACAGCGACCATGACATGGACGTGCTGCGCCTGACATGGAAGACAAAGTACGCCTGCGAAAAGCGCGCCGACGACGGCGGTTCCTCGTCGGGCGGCAGCTCTTTCTTCCGCTTCTTCACGTGGCTGGTGATCATGTAAGCGCCCCCCTGCCAGGCCCAACGCTGCCCCTCCCAGAGTTTCCCAAACGGGGCGTGCCCCGGTATGCCAATACATGGAACTGACAACAAGGTCGTTGTAGTGTGTTCATGGGCACCGCCGCCTACCTTATTTTTGGCTCGTGGCTCAACTACAACCGCTACGGCGCCCGCGGCTGGGACCTGCTTCCCCACGGCGACACGATCCGCGATATTCCTTACCTCCTGAAAGAGTGGACGCGTAACGTGCTCAACACGGTACAGGGCAGCGGAAGCCGCGGCGGCTACAGCGCTGTGTGACTACTTGGGAAGAAGAAGAAGAAGAAGACGACGACGAAGGATAGAAGCTACCTAGACTGAAAGCTTCCATGCCCCTCCCCGCCGCCAGCGACACCCGGCCAGGACTGCGAAGCTGGACTTGACAGAGCCGGGCGTCTGGTCGCGAGCGCGGCATTTTGTGCGATGGGGCGTTTGATTCTGGCGCCTGGGGGGAATTCGGGTGGACTTTTGATTTCGCTCCCCCCTCGCAAACCCGTTGGGTTGGACAGAACCCGCGGCCTGGCCCGGGGCGGAGATGTTCGGTGTACCACATATAGGCACGCACCGAGTTTTCTAAACCACAACCGGGCGCTCCGTCTTGGGTACCCGGGGTTTTATGAAGTCGTCATGGCGGGCTGATCGCCGTGGTTCGGGCAGACTGCTTACCTCTCGAGGGACAACTAACAAGTAAACATGGGTGGGAAGGACAGACGGATATGCATCTGGTCGCCACGGGAAACCACCATTTGCAAGTAGCCTTTGTTTTATTGCAGCTCGAGGAGCAGGTCCGCAATCAATTTCCCCCCCAAGTGTACAGTTTTCGGCCAGTGCTTCTTTTCCTCCCTACTCTTCTGCAACACCCCCCTCCCTCTTGTTCTAACGTCTTCTTTGTGAAAACCTCTGTCGACCCGAACGGAGCAGTGCAAGGAGAAACGCTTCCCGATGCTTGGGCCGTTACCGATTCTTCCCGCTCGCGCAACCGCAGTGGGTACCGGTGGGCTGGTTGCGGCGGCGGGGCGGACGGCGGCGGGGCAGACGGCGGCGGTGGAAGGAGCTCCTCCGGCCGGGGTCCGCGGGGGCACCGGGAGCCCCACCGCTCGGCGCCCCGTCAAGCACGAAGACGCCCATCCCGGGGGCCCGGGCCCATGCGGCGCCGTGGGCCTCCTCGCGCTCGGCTTCCGAGTCGGAATCCGGGGCCGGTGGCTGCGGCAGACTCCGGGCCCCCTGGCCAGACGGCGCGCCCTCGGCCGCGCCCTCGGCGGTGGGGGGCGCGCGCGCTGGGCTCCCGTCTTCGGTCGTGGACGCGGACGGGGACGCCTCCGCGTCCGCACACGGCGCCGGCGTTGCGGGGGCTGGGGACGAGGGGCCCGGGGACGAGGGGTCCGGGGACGAGGGGCCCGGGGACGAGGGGGCCGGGCCCCCGGCTTGGTCGTCGGCGCGTGGTCCGGGGCACATGGTGCCAACCGGGTCGATAACTTAATGAATCAAAGGGGAGGGGAAGAAGGAGCAGGCGAGCGTGGATGAGTCGATTAATCAAGAAGGCGGACGAGGAAACAAGCCCTCGTGGAAGACGGAGCGGGGATTCCCAGTGTTATTATGCATATCCTCAGGGCCAGCGAGGTGGTTATCCGTTGGGTTTTCGCACATGATACGTACCCTTGGGGGGGGGAAATGTGCTCATCCGGGCCATGTTGCAGCAAATACTGGTCGGTGGTGGAGGAATAGGCCTACGCTAGTCGAGCAGCCAACGGAGCCAAACCCCCCCAAGGTACACGCGATGGTGAGGACGGTATGGGAGTGGCGGCCAAGTTCGATAACTAGCTTCGCAAGAGCGCGCCGAAAGACGTACATGCGCTCGCGGGCTGGGCCCGGGTCCTGAGGGAAATCGGCAAGGGGGAGGGTTTCCCAGCCGCTGGGGGCCCCTCTCCCCAAACATGGCTTCGGGCCGTCCCAGAGGCACCGCGAGCGGATGGGGCCGCACACGCCTCCTCTCGAGGCAGGCGGGCGGCAAACGAATCATATACTGCCTTGGCGACGCCGGCGAGGGCGGGCCGGCCTCATAGGCCGCCGCGGTGCCAGACCTCCAGAGGATGGCTCACGGGTCAGGCCCACAAGCCTCGAGCCTCCTGCCCTTTCGACGGCGAAAAGGACTCCCTTGTTGGGATTCTTCCAGCGGGGGCTAAGCCGAAAGAGGAAGAACGGCCTCGAGGGAGATTCTGCCGCGCAGAACGGAGACGCGGTCGCCCATGCGGTCTTGCTGAGCGCTCGGCTTCCGCCTTCTCCCCTCCGTTGGCCGGACGGGGTGGCCATGCGCCACCCTTTTCGGCATCCAAGCCAGCCAACGCGACGTGTCCCCGGCGTCGGCCAGACGGGCCTGTCATGACGAGCTTCGTTTTTCTCTGGCCGTGGTGTCCGCAACGATGTTGCGAACCTTGTCTGCCCGTAGACGTGTCGGCGGCCTGACGCCACGGGTCGCTAACGGCCCTCCTCGGCTGGACAGCGGGGCGGCTCGCCATTGGTAACCACGCCCGGGGGGGGGGGGGGGAAGGAGGGAACTGGACCGACCCCTGGGGGCGTCGCAAGCCCGGGGACTCTGCGTTAGGTCCATCCGGGGCCGTCTCGGCCGGGCATTACACCGCGCCGCAACGGTCTGGTGGAAATCCCCGGGCTGCCGAGCCTCCAAGGCAGGTCTGGCAATTCACACTGCGCCGAGTCGGACTGCAAAGCAAGCTGAATTGATGGCGTATTTATGAGCTCCCTGGCCATGGGACGCAACAAGCGGCCCCAGAGGCATACATGCAGAGCATAAGGCTTCTCTTTCTCCGGTCTGATTTCGCCTCCCGAAGCCCTGCAATCCAAAGGGACGCTGGGGGGGTATATCTCCTTTTACCCCTGCTTTTCCCTCCACCGAGCCGTGTCGCCTAGGTCATGGTGTTGCCAGTGGCCTTGGGGTCGCGCGCCTCGCTGACGGGCACGTCCTGGAGGCCCTTCTCGCCCGGCACGTTGGTCGCGTCGTTCTCGAAGCCGCTGCTGACGAGGCCCGAGTCGGACGCCACGGGGGCCGCGCCGGGCGCCGGCGCCTCTTTGTGGGCCGGCGCGTTCTCGGCGCCAAGACCCTTGGCTGTCGGGGGGCTGGTTAGAGACGCCTTCTTCCTGCGTTTCGCCCGCCGAGGGGAAGGGGCAGAGGGCAAAGTCACGCACTCTGGGCCTGGTTCTTCAAGAAGGTGTCGCTGGCGGCGTTGTTGGCGCCGGGCGTCTTGGAAGGGGCCATGGCGGGCGGCGAATGCGATGGGCACGGGGATGGGTGGCGTGCAAGTCGTGGCGGGGGAGTTGCTGGGATCGGCCGAGGCAGCGGAGGAGATGCAATGGCAAACGAGGCCAGCCCTCCTGCGCTCTCGGCCGCGTTCACCGGCTATTTATTCACATGGCCGGGTGTTCCTTCTGTCGCGGCTTACGTCAATCCCCCGACGTCGTTGACATCACTGGTCCCGGGGCAAAGGTCCGGTAGTGCTGGGGTGGGTCGTCGGCCCGTGGGGGCGCCACGGGGAAGACCAACCACCCGCCGGTACCCATCTCGATCCGACCCGAGGCCACTGTACGTACGTCCGGGCTGATACGCATGGCGGTCTGCGTGATTTCGGGGAGTGGGGGCATACACACATCCGTTGTGATCCTCTCGAGGGCCAACTGGAGCCTGGATATATGGGCAGGGCGACCAAACCATCGAGTCCCATGAGATTCTGCCTTGCCAGGATGCAACCCCACATCGGCCGGCCCATACTCTGCTATTGCACAGGCGCAGCCAACGTTGCCCCTTGGCTGGTTTCATCATGGGATGCATTCCCAACTTTATCTATGTTTTCTCCACGCCTATAACCTGCGCATTCCTTGGCCGCAATGGACGATTCGGGATCCCCCGCTCCCCCCCCCCCCCGCGCCCATCTTTCTCGTCTACAATTTTCTTCCCGGGGTTCGAAGTGCGTTATTGCAGGCTTCTTGTTGGCCTGATCAGCTTCGGCAAGAAGCATAGCTACCAGCTCCTGAACCGGACATGCTCCGGGTTCCGGACATGGAAGACGGCCGCACAGGCGAGGTCGATCGGTGTCTATGGGTCGACTCGATCTTTATCAACCAGCATGGCTTCGCCAAGAGGAGCTGGCAGGTGCCCATGATGGAATACGTATACTGGTCCGCTACGCGCATCGTCTGATGGCTTGGTGCAAAGGCATCGCCGACCCGCGACTTGCGCGGTGTAGACCGTGTAGGGGGCTTTACCGGCGCCGTCAGCAACGATTTCTTCGTTCGCACCCGCATCATACAGGAGGGGTCGCTTGCCAAGAAGCCAGCCATGTACACGCCACACGGCAGCTGTCCTCGGGAACACGGCGTTTTCGGACAGGGCAAAACAACGGGCCAAAGTCTCTGCCTGTGCGGGGAAAACGAGTTTGGCCTACCAACTCGCGGGGGGCCCTTGGCCGTAGCCTTTATAGGATTGACAGAGTTTGAATGTACAGGTCCCCGGGATGGAATCTTTGGAGTCCTGGGTCTGGCGACGGCTTCCGCGAGGTCCACGATACAGGTTTCCAGGTTCACGACGGCGGAAGAAGCAACCTGGTGGAAGCCTGGACACCCGACCTCAGGTATACTACTGTGTTGGGGTCTGTTATGAAGACGAGGCGGTGCGTTATGACACGCGTAGGAAGGGACCTTGCGTTGGAGATAATCGAGATGGCGTAAACCGGGCAACAGATTGCATCTATAGCAAACACATCCGTAGATTATGGGACTTTTCTTGTTGGGATCAGCGCTGCAAAGAAGGTTGTGGCGGATGTGGCGGCTTTGTTCAGGAAACGCACTCATGTTCGACCCGCCCATCCTCGGCTTTTGCTTTGTTCATCCACCTCTGCCACTTATCACCCGTATACTCCCCGTCGAGAATCTAATCGCTCTCGGGGAATGCATCTGACACGACTTCAGCTGGTCACAGGCGGCACGGCAAGCTCGCGGGTGCTGATGGCGGTGCTGAGAATGTTGGTCATGGCGCCTACTATATCGATATGTTGGTAACGGGGGAGCGTAACGGTATTATACCAAATTGCGTAAGCTGTGATTGGACAGTTCCACTTGTCTCTAGCCTCGATGACCCGGCCAATGAGCTCTCTTCGTGCTCCCGACGGTCCGCCAGGATTAGTCGGGCGGGCTCGTGGATAGGCATGGATGATACTGCCGTATGAATATGCTGTTCGGCCGAGGCGGTCACCCAGGGCAATGCTATTATTATCACATGCGATACGCCAGGGTGATTGCTGGTGGACCGGGGGTTCCCAGAACGGGGGAGGAACGGAGTGCGGCGCCATTCGCACGCTCGGGAATTGGTGGCTATGATTGGCCGCGACAGAAACGGGGGCTTTAAGCGGGCGGGCGGATGGGGACGATGGCAGGTGCATGAAGTCATAGCTCCAGATGCGTGAGGCTGTTGGCAAGTTTCGAGCCCCCCTTCCGCCGGTGCTATACACCGCGACTTCGTCGGTCGTCTGGCCGCTTCGCGCTGGCTCGTCGGCGCAAGGGGGAAGAGACACGGTAGATGCCGTGGCAAGGAGATGCAGTCCCAGGCCCGTGGTAGCTCGCGGCGGTGCTGCAAGGTACAGCAGCAGCAGCAGCAGCAGCAGCAGCACCGAGCGAAATGGTGACTTCAGCGCGCATCTGGCCCGGCCCGACTTGATTCAGGCCCATATGATCGGCTACGGACGCGAGTCGGCCGACTTGCACCCCGCTGACTCGCGCTCGCAGGCATGGCCATGGCGCCGGCTGGTAGAGACGGGTTACCAGAAGAGAGGGAGAGGGGGGGGGGGGGATGAAGGGATGGAGATGCGCAAAAAGCGCCGCGGCTGGCTTCCATCACTTCAGAGTACAACGTATGCGTGCATGCCTGCAAGACGCCCACTAGGCAAGTACATGCTTGGTTCACGTACCCGTCTCCAGTACAGGCTGGGTGTCTCGGACCCCAAAGAAGCTAGACTGGGTCTTTCCGGGACGGCCATTGGTGCTAATTGGCCGCCAGACTGGGTCTCCCGGCCGCCAAATGCTGAAAATGTGTTTGGGCCAGGTTCCAGCTTTCCGTGTTGGCCCGAAGAAAAATTGTCGTGTTGCTTGTCTGTCCACCCGTCGATTGCGGTATCCGTCATTTTTCCGGCTCCTTCGCCATCCAGTCCTAAAAGCCTCAATTCCATCCCACCCCCTTCACTTCCTCCTTCCCACTCCTCTTCGTCGTCGTCGCCTCTGCTCTCCTCTCCACTCCGCCCGTGTGGTTCCTTATTATACCCCTTCGTCCTACCCCCTCAACAACCGCCACCATGTCCAAGATTGACGCCGTCGTCGAGCAGGCCAAGGCCAACGCCCCCGGCACCCCTACCGGCTTCGCCCTCTACTCCCGCTTCGCCCTGGCCGGTGCCATCTGCTGCTCCGTCACCCACGGTGGCATGACCCCCGTCGATGTGTACGTTGCGCCTTGAGTTTCCTGCCGCGAGCGAGCCACCGCGCGATAAATCCCGCTGCCGACCGCCCTCGAGTCGACCGGGAATCGCCCGCCCACGCCGCGCCCCGCAGCCATATTGACCGTCTTGAGGGAAATACCCGACTGCTGACACTTCGCTCTCCCCCACAGCGTCAAGACCCGTATCCAGCTGGACCCCGCCACCTACAACCGTGGCATGATCGGTGGTTTCCGCCAGGTCATTCAGAATGAGGGCGCCGGCGCTCTGCTGACGGGTGCCGGCCCTACCTTCGCCGGTTACTTCCTGCAGGGTGCCTTCAAGTTCGGTGGTTACGAGTTCTTCAAGCAGCAGGCCATCAACACTGTTGGCTACGAGACTGCCTCGAGCAACCGCACCCTCGTCTACCTGGCCTCGTCGGCCGCCGCCGAGTTCTTCGCCGACATCGCCCTCTGCCCCCTGGAGGCCACCCGTATCCGTCTCGTCTCGGAGCCCACCTACGCCACCGGCCTGGTCAGCGGTTTCTCCAAGATGCTGAAGAACGAGGGTGTCGGTGCCTTCTACGCCGGATTCGGCCCCATCCTGTTCAAGCAGTACGTTTTGGCCCGCCTCCGGCCGCCCTCTACCCCCCTGCTGACAGTGCCCTCCCCAGGATCCCCTACACCATGACCAAGTTCGTCGTGTACGAGAAGGTCGCCGAGGCCGTCTACCGCGTCTACCCCAAGCAGAACATGTCGGACGGCATGCAGACCACCGTCAACCTGGGCTCTGGTCTGATGGCCGGTTTCGCCGCCGCCATCATCTCGCAGCCCGCCGACACGATGCTGTCCAAGATCAACAAGACCAAGGGCGCGCCCGGTGAGGGCACCACCAGCCGTCTGGTCAAGATCGCCAAGGAGCTCGGCCTCCGTGGCTCTTACAGCGGTATCGGTGCCCGTCTCTTCATGGTCGGTACCCTGACCGCCGGTCAGTTCGCCATCTACGGTGACGTCAAGAAGGTTCTTGTAAGTTACACCCCGACATGCTGCTCCTCCCCCTCCCTTTTCTCCCCCGTACTTATCACCATGATGCAGGGTGCCACTGGTGGCGTCGAGATCGCCAAATAAGCGCAGAAGATTTGACAATGGTGCCCGGAGAACACGGAGGACGTAATGTGAGGTTGAAAAAGGGAAGGGGGGCCCTTCCCAAGGCAACGGCAGCATAGATTCCCCTTTGCCAGCTGCTTCTCGTTGGTTTGACGCATTTAGATGAGGCTGTTTCTCACCCCGCCTCGAAGGGAGTCGGGAAATTCTTGGGAATGCCCCAGGGAGCTGCCCGACGCAAAAGAAAAGGCAGTCTTTGATAGATGCTTTTCGTGTCCAGGATGGAGTCGACACTGCCGACGCATCCAGAGGCAGAACGGCACCTGACACCTCGTATGAGAGGATGTACAATAGATCTGGTTTTCCGATTACCTAATGAGAAACGTCCTAACTGCGATATCCTGGCCACCTCGGACTCCATCTTGGTGACAGGACAACCCCCTCTACTCACCTCACACATGGCTCTTTGCCGGCTGCCCCTTCAAATGGCCCGAGGTTCGCATCGACACAGTCCAAGATGTCGGCAGCCAACGTAAACACGATGGGCGTCTCCTAGGCCCGGAAGCCGGCGCAGTCTATCGCCAGCTCACCGGGCCGCGTGTCGTCATTACCGTAGCTCGAGAGGTCCCAGGCAAACGTGCGCCGGGCCGTCGCGCCCAGGAGTTCAGCTGGAAGGCGGCGGAGGCCCGGCCACGATGAGGGGGACGGCGGTATCCGGGTCGGGGGCCCGAGGCTCTGTTTGCACAGCTCAGGAGGATCCAGAAGGAAACGAAACGGGAACGTCCATGGTCCCCCCTCCGCCCTCCTCCTCCTCCTCCTCCTCCCCCGTCGCTGAGAGCTCGGGGAGCCCAGCCCCGTGGCCATGGAGGAACCCCGACACGCGCAACCATCGTTAACACACACACACACACACACACACACACACACACACTGGTCCCATCGCCCCCCCTTCCAACTCGCGGGCAAAGCACCGCGGTCCCCACACGCCGCTTTTGGTGTGGCGTCTGGGTTCCCTCGACTCCCCGCGGCGCATTCTAGCCCAGCGATGGGGCGGGACCGCCGCGGTTTCCGGGTGGGGGGTTTCCATCTCCGCGTTGGCCGTTCGGTCACCCGGAGGTCACGCCGAGCTTTGTCGGCCCCGGCCATGGTTTATGTCGCGACGCCGCAGGCCTATAGAAACCCGTCGTTCCTTCCCGTCTCGGCTCCGTTTGCCCCGGCCTAGGCGGCTATATCGCCCTGTGTCCCCCCCTCCCTTCTTTTTTTAACCCCAGAAACCCCGTATACTAGAAGGCGTTACTTGTAACTCTTTGATAGCAATCCATCCTATCAAGCATCCCGCTCTTGTGCGTGCATTTTTTTCCTTAACGTAACAGAGATGCTCTTATGCCTGCGTTTGCGGGCTGGATTTCATACCCTCCTGGTCGCCAATCCGTTGCCACCATGGCCATCAAGGTCAATTCCGACGACATCTTGGACCGGATTTCGTATTACTCAATGTCTGATATGTTTATACTGGTGCTCTGGTACAGAGACAGCACTAGATTCTCCCCCCCCGGCGCCGGGTGCATCCAACATCCAACCGTCAAACCCGATATCCCTGTCCTCACAGCTGGGGCCAATCCGGTTGGGCGCACTCGCCTTGCTCCTCGATCCAGGCGTAGATCTTGGCCAGGGGCCAGCCGCTCTTCCATCGTTTGGCCTCGTCGTCCTCCTTCTTCACCGGCTTGCCCATCATGAAGGCCTTGCTGTAGGTGCAGATGCCGTTGTGGAAGCGGTACTGCATGCACTCGCCCACGTCGTCGCACATCTTCTTGCAGTGGTCGAAGCTCTTGTGCGCTTCCTGCTCGGCTTCGGACAGGTCGCCCTTCTTTATCCGGTCCGCCTGCCAACCTTCGATATCCGTCCTATCGGGATCCGCGTAGAAAACGTCCTCGCTCAGGTTGTCCCAGTCCTCGCGGTCCCACCAAAGGTTCGGCGCCAGGAACTTGTAGTAGATGTCTTTCAGGAGCAGCGTCCGCGTCGGGTCTGAGCGCGACTGCTTCGTCTCGTAGAAATCGCGCTCAAACTCCCAGAACGACGATACTTCTTCCGAATTCAGGTGGTGCATGGTAACCACGGGTTGGCACCAGTGCGTCGGGCCGAAGGGAAGCGTGTAGGGTTTCTCGCCGTTGATCGTCGGCCACTGGCACCAGTGAGCTTTCCGCCCTTAGTTCTCCTCACCGCCCAATGGTTTACATACCGCGTTCTGAACATCCAGGTCCGTCGTGTCCTTGACGGCTTGTGCGAACATGGCGTCGCCGCAGCAGGTCGCGTGGATCTGCTTGTCGTACTGGTTGGCTACGCCCTCGTGCTTGCCGGCAAACTCGGCCATGGTCGCCTTGGAGAGCACATAGCCGCTGCCGCCGTGGCCAAAGGGGAGGCCTCCTAGCATGGCCACGCTCCCGAGGTAATGTTTCTTGGTCGCCCGGAGCTTGCTTAGCCACTGAACGAGGTTCGGCCATAGCACGTACGTGTCGGCGTCGACAAAGATATACCAGTCATAACCAGGGCGCATGCGGTACGTCTTCTCGGCCATGTGGATGTTCTTGTACTTGTCAAGGTTCCAGCCCGCCGACGAGGCATCTTTGAGCTTGTTGCAGCTCTCCTGGTCGATGGCACAGGCCTGTTGCTGGCGGTACAAGTCGAAGTCGGGGTTGTCATTTTTCGCTTCATCCAGTACCGTCTCCAGGCTGTCATGAATGTCGACTCCGTTGATGGTCTGCCGCATGTCGGAGAAGATGAGATAGTCCGGGAGGCACCGGAGCGTGGTCATGAGCTGTGTGGGAATTCTACCGAAGGACTCGCTAGCGCCCGTCTTCATCACCACAAGAATGTCCGAGGTGTTGGGCATCCAGGCGCACGCTTCGTCCGGCAGGACCGTCGGATACGACGAGGGCGAGGACGAGGGCGAGGTGGCTGCTGCCAGCTCATCATTCCCTCCGGTGGTGGTCGGCAGACTTGTGTTCGTGGCGTTGACCTGCTGGTACGCAGCCGCAGGCTGGTCCGGCACGACATCGCCGGCGAGGCCGCGGAAAGGGACGTAGGAGACGCTGATCGAGCCGAGATGGCGGACAGTGAGGACAATGAAAAGCAGGCAGAAAAGAAACAGGAAGAGGCCATGGAGCGGCCGGCGTGACTTCACCATGGTCGCTGGGAAGTTGACGACGGGTCAGGACAAGAAGAGCCGAAGAAGCGGCGCAACGCGGGCGAAGAGATGTTTGCACATGCAGTGGACGGGCAGCCGCATGTGAACTACTTCGTTCACTGGCAACGGGGCAGCGGGTGCACAAAAGGAACGCCGCTGGAGGCCCGAGGAGCGGGTTTTCATATAAGTTGGCTGTCTCGGGAAGGGCAGGCGCGTGTAAGTGGCCCCCGGCGCTCGCATATTCCTGTCTTGTTTGTGTGCTACAGCAACCACACGTTACCCAGGGAGGGGTTGGCGATGCGAGCGCGGTTGCTCCATCTCTTCCCTCCGGCCGTCTAGATTAGATCCAGACAAAAGCCAATACCCCGTCTCATGGCGCGTTGGGGCCTGTTGTCTTCCTTTGCGCCGCGTTGCGCATGTTGGGACCAGACCGAGGAATGCGACCCAATGTCTAGTTGGCTAGGACTGCTCCAGGTTGCCAGGACGCAAGCAATGGCATGAGGTCTCGCAATTCGCTCGACGCGCGGCGGCCCTTGGATTCCCCAAGGCCACGATTGTCAAGCCGCGCTCCCTCCGAGCCGCGGTGAGACATGGACGCCGCCGCGCAGCGCAGCCATTGCTCCGAGTGCTTGTGCGCGATGTGGGATGCGTCCCGTCGGCCATTGCCGTCGATGATTTGCTTGATTTCAATCGGCCAAGGCGCTTGTTGCGTTTTTACGGCACTTCTCTCGCCCCGGGCCGCCACGTCCCTCAGCTGGGCTGATAGATGCGTCGAGGCTGATGCAAGAGGTTTCATGGCCCGCCCACCGCACGACCTGGTCCTACCTCTTGGCTTTTCAGCTGGACCGCTTCGCGGTCCCCATGCCATCAGCCAGTCTTGGCGCAAATCGACGCTGTTCTCGGCCGCCGTCGCGCATCCATCACATGTTGTCCCACCCGAGAACCCGGTCAATGGCAGAAGTCATCACCGCACAGTCGCGGGACCAACGCGGCGAGACAGCCCGCTCACACGCTCCCAGATCTTCTACTTATGTGTGTCTCTCCCCAACATCAGCGCGCCGGCGGCACGGACGGTTTCCCCCACCGTGAGCCTTATGATCGCGTTCTCAACTCCTGGTAGTCCCTGCGAGTAAGGGTGCAGGGTCTTATCTTCAAGCCTCGCCCGCCTATCTACCACAGAAGCAACTAGTAATGCCTCATGGCTTGGCCAATAAGTGGCGGGGGGTAAGTTCTCTCAACATGCTACCGAGGATGTACGTACCTGCGGGAGCCTTCTACGTAAAAAGTACTCAAGTCCCCGATTCTTTTCTGCTGCAAAGTACCTGCAGAAAGTACAGCTACTTCCACGTGGCTCGCCCTATGCCTTCCACACCGGGTTTCCTTTTGGTGATGCGATGGCCTATCAGGGCGTTTAAAGCAATCGTCCAGGGGTAACAAATTGAAATCGTCGCAATATTCATCCCAGCTTTGATGGCGCAATTACAATGCCGCCTGGGCCATTATCGGATGTCACTGACGGGAGCGTGCCTGCCAAAGCAATCCCGCAATGGCAATATTCCGGATTGGCGTTTCGACGTCAGCTTCTTTCATGATTGAAAAGAAAAGGTTTCATGGATTAGTCGGCCGACCTTCGTTGCTGCCCCTGCACATGGGGCTGTTTTCAATCTGGGAACCTGTTCAAGTCGCGTTAAACCCGATGGGAATCCCCTCCGCTCATATCAGATGCACGCGGCCAATGCCTCTTGCTGAAGTCCGTACCGCAAGCGGGGTGGGCAAAGCGCGGATGGGAAACCTTTTACTGGTAAGCACTTAAGGAATACGCATGATACATCAACTCTGTTCTTGCTATCCTCTGCTGCCACATGCTGCCCATAACCACACCGCCTTCCCTTCAGTACGGCCCCTATACAATAACATTGATGCCAAATTGAAAAGTCGGTAACACCCGGGTCATGCCGCCTCGGCCGGGCGCTTAGCAGCCAACGTAGATGGCGTTAGCGAAGAGGGTGTAGGTGTCGGCGTGGTTGAGGTTCTGGGAAGCCGACAGCGAGCGGACAAAGTTGTAGCCGTAGCCGCCGTAGTCGTCAGTGCCCTTGATCTGGCGCAGGTGGGTGGCCTCGTGGAGGACCGTGGTGGAAAGGTCCTGGGCGTGGCACTGGCGCGACAGCAGCGGCAGCTGGTTGAAGGACAGCGGGCAGTAGGCCATGTACGAGGCCGAGGGCAGCGTGTAGGCGAGGACACCGCCGGAGCAGGCACCGTACACGTCGGTGCAGTAGGTGCGCGAGACACCGCCCGAGGTGCTGCCACACTCGGAGGCCACCCTGTTGAAGACGCCGGCCACGGTGCTGCGGGTCGACGAGCTGCTGCTCTTGAAGTACTCGGTCATCTTGGCGGCCGCGCCCGACGAGGCGGCCGAGGCGGCGTTGCGGGCCAGGCTGGCGCAGTTGCTCAGGGCAGAGCGGATGGCGGTGCCGCGGCTGCCGGTGCAGTCGGACTGGACCGAGGTGCGCTTGCTCAGGAAGGCGGTACGGCTCAAGGCCGCCTCGGCCCCGTCGACATCGGCCTTCAGCGTGTTGGAGCTGTAGGTGACGGCGCCGTCGATGTTGGTCGAGTTGATGCTGGCTGTCAGGAAGCCGCTGTTCGACACAATGTCGAAGGCACCGCCCTGGCTCAGGTCGTGCATCGTCGCCACATCAAACGTTGCCTCGACCGAGCCGCCGGCGCTGATGATCTCGAATGCCTCCTCGGGGAGGTCATTCATGGCGAGTCGCACGCGGAGACCATCGAACTGGACCTTCTCGGCTAAACGTGAATGTTAGAGGGGTTTGTTCCAGGCAGTATATGGTATCACGGAACAGAGGGGACGGAATGAAGTAACCGGAATATAAGAAAGGGGGGGGGAAGGAGGTGGGTTGTTGGGGGAGTCCAAGGGTGCGTATGTGGTAATACTGCCACGGGAAGCGACAGAAGGGCATACTTACTACCCTGGAAAACCTCAACCTTCTCGACAGCAGCCTCGTCAAGGAAGGTGCCTGTCTTGAAGACCTTCAGGTCCTCGTTGCCGCTGTTGGTCACGACTGCCTTGACCTGCGAGTTGCCAACCTTCTCGAGCGTGACCGAGAGGGGCGAGGCATCGCGCTTGGCCACGTCGATAACGGCAGCACTGGCGGCAGTGGCAAGCGATACACCGGCGAGGAACTTCATGTTGAAGGGGGGCAGGACCGAAGATTGAACGAAGGGCTTCTTTGACGAGGGGCGTGGCCGTGAAGGAACGAATGAGGATGGTGATCTCCCCTTTCTTTGTGCCAACTAGAGGGAATCATGAGCTCCTATATACCCAGGGATGCCGTTCATCGCTCGGAAGTTGACCGTGTTGTGGTCAGCCGGGCCATAGCCACGGCCGCCCTATCCAGTCGCGATCGTGGGTTGTCGGATTGGAACACCCACGGCCGTATCGCCCGCTGGTGGATGGAGCCATGGACTGCCAAGATGGCCAGCAGCCTCAAGGCCCGGTTTCCTTACCGCAGATAGGAAGCTGTTAGCTGCATTGCCCGCGCGAAGCCCCTGGCCCCCTGGCTGCCAAGGACAAGGCACTATCGGTGCCGGCGCCGGTAGACAAATAAGGCATGTGGCTTGAGAATGACGATACTCTGGAATACAGTAGGCCCAGGTGGGGAGGCGTTTCGTATTGGATGTATCATGCGACTGATATCATATCGGGGTGAGTCGTTAACTACCGACATAGCAGACATCCAAGGCTTTTGGTCTGGGGATGAGGCGCAAAACCAAGGGGTCGTGGTCGATCCACGAGACGCCCCTCATCCGGACGAAGCCTTGCCGACAGCGGAATCGGAAAAATCAGAGGCAGACAGCGAGGCGCGTAACGGCAGCCCGATCGTCAGGTCCCAGGGAGCCTTAGGCTGGGGCTTCGCAAGCGTCCGATCGGGCGGCCTATGCCGTCCGAAGATCAAGGCATATGGGCCAAGTCTTCTGGCGATCCTCCAATTCCGAGGACATCTGACCTATAGACATGGCCCGCGGGGGACAGCATGGCCAAACTGATCCATCAGCAAACATCCTCGGATGAAACCCCAACGGGGGTCTGGGGCCCAAGTACCGGTGCTTGGCGAGCGCTGGGGGAGGGTGTCCCGGGCCTCTCTGCTTATCAAATCAGTCGGCTCGGGTGCGCCCAGAGGCTCGGCACTTCTCCGAAAACGCACCTGGGGGATGCTGATCGCAACGGCCGAATACCCGGCTTGGGCCTGAGGTTCCGAGACCGCCACGAAAGGCAGGACGATATGTCCCACCCCTGCACCGTCGCACTCCAACGGCCGATCCGGAGGAACCCCCGCCTCTGCCCGTTCCAACGGAGGCTGCGTCCGTAGCAGAGCATCTCGGGCGCCAGGCGTGGTTTCGCTTACACGAACCGCCGGGCGAGCCGTTAGGATGCCGGCCACACCACATCGCAGCCTCCCCCCCCCAACAGAAGCTTGTCGCGACGTGACCTTCCACATCAATCCAGCTGCTCCGCGTCGCGCTGGCAACGGCATCACGGCTTGGCGCTTGAACGCGCCCAATCGCCCCCGCGCTTGGCGCTTGGCGCGGACGTTGCGTGGGTTCATGACCGGATAAGCGCTTGCATACAAGCAAGCATCATTCGAGCAGCGCAGTTCTTGGTGACATTTCCCCTCCACGTATATGCCGCTTGTGCGTGGGGCCGTTGCCCAAAGAGGAAGTTGTTAAGAACATGCCTGTTATCGAAGCACTTGCGAACCCTCGCCCTCGGCCAAGACGCCGCCCAGCCTTTTCCTGCATGCCGGCTGCCTCTTTCCTATCGGCATTCCTCACAACACCCAACATTCACTCGCCGGTTTTCCATCAACGCCCAGGACATCTCTCGCTGCGACGGGATCGGTAACGTGCCATCGCCCGACCGAGACGATATTGGGTTTCTGCCACTCGCACAGCAAAAGACACCATTTCCATCCGCCCCAACGGCTCCAACTCGCGGTAGCCGCCGGTGCTGTCATCTCCGCTGTACCCTGAACCTATGAAAGAAGCACTCGCGCAGGGCGCAGACCGCAGAAGGCGACCCACGAGCCGCGCGCCGCACGCCCTTCTCCTTCTCGCCGCTGCCGTCCTCCTGTTTCTCTGGTGCCGGGCGTCCTCCGTCGCCCCCCTCTTTGCAGCGAGCACGGCGACCATGGCGGACACTTCTTCGTCTTCGGCCTCGCCAGCGCAGCACCTCGAGGTGGCGGTGCGGCAGACGGACGCGCGCACGCTGACGCTGGCGGTGACGAACCGGGCGCCGGCCATGACGCTGACGGTGCTGACGTGGGACACGCCGCTGGACCCGCTGGCGTCCAAGCTGGGCTTGCTCCAGTTTGTGCCCGCCGGCACCGACGAGCCGCTGCCCTACGACGGCCTCCAGGTCCGCCGCCGCTTCCCGCCCGAGGCCGACGCCCTCGCCACCCTCGCCCCCGGCCAGACGCTCGAGGCCGAGATCGACCTGCGCGAGCCCTTCACCCCCGTCGACCGCCTCGCCGGCACCAAGGCCACCGTTCTGTGCCAGGGCCGCTGGCCCGGCGTCTGGGACGCCGCCAAGTTTGAGATGGGCGATCTCGTAAACCTCGACGCCGCCCCCCACGGCACCTTTGATGCGAAGCTCAAGGACGCCCAGTTCTAAGGATGTACGTTCGCGCCGCCCAGCGGCCTCGCCTGTGACCCCGTAACGTGGCCTTCCAGCAATGGCGGCATCCAGCCGGCAGGCCATGATCTGAGTGGCGCCTCTCCTCAGAGCTCAAAGGAACCCAGGTTACTGCGGCGGGGTTGACCAGACGTCCTCATGCCAGCCGACACGTGCCGAAACATGCCGAATGGTTAGCGGGGGCATTCGGAACCTTGTTCACTCAAGCGCTGCACGACATGACAGTTGTGATTTAGAATAAAGTTATTTTTTCTCATTTAAAGTCGTTACTCATTCCTAACACGTGACCGGAGTTGTACCCCGCTTACTGCTTGATGCGCAGCACGGCCTTGCCAAAGTTCTCGCCCTTGAGCATGCCGACGAAGCCCTCGGCAGCGTTGTCGATGCCCTCGGTGATGTGCAGCTTGGCCTTGACGCTGCCGTCAGCGAGCCACTTCTGCAGCCTCTCCTGGTGCTCCTTGCCGTAGACGTCGCCGAAACCGGGCTGGCCGACGAGGAAGCCCTGCATCAGGATCTGCTTGGCGAAGAGGTGGTAGAGGTTCTTGACGCCGTAGCGCTTTTCGGCGGGCACGTTGTAGCCCTCGATCATGCCGCAGGCGACGACGCGGCCGCCGTTGTTCATGGCGTCGAGGGCAGCCTCGAGGTGCTCGCCGCCGACGTTCTCAAAGTAGATGTCGATGCCCTGGGGCGCGAGGCGCTGGAGGGCGGCGCCGGGGCGCTCCTTTTTGTAGTTGAAGCCGCCGTCGAAGCCGAGCTCCTTGGTGATGAAGTCGAGCTTCTCGTCGGAGCCGACGGAGCCGATGACGGTGAGGCCCTCGTGCTTGGCAATTTGGCCGACGATCTGGCCGACGGCGCCGGCGGCGCTGCTCACGAAGATGGTCTCGCCCTTCTTGGGCTGGCCGATCTTGTGCAGCGAGCTCCAGGCCGTCAGGCCGGGCATGCCCAGGGCGCCGAGGAAGAAGCCGACGTCGAGGTTGTACTGGTTGTCCAGCTTCTGGGCGGGGTGGGTCTTGTACAGGCTGGTCGAGGGCTTGGCCAGGTCGATGCTGATGACCTCCTGGATGGGGCCGAAGGACTTGATCAGGTCGCCCTCCTTGTAGTCGGGGCTGTCCGACTTGGTGACGCGGGCGATGGTGTCGTTGATGACGGGCTTGCCCAGCTCAAACGCCGGCGCGTAGCTCTTGGTGCCGGGCTCGCGCATGCGGCCGCGCAGGTAGGGGTCGTACGAGGCGTACAGCACCTCGGCCAGGATGCCGCCCTTGGGCGGGGTCGTCTCGAGGGGGACCTCCTCGATGGTCAGGTGCTCGCCCGGCACGGGGAAGCCCTGGGGGGCCTTCTTGAAGATGAGTGCCTTGTTGCCCATGGTGGTCTGCGAGTTACTGGCTGCTGCCCGTTGATCAGTGGCTGTTCCGTGCGAAGCTTTGCGGGCGCCGGGTGAGGCGTCTAGTGCTGACGGGGGCGGGCCTTACCTAAGCTGGTTCTGTAAGGCGTTTCAAGAAGAAGAAAAGATTGGCAAAGAAGTCAAAGGCTGGGGAAGTTGCACAGAAGAGGGTATCAAGATTCGAGATGGACAATGGCTTTCCGAAATCACTGCTTCGGCGACTTCATGGCTACATAATATAGGTGCAACTCGGCTTCGCCAAGACCGGAGGGACCGGCAGCATGACGTCTTTGCGTGGGAAACCCACTGGTTAGTAATCCGCCGCGAAGGCGAAAGAAAACCCAGTGCGGACAATTCCGCACCCCGGCGATCGACCCGGGCCTGACTCAGCTTGCTCTGCTTGCGTGTGCCCCCAGGGCGACTGACGAAGCTGGGGAGCGGGTCTGAAGGGCTGGTCCCCTGGCCCCCCGAGTCGCCCTGCCCGATTGCCGTCCGCAGCTGGCGCTTGATTCCGGTTTGTCAGCGGGGGCTCCATGGAAACCCTTCTACGCCCTACGAATCGGCTCTGCAGATCGGACTTAAGCGTCACCGTGCCAAAGCTCGTTGCGGCGCCCCTTCTTTAGCGTGCGCAATAGGGCCGCGTGCATTGGCCGGCGGGCTGGTAGGCCGGCCGACGACCTTGGCTGGTGGAGATGCCATCATCTAGGGTGCTGGCCGGGAAAGGCCCTCCCCCTTTCCGCATCGTGCTAGGCGGGATCAGCCGAACGAATTGCAGACAGGCTGGGCAGGGACTGGGACACGCTCCCGACCGGCCAGGGACGGCCTCGCCGGAGCCCGCGTCGACGTGTTCTCGTGGCAAGCGGGCAAACAAGCCCCTTGGAAACTCGGCGGGCCGTCGCAGGCCAGGCCTGCTACACGTGGTCGTTCCGGGACCGACCTCTGTCTGGTACTTTTAGCCTGTCAACGGTCCCCCCTCACCGACTCGGGCGATGCGGAAAGCCTGCGCACCCGGTCTGCCATGTCTGCATTGACGCTGAACGAACCGTTCATGCAAGCGTTTTCGTCCCGCCACGGGCCCCCTCGCCTGCCAAAATCCGATGGTCCCTTCTTGCATGCCTCATAGCTGCCCATCTTCGTCCCATTTGTAGGAGCCTTCGTCCAGGTACCGGGGCAAGCTTGTTTGCTCGAGCACCCCCCTGCCATCCGATACTGCCCAGCCCGGAAACGATTAGCATAAAGATCGGTTCCCCTTCTTCATGGGATGGGCGACGAGAGCTTGCCTGCTTGATAAGCACCTTGGCACATTGAGCTTGGCCTATCAACCCACGACCACTGGCGACCCCGCAGATGCCGGATGAATGCTGGATTGCAAATAGCGAAGGGTGGCAACACCTGGTGGTCTGGTACAACACTGCAAGCTAATAAGGTTACCGCCGAACATGCCGCTCGCCGCGGTTACCCGTTGTGGGCCACCCCTACTTTCGTCGCGGGATGGGGCGTCCTTGGTAGACACAGCGGTAGGGCTATGCCGAGAGAAGGTTATATTGACCACGTCGGTGGCTTACCATGCGCCTCGGCTTACCTTGTACCGAGTCGTTCTACCACACCATTGTTCCCTTCACCACCGCGGGTTCTCGTGGGACCAGCGGGGTTGCTCACCAGGCGCGGGGAAGGATTCAATGCTCCTCGGATCCTGGTCATCCGTCTATTTGCAGTTATTGCTTTCCAGTCCCGCCCTATTCACACGGTTGTTTTCGTGGCCTTCAAGCTAGGGATATGCCGTACTTGAATGCGTGTACATATACACCTCGCCACAAGCCACACGTGAAGCCCAGCTCGACAGTGCGGTACCAAATGCATTGGTGCTTACCGGGCAATACATGGCTGGTGGTCTGATGAGAGGAATCCGAGCAATCAACACTTACCGCCATAATCAACTAAATTTGCCAATGGATCAACAAGCATCCAATGCCATTCATGGGTTGGAGGAAAGAACTGCCTCTGGGGGTAGAAGGGGGAAAGCGTGGGAGAAGCCGGGGTGGACAGCAAACTGCACGATCCAAACCACAGTTTTCCTCTCAAAGTAGGCAGGCTTCCATGAATAAGTACCGTGACATCAGGTAACCTCTGTTTGTTCCTCCTGCAAGCCACCCATCCCGTCTTACAACTTCGACTTCACTACATATCTATCTTGGGGTTCAAGTCCCCAGCCTTTGTGAATAGAGCGTCTGCCGTGCAGTCTCACCATCCTCTGTCCGTTGGCCATTCCTCACCTTTCCTCGCCCGCGCCGCCAAATCACCTTCCCCTCGGTTTTCCTCGCCTACGCTTTTGTTTAACCTCCAGCACCCTCACGCCCTTCCTTACTGCACCAGTCCGCACGAATCCACCGCGAAGACCCAATCACCGAAAGCTCCACCATGCATCTGGTCATCTTCCTCGCCCTCTTGGTCGGGGCCGTCTTGGCTGTGCCCGTGAACGTCTCGGCCCTCGACCCTCCCCTGGCCAGCCGCACCGTGTTCCAGTTTCCCGACGTGGGCACCTGGATCGAGAACGTGGCCGCTCGCGAGAACGGCGATCTTCTTTTCACCATGATCCAGCCCAGACCCTATCTCCTCTCGCTGACCGGGCTCCAAGCCGCTCCGCCGGAAATCTCTTTTCACTACGAGTTCCCCGGTGTGGACGGCCTCTTGGGAATCACCGAAGTCCGGCATGACGTGTTTGTCGTCGTGGGCGGCAAGCTCCGCGGAATAGCCGATCCCGTCCTCGGCACCTTTTCGTTGTGGAATGTCTCCTTTGCCGGCCGCTTTCCCACCATTGCCAAGATCGTCGACCTTCCTGGCGCCGTTTTCCCCAACGGCCTCGCCGCCGTGCCTGGCCAACGCGATGTCGTCTTGGTGGCCAACTCCCTCGGCTCGCTCCTCCGCGTCGATGTGCACAGGGGCATCGTGGAGACCATTGCGGCTGATCCCGAGATGGTGCCCGTGCCTGACGCCCTGCTTCCGCTGGGTATCAACGGGATCAAGGTTCTTGATGGTTATGTTTGGTGGACCAACAGCTTCGCATCGACGGTATACCGCCGCCGCATTGATGCGGCAGGCCGCATCGCCGAGAATGCTCCGGTTGAGTCCATAGTGACCTTGCCCGAAACTTGTCAGTACTTTCCCCTAGCCGTCGATGAACTCGTAAACCGCACGTATTGAACGCTCCCTTGTCGACTTTCGTACCTAACAAAAACCTCAGTCCTTGACGACTTCACCGCAGGGCCCGACTCCAGCCTGTACCTGATGACTAACCCCAACAACACCGTCGTCTCCATTGGCAAAAAAGGCAACAACGTAGTAGTCGCAGGTGCCCAGCAGCAGTCCATTGTTGCGGGTGCTATCGCAGGCGCCTTCGGCAGAACGCCCGCGGACCGGCATGTTCTGTATGTCGTCACTAACGGCGGCCTGGCAAGCCCTGTCAACGGCACTTTTATCGAGCCTGCAAAAATTGTGGCTGTTGACACAAACCGTCTGGCCGACTCTCGCGACGCAAACAATGTGGCATAAGATGGCTTTATGGTTGGGCGGAGAGGCGTTGATTTCTAGCTACTGCTCGGGAAACCCCGTGAATAGTGGTCGACGAGGAACCCCACAGATGGTAAAGTACATCGCGTAGTGCATTTACTCCCAAGTTTGGCGGAATAAAGGGGGTCCGGGACTGGATCATCATAACGAAAAAAGATCCATTCTGATCTCAGCCGATCTCAAGCAGTCGCCCCAATGCAAATTTATCCGATACACTCAGCTCTCTTGCTAAATTCTCCAGTGTTTTGTTGTCCGCTAATTCTTAAACGAGAATGGTATATTGATGCGAAGAACTGTTCTTTATAATTGTTATCAGAAACTGGCCAACTTAATGATAGTGAGTATCAAGCTGTACCAATCCGACAATCCAAGAGCGTTTTTTTTTTCAAGCTGGAGAAGGTTGGCGACGTTATCATTGCCTCAGTTGGGAAGCGATACGGACGTACGGTGACTTTTGTTGCAAAAGGGGTAATGTCTGAGAAATGACCAACTAATGCCATATGGATATTCAACCATAGTTGATTATAAATGAAGTGCACTTGGTTTTGCCATACTAATAAGCAACCCATCGGGCATGTGTTCAAACTCAATGTCTTTCATTCCCCCTTTTTTTCAACCGGCATGCCCAAGTGCCACACTTCCGAGTGGGATGGGGCATGTTGGGAAGGCCGCGGGTATCGCGGTGGTAAAATCAATGGAATCGCTTTGTTGTTCCTTTGCGCCAAACCAAAAGTCGTAACATTGTCAAAATCCAAGTCTGGGCAATCGCCCCCGCCCCCATGGCCGCCTTATCGTATGTGTCTCGCCGGGACCCCACTACATTCGAGTCTCTACTCGGTTCATTAGCATCGGTACAGTGCTTGAAGTCAGGCATTACAAAACGGAAGGGTGAACCTACCTGCCAGGATGCGGAACATGGACACGGTGTCGGCAAGTTTCCTGTCACGCGTATAAGGCAATTTTGGCTTGGGCTTGGGCTCCTCCGAGTGGAATTTCGCCTTGACTTTCTTCAGGGTGCTCGAGAGGCCCGGCGATGATTTATGCTCCTTGTGAGCCGCCTCCTCCTTCATGATGGAAACTTCATCGTATGAATCTGTGGTGGGTAGTGTGAATGTTAGGCCTCGTTCCGTGTTTTGGGAGTCGGGAACGCGGGGGCTCCGGAGGTGCAGGGAACCCACCTGAGGAAGGACGGGGAGAGGCCATCTTGGATGCAGCCGAAGAGCTGGAAGTGTGTGTTGAGGGCATGGTGGTAGACTGGGTATGGGTGTAGGATGGATAGAAAATATCGTTTGGCGGCAGATGATGCCTTGATGATTTGAGTAGAATGTTATCGAACCGTGAACCCGGCAATGGACTCGATGGATGATTAGGGTGTGAGAGTGACTGCAATGATAATGGCCTGGCCCTTTCTGTTGAACCATGCAACGGACGGCTACTTCTTATATATGGCAAGTTGCAGGTCGGCCCCTTGGGGAAGATCCCCAGCCGATTTCCACAGCAGGGGGCCAATCGAACGGACGACAGGGCGGCTCGGCGTGGGCTGGGGCAGGTTCGGCTTGGCTTCTGGCGGACGCGATGGATGCGATCATGATGGGCTTACGTGCCTGGTTGGTTGACGATGGGGGTGGGTGACCCTGCAGCGGCCTCAGCTTGGCTCGGCTTACCGATGGCCATGGGTGATGGGCCTGCCGGCTTCGGCCACCGGGTCTGCCCACCGCTACCACATTCGTCTCGCCGGCATCATGTTCGCGACGCCGCCAATGCGTCACCTCACATGCCATGCGCCTTTCCGGTGGAGGGGTCCCCGCTTTCCCAGTTGATTTCATTGCATGCAGAGAGCATCGTACGCGGCTTCGGGTGCTGTGCTGGTAGGATTACCAAGGTTTCTTTCAGCTGCCCAGGCGTGGCTCAAGGCGGCCAAGTGTCCCCGATGCGCGCAGGGCTGCAGCAGACCAGGGCAATCAGAAAGCCAAGCGCACTGCCGAATACCGGTATGGAAGCTTCACAATTTGGTCCTGGCGCCACGTGCTGGCATTCTGCAACCGCGTTGTCGTCGGAGCCATCCCTGGTCGTTGAGGGCCCCATGGCTGCCTGGGCCCCATGGCTGCCTAGGCCCCAGCCGCCACGGTGCCCGGATTAGTCACTCGTCCCCAAGCTGGGGCTGACTCCACCCAGGCCGAAGCCGAAGCCGAGAGGCATGGATCTTTTTCTCTCCTTTCAAGCCGAGGCCGGCTCTCCAATCGACTTGAAGCCGCTCTGTATAGCGGTGCCGTTGGCGGGCTACACACCGCGGCAGTTTGACTTGCTCTTCCCTCCTGCATACTTCACCGCCGTCGCACCGCCCGTCCGCCATGAGTCATGCCGTACCTCGTGCTGCGACACCCAAATGGCCGTCTGCAGGCCTGCAATTGGTGTCGATGCAGAACGGTACTGGCCCCATGTGCCAGCTAAACTAGATACATCCGTGGCACCCATGACTGATTCGATTTTCGGGTGGCCTGCCATCACACCCAGTCAGCCTGCCTCCGATGTGGGAAGGGCCACAAGCGCTGCGTCTACAGTACCCCAGATATCGGGTCATCAAACAGGCCGTCTCCTGCTGCCAGTTCTGCATCATCCCCGACTCGGTATAGCGGCGGGAGCCCAGCCCTTCCACCCAACTCACATGGTCAACAGCCCAGGGTCTATGGCTACCTTGGACGTCCCAGCTGCTGTGCTGTATTCGTAAGCGAGATCCCTTAGCTCGCAGTCTCCCCCTCTTCCTGGATCCTTGGATCTTGTAACTTGAAAACAGAGCTCGAACTGTATACGTGAACTAGTCGAAGCCCTTTTCGGGCACTATTAAAATAGTCACTTCACCGGTCATAGCCTACGCCAGGATTCATTCACACTTTTCTTTTATTTGCTTGAGAGTAGAAAAGGGCAAAACAGATACAGAAGATAACCGGCACGAGGATATCCAAAACCTGGAACAATACGTTGGGGTCCGTCTCTAACCTATTAAAATTCTCTAATACATCCGCATACCCGACGTACGAGCCAGACTGATATAAAGACGTGCACTGGTGTGAGCTCGTCCATTCCTCTACTGCAAATTACGCACGGTAATTAGCATGCAAGCATGAAGGCGTTGGGTTATATGGATTATACAAAGTGGTAAGTAGAAATAGTCAGCAGTAGGGGGAGTCATCGGCCTGGCCTCGTGTGATTGGCTGGATCCCAAGCCGAAGCCGAGTGGGTTAAGCTCAGGTACCTGAAGTAAGTACTTACCTGGGTACCGCTATCCCTAGCCAGGTACTGCCAAGCACAAACACCACTGTCACGGCTGCGATATGCCGGGTTAGACCATTAGAGCAGGCGCTCGGTTTCTTTTCAGGTCTTCGTTGCTGGTTTATCTTGACAACCCACCAGACCCATCACCACGAATTCACTACCTTCACCTTCGGCACCCTCATTCGTCTTCCATCTTAGCGTGCAGCACTTCCATCGCAAGACCGCTAGCGCCGACGTCTACGGGGGTCCGTCTGACGACTAGTCACGTGACGATTACCTCATCCGCTTGGTCCTCGGCTCTGCTTCCGGGGGGTCGCTGTCAACCCGACCCCAAAGTACCATCCACCGCACGCGATAGCCCATCCAATCCACCGCCCGCCGCCAACAATGTCCGCCAGCGCGCCCACTGAAAACCCGGAGCCGGCCCCCGCCGTGGCCAACGACGCGCAGGCCGCGGCGTCTGCTTCTGCGACCGCCGCCGAGGGCGATGAGGAGGTCAACCCGCCGCCCGAGGAGGCCAAGGTGCCGACGCGCAAGGACGTCTCGTTGAAGGAGTTCATCAACAAGATGGACGACTACGCGCCCATCGTGAGTTGTCCTTTTTCTCGTGTCCAACCCCCCCCCCTCTCAAACCTCTTCTCTCTCCACCATCTATACGCGCCAGTGCGGTGGCAGCGGCGGCGGCGGCGGCTGCTACCACTTCTGTAACGCCCCCAAGAAATTCCATTGCTGATTGGTGCCCCTCGGCGCGCCCGACGCGACCAGATCCCCGACGCCGTGACCAACTACTATATGACGCGGGCGGGCCTGCCGCCGCCGCCGCAGACGGACCCGCGGCTGGCGCGGCTGCTGGCGCTGGCGACGCAGAAGTTCATCGCCGACGTGGCGGCCGACGCGTACCAGTACAGCCGGATCCGGGCGTCTAACACGAGCGCCAACAACCCCATGGGCAACCTCGGCGCCGCCGTCGGCATCCCCATCCCCGGCCAGGGCGTCGGCGGCGCCGGTGCCGGCGCCAAGGACCAGGGCCGCGGCGCTCCCCTCGGCATCCAGCGCGCCGGCTACGGCGGCGGCGGCCAGGGCGGCAGTGCTAATCGCACCGTCCTCACCATGGAGGACCTCGGCATGGCCGTCGGCGAGTACGGCGTCAACGTCAAGCGTAGCGAGTTCTACCGATGATGACGTTGATGATGACGACCCCCGCCGCGTTTCGGTCGCGCGCTCAACAAGGAGGAAAGAACAAAATATTTTGTTTTTGTTTTCTGTGCTATTGGTTTGCTATTTGGATGGGAAGCAAGGGGGGGGACACATGGTTATGGCGTTCACAGGATCCGAACATGCTTTTGTAACGCAGCTTTGGGGGGCTCTGTCGCTACGGCTGCGAATAGAGTTGCACATGAGCGGCAAGGCATGGTTTTTGCGTGTCGAGCCGTGCACGGCATGGCATGGCACGGCGGGGGCGCTTCGATACATGTACATACGGGGACGTGGCCACTTGTACACTCGCGAGGCCTGCACGAGGCATGGCACGGCCAGGAAATGATACCACCCGCACAAGAGTGCCAGATATTGCTACTGGGAGGATATGCTTCTGCTTATTCGTCCAAGCATAGTTACTGTACAGTGAATGGTTGGTCCCAACGTCGCGGCGACACCACCGTAACCCGCCGTCAATATTTATTTGCCGCGGGTCCAGATGAAGGGTTTCCGCGTCCTGCTCATGGGAGAGACGTTAAATAGTGTTTGGATGGGGAGGGCACGTTTCTCGACCAGCCCGCCTCGTCCACGGCCACGGGGGTTGGGGATGAAGAAGAGAAAGAAATAAAGGAGGGAACGACGTACAGGGAGAACTCGCCGAGCTTGTGGCCGACCATGTCCTCGGTGATCTCAACCTCGTTGTAGACCTTGCCGTTGTGCACGTGGAACTTGAGCCCCACGAAGCTGGGCAGGATGGTCGCGGCGCGCGCCTGCGTCTTGATCGGCTTCACACGCTCGCCGGGCCGGGGGCGGACGATGGGGAGACTGTGTGCGGCCGAGAAGCGTCAGCTTTGAGGGTCCAGGTCTGCGCGGGCCCCCGTTCGGGTTGGGGTTCTCGCGCGATTCCCGGTCCCTTGGGGGGGCGGGAAAGGGTCTGGCACGGAGGTGGTTCGCGGTTGGGAAGATCCAGGGTTGATCAGGAGGGGTTGCGTTCTTACGGGACGATATGAGGACCTGGAGCGAGAGCGAGAGAGCGGGCGCTTCGTTAGCAAATGCGTTTCCATCCTCCCGAGGCGGGACGGGAGATAATGATGGCACGGCGCCGAGGGGAGGGGGGGGGGGGGGGAGAGAGGAGAGACGGACCCTTCCACACCGCGCGCCCTTGCAACAGAAACCGGGTGGGCTGCATCGTGGCGGTTTGTTGGCGAACACACGTCGGGCTGCCTGTCGGAGCGGGCGCAAATCGCAAAAAGTTGAATCGCGGGTTTCAAGTTCGCTATCGTCCAAACCCGCCCGGAGCTGGAGAGGGCCCGCGATACGCCGAAAGCTTCCACCCATGGAAAAAGTCCAGCCACACCGGCTTGGCGCTCGGGACTAGGCCCCACAGCACCTGAGGCGGGGCCCCTCAGCCACTGGTATGGAATAAGATCCATGTAGGGTTCTGGAAAGTGCCGGAGCCCGCGCATGGGCAACTGTCATCGTTGGGGCTCTCTTGAGGCTGATGACCGTAAGCAAACATCGCTCCTCTACAGCCGAGGAAACGGCCCTTTCGCTGTCGTCATAACAACAGGTGCTCTATACGTACTTAGGTACTTGTCTTGTGGGTTTGGATCATCCATACATACTCCCGTCGGCCATGTCCTTGCCCTACTTGTTGTCCACCTGTCTTTGCCCCGGTGGTGTGCTTTCGCTGGAACGGGGTCGGGGACATACCACTCCTCGAGTTCCCTGCGTAAGTAGGTACTTTTCGGTGGCCGCTCCTTCGCCGTACGCAGACGCCATGGTGGGGACTGCCTACAGCAGTGTCACTGCCCAGCAACGACATGAACACAATGGCTTCCGTTTCATCACCGAACTATGTTTAATGATACTCCGTACCGCGCTGCTGCCTGCCCCGGGGGCGTGAGTGCGAGCGCGGGTATAGGCAGACACTGCATCGCATGTTCAGTGACCGGCTCTCGCCGTTATAAGCCGGGGGACCGGTATGCAGAGATGTCAAGTGGAGCGTCTTGCCCCTCTGCCCCCACATGCCTGCCTTGGTCTGCTGGGCAGTTGAGCTTGATTCATCTCCAGGCCTAGCCGGGCTTTGCCCACTGCAGTTCATTTAACTGCGACATCCGGCTGTTTCTGGACCATGCTTCCTCTATGGTATGCTTCCATCGATTCACTGCCGATGGCCAGTTGGCGGTGCTTTGTGCCAGTAGTAGTGTCCGCGGGTGATCACGACACGACGTCACCGGTTGTCCTGGACCTATGTCGATTGTCGTTCCAGCACCTGGGTAGCGAACCCTCTCTGCCCGTGCCAGCGGAGGGGCATCCTCCGCCCGCTTGAATGCAGCGAGCGCTCCACGCCCCATCTCGCAAACTCTGTCGTGCCGCTTCACGATCTGGCCATAGTCATGAAGGACCGAGGATTCATGTTGACGGCAGTGGAGTTCCGCCTCCGCCCCAGGTAGATTGGTGCGGACGGGGAAACAAGCTCCGAGGCTCGCGGTAGGTGAACCCGAATCCCTGGCATTGTGTCGAGGCTCTTTCCCGCTCAGTAGCGCCCGTCGATTCACCCATACTCCTGTCTCGATCGGACGCGCTACTGGGGACCCACGCTCCGCAACCGGTAATAAGAAATGAGGCTCTCATGGGGTCGGCACTCAATGCGGCAAACCGTTTGATTACGGGGTAGCGGGACCCTCGGGGTTTACCCGCCTCGGTGACTGGGCTCTCCCATATTCCTTCCCAGGCGGAGCGAGGATCTCTGCGCGATGCCCAGGTCTCCGCACGCTCTGCAATCGCGGCATGGACACGGGGGAAGAGATATATAAATCATGCTGCCCATGGCTCGGCATGGTTTGATGCTGGGTAACCACCGCCGTCATTCGCTCATCCAAGCCCCAACATCGCCATGAGGTTCCTCAACGTGCTGCTCGGCGCCGCTACGGCCGCCACCGTTCTGGCGGCGCCCGCCGGCCAGTCGGCGACGACGAAGTCGGCCGTCCAGAAGCGAAACAGCAAGTTCCAGTTCACTGGCGTCAGCGAGTCGGGCGCCGAGTTTGGCGAGGGCAACGTGCCCGGCAAGCTGAACAAGGACTACATATGGCCGGCTCATGCCTCCATTGATGTGCGATCGGCCCGCTACCCTTTTTTTGCACTGCCGCCACTGACAAGCGGTGACAGACGATGGTGGCCAAGGGCATGAACACGTTCCGCGTGCCCACCCTGATGTGAGTCTTCGCACCGCCCCCGTGTCCGGTATCTTCGTGCGCGCTGGGCCGAGAGCCGCGCAATTTTGTTGACGCGCGGACAGGGAACGCATCACGCCCGGCAAACTGACGGGCACTTTCGACGAGGCTTACGTTGCCGCGTTGGACGATGTAAGGCCTTTCCCCCCCTGAACCCCGGCTGCGGCTGTCTAGCATGCGCGGGAGGCAGACCAGAGCTAACGGGTAGATCAGATCGTCTCCTACATCACCGGAAAGTGCGTGCAGAACCGGGGATGGACCAAACGAGGGGCTCTTGGGGAAACTAACACGAGGCCACCACAGGGGAGCGTACGCCATCATCGATCCTCACAACTACGGACGATTTGGCGGCCAGGTTCGTTTTCCCAAAGAAGGGGCGCGCGTGCGCGTATCCCGGCATAGGGGCTGACACGACGGGGCGCCAACGCAGATCATCACCGAGGTCAACGACTTCAAGGCCTGGTGGACGGCGGTGGCGAAGCGGTACGCCAAGAACGAGAAGGTCATCTTCGATACCAACAACGAGTACCACGACATGGACAATGAACTGGTGGGCCGGCTGAACCAGGCCGCCATCGACGGCATCCGCGCCGCCGGGGCGACGGAGCAGTACATCTTCGTCGAGGGCAACTCGTGGACCGGCGCCTGGCACTGGGTACGTGAACCGACATGGAACCAAGGGCGGCCGTCATTTGCTGACTCGTTTTCGTCTCTGCAGGTTTCCAGCGGTACTTCAACCGATAGTAAGTGTAGTCCGGTGACATGAGCCGACACGCGCGCGTGCTGCTCGAAATCCCCGCAACCCCTACCGCATCGGGAAAAGGCAAAAGCCCGCCTGGTGTTGTTGTCCCCTCTTGCCGCCTGACGCGCCGCGTGCGGACTGTCTGCTGTCGTTGGGGCGTACAGGAGCTGACTCTGGGTGTGTGACGCGCAGTGGCCAAGTTGACGGACCCGTCGGACAAGATCGTGTACGAGATGCACCAGTACCTCGACAGCGACGGATCGGGCACGGCGACGGCGTGCGTATCGAGCACCATCGGCCGCGAGCGTCTCGCCGACGCCACCAAGTGGCTCAAACAGAACAACAAGAAGGGCATCATCGGTGAGACGGCGGGCGGCGCCAACGCCCAGTGCATCGACGCCCTCAAGGACATGCTCGGCTTCATGGAGGAGAACTCGGACGTGTGGGCCGGCTGGCTGTGGTGGGGAGGTGAGTTTGCGCCTTTTTCTCCCAGTTCTTCTTCTGTCTCCTCGGCTCTCCGTGCCCTTCCTCACCTTCACTTGTCTCTTAACCCCTCCCCAGCTGTTCGTTGTTCCTTGCAACCGCTCCTCCTCGTGCCTTAGCCAAAAGGAGCCGAACTGACCCGACTTCTAGGTGGTCCATGGTGGGGCAACTACATGTACAGCATGGAGCCGCCCTCGGGCATTGCGTACACGGACGTGCTGCCCTCGCTCACCAAGTTCATCTGAGGGAGATAGACGGGTCGAAGCCAGGTGCGCGAGGCGGCCGCGAGGCGCCTGAGTGCGGCGGCCTTCCCCCTAGAAGAGATTGGCACGTGGGCTTCCTCCTCCTTGGGGGCCCTCGCCCATTCCTATGGGAGGCTGTTTGTGGTTCTGTAGATGGTTGCCTGTACCAAGTGAGATATGAATACACCCGGGAATCCTTGCCCCCCACCCTCCCCACCCCAAAAACCAGACCCCCGAATTGGGTCTGGTTTTGTGGCCGCGTAGATGAATGGATATGCCGCTGTGCCAGACCGGGAGGGAACGACGTGTTTAAGCTTAAGGTCCAACCACAACTCCACGGAGTGGGCAAGGACCGGGATGCAAGGGAAATACCACGTTGTACCCAGACAGAATACCCGTCACCCGGTTTCAATACCCGGTACGATCGACGAGGATCTGCAACTGATCGATCCTGGGGGGGGAGGGGGGCGTTTCAAGATCCTGAACTCCCCTCGGCTTTTCTCTCGCCAAGCTGGGCGAACCCGACGTACGGGGCACGCCCTCCCGTTGCCTCAGCACCTCGACCTTGCGAAGCCTTGCCATCGGTGCCCGCGCAGACGTGGCGTCCACCTGTGCTACTGCTCGACAGCCGCAAGCCGGGCCGCTGTCGAAACATCGGCCTATGCCCTTTGTCGCTCGCTTGAGTTTCAGGAGGGCCACTTTGCCGCGGTGGCGGGGCTGGGCACCCGGCCCCTCGCCCCGCCCGGGGCGTTTGGCTTTCCAGTCGATTCTGACGGCCCGGAAATGGGAATTGCACCGGCAGGCCTGCGATGCCCATCCATGGCCCCGGTTTGTCGACGCGGACGTATTGTGCAGGAAAGAAGGATGCTGATGTTTTCTCGCAAAAGGAACCACGGCAACGGCGACGGGACAGTGGGGCCCGACGGTGGAGACCGTGCGTGCCCGGAAACCGAGGCTATTCCACCTTCCTTTGCACCTCTCCGTTTGCCTCCCTTCCCCGTCGATGGATTGATTGTCATTTCTTCGCATGCCCGTCGTTGAAGGACTCGGGTGAGCCCGGTGTCAGCCACCGAGGCCGCCTGACGTCCGTCACACCCCTGCTTAGTACCGACCAAAACCGACGCCGCCGGGATGGGGGGAGTTTCGCCAGCGTGTCCATTTGCTATCGCCCAGATGCCGAGCGACGCTAGACTACCCGCTGGCCATGTGTGCCTCATAGGGACGACGAAGGCACGGGGGGCGGCCGAAACGCGTTCTTCCCCCGGCTGGGAGGGGCGAGGGTGCGCTGCCCACACGCGTACTTGGTCAACCAGCCAGCCAAGGCCTGGGGCCTAGAGGCTTCGCAGGCGGCGCGCACCGGCCGAACGCCCGGCACCGCCCTCGGCTGCAATCCTCATCCGCGCGCAGTGCGCCAGAGGATGGGATGGGATGGGGCCTGGCGGCACTGGCGGCACTGGCGGCACTGGCCCTGCCCGGCCGCCCCCTCCCCATTCCTCCGCCGGCCCAGACCTCCGTAGAGCTCTGGCCCTTTTTCTGAAGTCGCGGCCCAACATGGGCAGGCTCCATAGGTGGTATCACCATGGACCTGAGACCAGCGACTTTGGACGAAGGCCCCGAAAACCCGTCAAATGGCTGGCGAACTGGCCTCCCCGGCCGCTCCCTTTAGTATCCTTGGGTCTGGTCGTCCTCCCCCTCCCGTCCGCTTCCTCCCCGGTCAGCAGCTCCCTGCGCTTTTCGTTTTCGTTTTCTCGCCTCTAAATTTGTCCGTTACTTCTGGGGTTTCGTGACGGTAATGGACATTGCACCGTGACGGCGATCATGACCATGATGGCGAAAGTCGGCGCTCTCCTCTCGTTGCTGTGCTTGCTGGCTGCCTCATGGACTGTCGAGGGCCGCGGTACTGAAGGGATCGGCCGAAGTCCCGTAGTGAGCAGGGGGATGCCACCATGGCTTGGAGGAGACCAAACCTCACATACTCGTCGGCAGCCGGCCGGTCAGGACCCAGTCAGCGGAGGACCATCGAGGCGAGTGGAAGATGGCGCCCCCCAAACCCCGATGCTACCTCTTGTCACACCGACACCGACACCGAGGCTGGAGCTTCGACAAGGACCAGGAGGCGGACCAGGAAAAGGGACTGCGGAGTGGCCTTTGGGCCCAGGAGGAGGTCCCGGAGGGGGTCCCGGAGGGGGTCCCGGAGGGGGTCCTAGTCCCGGCGGCGGTGGAAGAGGTTTCGGTCAGAATGGCCCCGACAACTGTCCCTCGGAGCAACAATTAAGCTCCCTCAGCAGCAGCGCGGCATCAGCATTGGCGGCAGCCTCGTTAAGCTTCTCGGCTACCCTCGCGGTCCTGTCCACCCAGTCATCGATGGATGTGGCAGCAGCTTCTGCTACGGTAGCGGCATCGGCGTCTTCGCAAATCAGCTCGGCCCAGGCGGCGGTGGCGGCAGCGTCCAGTCAGGTCGTCAATGCCAACGCCAGTGCCTCTGCGGCCAGTAGCAGTCTCGTTGCCAGCGCTTTCGCGGTCAGTAGCAGTCTCGTTGCCAGCGCTTCGAGCGCCATTGCAGCAGTTCAGGCGAGCGCGGCAGCTGGCGCCACCTTGGCCCCTGTTACACTGCCCCCAACGACGGTGACGGTGACGGTAATGGAGACAACGGTACATACGGGCATGAAAACAACAACATTGACAGATGTGATCACAAAGCCCTCCGCGCAGGTAAGAAAAGCCATACTTGGATACGGATGGCAGCAATGGTCAGAGGTTAACGAATCTAAATATAGCCCGAGGATGCGGCCCATGCCGACAACGGCGATGTTGCGTCCTCATCGAATCTTTCGCACAGCCAGCTCGCTGCGACCTTGGTAGGCAGCGTCATTGGGGCGGCGGCCGTTACGTTTCTGCTCGTATTCGTCTACTTTCGCCGCCGCCGCGACCAAAGCACCGTCATGTTTGATGACGCGCGGTCTCCCGGCTACAAGGCCAATTCGCAGGCAGCGATGCGGGACAAGGAAAGGCCTCCCACCATCTACCCAAGGGACGAGAAGCAGAACCTGGACGGGGCTCCACTGGCGGAGCTTTCCGTGTCTCCCTATCACGTACCCCCCCGGCACCCAAGCGTCTTGGGGATGGCCGCCGCCGTCGGCGCCGAGTCGGTCAGGTACGACGAGGACCCCATCGACTTTCGCCAGTGGGTGCTGCGGCCGGGGATGGGTCCTCCGGAACCGGAGCCCCAGCCAGTCCGGCTCCAGCTCACGCGCAAGGACAGCAGCGACGGCAAGAAAAGGGTCCAGGTGGTGCGGGTCCCGACCGGCGGTCCCCATGTGCAGGACCCGCGGCATTCCATGGGGGATGCGGGCCGAACGGATTTCCGGCCGGCGCGATCTTCGGTTCCGGAGTCGTTCTACAGCACCGATATACCGCCGCCGCCCACGGCGGCGACAGCGCCGGAACGCGCGTCACGACGGGTGTCAGGCCTCGGCCCGCTGCCCCCGCGGCGGTCATCGGGCCAAGCGCTCCACGCGAACAACAACAACAACAAGCACAACAACAACAACAAGCACAACAACAGCAGGCTTAAGCCGCCGCCCGAGATCCCCCGCCACGAAAACGTGACGTCGTGGGGGTCTTGGGGCTCGGCCCTGGTGGGCACGCAGCTTGATAGCCACATGGCCATGCTGCTGAAGCAGCCCCCGCTGGGGCAACCGGGCGGCTCGCGCGGGCCGTCGCCGACGGGCGATGGCGACGGCATCGCGGGCGACGACGACGTGAGCCCGCCGGCGAGCCCGCACCGCCACCACCACCCGTCCCGCGGCACCCACATGTCGGTATCGACGCGCGACTCGCACACCATCCCCTTGTCCTTCACCCCGCTGGCGCCGCCGGGCCGCCAACTGCAGCTCCCACGCACGTCGCTGCCGGCGTCGCGGCCGCAGATGCCGCTGGCCGCGTCGCAGCCCCAACTGCAGCCCACGGCGGTGCCCCCGGCCCGGCCGCCGCAGCAGATGCAACCATACCACGCGGCAGGCGGCACGTCCCCGGGCTTCGCGCCCTCGTATGCCGCCACCAGCCGGGCGAGCGACCACGGCGGCAGCAGCCGGCCCTCGACGGGCAGCAGCCCCGGCGGACTCCGGCCCCCGCCCCACTTGAGCCTGTTCCCGTCGCCGGGCCCCAGCAACGGCCCCGGCAGCGTGCCCGCCCCGCTGGTGCCGGGCGGCGGCGGCTTGGCCGGCTTGGGCATCTAGCAGCAGCAGCAGCAGCAGCAGCCGCCGCCGGCCCACCGCCTGTCTCTGACCCCCATGGCCGCCCGGCGCAACCGCCACTCCCTGGCCGATGACGCCGCGCATCGGGCGTCAGGCGCGTCGGGTGCCGGCGGACCGGCTGCACCCGGTTGGTTTCACTGGCCCCTGAGCCCGCGCTTCCCCCTCCAGCCCGACCCGAGGATATGACCCCGCGGAGCCGCCAAAATGTATGCATCGCGGCCCATTGCCTTTCCCCCATCTCGAATCTTGTGCAAAGGCCCCCTTTCCCTCCCTCTTACGACCTCGGATAGTATTCCGCCGAGTCACGACGGATGAAGCGTCAACCGGCTGGACCAGGGCAGCCGGAACGGCATCGGGGGTTTCATGTCTTCACGCGCGCGCAGGCATTGTTGTGGTTTACCGAGTCCATCGTGAAAGCAAACTGTATACTGCATAGCATATGAAAGCAGAACAACACCGAGAGCATAATACCGGACTTGTGGTTGGGGGCGGCAGTTTTTCTTGTTTCCGTGATTTTCTCCCTCTTATCTCGTGATATTCGTCGCGGCGGCTCTCGCCCCGCCAAGCTAAGGATGTGAGGCCCCGGCTATTGCAAGTCTTCTGTCTTTTTGAGCTAAACGTACATACAGGCGCCGAAACACAAGGGCCAAGTCTGCCAGGATTGGGATTAGCTTGCTCCGCAGCCAGACTCGGCGCTCGCTCGCGCTTTCCCCCGTCCACGATGCCCGCGCTGTCCCGTGTCTTCCCGAGGCAAGAGAAGAAAAGCCATGGCGGATGGGCACGCGCGGGCAGAAGCGTGCCTCCCATGTCCTCCGGCCCTGGGGAGGGGGGACCAAGGGCATGATAAGATGGGGGGTTCCGGGGAGGGCCAGCTTCTTAGACGGGCAGCTTGAACTTCTTGCCCTTCATGACCTTGGTGTAGTAGATCCAGAAGAAGTCGCTGTAGAGGATGGTCTGGATGATGCCGGCGACGATGGCGATCCAGTCGACCTTGTGGTTGGGCTCGGTGAAGTAGCGCCACAGCCAGTTGGGGATGTAGAGGGCGCGGTAGAGGCCGAGGGCGAAGAGGTAGTGGGTGGTGATGGTCTCGGCCTCGCCGGTGCGCTGCAGCATGAAGAGCTGGGGCAGGATGGCGACGGCCTCGAGCCAGATGCTGAAGGCCCAGAGCATCTCGGCGGGCGTCCACTTGTAGGGGATGAGCACGGCCAGCACGGCGGCGCCGCCCAGCAGGTACTGCACGCGGAAGGTGTCGAGGTTCGGGTCGTGCGTCGGCTTGTACTTGGTCGTCATGAGGTAGACAATGTAGCCCTGCGACGAGATGAAGAGGATCTTGAAGAGCAGGTTGTAGTACGACTCGGTGCTGAACAGGTCCAGGTACCGCGTCACGTACACCAACAGGTACAGCGCCTGCGACTTGAACGAGATGCCCGAGCAGCTCTGGAGGCCAACGTCAGCAACGGGGGGAGGCGCGCGCCCGAGGGCGGGCACGAGGAGAGACGCACGCTGAGCTCCGTCATCTGGTGCAGCAGGATCAGGATCGAGGCCAGATGGGACAGGTCTCCCACCACGCGGAAGAGGTTCAGCATGTTGGGCGGCGTGGTTGGCGTGGCCGGGCGTGCGGGCGTGGGCGCGGGTCGCGCGCGGCGGCGGCAAGAGGGGGAAAACGGCGGGAGAAGCTGCGGCTACGCGCAGCTACGGAGGAAGCGTCGTCAACGCGGGCAATGGCGGCCAGTCGGGGTGCGTCGGGTCGCGGTCGGGCGGTCGGGCGGTCGGGCGGTCGGAAAGCGTGTGCAGAGCTGGGGGCGTGAGTCGTCTGGCCGGGTTTCGTGTGCATCCGGGAGCGGGAATGCGTGCCCTCTGACAGCTGCCGGTGCCTGGGCCCTTTTGGTCGCAACGGAAGCTCCGAGCGAGAGGACACCTCATCTGGGGGCCCCCCCATGACGCGACCGTGGGTGCTCCCACAGGCGCCTGTGTGTGTGTGGCTGGGCGCGCCCGCCCTAAGAATAGCCCGTAAGCCACAGCTGGGAAGATGACGAACCGCCCTCCAGTGCCTGTGGGGCGCCCGGGGCAGGGGCAGGGGCCGGGGCCTGGAAGCCTGTGCGTCTCTCTCCTGCTCCCGCCCGTATGACAAAGCTTCGCCGCTGCCTGCGTTCGTGAAGCTTCCGGCCTTTGGCTCCCCCCCCCTTCGGGGCTCGGGCTTCATCACGGTCAGCACGCGCCGAACGGAGAGTCCGCAGGGGGCGAGCCGCCACTTGCCACCGGAACTCTGCGTGCCCAGCCAACGGTTAAATACGCCGGGCTGCTTGGCCTCCCCGGCTGCCGGTGAACGTCGTGTTCCCTCCTCCTGCCGCATTGCCACGAGCAAGCGCGCTACTCTGCCCGTCGTCGCTGCGAGTCCACCGCTCCACCACCACCGCACTCGGCAACCCCTCCACCTGGCGCACGCCCGCCAGCACGCCCTCGCCACGCGCGCCACCGCCATGGCCGACGACCAGCCGGCGACGAACGCGCCGCCCGGCCCCTCCTCCGACCCCGTCGACGTGACGCTGACGCACGGCGGCGCGCCCCACACCTTCACGCTGCCCGCCGCGGCCACGCTGCCCGATCTCGTGGCGGCCGTCGAGGCCGAGCTGGCGATACCGGCGAGCAACCAGAAGTACCTGGTGCCCAAGCTGGGCCTGCTGAAGCCGCCCTTCGCGCAGCCGCCGGGCCTGCGCGCCGCGGCGCTCGCCGGCCGCAAGGTGACGCTCCTGGGCACCACGGCCTCGGGGGTCGCCGCGGTGGCCGCGGCGTCGACGGCGGTGGCGCAGCGGCAGGCGGCCCGGGCCCAGCAGCGGCGGCAGCAGCCGGCGGCGTACGCGACGCGGGCGACGACGACGCACGAGGCGACGTACACGTTCCTGGCCGTCCGCCCGCTGGCGGGGCTGCCGCGGCCGGAGCGGTCGCGCGCTTTCCTCGAGCGGCTGCGCGCCGACCCGGGCGTCGTGGCGGCGATGCGGCGCCACCGCTTCACCGTCGGCCTGCTCACCGAGATGGACCCGCTCGCCTACACCGAGGCCAGCCATGAGGGCACGACGCGCGTCCTCGGCCTGAACCGCAACAAGGGCGAGGTCATCGAGCTGCGCCTGCGCACCGACGCCTACGACGGCTACCGCGACTACCGCACGATCCGCAACACGCTCTGCCACGAGCTCGCCCACAACGTCCACGGCGACCACGACCGCGCCTTCTGGGACCTGTGCCACCAGATCGAGCGCGAGGTCGCCCGCGCCGACTGGAAGGGCCACGGCCGCAGCCTCGACGGCGGCGACGCCGCCGCCCCGCCCCCGTCCTCGGACGAGCCCGGCGGAGGGGAGGAGATTGCCTACGACCACGGCGGCTGGACCGGCGGCGCCTTCGTGCTCGGCGGCGGCCCCAGCAGCGGCGGCAGCAGCAGCAGCGGCGGCAGCAGCAGCAGCAGCAGCGCGCCAGGTCCCGGGAGCGCCTCGGCGGCCGCCGCTGGGCGCAACCCCAACCATGGCAGCGGCGACCACGGGGAGCCGCTCACGCGCCGCGAAATCATGGCCCG